>CAMTDV010001632.1:71840736-74296647 GCA_947069175.1 Scalesia atractyloides
TGTATGTATGTATGTATGTATGTAGTAGTATGTATGTATGTATGTATTATGTATGTAGATGTATGTATGTATGTATGTTGTATGTATGTAGTGTATGTATGTTGTGTATGATGTATTAGTATGTATGTGATGTTGTATGTTGATGTAATGTATGTTGAGTAGTATGTTGTATGTATTGATGATGTATGTTTATGTTTATGTATTAATGTTATGTATGTATGTAGTGTATGTGTGTATGTATGTATGTGTATGTTATGGTAGTAGTATGTATTATGTATGTATGTAGTGTTGTATGATGTTTATGTAGATTATGTTGTATATGTATATTAGTGTATTAAGGTATGTAAAGTATTATGGTAGTATGTATGTATGTAGTATGATAAGTATGTAGTAATGTAGTATGTATGTATGTATGTATGTATGTATGTATGTAGTATGTATGTATGTATGAGTATGTATGTATACTTATGATTGTAGTAGTATGTAGTATGTATGTTCGTATGTGTGTTAGTGTATATGTGTAGTAAAGATGTAAGTATGAATAAGTGAAGTTGGTGAAGATTAGTTAATTATGGATTTGTATAAGATGTATGTGTGCACGAAATGGATATGCTATGTATTACAACCATGTAGACTTGAAACTGATTTGTACTATACATGTGTTGTTTATCGTACTTTGTTGTTGCATGTGTCATGCGTATGATAATGTTGATTAGTTGTGATGAGTGATGTAGGTTTGAGTAGCTATTGTGTACAATAAGGATTATTACATGTTGAAGGTGATGCATACGTGAAAAGTCGATAATCATATGTAAGAACAATACGTTGATTGTAAGAAATATTTCTAGTGAGAATCATTGTTTAGTGCTATGTTCATAGTATAGTTGACTATGCAGGTGCTAGCGTTGTAGTGTAGTTGGTGTTGTAATGTAATGTTGAGTGTGAATGTTGTTGGTCATGAGAAGGCGAGGCAGTGAGCGATTAGTAATGTTGTGAGAGATTGGATTATGTTATATTTGTATCTCAGTTGATGGAGTAGTCGATGACGACTGTAGGATAACATTAACAGTTAGAAGAGAAAAAGTCTTGCTAAAGCCAAATGTAAATTAGACACAAGGCTACTCTCCAAATTTTAGAGAAGAAAAGATATTTGATGAGGCAAGTAGAGGGTTTAGCTTGAGAGTGAAGTTAATCTTTCTATCTTTAAACAGAAAAATCAAAAAACAAACTTGATTATATGTTCACTGTGTCTACGAAGAAAAGGTGTCGTGCTCAAACTTTCCTTGTCGTCTTTAGTAATTATGACTTTGTAATTGTTTGTATTATATTACAATTTGGACATGCGGTATTTAAGTGTGGGGTCTGCATATGTGCCCGCATAGAGAACTGCGGAAATTACGATCAAATGTTCTATGCATGCCGCTGCGGATCTTTTAAAGATTCCTCGGACCTAAGTCGCCTCCTGTTGTGCCCTTGCCCCATCACCCGTTGCTAAGCCCACTACTGAGGAAAACGTTAAGAGGAAAGAGCCAGAGGAGATTCCAGAACCTGCTCGTGGTGCAAGGCCCATAAAGACTATAGTCGCGTGTGGAAGGGTCTAGGTCTCTAGGATGGACAAATTGTATAACTGTCATGAATTCTATTCTATGTCCATGTCGCCTGCAGAACGGTTGTACCAGAAGCGTAAGGATTGATTGAGATTGTTCGAAGCTCATGTGCACTCGTTTATTAATACGCTCTCCACCAGCCAAGAAATTACCCAGGAATGGAAGTGGATGGGTGAGCAAATGGCAGACTTTTATGAGGAAAAGTAGGCATTCGTAGAAGTTTAAGAGAATTTCATGATGAGCGAAAAGGTCTGCAGTGGCGTGTTACTGATGCGGTGAACAAACTAGAGAAAGAAGAGAAATTACATGTTGAGAGGCAGCAAGAATGGGTCGTTGCCTGCGCTAAGACGAATCGAGATCTGAAGGCCACCCATGATGACGCAATGAAGTGGAAAGGATAAAATGAGAAAAATGCTCAAGAAGCTCCTCGCCTTTCGTCTATCGTAGAAGAGAAACACACTAAATTAACGAAGTATATGTTCAATTTGGCTCATCAACCGCGGAGTCCCCTTGGTTAGTATTTGTACGGCATTCCTTTTATTTTTCTTATGTATTGCGAAGTTTATGTGTGTTTTTTGGCTTGACCTCACCATTCTCTATCGTGTGTAGCTTGTTGCCTCTCTAATAACTTCGGATGAATCAACGAAGTATATGTTCAATTTAGTTCAAGTGGCATACGACAACGGTCAAAAAGACGGGTTCGGTGAAGCAAAAATATACGCGCTTGAAGAAACTCCCGATCATGAGTTTGAGCTGTACAAGGTGGACTACACTAGGCGCTTTAAGGACAAGCGTCAAGAATTCGATCATCTGGAATTCGGGATCCTCAAGGCTATTGAGAAGTTGGCGAGGCAAGGGGTAGCTGTGGATATGCTCCGGACGGTGTTGGAAGATATTGAGACGGAGGCAGAGGTTGCTCCTGGTGGCGGTGCGGGACCGAACAGGACAGAATAGAGTGAAGATTGTGGCAAACCGGCCTGTGTTCCGTGTATCGGCTTATGGCCATGTAACAGTTAAATAGGTTTTTGTTGAACATGTCTAAACTTTTGCTTTGTTGAGCGTTTGTGTTTAAAAAGTTGGTGTTCTCTCGAACATGTTTTAACTTGTAAGTTGTGAAAAAACTTATATTAGTGTATGGCGTATGTATTTTGTGGGCCTTCGGTCTACGCACTTAACTACTTTAGTTATTTCAAAAAGTCTATTTACAATGTTTACGTGTGTTAAACTAAGTTGTGCAGGTAACATGAATAAATATTTCCAAGGACTTATAAGTGAGTAAGTCAGATCCAGCTGTGCATTGTTGTATGCGACAAGCCTAGGAGATCAGATGCACTTATAAGGTCACTGTTGGCCGTAATGTTTTATGTACACCCAAAGTGGTACACTCATTTGTAAATGTAGTCCTGATAGGAAGTAGCATGAAAGATAATGTAAACAACACTTCTTGTATTAGTTAATGTGTTGGGCACGAAGCCATGATTACAAGTCAAGGTTGTGTATTACATGTAACATTTTCGCAATTGTTGTGCATTCCAAGTGTTGGGGACGATCTTGTCAACTAATGTTCGCAGCTTGTATGTGCCCCTCTCTAGGACTTCTTCAACGAGGTAAGATCCTTCCCACTTTGGGGCGAGTTTGCTGGAGCACTCTGTGTTGGAGGCCTCATTGTCCCGGAAGATGTAGCCCCCGGGTTGAAGGTGCATATGCGCACCATAGTGTTGTAATACTTTTCCAGCTTGGTTTTGTAGTTGGCCTCATTAATGGTTGCCATTTCGTGCCTTTCCTCCAAGAGCTCCAATTCAAGGCGGCATCTGCTTCATTATCAATGGAGTTGATTGTTAGCGTATGCGGTGAAGGGATGCCAATTTCTGTTGGAATAATGGCTTAAGCCATTAACGAGGCTAAAGCGGGTTTCACCATTACTTGTCTTGGGCATTGTGCGATGATCCCATAATATACTTGCGTCAACCCACCCTCTTCTTTGTGTTTCCAGACGTGCTTTGATCCCTTCCACGATGCTTTTGTTGATGCTCTCGAGTCGACCATTCCCTTGTGGGTGTGCTATGGATGAGAAGACATGCTCTATGTGCAACTCTTGTAGCCACTTCTGGAGCTCTTCGGACACAAAATTTGTGCCATTATCTGTGATGATGTGCAATGGGATCCCAAATGGGCAAATGATGTGTTTGCGTATAAATTGGAACACAACCATGGCAGTGGTTGAGGCAAGAGCTTTTGCTTCCACCTACTTGGTGTGGTAATCGACAACTACAATAATGAACTTCACTACACCTGCTGCATCTTGAAATGGCCCTACTAAGTCTATCCCCCACTGTTGCAAGGGCCAGACTTTAGTGACTGGACCAATGTGTTTTTGGGCACATGCCACTGACAAGCGTCACATTTCCTTAAAACCTTGACCACATCAAGGTGCATCCCTGGCCAATAATAGCCGGCTTTCATAGCTTTCGCGACCACCATACGGGGGCCTATGTGAATTCCACAAATCCCCTCATGGATTTCACGTATTACATAATTTACATCCTGTGGATCCAAGCAACGTAGTAGTGGTCTGAGGTAAGATCTCCGGTAAAGTACACTCCATTTATTAATGTAAGGCTTTGTGTTGTATTTTCCTCACTTCTGCCTTGTTGGTTAGGAGAAAACCAGACTGTAAGTACCTGATGATGGGAGTCATCCAAGATGGTGACCCCATTTCTATGACCTTCACCTGGCGCAACGAGGCATCAGGGTTCCTGAGCACCTCAATACGTACGTCTTTTGCCAGGTGTTGGAAACAAGTCGAAGCCAACTTAGTGAGAGCATTCGCTAGTTTATTCCCACTGCAGTTAATATGGATAATCTTAAAAGAATTAAACTTTCGGATAATCTCTTTGGCATGTTCGAGGTATAAAGCCATGATTTCTCCCTTAGTGTCATCTAAGACATTGATTTGACCTACGATCAACATGGAATCTACATGTGCTTCCAAATTTTTAACTCCCATTTTGATGGCAAGGTGTAATCCTGCCAAGAAAGCCTCATACTCTGCCTCATTGTTGGTGTTTTTGAAATCCAAGCGTATAGCATACGTGACCTCGTGTTTCTCTAGAGTTACCACTCGTAAGCCATCACTCGTTCCATCGTCATTTGAGCGCCCATTAGTATACAAGGACCAAATTTCTATGTCTTGCGTGGATGTGGGAGCTTGAATTGTTTCGCGCTCTCTGACTTTGTCGGTTGGTATTTTTGTTGCGAAATCTGCTAAGATTTGCACCTTTATTGTTGGTCTTGCTCCTTTATGTCCTCCCAACTTGATAGCCCACTTTGCTAATCTTCAAGATATTTTGGGTTTTATAAGATCGTGCCAATGTGGTATTGCTGAGGACGTTGATGACATGCCTAATGATATAGCGGCGTAGCCTTCGTGAAGCATGTACTAGCGCTAAGACCAGCTTCTCCATGATGGAGTACCTTATTTTTTGATTTGTTAACATTCAGCTGATGTAATAAATTGGAGTTTACTTCCCTTCTCTATTAACAAGGAGTACTGCTCCTACCGCTCTATCTGACGCGGATAGGTACAAAACCAATGGCTCCTTTTGGAAAGGAGTGGTAAGGGTTGGAAGTTGTATCAAACATTCCTTCATCTCTTTAAATGTGTCCTTGGCTTTAGGCGTCCAATGAAATTCATTCTTTTTCACACACTTACGCAACATAGTGATGGAAGGGAAAGACATGGCGGCATGGTTGGACAAGAACCAGTTTAACGCAGCGAGTCTCCTTGCTAATCTTTGCATGTATTTGATTGTAATTAGGGAAGGCATGAGATCGATTGCTTGTACCTTCTACAGATTAACCTTGAAACCACCCTTGGTGACTATAAAGCCAAGAAACTTTCGTTCTTCCATGCAAAAGGAACATTTGCTCAGGTTGAGCTTCATGTTCACGTCGCGTAAGGACTTAAACGTCTTCTCAATATCCTATAGCATCAAGTCCTCGTCTCTGCTAATGATGACTAGGTCATCTATGTACACCTCGACATGTTTTCCAATATTGTCTCCGAATGTCATGTCCATCAATTGTTGGTAGGTTGCTCTCGCATTGCACAGCCCGAATGGCATCTTGGTGTAACAGAAAATACACATCCCTGTTCAGAACGTTGTTTTATCTTCGTCCTTCAGGGCCATTTGTACCTTGATGGTAATCCTTGTAGAAATCAAAAAAGTATTTCTACTGGAATGGAACAAGGGAGTCAATCTTTCTATCAATTTCTAGTAGGGAGTAGCAATCCTTCAGGCAAGCTTTGTTGAGGTCCTTGTAATCGACGCACATGCGCCACACACCATTATGTTTCTGGACCATCCCTAGATTGGCTACCCATATTTGTTACCGAACTTCCTCCAGGATGTCGGCGTTGAGTAATTCGGTTACTTGTTCGTTCATTGCTCTTGTCTTTTCAGCCCAAGGCTACGCTTCTTTTGAACCACTTGTTCCACTGGAGAGAAGGTATTCAAGCAATGTTCCGTGACATATTGTGGTACCCCTGTCATATCTGCGGGTGTCAATGCAAAGATGTTCATATTTCTGAATAATAGTTGTTTTAAAAAGGTGCAGACATGCTTTGAAATGGCTGGACCCAATGTGATCGTTTGCTCTCGGTACCTACAATTAAGGACCCATTGTTCTGGCTCGATTCAAGGAGTGACCTTTTTTGCTTTCGTTGGGAGCATGTCATCTGCCTTCATTACTTCTTTTCTTGCGTACATTATGGCAACCCCTGTTTCGGTTGGGAAACCGATTGTTGAATGGGGTGAACGTGATTATACTGAAATCTCCTTAAGACTCGCGCCCCAAAAGGACATTGTGGCGCGAGTTAGCCGGTAAGACCATAAACATGACATCAAATGCTTCCCATCTGTATGCGTGATAGGGAAAGATATCTAGCCTAAAGGAAAAATGACCTCGTTAAAGAAACCAGTGAGTGGGTAGTCCACTAGTTCCAGACACGTCTTATCCTCTAGATCGAACTGGTTGAAACATTGTTCATAGATGATAACTATCGTGGTACCTAGGTCAATGAACACATAATCCGTCCGATAATGGCCGAGTACGCCTGTGACAATGACCAGCCGTTTATCGCGAAGGCCACCTCCAACAACAAGAAAAACCACTTGTTCGCGCCAAGAATCAGTCTGCGCACGCTTGTTGTAGTTTTTCCTACTCTTTTTTGAACCTCCTTGTATCGTATGAGTTTCCGACTATTTATTTTTGTGTTGTTGGCCATGCCTCATTTCATGTGATTTTCCGACCTCTTTTCAAACATTTTGGACCAAGTGTGTAAGCTTCCCACACTTTAAAGCCTTTTCGATTTCTTTACACAAGCTGATGTAGTCGTCAGTCTTGTGGCCAGAGTCTTTGTGGAAATCGCAAAACAAGTTAGGGTCTTGGCCCTTTTGTTGTGCATCTATGGTGGATGTCTAAACTAGTGATTTTCGGTACTCAGCACCTCAGCTGGACTTTTTACCAAGGGGGTCCACTGCCTGTCTCAATTTCTTGTTTGACATTCTTCTTATGACTGATGTGGTTAATTGTTGTCGCGCATCATCGGTGGGAGTCAACTTTCCGCCCTCATAACCCTTGGTCTGTGAGTCTCTCCAAGAGGAATTCATATATCGGTTTTTTCGACAATAGTTGTCATTATTGTTCTGGATGTAGTGGTGACTTTTCCCAGGAGTTAGGTTTCTTTTCGTTTGTGCCCAAACCCTTGCATCGGACATCACCTTATCCTATTCCTTCGGCATTCTGTCTTTTCCTGAAATAGTCCAGATCAGGTTGTTGCAACATATGAAATTGGTGAAATGTGCTCGCAACAAGTCCTCGCTTATGTCACTGATTACTAAACGTTCTTTGTTATACCTGGTAATGAAATCCTCTATGGACTCATGCTCTCTGCGCTAGATATTCATAACATATGTGGTGTCTCGAACGTGACGTCTTTGTTGACTGAAATATTTTAAAAACTTTTTCTACAGACACTAAACGACTTGATCCTGCCTGTGGGTAGGCTGTCGAACCATGCGCGCGCTACACTTGTTAACGTTGTATGAATAGATGTCACCACATGGGATGCATCCAACACCCAACCACACCTACACTCGTGAAAAAGCATTTGTGGTCACCAGGATCTGATGTGCCAGCAAATTTTTCTATGTTGAGTGGGAGCTTTGCCTTTTCTAATGGGGAAAAGGCAATTTCCGGTATAAACTTTGACTCTTCTTCTATGGAAACTGGTCTATACACAAGGCTGTAAGCGTATTCTGCTGTTGGATTTTAAACGGCCCGAGTGCGCGGCTTATAAGGCTTGTAGTCTTCCACGATCCTATTAAACACTCTAGATCTCCCCCCTATATATCTTGGATCAGACTCACCTGAGTACACGTAACGGTCGTCGCGTGTGATGCATCACGGGCCGAGTCTATCTTGGACAGGAGTGCGAAGTCGTAAGTAATGATTGGATGTCTACTCACGTCTTCCCGTATGGGTTCTAGTGCCTCGCTTGGTGCTAATGTCTTCATATGAACCCTTTTGTTGGTACTGGTTACCTCCTGTACGTGCACGGTCCCATGGCGGGAAGTGTAATCAAAACCTTTGGGTTGCTTGTGCCTGTGGTGTTTGTTGTGTGGTTGTTCGTGCCTGGGCGCACAACTGTGTGTATACTGCGTTTAGGGCAGCCTGAGACTTCATGAACCATGAAGTTGGGGTCTCCCCTTCTACTAGTAGTTGCGATATCTGAGCGGAGGGGCCTACGTTTTGGTTTGTTGGGGTCTGATGTTGTGCACCACGCACTGCACAGTCATGTGCGTGTGTGACCCCCCCCCTTTCTGTGAAATTTCCTTCAGTATACCCGTCATTATACTGGCCTTGGACATACACGTTGTCGACCCTGGGGTGATGCTGAGGGCTTGAACAATTATGAAAGTAAGGCGGTCCCTAGTCAGCCACGATGGTGAATAAGGACATGAAACAGAAAAAGATGATTAAGTTGTAGAAACAACAAACCAACCCAAATAGGTTAACTTCAGGGTTTGGTTTCATTTACAAAGGTTAATCTCCTTTCTTTTCTCGCCAAGTTACTGAAGGCTCTGAATCTTGTATTACAAAACAACACAACATCGTTTAATAGATCGTTATAAGGAGGAGAGGTTGGGGTTCTCCATTTAACCACCCTCCGGCGTGAGAATAAGAAGTGGTTTTAAGGATATAAGTGGGTGTGTGTGTGTGTGTAAAGATAAAAAGGAAGAGAACAATCGTTGAACCTTGTAACGAGTTCTTTCTATTTATATCCGAAGGGTTGTGAAAGAGGTAGGAGCCAGCTGGGCCTTAGCCAGCTATCACTTCTGAAGAATATTCGTTTTGTCTCCCCCTGACAGGACAGGACCGTTAATCAGGACTAGGGCTGACTTGGCATGATTTTAATCGTTCCAACTCAGCATCGCCCAATTCTTCATGTCGGAATGTCGCTAGCTGTCTTGTGAGGATTCTACAGCAGGATTTGATGACCAATGATTGGTGTCACGTGGTGTCCTTTTTCCTTAACTGTCCCATGTACTCCTTCTTCACTTTTCGAGGGTGCCCCAAGTTTATCGCTAGCTCTGTCTGTCGGCATTCAAGTTCTTTTGGGTGACGAAATTTCTTTAGTGATATGGTCTCTTGAGTACGCGTCCGTGCACGCTCTCTGGGACCATAACCCGTCAATATAGTTTTTCTTTTTCTGTGAAAATCTCATGTTATTTACACTAGGATATGAACTCGGTGTGTTTCACGGGTCGAATAAAGAAAATATCTAATGTAAGTAAAAGATAACAAATACCCTAAAAACAATTGTTTAGTCCATCAATAATCAGAAAAATATCAATATCTTTAAAATTTGAAGAAAAATAAAATAAATTAATACAATTTAAGATGCTAATATAGCATAGATAACTATTTCTATTTATCAATATATATATATATATATCTTAACTTGAATTATTAATAATTTGAAATTGAAAGCTACACATGATACGTTTGCTAGTACGCTTAAATCTTAATATTAGCGAGAGCACATATTTCATTAATGGAATTTAATTTGATATCATGTTTTGTTTTTTATGCAAGGAATAGTAAAAGTTATTTTTTTAAAGTTACCAAAAGATTTTTATACTAAGGTTTAAGGATTTTATTCCATTTGTTTTTTCTTTAGTTTGCTATACCGAGTGACAATATCGTAACGAATCAAACTGATATTGATCGAAGTTGAATTCCTTCCGCATTGTGCGAGGGATTCCACCATTTTTAACTTTAACTTATATATCTGTTATTGTTAATAACTAAAACCAAACTCATCCCATTAATTTATCTCGTCGATTAAGTGTTAACTCAAGAAACTATGTAAATATCTTCTACAACTATTAGAAGCAACTTATATCATAAATTAAATTATAACCATAAGTTAAATAAAATTTAGTAACTATATAAAATTAATTTAAAATCAAAAGTGTATATTCATTAATTCTCCAACCTTCTATAGTTATATTCAAAGATGCTTTATATATATATATATATATATATATATATATATATATATATAAGGATTAGATTAGACCTGTGCAAATTAGATCAATATCCTTATGTTATATATTAATTAATTAATAATATTAGAATTATCAGATCCATATCTTTTCTGTTATTATAGTATGTTACTAGGTTTGGACCTCGTGTATTACACGGGCTAAATAAATATAATTTATATACTAATCTCCTTTCTTTTCTCGCCAAGTTGTTGAATGCTCTGAATCTTGTCCTAGAAAACAACACAACACCATGAATATCGTTATAAGGTGGGAGAGGTTGGGGGGTGCTACTTGTAACCACCCTTGAGCGTGAGAATAAGAAGTTATTTTAAGGATAATAAGTGTGTGTGTGTGATAGATAGAAACCAAGAGAACGATCCTTCAACCTGGTAACAAGGTCTTTCTATTTATAGCCAAAGGGTTATGAAAGAGGTGGGAGCCAGCTGGGCCTTAGCCAGCTTTCACTTCTGAAGAATATCCGTTTTGTCTCTCCTGACAAGACAGGACCGTTAATCCGGACTAGGGCTGACTTGGCATGATTTTAATCATTACAACTCAGCATCGGCCATTACTTCCTGTCAGGAAGTCGCTAGATGTCTTGTGAGGGTTTTGCGGCAAGATTTGATGACCAATGATTGGTGCCACGTGTTCTCCTTTTCCCTTAACTATCTCATGTACTCCTTCTGCCCTTGTCGGGGGTGCCCCACGTTTATTACCAGCTCTGTGCGTCGGCATTCAAGTTCTTTTTGGGGGACGAAATTCTTTTGTGGTATGGTCTATTGAGTGCGCGCCCGCGCACGCTCTTTGAGACCATAACCCATCAATATAGTTTTCTTCTTTTGGTGAAAATCTCATGTTATTTACACTAGGATATGAACTCCATGTGTTAAACAGGTTGAATAAAGAAAATATCTCACGTAAGTACTATACGACGAATACCATAAAAACGATTACTTAAGACTATCCATAATTATAAAAATATCAATTTCTTTAAAATTTGCAGAAAAATAAAATAAATTATTACAATTTAAAATGCTAATATACCATAGATAATTATTGTTATTTATCGATTTATATATATATATATTGTGTGTGTGTGTGTGTGTGTGTGTGTGTGTGTTAAAACTTACAATTTAGACAACTTGAATTATAAAGAATTTTAAATTGGAAGCTACACATGATACATTTGCTACTAGGCTTAAATTTTAATATTAGCCGGAGCACGTATTTCATTAATGAATTTTAAGTTGATGTTTTGTTTTTTGTGTAAGGATAGTAAAATTTATTTTTTTAAGTTACCACAAGATTTTTAAACTAAGGTTTAAAGATTTATTCCATTTGTTTTTTCTTTAGGTTGTTATACTGAGTGACAATATCGTAACGAATAAAACAAATACTGATTGAAGCTGAATTCCTACCGCATTTTGTGAGAGATTCCACCATTTATAACATTAACTTACATATTTGTTATTGTTAACAACTAAAAAAATTAAACTCATCCCATTAATTTATCTCATCGATTAAGTGTAAACTCAAGTAACTATGTAAATATCTTATACAATAATGAAAAGTAACTTATATCGTAAATTAAATTATAAACATAATTTAAATAGAATTTAGTAACTATATAAAATTAGTTTAAAATTAAAACTGTATATTCGTTAATTCACCAACGTAGGGAGAGAATAATGAGAAAACTTCATATAAATGAAAAAACTAAAAAATCCTAAAAAACATACCAACTTTTTTTACATTTTTTTATAAAAATCGCTACTTTTTATGTATAAAAACTTTTTAAAAAAATAAATAAAACTTGTACTGCACATGTGCATTATATGTATGTGCTTCACATATGCATTATACGCTTAGATTTAGCTTTTGAGTTTTTTGGGGGTTTAGGATTAGGTTTTGGGTGTGGGGGAGAGGTTTAATTTTTTATTTTTATTTTTTTTGGGGGGGGGGGGGGCTAGGTTTTTTGGGGGGTTTACGTTTAGGGTTTAGTTTTAGGTTTTTTTGGGAGTGGGGGTGGGGGGTTTAGGCTTTTGGTGGGAGAGTGGATTTAGGTTTTTGTGTGGGGGGGGGGTGTTAGGTTTTTGGGGGTGTTGATGAGGGGTGGGTTAGGTGGTTTAGGCTTTTTCATATTAATGCACATGTGCAGTACAACTTTTTTTTGAAAAAAAGTTATTTTATATATTATATATAGCGATTTTATTAAAAAAATAAAAAAAATTTGATATGTTTTTTAGGCTTTTTATTTAGTTTTTGGTTTTCTTATTAAAACTAGTTTTCTCATGATTAATCCCCTATATATATATATATATAGGATTAGGATCATTTGTGAACAAATTCTTGAAAATGAACTAAGTGAACTAATCTTAACCATTGATTATTTTTTAGATTAAAAGGGTAAGATTGACATTAGCTCTCTCTCTCTTAATTAAAATCCTTTAATTTTCTCATCTATTAATTCTCTCTCTCACACACACATTTTTAATTACTTCTCCATTATTTTAAACTCATGTAGAATCAGTAGTTAATAACGTATATGAAACTCCTAACGGGACTAGGTACTGGACACCAATTGTCCCTCCCGGATTCAAACCGTATATGAAACTCCTAATACTAGGTCATGGACTACAAAATACACAGGTGTATCAAAAGTCTGTACACATCTATATAAACTAACAACTGTGTATCTTTTATAAACTGATAGTTAGCGAGACTGTACACATGTGTATAAACTAACAGCGGTGTATCTTGTATAAATTGATAGTTAGCAAGACTGTACACATGTGTATAAACTAACATTTGTGTATCTTGTATAAACTGATACTATCGAGACTTTACATATGTGTATACACTAACAACTATGTATTTTGTATATACGGAAACTAGCAAGATTTTAGGAATTTTGATTATATTGTTTAATAAATGCAATTTACAAAAGACGCAAATACCCTTATGTCAATTAATTTAAAGGGAATTTATGATATTATAATTACAATCTTGTCATTGTTTAAAAATCTCTAGATGATATAATCCAATAACTCAGATTAGTTCACACAGTTCACTGTCAACCTAGTGCTCACTCTAGAACCCTACCCTATATATATATATATATATATATATATATATATATATATAGTAACATTTTTCAAAAACGGGTTTTCAAAACCCGCTCCGTTTTGGTAATCGAATATCAAGTTATAAATGTCACGTTGAATATTTATGATTATTTTGATTTAAAATGATACATAATTAATAAATAAACTAAACTATAAAAATTATATTTGATAAAAAGTTAAAACAAAATAAATAAAAAGGATATGTTGCTGCCGGGACTCGAACCCGGGTCAGCCAGAACTGGATCCAACGACTTAACATTTGCTGATCACTTCAATTTCACGATTAGCTAATAAAAACGGTTAATTGTCTTGTTCAGTTGAAGTGCATAAAAACAGGGACCGACACATCGCCGGAATTCTGAAATAAACCGTTCATCGATATGTTCACCCCTAATTACCGTCTCTGCCATTTCATTTTAGCATTACGAATGTTTGTTAATCGTAAAAACAAGAAACGGGTTAGTGATTCAGTAGACTGAAATTTGAATGAAGAAGACGAAGTTAGTTAAGTTATAAGTTTATTTTAAACCAGTAAAATGAACGGGTTAGACACACAGTCCAGCGGTGGACTGTGTGCAAATTTTACACGCACGTCACAAGTTCGATCCCTGATACACGCACTCCTTATGTAATAAAATGTCTTTTTGTTTAAAACTAAACCGGGTTAATCCCGTTAGTTGTTAAGTATAATAAAAACCGAGATGTTAACCAGGTTAGACACACAGCCCAGCGGTGGACTGTGTGCAACACTGAATCGCACGTCACGAGTTCGAAACCTGATACTGGCACCGGTTCGTTGAATTAAAATGTTTTTGAAATTAAATGAATTTTGGTTAAACCGAATTAGTATATAAATATAATTAAAAACAAGATTATTTCGGGTTAGACACGTAGCTCAGTTGGTAGAGCTGCGTGCACGCGTACGGGAGGTCTCGGGTTCGAGCCTCACCCGGCGCAAACAATTTCACATACGAACCGGTCAACAGGTCAACGGTCAACGGTCAATGGTCAACGGTCAACGCAAAATAAACAATTTTTTTTATATTTTTATTTAATTTAAAAATCAATTAAAAATACTTAAAAATAACATTTTCAAAGATAGAAAATGGCCTTGAACTCACGAAAATATATCTAAAAATTCTATTAACATCCTTAATAAAATCCACTCATTTGCTATATTTTTTCCGTTATTATTTAGGTTAGAAATTCTCGTTGTTCAATTCTCCCGATTCGTGCGCATCTCGTCATCTCCATTCAAACGCACCCAATGTGAGTGAATCTTTACAAATTCCCCGTTTTAATCACGTTTTGGGGTGTATCATGTGTCTTGTTATATATATTATAACCATTGTGCATACATCATATCATGAACATGTGTATTCAGTTTGTTTCAACTGTTGTGTGGTTATTATTGGATGCAAGTTATTATTTTCAGTACATGCAATATCATAGGCCGCCGCTCCCCATTACATTATGAGCGTTGAGCATGTTCCCCATTTCATTATGAGGTTGAACCTGGCGTGCCCACATACGATCGGCTCCGTTTGATTGAGCCTTGATCGCACAGACATTTTTCATTTTCAGTACATGCAATACGATCGGCTCCGTTTGATTGAGCCTTGATCGCACAGTTTCATTTATGTTATTTATCGTATGATGTTGGTATGTTCATGTATGCTACCATATGTTATTGTATGTTATAGTTGTGATTGCTATTTGCCACTGCTTGATTATTTACATTTGCTCATTTATGATTATGCACAATTTTTCATTGATAAACTAACAAGTAAATCATTAATAAATGTTTACCTAATAAGGTTCACTCGCCAACTTATGTTGACCCAAAAACCCCTATTTTTACACATGATACAGGTGAACCAGCAGCAGCCAGAAACACATAGGATTGGACTAGAAGAATAAAATGATTTAGAGTTTGGGATTTGTTATGTTTGGTTTATTTTCTTTGTATTGTATGAACATGTTTGGATATTTGGAAATGTAACTTTGACTTCAATAAATATGAAACATATTAGTAAATGTCATGAGCTTTGGTGATAACCCAATTATGCCCCGACTCTTATTCCGCTGCGGGTCGGGGTGTGACAGATTGGTATCAGAGCCATGACTATAGGGATATAGGATAGGTTATTAGACCCTTAGAGCCTATACTATAGTTGATTAGAAACTTATAAGATTTTTGTGTGTTACATGCCAAATTTCATGATGTTTATATGTTTTATGTTAAATGTTACATTCAATGTTATGCAAGCATGTTCATAAGTATATATTATCATATAATGCCTATTATGAATCATATACTCATAACATATCACATCCATGAAAGCACACACCACATCATGATTGCTTTTACAATGATTTTTGTGTTTTCAAATCTCATCAAAGTGAGTTCGCATGACGGGCATGTAGTAACTGGAAGGGTACCAGTACCGGTAGTCGGAACGTCCTGTCTAGGCTGGCATTCGTATAAATCCAAAATAAAGGACCAGTTTGCCTACCTGGGGACTAACGATGAGAGTACGAAGTACCTATTAGGCAAAAGCATGCTATACCAAACGTCGTGTGAGCTAACCCCACTTTGAGTTGTCATTATGTCTACACCTGGACACGTTCCGACCAAACATCTCATGAACCTTTTTTGTGGTTTGCATTCGGGTGATGTGAGTGTTAAATTGCCAATACTAATGTGAATCCTACCAAGCCAATAGCCATGGGGGCCCACATGACTATATAGGTGAAGGTATGGGGGACATTTGAGGCCCAACATGAGCAAACCCAATACATCCTACGGATGTAGTTGCATTATTGATATTTATGTTATTTTCATTTTCTTAAAGACCATGACACCTAAAAAGACACCATAAACTCACAATCTTCTCATGTATGTTCCTGTAGATGTCGTCCAGACAACAACGAAGGCGTAAAAGATCAGGAAGGTCTCAGGAACGCTTGGCCACCCAAATTGCGAAACAAATGGCCACGATACTGCCTGACATTGTAGTCCAAGTGCAACAAGCTCTCGCTACAAATCCTACTAACCCTCCCCAACAACATGACCAGAACATCGACAACCCTCCTACCAGCAAGTGTTCATACAAACATTTCAAGTCTTGTGATCCTCCTAAATTTGAAGGGACCGAGGGTGTCACTGCTCTCCTACATTGGTTCGAGGAGATGGAAAACACCTTCCTCAACTGCGATTGTCCTGAGGATCGCAAGGTTCGATACGCTACCGGGAGACTATTTGGGGTAGCTCTCACTTGGTGGAATACTGAGAAAGGGAAGAGGGGAACTGACGATGCAATGGCCTTAACTTGGGAGGAGTTAAGGGAAATCATGACTAGGCGTTTCTGTCCTAGGAGTGAAATTAAAAAGCTAGAGGACGAATTTAATTCTCTAAAGCAAAAGGAGGGTGATCACACCACCTATAACAAGAGGTTCTTGGAGTTGAACCAAATGGTTCCAAATTTGTTCACCCCAACTTATCGCCTGATCGAGCATTATATTCGAGGACTTCCCTCGAAAATCCAAGATTCAGTTCTCAGCATCTCACCAGTAACACTTGAAGCTGCTATGGAGCTAGCAACTGAACTGACCGAGAACCGAATTCGCAACGGGAAGTTCAAAGAAAAGAAAAAGAAAGCCCCTATTGAGGGTCAAACTTCAGACCATCCCATCTCTTCCTCTAATTTTGCTAACAAGAGGAAGCGCAACACCAGAAATTTTTCAGTTACTCAAACCAACTCCCCTATTCCTGTTGCACCCATTACTCAAGTCACTCCTTCACCCGCACCATACAGAAGACCTTACACTGGCCCGCTACCAAAATGCAACCGTTGCCAATATCACCATTCCCGTGATCATCCTTGCCAATATTGCACCGGCTGCGGTCGCGCAGGTCATACTGTTCAAACCTGCCGCATGCCTCAACGAACGAACCGCCACCAACCTTTAACCCAAACCCACCAACAGTTAATGGGTCAAGCCCAACAACCCCTACCATTACCACCCACCCAACATTTAGCCCAAACATACTACCAACCCAATTATCCTATGAGCCAACCTATGCGGGCTTGCTACAATTGCGGAGACCCAAGCTATTTCAGAAACACTTGTCCAAGGTTGGTAAACATCATTCACGCTCAGGCCCAAGCCAACCCGGTGAATCAAACGAACCAAGCTCCTCCACCTGCAAGAGGAAGAGCTTTCAATATTAACGCGAATCAGGCTAGAGCTGACGGCAATGTGGTTAACGGTACGTTCCTTATAAATGGTAGATATGCATCTATGTTATTTGATACTGGTGCGGATAGAAGTTTTGTGTCTTTAGAATTTGAACCTATCTTAAGCAAAAATCGGGATAAGCTCACGGAATCCATAACGGTAGAAGTTGCGGACGGGAAACCAGTTTCATTAAACTCTATTATACGCAATTGTACACTCACCTTAAACGACCACGATTTCTCAGTCGACCTTATTCCTATGAAGCTGGGAAGTTTTGATATCATAATCGGTATGGATTGGCTCAGTCAACATCAGGCAGAAGTTGTATGTCGCGAAAAATTTATTCGTATTCCTCTTTCAAACGGTCAGACTCTTCGAATCATTGGAGAAACCTCGTCAAAAGGGCTCAGCTTAATGTCTTGTCTTCAAGCTCAAAAATATCTTCGCAAGAATTATGTCGCGTTTTTAGCTCATATCATCAAAAAGGGAACCATGGAGAAGAAAATTGAAGACATTCCTGTAGTAAAAGACTTCCCGCAAGTTTTTCCTAATGACATTTCAGGACTTCCTCCAGTTAGAGACGTCGAATTCCGTATTGATTTTATACCTGGTGCTACACTAGTTGCAAAGTCTCCTTATAGGTTAGCCCCCTCTGAAATGCAAGAGCTAGCCAGTCAATTACAAGAGTTGACTGACAAGGGATTCATACGTCCTAGCTCGTCGCCTTGGGGTGCACCTGTTCTTTTCGTAAAAAAGAAAGATGGATCGTTTCATATGTGCATCGACTACAGAGAGCTCAACAAATTAACAGTCAAGAATCGCTACCCTTTACCTCGCATTGATGATCTTCTTGACCAACTTCAAGGTGCCAATTGCTTTTCAAAAATCGACCTTCGATCTGGCTATCATCAACTTAGAGTGCATGAAGAAGACGTCCCTAAGACTGCTTTTCGAACTCGTTATGGCCATTATGAATTCATGGTCATGCCGTTTGGTTTAACCAACGCACCAGCTGTCTTCATGGATCTAATGAACAGAGTCTGCAAACCTTATCTTGATCGATTTGTCATAGTTTTCATCGACGATATTCTTATTTATTCAAAATCTAAATCTGATCATGAGCGTCATCTTCGACTCATCCTTGCACTTCTAGAAAAGGAAAAGCTTTATGCCAAATTCTCCAAATGTGAATTCTGGTTAAAAGAGGTGCAATTCCACGGGCATGTAGTCAATGACAAGGGAATACATGTCGACCCTTCAAAGATCAAAGCGGTTTAAGAATGGCAAGCTCCACGTACACCAACTGAAGTAAGATCTTTTCTTGGTTTGGCTGGTTATTATCGTCGGTTCATTTTAAACTTCTCTCGCATTGCTGTACCACTCACGGCTTTAACTCATAAGGGAAAACCTTTCATATGGGGACCCAAGCAAGAAGAAGCCTTCCAAACCCTCAAACAAAAACTTTGTGATGCACCAATCCTCACTCTTCCTGAAAGTTGTGATGATTTTGTGGTCTATTGCGACGCGTCAGGGCAAGGATTGGGCTGCGTTCTAATGCAAAGAGGAAAAGTTATAGCTTATGCTTCGAGACAACTCAAGACACATGAAAAGAATTACACCACTCATGACCTAGAACTTGGAGCCGTTGTGTTCACTCTTAAGATATGGAGACATTATCTCTATGGTACTAAGTGTGAAATATACACTGACCACAAGAGTCTTCAACATATCTTCAATCAAAAGGAGTTAAACATGAGGCAACGAAGATGGGTCGAACTTCTAAATGACTACGACTGTGAAATTAGATACCACACTGGTAAAGCAAATGTGGTGGCTGATGCACTTAGTCGAAAGGGTTATGTGAACTCCATTTATCTTCTATGTTCGCAAATTATAACCGACATTAAAGATCAAATTCGAGAAGCCCAACACGTTTCAATAACAGAAGAAGATGTACGAAAGGAGATGTCCTGTGGAGCTGAGCTAAAAATTGAAACTAAATCTGACGGTATTCTGTACTACCTAGATCGTATCTGGATTCCTAACCACAACAATCTTCGTGAAACTCTTATGAATGAAGCTCACAAAACGCGATACTCTATACACCCAGGGGCCGATAAGATGTATCAAGACCTACGATATACCTATTGGTGGCCTGGAATGAAGAAGGATATTGTTGTATTTGTTTCTAAGTGGCTTACATGTTCCAAGGTGAAAGCTGAACACCAAAGACCCTCAGGACTTCTCGTCCAACCTGAAATACATGTATGGAAGTGGGAAAATATAACCATGGACTTCATTACCGGGTTACCTCGCACTTCTGGTGGGTATGACACTATATGGGTAATAATTGACCGACTTACAAAATCAGCTCACTTTATTCCTATCCGCGAAGATTTCAAGAACGAAAAGCTTGCTCGTATCTATATCAGCGAAATCGTAAGCCGACATGGGGTACCGTTAAGCATTATTTCTGATCGTGATGGTCGTTTCACTTCACGAACATGGCAAGCAGTACAATCCGCTATGGGTACACGATTAGATCTCAGTACCGCCTATCATCCTCAAACTGATGGACAATCTGAGCGCACCATTCAAACTCTTGAAGATATGCTTCGAGCATGTGTCATAGACTTCAAGGGAAATTGGGATGTCCACCTACCGTTAGTTGAATTTTCGTACAACAACAGCTATCATTCAAGCATCGGCATGGCGCCTTTTGAAGCCTTATATGATCGTAAGTGCCGATCTCCTGTATGTTGGCACGAAATTGGGGAAGCTCAAATTACTGGTCCAGAATTGATCCAAGAAACCACAGACAAGATCCATCAAATTCGAAACAATCTTCTAGCGGCTCAAAGTCGTCAAAAGAGTTATGCAGATAAACGACGGAAGCCCTTAGAGTTTAACATTGGTGATCATGTACTACTAAAAGTATCACCGTGGAAGGGAGTAGTTCGTTTTGGTCAAAAGGGCAAGCTAGCACCACGTTACGTAGGACCTTTCAAGATACTCGAAAGAGTAGGTCCTGTAGCATACAAGCTTGATCTACCAGAAGAACTCAACAGGATTCATCCCACATTCCACGTATCGAACTTGAAGAAGTGCCTCGCTGATGAAAACCTCCACATTCCTCTGGAAGATATTCAGATTGATGAATCTATGCATTTTATTAAAAGACCAGTAGAGATCATGGACTTCGGAGAGAAACGTCTACGACGAAGTCGCATTCCAATTGTTAGGGTACGCTGGGAGTCGAAACGGGGACCTGAGTTTACTTGGGAACGTGAAGACTCAATGCGTGAAAAATACCCGCATCTTTTTCCTACTACTTCAACTACTTAAATTTCGGGACGAAATTCCTAAAAGTAGGGGATACTGTAACATTTGTCGAAAATGGGTTTTCAAAACCCGCTCCGTTTTGGTAATCGAATATCAAGTTATAAATGTCACGTTGAATATTTATGATTATTTTGATTTAAAATGATACATAATTAATAAATAAACTAAACTATAAAAATTATATTTGATAAAAAAGTTAAAACAAAATAAATAAAAAGGATATGTTGCTGCCGGGACTCGAACCCGGGTCAGCCAGAACTGGATCCAACGACTTAACACACACTCGCATCACCACCCCGCCACTTGTTATTTTCTGTTATCCCTAGGAAACAAATAACATTTATACACAAACTCGGTTAAACCGGTTGCGCCAACTGAGAAACTGAAATCGGCAATTCAATCGTCTAATCGTTTGATTAATCGCTCATTCACGTTTTATAACCGATGAACCTATGATTTTAATCAATTCAGAAGTGATTGAACATCAATTTTCTTTATTATCGGTTTTTATAACCGAAATTAATCAAGTCCCAATTACTTCAACTCAAGACCACTCTCGCGACTCAGAAACATCATACCAACATTTCATTTCACTTTCGTCACACTTTCAGTTCGTCAGAACGCTTAAATCAACTCGCCGGAATTTTCTGCAAAATTCGCCGGAAAACCGTATTTCATCCTCAAACGGTAAATCTTTCAATATCATTGTAGTTCAACAATTGTTAGGCTATTTCTAACTTAAACCTCTCAATTGAATTCGAATCCAGGCACTGTATTCAGTTAATTTCAGTTCGCCGGAAAGATTCTGAAAACCTCAATATTTATCTGAGAATCGGTAAGGGCATTCAAACCCCCTGTTAACATTTGCTGATCACTTCAATTTCACGATTAGCTAATAAAAACGGTTAATTGTCTTGTTCAGTTGAAGTGCATAAAAACAGGGACCGACACATCGCCGGAATTCTGAAATAAACCGTTCATCGATATGTTCACCCCTAATTACCGTCTCAGCCATTTCATTTTAGCATTACGAATGTTTGTTAATCTTAAAAACAAGAAACGGATTAGTGATTCAGTCGACTGAAATTTGAATGAAGAAGACGAAGTTAGTTAAGTTATAAGTTTATTTTAAACCAGTAAAATGAACGGGTTAGACACACAGTCCAGCGGTGGACTGTGTGCAAATTTTACACGCACGTCACAAGTTCGATCCCTGATACACGCACTCCTTATGTAATAAAATGCCTTTTTGTTTAAAACTAAACCGGGTTAATCCCGTTAGTTGTTAAGTATAATAAAAACCGAGATGTTAACCAGGTTAGACACACAGCCCAGCGGTGGACTGTGTGCAACACTGAATCGCACGTCACGAGTTCGAAACCTGATACTGGCACCGGTTCGTTGAATTAAAATGTTTTTGAAATTAAATGAATTTTGGTTAAACCGAATTAGTATATAAATATAATTAAAAACAAGATTATTTCGGGTTAGACACGTAGCTCAGTTGGTAGAGCTGCGTGCACGCGTACGGGAGGTCTCGGGTTCGAGCCTCACCCGGCGCAAACAATTTCACATACGAACCGGTCAACAGGTCAAAGGTCAACGGTCAACGGTCAAAGGTCAACGGTCAACACAAAATAAACAATTTTTTTTATATTTTTATTTAATTTAAAAATCAATTAAAAATACTTAAAAATAACATTTTCAAAGATAGAAAATGGCCTTGAACTCACGAAAATATATCTAAAAATTCTATTAACATCCTTAATAAAATCCACTCATTTGCTATATTTTTTCCGTTATTATTTAGGTTAGAAATTCTCGTTGTTCAATTCTCCCGATTCGTGCGCATCTCGTCATCTCCATTCAAACGCACCCAATGTGAGTGAATCTTTACAAATTCCCCGTTTTAATCACGTTTTGGGGTGTATCATGTGTCTTGTTATATATATTATAACCATTGTGCATACATCATATCATGAACATGTGTATTCAGTTTGTTTCAACTGTTGTGTGGTTATTATTGGATGCAAGTTATTATTTTCAGTACATGCAATATCATAGGCCGTCGCTCCCCATTACATTATGAGCGTTGAGCATGTTCCCCATTTCATTATGAGGTTGAACCTGGCGTGCCCACATACGATCGGCTCCGTTTGATTGAGCCTTGATCGCACAGACATTTTTCATTTTCAGTACATGCAATACGATCGGCTCCGTTTAATTGAGCCTTGATCGCACAGTTTCATTTATGTTATTTATCGTATGATGTTGGTATGTTCATGTATGCTACCATATATTATTGTATGTTATAGTTGTGATTGCTATTTGCCACTGCTTGATTATTTACATTTGCTCATTTATGATTATGCACAATTTTTCATTGATAAACTAACAAGTAAATCATTAATAAATGTTTATCTAATAAGGTTCACTCGCCAACTTATGTTGACCCAAAAACCCTCATTTTTACACATGATACAGGTGAACCAGCAGTAGCCAGAAACACATAGGATTGGACTAGAAGAATAAAATGATTTAGAGTTTGGGATTGTTATGTTTGGTTTATTTTCTTTGTATTGTATGAACATGTTTGGATATTTGGAAATGTAACTTTGACTTTAATAAATATGAAACATATTAGTAAATGTCATGAGCTTTGGTGATAACCCAATTATGCCCCGACTCTTCTTCCGCTGCGGGTCGGGGTGTGTGACAATATATATGTATATATATATATGTATATATATATATATATATATATATATATATATATAAGATTAGACCCGTACAAATTAGATCAATATCTTTATATCATATATTAATTAGTTAATTAATAATATTAGAATTATTAGATCCACCTTTATGTTATTATATTATATTAATAGGTTTGTACCCCATGTATTACACCAGCTGAATAAATATAATTTTATATACTAAGTAATAAAAAAGTCACATCTTTAAAAATTCGTGCATTGCAAGATTGAATAAAGTTTTGAATACAAATAATGTAATCAACTAATACACGGTTATCAATTTATGTTTTTGAAAAAAATGAACGTTGATGTATATATACTTTTTATAACATTTTACTTTGTTTTTTTCTTTATTATTAAGTCAGAAACTTGTGTATTGTATACGAAAAACAAAAGAAAGAGTTAAGAAAAGAAATATTAAATATATAACGAATAAGTAAAGAAAGAAAAGAAAATAATTATATAGCAATAATCATTGAAATTAATATTAATAAATAACCCGTTATAATAAATAATATATTGATTGACAAATGATCCATTTGTATTTATTATATAGCTATATTATATATCAACTAATATCTAATTTAATATATCATATGGATATATTATTCTGATGTTTCTTAGCTAAAGAACATACAAAAGTATATAGTAATATAAATGTCATGTAAATAAGTGAGGATGAGAGGAATTAATTAAAGCTGGTGGAGAATAATGACAAACCGAATGTATTAATATTTTATTTATATAATTTAAAGATATTTTTATGTGAAGTGAATATATTATTTATATATCTTTGAATTCCAGTGTTATCACTTATTGATATCTATATATAATGAAATTTTTTAATTATAATTAAGGATAGGATAATGAATATCTTTTATTATTAAAAAATACGTATTTATAATTAAGGAGGAGAGATAGACGAAAAAACAATAAAATAGATAACTTCAATTAGTGAGACGTGTCCTACATAGGTTTAATCTATTTTATCTATTATAAATAAGTAACTGATGAAACACTTGTCATATTCTGATGCAACCACGTGTTCTACTTTTTCTATGTAGCATTCTTTGGAGGTTTTGCACATGTATTAGGCTACTCGGTGTGGGTGATAGCCCTCCTTGGAGGATGACCCTCCACGTCAGAGTCCTTGGAGGATACCCTTCCAAGAATGGAACCAAGGAAATGTGTGACAACCCTACCCCACCTTGTTAATTTATTCTTTTAATTTTGGCAATATATATATATATATATATATATATATATAAATTAAATATGCAATATATATATGTATATATATAACTAAAAAATTAAACTCTAAATTAAATAATAATTCAAACATTAAATTAAAAAAACCAACCAAATATTAAAAATAATAAAAAAACTCTAAAATGAATATTAATTCTAGCATTACGTTTATAAAAACCTGTCACACCCTGACCCGCAGCGGAAATGATAGTCAGGGCATGATTGGATTTTCATCAAAGTTCATGACATTTACTATAATAAAGTTTCATATTATTATTTCCAATTTAAAGGAAAATTTTCAACAAACATACAAGCACAACATGTTCTAAAGACAACATTCATGAAGTCTTTATTTTTCTTCTAAGGCCAATTTCCTATGTATTCATTGCTTCAACATGTTCACCTGTATCATGTGTAAAATAGACTTTTTGGGTCAACAAAAGTTGACAAGTGAATCTTATTTAATCAATTGAAATAAATAGTTTATTTTAATAAAAATATGCAATACCCAATTATGAGCATATGCATATGTAAATCTAACCACAAACCACATAAGCATCTAGCAATTCACACACAAGTATGACCAATGATGAACTGTGAGATCAAGGCTCAATCAAAGGAGCCGATCTAATGAGGCATGCGATGCTCAACTCGTATCCAACGAGGAACTGATGGGCCTAATGTGAATAATTGCACGCAAATGAGAAAAATGTAACCACACAATACAAAAATAACATTACATAGCACATTAGTTCAAATAATGGTAATAGCACAAGAGTTTGAATAAACGAAATATGAAAATGACACATGATATACCCCAAAACATGAATAAAAAGGGAATTTTTAAGGATTCACTCACAGTGGGTGCGTTTTTTCTTGGATTGACGACGAACGCGCACGATTTTGGATTTAACCAACGAGTGAAACTAACCTAAATAATCACGTAATAATTGGAGAAATATAAAATTCTTATTTGAAATTAATATTTCTAATTAATGCTTTTTATTAGATGTTTAGATCTATTTTGTGGTATTTATTATAATTTTTAAACTTAAAAAGTCTTATTTTTAAGCATTTTTAAATGATTTTTTTAAATAAAAAGATAAAGAAATTAGTAATAAAAAAATATAACCTTTTTACAGGGTTGACCGGTCAACGGTCGGATCGCATTTATTATAGGCATTGTGTGAGGTTCGAACCGTGACCTCCGGTATACGTGTACGCAGCTCTACCAACTGAGCTACGTGTCTAACCCGAAATGATTCTGATTTTAATTACTTATATATTCTAGTTAGCTTAAACCTTAGTTTATTTTTATTAAAAGGTTTCATAAATTGCCAAAACCGGTTTCAGTATCCAGAATCGAACTCGAGCCCTTCGGGTCACGTGCACACAGCCCAACCAGTTGGGCTGTGTGTCTAACCAGTTTATAACTAAATGATATTATATTTATATACATGTTGAAGGATGATCTGAATAGGTTTTAAAAAGATTGGTTTTATTTCAAGAAGTCGGAACATGTGTGGCTCGAACCCGGGACGTATGTTTTGTGATTGCACACAGTCCACCACTGGACTGTGTGTCTAACCCGATTAAAACACCAAGATTAATTATACTTATATTCTAAGTAAACTTCATCCTCTTCCTACACAATACCTAGAACCCGATCTCGACTGTTAGCCAAGAATAACAGTTTTGATTATTTGTTTTATGATTATAACATATTAAACAAACGATGGAAGAAGGATTAAGGCAATTGTACCGTTTTATTGGAGTGATACGGTTTTCCGGTTCGAACTTTTCTGGTGAAAAAACTGATGATTCCGGCGAATCGAAGCAAAGAAAATCTTCAGAGAAGTTTGGGTAATGTTTTGAGATAGAGTGCGAGTGAAATTGGGATGGATTTGCTAGTATCTATAGGGTAAACAATCAATCATCGATTTCGGTTTCAAGACCCAATCATGGGTTAATGATTTCAAATTGATAAACGGTTTTTGAATTAATTGAGTTTGGATTTCGGTTATAACTGATGTTGACATCAGTTACATTCAATCACTTTGCAAAGCAAAACGTCAATTGCAGAGATAATTTAGTTTTGGCTGTTACAGACTCTGAAATTTGAACTTGCAATTGCTTGTGGGTTTTATTATAACACTAATTTACTTTCAAGTTTAAACACAAGTGTGTGTGTATTGCAGTGGTGTAAGGTGTGTGTGTGCTTGTTGGAGACCCGGGTTCGAACCCGGTTACCTCATATATATATATATATATATATATATATATATATATATATATATATATATATTATATATATATATATATTATATTAGGCTTCATTAATTAATATTTTATTTTACTTTTTATTTATTTAATATTTTAATTATATAGTTTATTTATTAACCATGAAATAATTAACACCAATTATAAAATAATTAAATGCGTAACGAAACATTTAATAAATACTTAACATCTTATATGGAACGGGTTTTGGAACCCGTTTTACACAAGTGCTACAGTATCTCCAACTTTTGGAAATTTCGTCCCAAAATTTAAGTAGTAGATGTAACTGGAAAGAGATGCGGGTATTTCTCACGCATTGATTCTTCGCGTTCCCAAGTAAACTCAGGTCCTCGTTTTGACTCGCAACGTACCCTGACTATCGGAATTCGATTTCGTCTTAAACGTTTCTCACTGAAGTCCATGATTTCTACAGGTTATCCTACGAGATGCGTTGATTTAGAAATATGAGTATCTTTTAACAGAAAAAGGGAGTGTGAGGTTCGGATTTGATGTTAAAGGTTTTAATAACCAGAGGAGTATGAAGTTTTTAAATTTTGATTGAGGCGGTAACGTTCCTAGTAAGGGTGGAATACCCCGCTACAGGAATCGCTTTTTGATGCCTGAGATGAGAAGCGTTGATACATAGAGTTGATTGACTAGATATGATCTCATGATAAAGGGTTTTGAGAAAATCGATGCGTCGGAAAGATAAAGTTATATCACAAAACGAAAACTTCAACCTTGACGATATTAAGATTTATACTACCTACACGGAACTTCTCATAACCGCCTGATAATGCTTTTGATCATTTGACAAGAATAGTTATATATAGGAAGTACCATCGGCGTATCCACCATATCCTTGTCAAATTTTCATTGACTTTGTAAGTAAGTTACGATTAGTTCTATGTGACTCATCCTAAAATCTACAAAACATAAACAAACACAACAGCCAAAGCTTGAGTCTTAAATCTGAGGGATACATGACTGAATGGCGACGGTACCTCTCTCGTGTGTTATGATGAAGTGATCAGTCTATGAAAAAGTGAGACACGACCCAACTTCTTTAAATGATGCGACGAGGTTCGTCGTGATGTACGATGACATAAAATTTTGAATCGATGAATAGAGACATCTAACAACTTGTCATGATGTGATATAAACTGCATTATTGGCATTAAAATTTTGATACATTTAATTCCCAAATTGAAACACGGATATACAAGGATTGAAATTTATAGAAAACATGAAGAATAGACGGTTGGAGCGGAGTCTTGTTTCTTGGTGATGGAAGACTAGTTGGGTTGCTCGTTTGCACCATTATTGACTTCAACTGGATTGGCGTTGATGTTGTAAGCTCTTCCTCTCGCTGGTGGGGGTGCTGGGTTTGCTTGATTTGCTTGGTTAACTGGATTCGCTTGAGCTTGGGCGTTAATGATGTTAACCAATCTAGGGCACGTGTTTCTAAAATGGGTAGGGTCACCACAATTAAAGCAAGCTCGAACATGTGGAACCATGGGGTATTGGGGTTGCTGATAGGGTTGGATCACGTTTTGGGTAGGGAGTGAAGCTTGGTTTTGAGGGGTGCGACAAGTTTTACTTAGGTGACAATAACGCCCACAATTAGCACACAATCTACAGGGTATGGTCGGTTGATGGTGATAAAAGCAGGTGTTCATTGAGGGTGAGGACCAATGTAAGGTTTCTTGTTTGGGTATGCTGAGTTAGGTGTTACTGGAGTGATTGGGATAGGTTGGAGGGGTATGGCTTGTGAAGTTTGAGTGACAGCGAAATTTTTCCCGTCTCGCTTTATCTTGGTAGTGAGTTGAGAAGAGGATTCAGTTTGGGTTGAGTTTGAGATTTCGGTTGGTGTTTTATCTTTCTTCTTCTCATCCTTGAAATCCCCATTCCTAATTTGGTTTTCGGTAAGCTCTGTAGCTAGCTCCATTGCTTCTTCCAAAGTTGCAGGTGTAGTACTCATCACCGGGTCCTGAATCTTCGAAGGAAGACCCCGAATGTAGTGCTCGATCAGACGATAGAGAGGGGTGAACAAATTGGGAACCATTTGATTCAACTCGAGAAACCTCTTGTTATAGGTTATATGGTCTCCCTCTTTTTGTTTCAAGAAGTAGAACTCATCCTCTAGTTTCTTAATTTCGCTTCTTGGGCAGAAGCATCTTGTCATGAGTTCTCGAAGTTCTTCCCAAGCTAGGGCTACTGCAGCTTCAGCGCCTCTTCTGCCTTTTTCGGCATTCCACCAAGTCAATGCTACCCGAAATAGACGACCAGTAGCATAACGAACTTTACGGTAGTTGGGACAATCACAATTGAGAAAAGTACTATCCATCTCTTCAAACCATCAAAGGAGAGCAGTGACCCCTTCGGTACCTTCGTACTTTGGAGGGTCACATGAGTTGAAGTGCTTATAGGTGCACTTGGTGGTGTTGGTGGGAGGATTAGCAACATTTTGACCTTCTTGGTTGGTTGGGTTGATGGGTTAGCGGCAAGGGCTTGTTGGACTTGAATTACGATGTTAGGAATCATGGCGGCCATCTGTTGAGCTATTTGAGCAGCCATGCGCTCTCCAGAGTTTCCTGACCTCCTACCTCCTCGTGAGTGTCTAGAAGACATCTATAGGAAATACGTAACGAGATTATGAGTTTGACGTTTTAGGTATCATGTGTCGTATAAAAGATTAACATCCATAAAACAAATGAGAGAAAAACAAATTCACTACATCCATAAGATGTTTGGGCCTTGCTTATGTTTGGGCTCCCATATGTCTCCCATATTTTGGCCTAGGTAGTCATGTGGGCCCCCATGACTACTGGGCTTTGTAGGGTTCACATTGGTGTTGGCCTGTTAACACTCGCGCCACCTGAATGAAAATCGTAAAACATGATTGCAAGGTATAAGGTCGGAGGGGTCCAGGTGTAGACACAGTGACAACTCAAAGTGGGGTTAGTTCACACGACGTTTGGTGTGGAATGCTTTGGCCTAATAGGTCCTTCGTACTCTCACCGTTAGGCCCCAGGTAGGCAAACTAGTCCGTTATATTGGATTTATACGAATGCCAACCTAGACAAGACGTTTCGACTACCAGTACTTGTACCCTTCCAGTTACTACATGCCCGTCGTAGAACTCACTTTGATGAGATTGAAAAATGAAAACATCACAAAATCTTGAATAACGAAACATGAGAATGTTTTGGATATGTGAGAATTGAAACGTGCGTGCTGAATGTATATGTAAGCATGTTATGTTTGACAATATGTATAACACATTAAGTATCACATAAAATGAGTGGAAGTGTTTGCATGCATTTGTGTGTGAAATAAATATGAAACAAATAAACATCATGGGTTTGCATGTAACCAAGTAACATATAAGCAATTAAAATCTAATCGACTATAGTATAGGCTCTAAGGGTCTAATAACCTATCCTATATCCCTATAGTCAAAAGCTCTAATACCAATCTGTCACACCATGACCCGCAGTGGAAATGGTAGTCGGGGCATGATTGGGTTTTCATCAAAGCTCATGACATTTATTATAATAAAGTATCATATTTATTATTTCCAATTTAAAGGAGAAATTTCAACAAACATACAAGCACGATATATTCTAAACACAACATTCATGAAGTCTTTATTTTTCTTCTAAGGCCAATTTCCTATGTATTCCTTGCTTCAACATGTTCACCTGTATTATGTGTAAAATAGACTTTTTGGGTCAACAAAAGTTGGCGAGTGAATCTTATTTAATCACTTGAAATAAATAGTGATATTGTTTATTTTAATAAAAATGTGCAATAACCAATTATGAGCATACGCATATGTAAATCTAACCACAAACCACATAAGCATCTAGCAATGCACACACAAGCATGACCAATGATGAACTGTGAGGTCAAGGCTCAATCAAACGGAGCTGATCTAATGAGACACGCGATGCTCAACTCGTATCCAACGAAGAACTGATGGGCCTAATGTGAATGATTGCACGCAAATGAGAAAAAATGTAACCACACAATACAAAAATAACATTACATAGCACGTTAGTTCATATAATGGTAATAGCACAAGAGTTTGAATAAACGAAATATGAAAAAGACACATGATACACCCCAAAACATGAATAAAAGGGGAATTTGTAAGGATTCACTCAGAGTGGGTGCGTTTTTCTTGGATTGACGACGAACGCGCACGATTTTAGATTTAACCAACGAGAGAACTAACCTAAATAATCACGTAATAATTGGAGAAATATAAAATTCTTATTTGAAATTAATATTTCTAATTAATGCTCTTTATTAGATTTTTAGATCTATTTTGTGGTATTTATTATAATTTTTAAACTTAAAAAGTCTTATTTTTAAGCGTTTTTTAATGATTTTTTTAAATAAAAAGATAAAGAAAAAATAGTAATAAAAAATATACCCTTTTTACAGGGTTGACCGGTCAACGGTCGGATAGCATTTATTATATGCATGTGTGAGGTTCGAACCGTGACCTCCCGTATACGTGCACGCAGCTCTACCAACTGAGCTACGTGTCTAATCCGAAATAATTCTGATTTTAATTACTTATATATTCTAGTTAGCTTAAACCTTATTTTATTTTATTAAAAAGGTTTCATAAATTGCCAAAACCGGTTTCAGTATCCAGAATCGAACTCGAGCCCTTCGGTCACGTGGCTGTGTGTCTAACCTGTTTATACACTGAATTATATTATATTTATACACATTTTGAAGGTGATCTGAATAGGTTTTAAAAAGATTTGTTTTATTTTAGAAAGTCGGAACATGTGTGGCTCGAACCCGGGACGTATGCTTTGTGATTGCACACAGTCCACCACTGGACTGTGTGTCTAACCCGATTAAAACACCAAGATTAATTATACTTATATTCTAAGTAAACTTCATCCTCTTCCTACACAATACCCAGAACCCGATCTCGACTGTTAGCTAAGAATAACAGTTTTGATTATTTGTTTTTATGATTATAACATATTAAACAAACGATGGAAGAAGGATTAAGGCAATTGTACCGTTTTATTGGAGTGATACGGTTTTCCAGTTCGAACTTTTCCAGCGAACAAACTGATGATTCCGGCGAATCGAAGCAAAGAAAATCTTCAGAGAAGTTTGGGTAATGTTTTGAGATAGAGTGCGAGTGAAATTGAGATGGATTGGCTAGTGTTTATAGGGTAAACAATCAATCATCGATTTCGGTTTCAAGACCCAAATCATGGTTTAATGATTTCAAATTGATAAACGGTTTTTGAACTAATTGAGTTTGGATTTCGGTTATAACTGAATCAGTTACACCCAGTCACTTTGCAAAGCAAAACATCAATTGCAGAGATGATTTAGTTTTGGCTGTTACAGACTCTGAAATTTGAACTTGCAGGTTGCTTGTGGGTTTTATTATAACACTAGTTTACTTTCAAGTTTAAACACAAGTGTGTGTATTGCAGTGGTGTAAGGTGTGTGTGCTTGTTGGAGACCCGGGTTTGAACCCGGTTACCTCCTATATATATATATATATATATATATATATATATTATTTTTAGGCTTCATTAGTTAATATTATTATTTTACTTTTTATTTATTTAATATTTTAATTATATTGTTTATTTATTAACCATGAAAATTAATTAACACTAATTATAAAATAATTAAATGCGTAACGAAACATTTAATAAATACTTGACATCTTAAACGGAGCGGGTTTTGAAACCCATTTTACACAAGTGCTACAAAACCAACCTAATCTTAACAAAATTAAAAAACTACTAGTCTTCATCTGGCATGTCGTCGTTGGGTTCTTTTTGTGTATTGTTCCAAATGTAGTTCACCAAGTCTGCTTGTAGGTTGTGATGTGTGTACTGATTACGTAGAGAGAATCTGTTTAAATCTTGTTGTTCTGCACTCACTGGAACAGAATTCCCGTTAGACGCGTCTTCGTTGTAGTCACAGATTGCTCTACCTTTGTCTTCGATGATCATGTTATGAAGCAAGATACAAGCATACATAATGTATCGCAACCTCTGTGGCGTAAAGAACGTGCTGGATATTCAATGATATGCCATTTTTTGTAGAACCCCAAAACACTGTTCAATATCTTTTCTCGCCCCCTCTTGAAACTTGGCAAATTTCTTTCTTTTACCGTCTGTCGGGTGCGGAATAGTTTTAACGATTGTAGAGTACATTGGGTATATTCCATTTGCAAGGTAGTAACCGCGCCTGTATTCCACCCCCGAAACCGTAAAACTTGTGTCTGGACCTGTTCCTTCGATTACATCGTCAAATATCTGTGACTGGTAGATGATGTTAAGGTCATTAAGTGAACCAGACAGCCCAAAAAAGGCATGCCAAATCCAAAGGTCTTGTGACGCAAAATCCTCTAATATTATAGTTGGATGACCATGATCGCCCCGAGTATATTGACCTTGCCATGCAGTAGGGCAGTTCTGCCAGGGCCAGTGCATGCAATCAATGCTTCCGAGCATTCCAAGAAAACCATGTCTTTCTTCGTGCGCTTGATATAATTTTTGGACGTCGTTTGCGTTTGGTTTCCGCAGATATTTATTGCTATATAACTTCACGATCCATTTGCAAAACTTATGCAAACATTCACGTGAAGTTCTTTCGGATATCCTTAAATACTCGTCCAACGAATCGGGTGCAGTCCCGTATGCGAGTAGGCGAATGGTCGCGGTACATTTCTATAAAGTGGTGAATCACCTACGGCCCCTGCATCGTATCGAAGTGTGAAAAACGAATCAGACTGCGCCAGGTCGTCTGCTATACGTAAGAATAGTCGACGACTCATTCGGAACCGACGTCTAAAAATCTCGTCCGTGTACACAGGTTCATCGGCAAAGTAATCGGCCACTAAATTATCATGCCTAGCTAAATATTAACAACGAAAACTAAATTAAATTCATTATTAACACTAAAAAGAATTACATAAATTAGGAAAATACACCAAAATAAAGATACACTAAAAAATTAAATACATTATTTAATTAAAAAAGATACACTTCAAAAATTAAATATCTTCTCGGTGTCGATTTAAGACGGTCGCCCTAGTTTGCGGTTGTGACGATGTTTCTTCCTCTTACTCCTCTTCTATGATCATATGTGTTGCGTGTGTAATGAAGTTCGCAAAAATAATTCGCACCCACCCGAAGATGATGAACACCACGATGAAGAAGAAGAAGACATGCCTATATTTTTATAAATATTATGGTTGTGTATGAAAAATTGAGAGAGATTGAAAAGATTTGGGTTAAAAGTGAAGGAATAAAGGGTATATATTTATAAAGTGGGGAATAAAAGGTACATAAAAGAATTGAATGTTTTTTAACCCACGGCTAGTTAACGGATAGTTTTTGTCTTTTACCGCCCGTCCTCAACGTCTGAGAGTAGACGTGCTCGACGCCGCTGAACCACCGAAAATAATGTTGAGAGCATCGTCGGGCCTAGACGACCCACACCAAATAGCCTTAATAATACAATCATTTTCGAAACATGTGTTGACTATCAGACTCTTCCGACACACAAAAAAGCACGGGATCCGAATTTAGATGCGAATACCCGTTTAAGAAATTTCGGATCCTTTATAATACCTTTTTAATTACACATTGTCATTTTCTCCTTCGTTCTCTCACTCATTCGCCAAACCATGATACGCCATTCAATCTACATGACGATTCTTCTCCGCCAAGCCCCGGTACACAAACCCTAAGCTTTCTTCTTATCCAACGAGCGATGATTGAAGGTTAGTAACTGAACTGGTTTTGATTCTTTGTTCTTTGTATTTTCCTAAAGGTTCTAAAATACCTGAATCACTCATTCGCTTCATTTTCTCCTCTTTCCTTTGATTGATGCCATCAGATCTCTCCATCAAGCGTCCGATTTTGGTGCCTCACTCTTCCTCCATTGACAAACCCACGCCATCAGCATGCCAAATGAAAACGAACAAGGTATGTATTTCGATTTACTGCTCTCTATTTGATTCTTCATTCGATCTGGACATGCATTTTCAATCTTTCTTCAGGCTTGGTGCTTTCGGTCCAGATTTGAGGGTTTTTCCCCCTTTTTTGTGATTTTAATATGTTGATCTGATTATGTTTAATTTTGATTATGTAATTTTGATGCATGTCTTTCACTCTGCGATCATTGTTGCTGAAGAGGTGAAGGATTTGTGACTGTAGATGAGATACAGGAACCCATTTTTTTCAAGAATGAACTTTTTGAAAGTATTTCTTGATCTTGGTTGCTAAAAAACATTGATTTCTCACACCCTGTTTCTTTTAAATTTTTTTATTAAAATTCTTTTTCTATTAAATGATTTTATATTCTGCAAATGGGTTTGTTTGCTCTTCCCGTTTTAATTAATCAGTGGTTTAATTTTTAAGGTTTTTGCAAAAAAATTGCTAAAGTATTTTTGTGTGATATTGGTTTCATACAGTCTAGGGTTTTTGCCATAAATTTTAAGTTTTTTTTAGTATTTTTTTTAAATGATTTGATTTCTTCAACATATCTTATCTAATGTATTTTAATTTTCAAACGCCCATATGAAAAGTCATTGTGAAAGTAAAAATGTTTTTAGTTCTGATTTGAACATATTGCATTGAAACTCTATTCTTTTCCTTGATTTTGAAGCTAATTCTTGATAATATCCCTTATTTAACACAAATTAACTTAATTTTCACAATTTTTATACTATTAATGATTTTAGGTACCAAGAGTAGGAGTTGAGGAGGTAAATCACCTTTTTCTTTAACAAAAAGTAAAATTAAATTTCGGGCTTGATCTTATTTTCTAGGATTTCTAAGATCCAAAAAAGTATGTTAAATTATGAGTCAACAACTCAAGGCATTTGTATTCTTAAGCCATTGCTTCCCATTTACATCTTTTTTATTGTGTTGCAGCTGATATTTAGTAGGTGTAATAATGGGTGCATAGGGTGGGTTCGGTAACATTTAAAACAAGTAGTTTTTTATAGTTTTTTTTGTTTCTTTGGGAGTCTAGATTTTAAAATTTGATGTATTGAAAGTGTTTTGAATCAAAAGGTGAGTTCTAATTTATTTAACTGAATATATTTGGTGGTGTTATAGTGTGGTTTAGAATTTTTACATTAGTGTTTTTGTTTTGATCCGACGTAATAGCAATTACTATTCGGATCCTATTAATGGATCGGGTCATATCTGTTTCATTGTTTCATCATTAATATCTTTCCAAATATTGTGAAGAAATTACGGGAGTAGTTTGAATTTGAAATCAGAGTATGGAGTTTAATTTGGAAGTCAATGATCGTGATTTTATCTTAATGATGAGGTTGTTTTTAATTAGAGTTTGGAGGGGTATGGTCACAAAAACAATGCGCCTGTGCATAGAACCATACCCTCAACATCATAACCACAAGGATAATCTTGCGCGCAATGTGCAATGGTGCGCCTTCCTTAGCATAACTTGGTCATACAATGAATCTTGCGCACTCAGCGCAACGGTAAATTAGACCAACACCAGTAGGTCATACAATGAACCTTGCGCACTCAGCGCAACGGTAAATTAGACCAACACTAATAGGTCATACAATGAATCTTGCGCATTCAGCGCAACGGTAAATTAGATCAACACTAATAAGTCATACAATGAACCTTGCGCACTCAGCGCAACGGTAAATTAGACCAACACCAGTAGGTCACACAATGAGCCTTGCGCACTCAGCGCATTGGTAAATTAGACTCACATCAATAAGTCACACAATGAGCCTTGTGTACTTGGCACAACGGCAAGTTAGATATACACGCGCAGGCTACTAGACCCTGCGCGGAGCATACAACCCTCTAGTCATAAATCCTAAAGCCTTGCAACGACAAGACAAACGTGAGAGCACCTCATAGTCTTGTAGACAAAAGGATTTATCCCTGCTACACTGCGCTGGTGGGAAAATGCTGACAACCTCGCAGAAGGGATGCGCACTAAGAGGAGTTGACCATACTCAAGGGTACATAGTGGCAGAGCTGTGACTAATGGTTGCTCGGCAGGTTGCGTCTGACAGTGTCAAATGAACAATGACACAGATACCAGACTGTGCACCAACCATATCTACGCTAGTGACTGTTCCACCTTCTCCACTTTCGGCTGGTAGCAGGTCTGATGCCAGAGACGTCAGTCCTCACTGTCTGTACACGTGGCACCATTCAGTGCCCGACAGACCACACCTCCTGACGTAAAACATTAATTCCCCTGCCGGGGATATTTAATGTCGCCCAAGGCCCATCAGGCCATCTCCCGAGCCCACTAACCTTCAGATATAAAATAAGTATCAGGCCACCAGGTAAAACCACGAATGATCATCTACTTTCTCTTGCAATCACATTTACAAGCGTTCTCGCTTACTACTTGCATAGTCCCATACTTATTCTCACGCCGGAGTGTGGTCACGGAGAAAACCACCATTTTCCCCGTGACGAGGCTAACTTCGTGTTCGTTTTGCAGATTAAAGTAAGATCACCCCGAGAGATGAGCGAAGTGTTAACCCTTGTATGCAGAAACACCCTGGTTGTAACATATATATACCCGGATATCCCTAGGTTCAACCGGTACTTGTTCAGAGTTTGATTGAGTTTTTTTATGGAAGTCATTGTGGTAGATAATTGAACCTACGGTATCTTTGCACTAATTTTCATAGTAGACAATATGCATGCTATAAAAAAGACCCTATGGTAACTTTGCACTAATTTTCTTTTACTTTAAATACTTGCAACTTTTTTTCTCCTTATTGTACTACTTTCACTTATTTTGTTCAATTTTACAGGTTACCGTTCTTTATTGTTCATCTTGTTTTTAAGACAAATCACCAATTTGTCTTGGAGATTGCTTATGGAGATTATGATCTGTTTATTAAAGAAGCCATCAGTGCGTAATATGGATCATAGACTTTTGCTTTTGTTAGCTCTCGGATTAACCTTGTGAAATAATTGGAGCGTCATTGTGATGGTTAAATGTTTTAAGGTAACAAAGTGTTATCACAATGGTGTTTCAAAATGTTTTATTTTTTAATTTGTAACTTTTATAGCCGAGTAAACATGATAGTTTCAAAAGTTTTTTTTAGTTTAAGGCAACCAACTTTTTAAAAGTTCATTTCAAGATAACATTTGATGTATTTGGTTGCAGATTCTGCAAGAGCAGCTCTTAATCTGTGTGGCATAATGTTGGGTTCTTTCAAGTGAGGGTTTTGTCTTTAGAAACTACAAATCTTCATGTTTTGACATGCACATATGGTTCAGGTTGTAAAGTTTATATACATTGCCTGGCCGTTAAAAAAATGTAGTGTCGTATTCTACGCTACAGCTGATTATTCTCATTAATTAGAGATGCCAATGTTCAACTGTTTACTTATGATTTATGAATGTATCAATTGGGTTTTATTTGATCTAAGACGAGACAAATTATTTTTTTAGCTAAAAGGGCTAAAATCGGTCTAACGAGTCAAACAAGTTGAAGGTGTTGAAAAGCACTTGGAAACTTCTTTTCTTGGTCCCAGCGCGTTCATTGAAATACTTAAGAGAGCGGATGCTTAAGCCTTTAAAAGTTTCATTTGTTATTATGTCCATAATTTCCAATATAATATGAGATGTTTTATTTAATTTTATTTGGGATTGTGACTGTTTTCCCATTCAATACGGTTGTTATGGTAACAAAAAGATGCTCGACTTTCGTAGTAGCTCTGCTATTGTAACAGTTGATAACAAGCCACGAGGGATTGTAACGTGAGTTTACATCGGTCGTATATTACACATGTGGCTTTATTACCAATTTACTTATGATTAAGCCAGTTTGAGTTAAACGGGTCTGATAAAAAAAGTTCGCTAGAAATGAAAACGGGTTAGATGGATCAAATAGGTTGAAAAGTTCTGTTAAGTGTAATTCTGATGCATACACCAATAAGTTTTGTAGTTTCTTGCATACAATAGTCTAACTTCCATCTATTTTAAAGGTCAAACCTCCATGCTCCTTCACGAAAGAAGAAAATGCATACTTAACAAAGCGTATTTAAGATGGTAGAACCGAATATGTGAAAGAAGAAAACGCATACTTAATAAAGTGTATTTAAGATGGTAGAACCGAATATGTGACATGAGCGTTTATTCTGTGGACACACAACAGTTGGGTATTCTCTGACATTTGGTTCATGTTTGCTTTGTCATTACTTATATCACATATGGTTTATCACATATGGTTTTATCATGTTTTCACTTGACATTTTACAATTTTATGGCACAGCTACATCCTTGCGAGAAAACATGTGTAAATTTATGTATCAAATATGTGGTATGTGGCGGTCGTTGAAGCTCACACGTATAAAGAAGCATTATACTTTATTTTACTGAAAGCGGATCGAGTCAAATTGGTTGTGCGGGTTGAAAGTTGACAAGAGCACTATTCACTTATTACTTTCGTATTATTAAAGCAACTTAATTAAGGTCACTAGAGATACCTTAGATGATTTGTGGTAGAAGAGAGTAAGGGCAACATTTTGTTTTTGTTTTTTTAAGTAGAATTCTGCACTAAATGAGGTTCTCTTATATTGAAAACAAAATTTGGACGACTTTCAGCCTTTTTGCTAAACTTTGTATCGAGCAACACAAAAAAGATCCATTCGGAATTAGAAGATATCTTCAAGAAGCACTTGCTACCATGGAAATTATATTGTTTAATAGTTTCTAAATGAATTTGTGATCAGTTCAATTTATAATCATCGAGCATGTTTTTATTGATTTTCAATTTACATTTTATTATATTGAAATAAAGAACTTGTATAAACTAACTATTTCATCCTTTATTTATTTAATCTGTGTAACACACGGATAACTTCTATTTGTGGCACTTTCAAGACTTAAAAGCAAGAAATATTAAAATTTGTAATTTTAGATAGTCATGGAAACCATTACAAAACAATATAATGTTTTATAAAATTCTTATTATTTTATTTAACGACATAAGAGCATTCACATTGGAGACTCTTTATTCATATATATTCAATATAATATAAAGTAAAAATTTCAGAAAACAACAAAAACACCACTTTATTAGAATAAAGATTTATAGAAAGCAAAGTACAACATCTATATTTAGAGGCTCAAATGTTTGTATGTATGACAGAGATAGAAATAGAGGGTTGGATATGAAAGATTTCTGAAAACTAAGCAAAGTATAGAAAAAATGTGTTTTAACTTAATTATATAGATAGAGATGGAGTCTCCAATATCATTTGATCTAAAAAGACATAAATTACTTAACTTTTTATAAAATCAGAGTATGAGACAAATCAGTAAAACATTTGTAACCATATTTTTTTATATAATATAACAACAAAAGTTTATTATTTCAAAATTAATTTTCCTGCCCGAGAGTATCCCGGATTATAGCCTAATTTATTATACAGTAAGTATAGATTAATATTAATAATAATAATAATAATAAATAACAAAAGATCTAAATTAAAAGAGAAAATACCACATTAATTTAGTGGAATCTGTTATTATTAGTATTGAGTTTAGTTTTAATATTACTTATAATTTTAGTGGTTTTCTTAATCGGTCCAACTGGTTGGGGATCGAGCTTGAACCAATTAATCAGTACGGTATATAAAATCTTAGTCAAATTTTGTGTTACCAAAGTTTTAAAAATTATGTAATAATTCACTACGGATTGCTTAAAGTGTAATTTAAAGTAGAGGACCAAGAACTTTCATCTGTAAAACAAGTACCTGCCAACTTGTATAATAAATTATAATGTGTTATGCTGTAAGCGTTTACTCAACTTTTATATATGGAAAAGTAAAATAATTACTAAGAATAATGTTAAGAAGGTTTTATTATTAGATAAAAATTCATAGGGGATTACTTAAACATCATTTATCTAGGATTGTTTAAAACGTACGTTACTTTAATGTAAGATGAACTTTCGTCATTATATCATTCATCTAGGATTGTTTAAAACGTAAGTTACTGTAATGTAAGATGAATTTTCGTCATTACATGGCAACTTGTATGTTTTAGTATCATCATGTGACATGTGAGTAGGGGAGATATTCATTTTACCGTGTACCATATGAGATGTGAGTATTGAGTTTCTCATTATACCTGATGGCCCTCTCTCTAGTCGGATCGAATGAGAACGGGTTTATTAATAATTTTTTATTGTTGTGTAGATTACAAATGATCGGCGCCACTCTTATATAGTTGCCGGATTTTCTCCTATGAAGGGTCGCGACGTTACACAATAAGATGCCACGCATTGGTTTATTTTACCCTAATTACAATATTTACACAAACTATAAACTAATTACATTTTAGGCCCTAACTAAACTAACTGAGTTTCTAAACTAACTTTAACTATACTAATGAGATCCATGATTAACCGACAATCACCACCCAAATATCTTTTGCTTTCTTATGATGAGCAACCTGAAGAACAATTTGCTTGAAAGAGATATGCGATAGCCATTCTATTTTTCGTCGCATCGAATTCACCTTCTGATTCGAGCACTTACGAGATATCCTTGAACATCAAAAAATTGCTATGATCTTTAAATCCCAAAGTATTTAGTTTGTAGAATTCAAAATCGTGCATTGAAGTGTCACTAATGTTCCTCCTTTTACTGGCACATATCAGTATTCTTGTTTTTCTTACATGAAAATGATTCCTATTAATTAATATGGATGAAGGAATTACAAATGGTGAGACCGGCACCTACTTCCACAACATATTACGGATGAAAATGATTCCTATTAATTATTATGGATGAACGAATTCAAAATCAGACTTGACTGCGTTGCGGTGTTTGCGAGCGAGTGGCAGCCTACGTGGCTCGCAGCGGGTCGCTCACCCCTTCCACATGTAGTCTTATGGTCAATCTTTTAAGAGAAACAAGATAACAATTTCTCGTTGATCTACTAAAGAGCCTCACAACATATCACCGCGGCCAGTTTGCACTTTGTAGCATCCCAGATTGGCTCGGCTCCTCCCACCTCTCATTTAGAGTTTCGATCGAATCCACCTTTGTTGAAAAGGTGATCACTATTTGATTCCAGGGGAAGAAGGTGGTGTTTGGGAATTTGTTTATTTTTTAGTTTTTTATCTGGTTTTAAATATTCTAAGTAGATTAAAAATAAGTGAAAATTTGTCATTTCGCATTAAGCGTTAAAACTCTAGTGAAAAACAGAACTATATACATAATTTCTAAAACTCATGGAACATACAAGTAACATGAAATTTAGTATTGTATACTTCTTTCAAATTTTGTGAAGTTTAGAATGCTCCGATCAACTTTTAAGCGTATGATTTGCTATCACTTCTTCAAATTAGATAACATGCAACACCAATGAATTTGTGAATTGTACATACGTCTCACACTGGAGGCCTTAGAGTCGCAGCACCAACTGGTTGCGTTCTCGAGCCACTTTGAGTTGTAGGCCATGACATGATATGAAGTTCTATGGTCTCGAGCTGGTCCACAGCCCCAACAAGAGTCTTTCTAATATCATTTTGGTCACAACAGACTAGTAAACCGTCAGACATAGCCATTGTTGGCATGACACTTTTCCCTTCTAGCCTTGATATCACCATAATGTGGCCCGTCTCAATCGAGTTTTCAAACAACTTTCGCAGACCAGCGCGGTCAGCAGCCGGCCTTTGGTCACCGCGTAAATGCACACGAAACCCTGATGTATTAACATATGATTTTGCTTTAAAATCATCTACATTTACCTATATATGTAATATGATAAAATACCCGTACCCATATGTAAAATAACCAAAATACCCTCCAAAAAATATATGTAAGCTAATTACCTCCTCGGTTTTTTATACCTCTATGATTTAGGGTTTAGGGTTCTAGTAAAATGATAATACCCCATATATGAAATGATAAAAATACCCTCGAAAAAAGGTATAAATATGCTAATTACCTCTTCGGTTCTTTTTACATCTATGCCAAATCTATTTTCTTTTTGGCTCTAGTATCAACTCAATTGGAATTTCTGCTAGTCCGGGCAAAAACCACAACCTGATCCCTTGTCTTGGAATTTTATTCAAATTACAGTTATCCTGAAAATCATTTCAAATTTAAAACTCCAATATTACCAATGAAATATCAGTAATATTTTTCAAGAAAGGTACCGTGGAAAGGATTTGTTCGGTCTGGATGTTAACGAACGCGATAGGCGCTCCTGATGAAACCACGGCTGAAAACCAAGCTATTGCTCTAACGGTTATGGATTCGACATGGTGCTCGTTTGCAAGCGGCATGAAAAGGATCGAACTAACAACGTACACTGATTGTCAGGTAGATAAGTCGCCACCTTCTTCCTCCAATTGTATTTTATCGACTCTTGGTTGAATCCTTGTGACATCGTATTCAACACTCTCCTGCTCATTTCTAAATATATGTTGGAAGAAAAAACCATGACAGTTCAACAATAGTTTTGTTGTCACAAATCTTGTTTAGCAAGAAAAAAGTGAAAATTTATAACGTTTAGAAATGTAATGAGTATTTGATACTTTTTAAGTGGCTTTTGGATGAGTTTGGAATCGGGTTAGGTGATGAATATACCAATAAGTAACTTTTGACCACGTAATATTGTCCACAGATTTACAATATTGTGCACCAAACAAGTAATAAATGATCTAGTACCTAGGAGAGGGATACAATGTAGAGAGCACTATATATTACACGATTACACAAAACAAAATGAACCAATTATTCTTAATTATAGAAACATTAAAAATAAAAAGGATTGCATATGCATAACGGGAGGTTCATTTAAGAAAAAAATTTAATTGAGAAGAAAAAGAACAAAGGATACAAATGTAAAACATCAAATAGTTTTTCTCACATCTCATTTATTGTTTATTTGACTAATTAATTAGTCATAAAGACTATCATCATTCACACTAAAAACTTTTGCTTACACACATCAAAAGTTATCCTACACATTCTGAAATTTATCTTATACATTCCAAAATTTATCCTACACAACTCGTAATTTATTCAACACACCTTGTAATTTATCCTACACTCTAAATTAATTTTTTTTTGAAAAATATATATTTTTAAAAAATATATATTTTGAAAATAAGTTACAAATTTAATTTAGTTAGTTATTAAAGAGGAAGACTACAATTTAATAATAATCTATGAAAGTTTATCAATATACCCTTACAATAACATTAAATATAAAAATTTAATGAAGCAAATTGAAGTATTCCTATTGGTTGAAATTTCTTCTTTCTTTATGCTTACAAAAAAATCTTCTCATTTGAACTCTTCACTACGTGCCATATCTTCTAAAAGTGAGAGGAATATATGTATATATTGTTAGAACTCTGCTACTGATATGAATTCGACAGAATCTGAAACAAAAACAAATAAAGTGAAAGAAACAATAACAGTGAACCGGGTTTGTGTTTGACACAATTCTCTTAAATAGATTCGAGGTCTGTTCACAAGGTACGCTGGTTCGAAGTTGCAACTGCGCACTGCCGGACTTGAACACTTTCCCGAAAAGAAAAGGAGATGTTGCACAGATTGAGAGAAAAGGAGATGTTTGGTGTGTCTAAATTGCTCGTTTGAACTAGGTTTTATAGCCAAAACCATAATTGTTTTCGTATCATCATTGATTCAAATAATGGCCATTATTGACATAATAATGATCATAAAAACGAATAACAGTTACAGTCTCAAAACTGCATCACGAGTTCAATTCGGAAACTCAATCCTTTGCACCCTCACCCCCTGCACTCAGATAGGACTTGTGGTATAAAACATGTCATAGACTTCAATAGATTGATAAATGTTTTACCTTATAAATAACCATTCATTTTGTTTCCGCACCAATGTGAGACAAAGTATTTTCCATTTTAAGATTTTCATTCACAAACCTAAATATCCAACATGTATATATTATATATATATATATATGTATACATATATAAAACTATGTAATAAATAGGAAAAGTTTAAAACATATCACCTAGTCATATGTACGTAAGAAGCGCAAAAAAATAAAAAAGAGTTAAGTTCTCTTTTCACCATTAAGGTTTGTTCACTTTAACTAGGTATGTTCTAATCACATATTATGGCCTGGTGTTTCAAATTTTTAACCAATATGTTGTTATTTGTTTGAAAAGAGTGGAGTCATTGTGTTTTATTTACTATTTTTATATATATAGTTTTTAAAAGATGGGTATTTTAATCAATTAACAATTATTTAATAGAAAAATCTAACTTAGATAATAATTTGGACCAATAAGGTTAAGAATTTGAAAGGTTAAGATTTTAGATTTTGGACTAAGTTAGTTAAATTTAACAAACCTTGTGGACGAAAAACAAGCTTAAGTTAAAAAATATGAACCATTAAAAAAAAACAAATAATTAAACTTTTTTTATTGTTGTTACAATAATTTACTATTTTGTAGTAAGACACTTGCACCTAATACTTCACCATACGAAACCAGAATTCATTCAATTTTATAATAGAGAGGATACCAAAACTCATCGCAACCCAACCCACTGCCACCATTGTTTCCACAACAGAGTTTTCTTTGGTGGTTAGCAACGAAATTTACCTTGAAGTTCAATGCATTGATCTACCTCCAAGTCGTCCAAAACCGCAACATGTTTATCATTGGAAACAGCTCGAAAACTAAACTTTCGCTGCAATCGAAAACCCTTTTCTTGCGCTACACAAACGCATAAGTTCAGCATTCGATCGCCCCTTCTAACCTTCAACCAAACGAAACCTTGTGCATTCTTTTTGCTAATTTGTCCCAGTTGTGACCTAAGCTCAGATTTCCCTTTGGTTGGTACAAACGACCTATCCTTAACTTCCACGAGGGTGCAGTCATCCACAGAAGCAATGCCTTCGATAATGTCCCCGGGTAATGGCATCGAATCATCCCATTCTTCAACGGTATTTTGTTTCACTTGTTTCACGCAAACCATCGTTTGATTGGTTTTCATGGCTGAAATTGGTATTATGCGTTGTGTGTGTGTTAGTGTGTATTATATATACACATCTACGTACGGATAGTTCAAGAAAATGGATATTAATTAGAGTTGCAGATGAAGATGATATTGAGGGTGTTTGTTTGTTTGTTTCTTTTGTAACGCAGCCGGCTTTCATAGCTCTTGCCTATATATTTGAACTTTGCATAATTGAACTGATGATAAATTGTACTGTTCTTATTAGTCTTTTATAGTAAAGGATCAGTACATATTTTTATTGATTTGAACGTTACACCCTATGATGGTCTTCTTATCTATAAATAAGCATCAAGACTTGAATAACTTGTAGGAAAATACCGTAAATAAAATATACTCAATATAAATATGTAATATACAAATAATGCTAGTGTAGACTACATCAGGCCTTATCAATTGAGCCATGTGCGAGATAGAAAATTTGGGCCTTATTCATTAATCTGTTATTTTTGTTTATTAATTTAGGCTAAGTCATTAATCTATTACATACTATAATAGTTGGGATTTTGAATTTGATTGGCAAAAATAGTTAGGCTTCAAAACAGTTGAGCTTTAACGTTTTTTGTTCATAAATCCAGGCTGGTTTTTTTTAATGCATCATATTACCACACAAAAGGATATATTAAAAGTAGCCATTCCTGCATTACACACAATTATGTTGTTTTTAAAGGACTTCAAAATGAAGCTGCACAAAAGTCTTTCTGTTCTCTCACATGTAGATTCAAAAACAAATAAAAGAAAGTGCCTATAAATTCTAAATAGATAGCACAGAGAAAAAAAAATCAATTAGAGAATAACAATTGGAACTTTTATAAGAAGTATTAAAATATTGAACTCAACTAAAAACTTCTCATACAACCAAAATTCTGTTAAGAGTATTTGTATTATAAACATAAAAATTAGAAACATGTTCTCACCTGAGTGAGTGCAGCTAATAGTTGAATCCACATACAGATCTGCACCATTTCTTTAGAAAGCATAGCAATTCAGTTAGAATGTTCATAAGACAAAAAAGTAACCATTTGAAAAGCAAATCGAAAACCATATATTGACGTAGATAAACAAATTCAGATGAACCTAAACATAAATCAACAATTCACAAAAGCTCATGACACAACGCGAGGCATGAGAAAAAAAAAGAGTTAACTGTCATTTCGTCCTCATAGTTTGTCTAATTATGCAACTTCAGCCCAAATTTTAAATTTGTACCATTTTCTACCATTCTTGAAACATGCAGTTCCGTCCAAAAAACTAAGGTTGAATCGAATAATTGGACAAACCAAAGAGATGAAAATAGCAGCTAACTAATGTTTTTTTAGACGGAATTGACATGTTTCAAGAATGTCAATGATGAAAGTGATACAAATTTGAAATTTGGCCTTAACTTACATATTTAAACAAAACTATAGGAACGAAAATGACAGTTAAGAAACAAAAAAAAAGAAATATAGAAACAATGAGGCACATGGCATCATTAGAGAGAAAATACTAAAACTGCCAATAGCAAGACTTGAACCTCAAACCAATACCTTAAAAGGCAACCCTTGTACCACTGGACTAAATTTGTTAATTTATTATAGATATAGCGTTTAATTTTATATATATATATAATATAAAAAAAATTCGGGATCTTATTTCAGGTTGGGCCTAGAACGATCGCCCACCCACTTGTTCTAGGCCGGCCCTGGAGTACATAATACACGTGGAAAAAATAAGTATGTGAACAAATAAAAGAAGGATTATTAATGTTTAGGATTTGTATTTCTCCTACTGTATAACATTTGTGGTGCGAGTTCTACTATTCGAGATGAACTCCGAGGTTACAACACTCAGATTCCTAGTTTTTCCACTGTTTGGAATGATTTGGAGTTCATTTTCACATGTATGTTGCCTTTGTTGCCTCAAGAAGTTTTCCACATTCCACAATATTTGATTTTTCCGGACGCATGTGAAAAAAATTTTCCTTTTGGGCGAACCCCTTGTCATCTTTAATACGTAGTCCAACCACAAGTTTTTTTTGGTGGTCATCTCCCTTTGGTTAGGTTTTTTTTTTTTTTTGGTGTAATCTACCCAACTTGAAAGCTTTTACTCATCGTTTCATGCACTTAAAAGTCTCACTAAAGGTTATTCCCTTGGCATTGATGTCAAGTAATATAAAAAGGTTTTGAACTTTGTTGATTACAACCTTTGAATCACTCATCTTGAAGTCTAATGACCGTGCAGCCACAGATTTCTTGGTCCCAACATCCTGTTTTGTACTTACGATCCATTGACTCCCATAGTTCTTTGACATGCGCCTTGCAATATACGGCATGCAATGCATGTACAAGACCAGTCAACACATTGTTACCGTGCCATAATTCACAATGCTTCCAAGCATCTACTATGTTCACAACTTGAGATTTGGTATCCCTTTCAACAAATTAGGGAGTTGATTTAGTCAAGAGCCACACAATGATCAGTTTTGTATTTACAAATTCATTGACTCCCGTAGTTATTTGACTATTGTCTCGCAATACACGTTATAACAGTCCATCCACGAGACCATTTAACACATAATTATGACACAAGGAAGCTGAATGCTTCCAAGTGTCTACCACATTCATAACTTGAGAGCCGATCTCCCTCAACAAGTTTGGTGTTGATTAAGTCAAGAGCCTCACATGATTAAATGTCGTGAGATATAAGAATATATTTTGTTGCTAGTGTTTAAAGTGCAAGCCAGAAAATTCCCCCCCCCCCCCCCCCTTTTTTTCAACTTCATTGGCAATGGTGTTAGCTGCAACCTGATTGCTATGCAAATGTATTGTCTTAACCATCATTGGAGTATAAGTTGATATTGACAAAATTCATATCAAATAGATGTTTTAAATATTGTCTTGTAGCAAAACTCGCTTGCAATCAAAATGCAACTTAAAATGTTTTTTATTGAATATTCTTTTGAGACATAACTCGGTTGAATTTAAACAGAATTCTTAAGCAAATTAGTATTATTATATTTTTAAATGTCTTTTAAGCTTGTAGGATAAAGGGTATGGTCCCAAATCATGCGCTAACATACACAACTACAAGCATAGGTCGCGCGCAGAGAGCGATACTCAGCTCAAACGTCACTTTCAATAGATTAGCGCAAGCCACATAGCGAAAGCCTCATCAGCGCAAGCCTGTGCATGACAACAAGGAACCATACAACCAGTAACAAAGGCTAGAGAAGGCAACCAATAGGCGCACGCCAGGCTATGTTTAGTAGGGCTGCACGATGAACGATCGTGTAGGAGACAAGAAGTACAAAAGGATAGTGACGTGTCACCAATCACCGTGCGCCATCCACTACTCCATGATCTCCATTAACCGCTGATAACAAAGCCGACAACAAAGACAACTGGCAGGCCACATGGAACCATTCAACGTGCGCCATCTTCCCTTTTACCTACAGATACTAATGACTGTGTCCAAGGAGGCAAATGGGATATTCCTTGATGTCGACGTCGGGCCCAATGCCCATCGACCCATCTCCTTCGTTACTCATTTTGGCTATAAATAAAGGACTTCACCTATAGGGTTAAGGATTGCTCTCTTGCCCTCTCACTTAATAGACACACTTATTAGCCTCAAAACAAGTTCTTATTCTCACGCCGGAGGTTGGTTACATAGCGAACCCCCAATCCTCCTCCTTGTAACGAGCATCACGGTGTTTTGTTGTTTTGCAGGACTAAGAGTAATCACTCGAGGAAGAAAGAAGATTAACCTTATTTGACCGAGACTAATCCCACAAGTTAACATATGGATTAACTTGGTGTTTCTTCATTGGTGCCCACCGATTTTTATAATCAATCTATTCATCTTCTTTATGTTTGATCTTCTTTGATCTAATGGCTGATCAAGGTATTCCTTTTTCTTCTCTTGATTTGCACTTTCAGTCGGGAACAACAACGCACAACACACACGTCTAAATCCACCCAATTGATGAGTATGCCGAGGGAGAATACATTGAAGTTGTGGCTATGCACCCCCAGCAGTACTCGTACCACCCAAAATGTGACCCCAACGAGCCATGGTGCTAGACCATCGTCGCAACTAACGCCATTATTACCAGAGGTGGAATCTCCCGCCTCGTGGTTTATCAAAAGCCAAGAAACACTTAATGCCATTTACGCACAAATGTGCGTGCAACAAGCTCCTACTCAAGTTCAAGCACAACAAACTTGTGTGGCGGCCCCGGCACCCAGGAAGCTAGACTACAATTCTCCTCACCAAGAGCAGGCACCATCTTACGTGCCATCAGAAGGAATAGATAGGAACTAGCATCGTAGGTCACCTTCACCGTGAAGACAAAGTGTCCACACCACGCGTCGACACAGGTAGACATTATGACAATTAGTATACCCATCTACATAGACGAACACTTGTGAGCAGTCTTCTTGGCCCGTGCAATATGAATGACGAATGGGATATACACACTGGTGAATCTGACCCAACATACCATGAGGGTGAAAGCTTATCAGTATTCAACCATCTCCCAAGAAATCACGAATTATACAAGTCACAGGCTCACGCAACATATAACGCGTCAGCAGAACACGATTATAGCCTTGTTTATAGGCCAATAGCAGTAGTAGAATAGTCGAAGTTCATTCTAGAAAGTGCTCTCGCACCATTGGAAAGGGCAAAGCTACCTCCAACCATTGGCAAGTTTAATGGGTTGTGAAACCCAGATGATCATATCCAAGTTTTTACAAGTATTGGTAGTGTAGGTGGACAGACCCACCCAATGTGGTGCCATTTTATTGTTCAAACCCTTACAGGCGTGGCGCGCACCTAGTTTGACAGCCTCCCGGTAGGCAAGCTAAAGTCTTGGACTGACTTAAAAGAAACGTTTCTCGCTCATTTTAGCCAAAACGGCGCTAGGAGCATGACACAACCGAGGTAATGAACATCTAGCAAAGAGAAAATGAAGATCTCGAAGAATGTTTGGAAATTGGAAATGTTAGTGAAGATTTGATGTGCGTGCACTTCACGCATGTTGTGTTTTGTGATAGTCTGATTCGCACAATAACAAGAAAAGTTGGGATGCCCAAAAAATGGGATAAAGTGATAATAGTTGCCAAAAATTGTCGAGCAGACAGAAAAAACATTAACTAGGGGGAAGACCAGCCAATACTTGAGTTAGCACTACTCAAGCAGCCACGTGCACGAGTTTATTCGGCATGACAAGAAAGGAACAAACTCTGGCTGCAAACCAGTATAATAGTTATGATGAGAAACCCAATCATGGTGATGATGCTAGCACCGTGATCAACAAGATTGGGTATAGGAAAGCTGTAAAGAATGAAAACAAAGAGAAATAGTAGACTCTGCTGACCAAAACACCTTTAGAGGTGCTTACCATGGAGAACCATCAGTTCAAACATGCGCTTCCAATGCGCAACAAAAGGGCCAGATCCTAGTACCACAAAGACACTAGGCACCTCACAAATAATTGCATCATCTAGCACCAAGAAATTGAAAAAGATTTGATAAGTGGTAAACTGGCCTATCTGATTAAGAATGTGCGCAAAGAGACTCATCAGATCTAGCGCATAGATGAAGGCCCCAACTAGAAAATCAGTCAGTTAGATACTCATATGGTCAAGAGAAGCACAAAAATTCATGATAAACGTCCACATAATGATTTGGGGTGTGAACAGCAGGTAATACTTCTGGTAGTACGAGGGGGTGTGAAAGCGCTGGATCGAAGATGAACATTAACATTGTACTTGAACAAGACATGAAACAACATAAGCATAGAAGATGGAGAAGAAGATGTAGGAGAAACTCATTCATTTAACTACAATCAACACAGATTACATACCGAATGAGTATACATCATCTTTTATAAGCTAGTTTAGATCACAAAGATCTAAACCCTAGCTTTCTCTCTCTAACACATAGTCTCTTTCTCTCTCTCTAGAAAATGCATATAGCTCACCAAGGAGACTCTCTAGAAAGATACCAAGAGTTATCCTAATCTACCCTATACACATATATATAGACTAGGGACTAAATCGGGACAAAACATATTGTCCGGGTTACAATAATTAATCTTGTCCGGTTTTACTAACAAACTTGGGATAATAACCAAACAAACATCCAAATTTAACTCAAAAATTTAGAACCTTTAATACACAAGGAACCATCCGGTTCATGACTAAATTGGACAAGGTCACGAACTCGAACAAGATAACAAACTCTGACAAGGTATCAAACTCAGAACCACTATTCCGAGTTAACCTTGTAATCCGGAATCTGACATGCTTTGACTTTTTTGACAAAAACTGATAAAGCATAGTTGCCTAGCAGGAACTGCACTTACAGACTCCCCCTTAACTGTTTCTAATAGTTCTATTCAACACTACTATCTTCATTCACTAGATACTCCACTTAGAGACTCCCCCGTGACTGATGATATCATGCCTGCTTTCAACTTTGGCAGATACTTGATCTTTCTGGCAGAGCACAATGATTTACAATACTTCTAATAAAAGACTTGCTAACAATCACTTAAATGGTCGCTTCTAGAAACCCGAAGAAACCAACATCAAGCACTGTCGATCCTTCCCCTCAAACTACTCCTAAATCAAATTAACGCGAACCGACCTACAACCAAATGTAAGAACATCACTCGATCCTTGATCTTTAAACTTAACCGATAGAAGAATGAAATACAATGCCCAACTCGAACACTTCAAATTCCACAAAGACATGAAGTTTGGTTCGATAAGTTAATACAAACCAAACTCCGAAAATGTACATCACCATCATGATCAAAGTCTTCAACCGAGTGTCTGAAATCATTTCATCTCGAATCTTCAAGATCCAATCTCGTATCTTTACGAATCCACCAATTACCCGGTGACTTTCATCTCCGATCTCCCCTCAATGTAAGAACCTCATAGCTATATCAAGAACCCGACTAGTCACCAAATTGGAAGAGGGACCAAGAAGACTAATCTTCTCTACTCTAACCGGCATATAATAAGGCTCACGAAACAAACAATTAGCTTTACCACGTCAACATTAATCAAACCTCGAACAAACTCGACGAAACTCAATCACACACTAGCTCTAAGATTGTATCATGTTTTAAACTTTTTATACTGACGAGATTAAACCTCATTTAATCTCAAGATTGTGAACACGAACTTGGTTCACCGTCGCACCACAAGCTTTTAGAAATTTACAAAGAAAATAGGATTATTATAAATTTTTACTCCCCCTCTTTCTTTGTATACTTCCAAAGTCCAAGTCACTTCACCTTCATTTCACCTCAAATGTACGATCAAAGTCCCAACTTGTTACACGAATCTCTAGTAAGAGCTACATTCTAACACCGAGAATCTTGTAAATAAACATGGGCCCTAAACACTTCACAAACCTTGAAAGGTTTACAACCCCTGAACACTTCACAAACCCTGAACACTTCACAAACCATGAACACTTTCACAAACCCTGAAAGGTTTACAAACCCTAAATACTTCACAAACCCTCAAAGGCTTACAAACCCTGAACACTTCACAAACCCTAAACACTTCCACAAAATCCGGAATTAAACACTATTTTTACAATCTCGGAATCCAAACAAATAGGTAAACTCGGAATGTATTAACTCTAAAAAACTCGGAACTATGAGCTCACAAATTCGGAATGGAGCACTAAATTCTGAGTCACAAATTCGAAACAATATTAAGTCACAAATCCGATATTTATAAACATGGAATCAAATCCGGAGTATCTTAAATTCAGAACCTCTTTAGGATTATTTTCCATGCGTGACTTCACACAAGGTCATAAATAAACACATAAGATACAAATTAGGAACTTCTAACAACTTACATAAATTCGGATAGCTCCAAAATGGATCAAAAACCCAGCAATTCTTCTCCAAAAACAGCTCGAATTTCTTCATATCTGAACCAAAACCACCCAAATTTCTTCATGTTTTCTGATGAAAGTTCAAGTCTTAGATCAAATCAAGAGCAATGGTGATTCAGAAGGCGGTTAGACCATTCCGAATCGGTAGCCATGCTCAGATACCACTGTGAAAGCACTGAATCGATGACGAACATCAATATTGCACTTGAACAGGACGTGAAACAACAAAAACATAGAAGATGGAGAAGAAGATGTAATAGAAACTCATTCATTTCATTACAATCAACATCGATTACATACCGAATGAGTATACATCATCTTCTACAAGCTGGTTTAGATCATAAAGAACTAAACCCTAACTTTCTTCTCTAACATATTGTCTCTCTCTCTCTCTCTCTCTCTTTCTCTATAAAATGCATAGAGCTCACTAAGTAGGATCTCTAGAAAGATTACTCAAGAGTTTCCCTAATCTACCCTATACACACACATATATATATATAGACTAGGGACTAAACTTGGACAAAGCATATTGTCTGGGATACAAAATTGATCTTGTCCGAGTTTACTAACAAACTCGGAATAATAACCAAACAAACATCCGAATTTAACTCAGAAATTCGAAACCTTTAATGCATAAGTAATCATCCGGGTTTATGACTTAAATCTAGACAAGGTCACGAACTCGGACAAGATAACAAACTCAGACAAGGTATCAAACTCGGAACCACTATTCTTAGTTAACCTTGTAATTCGAAATATGTCATGCTTCATCATCTTTAACTTCTTTGACTTGGACCTTTGACTTTGTTGACAATAATTTATAAAGCAAAGTTACTGATATGCGTCAAATTCAACATATAAATTTTATCAAATATGCTTTAAAATCAACCCTTTTTAGTAGTAATGTTGTATAAAGTGCGTTTCTTTATATACTTTTGACTTTCAGGATATAAGAGCTTAGATGTACAAAAGATACAAATTAACGACAAAATCCAGCATAAATATGAAAGAGGGGAAGACAAAACACTATACCAGACCTCCGAGCTTCACCCCAAGACTGAAAACAACGAATCAGAAGTCTGGCACGGGGCCGTTCCTTGTCGGCATGGGGCCATGCCCCTTCAAGATTCCAGATCAGAAGAAGACAAACATAAGAAGATAAGAGACACGGGGTCGTGTCCCTTAGACACGGGCCTGGTCAACTTCCAGATTTGCATATCTCGGATAGTATAACAAGTTCAATGGCCATGGACCCGTGCCGATGACACGTGGGGGCGTGTAGCAGACTGATCTGACATGGGTATTAAATGAAGACAAAGAAAAAGGAAAACACGGGGTTGTGTCCTGTGGGCAGGGAGCCGTGTGAAGGGTCTGTTTCTAGCTATAAATAAGGGTGTTTGGTTTCATTTCAACTCATCCCTTGGCAAACCACTTCTCTCACACCTGCCACCACTCATCACCACAATACCACCATCATCCACCATATTCATCCATCATCCATCCTAGGGTGTGTGTAGTAGTCTCGGGATCCAAGATTGATCGTAAGAGTTTTGTCAAACAAAGGCCATGCTTGGCTAATCTCTTACATCACTTGAAGAAGACAAGTTATTTATGTATTACTTTTGATTTACTAGCTTTGGTTAACTTTTTAATTTGGTATGTATTAGTGACTTTGATAACTAGTTTTTATATTAAAAGTGAACTTTATTATATCATCTCTTCATGTTCTGTCGATTCACTCATTCGTGTCTTTAGGGTCTATATAAAGGAACCTTAACTGCCTAGAAGGGTGGTATGCGTAAAGTTCTTGCCTCGTTCAGTGTATAGATCCTGCGAGAACTTGGTTCAAGCCTATTAGGACTTCCCTTGAGATAGATAGCATCAAATCGGAGGAAGTAAGAACGGCTTGAATCCCTAATAAATAAACTACTATTAAAACTTTAAACTGGCCTTGCGGGACTATATCCCTGCTCACTCAGACCAATATAGCCGAGCGTAGCGTTGCCTCGAACAAAGGGACATGCCACATTTTGCATTAATGACTTGCTTAATCATCTTTCAATAGACTCAGACCAATATGGCTGGGGGTAGCCTTGCCTCCAAAAAAGGGACATGCCACATTTTGCATTAATAACTTACTTAATTATCTTTCAATAGACTCAGACCAATATGGCTGGGGGTAGCGTTGCCTCCAAAAGAGGGACATGCCACTTTAACTAAGATAATCTCTTAAAAAAACCTAAAGCATGGAAATCATCAAAGGATACGTAAATAAGAAGTCGGAACCAAGTGATTCTATCTTGTCTATATGTATCTTTTATTATTTTAGTTACTTCTTTATTTTTATTTATCAAAAACCTTTCCTAAAACAATTTGATTAGATTAGACGTCGACTATATTCTGGTATTAAAAGCTCTTATGTCCTTGGACGACCTCGGTGTCTTACCATTACTATACTGCGCCGACGATGGGTGCACTTGCACTAGTATGTTGCAGAGAGTGATAGTTGCATATCATGTTTTTTATAAATTTAAAGCTTGAATAAACGAGTGAAAAGTATCTAAAATTTATCTAAAAATCAATCACACACCATCACGTCAAGTTTTTGGCGCCGCTGCCGGGTACACAAGGATTTTAAGAAAGTTTAAACCCATAGTTTAGACCCATAGTTTTCCTGTGATGATCACCTTAATATGGGCGGGGGTAAAAACAATAACTACCATTCTCCTCCTGAATTCCATCAAACCTCTTCCATAAGAGACATAAGCTCGGAAGAACTACGTCAAATAGAAAAGAGGATTCTCCAAAAACTCAAGGAAATAGAATCCATGATGAAGGCACGATATTCATCAAGGAACAAGAGCATCGGAGAATCGATGAAACCACATTTAGGAAGAAACAATGCCGAGGCTAACAAACCTACCCTAACTCTGTGAGAAAACAAAATTTGTCCCTTTATCAACCCCACAATGAAGGACTCCATTGCAGCTTGTGAACTTCACACCAACGATTTAGATCAGTGCAAGTTGACTCACACCTTCTTTAACAAGAGCCCGGAAATGGTAAATAAGGGATGGTTTCGCCCTCCTATCTTTAGCATAAAATTCCACCTTTCTGACAACCTCTGGTGTTTTAATATATCTCGCAGGAACCTCAGGTACATTAAACACTTCGGTGTTGCTCCAATCAGTAAGGAACCACCCGATTAGACAGTGTTCCTTGAAAACACTGACCAAACTTCATAAACACCTAAAAGTCACGGGGTCGTGCCATTTGGCCACATGGTCATGCCCCATCTATCCTCCAAACATGAGGGCGTGTTAAGAAGAAACGGGGCCATGCCATCCATACTTTTCAACACGAGGTCCTGTCTCCTTCGACATGGCCCGTGTCTCACTAACAGAAAACGTTCTCAAACTCATGCAGAAGACACGAAGCCGTGCCTCCCAAACACGGGGCCGTGTCAACGTGTTGTGACTTTCTATAAGGTCAGCCATGAGAACAATCTATTCCTAAAAGACCAAGATCCTGCCTAATCTCTCACACATACTTGAAAAGGTTGTTTCTTAAAAAGGTTTCCTCAAACCTTCTTGTGTTTGCCACTTTTAGTCATTTCTCCTTCTTCAACCTTCAAACCTCTATTAAAGCTTGAAGCTCTAAGCTTCAAAAACTTTAATTGTTAGGTTAAAAGCATGATTTTTAGCCCAAATTTTTACAAAACTACTATTATATAACAATGTTTTAAGTTCCTATGTTCAGAAAATAAAATCAAACAGTTTTAAAACTTAAAACAAAGGTTCATGAGGCTAAATTACCAGAGTTGTTGAAGTAGCACGAGACTATGTAACTCTTCTATAACTCTTAAACCTTAACGGTTTGTCATGTTTCGCTAGCATTTAGAGTCAGCATAGCGGTATGTCTTCAACCAGTTCAAGGAACAACCGAAGGGGGAGGAGGCTCACGCATGAAACCACTCTCGTCCGCTACATATGCGCTTTACGAGAATCCATCAAAGAAATGACAATGGTGGAGGAGGTCCTCGTGGATAGGGTGAACTACCTCACTCTTGCTTTGGAGGATAGCTTTAGACAGATCAACCTTCTACACCAAAAGTTGAACATCTTGGTGATGCCCCCGATGGAGCTAGTCTTACCACAAGATGATTGGAACATCGCTAACGAGGTGATTAACCCCACCATGTGGGATGAGATACTCCTGGAACCTCCCATCAATGCCTACTTTGAGGTTCCGATAAACCCCGCTCCTCTTCCACAAGAGGAGGTCGATGACGAACCCTTCATCTTCCTTCCAACGGAGCTTAAAGCCCTTATTTTCCAAAAACTATCTTTGAGTTTTGCTAATCCTTCATAGATTTATCTATGGAAACCTAGTCAGGTCTAATAATCTCATAGGGCAACCACCTATCTATCTATCTTAAGACCTTAATCTTCTTGTAACTTATATTTTCTTTTTAGTTGTAATGATGAACTGATGAAATGTATTATGGTGTTTTGAAAATAATAAAAGTGTGAGAAAATGCTAAAATGGCCAAAGGGACGTTGAAACATCACCCCATGCACGTAAATAGACACTTCCCGAAGCAAAATCTTCAAAACAATAGGTGCAGCACGGGGCCATGTAAGGTAAGCACACCCCCCGTGCCTCAAGTCCACAGAATTTTTTTTTTAATCTGGAACATTGACACGGGGCCGTGTCCCATTGACACGGGGCCGTGTCCCATAGACATGGCCCATGCCTCGCTTCTGGAAAATCTTCGTTACTAGCACTTTTGACACGGGGTCGTGTCCCCCAAACACGCACCCGTGTCGGCCTTCTGAAAGTTTTCTTAGAAATCAGGTTCTGGCACTTTTTTACACGGGCTCGTGTCCCCCAAACACTTCCCTTCGTCCTGTGTCTAGTTTTTGAAAAATTTGTTGTTTTTAACCCACGTTTAAACATTTAATCAGTTTTAACCAATTTTGACACATTGAGGATAATGTGTAATTTAAGTGCGTGGGGGGAGCTTATCTTGAAATTGTTTGTCCAAAAAACAAACCTTACACAAAACTCTACTTGGAAATGCTAAAACACCCCAAATCTTTTTCAAAAATACTCTTTTTAGTTTGTTTTTGTCTTGTTTATAGTTTAAGTTAGAAACCAAGATCTAAAAAGGTTCAAGTTTTTATATAGTTTACAACCGATAGCGGCGTGATAAAAAGAACCATAAAAGAAAAATTATAGAAAGGGATCACAATTCTTTATAAAATTTGATTATATATATATTTTCACACTTTTACTATTTTTCCATAAAATGTGAGCTTTGAGCCTTTATCGAGCATTCAAATCTATATCTGTACTAAATGCTCCTTTTCATTTTTGTGTGAATAGCCGTATGGTTCTTACGAATCTAGAACTTGACAAGACAATACATTCCCGGTCCTTACCAACTACTCCAAGTAAGTATATGATGGAGGCATTAGGATTTTTAAACCCTTTTTTTCATCTTCACTTTATTTCTTTTTATCTCCCCACCAAAAACAAAAACAACAAAAATATTCCCCTAGTTAAAACCCTTTGAGCCTAAACATTTCGTTTCAAAAACCCGCAAAACGCCATTTGCACAAACTACCCATCACCCAAAAACCAAATTTTCTTTTTACACCCCTTTGTTTTAGTAAAATAGGGTTCTTTTGAAATTTATAAAAAAAAGTTGGCTTAGTTTTTATGATAAAAAAATCTCTCTCGTTACTTGAAATAAAAATAAGAAAAAAAGGAAAATTAATTGCTTATAAAAATGCAGTTTATACCTAAGTCATTAATAAATAAAATGTCAAAAGAAAATCGACATTTTACGTTTTTAACCACTTATCAATAAAACTATTCTGCCCCTAGCCAAAGCCTACCCTTTTTAAAAATCCTCTTAATATTTACAAAGATTTTGTTAAAAATGAGAAGGTTTGATTACTTGTCAAGCATATGGTAGGAGTAAGTTGCATACCCATATCGAGCATTTCACTTATACGTTTTCGGCCAAGTGTTGAGTAATCACTTGTGAGGTGTGTGAATTTGTATATAGCTAAACGAAATTTTATAAAGGCATGTTATGCCCAAAAATAATTATTTTTCTTAAAATGTTCTAAATAAATCGTGTCGAATAGGATTGTAAATGATACAAAACAAAAAAAAAGAACTTGGTTTCCCGACACCCTACAAACAAGACCCAAAAATTCTTCTCTACCAATTCCATTTGGGTTGTAAACAATTATTAAAGAGTTTTGCTTAACGACAAACAAATATTCAAGTGTGGGGGCTTTTGATATGCGTCAAATGCAACATATAAATTGTATCAAATATGGTATAAAATCAACTCTTTTTAGTACTAATGTTGGAAAAGTGTGTTTCTTTGTATACATTTGATTTTAAGTATAAAAAGAGCTTAAATGTACAAAAGGAACAAATTAACGACAAAATCCAGCAAAAGTATGAAAGACGGGAAGACAAAACACTTTACCAGCCCTTCGAGCTTCACCCAAACAATGAATCAAAAGTTGGGCACGGGGCCGTTCCTTCTCAGCATGGGGCCCTGCCCCTTGAAGATTCCAGATCAGAAGAAGACAAACAAAAGCAGACAAGAGACACGGGTCCGTGTCCCTTGGACACGGGCCGTGTTCAACTTCCATATTTGCATATCTCGGATAGTATAGCAAGTATTGACACACGTGGCCGTCTAGCAGACCGATCTAATATGCGAATTAAATGAAGACAGAAAAAAAGGAAGACACGAGGCCGTGCCCTGCGGGCACGGGGCCGTGTGAAGGGTATGTTTCCAGCTATAAATAGGGATGTTTGGTTTCATTTCAACTCATCCTTTGGCAAACCACTTCTCTCACACCTACCGCCACTCCATCTCCACAATACCACCATCATCCACCGTATTCATCCATCATCCATCATGGAATGTGTGTAGTAGTCTCGGGATCCAAGATTGATCTTAAGAGTGTTTGTCAAACAAAGGCCATGCTTGACTAGTCTCTTACATCACTTGGTTGAAGATAAGTTATTTATGTATTACTTTTGATTTCCTAGCTTTGGTTAATTTTTTAATTGGGTATGTATTAATGAATTTAATAACTAGTTTTTTATATTGAAAGTGAACTTTATTCTATCATTTTTTCATGTTTCATTGATTCACTCATTCGTGTCTTTACGGTTTTATAAAACGCGTTAACTGCCTGGAAGGGGGTTAGAAGGGTGGTATGGGTAAAGTTCTTGCCTTGCTTAGTGTATAGATCTTGCGAGAACTTGGTTCAAGCCTATTAGGACTTCCATTGAGGCAAATAGCATCAAATCGGGGGAAGTCAGAACGGCTTGAATTCCCTATAAATGAACTACTATTAAAACTTTAGACCAGCCTTACAGGACTGTATCCCTGTTAAAAAGACCAATATGGTTGAGGGTAGCATTGCCTTCTCAAGGGGGCATGCGACATTTAGTAACTTAATTATCTTTCAATAGACTCAAACCAATATGGCTGAGGGTAGATTTGCCTCCAAAAGAGGGACATGCCATTTTAACTAAGATAATCTCTTAAAAAACCCAAAACATGGAAATCATCAAAGGATACGTAAATAAGGAGTCGGAACCAAGTGATTCTATCTTGTCTATTTGTATCTTTTATAATTTTAGTTACTTCTTTATTTTTATTTATCAAAAACCTTTCCTAAAAAAATTGATTAGATTAGACGTCGACTATATTCTGGTATTAGAAGCTCTTGTGTCCTTGGACGATCTCGCTATCTTACCATCACTATCCTACGCCAACGATGGGTGCACTTGCCCTAGCGTGTTGTAGATAGTGATAGTTGCATATCGTGTTTTTATAAATTTAAAGCTTGAATAAACGAATGAAAAATATCTAAAATATATCTAAATATCAATCACACTCCATCACGTCAGTTACCCAGCAGGAACTACACTTACATACTCCCCCTTAACTGTTGCTAATACAGCTGTCTGACACTGATATCTCTGATCACCGGATACTGCACTAACAGGGGGCCACACACAACACTAACTGTTGTCATCACCTTCATCCTCGGTCATCATCGAACCGGTTACAGCTTTATTGACCTAGGAAGCATAGCTGACATCATCTATGAACAATGGTTCGATTAGTTCGACCTAGAGGATAAAGCACGCCTTGAACCAGTTGACTATCTTTTGTCATGATTTTGCAATGAAATAGTATTCCCTCTTGGGTAGATCTCATTTCCCGTCATGCTCCTTGACGGGAAACATTTTAGAACAATAGATGTGAACTGCATGGTGATGCAAGCATACTCGCGACATAACGTTTTGATAGGAAGAGAGGCTCAAGGTCATTCAAGCATGGTGACACCTACGCCTCACTAAGCTATTGGTTTTGCAACGCAGACAGGCCTAGCTATCAGCTACTCAAGAAAAGAAGCCATGGTGACTAACGAAGTCGGCTGGCAAAAGCAAGTAGGAACACACGGTGCACCAAGCCTGAGAAATGGATTTTAAACCGCAAATGCCCAGAGTAGACATGGATATTTGGCCCGGCTATGTCTGAAAGTATTTGCGCTTTCTTAAAGTAGTTACTTTTCAAAAACATGGATATATTTGCATGGTCGGCGGCAGATATGACAGGAGTCCTAAGGGATATCACAGAGCACTGCTTAAATACTTTCCCATCGGTCGAGCTGATGGTGCAAAGGAAATGCAGTCTTAGTCCCTAGAACAAGAGCAATGAATGAACAAGTAACAAAATTGTTGAACGTCGGTATTCTATGTGAGGTGTGCTACCAGACGTTGGTAGCCAACCAAGTCATGGTCGAGAAGGCGAACGGAGGCTGGCGCATGTGTGTAGACTACAAAGACCTCAACAAGGTGTGTCCCAAGGATTGTTATTCTCTCACAGAGATCGATAAAAGATTAACTCCCTCTCGCCATTTTGATGGAAGTGCTTTTTGGATTGTTATAAAGGCTACCACCAAGTTCAAATGGTTGTGAAGGATGAAGATAAGATAGTGTTCCAGACTGAAATAGGAATCTTCTGTTATACGAAGATGTCTTTTGGATTGCGTAATGGAGGCACAACCTATCAATGATTGGTGGATTGTACATTTGGAAATGACATTGGGAAACATGTAGAGTTATAAATCGATAACTTCGTCATCATGAGCCGAAAAGAAGATCCGATGTTGAAAGATATTGAGAAAACCTTCAAATTTTTACGTTGTGTAAACATTAAGCTCAATCCGAGTAAGTGTTCTTTCAGGATGGAAGAAGGGAAATTCCTAGGTTTTATTGTCACTAAAGGTGGCTTTAGGTTAATCCAAGGAAGGTTCAAGCGATAGAATATATGCCATCACCAAGCAATATTAAAGAGATGCAACGATTAGCCGGCAGACTCATCGCGCTTAATCATTTCTTGCCTAATCACGCCGCTAAATCTTTTCCCTTCATCAGTACCCTATGCAACTACGTAAAGAAAATTGAGTTCCATTGGACTTCTAAAGCGGAAGGTGCATTAAAAAAGATGAAAGAGTGCTTGATTCAATTCCCTACCATTTCCACTCCTCGCGAGAAAGAGCCACTGGTCCTATACTTGTAAGCTTTAGACAGAGCTATAGGCATAGTGCTCCTCGTGGACATGGAGGGATACAAACACCAATTAATTACGTTAGTCGCATGTTAATGGATCTCGAAATAAGATATTCAATCATGGAGAAGCTAGTCCTAGCACTAGTTCACGTGTCAAGAAGATTGCGCCATTACTTCACAAGTCACGTAATCAATGTTCTCACCAACTATCACATTGGCAACATCTTAAGGAAGCCTAAGATCTCAGGGAAACTAGCCAAGTGAACAATAGAGTTGGGAGGTCATAACATCGCTTACAAACCTAGACCAAATTTTGGTAGACTTTACCATAGAAGTACCTGCTGACAAGATCAAAGAATGCGAAGCAATACAAACTCATGTGCCAATGCAAATGGAAGTAGTTTGGTCTCTTTACACTGATGGGCCATCAAACGATGATGGCGCAGGTGCAGGTTGCAACTGGTCAACCCTGATAAGCATGAATTCACATATGCCATTCACCTCGACTTCAAGTGCATAAATAACAAGGCCGAATATGAAGCTTTTTTGGCTGGGTTGCGCTAGGCAATCAAGTTGGGCGTGAAGAATTTGGAAGCACATTTTCACTCTTTATTAGTCACAGGACAGATAAACAGCTTATAGACACTAAGGGTGAGATCATGGCATTGTATCTCGAGGAAGCCAAGGAGATGATCCAAAGGTTCCGGTCTTTCAAGATCCTACACATCAATGGAAGTGAGAACAAGCCAACAGATGCGTTCAGCAAGTTGCCGCTACTAGCTTTCATCATTTGGCAAAGGATGTACGCAAAGGATGTACGTCAGGTGAATGTTATTGAGGTAGGCCCACCATCTTGGATGACCCCGATCATTCAATATCTCCAGTCGGAAATCCTTCTAGCTAATAGGGCAGAAGCACGGATGGTGCAACATAAGCCACCCCATTACCAAATGGATGGAAGGATCTTGTATCATAAGTCTTACTTAGGGCCATTGTTGTGCTGCATGGACCCACAAGACACAACCTACCTGATTCGAGAAGTTCACAAAGGAATATGCGGGATCCATGCACGACCGAGCATGATGGTTGCAAAAGTCATGAATGCATGGTACTATGGCAAGGTATGCACCTGGATGTAGTTAAAGAGTTGCACAAGTGATATTCATGCCATTGCCACGCACCAAAAACCATTCGCCCAAAGAACGCTCTGATCTTTGTTACAACAACATGGCCTTTCCAACAATTGGGCATTGATATGGTAGGCCCTTTCCCCGACACGCTAGGCGCGGTGAAATTCATCTTAGCCGTGGTCGACTATTTCACAAAATGGGTGGAAGGAAAGGTCCTAGCTTCAACTACTACCATGGTCGTGCGCAAGTTCATATGGAAACATATCATTTGTCGATTTGGGCTACCTTTGCGCATCATCACTGATAATGGCACCAACTTTGCCTCGGAAGACCTCCAACATTGGATGAAAGAGTTAAATATAGAGCACATCTTTTCTTCCATGGCACACCCACAAGGAAACGGTTAGGTGGATAGCATAAATAAAAGCATTGTCGAGGGAATCAAAGAGTGACTAGGCATGAAAATAAGAGGGTAGGTCGATGAACTTCCTAGTATACTATGGGCTCACCGCACCATGCCCAAAATAAGTAATGGCAAAACAGTGAGGACCGTTTATCCATATGATAGCTCAGGTAATATCTGTTAACCCAGTCCATATTGTGTAGAGTCCAATTTTAGTTAGTCGACAATAACAAGATTACTTAATTTTCTATTTTCATTAACTATTTCAACATTTACAAGATCCTGAAAACACACGGAAAATGCTTTACCGATTAATATGCAAAAACAACTTCCTAACCCATAGTCCACACATCTATTTATACTACATAACACCTCCATGCGGACCAAGGTTTACCTCCATACGGATGTGATACCTCGTGCGGACTAGCTTTCTCCACACGGACATATACCTTCGTACGAAGGTAATACTTACAAACCAAACTAAAACATAATCATAATCTAACAATGTAATCCCTATTACAGACACGACACGACTCGTACATGTAGGCAACAAACATATGTATCAAAAGAAACCCCCTTTAGCCTGGTCTAGGACTCAGAGGCGTTTATTATCACACCCCAATCGATGGCGGAAACATCGGGACGGGATGAAAACAAGATTGCAAGAAACTTCATAACACTATATGTGACAATATTTAATAATTCAAAATTTCATTGATTCTAAAATGATAATACATTGTTTACAAGGAAAGGTACAACAAGTACAAACATGAAAAAGTGTGAATACAAGTGCACATGTTGCACCCAAAGCGAAAAAAAACAGGAAATGGGATCGACTATGATCACGGTTTTGCAAAGCGTCACTAGCAATTCGCGAGTCGTTAAGTTTGGAGGATGGAACACCGAAGTTACCCTATATGGGGAAACGAAGGTGTGTGAGTATTCGGATTGGTAGAGAGTTTGGATTTGGGAATTTTAAGTATGTAAAAGTATGTATATGAAAAATAATTATCTAGTCTTGAACACTTGTTTTTGACACTATTAAATTCTGTGTGGTTTCACGTGAGTTCATTGGTCGAATTTGCCCATTAGAAACGTAACAAAAGGTTTAAAATTAGATAACATGACTTATTTCCATGACATGTAACCATAATCCGGTTAATATCAAGGGTTCGGTAATTGTGTGTATATATATACATACGTATATTATATAGTATATTTTATATGTCCAACATATATTATCATAGAATTCATATAAGTCATGCATGGAGACAGGATGATAAAAACCAATTAAACCTCATTGTATGATTCACCAATGCACAAATTACCACAAGGATGATTCGGATGGTCATGAATGAAAAGAAAATACTACTAACTACTAAGTCACCTAAAATTATGAACAACCAAGTAAGCAAGCTAGGTGGGTGCATCCCGAACATGGCAACGTTTGAGGACGTGTCATAGCCTTGTTTACTCTACTGAAAGTTGAACACGTTTTAATGACATAATCATAGAAAACATTAAGTGAAGCTAGTGGAATGAGTTTGGATAGCCAAGGCTTCCATATTTCACACTTTTACCAAAACACAAGTCTTGTCATAAGAACTTCGTGAACTTGGATGGTTTCATCACTTATGGGTTGTCTAAACCCTAACAAACAGGAAGTTTAGAGAGTGTTTGTACCTCTAAACTCATAAGAATCAACCATTCATAAGCCTACTAACCATGAACTTGATTAGAAGCATTGTAAATATAAGTTTGCATAAGAAAATCATAAGTTCATGAAGTTTAAGAAAATAATCATCCAAAACAAATAGTTTGGACCTCAAAATAGTGATCTTCCACCTTGGTTTACCATGGTATACCTGTGGAAACACTCCTAGAGGCGTTCCAAGCTTTGTAATGAAAGATAGGATGAAGAAAAGTGAAGATAAGTGCTCACTTTGGCACTTGGACGATTTTGCCTCTATCTTGGATTTCCAGCAAATTATGGAGTGTTTCAAGAGTGTAAGTGAGTTGAGAAAGTGAAAATGGGAGGTAGGAAGCTTGTTTATATAGTGGGTCAGTAGGGTTTTTAGTTTAATGAGGTTTAAAGGTGATTGGGGAGTAAAAAGGTGGAACAAGGTGACAACCCGTATGCAGCAAACAACTTGTTGCGGATTGAGGTGTCTACCGGGCCGCCACGAGCAAGGGCTAGGGTGTTGTGCCCCGTGGCGCTACTTTGAATCCCAGCAAGTTTGTTTTATTACATTTTGGCCCTGGAACTTTGGTTTTTCCTCATTTTGAGCTAAAACTTGGTGTTATGACGTGTTTTTAAGTACGGAACGTGTATGTAAGTGTAATACAAGTATCGTGAACGTAAGTGTTGATAATTGTACATATAACAAGTGTTGATTTGCATATAAACATGAAATTAAACGATCGGTTGTGCGAATAACAATTATGTATATAATATGAATTTCTTTATAATCAAAGTCTCGAATTATAAAACTGGAGATGAAATACGAATATGATACGAATACAAGTTTCCATTAATAGAAATACGATTACACTTTCTAAATAAGGACAGTACAAAATGTGAAGCATTACACTTATCCCAGCTGAAATAGGTCTCCCTCACCATGCATGTTGGCAATCAGTTCCATTGTTAATGAGGCAGAGCGCCGTGTAGACATAGACTTACTCGAAAAACAACGCGAAACGCGGCCATCAAAGAAGCGAAGTACAAGTCTAAGCTAGAGAAATACTACAATGCATGAGTCCACATATGTACCTTTAATTCGGAGGACTATGTCTTCCGCGATAATGAGGCCTTTAACGCTGAACGCCTATGAAAGCTAGCGCTTAGATAGGCCTTATATTGTTTATGCAGTCCAGGGCAAAGGAGCGTACAAGTTACGCACGTTAGACAGCCACATTGTTCCTCGAGCTTGGAATGCACTACAGTAGCGAAAATGTTATATGTAAAATGCAACCTTTGTAAGCAATGGCATTGCGCCTAACAAGTTTATTAATACAATTGTTGTTTACATTATTTTCCTTGTTATTTCCTAAGTATAAACTAGTTACAACTGCATTCACCACTTAGGGTATGCACAGAAACATAATGGCTAAATTATGAGTTCATGAACCCTACGATCTCCAAGGCTTCCGCAATTTCTTGCTAAAGCCTAATCATGTGCCATTCACACATGAGTCACGCGAATCTTTATTTGCGATACCTCCACAAAGTAGCCGGCACATGCAAATATTGTAACAACAGTTTAAAAACCACAAGCCATAAAGAGATAAAGCTTGTTCATACCCACTAGGTGCCAAATCCTTGGCATACAAGTCGGGTAAATCATGTAAAAACCTGCGACCCAACAGAGGTGATACACGTTTGAAACTTGTTTTGTTAAGGTAAAAACAAAAAATTACAAAGGCATGAAAGCCCATTCACAGCATTCAAGCTGGGTTGACTCACAGTATTGGAATATCTTCTCCCTTGCCTTCAACACCTTCGTCTTTTGCTTCGTGACCCTCAGGCAGCTCAAATATTCTCTTCAAGCGTTCCACATAGCCATCATGTTGTAAAGCCTTAGAGAACAGGTCCATCACAGGTAAAGCAAGTTTATTGTATTCTTCTTATGTCACGTTAAAGTCACTTTCAAGATCCTTCCAGTGTCAGGTAGAGTACTGTTCATCTTATTCTACCTTTAGCGCCTCAATCACATGCGAAATGTACTCGGTATAACCTTCTTGATGCCCAAGAGAACATGCCACCACAGTGAGCGATGATGGTCTCATCTAGCTCGAACGAGTTCAAAATAACATTCGCCACATGCGCAACACAAACAGGTTAATAAAAGTGGTAAAGCGACAAGCTTAAAATAACGAAGATAGAAAACTTACGTGAACAATGTCGCATTGCTTCAACCACACAGAGTTGTTTACTAAGGGTTCTACTATCGCCTGCGCCTTGGTATAGTTGTCTTGTGTAATGTTCAGGATGGTCAGGGTGACTTTTTGTGCATCATCAGTTGTATTAGAACTTACCTTCTCGACAACAAGAGCAATTTTTCATGATTCACTTTCATCGTGGAACTCGCACAAGCGATGCTTTAATTTGTAAATTTCAACGTCTTTGCTGGATAAGTCTCTCTTTCGCAGCTTGTTCTTGCTTGGGTTCCTCCTGCTCAGTTAATTGGGCAGTTAGTCTTTGGATTTCAAAATCTTGTTTGAAACAACTAGGAGTAACGCGAACCTGTCGTTGCTCGGCACGCTCGTGATGCAACTTCACTTCATCAACATGAGCCTGAAGCTCGTGTTTGCCTTAGAAGAAGATTCAACTTGCTCCTTTAGCTTCACCAATTTTTCACGTGCCCTGTGCATATTGGCGTTTTCACGTTTGCACGCTTCAGCCCATTGCTTGCACTCATCGGCTAGCTTGTATTTAGCATCTTTAAGTTCTTTCTTGAGGCCTAAGGTGCCCCATTCCTCGGACTTCTTCTCTAGCTGCGCTTGCTTCTCAGCTAGCTCTAACTTAGCTTTTTCAAATAATTTGGCTTCTCCTGCCAATCAGCACGTTTACGATACATCGTGCGCCATTCCCGTGTAATCTGATTACTAGTGGAGATTTGGTTGGCCTGCTTGAGAACATGGGAATGATACAGTTGATTGTATGAGCGCTTCTTTTGGTGATTAACCTCAGCTGGCGGGAAAGGACCTCTAACCATTCATGAGAAGTAAGGAAATCACTGAAGGTGTCCCCTTGTTCAAGTTTCCAAATGGGGGCGTGCACCTCACCGCCCGGCCATCGTCGTACGACTGATAGTAATAATCACCAGGAGTGTTATTTGGACCGATAGGGGAAGGTTACTTGCGCTCAGTTCCAGACGAACCGACCTTACCAGTAGCCACACCAAATGCAGCAGCTTGATCACCATCGGCCTGGTTGACCTTATAAGCGTCCCCGGTTATCTTCTCAACTTCGCCCTCCTAGGTACGAATATGGCCAGACGCCAAACCCTCCACATGCTCGGTCTGAACGTCGAATATAATATTTTTCTAGCGTGTCATCACTTCCCCCATCACTCCAACAATCTTCATAGGTTCACCACTGCTAGAAGCACCCTCAACATGACTTTTTTCAACTACTAGCACCTCAACCTCCGATGCCTCTTCATGTGTTGCCTCTGGCGCGCCTCCACCTTTTTACTTGCATCAGTTGGGGGAGGTGGAGGCAATGGAGGCGTAGCCTTAGAGTGTATGATTCGGATCTTGGGCTGCGAACGCTTTGCTTCTAAACACAAATAAACGAATACATGTGTTAGGAATATATAAACAAACGTAACATGCACAATGAATACAAGATAACTCACTAGGTGATATCTTTAACATGAAGGACCCTAAGTTGCCCTTTTTCCCAATAATGGGAAGCCTTTGGAACACAACCCTCTTTGCCGCCGACACAAGGTTGGATTTTGTTTCTTCATGGTCGCGTTTATTCGCATTCTTGCGCGTTAGCTCCTTTACAGGACTCCCCTTTTCAACGTCGGGAGTAGATGTAGGAGTGGCGCCTGAATGTTGCTCCCTTAAGCCTGTGCGTGTTACCACCAGCACTACTCGCGTTTTGATTTTTTGCCACCTAACAAGTTAAGCTGCTCCGTTGAGTCAGCAACGTAAATGTAATCATCTAAACGACTTTGATGGGAGCAGAGTATACATTTGCACGAAGTAGCATCGGAGACTGCTGCAACAGGCTCAACTTTCTTGGTCTGAGATCCTCCAGCAGTCGAGTAAAGTTTATTCCTTAAAACCTAGTTAGTTTTTTTACCATCAGGATCGGCACCCAGGTCGCGCAAGGCACCTACACAATCACATCAAGTGGAAGTTAACTCATGCTTAGATGAGGCAACTCACTCCTCGCTGGAGAGTATCATGATTTCTTCCCAGCAAGAGTTATAGCCCTACAAGGTCTATGGTTTAGAAATGGCGCGCCTTCAACTTTGGCTAGGGGCGCAGCAAAAAATTCAGCGCGGGGATGCATAAAATTCGCTTGGATTTGATCATACCAGATTTGTTCACCTGCGCACATCTGCCTCACTCCCATCACTCCCGAACAAGCCTCAAAGGCCCAATGAAACAACTCTTTCTCTGTGCAAAGAGCATACAAGAGTCAAATATTCATACTACACATAAGCATGTAAAGGGTTCAACAAGCTTACCAACACCATCTTGGATGAAAGGCACCTCCAAACTATCTTACGGCCATCGATCGCTCATGTCCACGGCAACGAGCGTTTGCTCCCCAAACGTCCTGTTGGGTAGCGCAAGTAATTTTTTATACTACTCCACTTTTGGGCATCGGTGGGTCTCCTTCTCAATCTCACCACATGGCGTTTCGCCATGGAGATAGGGATCACATCCTCGTGAATATAGAAAAAATTGCTTTTCCAATCGTGAAAGCTTTTTGGAAGAGACAACAGGATCTTCTTGGCTGCGCCCATGTTGCACTGCAAATGATAATTCATCCTAAACCATTCGACCATCGGCTATGGCCTTGAGAACGGAAGTAGAACTCAAGTGATGAATCCTCACCATGCCCAGCGGGCTAAGTTGTGAGATGTGGAACTAGTAATACGATAATATCTCTCCGAAGAAGTTCGTTGTCGGAAGCCGGAAATTATCCTCTTGAAAGAAGTCAGCATACAACATGATATAACCAGCCGGAGCGTCGGCCACCGTTTGCCCCGTTGATGGAAAAGTAGCACCCCTTACATCGTCCCATTTGATTGGAGGCATTTCCCAGCGACTTCTTCTACGTCGACGACATTTTCAAGTTGATCAGCCATGGAGAATTCTAGACCAAAGTGCAGAATCTTCAAAATCTAGGAAACTCGTTGAAGATCTCCATACTTGTATAAATAGATCTCATGTGTTAGAGATTTATTTCATCACTTATCATTCTTTTTGTACGAAAAATAAATTGTGTGATCAGGCTGAGGGGAGTCTGTAAAATCATTTCTTAATTTGTAATCATTTAATTATTAATACAAAACAGTTTTAATATAACTTTTCCACTCTTGTACGCATATATAATTCCGCGCTTCCATTTATACTTTGTGATTACATTCATATTTGTTCATCTAAAGCATACAAGTTAAACTCATATACTACTTGTAATTTAGCCGCCGAGCATTAGATGATTTTAGTAACTTAATCAATTAAACAAACGCTATAAGTACAATGACAAATCCAAGTGACAATGATGACCTACTTTTGTGCTCATTAAATGAGTGGGCGGATGCACGTCATTTTGAGTTCAAGAGACCTAATGAATATCCTCTACTACACATGTTTTTTGAGTTGTGATGATGAAAGATAAAAGATAAGTAAAATTATGTGGAAAGGATGCAAAGAAAAATTATGTGATGTAGGCACAACCTTATCATGATATGTTCGGTTATTTTTTATTTGATTTGCGTTATAAGAAAGAAACAAACAAACTAAGTAGGTGCTTTGAAGAACATTTAGAATGCTCTTCTTGTTCTATGATGAGCCATGAAAAGATTCTACGAACTTGGTAGTAGGCTTTTGAAGTTGTTTTATGATTGTTGTGGTGGTGAATGACGAGTAATGCCTAATTAGTATATTAATTTTACATATAAACCTATCACGTGATGTCTACATATTGTTGTTTTAATAAACGTCAAAACTCAGAAGTCTAGAACTTTTGTTCGTATGAGCATATGAAATGGTTGCTAGAACACTAGTCACATACATAATGTTATTCGGTTTTTGAGACCAGCCTGACTAGTGACCTGTGACGGATTCATAATTTTTTACCGGGTTTTTTTTGGTAATTTTCAATAATTCTCACTATTTTTTTCCAAATTATACGAGCCTTCCACTAATTTTTTTTCATTTTTCTAAACTGAGGAACCCCCCAAACACCACTGGATCTGCCCCTGCTAGTGATCCAAGTCCAAACAATTGGTTTCAAAACACTGTGTATCTTAGTTAAAAGTTATCGGATTTCCAAAAGAAATCCAAGCTTAAAAAAATTAGGTGGAAGTATTACATTAAAGCAATCAAGTAGAAATATTGGATTATAAGAGAGAAATAAATAATAAGGACCTATTGGGCTACTTTTACCAAATATGGAGTTCTAAAGTGAACCCGCCACAGAAGAAACTGGGCCCACCTGGATCGATCTTTGTCTTTTAAAAATGTTATTAAAACTGCACTATTGGCCCAGTTAACATAGAGGCCCAACTAAAAATCTAACCGGAACTAGGCATGTTCAGAGGCCCATGTAAAACCTTAGCAAATAAACAAAACTGTAACTCAAAAAAAAGTAAACTAGTTACTTTTAAAATAACTTGGCAAAATTAAATTCGAATAAATCTCTTTTGATAATTTTATAATAAAATAAGTCAATATATAAATATAAACGTTCGTCAACCACTTTCAGCTTCTGGTTTAGTGAAATGGTGATATAATTCATGATAAGATAATGTCAAGTCAACCAAACTAATTTCTACATGAAATAAAATAAATAAAATAATGTCAACATTGTCACAACCAAATAGTCGTAGGATGATAATATTATGTGATCACAAGTGACAAATGTATTCGTTCGGTTAAACATAGCCTTATAAAGGTGTCGAAGGTTAGTGGTAAACATTTGTTTTAACTAGAACGTCGAGGGATAAAATAGATATTAACCTAGTAAACGAAGTTGTTAAGGAATTAACAAAAACAAATTAACACTGTATGTAATGTCTCAACAAATTTCCCTAAATCATATATCAATTCAAAGTTTAGACGTATTTCGCATCACTTAATGTTAATCTATAATTTTTCTTACCAGAGTTATTTTAAACTTTGGCTATAATTTATCTAAAGCTTTAAGCTTATATCTTGAATGATATGTGACAGTTTGTAAATATCTTATACGTCAACATACAATTATATAATCCTAATTCGATAACGAAATAAGTATGTTCCCTAATAAATTGTGGACTAACTACTTATCCATATACATTAAAAATAAAGTGAAATAGATCAAACTTCTAACAGAGCGTGTAGAATGCTTGGAATGAGACCATCTTTGTCATACGTTTAATGCCACACTACTCAAAAACATCTAATTCAACCCAAATCAATCAATATCGAGGCAATAAATCACATCTATTTCACCAGTACAATATAAATATATTAAATTTATTCACACTTCAAATATATATTTATTATGGAGTATATAAATAGTTTGATTGGAAGACGACTTACATACCTATAAATTTTCTTTTAAAATCTATTACTAAAATTAACTTTTTTTAAATCACAGTTTTTATATCTATTCTACTTACATCAATAATGTTAAATTACATCATTGTCAAGATTTGAACTTTTGATCTCTCATTTAAAAGGCATATGGCTCTAACAAATGAGGTAGGCTACTAAAATTTACTTATTTTTAACTTTATACAACTTGAAACATAACTTATAAATGGTTTAACTGATAAATCATCATGTATCATTTAACCAAGTATATATATATATGTGTGTGTATGCGTTTGTTTGTATATATATGTGTGTAAAAATATATAAAAGAAGAATGAAGGGACAAATGGTGTTGGGTGGAAGGGAGGGACAGGAAGACAAGGGGAGTTGAGAGATGTCAGAGTCAAAAAGTAAAGTGTCTCCAAAAAGAAAAAGAAGGGTGAGAACGGATGAGATCTGATCTGGTGCGATCAGATGCATCTTTTTACTGTGGACAGCTCCCCCATGGCATTGGACTTGCTTCCCATCAACGACACCTTCCTTCAATATATTCCCTTTGGGATCTCCACCCTTCTAACATCTCTTTCCTAACCTACCCTATTTATTTTCCAAATAATTCTACTTCATTAAACCTATATCTTTAGAAACTAACTATTTAAATTTTAGTTTATTAAAATGTGTCACAAAAATACAATAATTTTACAACATTTATTGATGAAACTAAACTTTACAACAGTTTGGACGAATATATAAGCCGTGTAGGAAACTAAAAAATTTCAGTTAAGGACTCAAGATAGGTTAAATTGTTCTTCTACTCAACGGCGAAGTTTGAGATTTTCAACCGTGTGGAGCAGAAGTTACCGGATCTAAAAATTTCTATAAAATTTAGGGGGGAGGGGGAGTTTAAAACGTATATACCCAAAAAAATTTATACGAAAACAAAATACTCTCTACTACTAAGTGAAAGTTCAGGGAGTTGGTTGTTCCCTCACGCCCCTTAAAAGCTTCACCCATGCTTCTACTCTCAAACCATGCCAACGCATTTCGAATTTAGAAAAAAATCAACTTTCTCATATTTTTATAATTAAAAACTTTTAAACGATACGATCTTGGTCTTATTAACCTCTTAGGTTTTTACATGTTTTAAGTTTTTTTCGTTGACAAAGAGAGATAAGGAAAAGGCAACATATATGAGATACTAAAATATATTTAACTTTTAAAATACATAATTATTGAAAATTCAGAGTTTTAAAATACAGAATTATTGAAAATTCAGAGTTTTTTTACTAATGTAAATGTAAATATTTATGGATATTTGAAACAAAAGATATAGATCTGTTTATTAAAAAATAATCTTTATCTACACTACCTAATAAAGTTCATAATTAGGAGACACATGTCCCCATCTAGGGCCTCCATTTTAATTTTTCCTACCTAAATGCTACACATCCCTTTGATGACGGGTCATGCGGACCTATTTTACACATTCGGGTAGAAATCCTTCCAGGATATTTAAACCTTATAACCCGTTACAAACACAAATTTCATTCGCAAGCTAGGTTTTCTGTTCTCCCTCCACTCGAATTCGTCTTCTTCGTCGGCAAGCTTCTTCCATCCAAAGGTCTGATTTGTATGTTTATATCAATAATCTGTGTTGTTTTCTTCTTATTTTCATACAAACTTTCTAACTAAGCCTAATAATTTCTACTCCTAATCTCATCGTATCGCTGATTGCTCTGCAGCTCCTCCATGGACGCTGATTGATCTGCACTGTTTTCTTCAACGCACAGGTATAATTCTATGTCTAATCGAACTATTATTCCTATTTTTTTGTTTTCTTCTCGATTCCTTCCTTTTTGTTTACTCAATTTCATTTTTTGATTTGTTATCCAACCCTAGGGTATTCGATGATTCCCCAATGATTTAATCTATCGGTTTTTTCTGAGCTGCCGACAGTTTTGATGCTTGAGTGACAAATGATTAATGTGATAATTACTATATGCGGAAACAAATGTGGATTAGCTTAAAGGCTTTTCAATGTTGGTGTTCTTATTCATTAAAATTCAAACATCAATATACACTAACTGAGTTCATTTCATAGCTATATTTATTTTGCCTTTTTTATCTTTTCTATTTTGCTTCATTAAACATAGACTTGATTTTGTGTCTGAATGACTTGGGATTGAATTTTCTTTTATAAAAAAGAACTTAGAAAACGAGAAGATGTATGTGGTTGTGTAGTCGTAGCAAGTAGGATTGGGTTGGAGACAACAAGAGTATTAATAGTGAGTTGGTTTCTCATTTTTAGGAGTTCGACATAAGCATAACTAACCAAGCACATAATGCAGAGAAGTATCAGGTCACCATAGTAAATTTGGTTTTAGTACTTATATACATTACCTGTTAATCTTGATGCTTATTTGTCTTGAACAGTTGAACGTAGTATCTTGTGTTTTTTAGCCAAACATTCTTGCCATAAGCAAAACCACATCTGATTCATTTTATCTAAAGAAATTATTAGTTTGTATCTCATTTACGGTGGAGAACTTGACCCAAATAATTGTATGAAGCCACTAAATGTCGTTCAGAACCTTAACAATCATCTTACTTTTTAATGTGGATTGATGAAATGATTAGGGTATTCTTTTTGTATATTCATTTTTCTTTTACTAATAAGTTTCTAAATCTCACATTTGATTGATATCCATCTTTCTTAATTTGGTTTATTATGTAGATAGCTATGCCTCTTAACAAACCGAACGGACACGAACGCATGTTCGTCTTCGTTTATTTAACTTTAACTGAACACCAACACGCACATATAATCGAACACATTTTTCTGTTCATGTTCGTTCATTAAGAAAATAAGCATGTTCGTGTTTGTTTATAACTTTTTAGCACCGACTCAAATTAATGGGCTAAGTAGGAGATATAGTTAAAATTCGAATACGGATACTGTTTGATCAAACAAAGTTGCTTGCCTTGCTAATATGTTACTAAAGGTTATACGTATATTTTTATCCTCTAATAAATCAATCATGCTTTAATGTGCTTATTGAACTTAATAAAATTTATATTTTGTTCTCTACTTGGAGTAAGAATTTGATTCTCATCAGTTATTCTAGTCGCTAATGCTTAAACAAGAAATATTTTTTCTAATGCTATGTTTTATTGTTGGGACTTATTGTTTGTTCTTCTTAGATCTTTTAGACAAGTCTGAGATTAAAAAATACAAGATTAGTTTAAGAAGCGATCACGTTGTAGTACTCTTGACCTATGTCCTATGCAAGGTATGTTTTATTGGAAACTGTAAGATTATCATGATGTTGTACCCCTTTTTGTTGTTTGGTTAATGTTGTGATATACCTACAAGGTTTTGTGTTTCACATCTAGATGTCTATATTTCTTAGATCAAGAAAGGCTAAATTTTTGCTGCTCATTTTCTTTTGTCTTCAACATATTGAATATAGTGTTTTCTTTCTTTGTAGTTTATTTCTTTTGGTAAATTATGAACTATATTCTGGTACACTTTAGGATATAGTTTTATGTTTTAGTAAAATTAAAGTTAAGAGACGCCCTTGATGATCGTTGTGGATCAAAACCATTAGCAGATGATCTTTCAAGTTTTAAAAAGTAAAATAAACATCTTATATTGGACTGCTAAAAGTCTTCTGAGACTGAAAGACGTCGAAAAATTGTATGCTAATAAGTCAGTATTGCGTACAAGATCAATCATAACTACCACGTCTAAAAGGTTTTTGAAACTTATACCACATATGTGGTTTGATCATATGGGTTTCAAGTTCCATTACAAGAAGCAACAATAAGGTAATTATAGTGGATTTGCTAGAAATGTTCTATGAGTTGACTTTATTGTTTGTCAAAGATGTGATAGATTTGGAAATGCAGTTATCACTAACATTTGGAGATAGTGTAAGAGATTGATTAAATGAAAATTTATATATATTTTTGATTTTATTTCATTTTATATTTCTATAACTTGGTGATCTTATTTTAAGGTTTAAATCATTTGCGTTATTCTGCCTGTGTAATAGACGTGTATTAGCACTATATATATATGTGTGTGTGTGTGTGTGTTAATGCTTGAGTCCAAGGTATATGGAGCCTATTTCAAGTTGACATGCAGATGCAGTATCCAAGGCCACCAAGTGATTTACCAAGATTACATTTGACTGTAACAAAAGAAAGATTACCTAACATATTATTATTTCGGCATGTTGTCTCGTTTTGCCATTTGATTGGGTTAAGTGGGCTCCAAAAAAGGTGAACATCTTTGGTTGGTGGGGTGTCCAATTCTTCATGGTTCTACGATGTGTCAACTGTGCAAGGAACGAGAAGAAGACTCGGGTCGTTTGTATACCTCATGCTATATGGTGATTATAGCTTGGCAGAAGATTAACAGTTGGTGTAAGGTCTCATTGAATTTTGCTTCATGATGCAAAACCTGCTGGATTCTCATAAATTGGTAATCGGTTTGGGTCAAAAAAGAAAAGTGACGCAGCTGATCATTTTAGCAACCTGTTGGGCTTTGTCGAAAACCATAAACAAGCTAATTTTTTCTGTGCAACGAGAGAGCACTGACAAGATATTTAGGGAAATGCAGGTTACAACTTTTCTTTGGTTCAAGCACAAGGTGAAATGCAGCCCAATTCAGTAACAGAACTAAGTGATGTTTGATTTCATAGAATAGATTTTTTTTTTGTAACAATACTGAAGAGTGACTTTGTATGGGGTGGGGCAAGCTTTTGGTTAAGCGCCTTGCTAGATCGAAGTTTTAATATTGATTGATTTACTATCTTTTTATATTATTAAAACTTTTTGTTTATAATAAATACCCATTATTAACATATTGTTGTTTATATTTATTTAAAGAGTCTTTATCATTCATTGGTGATAAATCAATCAACCTATTATACCACATCTACTGAATCCTTTTACGTGTTTTTTACAAGATAAGAGTTCATATATTCTTGACATGGTTATTATTTTTAGACTAACAAAGTAAAAGGGGAAAACTAATCGTCTCTAAAGTATAATTCATATGTAGTAAGATAAGAAGATGAGCAACACTGAGTCGGAAGGAGTAGCGTAAGAGACTATATTAGCCAGCAATCATACACCTAAAAACGACTGTTGAAGGTGCAACTACAAGAAATGTCTTTAGAATTGTACTTCTCTTATGCATGAAATAATTCACTAATTGGTTCATAATCTTAGATGGGATAACCATTTTTTTTACATTTATAACTAACTTTTCTATTCATTTGAATAACAAATGATGTGTTGGACTGGTGGTCACAATGTAAGGTTTTGGTATGAGTCATGACAATTTTATAATTCACTATATTTATTTCCTTTGAAAAATTTCGTTATAATCATCATAAACGTACAATGTTCTTTGAATCCGTACCTCAAAGATATATTATTTTATCAAACCCGTAAAGTTTGCGGGTATTTGCACTAGTAAGTTAATAATTAAATTCTAAAAACTGTGAATATGTGAAATAAAGAACAGCAGATTTTAATTTGTATTACACTGTAAATTTATTTAATAATAGAGAAGAAATAACATAGATAGATCAAAAAAATCTTAATTAGTCAACTATGTTAACATATGACAGCGTATGTTCATGTTTGACCAATATTGACTATGGATATGATTAATCAAAACTAGCTATAATTAACTAAGAAGTTAATATGTCATTTTGTTGTCTTAGTGAGTTATAATGGGTCATAATAAACCTTAATGTGTTGAATATGCTAATGTTTGACTATGTTTAACAATGTTACACCGTAATGACTATGATTAATCGTGCTTGATTATGATCAACTTAATGTGTCATATTCCATCGTGCATGTATAATGAGTTTTAATGTGTCATGCCAATTATAGTCTTAACAGGCCAACTATATCAATGTTTTATAATAATTGATTAAGGGCATCAATTTGATTGACCAAAATCAACTGTGCTTAGTTACATTAGACTGTGTTTGACATGATCAAACCAATATTGACTTGATATGCCATATTCCGTCATGCATGTCTTGAAGAGTCGGAACAATATTAATAAACCAACTATGTTAGGGTATGTTTGGTATGAGATAATGGAATAAACGGGGGAATAAAATGTAATGGATAAAGAAACGAAATGGATCATTACCATTCTATGGTCATTTTTTGTTACCACGTGTGAATGATACTTTGTGTTATTTGGTAACCATGAAAGGATGAAGGAATAAAATTGGTGATGGGTGGTGATAGTGGGAGGCGACAGTGAGTGGTGGCGGTGGTGGCAGCGATAGTGGAGGATGGTGGCAGGCGATGATGGCAGTAGGTGGTGGTGGCGGTGGTGGTGGTCGGCGGAGACGGTGGGTGGTGGGTGGTGTAACATTTGTAAAAAATCGGGTCTCCAAAACCCGCTCCGTTTTGTAATCAAGTATCAAGTTATAAAAGTTGCATTAATTATTTATGATTATTTTGAGTTAAAACGATACATAATTAATAAATAAACTAAACTATAAAAATTATATTTGATAAAAAGTTAAAATAAAATAAATAAAAAATATATGAAGCTGCCGGGACTCGAACCCGGGTCAGCCAAGACTCTTTAACAACTTAACATTCATTCCCTAAACCACTCCGCCACAATGTGTTTTCTGTTAACTCTAGGAAAACAAATGAAATTTATACACAAACTCAGTTTAACCGAAGGCGCCATATGAGAAACATTAATCGGCAAACCAAGCGTCAAATCGATTGTTTACCTCACACATTCAGTTATAACCGATGCACGACGGTTTCTAATCAATCAGAAATTGATTAAACTTAAAGACTCATCATTGTTGATTTTAAAACCGAAAAAGAACATCAAGTTCTGAATAACTCAAACTCCAGACACTCTCGCGATTCAGAGATATCATACTAATACTCCAATTCCTTTTCGTCGCGTTTTCAGACCATCAGAGCGCCTAAAACAGTTCGCCGGAATTCTCTGCAAAAGTCGCCGGAAAACCGTATTCAACACAAACCGGTAAAATACTTCTACTTTACGGTTTCAATCTATTGTTAGCACCTTACTAACATTAACCCATCACTCAAAATCAACCACAGACGACATTGCTGGACTTTCTGTGTTCGCCGGAAAATTTCTGGAATTGCCGGAAACTCGTTAATTACCGATATGCACATTCCAACGTACTGATAATCAATACTCACTAGTTCAATTTCATATCTAATCCCTTAAACCTGTTAATAGATTCTCTCAGCCGAAGGTTCAAAAACAGAGCCGACAAGTTTCGCCGGACTCTCTGAAGAGACAACCTGTTCGGTATCTTCTTTCCCCAAACTGTTCGGTTTAATGCATTCAAGCGAGACATCATGTTTATTAACTAATTTAATCACGAATCGGATTGTTGATTGATGTCTGTGTTCGTAATGAAGAAGACGAGTTCAGTAATGACTTAAGATTAATTAAAATCGGAATTTTAAACGGGTTAGACACACAGTCCAGCGGTGGACTGTGTGCAAACAAAAACTATACACGTCCCGAGTTCGATCCCTGCTATACGCACGCCTTGTGTAATAACATGCCTTTTTGATCAAGAACTAAACCGGGTTAAATCAGATAGTTGTTAAGTATAATAAAAACCGAGATAATAACCGGGTTAGACACACAGTCCAACGGTGGACTGTGTGCAACATGAACTACACGTCGCGCGTTCGAAACTCGTCACGAGCACCGGTCCGATTGAATTAAAACGTTTTTGCAAATAAAGGAAATTTCGGTTAATTCAAATAAGTGTATAAATATAATTAAAAACGAGTTTATTTCGGGTTAGACACGTAGCTCAGTTGGTAGAGTTGCGTGCACGCGAACGGGAGGTCGCCGGTTCGAATCCCACCCGGCGCAGATTTATTCGCTGACCGAACCGGTCAACGGTCAACGGTCAACGCTAAAAAATAATATTTTTTTATATTTTTATTTATTTAATTTAATTTAAAAATAAATTAAAAATACTTAAAAATAACATTTTTAAAGATAGAAAATAACCATAAACTCACAAAAATATATCTAAAAATTTCATTAAAATCCTTAATAAAATCCATCCATTTAATATATTTTTCCATTATTATTTAGGTTAGTATTCCTCGTCGATCCGCTTATCTAAATCGTGCGCATCTCACCATCTCCAATTCAACGCACCCAATGTGAGTGAATCTTACAAATTCCCCGTTTTAATCACGTTTTTTGGGTGTATCATGTGTCTTTGTTTATATACATATTATAACTAAACCATTGTGCATACATCATATCATGAACATGTGTATTTAGTTTGTTGCTGTTAAGTAGTTATTATTGGATGCAATTTATTATTTCAGTACATGCAATTGCCGAGGCCGCCGCTCCCCATTTATGCGCGTTGAGCTTGTTCCCCATTTTATTATGCGATTGAACCTGGCGTGCCCGCATACGATCGGCTCCGTTTGATTGAGCCTTGATCGCACAGTTCATTTTACATTTTCAGTACATGCAATACGATCGGCTCCGCTTGATTGAGCCTTGATCGCACAGTTCATTTTACATTTTCAGTACATGCAATACGATCGGCTCCGTTTGATTGAGCCTTGATCGCACAGTTCATTTATGTTAGTTATCGTATGATATTGGTATGTTCATGTATGCTGCCATGTGTTATTGTATGTTATAGTTGAGACTGCTATTTGCCATTACTTGATTACTTACATTTGCTCATCTATGATTATGCACAATATTTCATTGATAAACTAACCATAAAATCATTATCAAATGTTTATCTAATAAGGTTCACTCGCCAACTTATGTTGACCCAAAAACTCCCATTTTACACATGATACAGGTGAACCAGCAGCAGCTAGGAACACATAGGACCTGGATTAGAAGAATAAAACGATTTAGTATTGGGATTGTTATGTTTGGTTATTTCCTTTGTATTGAATGAACATGTTTGGATGTTTGAAAATGTAACTTTGACTTTATTAATTATGAAACATAATAGTAAAATGTCATGTGCTTTGGTGATAACCCAATTATGCCCCGACTCTTATTTCTGCTGCGGGTCGGGGTGTGACAGATTGGTATCAGAGCCATGACTATAGGGATATAGGATAGGTTATTAGACCCTTAGAGCCTATACTATAGTCGATTAGAAACTTATAAGAATTTTGTGTGTTATATGCCAAATTTCATGATGTTTATATGTTTTATGTTAAATGTTACATTTGATATTGTGCAAGCATGTTCATAAGTATGTATTATCAAATAATACCTATCATGAAATCGTATGCTCATAACATATCACATCCATGAAAGCACACACCACATCATGATTGTTTTTACAATGATTTTCGTGTTTTCCAATCTCATCAAAGTGAGTTCTCATGACGGGCATGTAGTAACTGGAAGGGTACCAGTACCGTTAGTCGGAACGTCCTGTCTAGGCTGGCATTCGTATAAATCCAAAATAAAGGACCAGTTTGCCTACCTGGGGACTAACGATGAGAGTACGAAGTACCTATTAGGCCAAAGCATGCTATACCAAACGTCGTGTGAGCTAATCCCACTTTGAGTTGTCATTGTGTCTACACCTGGACACGTTCCGACCAAACATCTCATGAACATATTTTGTGGTTTGCATTCGGGGGATGCGAGTGTTAAATTGCCAATACTAATGTGAATCCTACCAAGCCAATAGCCATGGGGGCCCACATGACTATATAGGTGAAGGTATGGGGGACATTTGAGGCCCAACATGAGCGAACCCAAGACATCCTATGGATGTAGTTGCATTATTGAATTTTATGTTATTTTCATTTTCTTAAAGACACATGACACCTAAAAAAAACACCATAAACTCACAATCTTCTCATTTTATGATCCTGTAGATGTCGTCTAGACAGCATCGAAGGAGTAAAAGATCGGGAAAGTCTCAGGAACGTTTGGCCACTCATATCGCGAAACAAATGGCCACGATATTGCCTGACATCGTGTACAAGTACAACAAGCCCTTGCTACAAATCCTACTAACCCTCCTCAACAACAGGACCAGAACATCGACAACCCTCCTACCAACAAGTGCTCTTACAAACATTTTAAGTCCTGTGATCCTCCAAAATTCGAAGGGATCGAGGGTGTCACTGCTCTCCTACATTGGTTCGAGGAGATGGAAAACACCTTCCTAAACTGCGATTGTCCTGAGGATCGCAAGGTTCGATACGCCACCGGGAGACTACTAGGAGTAGCCCTCACTTGGTGGAACACTGAAAAAGGGAAGAGGGAACTGAAGATGCGATGGCCTTAACTTGGGAGGAATTAAGGGAAATCATGACTAGGCGTTTCTGTCCTAGAAGTGAAATTAAGAAGTTGGAGGATGAATTTCATGCTCTAAAGCAAAAGGAGGGTGATCACTCTACTTACAACAAGAGGTTCTTGGAGTTGAACCAAATGGTTCCAAATTTATTCACTCTAACCTATCGTCTGATCGAGCATTATATTCGAGGACTTCCCTCGAAAATCCAAGATTCAGTTCTCAGCGTTTCACCGGTAACACTTGAAGCTGCCATGGAGTTGGCAACTGAACTGACCGAAAACCGAATTCGCAACGGGAAGTTCAAAGAAGAGAAGAAGAAAGCCCCTGTTGAGGGACAAACTTCAAACCACCCCATTCCTTCCTTTAAGTTTGCTAACAAGAGGAAGCATAACACCAGGAATTTTGCAGTTACCCAAACCAACACCCCTATTCCTGCTGCACCCATCACTCAAGTCACTCCTTCACCCGCGCCATACAGAAGACCCTACACAGGCCCATTACCAAAATGTAATCGTTGTCAGTATCACCACTCCCCGATCATCCTTGCCAATACTGCACCGGCTGCGGACGCGCAGGACATACTGTTCAAAACTGCCGCATGCCTCAACGAACAAACCGCCACCAACCTTTAACCCAAACCCACCAACAGTTAATGGGTCAAGCACAACAACAACTACCATTTCCACCCACCCAACATTTAGCCCAAACATACTATCAACCCAATTACCCTATGGGCCAACCTATGCGGGCTTGTTTCAATTGCGGCGACCCAAGTCATTTCAGAAACACATGTCCAAGGCTGGTTAATATTATTCATGCTCAGGCCCAAGCCAACCTAGTGAACCAAGCGAACCAAGCTCCTCCACCTGCAAGAGGAAGAGCTTTCAATATTAACGCGAACCAGGCCAGAGCTGACGGCAATGTGGTCAACGGTACGTTTCTTATAAATGGTAGATATGCCTCTATGTTATTTGATACTGGTGTGGATAGAAGTTTTGTGTCATTAGAATTTGAACCCACCTTAAGCAAAAATCGGGATAAGCTCGCGGAATCCATAACGGTGGAAGTTGCGGACGGAAAACCAGTTTCATTAGACTCTATTTTACGCAACTGTACACTCACCTTAAACGACCACGATTTCTCAGTCGACCTTATTCCTATGAAGCTGGGAAGTTTCGACATCATAATCGGTATGGATTGGCTCAGTCAACATCATGCGGAAGTTGTATGTCGTGAAAAATTTATTCGTATTCCTCTTTCAAACGGTCAGACTCTTCGAATCATTGGAGAAACCTCGTCGAAAGGGCTCAGCTTAATGTCTTGTCTTCAAGCTCGAAAATATCTTCGTAAGAATTATGTCGCGTTTTTAGCCCATATCATCAAAAAGGGAACCACATAAAAGAAACTTGAAGACATTCCTGTAGTAAAAGATTTTCCACAAGTTTTTCCTGACGACATTTCAGGACTTCCTCCAATCAGAGATGTCGAATTCCTATTGATCTTATACCTGGTGCTACACCAGTTGCAAAGTCTCCATACAGGTTAGCCCCCTCTGAAATGCAAGAGCTAGCCAGTCAATTGCAAGAGTTGACTGACAAGGGATTCATACGTCCTAGCTCATCGCCTTGGGGTGCACCTGTCCTTTTTGTAAAGAAGAAAGATGGATCTTTTCGTATGTGCATCGACTACAGAGAGCTCAACAAGTTAACCATCAAAAATCTCTATCCTTTACCTCGCATTGATGATCTTCTTGACCAACTACAAGGTGCCAGCTGCTTTTCGAAAATCGATCTTCAATCTGGCTATCATCAGCTTAGAGTGCATGGAGAAGACGTCCCAAAAACTGCATTTCGAACTCGTTATGGTCACTATGAATTCATGGTTATGCCATTTGGATTAACCAACGCACCAGCTGTCTTCATGGACCTAATGAACAGAGTCTGCAAACCTTACCTTGATCGATTCGTTATAGTTTTCATCGACGATATTCTTATTTATTCAAAATCTAAAGCTGATCATGAGCGTCATCTTCGACTCGTTCTTGCACTTCTAGAAAAGGAAAAGCTTTATGCCAAGTTCTCTAAATGTGAATTCTGGTTAAAAGAGGTGCAATTCCTCGGGCATGTAGTCAATGAAAAAGGAATACATGTTGACCCTTCAAAGATCAAAGCAGTTCAAGAATGGCAAGCTCCACGTACACCAACTGAAGTAAGATCTTTTCTTGGACTAGCTGGCTATTATCGTCGGTTCATTTCAAACTTCTCTCGCATTGCTGTGCCACTCACGGCTTTAACCCATAAGGGAAAACCATTCGTATGGGGACCCAAGCAAGAAGAATCTTTTCAAACTCTTAAACAAAAACTTTGTGATGCACCAATCCTCACTCTCCCTGAAGGTTGTGATGATTTTGTAGTCTATTTCGACGCGTCAGGGCAAGGATTAGGCTGCGTTCTCATGCAAAGAGGAAAAGTCATAGCTTATGCCTCGAGACAACTCAAGACACATGAAAAGAACTACACCACTCATGACCTAGAACTTGGAGCCGTTGTATTCGCTCTTAAGATATGGAGACATTATCTCTATGGTACTAAGTGTGAAATATACACTGACCACAAGAGTCTTCAACATATCTTTAATCAAAAAGAGTTAAATATGAGGCAACGAAGATGGGTCGAACTCCTGAATGATTACGACTGTGAAATTAAATACCACCCTGGTAAAGCAAATGTGGTGGCTGATGCACTTAGTCGAAAGGGTTATGCGAACTCCATTCATCTTCTATGTTCGCAAATTATAACCGACATTAAAGATCAAATTCGAGAAGCTCAACACGTTTCAATAACAGAAGAAGATGTACGAAAGGAGATGTCCTGTGGAGCCGAGCTAAAACTTGAAACTAAATCAGATAGTATTATGTATTACCTAGATCGTATCTGGATTCCTAACCACAACAATCTTCGTGAAACTCTTATGAATGAAGCTCACAAAACACGATATTCTATACACCCAATAGCCGATAAGATGTATCAAGACCTACGATACACCTATTGGTGGCCTGGAATGAAGAAGGATATTGCCGTTTTTGTTTCCAGTGTCTCACATGTTCCAAGGTGAAGGCTGAACACCAAAGACCCTCAGGACTTCTAGTCCAACCAGAAATACCTGTATGGAAGTGGGAAAATATAACCATGGATTTCATTACCAGGTTACCTCGCACTTCTGGTGGGTATGACACTATATGGGTGATTATAGACCGACTTACAAAATCAGCTCACTTTATTCCTATCCGCGAAGATTTCAAGAACGAAAAGCTTGCTCGTATTTATATCAACGAAATCGTAAGCCGACATGGGGTACCATTAAGTATTATTTCTGATCGTGATGGTCGTTTCACCTCACGAACATAGCAAGCAGTACAATCCGCTATGGGCACACGATTAGATCTCAGTACCGCCTATCATCCTCAAACTGATGGACAGTCTGAGCGCACCATTCAAACTCTTGAGGATATGCTTAGAGCATGTGTCATAGACTTCAAGGGAAATTGGGACGCCCACCTACCATTAGTTGAATTTTCGTACAACAACAGCTATCATTCGAGCATCGGCATGGCACCTTTTGAAGCCTTATATGGTCGAAAGTGCCAATCTCCTGTGTGTTGGCACGAAATTGGGGAAGCACAAATTACTGGTCCAGAATTGATCCAAGAAACCACAGATAAGATCCATCAAATTCGAAACAATCTTCTAGCGGCTCAAAGTCGTCAAAAGAGTTATGCAGATAGACGACGGAAGCCCTTAGAGTTTAACATTGGTGATCATGTGCTTTTAAAGTATCACCGTGAAGGGAGTAGTTCGTTTTGGTCAAAAGGGGAAGCTAGCACCACGTTACGTAGGACCTTTCAAGATACTCGAAAGAGTAGGTCCTGTAGCATACAAGCTTGACCTACCAGAAGAACTCAACAGGATTCATCCCACCTTCCACGTGTTGAACTTGAAGAAGTGCCTCGCTGATGAGAATCTCCATATTCCGCTGGAAGATATTCAGATTGAAGAATCCATGCATTTTATTGAAAGACCAGTGGAGATCATGGATTACGGGGAGAAGCGTCTTCGTCGAAGTCACATTCCAATTGTTAGGGTACGCTGGGAGTCGAAACGGGGACCTGAGTTTACTTAGGAACGTGAAGACTCAATGCGTGAAAAATACCCGCATCTTTTTCCTACTACTTCAACTACTTAAATTTCGGGACGAAATTCCTAAAAGTAGGGGATACTGTAACATTTGTAAAAAATCGGGTCTCCAAAACCCGCTCCGTTTTGTAATCAAGTACCAAGTTATAAAAGTTGCATTAATTATTTATGATTATTTTGAGTTAAAACGATACATAATTAATAAATAAACTAAACTATAAAAATTATATTTGATAAAAAGTTAAAATAAAATAAATAAAAAATATATGAAGCTGCCGGGACTCGAACCCGGGTCAGCCAAGACTCTTTAACAACTTAACATTCATTCCCTAAACCACTCCGCCACAATGTTTTTTCTGTTAACTCTAGGAAAACAAATGAAATTTATACACAAACTCAGTTTAACCGAAGGCGCCATCTGAGAAACGTTAATCGGCAAACCAAGCGTCAAATCGATTGTTTACCTCACACATTCAGTTATAACCGATGCACGACGGTTTCTAATCAATCAGAAATTGATTAAACTTAAAGACTCATCATTGTTGATTTTAAAACCGAAAAAGAACATCAAGTTCTGAATAACTCAAACTCCAGACACTCTCGCGATTCAGAGATATCATACCAATACTCCAATTCCTTTTCGTCGCATTTTCAGACCATCAGAGCGCCTAAAACAGTTCGCCGGAATTCTCTGCAAAAGTCGCCGGAAAACCGTATTCAACACAAACCGGTAAAATACTTCTACTTTACGGTTTCAATCTATTGTTAGCACCATACTAACATTAACCCATCACTCAAAATCAACAACAGACGACATTGCTGGACTTTCTGTGTTCGCCGGAAAATTTCTGGAATTGCCGGAAACTCGTTAATTACCGGTATGCACATTCCAACGTACTGATAATCAATACTCACTAGTTCAATTTCATATCTAATCCCTTAAATCTGTTAATAGATTCTCTCAGCCGAAGGTTCAAAAACAGAGCCGACAAGTTTCGCCGGACTCTCTGAAGAAGACAACCTGTTCGGTATCTTCTTTCCCCAAACTGTTCGGTTTAATGCATTCAAGCTAGACATCATGTTTATTAACTGATTTAATCACGAATCGGATTGTTGATTGATGTCTGCGTTCGTAATGAAGAAGACGAGTTCAGTAATGACTTAAGATTAATTAAAATCGGAATTTTAAACGGGTTAGACACACAGTCCAGCGGTGGACTGTGTGCAAACAAAAACTATACACGTCCCGAGTTCGATCCCTGCTATACGCACGCCTTGTGTAATAACATGCCTTTTTTATCAAGAACTAAACCGGGTTAAATCAGATAGTTGTTAAGTATAATAAAAACCGAGATAATAACCGGGTTAGACACACAGTCCAACGGTGGACTGTGTGCAACATGAACTACACGTCGCGCGTTCGGAACTCGTCACGAGCACCGGTCCGATTGAATTAAAACGTTTTTGCAAATAAAGGAAATTTCGGTTAATTCAAATAAGTGTATAAATATAATTAAAACGAGTTTATTTCGGGTTAGACACGTAGCTCAGTTGGTAGAGCTGCGTGCACGCGAACGGGAGGTCGCCGGTTCGAATCCCACCCGGCGCAGATTTATTCGCTGACCGAACCGGTCAACGGTCAACGGTCAACGCTAAAAAATAATATTTTTTTTTATATTTTTTTATATTAATTTAATTTAAAAATCAATTAAAAATACTTAAAAATAACATTTTTAAAGATAGAAAATAGCCATAAACTCACAAAAATATATCTAAAAATTTCATTAAAATCCTTAATAAAATCCATCCATTTAATATATTTTTCCATTATTATTTAGGTTAGTATTCCTCGTCGATCCGCTCATCTAAATTGTGCGCATCTCACCATCTCCAATTCAACGCACCCAATGTGAGTGAATCTTACAAATTCCCCGTTTTAATCACGTTTTTAGGGTGTATCATGTGTCTTTGTTTATATACATATTATAACTAAACCATTGTGCATACATCATATCATGAACATGTGTATTTAGTTTGTTGCTGTTAAGTAGTTATTATTGGATGCAATTTATTATTTCAGTACATGCAATTGCCGAGGCCGCCGCTCCCCATTTATGCGCGTTGAGCTTGTTCCCCATTTTATTATGCGGTTGAACCTGGCGTGCCCGCATACGATCGGCTCCGTTTGATTGAGCCTTGATCGCACAGTTCATTTTACATTTTCAGTACATGCAATACGATCGGCTCCGCTTGATTGAGCCTTGATCGCACAGTTCATTTTACATTTTCAGTACATGCAATACGATCGGCTCCGTTTGATTGAGCCTTGATCGCACAATTCATTTATGTTAGTTATCGTATGATATTGGTATGTTCATGTATGCTGCCATGTGTTATTGTATGTTATAGTTGAGACTGCTATTTACCGTTACTTGATTACTTACATTTGCTCATCTATGATTATGCACAATATTTCATTGATAAACTAACCATAAAATCATTATCAAATGTTTATCTAATAAGGTTCACTCGCCAACTTACGTTGACCTAAAAACTCCCATTTTACACATGATACAGGTGAACCAGCAGAAGCTAGGAACACATAGGACCTGGATTAGAAGAATAAAACGATTTAGTATTGGGATTGTTATGTTTGGTTATTTCCTTTGTATTGAATGAACATGTTTGGATGTTTGAAAATGTAACTTTGACTTTATTAATTATGAAACATAATAGTAAAATGTCATGTGCTTTGGTGATAACCCAATTATGCCCCGACTCTTATTTCCGCTGCGGGTCGGGGTGTGACAGGTGGCATCGGCGATGGGTGGCGGTGGTGGTGGTCGGTTGTCACACCCCTAACCGATGACGGAAACATCGAGGCGAAACATAATAGATTGCTCAAAAGTGTCATAACACTAATTTGCAATAATATATTAAGATTCAAAAATTCTTTCTCATTTCATTGGATCAAACATTAGATTATTCATAAAGGAAATACAACAAATGGTAGTACACGACTAAACACATCAAAATGCATAAATAAACTAGGTGAGTATTCAGATCGACCCTAAGTAATTTCTTGTGATAGCATCATCAAACACAAAAATATGTCGATGGGCATACTAGTTTGGTTGTATAGCATAAGTAGGAATAAGTCTCAAATCCACGTGTTTATAACATAATAAATCTTAACTTGGACCTCAAAATTGTGGTTTATCATACGTGTTTACCTTGGTAAACAAGTGGTAATACTCCCAGAGGTGTTCAAGGAAGGGGAAGAAAGTAACAAGAAGAAAAGTGTAAGAAAGTGGCCAAAACTCACTGTTTTGGACTTAGAACTTTCTGTCAAATTTGAAGATCTTGGAGATTGTAGAGTGTTTGGAAGTTATTTGGAGGTGGTGAAAGCGTTTTAGAGGTGGTAGAGGATGATATTTATATTGGGGATTAGGTTTTAGGGTGTTAATTAAGGTGGTTAGGGATTAAAGGGAAGGAGAGTTCAAAAATTCGCGAGCTGATGGAACATTTTGCCAAACAGACCTCTTGGGGACCACAAGGGTGTCTCCATACGGTCCGCAAGGACCCTAGAAAATACAAAAAAAAAAAAAAATTTTGGTCCTTGAGGTGTTTAGTTGGTTATTTGGTGCTCAAAACACATAGTTAAACATATTTTTAGGGTTTTAAGGTGTATACAAGTATGTGATTACATTTCAAAAAAGTATAAACTCGATGTATGACTCGGTTTTGAATTAAATTGCATACTCGTGTTTGTTTACGTATCGTGCAAGAATAATTAGGTGAAAATAGTATAAAATATGATTTCCATTATGATCAAGTCTCGAATTACAAGGGGTTGAACGGAGAATACGAATTACATAAAAAATGTAAAATACAAACGTTACATCGATGGTGGTGATGAAGGGTGAGAGGGGGAATGGGATGAAAAAAGGGGTCGATGAAATGAAATTGAAGTTTTTTAGAGTGAATAGGATGCATTATGTAATAGGAGAATCTATTACTTTGGTAAACCAAACACATTTTTTCCATTCCCTCGCAATAGTCCCTTCTAGCATGAATAAAAGGTGGAATGGAATGGACTATTGCGATGGAATGAAAAAAATGTGTTTTGTTGGTCACAGTAATGGGAATCACACATTAGATAAGGCATTCCATTCTCTCAAATACATTCAATCCACTCCCTTGTTTTTTTTCATTCCATTCCTTCTCTCACCCTTCATCACCAACACCGCCCACCACCACCCGCCACTACTGCCACCCTCCGCGCCGACCATTACTGCCACCGCCACCACCGTCCGCTGATGACTACCACTGCCACCCCGACCGCCACAGCCACCACTGACCACCACCACCTACCGCGCCGCCACCACCCTCCACTGCCACCATTTTAACCAACCACCAGTGCCAACGCCGACCAACGCATCGCCAACCTGACCATCGCCTCCGCCACTCTCCACCACCAACCACTGCTGCCCACCGCCTCTACCAGCGACCATGGCCACCACCCATTGTTGACGGCGCCACCGCCTGTGACCGTTACCACCCACTACCACCACCCATCGCCGATTTATTACTTTGTCTTTTCCAGCCTACTAAACAACACAAGGTAATGATTTTTTCCATTCTCACATGATAACCAAAACAAGACTACGAAATAGTAATGATCCATTTCATTCATTTCTCTATTCCATTACCTCATCCATTCCATTACCTCGTCCACTCCGTTCCTTCATACATTCCATTCCTTCATCCATTCCATTACCATTCCATGTCTTGTTTGGTTACCATGTGAGAATGAAATGAATCATTACTTTGTGTTGTTTGGTATGAAAGAATAGACGATGGAATAAAATCGGTGGTGGGTGAAGATAGTCGGTGGTGGTGGGTGGTGATAAGTGGCGGGTGACGGCAGTGGTGGGTGACGTCGGGGGCAGAGATATCGGCAGTGGGTAACGGTGGATAGCAGCGGAGGTGGATGGGTGACGACGTCGGTAGTGGGTCGTGGCGGTGGTGGCGAGTGACAGTTAGGACGGGGGGGGGGGGGGTTGTGGTGGCGTCGGAAGTGGGTGGCGGCGGCTGTGGCGGTAGTCGTGTCGCCCATGGGTGGCGGTGGAGGTGAATGACGTCGGTGGGTTATTAAAAACGATAAGAATATAATTGCCTCAATAATGGTAAAAAAATAATAATAAAAATATTGATACTAATATTAATAGAATAATAATAATATAATATATTTATTTATTTCTACTCCTTGAAGGAATAAAAAAAAACTTATTCTTACAACATAATAATCAAATATGTTTCTTTTTATTTCATTCCCCTTTAATTCTTTCGTACTAACCACTACTTTAGTGTTTAACAATGATATGGTTTACTATGATTGATCGTAATTAACTAAGACTAGTACATTATCAATCTCAACGTTTCATAATTCATTATATTAGATTTATCTTTTCGAATAGTGATGTTTCAATAAGGCTTGAACCTTTGACTTTTAAAGTAGAGCTGCACAGGCGGTTTCGGGTATGAAATCAGTCCCGGATATGATTGGGTATTTGAAAATCAGGCAATGAAAGAAACAGTGGTGAATCTAGCCTAAAAATTCAGGGGTATTCTGATATTTTTTATTTATTTTTTATCAATAATACCCTTTGTATAAAACCGAAAACAAAATTTACACTACAGAGACCTACGAAGACAAAGTTGAGGGGTAGCACAAGCTACTCCTACTTGTACACTAAATCCACCCCATGAGAGAAATCGGGTAAGGTTCGGGTATGAGTATACTGAGGAGAAAAACCATACAATATGTACCCGGGTAGGATATGATCGGGTTCAGGTATAACCGGGTATGGATTCAGTTATTAATATCCGATTTTAAAAAATGAGTTTTTTTATTATTTTACCCAAAAAAATCTCATTTTAAAATTTTAATTTGGTTTCTAAATTGTAAAAATAGTTAAAATAAATTATAATAACATAAATTTATTTAAGTAATAATAATTTGCTTTATAATATACACCGTAAAAAACTTAAATATAGAAAGTTTTATAGTAAACAAAAATACATACTTTAAAAACTTCAGGTATTCTATCTAGTATTAAAAAACCAGAAACAGGTATAGGGGATGACAAGTTTCGGGTACTTTCGGGTATTAATTGGATACAGTGTCGAGTACGGGTATTGATCTCAAAATGTATACCCTATCCATACTAAAGAGGTATGATCCCAAATTACATGTGGACACATGTCAAAGGGACCACACCGCTCCAAGCTGGCATCCCCGTCACGCGAGAGCATCTAGAAGGTTCTAGAAGCTTCTAGAAAAAGACACCTGGCAACAGGATGATGCTCTCTACAGACAAGAAGGACAATAGATGGCACCAATAACAAGACGCCAGCAATGATTACAAGATCCTAGGAGGACAAGGCGATGACACTACAATGGCACGTTAACCTAGAGCGAATAACCGTGTGACACGTCACCTCAAGGCATGGCACTGTAAGAGGGGACAAGATGGATATTCCTTCTGGTCGGACAACAGGCGAACATTAGCTAGCTAGCAGGTAGCCTTCTCCTCCATTCTCCGGCTATAAATAGAAGGCTTAATCCACAGATTTAAGGGTTCGTTTCTTCACTCTTTCACTATACACACACACTTTATCCTTAAAGCGATTACTTATTCTCATGCCGGAGGGTGGTTACAAGGGGAACCCCCATCTTCTCTTCCTTGTAACAAGTCATCGGTGTTGTTCGTTTTGCAGGATACTCGAAGAACTAGCCATCCGTCGAGTGAAGGACAGAGGTTGAAACCCTGAACACGAGACAACGCAACTACTTAGCCTAGTGTTGTTTAGTGTTTCTTCGTTGGTGCCCACCGCACTTAAAACAACCACTTTCATCTCTTTTCTTTTGAAAAACACTTTTCTGATGGCTAATCAGAATTCTTTGTTCCAAGTCGACGGTGAACAAGTCGAGAGGGAGTTCACAGAGGCATGGGTCACTAATGTCTTTGGTAACGCTACTCGAGCAAACCAACAGACACCCCTGTTGTACCAACAGCAAGTAACATCAGCACAGTCTTCCCTTCATTCCTAGAAGGGGAAACACCGGCATCCTAGTACGCTAAGTCACAAGCGGTCTTGAATATGGCATATGTACAGATGTGCGCGCACGCCCAATTTCCAATGCAGAGACCAGTGCAACAGGAGCACGTACAACACACATCACCAAGAGTTCAATCACTTCACCCATAGTTCGGTTATGCCACAGAGTCACAGCAGCAAACTCCTTCACGCGCGACGACGCGACACACTAGTGAGCAGCAACACAAAAGAGATAGCTATCTGAACATAAGCAGCACTAGAAATACGTATAACACCACAGGGAACCCAAATGATACTCATCCTTCTCGATCCAGGGTGCGTATGCCCATGTGCGACCGGCTAGGTCTGCAGAGGATGGTGGATGAATTCGAAGGAATGTCAAGAGAGCATGACCCAACTTACCAAGAAGTAGATACCACAAGTGTGTTTAGCAGGCTGCCACTAGACCATGAAGCATACAAACCCCGCGTCCGCGTAGGGTATAATTCAATAGCAGAACACGACTTTACACTAAGCTACCGACCAAAGGGCATGGCTAAGAAGTCAAAATTCATCAAAGAAATAGCAACTACTCCACTTGAAAAAAACGTAACTGCCACATAACATGGGGAAGTACAATGGGTTCACAAATCTGGATGACCATAACTAGGTATTCACAAGCAGGGGTACCAGGAGGATGGTCACTACCAGCATGGTGCCATCTATTCGTCCAAACATTTGTAGGCGCAGCACGCGCATGGTTCGATAGTCTACCCTCCGGAAAAATCAAATCGTGGATGGATTTCCAGGAGAAATTCTATCCCACTTCAGTCAGCAACGCAGGTATACCTGAGATCCAACCGATGTCCTAAACATTTGGAGGAACGATAATGTAGGCATCGAGGATTTCATCACAAGATATAACAAGGAGTGTTGGAAATTGGGAACGTATGCGATGAAATGATGCGCGCAGTCAAAAGTGATGATCTGATCCGAAGGGTGAGAGGAGAGATGGAGGCTCCAAAGATTGGGAAACATTCATCGCAGTAGCAACAGTCATTATGCAAACTGAAACACACCTAACCAGCGTCGAAGGCCGTCAGTACAACCATAACCAGCACGCCAATGAAAGACGTGGCAGGAAGGGGAGAAACTCATCTTGGAGAGCATCTATTTTTAACGATAGTACTCAATCCACTGAAGACGCGTGCGCAACCATCAATCGAATCAGGTAAATAAAAGAAGTCAAGCAAGAAAACAGGGAGCGACAATGGACTCCCTTGACCAAAACCCCTTCGGTAGTATTGTCCACTTAGAATCACCAACTAAATGTTGCCCAACAAATGCGCAACAAAAAGGGCAAGATCCGAATTTTTTCAGTGATTACCACAAGGATTGTCACACCCCGACCCGCAGCGGAAAAGGTGATTATGTGCACAACCAAACATGAGTAAAAACATTTGACCGGTGCGCTCCACAGGTCTCGAACCCGGGACCTGTGGGTTGCGTAACACACAGTCCACCGCTGGACTGTGTGTTTAACATGTTATATAATCCAATTTTTATTATACTTAAATACAAACTATTTGTTTTCATTTCTGACTGTTCGGTTGATAAACGGAGCGGGTTTGGTAAATCCGTTTTTGACGGATGTTACAAGGATTTGGGCCATCTAACAGACGATTGTATAAGTCTGAGGCAAGAAATCGAGAGGGTACTCAAGAGCAGAAAATTGACACATTTAATAAAGAACGTGAAGAAGGATACGCGCCATATCAATCAAAGAGAAGGGGCCCGGACAACAAAAGGTTGAGCATATTAGAAACACACATGGTGCAAGGTGATCCTAGGAAAGGGAAAAAGAAATACAACAAACGTGCACAAGACAATTCTTGGCGTGAGCAGCGAGTAATCTTCCCAGTGGTTAGAGGTGGACCACGAGAGAAAAGACCAATTGTCATACCCGGAGTGTTCGGGCACTATTAGACAGATTGCATGTTCGTTGGCGTGGGGAGCACAGCAGACATCATATACGAACAATGTTTCAACCAACTGGACCCAAAAGACAAGGCACGCTTAGAACCGGTTGATTATCCTCTCACCGGCTTCTGCAACGAGGGTGTCTTTCCTTTGGCCAGATATCATTCCTAGTGTTGTTGTCAGACAGGAAGAACTCAAGAATTGAATAAGTAACATTCATGGTGTTACCAGCTAACTCGCGCCACGACGTACTATTAGGGCGAGAATCTCAAGGAGACTTCAACATGCTCTATTCAGAGCCCCATTCCGTAGTTGGATCCCCAACCGAAACGGAGGTAGCAATCATTTACGCAAGTAAGGAGATGTTAGTCACAGAAGAAGCGCACCCAGCTAAGGCAAGCAAGCTTTGTGCATTGAGCTAGGGAAGTGGATCCTCAAAAGGAAGTATCCCGAATAAACGATCACGCTGGGGCATGCGATTTCCAAGAACATAAGAGCATTCTTAAAACAATTGTTGTTCAAGAACATGGATATCATCGCTTGGACTCCTACAGACATGGTGTGTGTTCCAAGAGATATTACAAAGCATCATTTAAATGTGTTGGAGAATGTTAAACCCGTTGTACATGCGAAAAAGGAATTTGGGTCTAGAAAAGAATGAAGCGATGAAAGAGCAAGTACTAGAGCTGGTGAATGCTAGTATCTTGCGAGAAGTACGTTACCAAACTTGGGTAGCAAAACCGGTGATGGTCTGAAAGGCAAATGGGGAATGGCGCATGTGCATTGACTATACAGATTTAACAAAGCGTGCCCAAGAGATTGTTATGCACTCCCCAGGATCGATGAAAAAAATCGACTCCTTAGCCGCCTTTCAATGGAAGTGCTTTTTGGATTGCTACAAAGGCTATCATCAAGTTCAAATGGCCTTAGAGGATGAAGATAAAACAACATTCCGCACACCAATGTGCTTGTATTGCTACACCAAGATGCCCTTCGAATTACGTAATGTAGGAGCCACATATCAGCGTATGATGAATGAACTGTTTGGGGATGATGTTGGCAAGCATGTAGAAGTTTACATGGATGATCTGGTGATCATGAGCAAAGAGGAAGACCAAATGTTGCAGAACTTCGAGAAAACCTTCAACATACTATGCAAGGCTAACATGAAGCTCAACTAGAGCAAATGTTCATTTGTCATGGAAGAAGGGAAATTCTTGGGGTTCATAGTCATAGAAGACGGTTTCGAAGTAAATCCAGAGAAGGCGCAGGAAATCGAGCGCATGCCCTCACCTTCAACAATCAAGGAGATGAAAACATTAGTAGGATGATTAGCCGCGTTGAATCGTTTCTTTGCTAACCATGCAGCAAAGTCACTTCCTTTCATTAAAATACTGCGCAACTGAGTCACGAATAACAAGTTCAAGTGGACTCCAGAGGCAGAGACTGCTGTGAGGGAAATGAAAGAATGCTTGATACAACTCCCAACCCTAACAGCCCCAAGAAAAGATGAGTTGTTGATAATGTACCTATCAGCATCGGAAAGAGCGGTCGGGGTTGTACTCTTGGTCAATCGCAAAGGAGTGAAGACCCAAGTGTATTACGTCAATCGTACTCTGAATGATCAAGAAACTAGATACTCGATGATGGAAAAGCTGGTCTTAGCCCTCGTTTACGCATCTAGGCGATTGCGAAGGTATTTCTCAGGCCATGTCTTCACGTCCTCACTAATTACAGCATATGCCACATCTTAGCAAAACCGGAAATTCCGGGTGATTGGCTAAATGGGCCATTGAATTAGGAGGGCATAACGTGGTATTTAGACCAAGGCCAGCAATTAAAGGGCAAGTTCTGGCAGACTTCATCACAAAAGTCCCAAGCGAGAAAGAGAAAGAATGCAAAACAACAACAGAGGCTGAAACAGTGGTTACAGATGAAGTCTTGTAATTAAACTTAGATGGCGCATCAAACGACGACGTGACAGGGGCATGTTTACGACTGGTGAGCCCGGAAAAAACAAGAATTCACATACGCCATATGTCTTGAATTCAAAAACACCAACAACGAAGCAGAGTACGAAGCATTCTTGGTAGGCCTTCGTTTAGCAATAAAGATGGGAGTCAAGAATCTTTAAGCGCACGTAGACTCATTGTTGGTAGCAGGCTAGATAAATGGATCCTATGATGCAAAGGGGAAGATCATGGCCTTGTACCTAGAACAAGCTAAATCATTGATCCAGCATTTCTAGTCGTTCAAAATCACTCACATCGATAGGAGCGAGAACAAACCAGCTGATGCCTTAAACAAGCTTGCTTCAACTAGTTTCCAGCACTTAGCCAAAGACGTGCGCATCGAAGTGCTAAAGAATCCCTCTATCCCACTCAAGCAAGTCAACACAGTACAATTGGGAACAACGTCCTGGATGTCGCCAATCATTGCGTACCTCCAGTCGGGAAAATTACCAATAAACAAAGCCGAAGCTAGGAAAATCAGGCACAAGGCCTTGCAATACCAAATGTCTGACAGCATCCTATACAGACGATCATACCTAGGACCTCTACTACGATGTGTAGACCTAGTAGATGCAAATTACCTCATCAGAGAGATATATAAAAGGATTTTTGGCATGCATGTCGGCCTATGCATGGTTGTAGCGAAAGTAATGAACGCTGGATTTGGGAGGTATGATCCCAAATCACATATGGACACATGTCAAAGGGACCACACCACTCCAAGTTGGCATCCCCGTCACGTGAGAGCATCAAGAAGATTTTAGAAGCTTTTGGAAAAAGACACCTGGCAATAGGAAGATGCTCTCTGCAGACAAGAAGGAAAATACGTAGCACCAGTAACAAGAAGCCAGCAATGATTACAAACCACTGCAGTGGCACGTTAACTTCGAGCGAATAACCGTTTGCCATGTCACCTCAAGGCCTAGCACCGCTAGAGGGGACAAGATGGATATTCCTTCTAGTCAGACAGCTGGCAAGTATTAGCTAGTTGGCAGGTCGCCTTCTCCTCCATTCTCCGCTATATATATAAGGCATAATCCACAGGTTTAAGAGTTCGATTCTTCACTCTCTCACTATACACACACTTTATCCTCAAAGCGATTACTTATTCTCACGTCGGAGGGTGGTTACAAGGGGAACCCCCATCTTCTCCTCCTTGTAACAAGTCATCGGTATTGTTCGTTTTGCAGGATACTCGAAGAACTAGCCATACGTCGAGTGAAGGACAAAGATTAAACCCCTGAACACGAGACGACGCAACTACTTAGCCTAGTGCTATTTAATGTTTCTTCACATACCCTACGGGTATGGTGGGTTCGATTACAGATACAAAATAGCCTGATAAAAAATAACTGATTTCAAATTTTTTTTCTCTACTTTAGTTCCGAGTACGGGTTTTTGTTACTTTGTTACGCCTCTACTTCAAAAGGTGCTTCATTTTATTTCTAAAAGCTTTGCCAATTCCATCGATTAATTATATGATTACTAGATCATAGTGAAGTGATTCTTAATATACCAATCATGGTAAAGTTTGACATTAAATTAATTTTGCTCTGTTAACGTTCAAGGATGAGTTGTTACTAAAAATGGCTCCAAACGTCATTATTATATGTACAGGACTTTATATATCCGAATGAGCAGTTCATTAGAAAGATTTTGAAAAACTATTCTTCATTTCAGAAGGAGATTTTAGTGTGGAAAAAATGTATATATACTCACATCGTTAAATTTTATTAAAATTTTATTAATTCTTATTAATATTTTATAAATTTTTATTTTACTTTCCTTGTTAATTAAGTTAACTACACAGATGAACCCCGTGATTTATAGCCTTTGGAAACTAACCTTTTTTTAATAGGTTCAGGTTTTATAGTTTCAATTTTGTAACACTTTTAGGTGTCAACACCAAACTTAATTAGTTTTTATGTTAAATTTTAGTAAAATGACAAAAATACCCTTCCGTTTCAAAATAGACCATTTATGTCATTACTCTATTATTAATTCTAAGGACTATTTATGAAAAAAAATTAGTACCCAAATATGAGACTAGCTGTAACCCACATGATGTCACTAATTAACTCTTTATATTTTTAAATTGACAATTACATACACAATATATTTCGATTACCCAACTGAATTTGTTAGAAGACTCGATATATAAAATATGACTTTATCTTTTGGTTATATGAATTTTTTTCTGTGTTACAATAAACAATTTATATATTCAAACGAAAGAGAAAGATCAGTTTTCATTGTTTAACATACGAAAGTGAAAACCAAAACAATAAAACCACACTTTTTATCATAACACCCCGAATTTTAGAAATCTAAATAATAGTTATTGAATTTATTAAGTCGGCTTTTTATATGTCATAAACTGATTAAATGAATATCGTCATATGCCGAACATATATATATATATATTATATATATATATATATATATATATATATATATTAGAAATTGTTTTGTGTAACAATTAAGTAACATTAAGAACCCCATTATATTATGTCGAGTTTAGACTAATTTATTACTTTGTAAAATTGATCGAACTTCATCGGCGATTAATCAAACATTTTATTTAATATATGTTCGTTGTCAGTGTTCGTATTTTAAATATATTAATAGATCATTAACTAATAATACTCAATTTAAAAAATTTCTTAATTTATAGCTATTTTTGTATTTGGGCACTAACTTTTTTTATAAATGGTCCTTGGAATTAATAATAGAGTAATAACATAAATGATCCTTTTATGATGGAAGGGTATTTTTGTCATTTTACTGAAATTTAACATAAAAATTAACTAAGTTTGTGTTAGTACCTAAAGGTGTTACAAAATTGAAAACTATGAAACATGAACCTGTTAAAAAAATATTAATACCTAAAGACGAAACTAGCTATAAACCACATGCTCCATCTGTGTAATTAACTATTAACTATTGTTAATAATACGAATGTAGTATCAAATTTTTAGAGATTTGTGGGGCCCTTTCTAAAAAGATTAGGTCAACGAAGATAAAGAAAAATAATAAAAATATACTTCACTAGACAAGAACAATGCTCCGTTCATTGTATAAGTTAACGTAAATGTTTGTTTATTTAATATATACATTTTAATATTAATCCATTCTTTTGGTATTTTATATGATAGTATCCCTTCAATTACAAGTGTTTCACGAAACTGTCCCAACTGAAAATAAAAAAGTGTTAAATAGTGGCAGATTATTTTCTATTGTTCAAAACAGCAATTTGCATATCAAAAATGGGTTGTCAGTTGTTAAGAATACATGATTTTAGAAAAAAAAAAGGTTTTTTTAAGTACATTAGTGTTCTTCGGACGCTCATTAGTGTCCTAATTAGGGGCATTACATAGAAGAATACATATTCACAACTTCACATAGAGGATTAGATTCAAAATTTTCACATAGAAGATTAGACTAGACTCAAAAACCAAACAAAAACATTTTGAACTGGACCAAAGGCCACAATTATGTGAAACGTATATTTTGAGCTTTATAACTATATTACTACACATGTTTGTATGTTCTTTATGATTGTAATCATTTGACGAGGTATGACCTGGTTTAGTCAACCTCAATCAGTCAAACCTATTTTAGTAGTATATCACTAGCTTAAGATCCTGTGTGTTATACTGGTTGTATAAAAAAATATTTCTTACAAGTCTATTGATAATTGTCATGTTTTGAATAATGAGCTAGAATATAGTTCACCAAGGATACTTTTTGCTGATAAAGAAAATGCGGAATAACCGTCATGTGAGGCCGTTGCTTCCACGTCTAAGAGTTGACTAGTCCGGATGTAATAGATTTACTTGTTTAATTTCAATATTAGATCAGTTTTTATAACTTTAAATGATGTTCTAAGGGGCAATAACCTTCAAAAGGTTGCTTAAGTACATGCTTCATTTTCTTGACAAGTAGTATCTGAAAATGTCAAAATAATATAAATACCATTGTGTTTGACTTTAGTAGTCAAACTGTACCCATATTGAGTTTATAATAGACATATTAACTTTTTAAGACATAATATGATATGTTCCGATGCAAGAAGTCAAACTATTGACATATTAAATCTTTAATAAAGTGTCGGACATTTCAAAGTATCACTACACTATAATTGACCTTATAAGTCAACTTACCCTTATATCAAGTGTGCAATAGAGTAATTGAAGTGATTTAAATCGTTAAACTATACCTATATAACTATTTTTTTGACTCAAGTCAATAAAAAGATTAAGGTACATATTTTTTATGAAGAAAAATCAAAATATACATATAGTATTTACCTCCAGACTCTAGAGATCACAAAAAATGTGATGAAGGTAATTGAATAAAGAAGAAGATTCATTCTTTAATCAAAGTATATAAAGATACATCATTAACTAATAAGTACAATTCTTTAATATAATTGATTAGTATACGAAAATAAAACTACACACACTTATAACAATAGAAACAAATAATAAGAATATAGGAAGAACTAACCTGCTTCCGTAATTGACTCACAATCAAATCGAGCCAATTGTAAGTAGCATACATGTCATTGATAACTTGTAGAGGATGTGTTTGTTTTATAGGATGGAGTATGAAAATGTAGAGGGTATAAATAAGTTATATTAGAGAGAAAAAAGTTTCATTTAGTGTAAAAAATATTTCAATTTTAAAATCATCTAAATTATCATAGTTACCAAACATAATTTTTTTATTTCTTCTATATTATAAATCACTGCTAATCAAATCTCAGATAATTTTAATAGTTGGTTTTATTACATTCGTAACTGAACATTAGATATTGACGAAAAAAATTATGTCTCGATTGATTATTTAATCATTTTTTAAAACTTTATTTTATTCACATTCCAAATTAAATATTTAGTTGCATTCTCCATTATGATTATGATGATTTTAAAATTAATAGTTTATAATTAGTAAACACACAATAAACAAAGAAAATTAATTTGTAACACATCGGAACAAAATTAATTATTATTAATATAAATTATAAAGTATAAAAAAATATAGATCTATAACCTATAATTCTATAATTGGTATTTAAATAATCAATATGATATATATATATATATATATATATATATATATAAATACATATTGATAATATATATTTCTAGTTATTAGCCATATATGCTTAAAAGTATAGATGTTATAGAAATGAAATATATTCTTTTATTGACAAATGTTCAAAGTACAATCGAAACCTACATCATTCTTTTCATTAGTGTTCAAATAAATAAGTATTAGACAATGTTTTGTAACATAAACAAACAATAGATGTATTATAAAATAAAGTTATTCATAGATATTAAAGTTGAATGTGACACCCTGATTTCCCGGTGGCATAGACTTGGAGTCGCGTGATGGTCGGATAGCAGTTATCACAATTTGCAGCTGAAGTATAGAGATATCCCAAAGGTAGGATCCAGTAAAATGGACTTGAGACTATTTTGGTCTTTTTGTGGAGTCGCAAATTTCATAGTTTAAGACCAAGCAATATCCGGCCTATTTCGTTATTCGCTACCTGTAGATTAATCTTTTGAAAATACGTCAGCTTTCGCTGGTAAATACGATTAATCGACTATTTTGAAAATCTTTTAAAAAGTTTATTTGGTACCATTTGGTATCATTTTAATAAACTCGGGATAAAATAATATCTCTTATTACCAGTTTTACATACTTGTTAATACATATGGGGACCGAAACTAAACATCGGTACATTATTACTTGACATAGTACATTTTCAATATCATATAAATATAGCTTTAGCGTCTGTCAGGTGTACGCCTATACCTCGCGATTAGGTCGTGGCAATTTTCAATTAAATTAGTCGGGGATATCTAGGACACAGTGGTATCAATCCCCAATGTTTAAGTTATCAAGCAAAACGGATTAAAAACGGGTTATTTGAATTTTAGACATCATTCATCATTGATCCAATACCCGACCAAGTGGCTAGTGCCGTATCCCAAGCCCTTCTAAAGAAAAATAGGCTAAGAGTATTTACATGTGCTAACTGCATTCTCACAATGTCTTTGTTTCTCGTAGCACAACCGTATTCAGTGTTTATTAATTCAGGTGCGATTTACTGGAGGCTTATAAGGCTTGAATTGGTGGAAATATTATCCTATAGAATGTTCACGGGTCAATATATATCCTTTGAACTTTAACCGGCAACTTAGATTTCACTTGGTTACGCTAGATTAAGCGTTGATCGAATAGATAGTGGTTTATACCCGTCCGAGTGCACGGCCTCGTTGGATACGAGTTATTTAACTAAGCATTCTGATTTATAATGGTTTTGAAATCATTTCACCCAATTAGACTAGTTTATTTATTTTATTCTCTTTAAACTAGCTGTACCCGCATATACAGTATCAGGTGGTCGAATAGGTATGAGAAGTCCATTATGCCAAAATATATTTCATGATATTATAAAATCAGTTTCAAAGTCAGATTACATGTTTTATTGGTTCTAAAACCATTTATATGCCACAAGGGCGTTTTCGGCATTTTAAAGTGTCTTATGTTGACTTGTAAATAAACCTATCAAACGACATGACGAGAAGGTATAACTTCAGAGGGTTATTCCCTACAATATTATAGTTATATAACATATCCTAATCAGGTCCTAAACTTGACCAAACGGGTCAGAATCGAAAGTCAAAGCATAAGTCAAACTGTTTAACTTTCGGTTGCGAAACGATCTCTAAACAAAAAATGACGAATTGGACATGATTAAAAATGTCCTAATATGTTATATATATATATGTTATTATGTCAAAAATAAGGTTTTGATACTTAGAAACTTATTTAGCATAATTTGCAAAGTTTACATTTTTTACTTTGTATTTAATATAAATTTGACTCATCATTGGGCTACTTTACGTGATCTTCAAAGGGTGCCATCACAAGGGATTAGCACCTTCATTATTACGACCACGTTGCAAAGTTTGATTCGAACTTTGTCATCACCAAAATGGTCAGAACCTAAAATCAAAGTAAAAGCCAATTTGCTCGACTTTCGGCTAATAACTAGCCTATAAAATGAAATAGACTAGAAAGAACACTTACAAGTGTTCAAGAGAAGCTTAGAACTTCAGGGAGAAGGCTTCTATAGATTACAAGCAGCTCCAAATGTGATAGAAATAAAGAAAAGAATGGTGTGAAATGGAATGTGTAACTAGTGAGCTATTTATACTAATTCTATAGCTCCAAAATTATGATAAGTGTCTTAGCTGTGCTTAGGAGCTTGATTAGTGGCACTTGATGTGTCACAATGTGGTGAGGTGTGGCAAGATTATGATAGGTGTTAAAATCTTAGAAGAAGGCTGCTGACCAACTCAATTCTTGTTATCAGCGTACCCTTTGCGCACCGCAAGGAATATGCCTTAAGGTCCGTAAAAGGACCAGGCGCGCAATAATTTTTGAACATATTTGCGGACCGTAAGAGTATGTCCTTGTGGTTTGTAAGGGACCATTAGAATTAATATATTTGTCTTTTAGGCAGATTTAGCCCCTCAATTTCGAATATATATTATTTTCATGGTTTATTACCATTTTTATTATTATAATTTCTCTTTTCAACATATCTGAATCATATGGAGAGTTTCTAGACATTTGTCATTATAAGATTCGATCTAAAATATCGGGGTGTTACATTGAAAAATATCAAGCAAAAATGTAAATAAACTCTAACAAATAACAAATTCATGTCTTTATATTAAAAAAATAAAAAACGTCAAACAATGTTGGTCCATTTAATGTTAACGGAATCTTTTATTTTAAAAGTTTATTTTTACTAATTGTGTCAAAATTTAAAAATTATTACATATACATGTTTTTATTAAAAATTGTTTTGACTTTAAAGAAATTATGAGAATGAAATTCAAATTGTATGTAAATGAAATTAATTGACATAATTGTATCAAATTCTTTTGAATTTAATGATAAATGAAATAAATATATGTTTTACTAACCATCAAATATTCATTTAATTAAGACAACTTTAATGATAACTACCAACATGAAGTAAAAAACAAAACATTATTTCAAAGTAAATAAAGCAAAAATAACAATAAAAAAATTATTCGTCAAGTTGTATCAGGAATTGATAACATTACACATATATTGTTGTTCATTAGAAAATATATATTTCGAAGATAAAAATCGAGCAACCAGTTTTTCTATACGTATGTTATTTATTTATTATAAATTATGAATATATTATGAAGAATAAATATATGGTAAATGGTTACATCAACAAAGGAATTAATTTTGTATACCATAAATAATGTTCTTATTCTTGGTTTTTGAATATAAAATCGTAAGTTATTTAAATTTAATTATGGAAGGAAATTTGTGATTGAGAAGAAAAATATGATGTGAATGATTTTGCCGCTCAAAACAAGTGTCAATAACAGGCCTAAGTTCATGACAAGTAGCATAAGTTGATATTTTTTTAATATAGTTGATCGATTCTAAAATATTCCATTGGTACAAATAATATTATCAACCAAATCTCCAAAAAGTTTGGGATATCTACGTGATCTCCTATTTTTTGGGCCAAATCCTAATACAACTATAATTTCTTAAAAAAGGGAAACCCTAAAGCTACCAAACACTATAAATAGAGGAACCGACCCCAAGGTAAGGCATCTACTCTCTAAATACTCTCTTGTAATGTTCATATTTTTGTAATCCTTTTCGTAGTGTTGCAATTCTTATTTCATTTCAATCCTTGTAAATCCGAGACATTGATCATAATGGGAATCGTATTATATATCAATTGTGTCTAAATCATACATGCATAATACCTAATCAATTATGAAATACGCATCTATATCTAACAACCGAGTCATACACTAAGATATTCTCATAATTATATTCAAACATATCATACATTACACATGCTTGTATACCTTAAAATGCCTAAAACATGCCTACCTATGTAACTATAGCATTAAATGACACACAAAAATTGACACTTTTGAAATTTTGATTTTTTAAAGGTCTTACGAACCGTAAGACCAAACCCCTTACGATCCATAAGGCTGTCTGGATGAGCAGAATCCTTGACAGCTCGTGAATTTTTCTTTTTATCTCCCCACCAAAAGCAAAAATCCCTATGTTAACCCCCTTGACCTAAAACCTTTCATTTCAAAACCCGCAAAATTTATAAATTTTTGCAACAATTATCCATCACCCTAAACCTTTTAACGCCTCTTTTTTTTGTTAAAGTTCGGTTCTTTTGAAATGTATAAAATGTGACCTAGTTATCTTGTAAAAAAAACCTCTAGTTAGTTGAAATAAATTAAGAAAGTTCAAAAAATTCCTTGCTTATAATCTTCAGTTTGTATCTAGGTCACAAATAAACAATTTTTCAAAAGAAACCCGATATTTTTACGCCTTTAGCCACTTTTCAAATAAAAATCCATACCCCTAGCCAAAACCTACCCTTTTTAAAGTTCTCTTGATATTCACAAGGATAATGTCAAAAAGGAAGATGTTTTATTACTTATCAAACATACGATAGGAGTAAGTCCATACAAGGACTGAGCGTCTTACATATACATTTCCGGTCGAGTGTTAAATGATGACTTGTGATGTGTGTGAAATTGTGTATACCTTAATGAAATTTTAAAAAGGCGTGTTATGTCTAAAAATATATTTTTTCTTAAAAAGAGTTTTAAATAAATCATGTCGAATAGAATTGTAAATAAATAGAAACAAGAATAAAAAAATTGGATTCTCGCCACTCTAAAAAAAGACCCAGAAACTTCTTCTCCGCCTATTCCATTTGGGTGTGTAAGCAATATTAAAAAGTTTTGCTTGAGTACAAGCAAAGATTCAAGTGTGGGGGTATTTGATATGCACCAAATGCACCATATAAATTATATCAAATAAAGTATAAAATCAACCATTTTATGTACTAATGTTGGAAAAAGTAAATTTTGTGTATACTTTTGATTTTCAGGATTTAAAGAGCTTAAATGTACAAAAAGAAACAAATTAACGACAGAAACTAACATAAATACAAAGTAAGAAAAGTTGACACATCCTACCAACCCTCCGAGCTTCACCCCAAGACCAAAACAACATTTCAAAAGACAAGCACGGGGCCATGCCACCAAAGCATGGGATCGTGCCCCACTCCAAAGTCCATGAAGAAAAGACAAACAGAAGCAGACAAGAGACACGGGGCCGTGTCCTATGGATATGGGCCGTGTCCTATGTACACGGGCCATGGTCAACTCCCAAATATGCAAAATCTCCTATAGTACATCTAGTACAAGACCACGGGGCCGTGTGTGCATATGAACTGAAACAACTCATTAAATGAAGATAGAGAAGAAAAAGACATGGGGTCATGCCCTCTAGGCCCGGGCTCATGTGAAAGGTCTGTTTCCAGCTATAAATACGGGTGCTTGATTCAATTACAATCCATCACTTGGCAAACCACTTCTCTCACAGCTACCACCACAATACCGCCACATTCTTCCATCATCCATCTTTAGAGTGTGTAGTAGTCTCAGGATCCAAGATTGAATGTAAGAGTTTTTGTCAAACAAAGGTCATGCTTGGCTAATCTTTTACATCACTTGGTGAAGACAAATCTTTTATGTATTACTTTTGATTTCCAAGCTTTGGTTAACCTTTTAATTGAGATGTACTAATGACTTTAATAACTATCTTTTGTATCAAAAGTGAACTTTATTCTATCATCTCTTCATGTTTTGTTGAGTCACTCATTTGTGTCTTTATGGTCTATATAAATCACGTTAACTTCCTAGAAAAGGGTTAGAAGGGTGGTTTGGGTAAAGTTCTTGCTTCGTTCAGTGTATAGATCCTCCGAGAACTTGGTTCAAGCTTATTAGGACTTCTCTTGAGACAAATAGCATCAAATTGGGGGAAGTAAGAACGGCTTGAACCCTTATAAGCAAACTACTATTATAACTTTAAAACGGACTTGTGGGACTATGTCCATGCTGACTCATACCAATATGGCCGAGGGTAGCGTTGCTTCCAAAAGAGGGACATGCCACATTTTGCATTAATTACTTACTTAATTGTCTTTCAATATTCTGGCCTTGTGGTACTGTATCCCCACTGACTCATACAAACATGGTCGAGGGTAGCGTTGCCCCCAAAAGAGGGACATGCCACTGTAACTAAGATAATCTCTTAAAAACCCAAAGTGCGGAAATCATCAAAGGATACATCAAAGAAGAATCGGAACCAAGTGATTCTATCTTGTCTATTGTTTCTTTTTTATATTAAAGCTTCTTTATTTACTTTTAATTACTAAACATCTTTTTCCTAAAAATTTGATTAGATTAGACGTTGACGATATTACTGTATTAAAAGCTCTTGTGTCCTTGGACGATCTCGGTATCTTACCATCACTATACTATACCAACGATGGGTGCACTTGCCCTAGCGTGTTGCTGAGAGTGATTGTGTTATATCGTGTTTTATAAATTTAAAACTGATAAAAGAGTAAAATTGCTTAAAAAAATATACTAGAAATTATATCCACGCTCGCACTATGTAAATAAGTACCAACCACATTTAGGGAACGACACCACCAAGATAGGAGTGATATCCAAATCTTGGTGACTAGTCCCACTTCTCGATTTTCAATCCCACCAAAGTCTCGAACTTTTGAATGACTAGGGACATGTAGTAACCGGAAGGTGAATATCTTTAACTGGAATTTTCGACGAGTGAATTCTACCTATTAGGCCAAAGCATGATTTCTGAAATCAAGAGAAGTTTTGATCATTCTGGATTAGTCTTAGTTCCGTTTTGGAACATTTCAAGTTTTATGATTAAATCTCTTTTAATCTTATGTCAATTTTTATGTATTTTAAACTTTGAACCTCTCTTATTTTCAAGTCGAATTCTCCGAATCACATTATGCTGACAACCTAAAACAATAATAACATTCATGAACCAACAAAAGCTAAACTCTTCCATTGTTGTCTAATTTGTTTTCAATATGAATACATACTTCATTTATGTTAGCGTACTTGAAAGTTACATGCTATGTGAACATTACCATGCTTTAATCATGTAAAGTACTTTTCCGTTGATCAAGTCTCAGAGACTACCATTACTCGACCTTTTAGAAGTCTTTAAGCCGTTTTTCAAACTCTAAGAGGAGCTCCGAGCAAAACGCCAGCAAGAAGATGTTGGTGTTTAAGGGGAAGCAAATGGCCCAAGTCATACCCGATATTGTTAGAAAGATCCAAGCTAACTCAAGCCCCAACGTCTTAGTCGATTCCAAGGTTGAGCCTCCCAAAACCGCCTTTACCTATAAGTAATTCATTGCTTGCAACCCTGCCTCTTTCGCAGGCAATGATGGTGCCACTACTATGCCTCGGTGGTTCTACAATATCGATGTCACATTCATCAATAGCAGAATGTCCTGACCATCTCCGATCCCGCAATGGACCGGTATCATCAAATCGAGGCCACTCGATTGGTGGACGTGTCACAGCTCGAATTTCCAACCCAAATCCATACACTAGTGGGCCCGGGTGGGGAGTATTGTGACGTAAATTGATAACATCATTGTAATTAAACACGACACAGCGGAAGTCTTGGAATAAAATTACTATTACAAACCAAATGTTCGAAATAAAATAATATACAGACTCGTAATAGAAGATCCACAGGCGGATCGTAAAATGTAAAAAAAGAATATAAAACAGACTTTAGGCCAGATCTAAGGATTTGCAAGATCCTTATTTCATTACCGAGCAGCTCCCAGCATATTTCGTATTGTACCTGTAGTTAGCCTTGCTTAAAATGCAAGATTATATCTCAGCCGTATTCAAAATGAGCTAAGTGCGGATAGCATTTACCGGAAGGTTCTAGTTTGGATTATTGCATAAGCTAACCAATTAAATACTAACGGTCTTATTTAAGTCATAGACTTAGACCGAGTAGTGTACAGGATCAAAACGTATAACGCTTGATTAAACGATGATCAGATAGAATGTAGTTTAAACCCAACAAGTACTTTGACTTGTATAAAATGGGTAAACAATTAACATTCTGGATTTTGAGTTTAAAATGATAAGGTTAAACCGGTTTTGGTTAAATTTCCGTACAATTGTTACATATACTTAACTGTACGCATTATAGCGATATCGGGTAACCGGATAAGTCATGGACAAGTTCTATATGCCATTATACTTTAAATAAGTTGTAATATCAGTAGGAAACCAACTTATATGCCCGTTAAGGTCTTAAAATGAAATTATGCCTTATAAGGGCATTTTGGTAATTTCATATCGTATAAAAAGGAACTTGATTATAATTTAATGTTATAACCATAAGTATTCTGGAAAAATAACTTATTCATGATATAATATCAGTAGGATATTAATTATATGTGCAATTTATCTTTTATGACCAAACTATGCACCGAAAGGGCATTTTTGTCATTTTACACATAGTTTATAAATTATTGAGATTCTGAGTTTATAACGTGTGCCTACTGTAAAAATGTTTAAAATAAGTTTTAAAATCAGTAGGTAACAAGTCTTGGTCAACTAATATGGTTTAAAACCATACTATGCGCCGAAACGACGCTTATGTCGTAAAATGACGTCTTATGCGATGTTTAATGAAATCTGATGTTAAGGTCAGATTAAATATCTTAGATATGTTATTTAATATAACATATCAGTAGGTAAAAGTTTACCTTGATAAGATTTAATTAAAACCATTTTATAAGCCACAAGGGCTTTATCGTCATTTATCGACATAATACAAGGACCTGCTTGTAAACTTATTTTACAATCTGATTTGACAACCAAAATAATCCTAATTATAATATTACATCAGTATAAAACTTATTTTCAAGCTAGTTATCATTTAAACCTTGTTTTATGCAAAAAGAGCATTTTAGTCAAAAATGGCATAACTATGGAACTTGCACATAAACTCAGATTTTGATTAGGATCATGTAATATAACCTCAGAGGGTTATGCTACATTATATTACTATCATAATGCAACTTTAGATCAGTATCTGATTAATCTAAATCGGGTCAGAATCGAAAGTCAAAGCAGAAATCAAACTTTGTGACTTTCGGTTGCGAACCGACCCTAGAACTGAAATTGACGAGCCGAACATGTTCTTACATGTTCTAATAATTATTACCAACTTGTTTAAGTGTCAAAACAGGTTTCATGACATATATAATATCAATTTATGATTTTTTTTCCGAAAAATGGCCTATTTGACTTTTTAATATCATAAATTTGACACGTCAATTGGTCTAGCAAACGTGATCTTCAGGAGGTGCCCTTTATAAGGACTAACACCTACCTTATTAAGATCACTTAGCCATGTTCGTTACGAACAATGGCCGGACCATAATGGTCTTAACCGAAAGTCAAAGCGTTTTCCATAAAAGGCTTGACTTTCGGCTATAAAAGCCTATAAACGAAAATGCACAAGGAAGGAACACTTACAAGAGGTTCCTAGGATGCAATAGAACTAAGTTGGATGCTCCTTTCAGTTAGGAACTTCCAGAGGAGGGAGAAGCTTTATGAATAAGAAAGGTGCAAGTTCAAATGGTGAACTTGGGCTCCTATTTATAGTTGGAGAACTCAAAGGAGGTGATGCCAGGTGTTAAGGGGTGTAAGAGGGAGCTTACAAGTGTCTTAAAATGTGGCATAGCTGATTGAAAGTCCATAGTTTCAAAAAAATGGTTTTTGGCAATATGTGTGGAGGCCAACCAAACTTTCTGCAGACACAGGCCTCTCGCGCCCCGCGAGAGGCACATGGCTTGCCTCTCGCGCCCCGCGAGCGCCCCATAGGCAGATTTGAAGTATGTCACTTTTAGCCCCTCAACTTATTAAACACCCTTAAAACCTGCTAGAACACCCTTTTAGCATATTTAACCCTCCGTAGCCAATATTTGGCGTACCCGGAACTATGCCCGAACATTGTCGAGCTCTCGGTTCGTTAAAAGGTCACTCAGAGGTATAAATTAACATGTTGACACTTTTAGTCCCTCCATTATCCAACTTTCACATAATTAGGGATTTAATCCCTCTCGTCCAACAAATGGGACATGTGAGAGTTAGGACTTCGTAAAAGATCACTCATAGGCTCATTATAAGCATGTTGACTCCGATGTCACTCAGAGGCTGGGCATGTTGACGCAATGGTCACTCAGAGGCCAAGTTTTAGCATGTTGACACTAATGGTCACTCAGAGGCTATGTTTTAAGCATGTTGACACTAATGGTTACTCAGAGGCTCGGTTTATGCATGTTGACATCAGAAGATCACTCAGAGACTTAGTTTGAGCATGTTGACGCTTTTAGTCCTTGTTAGTCTTTTATGGACTTCAAATAAAATACGACACGTTTCACTATATTACTGGACACGATTTTTACAGGGTGTTACATCATCACCCCCTTAAAAGAAATCTTGACCTCGAGATTTTCATTCAAAAAGATGGGGGTACTTTTGTCGCATAATGGACTCAACCTCCCATGTATACTCGGGACCTCTAAAGGCGTCCCACTTAAACTTTACTATAGGTATCAATTTCCTTCGGAGCTTTTTAACCTGCTGATCCTCGATCGAAATTGGTTTCTCAACTAACCTCAGGTTTTCATCTATTTGCACATCTTTATGTGACATTGCTAGCGATTCATCGGCTAGACATTTCTTAAGACTACTGATGTGAAACACATCATGAATTCCACTAAGATCCTATCGCAAACTAAGCTTATAAGCTATAGTGCCGACACATTCTACTATCTCGAATGGTTCGATGTATCTTGGGCTTAACTTGCACTTCTTTCTGAAGCGCATCACACCTTTCCAGGGTGATACATTCAGCATGACTTTGTCCGCTACTTAGAACTTAAGAGGTTTACGCCTCTTGTCAGCATGGCTCTTCTGCCTATCCCTGGCAGCTTTGAGACGATCACGGATTTGCACAATCTTTTCCGGGGTTTCCAGGACAATCACCGGTCCTGATAATTGGGCTTCCTCAACTTCTACCCAACACACGGGCGTTCTACATTTTCTCCCATACAAGGCCTCATAAGGAGCATCCTTGATGCTCGTATGATAACTATTATTGTAGGAGAATTCTATTAGGGGTAAGTGGTCATCCCAACTTCCACCTAAATCAATCACACATGCCCGGAACATGTCTTCCAACGTTTGAATACTACGCTCACTTTGTCCATCCGTCTACGGGTGGTAAGCCGTACTAAAGTTTAATCTTGTGACTAAGGTTTGTTGGAAACTTTTCCAAAAATGAGAGGTATATCTAGTATCTCTATCAGATACAATAGATATTGGCACACCATGTAGGGACACAATCTTGTCCGCATACAACTTAGCCAATTTGTCTGAATTATACGTTTCCTTTATTGGCAAGAAATGTGCTGACTTAGTCAGCCTATCCACAATGACCCAAATAGTGTCATTTTCACTTTTGGTCTAGGTAACTTGGTAATCAAGTCCATGGTTACCATTTCCCATTTCCATGTGGGAATTTCCAAATGTTGTAGAAGTCCTGACGGTTTCTGATGTCCGGCCTTAACTTGCGAACACGTCAGACATTTGGCAACATAGGTGGCTATGGATTTCTTCAAACCTATCCACCAATAATTCTTTTTCAAATCTTGATACATCTTGTCACCACCTGGGTGAACTGGGTATCTTGAATTATGGGCTTCGTGGAGGATTAGATTTCTAAGTCCTCCAAAGACTGGAACCCAAATCCTTTCATTAAATCTAAGGATTCCATCTTTTCCAGGCGTTAATTGATCAACAGTTCCGCCTAATCCCTCATTTGGAATGTTAGCCTCTAATAAGGCTTGCTTTTGCGCATCTAATAGCTTTTCATTTAAGCTATTTCTGAGCTCAATTCTCTTGGCGTTAATCCTTATAGGTTTAATCTGTTCTTTGCGACTTAAGGCATCAGCAACTACATTTGCCTTGCCTGGATGGTAGCGAATCTCGCAATTATAACCATTAAGCATTTTCATCCATCGGCGTTGTTGCATGTTCAATTCTTTCTGATTGAACAAATGCTGGAGACTCTTATGGTCAGTGTATATGATACACTTAGTGCCATATAAGTAATGTCTCCATAGCTTTAGTGCAAATACAACGGCACCCAATTCCAAATCATGGGTGGTGTAATTCCTTTCGTGCACCTTTAACTGTCGTGATGCATAGGCAGTCACTTTGCCTTTTTGCATTAGCACACAGCCCATACCGGTGTGCCAAGCACCACAATAGACTACAAAATCCTCGATACCTTCTGGTAGAGATAACACAGGAGCATTGCTCAGCTTGTGTTTTAGAATCTCAAAGGATTCTTGTTGTTTCGGACCCCAAATAAATTTGACATTCTTACGGGTCAGGGTAGTCAAAGGAATGGCTATTCTTGAAAAGTTCTCAATGAACCTCCTGTAGTATCCAGCCAATCCTAGGAAACTACGAATCTCCAATGGGGTCTTGGGTACTACCCAATTCATTATGGCCTCAATTTTGGTGGGATCCACTTGGATACCACGCTCGCTTACCATATGTCCAAGAAACTGGACTTCTCTAAGCCAAAACTCATATTTAGAGAATTTAGCATAAAGCTTCTCTTGCCTTAGTAGTTCGAAGATGCACCGAAGATGTTTCTCGTGATCAAATTGATTACGAGAATAAATAAGTATGTCGTCTATGAAGACAATGACAAACTTATCTAAATATGGTTTGCAGACTCTATTCATGAGATCCATGAATGCTGCAGGTGCATTTGTGAGCCCAAAAGGAATCACTAGGAATTTAAAATGACCATATCGGGTCCTGAAGGCAGTCTTAGGAACGTCCTCACTCCTAACCTTCAGCTGATGATATCCAGATCTTAGATCAATCTTGGAGAAGTAACTAGCCCCTTGAAGTTGGTCGAATAAATCATCGATCCTGGGCAGAGGATATCGATTCTTGATAATTTGTTTCACTCATGGTAATCAATGCACATGCGCATTGAACCGTCCTTCTTCGTAACGAAGAGGATAGAAGCTCCCCAGGCGAGGAACTTGGTTGAATAAAGCCTTTCTCTAAGAGTTCATCTAACTGAGTCCTCAACTCCTTCATTTCCGTTGGTGCTAAGCGGTATGGAGCTTTAGCTATGGGTGTTGATCTAGGTATGATGTCAATTCTAAATTCCACTTGTCTATCTGGAGGAAGGCTTGGTAATTCCTCGGGTAAAACATCGGAATACTCCGAGATAACTGGTCAGTCTTCAATATTTGGCTTAGGCTCATTAATAGTAACTTGTGCCATGTAAATGACACAACCTTTCTTCAAACACTTGGATGCCTTAAATAACGACACCTTGTCTGGCAATTCGTAGTGTGAGTCTCTAGGGATAGTGATCATTTCACCGGATGGGGTTTTGATTTCGATGAGTTTCTTATCGTTGGCAATGCGGGCTTGGTTACGAGATAACCAATCCATGCCTAAAACTACATCGAACCCTGCCAATTTCATTGGCAAAAGAGAGATAGGGATGGAATGATTCTTAACGAATATGAAACCTCCATCAAGAATGTAAGATGCTATTTCTAATGTTCCATCAGCGAGTTCTATCTCATAAGTTTTATCTAGAGTTCTTATGGGTAAGTTTAATAGTTTACTAAACTTATGATCAACAAAAGATTTGTCTGCACCCTAATCGAAAAGAACTCTAGCATATATATCGTTAAGGAGGAATGTACCTGTTATGACATTGTTGTCATTAACAGCCTCTCTTGCAGTCATCTGAAAGGCACGAGTGTTCCCCTTCTTGGACTCTCCAGGCTTCGCATTATTACTCTTAAGATTCTTAGGGCAGTTAGTCTTAATATGCCCTTTTTCATTGCAGACGTAGCAAACAGCATCTTTAAGATCCTTGCATTCTAGGGTCTTATGTCCCTTACTCTTACAAATACCACAGGGTTTGGCTTGTGGAACATAATTACACTATCCCCAGTGTCTACGGTTGCAATCTTGCATGTTGGCGTCATAAACAACATATCTTGGTTCCTTTTGAACCCAAATCTCCCTATATTCTTCTTATTAAACCTTTGGGAGTTATCAACTTCCCTCTTTCTTTTCCAGTCATTTCAGACTTAACTGACCTTTGCCTCACTAGATCAAGGGTGAGGGATAGGGACAGGTCAACAACGGACCTATAGGTACTAGGCTGAGCAGCCTTTACCATTCCCTTAATTTCAGGAGCTAACCCATTGATAAAACACGCAATGCGTTTGGTTTCAGGGGTGATCAGATAGGAAACTAACCTAGATAGGGAGTCGAAATCAGAAACATACTTCTGACAATCTAGGTTTTTCATTGAAAGAGACAAAAAAGTCTGTCTCTAATTTCTCCACCTCATGAGGTGGGCAGTAAGTTTTCTTAACAAGGTCCACAAACTTGGACCATCCCAAATTATACAAGTGTACTTTACCTGTAGATTGGATCATGGCTTTCCACCAAATTAGGGCATCACCCTTAAAGGACTGTGATACATATTTGACCATATCCTTTTCAGCACTGCTGCTGATATCTACGATTGTATCCATCTCATCCAGCCACTTTAAGGCTTCCACAGCTCCTTATTCCCCATTAAAGTCTCGGGGCTTGCAAGAGACGAAATACTTATAGGTACATCCATCTTTAAAAGAATGGGACCTATCAGCAAAATCTATTTTCTTTGGTTCACTCTTTGCATTCGAAGTGTGAACAGAGCTCTCCGTATGAGTTGAGGATGGGGTAATCGATAATGGTCTAGAGCGAGTAGCACTCGACTCTCTAAGCTTTTCTATGGCCTTTCCCATGGCCTTTTCATCAGCCGCATCAATGCTGTCACACCCCGACCCGCAGCGGAATAAGAGTCGGGGCATTATTGGGTTATCACCAAAGCTCATGATGTTTACTAAAATGTTTCATATTTATTAAATTCAAATTACAACTTAAATATTCAAATCAAATCCATACAATTACAAGGAATTGAAACTAAGTAAAACAATCCAAAGCTTAATCTGATTTATTCTTCTAGGCCTTCCTATGTGTTTCTTGCCTCAACTGGATCACCTGTATCATGTGTAAAACGGGGAAGTATTTTGGGTCAACAAAAGTTGGCGAGTGAACCTTGATAAAACATTGTTAATAATTTCTTGTTGTATTTAATATTGAAAATTTGTGCAATATTCACATGTGAGCAAACATATATATATAACAAACACAAACCACTTTGAATGAGTATATGATATGAATGATGATGACTGTGAGATCAAGGCTCAATCCAACGGAGCCGATCATATGACATAATGATGATGTATGTGAGATCAAGGCTCAATCAAACGGAGCCGATCGAATGAGGCACCTGTACTCAACCCGTATCCCACGGGGAGCTGATGGGCCTAATGAAATGTATGTACTGAAAATGTTAACTTAAATCTAAACATAATTCACACAACAATTGATACATATTGGATACACATTTGATCACGGATATGATGGATGCACAAGTGTTTAAACATAATAAGGAATTAAACGACACATGATACACCCCAAAGTGTGATTAAAACGGGGAATTTGGTAGAGATTCACTCACAATGGGTGCGTTCTTTGATGACGAAGAAGGCGCACGAATTTATGCTTCAATCGACGAGGGAAAAACTAACCTAAATAATAACGAAATGATTCGATAAATAAGTAAATTTTATTTGAGATTAATATTTTTAATCAGTGCTCTTTAGTGGGATTTTTAGGTTTATTTTTGTAAGTTTAATGAAATTTTCTAACTTTAAAAATCTTATTTTTAAGTATTTTTAAATAATTTTTCAATTAAAAGAAATAAGTAAAAATAATATAAAAAGTGGGTTGACTTGTCAGGTCTGACCGGGTCTGACCGGTCAGACAGTGATTATTCAGGCGCTGTGCGGGATCGAACTCGGGACCTTTCGTTTGTGGGCACGCAGCCCGGCCAACTGGGCTGCGTGTCTAACCCGTTAGAATTCCTGATTTCAATTATACTTATAGTCTTGTTAGCTTTATTCAGAAATTAATAAATTAAAAAAAACTTTTAGACCAAACAACCCGCCACGCCTACTGAGGCTCGAACCCGCAATCGCTATGCTACTCTGCACCCAGCCCAACCAACTGGGTTGGGTGTCTAACCCATTATATAATGAAATTACTTTATATTTATATACCTTTTGAGAACTGATTTAGTTTGGTTTTAAAAAAAACATTCTGATTAGAAAACCGGCGATGAGTAGGGATTCGAACTCGGGTCGTGCATGTTATTTACGCAAACATTCCACCATCGGACTGTGTGTCTAACTCAGTTAAGATCCGATTATTATTTCTTTTAAATTACTAATCGAGAACCCATCTTCTTCAATGGTTTCAACACTGAACCAGAACTCGATTAACAAATGATTTTAACTACCCTGATGTTTTAAATACTTAGCATAAATTGAACATATTACACAGAATAAAATTAAGACTCATACCAAACAGGAAATCGAGGTTCGCTTTTCTGGTGACCAACTCCGGCGGTTGCAGACAGTGATTCCGACGAACAGAAGTTAGAGTGAAAAATTGAGGGTTTTGCGAGTGTTTCCGAGGTGTGAGGCGATGGTATTTTTAGTGTAAATTGGGAGTAATTTCATTTCGGTTTCAATCTCGACAATCATATGTATCGAGTCATTGTAGATTGGAATTGATTAGGGACGTGGGTTGTAACTGACATTGCATCATCGGTTACACTCAGAAATCTCGCGACCACACTAAATGTCTATGATTATTTGAAAACCGTTGGGCGGTTTCAGTCCTTGTCGCAAACAGATGATTCACGGGTGGAACTTAAGTTTTATTTGATTCAATTATTTCTCAACATGTGCGTGTATCCCAGTGGTGTTTGGTGTGTGTATTTCCCCGGTAGACCCGGGTTCGACTCCGGTTGACCCCCTTTGTTTATTAATATATTTTTTTCTTACTTATTATTTATTAATTATAGTTTTTAAATTCTCAATTATTTATTACTTATGTATTATTTAAAATATCCGGCACAGTAAATACGCAACGAAACTTATAACTGAATACTTGATTATTAAACGAAGCGGGTTTTGAACCCGTTTTTCGACGAATGTTACAGTATCCCCTACTTTTAGGAATTTCGTCCCGAAATTTATGTAGTAGTGGTAACTGGAAAGAGATGCGGGTATTTTTCGCGCATTGAGTCTTCACGTTCCCAAGTAAACTCAGGTCCTCGTTTCGACTCCCAGTGTACCCTGACAATTGGAATACGACTTCGTCTTAAACGCTTCTCTCCGAAGTCCATGATTTCTACTGGTCTTTCAATGAAGTGCATAGATTCATCGATCTGAATGTCTTCTAGAGGAATATGGAGGTTTTCATCGGCGAGGCACTTCTTCAAGTTTGATACGTGGAATGTGGGATGAATTCTGTTGAGCTCTTCTGGTAGGTCAAGCTTGTATGCTACAGGTCCTACTCTTTCGAGTATCTTGAAAGGTCCTACGTAGCGTGGTGCTAGCTTGCCCTTCTGGCCAAAACGAACTACCCCCTTCCACGGTGATACTTTTAAAAGTAATTGATCTCCAGTGTTAAACTCCAAGGGCTTTCGTCGTTTGTCTGCATAACTCTTTTGACGACTTTGTGCCGCTAGAAGATTGTTTTGAATTTGATGGATCTTGTCTGTTGTTTCTTGAATTAATTCTGGACCGATGATTTGTGCTTCTCCAATTTCGTGCCAACATACTGGAGATCGGCACTTACGACCATATAAAGCTTCAAAAGGAGCCATACCGATACTTGAATGATAACTATTGTTGTACGAAAATTCAACCAATGGTAGATGAGTGTCCCAATTCCCTTTGAAGTCTATGACACATGCTCGAAGCATGTCTTCAAGAGTTTGGATGGTGTGTTCCGATTGACCATCAGTTTGAGGATGAAAAGCGGTACTGAGGTCTAATCGTGTACCCAAGGCGGCTTGTACGGCTCGCCATGTTCGTGAAGTGAAACGACGATCACGGTCTGAAATGATACTTAAAGGTACACCATGACGGCTTACGATCTCGCTGATGTAGATACGTGCTAACTTCTCGTTCTTGAAGTCCTCGCGAATCGGAATGAAGTAAGCTGATTTTGTAAGACGATCAATAATTACCCATATGGTGTCATACCCACTGGAGGTGCGAGGTAACCCGGTAATGAAGTCCATGGTTATGTTTTCCCACTTCCATACAGGTATTTCAGGTTGGGTTAGAAGTCCTGAAGGTCTTTGATGTTCAGCTTTTACTTTGGAACAGGTAAGGCACTTGGAAACAAAAACAGCGATATCCTTTTTCATGCCCGGCCACCAGTAGGTGTATCGTAGGTCTTGATACATCTTGTCGGCTCCTGGGTGTACCGAGTATCGTGTTTTGTGCGCCTCATTCATGAGGAAGTCACGAAGGTTGTCGCGATCAGGAATCCATATGCGGTTTAAATAGTATAGAATACCGTCGGATTTGGTTTCGATTTTGAGTTCCGCTCCACATGACAGTTCATCGCGTTTTTCTGTTACAGAAACATGTTGAGCTTCTTGGATTCGATCTTTGATGTCGGTTATGATTTGCGAACATAGAAGATGAATGGAGTTCGCATAACCCTTTCGACTGAGTGCATCAGCCACCACATTTGCCTTTCCAGGATGATATCGAATTTCACAGTCGTAATCGTTAAGAAGTTCGACCTATCTTCATTGCCTCATATTCAACTCCTTTTGGTTGAAGATATGTTGGAGACTCTTGTGGTCAGTGTATATTTCACACTTGGTACTGTAGAGGTAATGTCTCCATATCTTGAGAGCGAACACAACGGCTCCAAGTTCTAGGTCGTGGGTGGTGTAATTCTTTTAATGAACTTTGAGTTGCCAAGAAGCATAGGCTATCACTTTTCCTCTTTGCATCAATACACAGCCTAATCCTTGCCCTGACGCATCGCAATAAACCACGAAGTCATCACAACCCTCAGGGAGTGTGAGAATAGGTGCGTCACAAAGTTTTTGCTTTAGAGTTTGGAAGGCTTCTTCTTGTTTAGGTCCCCATATGAAGGGTTTTCCTTTATGAGTCAAAGCCGTGAGTGGTACAGCAATACGGGAAAAATTAGCAATGAAGCGGCGATAGTAACCAGCCAAACCAAGAAATGACCTTACTTCAGTAGGGGTACGTGGCGCTTGCCATTCCTGCACTGCCTTGATTTTTGAAGGATCAACATGAATTCCCTTGTCATTGACGACGTGTCCAAGGAATTGTACTTCCCTTAACCAGAATTCACATTTCGAGAACCTAGCGTATAGCTTTTCAGTCTTTAAGAGTGTAAGGATAAGTCGAAGGTGTCGTTCATGATCGAATTTAGACTTTGAGTAGATGAGGATGTCGTCGATGAAGACTATGACAAAGCAGTAGAGGTAGGGTTTGCATACCCTATTCCTTAGATCCATGAAGACAGCTGGGGCGTTGGTTAAACCAAATGGCATGACCATGAATTCGTAATGACCATAACGAGTTCGGAAGGCGGTCTTTGGGACGTCTTCTTCATGTACTCTGAGTTGATGATAACCAGAACGAAGGTCGATTTTTGAAAAACAGGTGGCGCCTTGAAGTTGGTCTAGGAGGTCATCGATGCGAGGTAATGGGTAGCGGTTCTTGACTGTTAACTTGTTGAGTTCTCTGTAGTCGATACACATGCGAAACGTTCCATCTTTCTTCTTCACAAAAAGAACAGGTGCACCCCAAGGCGATGAGCTAGGACGTATGAATCCTTTGTCAGTCAGCTCTTGCAGTTGACTGGCCAGCTCTTGCATTTCGGATGGGGCTAACCTATAAGGAGATTTTGCGACTGGTGTAGCGCCAGGTATAAGATCGAGGCGGAATTCGACTTCTCTCACGGGAGGAAGTCCTGAAATGTCGTCAGGAAAAACTTGTGGAAAATCTTTCACTACTGGGATGTCTTCGAGTTTCCTCTCCTTGGTTCCCTTTTTGACGACGTGAGTTAGGAATGCGATATTGTTCTTGCGGAGATATTTTCGGGCTTGAAGACAAGTCATTAATTTGAGTCCTTTCGAAGGGTTTCTCCAAATATACGTAGGGTCTGACCGTCTGCAAGAGGAATGCGAATGAACTTTTCGCGGCATACTACTTCAGCGTGATGCTGGCTGAGCCAGTCCATACCGATTATAATATCGGAACTTCTCAACTTCATAGGAATGAGGTCAACTGGAAAATCGTGATCGTTTAGAGTGAGGGTACAATCTCGTATAATAGAATTTAATGAAACGGGCTTTCCGTCAGCAATTTCCACCGTTAGAGATTCCATGAGATTATCACGAGTTTGGTTTAGGATTGGTTCAAATTCTAAGGACACAAAACTCTTATCCGCGCCAGTATCGAATAACATGGATGCATAACTACCATTGATGAGAAACGTACCGTTAACCACGTTGTTGTCAGCTCTAGCTTGGTTGGCATTGATGTTGAAAGCTCTTCCTCTAGCAGGTGGAGGAGCTTGGTTAGCTTGGTTTACCGGATTCGCTTGTGCTTGGGCATGGATGATGTTTACCAAACGGGGACATGTGTTCCTGAAGTGGTTTGGGTCTCCACAGTTGTAACAAGCTCGCATTGGTTGCATCATAGGGTAGTTGGGTTGGTAGTAAGGTTGAGCTATGTGTTGCGTGGGTGGTAGAAGTAAAGGTTGTTGAGCTTGACCCACTATTTGATGGTGGGTTTGGGTTGAGGGTTGGTTGCGGTTCACTCGCTGAAGTGTGCGACAAGTTTGGATGGTGTGACCCGCACGGCCACAGCTGGTGCAATGTTGGCAGGGATGTTCAGGAAGGTGATGGTATTGACAACGGTTGCATTTTGGGTATGGGCCGGAGTATGGCTTTTTATATGGTGCCGCTGTGGGAGCAATTTGGGTAATTGGTGCGGCAGTGATTGGAGGGTTTCTTTGTGTGATAGCAAAATTTATGTTGTTTCGTTTCCTCTTACCAGCAAATTTCGAAGAGGAGACGGAATGGTTTGGGGTTTGGGCCTCAATGGGGGCTTTCTTTTTCTCATCCTTGAATTTGCCATTTCGGATGCGATTCTCGATGAGTTCTATGGCTAATTCCATTGCGGCTTCGAGTGTTGCAGGCGAAGTGCTTTGAACCGAATCTTGGATTTTCGAGGGGAGGCCTCGAATGTAGTGTTCAACTAAGCGGTACACTGGGGTGAACAAGTTGGGAATCATTTGGTTCAACTCGAGAAACCTTTTGTTGTAGGAAGTATGATCTCCTTCCTTTTGTTTTAGCGTGTGGAATTCATCTTCCAACTTTTTGATTTCGCTTCTTGGACAGAAGCGTCTCGTCATGATTTCCCTTAACTATTCCCATGTTAAGGCCATGGCATCTTCGACTCCTCTCTTACCCTTTTCTGTGTTCCATCAGGTAAGAGCTACCCCAACAGCCTCCCAGTTGCGTAACGTACCTTGCGATCCTCGGGACAATCGCAATTGAGGAAGGTGTTCTCCATTTCTTCAAACCAGTGGAGGAGAGCAGTGACACCTTCGGTCCCTTCATATTTTGGGGGATCGCAAGACTTAAAGTGTTTGTAGGAGCACTTTTTGGAGGGAGGGTTGTCGACGTTCTGGTCTTCTTGATTGGGAGGGTTGATGGGATTCGCGGTGAGAGCTTGTTGGACTTGAATTACGATGTCAGGAAGCACTGCAGCCATTTGTTTTGCAATTTGGGTGGCCAAGCGTTCGTTTGATCTTCCTGACTTTCTACCTCCACGTAGCTGCCTAGCCGACATCTACACGAACATACATAGGAAGATTGTGAGTTTAAGAAGTTTTTAGGTGTCATGTGTCGTTCAAAGAATAAAAATAACATAATCATCAATAATGCAACTACATCCATAGGATGTCTTTGGTTTGCTCATGTTTGGGGCCTCCAATGTCCCCCATACCATCGCCTGTAGAGTCATGTGGGCCCCCATGACTATTGGCTTAGTAGGATTCACATTGGTGTTGGCGGTTTAACACTCGCATCACCCGAATGAAAACCATGAAATATGATTGCGAGGTGTATAGTAGGAGGGTGTCTAGGTATGGACACAATGATAACTCAAAGTGGGGTTAGCTCACACGACGTTTGGTATACCATGCTTTGGCCTAATAGGTCCTTCGTACTCTCATCGTTAGTCCCCAGGTAGGCAAACTGGTCCTTTATTTTGGATTTATACGAATGCCAAGACTAGACAGGACGTTCCGACTACCGGTACTCGTACCCTTCCAGTTACTACATGCCCGTCATAGGAACTCACTTTGATGTGATTTGAAAAATACAAAAATCGTTGCAAAAATCATAGGAATTGTGAGGTGTGTGCTCTCATGGATATGATATGTTATGAGGTTATGTTTCATGATGAGCATTGTATAATAATATGTACTTATGAACATGCTTGCATAACATTGAAGGTAACAATATACATAAAGCATATAAACATCATGAATTTTGTATGTAACGCATAAACAATTTAAAATTTTCTAATCAACTATAGTATAGGCTCTAAGGGTCTAATAACCTATCCTATATCCCTATAGTCATGGCTCTGATACCAATATGTCACACCCCGACCCGCAGCGGAATAAGAGTCGGGGCATAATTAGGTTATCACCAAAGCTCATGATGTTTACTAAAATGTTTCATATTTATTACATTCAAATTACAACTTAAATATTCAAATCAAATCCATAAAATTACAAGGAATTGAAACTAAGTAAAACAATCCAAAGCTTAATCTGATTTATTCTTCTAGGCCTTCCTATGTGTTTCTTGCCTCAACTGGATCACCTGTATCATGTGTAAAACGGGGAAGTATTTTGGGTCAACAAAAGTTGGCGAGTGAACTTTGATAAAACATTGTTAATAATTTCTTGTTGTATTTAATATTGAAAATTTGTGCAATATTCACATGTGAGCAAACATATATATATATATAACAAACACAAACCACTTTGAATGAGTATATGATATGAATGATGATGACTATGAGATCAAGGCTCAATCCAACGGAGCCGATCGTATTACATGAATGATGATGTATGTGAGATCAAGGCTCAATGGGGTCTTGGGTACTTCCCAATTCATTATGGCCTCAATTTTGGTGGGATCCACTTGGATACCACGCTCGCTTACCATATGTCCAAGAAACTGGACTTCTCTAAGCCAAAACTCATATTTAGAGAATTTAGCATAAAGCTTCTCTTGCCTTAGTAGTTCGAAGATGCACCGAAGATGTTTCTCATGATCAACTTGATTACGAGAATAAATAAGTATGTCGTCTATGAAGACAATGACAAACTTATCAAAATATGGTTTGCAGACTCTATTCATGAGATCCATGAATGCTGCAGGTGCATTTGTGAGCCCAAAAGGCATCACTAGGAATTTAAAATGACCATATCGGGTCCTGAAGGCAGTCTTAGGAACGTCCTCACTCCTAACCTTCAGCTGATGATATCCAGATCTTAGATCAATCTTGGAGAAGTAACTAGCCCCTTGAAGTTGGTCGAATAAATCATCGATCCTGGGCAGAGGATATCGATTCTTGATTGTTAATTTGTTTAACTCACGGTAATCAATGCACATGCGCATTGAACCGTCCTTCTTCGTAACGAAGAGGATAGAAGCTCCCCAGGGCGAGGAACTTGGTTGAATAAAGCCTTTCTCTAAGAGTTCATCTAACTGAGTCCTCAACTCCTTCATTTCCGTTGGTGCTAAGCGGTATGGAGCTTTAGCTATGGGTGTTGATCCAGGTATGATGTCAATTCTAGATTCCACTTGTCTATCTGGAGGTAGGCCTGGTAATTCCTCGAGGAAAACATCGGAATACTCCGAGATAACTGGTAGGTCTTCAATATTTGGCTTAGGCTCATTAATAGTAACTTGTGCCATGTAAATGACACAACCTTTCTTCAAACACTTGGATGCCTTAAATAACGACACCTTGTCTGGCAATCCGTAGTGTGAGTCCCTAGGGATGGTGATCATTTCACCGGATGGGGTTTTGATTTCGATGAGTTTCTTATCGCAGGCAATGCGGGCTTGGTTACGAGAAAACCAATCCATGCCTAAAATTACATCGAACCCTACCAATTTCATTGGCAAAAGAGATATAGGGATGGAATGATTCTTAACGAATATGAAACCTCCATCAAGAATGTATGACGCTATTTCTAATGTTCCATCAGCGAGTTCCATCTCATAAGTTTTATCTAGAGTTCTTATGGGTAAGTTTAATAGTTTACTAAATTTATGATCAACAAAAGATTTGTCTGCACCCGAATCGAAAAGAACTCTAGCATATATATCGTTAATGAGGAATGTACCTGTTATGACATTGTTGTCATTAACAGCCTCTCTTGCAGTCATCTGAAAGGCACAAGCGTTCCCCTTCTTGGCCTCTCCAGGCTTCGCATTATTACTCTTAAGATTCTTAGGGCAGTTAGTCTTAATATGCCCTTTTTCATTGCAGACGTAGCAAACAGCATCTTTAAGATCCTTTCATTCTAGGGTCTTATGTCCCTTACTCTTACAAATACCATAGGGTTTGGCTTGTGGAACATAATTACACTATCCCCAGTGTCTACGGTTGCAAGTCTTGCATGTTGGCGTCATAAACAACTTGTCTTGGTTCCTTTTGAACCCAAATCTCACTTTATTCTTCTTATTAAACCTTTGGGAGTTATCAACTTCTCTCTTTCTTTTCCAGTCAGTTTCAGACTTAACTGACCTTTGCCTCACTAGATCAAGGGTGAGGGATAGGGACAGGTCAACAACGGACCTATAGGTACTAGGCTGAGCAGCCTTTACCATTCCCTTAATTTCAGGAGCTAACCCATTGATAAAACGCGCAATGCATTTGGTTTCTGGGGTGATCAGATAGGAAACTAACCTAGATAGGGAGTTGAAATCAGAAACATACTTCTGACAATCTAGGTTTTTCATTGAAAGAGACAAAAAGTCTGTCTCTAATTTCTCCACCTCATGAGGTGGGCAGTAAGTTTTCTTAACAAGGTCCACAAACTTGGACCATCCCAAATTATACAAGTGTACTTTACCTGTAGATTGGATCATGGCTTTCCACCAAATTAGGGCATCACCCTTAAAGGACTGTGATACATATTTGACCATATCCTTATCAGCACAGCTGCTGATATCTACGATTGTATCCATCTCATCCAACCACTTTAAGGCTTCCACAGCTCCTTTTTCCCCATTAAAGTCTCGGGGCTTGCAGGAGACGAAATACTTATAGGTACATCCATCTTTAAAAAAATGGGACCTATCAGCAAAATCCATTTTCTTTGGTTCACTCTTTGCATTCGAAGTGTGAACAGAGCTCTCCGTATGAGCTGAGGATGGGGTAATCGATAATGGTCTAGAGCGAGTAGCACTCGACTCTCTAAGCTTTTCTATGGCCTTTCCCATGGCTTTTTCATTAGCCGCATCAATGCTGTCATACCCCGACCCACAGCGGAATAAGAGTCGGGGCATAATTGGGTTATCACCAAAGCTCATGATGTTTACTAAAATGTTTCATATTTATTAAATTCAAATTACAACTTAAATATTCAAATCAAATCCATACAATTACAAGGAATTGAAACTAAGTAAAACAATCCAAAGCTTAATCTGATTTATTCTTCTAGGCCTTCCTATGTGTTTCTTGCCTCAACTGGATCACCTGTATCATGTGTAAAACGGGGAAGTATTTTGGGTCAACAAAAGTTGGCGAGTGAACCTTGATAAAACATTGTTAATAATTTCTTGTTGTATTTAATATTGAAAATTTGTGCAATATTCACATGTGAGCAAACATATATATATATATATATATATATATATATATATATATAACAAACACAAACCACTTTGAATGAGTATATGATATGAATGTTGATGACTGTGAGATCAAGGCTCAATCCAACGGAGCCGATCGTATGACATGAATGATGATGTATGTGAGATCAAGGCTCAATCAAACGGAGCCGATCGAATGAGGCACCTGTACTCAACCCGTATCCCACGGGGAGCTGATGGGCCTAATGAAATGCATGTGCTGAAAATGATAACTTAAATCTAAACATAATTCATACAACAATTGATACATATTGGATACACATTTGATCACGGATATGATGGATGTACAAGTGTTTAAATATAATAAGGAATTAAACGACACATGATACACCCCAAAATGTGATTAAAACGGGGAATTTGGTAGAGATTCACTCACAATGGGTGCGTTCTTTGATGACGAAGAAGGCGCACGAATTTATGCTTCAATCGACGAGGGAAAAACTAACCTAAATAACGAAATGATTCGATAAATAAGTAAATTTTATTTGAGATTAATATTTTTAATCAGTGTTCTTTCGTGGGATTTTTAGGTTTATTTTTGTAAGTTTAATGAAATTTTCTAACTTTAAAAATCTTATTTTTAAGTATTTTTAAATAATTTTTCAATTAAAAGAAATAAGTAAAAATAATATAAAAAGTGGGTTGACTTGTCAGGTCTGACCGGGTCTGACCGGTCAGACAGTGATTATTCAGGCGCTGTGCGGGATCGAACTCGGGACCTTTCGTTTGTGTGCACGCAGCCCGGCCAACTGGGCTGCGTGTCTAACCCGTTAGAATTCCTGATTTCAATTATACTTATACTCTTGTTAGCTTTATTCAGAAATTAATAAATTTTAAAAAAAGACCAAACAACCCGCCACGCCTACTAAGGCTCGAACCCGCAATCGCTATGCTACTCTGCACCCAGCCCAACCAACTGGGTTGGGTGTCTAACCCATTATATAATGAAATTACTTTATATTTATATACTTTTTGAGAACTGATTTAGTTTGGTTTAAAAAAAACATTCTGATTAGAAAACCGGCGATGAGTAGGGATTCGAACTCGGGTCGTGCATGTTATTTACGCAAACATTCCACCATCGGACTGTGTGTCTAACTCAGTTTAGATCCGATTATTATTTCTTATAAATTACTAATCGAGAACCCATCTTCTTCAATGGTTTCAACACTGAACCAGAACTCGATTAACAAATGATTTTAACTACCCTGATGTTTTAAATACTTAGCATAAATTGAACATATTACACAGAATAAAATTAAGACTCATACCAAACAGGAAATCGAGGTTCGCTTTTCTGGTGACCAACTCCGGCGGTTGCAGACAGTGATTCCGACGAACAGAAGTTAGAGTGAAAAATTGAGGGTCTTGCGAGTGTTTCCGAGGTGTGAGGCGATGGTATTTTTATTGTAAATTGGGAATAATTTCATTTCGGTTTCAATCTCGACAATCATATGTATCGAGTCATTGTAGATTGGAATTGATTAGGGACGTGGGTTGTAACTGACATTGCATCATCGGTTACACTCAGAAATCTCGCGACCACACTAAATGTCTATGATTATTTGAAAACCGTTGGGCGGTTTCAGTCCTTGTCGCAAACAGATGATTCACGGGTGGAACTTAATTTTTATTTGATTCAATAATTTCTCAACATGTGCGTGTATCCCAGTGGTGTTTGGTGTGTGTATTTCCCCGGTAGACCCGGGTTTGACTCCGGTTGACCCCCTTTGTTTATTAATATATTTTTTTTCTTACTTATTATTTATTAATTATAGTTTTTAAATTCTCAATTATTTATTACTTATGTATTATTTAAAATATCCGGCACAGTAAATACGCAACGAAACTTATAACTGAATACTTGATTATTAAACGAAGCGGGTTTTGAACCCGTTTTTCGACGAATGTTACAAATGGACATAAAATATGGCACGTAGGCCTGTCACTAATGGACATAAAATATGGACAGGGAGTTATATTAATCACAGTCGTTGTCATTTTGACAATATTATATAGCTCAAAGGCAAATTATCACTAAATGGATGTTAAATCATAGCCTCAAAGGCAATATATCACTAGTGGATGTTTTAATCATAGCCCTAAGGGCAATACATCACTAATGGATGTTTAATCATAGCCCCAAGGGCAATACATCACCAATGGATGTTTTAATCATAGCCCCAAGGGCAATACATCACTATTGGATGTTTAATCATAGCCCCAATGGCAATACATCACAAATGGATGTTTAATCATAGCCCCAAGGGCAATACATCTGGATGTTTTAATCATAGCCCCAAGGGCAATACATCACTAATGGATGTTTAATCATAGCCCCAAGGGCAATACATCACTGATGGATGTTTAATTATCGCACTGATGATATTAGCCAGGATCAAATTTGATCACTTAGGCTATATAAGGTTAGGACATAGTCCATTACCTTAAAGGCTAGTGTGGTTCCTCAAGTCACACTACCAGGAGTATGAACATTCCTGAATGTTAGCATAAGAGTACCTTAATGGTTGATTAATAGTCCCGGTCGCATTGACCTTAATGATTTGGAGGCTTGAAATTAAGTCCACCACCTTTGGATAGAAAGATAACTTCCCTTAACTATCATGATAGAAGACCCCTTCGTACTTAACTATCATTTATAAATTAGCCAAATGTGTGGTCTGTGCCACTTGGCTAATCAAAACCATCAAGATCTTTTGGAATTATATCGCAGAGCATAAATTTCGAAAATTGAGACGCTCGTTTGAAGAGGATGAATACGTATATATATAATTCCAAAAAATTTTCAATAAATTTTAATAGAAATTACAATACTAGAAACAAAATGAAATAAATCGTCCATGCAAGGACTGCAGAAACAAAATGTCCACGCAGGGACTAAAGAAATAACAATGCCCTTGAAGGGACTAACATATATTAGAAGAGACTTCACTCGTCTTTCTTTCCCTTAACCAATTTGGAGAGTTTCTTGAAGAACTTGTTCGTCTTCTTCTCCGTTTTCTCCGCTTGTTGTTGCATTTCTTTCATTCTTTCTAAGGCTTTGTTAATAGCCTCAAGTGTTGGCGGAAGTTGTGGTTGAGGTTGTGGCATAACCGGATACTGGTACCCATAAGTTGGATATCCAGTCGGTGGATAATCAGGTGGGAAAGGAGATGGGTAAAGTGCGTTATGCATAACCGCTTGCATATAAGGGTCATGCGACCATGCTTGATAGTCTACTAGTGTAGACGGGCTAAAAGGATCATATCCAGACGTGTCTGGATATGTGGGGATTGGGTTACTATAACCCGATGGTGGTGGTTGAAATGTAGGTGTTGGGGTTGGTTCCACCATAGGTGAGGTGTTAAAGGGTCCACTCATTTGTGGGTCCTCTTGAATGGTTGGGTAAGGTTTGGGCAAAGGTGGTAGCGAACCTGACCGTTGGCCCGCACGTACCGACATACGTGCTCCTCTTTTTCTCCTTGGTTTGGATTAAACACATCATGGTAAGAATGATGAGAGTGATGGGAGTGGTGAGAATGGTGCGAATGGTACGAGTGGTAAGAACTTTGAGTATGGGTAGGCGAATGCTGGGCAAATGGCCATGAATCTCCCGAGTCCTCATATGGGTTCGGGTGATGTGGATGTGGGGGAATATGTCCTGAAGGTCCCCCCCTCATTGGTCCTTTTCCTCTTCCTCTTCCTCGTACACGTGGCGGCATTTTCTTGTTAAAACTCAATTCAATAACAATACTAATAACTTAATAATGAAATGAGTAATCCTAGGTCAATGCCTAGACTTGGAAGTGTTTAATTCTCTAAAACCTTGGCTCTGATACCAACCTGTCACACCCCGAATTTCCAACCCAAATCCATACACCAGTGGGCCCGGGTGGGGAGTATTGTGACGTAAGTTGATAACATCATTGTCAATTAAACATGACACAGCGGAAGTCTTGGAATAAAATTACTATTACAAACCAAATGTTCGAAATAAAATAATATACAGGCTCGTAATAGAAGATCCACAGGCGGATCGTGAAATGTACACAAAGAATATAAAACAGACTTTAGGGCAGATCTAAGGATTTGCAAGATCCTCTTATTTCACTACCGAGCAACTCCCAGCCCATTTTGTATTGTACCATCAGCTTAGTCTTTTGAAAATACGTCAGCTTTCGCATGTAAATACAGCCGACTGACTCATTTTGAAAACATTTGAAAATTTAGATTTAAGTGCACATGGCACAAATCTTTTAACTTGGGAAAGTTACTTTGTAACCTTGTTAACAGATTCACATGTTTGTCCATACATACAGGGCCCAGTACAGAGACCGAGACATGATTAAATACACACCACTTAGAACTCATAGAGGAGTTATCCCCAACATCTTGGGTAATTTGCATTTGAGCGTCTGTCAGGTGTATGCCTACCCCCCGCGCTAAGGTCGTGGCCATTATCTAATGTAATGAGCCGAGGATATACAGGACACGGTAATTTAACCCCTGATGTTTAAGTTATCAAACAAAACTGATTAAAACAGAATATGCGGATTTACTAGCCACAATACGGCATTCGATTGATCCCATTTCTAACCAAGCGATAATAATTTACCGTATCCCAAGCCCGTATAGGGAAAATAAGTCAAGAGTATTTACCTGAGTTAGTCTTGTTTAAAATGCAAGATTATATCTCAGCCGTATTCAAAATGAGCTAAGTCTAGATAGCATTTACCGGAAGGCTCTAGTCTGGATTATGGCATAAGCTAACCAATTAAATACTAACGGTCTTATTTAAGTCATAGACTTAGACCGAGTAGTGTACAGGATCAAAACGTATAACGCTTGATTAAACGATGATCAGATAGAATATAGTTTAAACCCAACAAGTACTTTGACTTGTATAGAATGGGTAAACAATTAACATTCTGGATTTTGAGTTTAAAATGATAAGGTTAAACCGGTTTTGGTTAAATTTCCGTACAATAGTTACATATACTTAACCGTACGCATTTTAGCGATATCGGGTAACCGGATAAGTCATGGAAAAGTTCTATATGCCATTATACTTTAAATAAGTTGTAATATCAGTAGGATATCAACTTATATGCCCGTTAAGGTTTTAAAATGAAATTATGCCTTATAAGGGCATTTTGGTAATTTCATATCGTATAAAAAGGAACTAGATTATAATTTAATGTTATAACCATAAGTATTCTGGAAAAATAACTTATTCTTGATATAATATCAGTAGGATATTAATTATATGTGCAATTTATCTTTTATGACCAAACTATGCACCGAAAGGGCATTTGGGTCATTTTAGACATAGTTTATAAATTATTTGGGATTGTGAGTTTATAACATGTATCTACTGTAAAAATGTTTAAAATAAGTTTTAAAATCAGTAGGTAACAAATCTTGGTGAACTAATAGGTCACTCAGAGGCTATATTTTAAGCATGTTGACACTAATGGTCAATTAGTGGCTCTGTTTATGCATGTTGACATCAGAAGATCACTCAGAGACTTAGTTTGAGCATGTTGACGCTTTTAGTCCTTGTTAGTCTTTTATAGACTTAAAATAAAATACGACACGTGTCACTATATTACTAGACACAATTTTTACAGGGTGTTACAGGACAAATGAGAGAAAACTCTGTGGGAATAATGTCTCTTACGTTTTGCCTTGGAAAGAAGGGAAATAACTCCTGATAACGGAGTTTTATCCTCCCCATGAGATGCAAAAACTCAAAGAAGAGTTTTGTAATCTCAAACAAGTCGGTGGTAACAATATGGCTTTCTCCACCCGCTTTAAGTAGCTCAGTATTTGATGTCCCCACCAACTAAGCACCCCAAAAGCTGCTATCGCGAAGTACATCAAGGGACTTCCACCGGCCGTTCATGATGTCATCTTTGCGGTCGAACCACAAACGTCGGAGAGAACCTACCGCTTGGTTTTCATGATGTCATCTTTGCGGTCGAACCACAAACGTCGGAGAGAACCTACCGCTTGGTTGTCACCTTCACAAATAACCACGTCGAGGATGGAGCATTGTCCCTCAATGGCTACACCAAGACCGTCCACCAAGCCACCATAGAGAAGCCTGAGGAAATCAAAGAAACCAAACCCCAACCCAAGCACAACTCCAACGGCAAGAAACGAAAGTCTCAAAGCGACAACTACGTCGTAATAAACCCACTAAGCCAAACCCATGCTACTACAACGCACAAACTCAACAAGAAAGCTTACACCAGGACTTTTCCCAAGTGTAACACATACTATTACCACTATCCAACCACCTCCACGTGCCGCATTTTCACCACATGCAGCCGGTATGGGTATTACAACACCGCTTTCCGAAGTTGTCCTAGACCACAAGGTAACCAAACCCAACCTCAACCTCAAAACCAAAACTAACAACCACCGGCAAACAATGGTCGTACTTGCTACAAGTGTGGTGATCCCAATCACCTTAGCCCTCAATGCCCGCAACGCAATGTCCAAGGCCAAGTGTAAGCACCTTGTGTAACATCTGCCAAAAACGGATATCCAGAAATCTGACCCGTTGTAAAATCCGAATCCAAATTTTGAACCTCATAAATTTTTCACAAATAGTCGTTGAATGGATTTATTCCTAAATTTAACTAATTTATTGATTAAGTTATTTATGTATTAATTTATTTAATTAATTAAATTAATTAATATTGTATTAGTACAAAAAAAACCTTTAAAAATATTAACATTCTAAATAAAACTTGGTTAGGTTGGTTAATTATTGGAAGGAAAACATTAGACAAAGCTAATTAAGTTAAGTTAGTAAAAATAAGGGCCTTTGTGAAACTTAATTAAAATAAAACAAAACAAAAGGGGGCGAAGCAAGACTCGAACAAGGTTCCCACCTATTATGCAGCTCACACAAACCGATTCACGACTTTTTGATTTGCTTATCATAATTTCATCTACTTTACTTAGATAATAAATCTGATCCCAAGTTTCAAACTTTGGTTTGCCGCCCACACCAGCTAGTAAACAACCAGCCACCTTCTAATTTTATCTTACTGATTTTTCGTGATGAAACCTTCCATGTATACGAGAATGAACCTAGACGTAATACCGAACACCCATCAGCTCTTACCAGTTTCGATTTCGGAAGTTATAATCATTGCTAAAACTAAGAATTTAATGGTTTACATCGTGAACCAAAGATATATGCTAGTATTGTTTTCGACACCATTAGAGAATTTCTCACAAACAACCCCCTCATCGAACCACCTGCACCATCGCCGGAGTCAAGGACCTCACCGGAGCAATGAAACACACCGGAGCACGTCAAAGATCCGTCCACCGTCGTTTTCAAATAACCGTTTCGTTCGTTCGGTTTCTCAATCTTTACTCGTGCATTATTTTACAAGGAATCGCAAACGCAACCACTGTGAGTGAATCTTACAACTTCCCCTATTATTTTATTTACACGTTTTTGGGGTGTATCAGTGTCGCATATTCTATACGTAATTTACAAGTTCAATTCTGTGAAATTACCATTATGTGAAGTATCTATGTCATGTGTGTTTGGTTGTTTATCATTTGGTGCATTTTCATTCACGTTGGACATCATATCATCATAGGCTCGTTTGTTCCGCATTACCTATAAGCGGAACGTAACATTGCCAACATACAAGGCCAGCTCCGTTGATTGAGCTTTGACCTTGCAGCACACCATAATACCATGCAACATGCATACATTCATTGGCACACCACAATACCGTGCAACACACATTACATACATTTGAATTATTTGAGTTGGCTTGATTATTGTTTGAGTTTGTGTTATGAGTTTTGTTACATGACGTAGAAACATATTTACTTACAATGGTTAACGCACGTTCTTTTTAAATAAACCAAGTTTAAACGTATTATTTTCTAATAACAATAAGGTTCACTCGCCAACCTTTGTTGACCCAAAACCATTTTCACACATGATACAGGTGAACATGTATGAAGAGAAGATTGGACATAGGATGAGCCTTAGTTAACAAGAAACGGATTACTACAGTTTATTTGTTATAAACAACGTCTTGTGTTTGTAATTGTTTATGTGAATTATTTGTATTGTGAGACACTTGATATGAATTAATGATTATTTAAAACAAGTAAGAGCAAGTCATAAGCTCGCGAGTTAACCCAATCATGCCCCGATCACCTATCCCGTTGCGGGTCGGGGTGTGACACCTTGTGGCCATGCTTTCAACATTAACGCCAACCAAGCGCAAAACAATAATCATGTCGTGAAAGACATGTTTCTCGTAAATGGAATTCATCCTTCATTACTATTTGATGCTGGTGCGGATAAAAGTTTTGAATCCGTAGAATTTGAACCACAGCTTAAATGTACATGCTCTAAGTTGCCAAAATCTTTCACCATCGAAGTCACCAATGGGAAATCCATCACTGTTGATTTCGTTCTTCGTGATTGTGTCATTAACCTCAACGAACATGAATTTCCAATCGAACTCATACCCATGCAATTGGGTAGCTTTGATATCATAGTAGAAATGGATTGGCTTACCAAGGTCCATGCCAAACTCATGTGTTTCAAAAAGTTTATCCACATTCCTCTTCAGTTTGGTGACACCTTGAAAGTCAATGGTGAGAAACACACAAAAGGGCTCAAACTCATGTCGTGCATCCAAGCGAAAAAGTACTTACGTAAGGAGTACTTTTCCTTTTTGACCCATATTGTGGAAAAGGAAGGCGAAGGAAAAAGCGTAAAAGATGTTCCAATCATTTCTGATGTTCCTGGCGTCTTTCTCGAAGACTTACCTGGTCTTCCTCCTGCTTGATCTATTGATATTTGTATCGACCTCATACAAGGCGCTACACACATTGCAAAATCTCCCTATCGTCTCGTACTTTTGCAAATGCTAGATCTATCTACCCAACTACAAGAGTTGCTTGATGAAGGTTCCATACGCCCTAGCACATCCCCATGGGGTGCTCTGGTCCTTTTCGTCATAAAGAAGGACATTTGTTTCGCGTGTGCATTGATTATCACGAATTCAACAAACTCACTATTATCCCCTACCTCGCATCGACGACCTTCACGACCAACTCCAAGTAGCAACGTGTTTCTAAAAGATCATCCTTCATTCCAATTATTATCAACTTTGAGTCCTCGAAGAGGACATTCCAAAAACGGTTTTTCGCACTAGATTCGATAACTACAACTTCATGGTCATGCCATTCAGTTTAACCATCGCACCTGTGGTTTTCATGGACTTGATGAACCGTGTGTGTAAACCTTACCTAGACTGTTTTGTGATTGTTTTCATTGACGATAGCCTAATTTATTCCAAATCTAAAATCGAACACGAGCTTCACTTGTGTTTAATCTTAGAACTTCTTTGAGCTGAACGACTATGCGCCAATTCTCCAAGTGTGAATTTTGGCTAAAGGAAGTTCAATTTCTTAGTCACATCATAAACGAGAATGGTATTCATGTTGATCCTGCCAAAATCGAAGCCATCAAGAATTGGATCGCACAAAAAACCTTTTCGAAGTTCGTTCCTTCCTTGGATTGGCAGGCTATTACCGTCGGTTCATCTCCAACTATTTAAGAATCATCATACCTCTCACCTCGTTGACCCAAAAAGATAAGCCTTTTGTTTGGGGTCCCAAGCAAAAGGAGTCTTTCCAAACCCTTAAGGACATGCTTTGCAATGCTCCTATCCTAGCCCTTCCCGACGGAAACACGACTTCATCCCCTGTGATTCCTCGAATCAGGGTCTCAGTTGTGTTCTCATGCAGCGAGACAAAGTCATCGCCTATGCATCAAGGCAACTTAAAATCCATGAAAAGAACTACACCACCCATGATCTCGAACTCGATGCAGTTATTTTTTTTCCTTAATAATATTTGGCGACACTACCTTTACGGCACCAAGTGTGAGGTCTTCACTGACCATAAGAGTCTCCAACATATTTTTAATAAAAAAGAACTCAACATGTGGTAGAGATGATGGGTGGAGCTGTTAAACGACTACAATTGCGAAATTCGCTACCATCTCGGTAAAGCGAATGTCATGTGTAAAACCCAATTCATTTAGCAACAAACCAACTTTACAAAGAAATTGTCCTATATTTTTATTTATCATCATGGCAAAACATAGGGCGAGAGGAAACTGTCTTCTTTTCATTGTAAATAAAATCCTTCTATTTGGCGGTATTAAACGAATCTAGGGATAAACGTTCAAGTACCAGTATTACTTCCAGATATATATATGATTGTCTCAATAACCTGATCACCATTACATAAATCATTTTTCGATTAATATTTCTTGATAACGTCACTGGAACACTCACCTTTGGTAATTATCAATAGTTTGGTAAGCCTAAAAATCTAACTCCATTTAGGACATCCGGTGAGTATAGACTTATATTAAGATTATTATGAAGACATTCTATCCTTAAACCCGTGTATTACAGGTATCTAATAACACTAAAAGTGTTTTCAAAGCATGGAAGTAAACCGGTTTTCAAGTATCGAATTAACCTATTATTTACCATTTTTATTTTTATAATATAAAATAATAATTTATTTAATAGATGTTTTAAACTTATAGTAAAAAAAATCCTCTTAAAGAAAAAGAAGGTGTTGTGACATTGACACTGTTTGTGTTTATTATAAGTAGAATTGTTACTAATAACTAATTATATATTATAGATAAGTGAAACGTAAATGATCAATATCTAAGTAAACAATAAAACATTTATTTGTATTAAGTTGATATAGAATTTTTCATTGCTTTGTATTAATTAATTAATAATAATAGTGAATTGAAGATGAAAATGTCATGTGGCACAAATAGACTCTTTTATTAGGATGGTTGGTGAGGTTTAAAACTCCTATGGGCTTTATTATGCAAAGTCAGCGCCACCTAGGCGTCACCTCATTTGAGAGGGCTTTAAAGCCCCTTTATTTAACATCCTCGCAATGGTTTAAAGCTCTGTCATGATTACCTAATTATTTGTTTTAGTTTAATTTGTATTTTTTTTAATTTATATTCCATTTTATTTAAAACAAAAAATTAAAAAACATAATTTCAATAAAATAAATAAAAAATTACAAAGTACTTTAAAATAAACATGAAAAACTACAAAGTCACTTAAAAAAACAACCAACTTAAAAATAAAAATAAAAATCTAGTAAAAACTACAATATTTTGCTTGGATTTTTGCCTTACTAGCCTCTAAAATGACTCGGTCCTCCTACAGTAGGTTGGAAGAGACTTTCTCGAGAAACTTCATATTTTTTTCGATTTGTTTCTCCATTTTAAGTTCATGCTCCTTATAGTTGATCGAGAAAAGCCGAGTGAGTCTATCGTCAAACTCGTCCAACCTTGATGGACCATCCGAGGGCGTTGAAGAAGAGATGTCTCGTGCTCGTGCTGCTACCTTGCTTGTAACATTTGTATAAATCGGTTTCCGAAAACCCGCACCATTTGCTAATTTGTTTATATGTTCGAGAGTATTTTTCTAAAATTTTTAATAGGAAGTTGAATAAAAAAGGTTAAAATCTATAAATAATAATAATAATAAGAGAATTAATTAAAACCTAAAGAAAAAAAATATATTAACATAGCAAAATTTAAAAGGGGACCAGGGATCGAACCCGGGTTACCCGCGAATAAGCACACACCAAAACCCATTGCGCTGCACACACATATGTGTTGAATCAAGGAAACAATTGAAACTTATGCGATAAAACAAGCATCTCCTCCTGAAGTTCTGCGCATCTGGAGCTGTAACTGCTATAATCTTGCCAAAAACTGTTTCTTTCTAAGACTAATCAATCAACAACTTTGGGCATTAGACCGTTAGCAAATCATCGACGCATAATTTCAGCCCCGAAATCGAAACCCAATCATAGCCATTAAAATCTTGAGCCTCGAAATTTCAGCCCCGAAATCGAAACACAATCATAATTTCAGCCCCGAAACAGTTAGAAAATCATCGACGCATAAAGGTTTGGCGTTGTAAATCCTATAAATACCAACCTTAATCGTTCAAACAAACTCGCTCATACCTCACTTTACTCCAAAACTCTGTTCTGAGAAATAGTTGCAGCCGTCGGAGTCGTCGCCGGAATCTTTGATCAATCACTGGAGGAATCAATCGACTTCAGTACAAACTCCTAATGACTTGTGTATAATTATGTAGTCGATTAATTCAAACAGATTTTGAAGTTATTTGTATCAGTTGGGTTCTCTTATATTTGGGGAAGAAGATGAAATGTGATTAATATATTGATGTTTTAAAGATCAGGATATAACTGGGTTAGACACCCAGCCTAGTTGGTTGGACTGGGTGCAAACTTTATTAAGGGTGCGGGTTCGAGTATTGTTATGCTTACCGGTTCGGTTGATTTAAACCTTTTTAAATTTCTTAATTTCTGAATAACTTAAGAAGAGTATAAAGATAATTAAAATCATGTTGCTGATGGGTTAGACACGTAGCTCAGTTGGAAGAGCTGCGTGCACGTAAGCGGAAGGTCTAGAGTTCGAGTCCCAACACGCGCGCATATAATCCCTATTAAACCGGTCGGATTCCCCCTACTGTCAGGTCTGACAGTATATTTTTTTATTACTATTTTTTTGTATTATTTTATCTTACTTTCAATTAAACTATTTAAATTACTCATACACCTTTCAAATAAAAGTTAATTAAATAAGTACTTAACATTACAAGTTCAAAGAGTATAAAAATACCAACCAAAAACCTAACAAAAAAATGCTTAAATAAAAATATTAACTCGTATATTTATCGAATTTCATCGTACTAATATTTTAGGTTAGTATTTGTTCGTCAATCAACTCCCCAACTCGTGCCCTTTCATTATTAAGCAAGGAACGCACCCACTATGAGTGAATCCTTGCAAATTCCCCTTTTTATTCATGTTTGGGGTGTATCATGTGACGTACTTGTTTTATTTAATCAATCACTTGTGCTAATATCATTACGTGATCAATGTGTATATCTGTTTATGTGGTTTTGTATGGTTACATTTTAACATTTCCGTGCAATCATTCATTAGGCCCATCAGTTCCTCGTGGGATACGAGTTGAGCATCAGGTGCCTCATTAGATCGGCTCCATTTGATTGAGCCTTGATCTCAAGTTCATCATTCATCATGTCATTTGTTCATTGTGGATATTATGTGGTTTGTGATTGGTTAAATATATACATATGCTCACTTATGATCATGCACAATTTTTATTCAAACAACAAATATAATACAATTGTTTAAATGTTTTCCCAAGATTCAGTCGCCAACTTTTATTGACCCAAATCGTTTGTTTTACGCATGATACAGGTGAACAAGCTGAAGAAAGAAACACATAGGAAGGGCCTTAGAAGATTAAACAAAACTATTATGTTATGAACAATGCTTTGGTTTTATTTGTGCTTGTATGACTCATTGTGTTTGAATATTTGAAGTTTTAATTTCGATTTAATAAATATGAAACTTAATAGTAAATGTCATGAGCTTTGGTGATAACTCAATTATGTCTTGACTTTTATTTCTACTGTAGGTCGGGGTGTGACAGATTGGTATCAGAGCTTGTGACTATAGGGATATAGGATAGGTTATTAGACCCTTAGAGCCTATACTATAGTTGATTAGATTTTAATTGTTTATGTGTTATATGCAAACTCATGATATTTATATGTTTCATGTTTATTCTTCACACACAAATACATGCAAGCACTTTCACATTTATATGCTAATATGTGATGTTCATTATAGTATATATGTTTATAGCATATCATGCCTACGCAAGCACACACATCACGATTTCAAATTTTTGTGATTTTTCTCAAATATTTTGCAATGTTTTCATGATTTTCAATCATATAAAAGTGAGTTCTATGGGCATGTAGTAACTGGAAGGGGACAGGTACCGGTAGTCGGAACGTCCTGTCTAGGCTTGGCATTCGTATAGGACCAGTTTGCCTACCTGGGGACTAACGATGAGGGTACGAAGGACCTATTAGGCCAAAGCATGCCACACCAAACACCGTGTGAACTAATCCCACTTTGAGTTGCCATTGTGTCTATACCTGGACACACTCTGATCTTATAACTACAATTATGTTTTACGATTTTCATTCGGGTGATGCTAGCCTTAGCAGGCCACACCAATGTGAACCCTACCAAGCCCAGTAGTCATGGGGGCCCATGTGACTACCAAGGCTGAAGTACGGGAGACATTTGGAGGCCCAATCTTAAGCAAGCCCAAGACATCCTATAGATGTAGTTAAATTCATTGTTTCATTTATTTTATGTTGTTTTCATTTTTTTACGGCACATGACACCTAAAAACGTTCAATTCATAATCTCGCTTCGTATTTCCTGTAGATGTCTGCTAGACACTCTCGAGGCGGTAGAAGGTCAGGAAGATCCAGCGAGCGTATGGCCACTCACATTGCTCAACAGATGGCTGCCGTACTTCCTGATATTGTTGTGCAAGTTCAACAAGCACTTGCCGCCAATCCCACTAACCCCACCAACCAAGACGGGCAAAACATCGTCAACCCTCCCCCCAACACCACCAAATGTACCTACAAGCATTTCAAGTCCTGCGATCCCCCGAAATATGAAGGGAGTAAAGGTGTCACTGCTCTCCTCCGTTGGTTTGAGGAAGCACTTTTCTCAATTGCGATTGTCCTGATGATTGCAAGGTGCGTTATGCAACTGGTCCTTTGTTTGGAGTAGCACTTACCTGGTGGAACACCGAAAAGGGTAAGCGAGGTGCTGAAGCTGCTATGGCCTTGACTTGGGATGAGTTAAGGGAAATCATGACGAGACGCTTCTGTCCAAGAAGTGAGATCAAGAAGCTGGAAGATAAGTTTTACTCATTAAAGCAAAAGGAGGGAGACCACACCACATACAACAAAAGATTCCTCGAGTTGAATCAGATGGTCCCTAACCTGTTCACTCCCCTTTATCATCTAATCGACATTAAATTCGAGGCCTTCCCTCGAAGTTTCAAGATTCAGTGCTAAGTACTTCACCTGCAACACTCGAAGCTGCCGTGGAACTGGCTACTGAACTGACAGAAAATCGCATTCGAAATGGCGATTTTAAGGATGAAATGAAGAAAGATAAGGCACCTGCTGAAACTTCAAACCCAACTCCAGCAGGATCGTCTTCCAAGTTTGCTGGAAAAAGGAAGCGTAATGGGAAAAATTTCGCCGTTAACCAAACAAATCCTCCTATCACTGCTGCCCCAATCACGCAAGTCGCCCCTCAAACTGCCCCATTCAAGAAGCCATACACTGGTCCACACCAAAATGCAACCGATGTTAATACCATCATCCCCTGAGAACCCCTGCCAATACTGCACAAGTTGTGGTCGTGCAGGTCACACGATTCAAACTTTCCATATTCTTCAAAAGCCAAACCGCAACCCGCCTCAAGCCCAAACCAATAATCAAGTGGTGGGACAAGCCCAAAATCAACAACCCTTACTTTTACCACCTGCTCAACCCATGGCTCAAACCTACTACCAACCCAATTACCCAATGATGCAACCCATTAGAGCATGTTTCAACTGTGACGATCCAAACCATTTTTGAAATACCTGCCCACGCTTGGTGAACATCATAAATGCCCAAGCTCAAGCCAATCCGGTGAACCAAGCCAACCAAGCTAATCCACCTGCTAAAGGAAGGGCTTTCAACATCAATGCCAACCAAGCTAGGGCAGGTAACAATGTGGTCAATGGTACGTTCCTTATTAACGGTATTTATGCATCCCTACTATTTGATACTGGTGCGGATAAGAGTTTTGTGTCCTTAGAATTCGAATCTATTCTTGATTTATCCCGCGTTAGACTCGCTGAACCATTCACGGTGGAGGTTGCTGATGGTGAACCTATTACGTTAGATTCAATCATTCGTAATTGAACTCTTACTCTTAATGACCACGATTTCTCAATCAATCTCATTCCTATGAATTTGGGTACTTTTGACATTATCATCGGTATGGACTGTCTTAGTCAACATCATGCTGAAGTTGTATGCTTCGAGAAGTTTATTCGAATTCCTCTCTCTAGCGATCAAACCTTGCATATTTTTGGTGAAACTCCGTCTAAAGGGCTTAAATTGATGTCATGTCTCCAAGCCCGTAAATATCTTCGCAAAAATTATATCACGTTTCTAGCTCATATCGTCAAGAAGGAAGGCAAGAAAAGGAAGCTCGAAGATACTCCCATTGTTAATGAATTCCCTCAAGTTTTTCCCGACGACGTTTCAGGACTTCCTCCTGTGCGAGAAGCCGAATTTCGAATAGATCTTGTACCTGGTGCTACACCAATCGCAAAATCTCCCTATCGGTTAGCCCCATGTGAGAGGCAAGAGTTAGCTAGACAGCTGCAAGAGTTGACTGACAAGGGATTTATACGTCCTAGCTCGTCACCTTGGGGTGCGCCTGTTCTCTTTGTGAAAAAGAAAGATGGAACTTTTCGTATGTGCATCGACTATAAAGAGCTTAACAACCTGACCATCAAGAATCGCTACCCATTACCTCGTATTGATGATCTTTTAGATCAACTTCAAGGTGCCACCTGTTTTTCAAAGATCGACCTTCGTTCTGGTTATCATCAACTTAGAGTACGTGAAGAAGATATTCCTAAGACTGCTTTTCGAACTCGTTATGGCCACTATAAATTTATGGTTATGCCTTTCGGTTTGACCAATGCCCCTGCTGTTTTCATGGATTTGATGAATAGGGTGTGCAAACCATATCTCGATCGTTTTGTCATAGTTTTCATTGATGATATTCTTATATAATCCAAGACCTAATCCGATAATGAGCGTCATCTTCGACTCATTCTAACACTCTTGAGAACCAAAAAGCTTTATGCCAAGTTCTCGAAATGTGAATTTTGGTTAGAAGAAGTGTAATTCCTTGGCCATGTCGTTAATGATAAATGGATTCATGTTAACCCTGCAAAGATCAAAGCGGTTCAAGAGTGGCAAGCACCGCGTACTCCTACTAAAGTTAGGTCATTTCTTGGTCTCGCTGGCTATTATCATCGTTTCATTGCAAATTTCTCCCGTATCGCTGTTCCACTCACAACCTTAACTCACAAGGGGAAACCTTTTATTTGGGGACCCAAGCAAGAAGAGGCTTTTCAAACCTTGAAGCGAAAGCTCTGTGATGCGCATATCCTTACATTCCCTGATGGTTGCGAAGATTTTGTGGTTTATTGCGACGCGTCAGGGCAAGGGTTAGGTTGTGTTCTAATGCAAAGAGGAAAGGTGATAGCCTACGCCTCAAGGCAACTCAAAGTGCATGAGAAGAATTATACCACCCATGACCTAGAACTTGGAGCTGTCGTGTTCGCCCTTAAGATATGGAGACATTACCTCCATGGTACCAAGTGTGAAATCTACACTGACCACAAGAGCCTTCAGCATATCTTTAATCAAAAGGAATTGAACATGAGGCAATGTCGATAGGTCGAACTCTTAAACAACTATGATTGTGAAATCCGATATCATCCTGGCAAGGCTAATGTTGTGGCTGACGCCCTCAGCCGAAAGGAGTATGCAAACTCCATCCATCTTTTATGCTCTCAAATTGTGACCGATCTTCAAAATCGAATTAGAGCAGCTCAACATATTTCTGTCACGGAAAATGATGTACAAGATGAACTGTCTTGTGGAGCTGAAACCAAACTAGAATCCAAGTCAGACGGTATTCTCTATTACTTAAATCAAATTTGGGTACCTGATCGTGACAATCTTCGCGTTTTTCTCATGAACAAGGCGCACAAAACAAGATACTCTATACATCCAGGAGCCGATAAGATGTATCAAGACCTACGATACACCTACTGGTGGCCTAGTATGAAAAAGGATATCGCTATATTTGTTTCCAAGTGCCTTACATGTTCGAAAGTGAAAGCTGAACATCAAAGACCGTCAGGACTCCTTGTCCAACCCGAAATACCTGTATGGAAGTGGGAAAATATAACCATGGATTTCATTACCGGGTTACCTCGCACCTCCAGTGGGTATGACACCATATGGGTAATCATTGATCGTCTTACCAAGTCAGCTCATTTCATCCCAATACGCGAGGACTTCAAGAATGAGAAATTAGCTCGTATTTATATCAATGAAATTGTGAGCCGTAATGGTGTACCTTTGAGTATCATATCTGATCGAGATGGCCGTTTTACTTCACGAACATGGCAAGTCATACAATCCGCTATGGGTACACGTTTAGATCTTAGCACTGCCTTTCACCCTCAAACTGATGGCCAATCTGAGCGTACCATACAAACCCTTGAGGACATGTTCAAAGCATGTGTCATAGACTTCAAAGGAAATTGGGACACTCACTTATTGTTAGTTGAATTTTCATACAACAATAGCTGTCATTCAAGCATCAGTATGGCTCCTTTTGAAGCCTTATATGGTCGTAAATGACGATCTCCTGTATGTTGGCACGAAATCGGTGAAGCACACATTACTGGTCCTGAATTGGTTCAAAAAACAACTGACAAAATTCTTCTGATTCGTAACAATCTTCTAGCAGCTCAAAGTCATCAAAAGAGTTACACTGATAAACGACGAAAACCTTTGGAGTTTTGTGTTGGTGATCGAGTACTTTTGAAAGTATCACCGTGGAAAGGAGTAGTTCGTTTTGTTCAAAAGGGTAAGCTAGCACCATGTTACGTGGGACCATTCAAGGTACTCGAAAAGGTAGGTCCTGTGGCTTACAAGCTTGACTTACCAGAAAAACTCAGCAGAATTCATCCTACATTTCACGTATCAAATCTGAAAAAGTGTCTCGCTGACGAAAATCTCCACATTCCTTTAGAGGATATTCAAATTGATGAATCAAGGCAATTTGTTGAAAGACCGGTAGAAATCATGGACTTCGAGGAAAAACGTTTGAGATGAAGTCGTATTCCAATAGTCAGGGTGCGTTGGGAGTCAAAACGAGGACCTGAGTTTACTTGGGAACGTGAAGACTCAATGCGCGAGAAATATCCGCATCTTTTTCCTGTTACGGCTACTACTTAAATTTCGGGACGAAATTTCTAAAAGTAGGGGATACTGTAACATTTGTATAAATCGGGTTCCGAAAACTTGCACCATTTGCTAATCTAAGTATTTGTTTATATGTTCGAGGAGTATTGTTCTAAAATTTTTAATAGGTAGTTGAATAAAAAAGGTTAAAATCTATAAATAATAATAATAATAGAATTAATTAAAACCTAAAGAAAAAAATATATATTAACATAGCAAAATTTAAAAGGGGTAAACCAGGGATCGAACCCGTGTCACCCGCGAATAAGCACACACCAAAACCCATTGCGCTGCACACACATATGTGTTGCATCAAGGAAACAATTGAAACTTATGCGATAAAACAAGCATCTCCTCCTGAAGTTATGCGCATCTGGAGCTGTAACTGCTCTAATCTTGCCAAAAAAACCGTTTCTTTCTAAGACTAATCAATCAGCAACTTTGGGCATTAGACTGTTAGCAAATCATCGACGCATAATTTCATCCCCGAAACCGAAACCCAATCATAGCCATTAAAATCTTGAAACTGAACAAATTAAAGATTTGGCGTTGTAAATCCTATAAATACCGACCTTAATCGTTCAAACAAACTCGCTCATACCTCACTTTACTCCAAAACTCTGTTCTGTGAAATAGTTGCAGCCGTCGGAGTCGTCGCCGGAATCTTTGATCAATCACCGGAGGAATCAATCGACTTCGGTACAAACTCCTAATGACTTGTGTATAATTATGTAGTCGATTAATTCAAACAGAGTTGGAAGTTATTTGTATCAGTTGGGTTCTCTTATATTTGAGGAAGAAGATGAAATGTGATTAATATATTGATGTTTTAAAGATCAGGATATAACTGGGTTAGACACTCAGCCCAGTTGGTTGGGCTGGGTGCAAACTTTATTAAGGGCGCGGGTTCGAGTATGTTATGCTTACCGGTTCGGTTGATTTAAAACTTTTTTAAATTTCTTAATTTCTGAATAACTTAAGAAGAGTATAAAGATAATTAAAATCATGTTGCTGATGGGTTAGACACGTAGCTCAGTTGGAAGAGCTGCGTGCACGTAAGCGGAAGGTCTAGAGTTCGAGTCCCAACATGCGCGCATATAATCCCTATTAAACCGGTCGGATTCCCCCTACTGTCAGGTCTGACAGTATATTTTTTATTACTATTTTTTTGTATTATTTTATCTTACTTTCAATTAAATTATTTAAATTACTCAGACACCTTTCAAATAAAAGTTAATTAAATAAGTACTTAACATTACAAGTTCAAAGAGTATAAAAATACCAACCAAAAACCTAACAAAAAAATGCTTAAATAAAAATATTAACTCGTATATTTATCGAATTTCATCGTACTAATATTTTAGGTTAGTATTTGTTCGTCAATCAACTCCCCAACTCGTGCGCTTTCATTATCTAGCAAGGAACGCACCCACTATGAGTGAATCCTTGCAAATTCCCCTTTTTATTCATGTTTGGGGTGTATCATGTGCCGTACTTGTTTTATTTAATCAAACACTTGTGCTAATATCAATACGTGATCAATGTGTATATTTGTTTATGTGGTTTAGTGTGGTTACATTTTAACATTTCTTTGCAATCATTCATTAGGCCCACCAGTTCCTCGTGGGATACGAGTTGAGCATCAGGTGTCTCATTAGATCTGCTCCATTTAATTGAGTCTTGATCTCAAGTTCATCATTCATCATGTCATGTGTTCATTGTGGAAATTATGTGGTTTGTGATTGGTTAAATATATACATATGCTCACTTATGATTCATGCACAATTTTTATTCAAACAACAAATATAATACAACTGTTTAAATGTTTTCCCAAGATTCACTTGCCAATTTTTGTTGACCCAAATCGTTTGTTTTACGCATGATACAAGTGAACAAGCTGAAGAAAGAAACACATAGGAAGGGCTTAGAATATTAAACAAAACTATTATGTTCTGAACAATGCTTTGGTTTTATTTGTGCTTGTATGACTCATTGTGTTTGAATATTTGAAGTTTTAATTTCGATTTAATAAATATGAAACTTAACAGTAAATGTCATGAGCTTTGGTGATAACTTAATTATGCCCTGACTTTTATTTCCGTTGCGGGTCGTGGTGTGACATTGCTTCTATCCTTACCCTTTGGTCGCAGTAGCTCTTGAGATTCCTTGAAATGCAATTCAACCAAGTCGTCGTTTAAATTAATAGTAGCATGAACATCGGACTCAGATGGTTCGGTAGTCGTTGTTGATTTGGACCGTTTTCACCTATGGGCCGTTGGGTCAAACTGTGGTACAAGATGCCACTTTGGAGATTGGCGTAGATGCTCCCATGAAGGTATCATCTTAAACAGATGGCCATGATACATTCTAGATTCGTTGTGGGTGGCGGTCATGATGTCCACTTTGCTTGAACCACTTTTTCTTGTGTGATTGTTGACGAGACTAGTGTGTATGTTGTTGAAGTTCTTAATCTTGGTGCGCATTGTGGTCCACTTGCCCAAAAACGAATCAAGCGTACGATAGTCACCACGACCCATTGCGACGAAAACTTTTCGCGTATACGCCTCCAAAAGATGACTATATCTTGGTCGGTTGCTATAACTTGAAAAAAAATTAGTAGCAACAAAAAAATTTATTTATAAAAAGTTAATGGAGAAAAAAATTACAAACAATCGGATCCTCCGACACATCGAGCCATGCTTGTGAAAATTCAAGTTCTTAGGTAGGCATCTGCCTCTCGATCGTTCTAGGAGCACGTTCAACATTCTCACCTTTTTAACGATGCCGTCTCGATTGTCCAGCTTTTGAGGAAGTGGATTGGGTTTCGGGTGTGTTTTGGGTTTCAGGTATGTTTTGGGTTTGGGGTATGTTTTGTGTTTGGGATATGTTTTGGGTTTGTGGAAAAAATGGTGGTGCGGAATAGTATAAAAAAAGGAAGCGGTGGTGGCGTTGTCAGATGAGGGGAGGTTGGGGTGATAGGTGGCATCGGACAATACCCAATCTCATCCGTTTGCGGGTCTCTTCAGTATTGTTCTTCTTGCTCGTTGTTTTCTAAATTACCCCAAAACAGATTGTTGGGGTACCACGTGTTTTGATTATTGGGAAACATTGTGTGAGTATGATAGAATGTATAATATTTATGGAGAATAGATGACTGAAATAGCATGGTTTGAGTAAAAATGGTAGGATATACAGTGTGAAAAAAGTTTTTTTTATAAAATTACCATTGGCAAATGGTATTGTGTATGGGAACCACCAAAATAGAGGCATTGGCACTCGTCACTTGGCTAGCGACTGATCTATGCCCCCGTCTTTGGCGGACGGGAATAGGGAAAAGGCGTTATATGACGCTATCAAGGATGATGTGGCCAATAACAATATACCACACCTTTTGATCTTAGTATGAAAATGCTATGTGACCTTAAATATTAAATAGACTCTTTTATTATATTATACATATACGTTAATTTAAGTGGCCATTAATAGTAACATCGTATTTAAATATTATTATAGCTTTTTTAGTCTTTAATATATATATATATATATATATATATATATATATATAATAGACTCTTTTATTATATTATACATATATATTAATTTAAGTGGCCATTAATAGTAACATAATATTTAAATATTATTATAGCTTTTATATATATATATATATATATATATATATATAGTGAGGTTATTGTGAGAAAATTTAAAAATGTGAGAAGGATAAGAAAGAATCTAAACCATTAAATATTTAATTTAATGGTTGAGATTATAGTGACAATTCTGTAAATAATGTTGATTATTAAACTAACTAATTTTCTAGATTAAGGGTAAAAAGGTAAATTAATATTTTTAAATTAAGAAACTAACATTAATACACATGCAAAGTCCCCCTTCTTTTTTAAACATCAATAACTTTTTTATACGTAACTCTTTTTAAAAAAATTTACACCATAATAACGAGAGTTTTTTTATCTTTAATATGAGTACCATATTGATATACTTATGTAGAATTATTTCTGTTTTTATATATTTAGGGTGTTATTTCTGTTTTGATTCTGATTAAAGTGTTGACTGGTGTTATATTAGGGTGTTATATTCAATGTTAGAATGTTTTTTATAAGATATGTGCCTTCAATATAACTGATGTGGTGTTTTTTATGAGTTATGGTGTTATTTTGTTATATTTCTGTTCTTTATAAGATGTATGCCTTCATGTATATGTTGTGGTGTTTTTATTAGTTAGGGTGTTTTTATGAGTTATATTTTTGTTCTTTATAAGATGTATGCCTTCAATATACATGCTGTGGTGTTTTTATGAGTTAGGGTGTTATTTCAAATTCGAAAATCCCTACAATAACTACCAAAAATCGGTTGCATATATTCATTCCATAATTAGATTATATTATTAAATTACACTTATACCCTTAAACTATCAAAATAAAAAGGGACACATATCACCTTCATAATCTTTCTTATCCTTCTCACAATTTTAAATTTTCTCACATGAACCTCTATATATATATATATATATATATATATTATTTCTTATTTTTAAAATTTTATCATTACAATTATTTTTTTTAACAGATTTTGTATTCTATTATTACTTTTAAGATACAATGTTTTATAAATAAAAGTGTATATTTTTTGTTATACTAATAATATAGGGTATGCTTTATATAACTTTGAGTGTAATGTTATGAGTTCGAAGCTTTGTTCAAAATTGAATGTGTCGATTATAACCTATTTTTTTCTGTTTAAACAACTTCGACAAGGGATAGAGTATCTTTTTATACCATAAGATATAACGAGTGTTGTTGAAGAACAAAACTGATACCGTCCGAACAACATCGGTACCACGTCGATTTCAACCAAACATCGGTACCAGTATTTGTACTTTTGAAACATTTATGAATATTCATTTTATAGTTTTTGATCGATTTAAAACATTTGTTGATATTTATTGGGCAAATGATGATTTTATAGTTTCAAAGCTTTGTTCAAAATTTGAACGAGTTGATTATGATTGATTTATTTGTTCAAACAACTTCGCCAGTGGTATAGAGTAAGCGGTATATAGTACCTTTTTTATATGATAAGATATAGCGAGTGTCGGTGAAGAAAAAAATTGATACCGTCCAAATAACATCGGTATCACGTCGATTTTAACCGAGCATCGGTAATCAATATTTGCACTTTTGAAACCTTTATCAATATCTATTTTTATAGGTTTTTATCAATCTAAAACATGTATCGATATTCTTTTAGGCATATCATGCATATATTTTTTAGGGTTTATCGTTGGATCGCTATACCAAATGCTGATTACGGTACCGATACCCAATTGAATCGAACTAATACCCAAGTCCACTAGTTAATGTTACATTAATTCCACTCCCAGACTGCAAATTTTAGTTGCCGGTATTTGACAATGCATATCAAATTTTGAATTCCCTACTAAAAATAAAAGAAAAAAAAACTTCTTGTGTTTGATGTTGAGATTCAACAATATACCGTTTTATCTCGAAAGTTATCTTTTATTTTGTGATTTCCCTCTACCTAAGAAATAAAATCAGCAAACAACATAAGTACCTAGAGAGATGATGTTGGGGATGTAAGTTAGGTCATCAATTGCCGTCTATAAAACTTTGTGAATCGCGGGTCTCATTTTTCTTTTTTCAATGTTTTCTTTTTCTTTAAACAAAAATAAATAATGGTTTGGGTCATAATCACATCCTTATGGTAATAGTTTTGGATGATAGATTAGATGCATATGATATTACGCTGATATGAAGAATCATGGTGATCATGAAGGTAATGACAACATCCTACACCCTACCAACCAGTAGACTAGACTAGTAGACAAATTCTAAATAACCATAAGCTTTAATGGATAGAAACTATTTGAGACATCATTAAAAGAGCTTATCTCCTAGCCTCCTAGGTAAGTCTTTTTAACGTAATATAAGGACACAAAGTTGTTGAAGCTTAGTTTAAGCTCAAATGACGGGACGTACTATCTAGTGATGTGTATGATACGCATTGAATCATTCACATAAACAAATTATTTGACGTACTTTGCATTATCTTTATTATAACTAACCAATTAACCGTTAAAAAAAACAATGTTGGTAGGGTTGGGGTCTAATTGTCAAGATTATTTAAGTTAAAGTGTTAGCTTCTTTTGAAATTAAGGGTTCGAGCCCCATCAAAAACAAATTTAGTGAAATGTAAGCCATTAAAAAACAATGTCCGTTTTGTGCCACATGGTTACAATCATCAGCTAAGAATAAAAATCATCAACATAATATAATAGTTTTGTAATTTACTATTTACCATCTGGTGGGTAAGTATAACATGTTTCATGGTTTGTTTGTTTTTTTCCTTTTTTCCTATTTTTTGGGTTTTTTAAAACTTTTTTCAACTTGTCACTTACACCCTTTAGCTTTATAAAAACTTTATGAAATGTCACTATATCACTCTCGAATTTTGCATGCTTATTTTTATATAAGTCAGTTAAATATAATACGTTTTGTGTTTATTTTTATGTATGTTTTCGGTTGGTTTACGTTTTATCATAAATTTTATAATAGTTAATGTTAATGGGCATGCAATAGATATGTGTACGCGCACGAGCAGACACGCTCTATAACAATCTTTTTTTATCATTGTGTTTTGCTTGGTCTAGATCTTTTTTGTGTTTACTTATAGTATGAGAGCACACAATGGATCAAGCTTACAATTCATGCAGCGACCCCGGCCTTCAAAAACCAAAATAAATTTAAATCAAACACCGTCCTAGACTTTTAAAAAACTAGATTACAAATTATAGCAAAGATGGCAAAAGAAGAAGAATTAAGATGAACGTAATTTATAGAAATGGAGATGAAAAGGCTAAAGAATAAATCAAGAAAAACAACAAATTATACAAATCATTATTATACATATAATTGATTGACTGTTTAGTTACAGTAACTCGACTTTTTTTAATCTTACTTTTCTCAAATTTTAACAATGACACTTATATTCACTTCAACTTTATAAAACTTTGTAAATTGTCATTTCACCCCTCGAGTTTTACATGCTTATATCTATGTACCTGTAGATATAAATTTAAATTTGTTTATGCTTCAACATAATATTTATTAAAGTATATAATACTTTATGTTTCATAAGTCATGTCATATATAATAAATTTTGAGTTAGTCTACTTTTTGATATTTATGTACGTATCGGTATAAATTCAATTTGTTTACATTTCGACGTAATAACATTTTGACATCCTCGAGTTTGACATGATTAATTTTATGTATGTGTTGGTATAAATTAAAGTTGTTTACACTTTAATATTTTTTTAAAAATAAGTCATGTCAAATATAATACATTTTTGTGCTTATTTTTATGAACGTTTCTAGTTGATTTACTTTTGATTAATAAGCAATTAAAAAAATAGTTAGTACACTCAAATCACTGTAAAAACAACCCACGACACGGAGCATCATTTCTAGTTAGAGTGTATTGAACAATATGTGTCTTATCAACTTCTTACAATAATCCGAATTTCGTTATTTGTTTCAAACTAAACTTCATCAATCATTAACTACGTTTGGGTTAAGAGACATGTTAAGAATATTAGTTATGTAAGATTAATAAAGTTGGATTTTGTATATGATGAAATGAAATGGAAGCAGGGTGGCAGGCAGGAGGGTAGGGTGCAGTTGACGCAAGTATGACGAGGGGTTACCCAGAAAAGCAGACAAAATGGTGACCTGTCACCTTCTGGTCCTTAATCCTGAAACGACAGCAGTGCATGGCGTGCGCGTGATCAAAGAACATATCGCAGGATGTTGTCTTCTTTGCCACGTGGGAACGGCGTTGTCGTGTTTATTGCACACGTGAGTTGATAACTTTTAATTTTCGCTTCATAATTTATAAAAACCAATCAATTTTTCTTTAGGTCTTGTGATTTCTCATAAAGTATTGCGAGTAAAATTCGATTTCGTTTTCGGTTTCGGTTTCAAAACAAATTTGAACGGTTACAGTTTAGGTTACAAACCATTTTAATTGGTATGATTTAAAGTCAATTCATTTAGGTTATTGTTTATTTTCAACATATTGATTTAGTAAAAAGTTTAAAATGTGGCTAAATATAAAGTTGAACTCTTTCTTGATTATATAACATTGTGATGGCATGGAGCATATATTTGGTCAGATCTTTGGTCCAGGACCACTCCTTTTATACGTAGGTCTCCATTGCATTCGAGGCACAACCGAATTGCAAGCTAATCAAATGAGTGTTGCAACTAATGAAGGGCATGGGCGGTCACGGGTATGGTGGAGCCATTCTAGACATGGTATATGATGTGTCTTCATTGATATTTATGTTCTTTTCATGGGTCAAGGAAATGCGCTTACCTGTAAACGATCAAACCGGGCCTAGACTAAGTTTTTGAAAACAATAGACAAAATCACGTCAATTCACCTCATTTGATTTTTAGTCGAGCTCTCGGTTTTAGCCTGGATATTGTGTGCCAAAGTGTGTAATTGGGGTGCTACCCCTTCATCCATTCATATTTAGTTATCATTTCATTAATTTGTATGACAATATAAGTTCTCATGATCTTCTTAGTGACACAGTGTTAGGTCAACGCACACAACAATAAAAACATAAACAAGTCAGATTGGGTTGGGCTAGCCTAAGATATAAGTGGGTAGCTTTGTCCACAAGTTGGTGGTTTGTTCTTAGATCCTCACAGTTTGAATTGTAATACAATAGGTAACTATGAGATGAAGTTATGTTGACCTATCTATAGCTATATGAGTTATGGTATAGTAAGCATTCTAATCAAGATTTTAGTGATTTTTTATTGGTATTAGTATTTGGGAGTTATCCAAATTGTTTTTTTATATCATCAATATTAATAAACGCTTGAATTGAAATCAAAGACTAATGAGAGACGAAGAAACTTGGAACAAAAGGTCTAGTCGAGTTGAGGATCAGAATTCAAGTTGTAATCAGAGTCGCTGATTACTATGGAGCCATCAAACAAATTCGGCCTGCAAACCATGGGGTCCATCAATTCATTTCAAGAAACCGACGAACTAATTTTGCAATTTGTTCATGGCCAATCAATTAAGTTCATCAATTCAAGAACAAGAGATTGAAACAATCAAACAAAGTGTATTCAATTGTTCAAGACCATTCAAGGATCTAATTTAAGAACTAGTTATAAAAAATGCTGATTAAAATACATGTGATCAAAGAAGGACCGCAAGTGATCAGAAGTTATCGCCCCTGTAGTTTAGTGACACAAACACCATTAGTTGTTGTTCAAATTCCTTGTTACCGCTGCACAAACAATCAGAATTTGATTTCAATGTGGAAATTCGTTCTAATATGTTAAAGGTTTGTATCGTGAACCATCAAAACCATTTACGTACATGAGAAGAAAGACTAGAAGAAGAATGATCATCGGAACTGAGAACCGCATTATAATAACAGTTAAGGAAAAACATTCGACTTCATTACAAAGCCAAACGTTGTCTAGGATGAACTACACTAAATGGCCAATTTGAAAGACGAACGTGTCTAATACTCATGGGATATGGGATATGGGATGTTGTGGAACTTGGCACTAGAGTAGATGCCAAGAAATATCACTTGGTTCTCTCCTTGTTCTATTCAATATCCTAGGAACAAATCTTGCAAAGCTAATTCTACATCTGCAAAGGAGATGTGGGATGCACTAAAAACTCAAATTGTTAGTGTAGAACGAACCATAGAGGCAAGATTACAAACCCTAATGAAAGATTTTGAAATTTTAAATCTGAAGGATCTGTCCAACACAGGATGATATTGTTATCATGATATCTGGTTTTGCATCAGAAGCATCAAGTCTTGGAACCGTGATTGAGGAATATAAATTTATGAAAAAGTTTCTCAACGAGTTGCAAAATAGATTCATTTATATGGTTGTCTCGATCCATCCAATTGCCAACCAAAAGCCCATTGAATACGACTATTTGGTTGGATGTCTCAACGCCAACTTGGAGGGAATAAAGAAACAGGATAGTCAAGATGACAACCATAGTAACCTAATGTTTACTAAACCGGGTCATTTCCCAATAATCGAATCGTGATTTGTATTGAGGATAAGGTAGGGACCAAGATGGAGGTCAGGACTGAGATGATGATAACAACAAAGGAAGACAAGGGCGAGATAATGGTCAAGATTATGGATAAAAGAACATGGGTCAAAGGAGAACTAATGATCACCAAAGGGTAAAGAAGGATTGATCACATATTTTGTGTTATCGTCATCATAAATTTGGTCAATTTGCATCAATTTGTCCAGATCCTATGATGAGATCTGAAGTAATTAACTTGTCCAAAATCAATGATACGGATCCAGCTTTGTCTATGATTATATATGATCAAGACACAGTTTTCCACTTGAGACCGAGCTAATGAAGTAAGATAATCGGTATCTTAACAATGGTGCATCAAATCACATGATGGGTAGTCAAGCTTATTTCTTTGAATTCAATAAGCGGGTAACGATTAAAGTATAATCTAGAGAAGGATCCTATATTGACATACAGGGAAAAGGGTCAGCATTGCTAGAAAGGAAAGGGGAGCACCACATGTTGACTGGCGTAGGAAAGGGGAGCACCACATGTTGACTGGCGTCTACTACATACCAAGTCTCAGTAAAAACTTCATAAGTCTTGGTCAATCAACAGAAGGTGGATGTGACATTCACATGAAACATGTTTTCCTAACCATTCTTGATGATACCTATAAACTTAGGAGAAAGGTAGCATGACCAAGAACGATTGGTACGAATCACAAAATAGCAAGTGTTGATGATCAAGCAAAATATAAATCCACGATCAGGATAAAGCATTTTGTGGGCTGAGATCTACACGGAGTTGGGCTGAAAACAAAAAAGTCAAGTACGGGTCATAACCCACTCAAAGAACCAAGTGTCGGCGTTAACCTACAATTCAAGATCCAAGGAAAGTGGTTAACCACATAGTTTAAGAGTTCAAGATAAAGGTCAAGAAAAGGATTCAAGCTCGATAAAGAATGTGCAATTATTGAGAAATGCAAGTGTATGCTCGACAATGTCACAAGAATATTTAAGATAGGAAGAGCTGAAAGAACAGAACTAGTGACCAAAAGGAGTTTCTAGAGATTCAAGGTCAAGGAGACAAGATTGGAGTTGAAGACCCTAATTCAGTTTAGAAACTATGGAGTGATTGTTGGGTTAATAATTGACCAAAAAAGTCGGTTTGGGTTAGGCCGGCCTAAACTACAAGTGGGTAGCTTTATCCATAAGTCGATGGTTTAAATTTCAAATCCTTGCAATCAAATATGTAGCTTGGAGAAGAAGTCAGGTTATCCTACATGTATCTATATTACATTATGATAAAGCAAGCATTGTAAACATGTATTTCAAACGATATTTTCTTGGTTATAATGTTTCAGAGTTATTCAATTATTTTCTAGTCAATTCATCAATATCAATTGACGCTTCAAAAATGCCCTAATTTAACTTTACAAGCACACATAATAATTCGTGATCATTCACTACACTTCCTTGATAACCATTCTGATTCAGAGTTAAGACACATAATAGATAAACATGTAGTGCATACTATTTCATAGACACCAGACTTATATGTGAAATCCAACATGTAATGGTGTAGAATTGTAATAAAATGGAAACCATTAAAAATAAGAGTATTACTTATTTCATCCCCGATGGAAAAAAATATATTTATATTTGTTTGTTTCAGAAGTTACACTATTTTTCTTATTTCTATCTACTTTTCTCTCTTTATTTATACACACGCATATATGTATACACGTATGTAAAATGTGTGTATAGTGGGGTGGGGGCTCAAAAAAATGAGTATCGATGATGTCATATCATTGAGGGCTCAATGACGGATTAGATAAAAAATTAAAAAGGCAAGGAGAAAAAAAATATAATTATGTGTAGGCCATCTGCAATGCTTAATGCCCTTAATAGGCATTTTCCGTCACATCAACATCATAATGCGCCCTTAAATATTGTGTAATCGTCAACGCCCCTTAATGTCATTCTATTATTATTTTCCAATTTTTTTCTCATTGTATACTATAAATATCACTCAATCTTCATGCCCCTATAAAGCACACAGGGATAGCGTTGGGGGGATTATCAAACCAATTTACGCCCCAAAATGTCAATTAATCATGGTCTTAGTAACGAATAACCTAATCCATAAAAAGACTTAACCGACAGATTACTAAGGAAATACTGACGTGGGTAAGTCTAAATTTTGTCGTTATCAATGGGACAATTTTTGACAGATGGTCACTATGAAATCTGCTGCTGATATTATGATAATGTTTCGGATAAGATTTTCGTTTAGGTGTTTTCTTGTGGAGACCTTTTTTTCAACAAAGTTCCCCTTGGTGATCCGTCACTAATATTAAAAATAAGGTATTAGATAGTATTCTTGCTGAGACTTTTGAATCGTATGTCGCGGAGATTATTTTGCGACGAGATTTCTAACAATAATTCGTCAAAATAAGAACATAGATATGGTAACCAAATTTATTATAAATGTCAAACATTAAATGTCACTACTTGAAAACTGGGACATTTCCTACGCTAAAATCCGTCAGGATTTTACGTAGGATGATTCACCCCTTTCTGTCAGAAGTGAGCTTACATACGTATCCTAGTTTCAGCCTCCTTTAACGTTGATAATGATGAAATGTGTGGACTCATAAAATGTGTCCGGATAGGTTTAACATTTGCCGATTGATTTTCTTGGACTTTAAACTAGCTAGGGCTGCAAATGAGCTAAACAAACACGAACAAAGAACAAAGCTTCGTTCGTGTTCGTTTATTAAGGAATGAACATGTTTATGAACGATTTACGAGCGCTTATCAAACAAGATTTCTTATTCGTGTTCGTCCATCAAGGAAATGAACATGTTCTAAATTGTTCATGAACACTTACCGAACAGAAACAAACACAAACAATTGTTCATGAAACATAAATATAACGCAAACAAACGTTATATATTCATTTTAAATAAAATTTTCATTTTTCATCAGAAAGATAATCCACCAGAAATAAATAAGTTCTTAACATAAAATTTGTATTTTTCATCAAAAAGATAATCCACCAAAATTAAATAGTTGACATAATTGTCATAAACATAATTAACACAAAAATTAAGAAGTTTGTCAAGTTTTAACACAAGCTGAAATTAAAATGGTAAAACTAGGATGTTGGCGGAGCCGTATAGTATAATTATGGTTTCGAATTTTAAAAATTGAAACCAATAAAATAAAAATATAATATAAAAATAATTAAATAAACAAACACAAATGAATATAAAGAGTGAACATAAATGAATACATTACAGAACGTTCACGAACATAAACGAACAACCACAACCTCTGTTTATGTTCATTTGTTTAACTTATGGAACGGAATTTCTTGTTCATGTTTGTTCATTTATTAAACGAACTTCATGCCAAACGGTTACGAACTGTTCACTGAACGTTTAGTTTGTTTACAGTCCTAGAGATAGCTACGCTTTATTTCATATTTGGTTAAATAGCATTCCCTGGGTGGGGGTTGGGTCAACTGGCAACACCATTGAAGTTAAGGTGTTGCTTCCCTTCAAGTCAGTGGTTCGATTCTCGTCGAAAACTGATTTAATGTAATTTAAACCGTTAAAAAATAGCACTTCCTATCTTAATCTTGTAAGATTTTGAATTGTAATGAATCATAAAAAAAATTAATTTATCTGTAATATTTGAAATGTAATATGTTATAAAAATTTGTAACATTTAAAAATATAATATATTACAAAAACATTTATATTTTATCTGAAAATGTAATATACTGCCAAAATATTTGTATTTTAATACTAATAATATATATATTTGGGAAGGTATTCACTAACAAAACATTTGTATTAAATATATATATATATATATATATATATATATATATATATATATATATATACCATTAGCACCTTATAACTTGTTATAAACTGCTTAGACTTTGTTATGGTTTTCAAAGCGTTAACACATGACAAGCTCCTTAAGGCCAATTAGTGGATAGTCTTATGCTATAGAAAGTTCTATAAATGAGTTAATTATCTTCCTTTCCCTTTCGTTTAACATAATTTTTTTTACACGATAACTTTCTTTTTTCAGTAACACAATATCACACCGTTTATACTCATTATTATATATTTGTTTTATCTAAATTATTGAATATTTTCTTTTATGTTTTTAATAATTTATTATATATTTTTATATCAAGAAACATAAATCGTTCAAATATACTTTTTAATAAAAATCGAAATCACTGGTAGTTTTTCAATGGCAAACCCGTTAGTGACTGGCCAATAAAACCTTTGTTAATCCCTCTGTAGACTGTCGTCTGTAAATAGATCGAAAAAAGCGTCTTGGTTCCAACGGCAACATAGTTGTTCATAACTGTGAATGATACTCTATGTTGGTTAGGGTTGTTCATGAGCCGAGTCGAGTCAGGGTAAGCTCGGGCATGGCTCGATCATAAACCAAGCAGGCTCGGCATGGATTTGAAATTGAGCTAAAAATGAAAGCTTGGGTTCGGCTTGGTTTTAAATCAAGCTAGCTCTGCTCGGCTTGTTTTGACTCGATTTTTAAACGAAAATTCATACACAGCTCTCAAGATTCAGTACTCTAAAATATTATCAAATAGTTCAAAAAACATATTAAAAATAAGTTCAACCTAAATACGAGCGAGGTCCGAATCGCAAGCTTTTTGGACACCCCTAATGTTGGTAATCTCTCTTTAAAATCCATGTGCTTTTTAGTGGGGTTGGTGAATATGTGTGTGCACGGTTTGGTTCGGTTATTAGCATTATCCGTAACCATAACCGAAGTCATTGGTTAATCGGTTCGATTAATTTGTCGGTTTTTGGTTCGGTTAATTTCGGTTAATAACCAAACTAAACATTGACTAAATATTTGTTTAGAAATACATGTAATGAAGGTATAAATACATGAAATAGATATATAAATAAATGAACTGGATTTATAAATATAAATAAAATGGAGATATAGTCACAAGATTGGATGTATAAAAATTGCATGGATGTATAAAAGCTAGGAATATATGAATATTTTTAAATGATTCGGTTTGGTAAATTTCTGTTAACTGGTGGTAAAAGAATATCCTTTAACCGATTTTTGGTTAATTTCGGTCCGGTTTTATTGATTTGGATTCTGTTTTAGTTAACGGTTTGGTATTGTTCACACCTAAACGATACCACGCACCTAAGCTTAGACGCAAACCATTTAGAACACGTTGTTTTGTTTGATTTGCATCAAAGAATATTGGTTTAGTTGAATAGTTACAAACTATTTGTTCTAGTTTAATTCTCCACGTCAAAAATTATTTTTTGTTTAAAATGTATCTTCTTGTTTGTGTAGTGAGGATCACAAATTTTAAGTCCATAATACATTGTGATCGGAATTTTTTCTTGTATGTAGAGAGTAAATCAGAAAAAAAAATGTTTAAGGTATTTAACCCTTGTACTTTTTTCTATACCCTTTTACCTTCTTTCTAAATATATAGATTCTCTCAGAGAAAAGAAAATTTCCCGCTATTATAACCTTCTATCATTTTTTTTCTTTTCTTTTTTGAATGTGAACTTTATCCATCTTATCCATTTATTTTTGGGATTGACATCAAAGACTTGGCGGTCAAGCATTTGGTATATTGAAAATGACAACAAACCCACCAAAAAAAGGAAACAATGTCCAACAAAGTGGCCATTTGAGATCCTAAATACAAGTCTTTGACCATCATTTTTGGTAACTTTTATTGTAATTAAATCTTTTATTATATAATGGTTTCCTTTTTTTAATGACAAATTTAGATCACAATAGTCACTAGCGTATCATTATATCACCAGTGAAACCAACCAATCATATTTATCTTCATTAGCCATAACGCATATACATCAATTCGGAAGGAAACCCAACAAATACGGGAAAACCCCATTTATAAAAATCGAACCCAGGACCTATTAGTTCTAAAATCGTATACCATTACCAAGATGTCACTAAGCTATAAAGTCAATAGTTTCCTCTTATAACTCAAAGTACAAGAAAATTTGATTTAATTAGTAAAATGATGTTATTGAACAAAGTGTAATCATCCAAGTCAAAAGCTCTATGGGTATAGACTTTTATGCATATAGTACAATACAAGTCAAATATACATAAAAGACCTCCATGCCATATGAGGGTTGAACAATGGAGGAGTGCATGTGATATTGGCAAGAAAAATGGAGGCAAACTTGGCCTACAAAACATAAATATGTTATTACTTCAAAATTTAATTAATGCAATGTCTCCTCTTCTAAGTTTGCACAAACACATGAAAACATCCTTTTCAGTAGGAACACAACTTGATTAACTTTTTTCTAAACAAAGTTAACAAATAAACCTCATTACAACTTCACTACACTTGCCGACATCTTAGGCAAAGTAATACTAGATCCTGAATATGTCTCCTAAATATAATTGAGTTTAATAGTAAAAAAGTCTTAATATCAAATTTGGCTTTGAAAAGCAAACAAAACCCGTCAGTATTACTCTAATTATCCGTCAGTGATCCAGATTTACTGTTAAAAAAAGCAAACAAAACCCGGCTTATAGTGAAAAAAATATGCTCTATTATATATAAAAAAAAGTTAAAAGAGTAATAGAGCCTGAGTTTGAGTAACCAATCAAAATCTATTATGTTTAAAAAATTGTACTTATATATTTTTGTAATGTAGTATAATATAGTTGTTTACTAAGCAACAGAACTATTTCTCAAAAGCTATATAGAGGCTCAAATGATGGCAAAAGAGGTATTTGGTGCTTATAAATATCAGAATTTAAACTCACTTCGACTTTATATGTTTTGAATTTTTTATTTTATTTTATTTGGAACATTTTCTTGCGGATATTCTTTAAAGAATTTTTTTATCTTCAAACATTGACATGCTTTACTTCATGATACTTCAATCATCATCCTTTTATTAATATAGGATCTTCTTATATGATCGGCTACTTATGATGAATATATATCTTATAAAAATCGCCTTTATTGTTTATGAACTATGTTTTGCTATTAGTAAATATTCGTTGCATGAAGTGTTAAGATTTTTGCAAGAAGTTATATTCCAAATATTTTTTTGGGTTTGTCAATATAGAAGTTCTATTTTGCTATTATTCAAACTTAAGAATAGAGCACATTTGCTAGAAAAAAACATAGTTTTATTTGGTTAGAGCATTCACATCATATTCTCATTCTCAATGGATATAATTTAACTAAAAACACACTTTCTTTAAAACTTTGTTTACTTTTTAAAATTTCACACATCTTATTCTTCATCTCTATCTTTATCTTACTAATAAAAACTTTATTATTGTTTTCTCTTTCTTATACGCTCATAATACGTTATAAGAGATTGGTTATTGTACACGAAAGTAATTTCGTACGAATTGTAGGAGAGAATAGTATTTTAGGAAGATTCAATATTGTTGACTCATAAATATACTCTCACGATTTTCAAACGGCTATAACTTTTTTCATACGATAATATTTAAAATAAATTACATCGTATTAACAACTGTAACGACCATTTCATTCTCTTTAATTTTAGTAGGTTATTGCTATAGGTTTCTTAACTTTTAATTTTTTTTTACCAAATACGTGATTACACATTCGATATAAATCATTACATGATTACACATTCAATATAATTTGTTATACTTGATGTTATTACACTTATGCTTATTACGTGATTACACATTCACTAATGAGAACTTAATTGTATATGCTTTATTACATGATTAAATGTGTAATATACGACATTACGTTGTTATTATAGGTTGATTGATTAATGTTTTGTATTATACTATAGTATAGTATACTATACTATACCATACCATACCATACCATACCATACTATACTTAATTTGTGATTAGATCAAAAATATTAAGCTATATATTATATATTTTGTCTTTTTTATTATTGTTATGGTTATACGTAATCACTTAGTGAGTTTTCACATAAAAACTATAATGAAATCATATAATAAGTACTCAAAATCACGTAGTAATAATACATAGTCAACTATTGTTACGTAAATTATGCACTGATACCTAATCACGTAACATTACACTTGTTACATAAATAAAATACATATTACGTAATTACGTACTAGAACATAAGCACATAACGGTATAGCGTGTAAAATAAAAAAAGTAAAATTAAAAAAAAAACTATAACTATAGCCTACTCAAATTAAAGAGAGTTAAATGTTTGTTAATACGGTATATTTAAAAAGTATTATCCTATGAAAAAGTTATTGTTGCTTGAAAATCGTGGGTTTATGAGTCACCAATATTGGATTTTCCTATTTTGCGTTTCCCCATTTGTTTCATTTGTTTTCTCTTACATAATTTTTAGATCTAGCGATCACTCAATCTCAATCATTAAATTTTCTTGATCAAAGGTCTATATTCTCTGCTATACTTTGCAAAATAAGAATTCTTTTATATGAACATTTCTCTACATTATAAAAAGTTGGATTTGAGCGTTTAGATATAGTAGTGTTTAGAATGATTTCTTTAAATTATTTATATAATGCAGGGAAAAAAGTACAGAGGGTGGCATGTAAATGCTCTTTAGAGACTCACTTGAAAATCATTTCTACTTAATTTTAACTAGGGAAGTTATCCCGTGCTTTGCGGTGGGTGTCGTTATCGTACTAAACCGAATTGAAACACTCTAAACAACATATCGGTACGATACTGGCACTCGTTATATCAATTGAAAGGCAAAACCCAAAAATAAAATCATTATATACCCAAAAGGATATTGACACGTATTTTACATAAAACGAATATCAATAATGTCTTTCGAAGTGAATATCAGTATTGATTCCCATGGCACCGTTACCGGTACCAATCTTGTTCGATTGGAATTGACGTGGTATCAATACTCGCTGTAGTTTACGATAATTAAAAATAACTCTATACTACCATCGAAGTTGTTCGCAGGGTATCCGTTCGTCATGGTAAAGAACAGACGATATAAGTTCGGTTCGTCAAGGTACCATTATGGTATTCATACTCGCTGTAGTTTATAATATAAAAAGATACTATATACCGCTATCCAAGTTTCGCATAGTATATGTTCGGTTGATCGCGGTAAAGAACAAATAAAAATCAATTATATTGATCCGTTTGATTTTGAACAAAACCTTTAGCGAAACGAAGATAAAATAAACATGTCACATATGTTTAGAACTTTATAAAGTATTACACTATACTATTAGAATAATGAAAAAAAGTATTGTCAATTTATATATAAAAAACTAAATGTGAGTTAGGTTTGATAACATGTATGTTTTTGCTTCAATTACTTAAGCTTTACCACTCACAACTCAGTTTCGAAAAAAATGTATCAATATAGAGAAAAATCTAAGCACGTCGCAACAACATACTCAAAATTATATAAAATATCATATCTTAATAGTTATAAAAATAAAAAAAAGATGCAAAATAAATTAGAAATGTATTAAAAATAATTAAATATTAAAAAGAAACAATATTAAAATAATTTTAAAACACTATTAATGTGACTTTCTATTAATATATATATATATAGATATGTGTGTGTGTGTGTGTGATTTTCCCACGCTTCACGGTGGGAATTTAGTTGGTATCAGTTTGATTTGTTACGATATCAGCCGCTACAATAATCGGAAAGGGAAACATTACATCGGTTGAAAACAATAAAAACAAAATATCGATACTGGTACCAATGTTGGTTAATTGATATCGGTCTGATTCGTTGGTATGCTATGTTTATTTTATTTTAACATTGCGATATATATTTGAAAATGGATATTGTGCTGGTAGCGTACCAGATTATATCAAAACCGATTGAAAAACATTTGTATCGGTACCAATAATTATACATTGTTTTTTACTTTGATAAATTGACATTGTGTCACTATCATATTGTATCGAACCTGACCGAACAATATTAGTATCGTTTTGCATTAATTTATTTGGTTTATTGTTTGATAACGGATACTTTAATCGTATCATCAAAGTTAAATTAGAAAAGAATATATGTTTACTTAAAGTTATAAAACAATAAAATAATAAAAACTTAGACATATTGAAAAAAGTCTTAAACTACTCTTCATCTACGTTTTCTATTAATATGTATATAATATATAATATTATAAGGTTATTTGCCTGCGCGTTGCAATGCTACATTATTGCAGGCATTCGACGGGTGTTTATTTGATTCATTGCAGTACCGGTATGATACATGCACTTAGTATAAAAACCAACACGTTTTTTACATCGGTCAGAACGATAAAAATGAACACTGTCACCGATACCGGCTCTGATGTTGTTCGAAGGATATCGATTGGTCCAAATCGTTATGTACAATTAAAGAATAATAAAAAATCATATTAATATCGATATATATATTTAATGTTAATCTTTATTTTTAAAAATTTTAAATATATTTATTAAAAATTAATGCTTATCATAAGAATAACTGTACGATATAATAGTGATATCAAGTAAGTTTATCAAAAGTAAAAACAATAATATTGCGAAGTTAGTTTGAAATACTATTACAAAATATATTAAAAAATTATATTAATATTGATATATATTTAATGTTAATCCTTATTATTAAAAATATATTTATTCAAAATTAATGCTTATTATAAGCTTACAAAATATAATAAAAAATTATATTAATATTGATATATATTTAATGTTGATCCTTATTATTAAAAAAATATATTTATTCAAAATTAATGCTTATTATAAGCATAACTAAAATATTAAAATTTTACTATTCATCCTTATTTGATATTAGTATGTATAATATGATATAATAGCGATATCAAGTAAGTTTATCAAAAGTAAAAACAATAATATTGCGAAGTTAGTTTGAAATACTATTACAAAATATATTAAAAGATTATATTATATAAGCATACAAAATAAAAAAAATTATATTAATATTAATATATATTTAATGTTAATCCGTATTATTAAAAAAATATTTATTCAAAATTAATGCTTATTATAAGCATAACTAAAATATTAAAATGTTACAATTAAAGAATAATAAAAAAAATCATATTAATATCAATATATATATTTAATGTTAATATTTATTATTAAAAATTTTAAAAATATATTTATTCAAAGTTAATGCCTATCATAAGAATAACTAAAATACTAATATTTTACTATTCATTCTTAGTTTCTATTCATAATATAATATAATATAATATAATATAAATATAAATAAATATAATTATGTTTATAATATAATATAATATAATATAATTCGTATGTGTAATTAAAGAATAATAAAAAAATCATATTAATATCGATATATATATTTAATGTTAATCTTTATTATTAAAAATTTAAAAAATATATCTATTCAAAATTGATGCTTATCATAAGAATAACTACTAATATTTTATTATTCATTCTTAGTTTCTATTAAAATTATAAAATTATAATTATAATTATAATTATATTATAATATAATAATTATAATAATAATAATAATAATAATAATAATAATATAATAATAATAATAATAATAATAATAATGTAGGCCTCTCCAGAAGAGAGCGAGGTTGTTTATTTTAGGTCCTATTTGCTTATATAATAGGGTTACATTAAGCGAGGGGATAAGAATGAAAACTTATTGATTTCATACATATATTTAGTGTTGTGGTTAGTGTTAGTCGTTAGCCGAACGGTGAGGAAGAGAATAGTGATTAATCAGAATTAATTGAAGTTAATTAGAAATATTGTGATTAATCAGGGTTGGTCGAGGATTAATCGGCCTATAGTTAGGATTTTTACAACCATATTTATTTCCATTATGGGTCATAGATCAATAATATGTCCGAATAAAAAGGCGAGTCATTAAAAAAAGTGTTAGTATCTTTTTGTTTGTTTAATACTATAAACATCAAACCATCTTCAATGGTCTTACAGAAAGACTTTTATGGAATTTCGGATCAAACAAACACCCGCATCACACCATTGGAGCACTTGTGTCTACGTGACTTGGCACTCGTCCGGAGCAAGAGGAGTGGGTCCCATTTGACCGTTAAACTATTTAAAAAGAAAACTAATGGCTATATTATTGTTATAAATAGATAAATTTAATTAAATTTAACCTACTCCACTATATATAAACCTTTTTACATACATATATCACGCAAGCAAACACTTTCTACCTCCATTTGTTATTTACCAATTACACATACTTTCTCAAAGACAATGAGCTCGCGTGATGAAGAAACCACACAACATCCATCTTCACGTGGTCTTTTAGACACAATGAGTTCGAGTGACAAAGAAAGCACGCAATCTCCACCTTCACATCCACGTCTACCTCTACCTTCAATCCCTATGTTTGCTCCTCATAATAATGATAATCACTTCATGCAAATCACCAAACAACAATTCAAGGAATTAATATGCAACAACATCAAATACACGTGCTCAAATTTTATCATTCCTTGAGCATTAAAACAGGCTCAAATATTAGAAGACGTCGAGGGAGACACGTGTCTTTGGAGTTACTACTTTGCTTCGGCACCGGTGGTCCTCGAACACAAACTTAGAAGTCAATTACGAGTGAGCTGTACAATTTTCCTTAGAATTGTCAACGAGTTATCTTCCAATTATCAATACTTTGTACAAAGAACAAATGCGGCTGGTAAAAAGGGTGTTTCCCTGATTCAGAAAAACACATCTGGCACGTCAGCTGGAATATGATATGAGGGCTAACATAACGAATGAGTACATACAAATTTGTGAAACTACGGCCATGGATTGCCTAAAATATTTTTATAGGTATATTATTGAACTATATTTCAGTGAAAAACTTAGAAGACCTAATGAAACAAACATCCAACGGTTATTCGAAACCCATGAAAGCTAACACAACTTTTTAGGAATGCTTGGTAGTATCGATTGTATGTATTGGTCTAGGAATGCTTGGTAGTATCTTGGTGATTAAGGATGACCTATCATAATGCTTGAGGTACTTGCATCATGTGGCCTTTGGATTTGATATGCTTTTTCTAGGGGATGGATCGAACAATGACATCAACATCATAAATCAGTCATCGATATTCAATGAGGTGTTAGACGAGTTTGAACCACCATGCAATTTACAGTGAACAAGATGGATTACAACCAAGGATACTATGTTGCAGATGGAATTTATCCGGAATGGTACACAACTATAAAATGCTTATCTTATCCACAAAGTGAGAAAATGAAGCACTTCAACAACGACAAGAGTCAGCAAGAAAACGATTTCGAGAGGGTGTTCAGTGTCCTCCGGGCTCTATGGCACACCATATGAAGGCCAACAAGGACTTGGAGCGCAAGAGTTATATCCGACATAATGTATGCTTGCATAATACTACATAACATAACCGTTGAAGACAAAGGTGTAACACCTCGTAAAATCGTGTCCAATAATATAGTGACACGTGTTGTATTTAAAACTTAGTCTATTAAAGACTAATAGTGTCAACATGCTCAAACTGAGCATCTGAGTGACTGGCCGATGTCAACAGGCATAAATAACAGTCTCTGAGTGACTGATATGTCAACATGCTTAAAACTTGGCCTCTGAGTGACTGATATGTCAACATGCCCAGCCTCTGAGTGATATCAGAGTCAACATGCTTATGAGCCTTTAAGTGATCCTTTACGAAGTCCTAACTCTCATACGTGTCATTTGATGGACAAGAGGGTTCAATTCTGTAAATATGTGAAAGTTGGATAATGGAGGGATTAAAAGTGTCAACATGTTAATTTATACCTCTGAGTGACCTTTTAACGAACCGAGAGCTCGACAATGACCGGGCATAGTCCTGGGTACGCCAAATATTGGCTACGGATGGCTAAATATGCTAAAAAGGGTGTTTTAGGTGGTTTTAAGGGTATTTATTAAGTTGAGGGGCTAAAAGTGAGAAACTTTAAAACTGGCCATGGGGCGCTCGCGGGGCGCGAGAGGCCTGTGTCTGCAGAAAGTTTGCTTGGCCTCCACACATATTGCCAAAAACCATTATTTTCGAAACTATGGATTCCCTAACTGCTATGCCACGTTTGGGACACTGGTAAGCTCCCTCTTACACCCCTAAACACCTGACATCACCTCCTTTGAGTTCTCCAACTATAAATAGGTGTCCAAGTTCACCATTTGAACTTGCACCTTTCTTATTCATAACTCTTCCCCCTCCTCTGGAAGTTCCTAACTGAAAGGAGCATCCAACTTAGTTCTCTTGCATTCTAGGAACCTCTTGTAAGTGTTCCTTCCTTGTGCATTTTCGTTTATAGGCTTTTATAGCCAAAAGTCAAGCGTTTTACGGAAAACGCTTTGACTTTCGGTTAAGACCATTATGGTCTAGCCATTGTTCGTAACGAACATGGCTAAGTGATCGTAATAAGGTAGGTGTTACTCCATATAAAGGGCACCTCCTGAAGATCACGTTTGCTAGACCAATTAACGGGTCAAAGTTATGATATTAAAAAGTCAAACAGACCATTTTTTGGAAAAAATCATAAATTGATCTTATATATGTTATGAAACCTGTTTTGACACTTAAAAAGTTGGTAATAATTATTAGAACATGTAAGAACATGTTCGGCTCGTCAATTTAAGTTCTAGGGTCGGTTCGCAACCGAAAGTCGCAAAGTTTAACTTCTGCTTTGACTTTCGATTCTGACCCGATTTAGATTAGTTAGCTACTGATCTAAAGTTGCATTATGATCTTAATATAATGTAGCATAACCCTCTGAGGTTATATTACATGATCATAATCAGAATCTGAGTTTATGCGCAAGTTCCGTAATTATGTCATTTTTGACTAAAATGCTCTTTTTGCATAAATCAAGGTTTTAATAATAACGAACTTGAAAATAATTTTTCTACTGATATAATATTATAAGTAGGATTATTTGGGATGTCAAACCAAATTATATAATGAGTTTACAAAAAGGTCCTTGAATTATGTCGATAAATGACGATTTAGCCCTTGTGGCTTATAAAATGGTTTTAATCAAATATTTTTCAAGGTAAATCTTTTACCTACTGATATGTTATATTAAATAACATATCTAAGGCATTTTAATCTGACCTTAACATCAATTTTCATTAAACATCGCATAAAACGTCATTTTACGACATAAGCGCCGTTTCGGCGCATAGTATGGTTTTAAACCATACTATTTGACCAAGACTTGTTACCTACTGATTTTAAATTTATAAACTATGTGTAAAATGACCAAAATGCCCATTCGGTGCATAGTTTGCTCATAAAAGGTAAAATTACACATATAACTAATATCCTACTGATATTATATCATAAATAAATTATTTTTCCAGAATACTTATAGTTATAACATTAAATTATATTCAAGTTCCTTTTATACGGTATGAAACTACCGAAACGCCCTTATGAGGCATAGTTTCATTTTAAAACCATAACGCGCATAAAAGTTGATATTCTACTAATATTACAACTTATTTAAAATATAATGGCATATAGAACTTGTCCATGACTTATCCGGTTACCCGATATCGCTGACATGCGTACGGTTAAGTATATGTAACTAGTTTATGGATAGTAACCGAAACGGGTTTAACCTTGTCATTTAAGTCTCAAAATCCAGAATGTTTATAGTTTATCCATATTATATAAGTCAAGGTATTTGTTGGGATTAAACTACATTCTATCCAATCATCGTTTAATCTAGCATCATACGTTTTGATCAAGTACGCTAGTCGGTCTAAGTCTATGACTTAAATAAGACCGTTAGTATTTAATTGGTTAGTTTATGCCATAATCCAGACTAGAGACTTGCCGGTAAATGCTATCTGCACTTCTTACTTTTGTGTACGGCTGAGTTATTAAATTAAAAGAAGACTAGCCCAGGTAAATACTCTCGACTTATTTCCCCTATACGGGCTTGGATTACGGTAAATTATTACCGCTTGGTCGAAAATGGGATCAATCGAATGCCGGGTGCGGCTAGTAAATCCGCATATTCTGTTTTAATCAGTTTTGTTTGATAACTTAAACATCAGGGGTTAACTACCGTGTCCTGAATATCCTCGGCTCATTACAATAGAAATGGCCACGGCCTTAGCGCGAGTGTAGGCATACACCCGATAGACGCTCAATAATGCTTTCCCACAAGGTTGGGAAGAATTGACTCCTTCGTGAGTCCAAAGTGGTGTGTACGTTAATCATGTCTCGGTCTCCGTACCGGGCCCTGTATGTATGGACAAACATGTAAATCTGTTAACAAGGTTGGACGGTCAACTTTCCAAAGTTATAAAAAGATTCTTTGCTGATACGCACTTAAAACAAATGTTTTCAAATGAGTCAGTTGGGTGTATTTACCAGCGCAAGCTGACGTATTTTCAAAAGACTAAGCTTGCAGGTACAATACGAAAATAGGCTGGAGGTGCTCGGTAGTGATAGAGGATCTTGCAAATCCTAGAGCTGTCCAAAGTCTGTTTTATATTCTTTCCATAAACAATTTTTGATCCGCATGTGGATCTTCTATTACGAGCCTGTATATTATTTTATTTCGAACATTTGGTTTGTAATAGTAATTTTATTCCAAGACTTCCGATATGCCATGTTTAATTGACTATGATGATTATCAACTGACGTCACGATACTCCCCACCCGGGCCCACCGGTGTATGGATTTGGGTTGGAAATCCGGGGTGTGACAAAAGGATACGTCGTATACGAGTGGTCGAACGAGGAGTTGTCACCACTGAACCATAGACTAGCAGACGATTTTACCGCACGCTTGGAATGATTTAAGGATTTACGTAACAGAGAAGCTCATCATATGCTTCGACACAATTTTTCCAAGCACATTTGGATGCTTAAAGAGCAAGAATACATGTAGGTCACGGTGTTTTTAATTTTCAAATATTGTATGTTTTTAAAATTTTATTTTATGTTTGTTTTTTTAAATGTTCTATGCTGTTAAATTTAATTTTAAGATGTGTTTTTTCTGGTTTTTATGTGTTTTTTTATTACTTAATATATACAATATTAAAAAAAATAATTTATCATAAAACAATTGAAAAAAGCATTTATCATAGGTTTTATGTGTTTTTTTTTATTACTTAATATATACAATATTAAAAAAATAATTTATCATAAAACAATTGAAAAAAGCATTTATCATAAAACAACTAAATTAGATATAGACTAAATAAAGGGAAAAACAACTAAATTGGATATAGATTAAATAAAGGGAAAAGTAGGTACCGGAGTGTAAGTTTGTAATGGTTTGTTATTATATGAGATTTGAAAGTTTTTAAAGTTCGATTTAAAACCTAATGTAGCATGCTAGATAACATTAGTGTATAATGATTTGAAGATATTACCACTGGAGATGCTTTTAATACATATATGTTATCCCATATCCGATGTATACACAACTATGTTTCTCTGCCAATTTAGAATCCATTCTTATAATGAATGACCAAAATTTTGTTCAAGGGGCATACTAAACAAAATTTTAATACATATAATATAATACACATGATTTAAAATAAAGTTGCACGTTTCGGTGTCAAATTACTAATAGTTCTAAAAAATGGTAACACTAGCGTGACCACAATTATGTTTTTAATCCTATAAACTCGTCCCTACCTAGTAAGTTTAGTATCTTGAAATGGACCTACTATCAATCCCTTTAATCATTTGCAACTTTAATCATTTGCAACATTTTCTAATAGAGAAACATAACTAGATGACTTGACATCCGTGGATGTTTCTGGCCTCTTTCTACAATGTTAAATTTTCAACTTTACCAAAAATAAATGTGAATGTATATATATGATTTTTGTTGGTTCTAGTTTTTATTGATCTTTTCCACTTTGGCGCCTTTGAGTTTAACCACATTACTTTGTGGTAGCTTATAGGATGAATATGCTCCTAATACCACTTCATCATTTTATTTCTTCTTATAGTAAAAACTATAAGAAAAGTAGCATACCATATCGTATTTAAAACTAACAAATAGGTTATGTCATGTAACGACGATCTATTTAAAAGTATCCGAAAAGTGTACAAGGATTTATCGGCTTCTACGTGTCATGTCATTTTGTACATTCATTATATAAATGGTTAAAGGCATTATTAGTTTGGAAATATGTATAACCTCATAGGGCTACAAATGAGTGAAGACGAGTTTGAATAATGCACTTTAGGCTAAGTTTTGAGCTTGACTCGATAGCTTAAAGAGCCTTCATTATATATGCTTAAGGAAGTTTCAAGAAAGGCTCAACCTCAACACAAAAACTTACTACTTAATTAATTTGTATGTTAAAAGAAGTAATAATTTGTATGTGTAGAAATATATGTTATAACAAAGCTCGTGTATATACATATTTATTTAACATAAAACAAAATTTAAACATAGATTGAAATTCCTTTGGAAGTTTCTACAGATAATACTCCATACCCTAGTTTAGTATTTCGAGCGGTTGTTTTTGTTTTTCTGAGGAGCAAAGAAAAAAGTAAAATTTTTGTTGCAATAGTATAGCGATGGAGATGAACGTCTCCAAAGATTGGAAAAAAAAATCATTGGAGGTAGGGGCGTTCATCGGTTCGGTTTTTGGTTTATTTGATTCGATTTATTCCGTTTTCAAAATTTTGTACCCGAAACCAAAAACCAAACCAAACCAAATAAGGAATATGCAAACCGATCCAAACCAAACCAAACCAAATTCAATTCGGTTAGAAACCAAATAAACCAAATCTAACCAAATTGTACATAGGTACTTTTTCCCTAACTTATATTTATGTTTGTGTTCCAACTTCCAAACATCGCAACTAATTTACACCAAACAATACATGAATACAAGAAAGTTTCATTGCGAAATAAAACAAACACATCCATAAAGTAGTCGTAGACACAACCACAAAAACATAGATCATAGAAACTATAAATAGTTAACAAGGCTAATGGCATAAAATATAAATAATCTTCAAACATGAATCTTTTTCCAACTCAAGCAATTAGAGGAGGCAAAGAGTAACACCAGTCGGCTCAAGAAAATGTAGAAATCATAAACTCTAGTTTCTATACTGAAGATCTGAAGTTCTATTATTTTAGAAATGAATGGGTTTGAGTTTGGCTTTTAGATTTACATTTAGTATTTTGGCCTGTTTAAAAAATTAATTGAGCTAATAAATTGTATATGATTTATAAAATATTATTATTTTTATTTAATAATTAATTAAGTTAAACGGTTTATTCGATTATCCAAATAAACCGAATAAACCAAATAAAATAAAATGTGGATCCATAAACCGAACAAAAAACCATATTCACAATTCGGTTTAGGTTAGAAACCAAACCAAAAACCGAATTTGTTATTCGGATCAGTTTATTTGGTTATGATTACGGTTTGGTTCACGGTTTTTATTTGGTTACGGTTTTTTCTAAACACCCCTAGTTGGAGGTATCCTTTTGGTCATGGCGTGACAACTTAGAAGACGAAAAATGAGAAACCTTCAACAATCACCAGATTCACTTCAATCGGACGGTGGACACAATAAAAAAAATCCTTTTTTTGGATTACTAGTAGATCTAAATTTTTAAACCTAGATTGGGATAAATGACGTGAGTTTATCATTCACAATGTAATCTTTTGGGACTTCAGCTTCTTGTTAAGCCGGTTTTTTATTTTCTTATAGTATTCTCGCTGTAAAAAAAATAGTACCAATAGTAAAGTTACTTATATGTAGATTTATTTAGATATGAGTGGGTGGTTTATAAATATCATAATCTCTTATTTCATGTTCTTACCTCTTTCTCCGTCAAAGTACAACACTCTCACCAAGACTTCTTTTTCCAAAAGTCATCAAGAAATTTCCACTAACTGTTAGACTAGGGTTCTACACTTACACCACTTTCTCTTGATGCTTTTGCATAATGTTATTGTTTTTTAATGATTCTTTTTGTTTACAATCATCATCGAAGAAAACTAGCATCAATTATCAAGTTATTTATGTTTATACATTATACATAATGGGCAGTGGTACTGCGTGTGATTACGATAGTAATTCAAATTTGCAATATTAGACGTACCATTCTAAGTTATTTGACGCCCCAATATATATGTGCATCAGAATTTATTATAATAATAGATCAAACTTATGAAGTTTGATGTGTTGTTGTATACATGTATGTCAAACTCATTAGAATAGTGAAATCTACCTTTGCAAATTTTACACACTTTTTAATGATTTTGACACACAATTATGAAATCATATATATTGAACATTAAATCCTCAATATATATTACAACAAACTAAAGTTGTGCGGAAAACACTTGTATAAAATTGTGCTTAAAGACCTGCAAAGAGTGAATCAAACAATACATGTATGTCAATAATGCATCATCACATGTAATTTAGACAAAACATTTTATGGGTATCCAAATTCATCATAGCATTAAATCAAACTTAAAAAGTTTGTTTTAACGTACCAAATGTAATCTGTTTAGTGTTTTGGTCCTTTTACTTCTTTTTTTTAGTTGACAAATTTGGTTTATCGACGGACTAATGGAGCGGATCTACCGATCATATCCATCTCCACTAGGCATAATGCTTATCCACCAATTCAGGAGAAAACCTAATAGATATGGGAAAAACGAATCCGATCATACCCATCTCCATTAGGCATAATGCTTATCCACCAATTCAGGAGAAAACCTAATAGATTTGGGGAAACCCCCATTTTGTGAGAATCAAACCCAGTACCTATTGATCCCAAAGACTTATCATATCATCAAGGTGCCACTAGGCTATAACGTGTTTGAAACATTGTTATTGTAAATGTTTTATGCAACATTTTAATTAATAGTCTTATAACCTATTAAACATCGTTTTGAAATATAGAAAATATATATAGTAAAACTTATGCAAATAAAATTGATAAATTTTAGATTTTAATATTTATAAAAATAGAAAAATACTTTTCATTAACAAGTTTGAAAACTGTATTTTCAAAATTTAAACAAAATTGGGTAAGTCCTTTTCTACGATTTCTCTTTTATCTTCCATATAAATTTAACTTATATTAATTATAAATTTCTAGTCAAATATATGTTATAAAAGTCGATGATCATTCGGTTCTTTGATGCAACTTAATAATAAAAAATCTTTTCTATCCTTTTTCCAATTTTGAAAAACTTAGGAAGAACCAAATTTTGTCTTTTAAATTATTTTGTTGTTAAACACCCAATGAGTACAACTGATCCTTGGTTGCCCACCCACTAATATGCACTTTCCCCAAGCAAGATTCTTCATTGTCTTATAAAAACCCCACCTTCTGACCCCATTGCAAGATCAACTAAATCTTAATTAACAATTCAACTCGATCATTTAATTATAAATATATTCCAAATACTAGGGTTGCTAGCAAGTCGAGTCGATTTAAGTCGAGCTAGTACATTCTTGAGCTAATATTAACCAAGTCTGTCTGACTCTGCTAGAATTTTAACCAAATTGAAACTTCAGCTCGGTTTGATTCGATTTAGCTCGGTTTAAAAATTGTCTTAACTCGGTTTTAAAACGGCCAGATTATTAAAACGTAGAAAAGACAAAAGGTTTTAAATCTTGATATGAACTGGACCAAGTGATAATGCAAAGTTGAGGTAAAAAAGTTTATATTTTACTTGAGATATAAAATACTAGATATTGGAGTTATTTTAAATGAAGCAAACGAGCGAGTCAAGCTCGACTCGTTGACAAACCATCTTGTGTTGTACATATATTTAAAAAATACTATCTAATTTTGTTATGTATATTTAAAAAATGTTTTCTTTTTACTGATATGAAGTAACTCACAATGACAGTCTTTTAAAAAAAACTTCGTTTAAAAACTAGAAGGGCAATACTGTCTTTTCACATTACCCTCCTAATCAAATGCACATCTTAAGCAATTTGGCACACACAATGCACGCGCGCATCTCCCCTCTATAAAGTCTTCCATCATCCCTGTTCATCTTCATCCTACATTCTCCTTCAAGCCTCTGTTTCTCTCTCTAGACCAATCATCTTTCCTTCTCTCTCTCTCTAGACTCACAACCAATGGCAGAAATGTACAACTGGGATAAAGAAAAACCAAAGAAACTTACACAAAACCCATCATTTTCTTCATGTCTTCTTGATGAAATCTACCGGTCAATTGATGGAGGTGATGAGAAATTTGGTGAATTTAAGGTACGGAAACAGAAAGTTGCAAAGAAACAAAGCGTTAAAAGTGGCGGTGGTGGTGGCGGTCGGGGCCGGTTGAAGAGTAAAAGCGCGGTGGAGGACGAGGAAATTGCCGGTTTTCGACAAGTGTGTCTGGTTGATAAATGGATGGAAATGAAAGGTAATGAGAAAGTGACCGCGGGTCGCAGCGGTTCTTTGTCATTGCCGGAATTTGATCAGAAATTGTTGCTTGATAATGACCCGTTGTTCTTTAGTTCGGGCTCGAGCTCTTCGGATTCAAGCTTTGGTTGGTATTCCGAGGCCGAAGCAGTGAAGCCGAAGCCTTCTTGCTTCGCCCCGTTAAACAAGGTGAAAACAAGTGTTTCGTCGCGTTCTGCTGTTAAGAAACAACACAACGTGTTTTATACGTTTGATGATGATCAAACGTATAAAATTGACGATAGTGGTTTAGTTAGGTCGAAAACGAAGGCTTTGAAGTTCTACACGAGTTTGAAAAAAGTGAAGAAGCCGATCTCACCTGGAGGTCGGCTGACGACCTTTATTAATGCCATTTTTACAAATGGGCATTCTAAGAAATCAAAAGATTTGGGCTTTGATGCTAAAGCCCAAGCCCAAACACAAAGCGAAAGAAAATCAAAATCCACCAATGTGTCTACATGCTCATCGGCTTCTTCGTTTTCAAGATCATGTTTAAGCAAAAATACTCCAAGGTTGAGTGATCAACTCAACAATGGCGTACGAAGAACTGTTCGTTTTCTTGATCGTGAAGATTCTCGTGCCTATGGTCAGAAAAATGTATGTGATGAAGAAGCCATCGAGGAGCTTCCACCCACAACATTCGCGTGGCAAAGAACTAAAAAACCGAATTTAAGTGAGTTTTTGATGAAATATAATGATAAAAAGATTGATCTAGACAATGATGATGATGAAGAAGAAGATGATATGGCAAGTGATTCAAGCTCAGACTTATTTGAGCTCGATCACTTGGCCGTGTTCAAGAACGAGCAATATTGTGAGGAGCTTCCGGTATATGAAACTACTCACATTGGCACTAATCGCGCCATTGCTAGTGGTTTAGTTTGCTAGTTTTATTCTATAAATATTATGGTATTGGTTGGTATACCTAATTTACGAGTTCTTTTTTTTATTTGTCTTTAAGGGTATGTTAGTATGGTATACATAACGAAACAATTTTTAACTTTATGATATCATTGTAAATTTCGTAAGCATTTATGATTCAAGAGTTTTTTCATAAGGTTTTTTTTTTTTTTTTTTTTTTTTTTCTGAATGACAAAGGTTACATTACTTATACTTCTAAACTACATCAATAAATACTAAATTACATCCTATATCAGGATTTGAATGTTGGTCTTTTCTCCAAGAGTCAAAACCTCTACCACTCAGCTATAGTTGGAATGGCTTTCCGTAAGTTCTAATGCTTTGAAAAACTGTAATGGCTGTCAAAATGACAACTTCCATTATTCATTAGTTTAATTGGTTAACCCGACCTTAAAACGGCTGGCCAGAAAAGGGAGCGGCATGATGATACCAACAGGTTTATATGTGTACGATTGATTAGCTAGTAACAAACAAACAATAAGGACTATTCCCGGTCTAACTGTTTGTTTATGAAACACTGCTCAATTGCCTAATCCGTGGAAGTTGTGGATGTTTAGTCGAAAACGGAATCTCTTTTATATTATCAAACATACTAGTTAAAACGTAACAAAAATTGCTATATGGTGATTCAAAATATTTAAAATAAAGGAAAGTAAAATGGGATGATCATTAAAAGTGAAAACTTGTGATAAAAGGAGATTGGGGCATTTTTTTTTGTTTGGGTGATCCCAAGTGGTTGAGAGAGATGGAAATAAAGTGGAAAAAGTAAAGGGGTGGAAGGTAAAAGGAGAAAAGATAGGGGGGTAAAATGAAGATTCGAGAAATGGCTTGTAAAGTGAAAGGCAGATCTTCCTTCTCTTCTTGTTCTTGGCCTTTGGGGTGTGGGAAAGTGCGCTTTTGCTTTCTTCAATGTTGTTCTTCGATCGCCCTGCATCACAGCTACGAATATTTTCATCCTTTATCACTATTTAATTTAATGCTATAGATGTGTATATAGCCATTAAATATAAATAAATAAAACAAGAAAATCATATAAACATCGGTAACTTGTTTTTCAACTTATAGATTATAAATAGATAAGATGGCTATGTAAATGTATAATTTAGTTTCTTTTCCTTTTTCATTATACCTAGGCTATTGGTAGACCTTCCGTAGTGAAAGGTTAAATGGCGCCTCCCTCCTCCATTGCGTTTCATGGTGTCGCCACACACTATCAAGGCGGGCGCTATGGGCTTTCAAACGTCCGGCCCTGCGAAAATTTTAGCCGTGCCATACATATATATCCCTCTAACATTTGTTTTTCTCACACACACATATATATATACTTACATATATATATGTATAACTGAAGGGGTATAACCCCACTACACACTCAAGTTATATTATTCTCATTGTGCGTGTTTGTATCGTTTATGTAATGATTGTTGGTTCCGTTACGCTACTTGATACCTAACAAGAATAAATCTGAATAAGAATGTTATAAATATGTTTAACTTAATTTCTTCATTAATCCTCCATATAAGTATCTCATTTTCTCATAAATACGATATTTTAATTATATCAAATCTCTCAAGAAAAAATGGAGTTTTAAGAAGATCTAATACGTATCCTTCGTGTCAAGTGATGTCCCAAATGTGAGCCTTGATTACCTTATCTTTATCAGAATGTCTAACAAGATTATTTACATCTTTTTCATCACTTCTACCCTATAATTATAGTTAATTACAATAAAAACTATTGTATTTTTTAATTACATTTTTATCATTATATTTTCACTATCCTCCGCTCACAAACATTTTCAAAATATATTAAAAATTATAAATAGTGAACAATATCCTTCAAATATATAAATAAACATATTGACGTTTTCTTTTTCCTCCGTTTATAACTACTTTTTATAATATAAATAACACAATCACACATGTATCGAAAGAAATGTGAATGCTCAAATAGTCCTCAATTTAGAAGGAACCATATGTTCATCATTTGGTAACCAAAGAACACCCAATATATCAGGAAAAAGAGAGAATTTGGTTAAACCATAAGACGAAATCATAATATACTTAAAATGAAATCACATAACACTAATAAAAAGAATTGGAAAATGATAAACTTATAAGTAATCAGAATTAGCTTTTAGGTGTATTAGATCGATCAAACACATTAGTTAAGTTCTTTTTCTCATTATTTTTGTCTCCCTAATATTTTATGTCACATGAAGCTTTTAAAATTATATTTTATAACTCATTTTAATAAGTACATCATTTATCTAACATTTTATTTAACTCTTTAGCTCCTAAATTAAATAACATACGTCATTTTCGAGCTACTTGTTATACTTAGTAACATAATTTTATTATTAGTTTTGCTAATCATATGATCATGGGGAAGTAGAGATTCTTTGGTGTGGGACACCCCTATTATTTCACGAAATCAATACAATCTTTGCATGCTTCTCATATTCTAATAATGTTTATGAATCAATGATAATCATTAACTCTAATGCTAAACAATTTTAGTTGTTTTAATAAATTTAACTTTACAAGGATCAAAATAGACAAGCAAACAAAGTATCTATAAGTCTATAATATTTTTCTATAAATGTCAAGTTGGAATTTTATTCATTCAAATACGTTTGTTTTGTGTCTAGTTATATACGTGTGTCTATAGTATCAATCACGACAAGCATAACAAATACACACCATATAGCCTTTTGTTAATGATTCAAAAAAAATTAATTGTGTATTTGATGTATACATATGTGTATGTTATGCAACAACCTTCAAACTAATATGTTAGATTTATTTTCTAGTTTTGTATTGTTTATCTGCATATGTGTAGGTAATATACATAGACAAAAAAATATATTTATAGTTTTTTTAGAGAGGGATGAGTTAGAGAAAGAGGATTATAAGAAAATTCAATTTAAATTTAAATGAGAAAACTAAAAAACTTATTGAACAACACATTAAGAACTCCAAGGAAAAGTCTTTGCGGTCCGCATTACAATTTTTACACATGTGTGATTTAATAAATGCTCATGCGGACCGCAAAGGTTTTTTCTTGTGCTCCTCCGCTTGTTTTTTAATTCTCTATGCATGTATTGCATATGTGTAATACAATTTTGGATGGAGTTTTTTTTGTTTTCTTCTCATGATCGCTCCCCTGTATGTATGTATGTATGTATGTATGTATGTATGTATGTATGTACGTACGTATTTGTGTATGGGGGCAAGATCAAATACATATAGATTTTAACATAAGAAATGTAGAAAGCAAAGTGATGATATAAATATAAAATGTTGATATACCTACAAATATCAAAGTGTTGATATGTAAAAAACAATTCTGACAAGCAATGTAATATATTAGCACTTTATTTCTTATTATTTTTAGATTAAGAGTATTCTGTAGTGCAACCTTCTCCTATATATCTATATTTATGCACACACATGCATGTTTGTGTAATATAAAAAATAATTGACTGTATACGTGATATTTTATAATATATCTTCGAATACTTTAGGAAAAATGATTTAAACGTAATAATTATGAAACAGTGCATTAAACCAAAGAAAAACATGCACAATCATGGAATGTCGAGTATATAATATTGGACCAAAAGTATATTTCTTAAAAATGTCAACGGGAAATTATTGTATATCTTTAGCCTCACAATAGATATTCTCGACATGATACATTATGTATATTTAAAATGTTTGTCTGTTATTATATACGTTTTTAAAAAGAAATTAGTTATTTGAAGTGAATACTTTAAAATAGTCTTCCAAAAATCATATCTACTTAAAAAACTTGACATTTTATTATAATGCTAGTATAGTAATTTACAAAGACAAGACCCTAACACCACCAAGCATTGTGCAAATAGTTTCTAAGATAAACCGACGAGCCCTTTCACAATGTATTCTATTAATCTGATAGAGTTCTAGAGTTCAAAATCAAATGTATTCTATTAATCTATTACTTGGAGAAAACAAAATACCAAGATTCATTGGTTCTCGCAGATGTTGTTTGCAATTGATTCAGGTTATCATGTGTGTTCAAAATTCGTTTTGGATTTGAAAATTTTGATTATCAAGAATTCATTTCGATTATAAGAATTCGAATTCGATTCAATTCAATTCGAGTCAAGTAAATCGAATACGAATTTATAATTTCATAAATTCGAAATTCGAATAAAAATTATACATTTTATTTATTATTTTGATACATATATAACTTTTATTGGGCTATACTATAAAATAATTTCAAAATGTATTTCAAGTATTAAAATTACTCATTATTAAACCCACTACATGGCCCATAACTAAAACCTAAGTAACAAATCTATCAATATATTTCTAACCCTAAAATATTAACTTGTAACGTGGAGTGGTTACGACTTCTTGATTTAAATTTTAGACTTATGGTACTTTATTCGTAACTTTTTAATGTGATATTGTGCTTTATTGCTGCTTTAAAATTTATGTTTCATTTTGATAATTTATGTTTTAAGATAACTTGGAATTTATTCGAATTCAAATTTTTAATCGAATACGAAATGGGTTTTTTATTCGAATACGAATTCGTAGGTTTTAATCGAATTCGAATTCAAAGGAAAATAAAAATTACTTATTTATTGATTTGCGCAATTGTATTTGTTGATGTAAGCAATCAAATTCGCTAGGTTTTAATTCGAATTCAAATTCTAGCATTTCCCATTCTTATATGTTGTTTTGCGCAATCCTATTTGTTTTATTACTCTGATCAACCGATTTTTTCAATTGTTAGCTTGTAGGTACGGGTTTGGGAAGAGAACTAATAATCTTAGTCACATACTCAGTTGTAAAATCAACCCAATATATGTCAAGTATATTTGAGTTATTACCCTTGGTGTATTGGGCATACGAGTGAGTATGGCCTATTGGGTATAATTATTAGTTTTTTTTAATACATGTTGGGATTTTGAGATATCTTTTTTTCTTACCATTTATTTTTTAAATAATTTTAAATTCTAACTACAATAATCTAAAATATATTTATTACTTACATATCATTATCGTTATAAAAGTTTAAAATATCTTAATTATGTAAAATTCAAGATGATATAGATCTTAAAACATAAGTTATTACTTCGTATCTTAAAAATAGAAATAATATATTTTCAAATACGTATTCCAAAAGAACAAAAAAAATCATTTTTCACATGATGAAATATCAAAGTGAATTAATTAAAGTTACGAATAAAACTTATAATTTTTTGGGCGTACGTACTAGGTATGTGATTCGGGTAAATGGGTCTGTGTTTTTGTGTAATCGGTCAAGATATCACCTAATCCTTTACCTTTCCCATACACGCTACAGTTTTCAATATTAATCCCATGTCTGGCCTCATACACAAATACATATCCCGAATGTTTCGAGTTTCGGGTTTGCTCATTGAGTTTGGATTCTATTGCCGTTGTTATTTGTTTGCTTTTGGAAAACTGTTATTTGTTGATTGGCTTGTTTGCTGAATGGTGTAGTCTATATGTAAATATATATAATTAAAACTAGTATTAAGACTTCCCGCGTTGTGGTGGGACATAAACCGTGCCAAGTAGCACTAATGCTATCAGAGATCAGCAACACCGGAAAAGCTCGTAAAAACAAAATAAATAAAAAGGAAAAAATAACACCGAACAAAAAGCATACGTAAATCATTGAACCACGCATGCCCGTTATGGCATGTTAATGTGAATAAATTAGACTGCCACGTAAAAAAAAAATAACTAAGTCGATCCAAGACCACGCACCTTGCGATGAAACTGTCAAACCGAGAAAAATAGACGCATTGTGACGGTCATGTCAAACAGGAAAAAATAAACAAAAAAACATTGAAACTTATACGTACGTTACGGCGTGTTCACTCGCTAAAATAGAACGAAACATAAAACGAAAAATTAGTAAAAGATGAAAAATCTGGGGATCATAATTGAAAATAAGAATGCGTTAGGATTAAATTGCAAAAGATGAAAAGTTTTAGGTTAAAAGAAAAAAAAAACAAAAAGAGCATTAAATTGCAAAAGATGAAAAATTTTAGGTTAAAAGAAAAAAAAAACAAAAAGATTAAAATGCAAAATAAGAATGAAAACCTTTGGGTTTGAAGTGAAAACTCAAAATTTTTTTGGAAAACTCCTCATGCTTGGAGTAAAACTCTATGAAGCACAAACATGTTCCTAATTTATAATACGGTAATGGTAATAATTGCTTAGTTAGTTTGCTAAATCGTTTTTCCAATCATTCGTTTGTTTGCTGGCTTTCTTCATGTTATTTGCCATTTGTATATTTGCTCAATTGCTTAGTCTATATTGTTTGATTGTGATAAAATTGTTGATCAGATCGCTCTACGTTCCTTCATTGTGTTGCCTGCAGAACTATGTTCCGCCACCATGTTGTTGGCCTTGTTGTCGCCCTTTCGCATTGCACGCCCTTTGCAGGATTACATGATCACTAACCTTGAAGAATATGAATGGCAAACACAAGTACACTTTGGATTTGTTAGTAGAAGTTTGGATTTTGAGCTACGAACTGAGATCGAAGCCAATTTTTCAAATTATCGTTTTTATGTTTTTTTTGTTTTCTGGTCTGAGCTTCCGTTTTCCTTCCGCTCTGACTATGGAGGGTATTAAATTTAATATCAAATTAAGATTTCTAGTATGGAGCCAACATATCCCTTAGGTTTATCAAATTTTGGTTGCAATGCTACTTTTTGAGTTATTGTGTTTTAGTGATTTAAATCACTTAAGTCAAAATCAAAAAGTTTAACGCGCTCAATACCTAAATATTCATTTTGTAACCATCAGAGTTCAAATAATAACACCTTTAAAGTTATTCTATTAACTATTGTCAAATGACCAAATTACCTTTATTATTTAATATTAGTATTATTATATATTATCATCTCTACCTCTCTTATCTCTCTCTCTCAACCACACCTTATATTTCTCTCTCAACCACACCTCCACCACCATCATCACCGCACCACCACCTCCACCTACACTGCTGCACCCCCGGCTGCACAATCCTCCACCACAGTAAAAAAAACAAGAACCACTTCGAACCAGATCGGTTTTCGGAAACCGGAGCTTCAGTCATACCAGAGCTTCCACCACTACCACCATACCCCGCCTGCAGCCATTACCCTCCCCATTTCCATCTTCACTCTTCATATTTGAGTATCAAACCTTCCCTATCTCCATCTTCACTCTTCTAATTTGTATTTTTTACAGTTTTGATCTCTGAGGCGTCGATGGTAAGCTCGAATCCGGCATAGGGAGGGAGGGGGTTGGGTTTTGACCGGATAAGATTGTCGAATCTCTGCAAAATCCCAGATCTAGCGGGAGAGGAGTTGAATGATGTAGATGATTTAGGGATGATAGTGGATGAGTGGTGGGAAAGGTGTTGGTGGTGGTTATGTAAAGGTAGGGGTGTAACGGTGATAGGTGGATGGTGCAGGTGGAGGTGTTGTGATGGTGGGGAAGCTAAATATGTGTGTATATATAGTTATATATATTAATAAAAATATAGGTAAAAGTATTATGTATATATACATTATGCATTAAAGGGTTGAACATACGTGTAAAATGATAAAATGATTAAAATATCCTTGTACTTAACTTACCTGGCTAATGACATTACAAATTTGGACTCAAAAGATTACAAAATAAGCATTTATATACTTAGGGCGTTAAACTTTTTAATTTCAATTTTGCACTCAAATGCTTACAACCACTAAAACACAAAAATTTAAAAAGTAATTTACTCTATTACTAATTAATAGTTTCTTATGGTACTAATAACGATTACAATAAATATAGAAAATGAGTCTCATGATATTTGGAATTAAATAAAACTTCAATAACTATGAAAATGTTAATAATCACAAATTTCATACATTTATCAAGTTATTGAGCTAAATCAGTATTAAGCACCTTCACGTTGCGCAGGAGGCTACTAACATTGAACTTGCGGCATGTTAATGTGAATAATTTAGACCAAACGTAAAATACAGAAAAAAAAACTAAGTTGATCTAGGACTCGCGAGTTGCGACGAACCTGCCAAACGGGAAAAAATAGACGATGTAAAAACGTTGAACCACATGCCCGTTGCGGCGTGTTAACTTGCAAAATTAAGAACGGAACGTACAAAAGTTGAAAGGTGAACGGAACGAAAAATTTGTGTAAGATGAAAGGTATAGGGAACAAAAATTGAAAGTACAAAAGTTGTGAGTTAAATTGCAAAAGATGAAAGTTTTGTGTTATAAGTAAAAATAACAAATAGTTTTGAGTTAAAAGTGAAAAATCAAACAAAATTTTAAAAACTTCCCAAAGCATAATATACACACCTCTATACAACAAATATTGTAAACTTAAAATATGTAAATAAATAAGTATCAAATTAATTAATTATAATATAATAATCTCCATCAACACAAATCAATTAACCAACAAATCAAGTCATTTACGATGTAAGTTGAATAACCAAATCTACCTTAAAAAGGATTTGATGTTATATCTCCTTTTTTAACCTCTTAAATTACATATTTGGAGGGCTCGAACCCATTACATCAAGCGATTATTGGATTTTTAGCTCAATTAAGTAAGATATTACGATGTGGAGAGACATGACATGCCATATTCCAGCCGCGTCATCAGGGGATGTGGTAAGGGTGGAAGATGTTTGAAAATGACGTTTTTTAAGAAAAAGTAAAACAACAAACAATCAAAATCAATCCAAACAACAACAACCAATACCATCACGACACGTCACCATCACCCTCCCTCTCCACGCCGGGCAAGAACTATAGGCCCCCACCTCCATGCCACAACCATGGGGCAGTGTACCGGCATGGTTGAAGCCTCATGTCACTTCCCCGACTCCCACACCGTCCAATCTAAAAAGAAATCTTGATCATCCAAAAACTGAAACATGAAGAACTAAGTAAAGAAAATGAAAAAAAAATAACTGATCTAAGGCCATGTGTAGTGGTTAAGCCCTATAACCCACATAGATGTGGGGTTAGACGATATGTAACATTTGTGTAAGAAAGAGGGTACAAAAAATTAACACGACACAAAAATTTTACGTGGTTCGGTCTCAGTAGGGAACCTACGTTCACGAGCAGAAACTACGTTATTTCATTAAGCTTAAGACACCGAAAATTACAATACATGAACATGTATATAGAAAACAATTAAGGTTTTCATCTTGGTGAACAAGAAAACTAAACGCGCCAAACAGGGACTTCGATCCAAGTCTTCTAATCATCCATTAAACAAGCCCAATAACCAAGGACTTCACAAACCCAACAATCTCCCACTTGAAGGCTTTGCGAGAAGCTCCTGCATACCAACAAGCACACAACAACCCAATCGTCCAGTACTCAACAATCTTTGACAAACAAAAATCCTTCCAAGCCTCCAGTTCCATATAACAAGCTAAGATTTCAAATAACAGAAGTCCTCCAAGCCTCCAGTTCCCAAGAACAAATTAAGACTTCAACCAATCTACCTAGTTGCAACGAACCTTCTCATCAGTAATTTGAAAGCCCCATTAAAGCTCTCGATAGCTCCAATATTGTCATCACAGACCCAGTCATAGCAAAACCAACCAATGACTCATCCTTAATCTTAACCGACTCCTACATACTCGAATCACTAGCTTCGAATACTCCAGAGGAAAGAACATTCTCCACTAACAATGTAACATCCGTCGAAAAACAGGTTTTCAAAACCCGCTTCGTTTATTAATCGAATATCTCAGTTATAATTTTCATTGCGTATTTAATGTTCATATTAATTTTAAACGATACATAACTAATAAACATTGTTAAAATTTTAAAACATAATCAATAAAAACAAAGAAATAGTGAATAAAAAAATTAATACCGCTGCCGGGTTTCGAACCCGGGTCAGCCGGTTCATTAAACAAACAACATACCACTCCACCACTTGACTTCTTTGTTATCATATCGAAACAAATAATACTTAAGATGAAATCCGAATTCAAACCGGACTTCCAGCGCGGCAGAACTCGCAATCACCGGAAAATCCGGCAATCCGCGAGTTCAGCCATTATTCCTTTTGACTATAACGTTATAACCGACGTCGACATCGGTTATAACCGACGTCTAACAGTCAATTGCAGTCGTAACCGCCGGAGAAAACTTGACCACGAATCAAGATCAAATTCGGACCCAATTCATACCGATTCTTCCTTATAAATACCCACCCAAACCTCTGGTAATCTTTTCGCTCAAAATCGCACAAACTTTCGAAGCTTTAGCGCTCGTCGGAGATATTTTACAGTCGCCGGACTTTCACCGGAAAACCGAGACTCACTTCAAATCGGTAATTTTCTCGACTCTTTCATTTTCAAACCATTGTTAGACATATATTAACTTCAATCCTTCAACCAGAATCGGTTCTAGTCAACGCTGCCAAGAAATTTTACACTCGCCGAAAAATCTCTGAAAACTCCGAAGTTTCGTTGTGAATCGGTACAATCATCTAAACCCCCTAATATCCTTTGTTTAGTACCTTAATTGCACAACTCATTGATCAAAACCATCGATTGATTCACTCAGACGGAGATCGCCAATCAGAGCCGACGCCCCCTTGCCGGAAACCTGAATTAAACACGCTGTTTTGGTACACTCTGTTCTATAATCCCGTTTACTATTACATTTCAACTAATTATAAGTTTTGATAATCAAGTTAAACAAAACAGTCGGAACTCTCTGATCTGGGTGTTTGTAAACGAAGAAGACGAAGTCAGGAATAAGTATAAGTATAATTAAAATCACATAATCAAACGGGTTAGACACACAGTCCAGCGGTGGACTGTCTGCGCAAACAAAACAAACGTCACGAGTTCGAATCTTGCAACGTACCGACTTTCAGAATTAAAACCAACCTTTTTAAAACTGAATCAGAACGAGTCACAGCATGTTTATAAGAATAATATAAACCGTAATTTAAACAGATTAGACACACAGCCCAACTGGTTGGGCTGTGCGCATACGAACCGAAGGACCCGAGTTTGACTCCGGGTCCCTGCAAGCGGTTCGGCCATTTTAAATCATTTTAATATTAAGCCAAATAAAATAACAGTTAATTAGTATATATACATATAATTAAAACAGAGAATATTTCGGGTTAGAAACGTAGCTCAGTTGGTAGAGCTGCGTGCACGCGTACGAGAGGTCCCGGGTTCGAGCCTCACTCAGCGCACACATTACTCACAGTCCGACTGGTCAACGGTCCGGTCAACGGTCAACGGACCGGTCAACGGTCAAAAAGTCAAAATATTTATTTCTTTTTATTTATTTATTTAATTTAAAAATCAATTAAAAATACTTAAAAATAATATTTTTAAAGTTAGAAAAAGTCCTTAAACTCACAAAAATAAATCTAAAAATCCATTTATTTACCGAACTATTTCGTTATTATTTTAGGTTAGTTCTTCCTCGTCGATCAAATCCCAAAACTCGTGCGCATCCAACATCATCAAAAGAACGCACCCAATGTGAGTGAATTTCTACCAATTCCCCGTTTTAATCACATTTTTGGGGTGTATCATGTGTCGCTTAATTATTTATTATATTATAAACACTTGTGCATCCATCATATCCGTGATCAAATGTGTATTCAATATGTATCAATTGATGTGTGGATTATGTTTAGATTAAAGTTATCATTTTCAGTGCATGCATTTCATAGGCCCATCAGCTCCCCGTGGGAGACGGGTTGAGTACAGGTGCCTCATTTGATCGGCTCCGTTTGATTGAGCCTTGATCTCACATACATCATCATACATTTCATACGATCGGCTCCGTTTGATTGAGCCTTGATCTCACAATACATTATCATTCATGTCATATACTCATTCAAGGTGTTTTGTGATAGTTTGTTTATATATGTTTGCTCACATATGAATATTGCACAACTTTTCAATATTAAATACAACAAGAAATCAATAACAATGTTTTTAAACAAGGTTCACTCGCCAACTTTTGTTGACCCAAAATTTCCCCCATTTTACACATGATACAGGTGATCCAGTTGAGGCAAGAAACACATAAGAGGGCCTAGAAGAATAAATCAGTTTAAGCTATGGATTGTTTTATTTAGTTTCATTTCCTTGTATTTGTATGAATTTGAGTTGAACATTTAAGATTGTAAATTTGAATTTAATAAATATGAAACATTTTAGTAAACATCATGAGCTTTGGTGATAACCCAATTATGCCCCGACTCTTATTTCGCTGCGGGTCGGGGTGTGACAGATTGGTATCAGAGCCATGACTATAGGGATATAGGATAGGTTATTAGACCCTTAGAGCCTATACTATAGTTGATTAGAAATTTTAAATTGTTTATGTGTTACATACAAAATTCATGATGTTTATATGCTTTATGTTTATTGTTACATCCAACGTTATGCAAGCATATTCATAAGTACATATTATTATACAATGCTCGTCATGAATCATATTCTCATAACATATTATATCCATGAGAGCACACACCACACAATTTCCATGATTTTTGCAACGAATTTTGTATTTTTCAAATCACATCAAAGTGAGTTCTCATGACGGGCATGTAGTAACTGGAAGGGTACAAGTACCGGTAGTCGGAACGTCCTGTCTAGGCTTGGCATTCGTATAAATCCAAAATAAAGGACCAGTTTGCCTACCTGGGGACTAACGATGAGAGTACGAAGGACCTATTAGGCCAAAGCATGCTATACCAAACGTCGTGTGAGCTAACCCCACTTTGAGTTGTCATTGTGTCTACACCTGGACACCCTCTTACCATACATCTCGCAATCATATTTCATGGTTTTCATTCGGGTGATGCGAGTGTTAAACCGCCAACACCAATGTGAATCCTACTAAGCCAATAGTTATGGGGGCCCACATGACTATACAGGCGATGGTATGGGGGACATTGGAGGCCAAACATGAGCAAACCCAAGACATCCTATGGATGTAGTTGCATTATTGATGATTATGTTATTTTATTACTTTTAGCGACACATGACACCTAAAAAAAAAACTTCTTAAACTCACAATCTTCCTATGTATGTTCCTGTAGATGTCGGCTAGGCAACTACGTGGAGGTAGAAAGTCAGGAAGGTCAAACGAACGCTTGGCCACCCAAATTGCAAAACAAATGGCCGCGGTGCTTCCTGACATCGTAATTTAAGTCCAACAAGCTCTCACCGCGAATCCTATCAACCCTCCCAATCAAGAAGACCAGAACGTCGACAACCCTCCCTCCAAAAAGTGCTCCTACAAACACTTCAAGTCTTGCGATCCCCCAAAGTATGAAGGGACCGAAGGTGTCACTGCTCTTCTCCACTGGTTTGAGGAAATGGAGAACACCTTCCTCAATTGCGATTGTCCCGAGGATCGCAAGGTACGTTACGCAACCGGGAGACTGTTTGGGGTAGCCCTTACCTGGTGGAACACAGAAAAGGGTAAGAGAGGAGTCGAAGATGCTATGGCCTTAACATGGGAAGAGTTAAGGGAAATAATGACAAGACGCTTCTGTCCAAGAAGCGAAATCAAGAAGTTGGAAGATGAATTCCACTTGTTAAAACAAAAGGAAGGAGATCATACTTCCTACAACAAAAGATTTCTTGAGCTGAATCAAATGATCCCCAACTTGTTCACCCCAGTGTACAGCTTAGTTGAACACTACATTCGAGGACTCCCCTCGAAAATCCAGGATTCGGTTCTAAGCACTTCGCCTGCACACTCGAAGCCGCAATGGAATTAGCTACCGAACTTACCGAGAATCGCATCCGAAACGGTAAATTCAAGGAGGAGAAAAAGAAAGCCCCCATTGAGGCCCAAACTTCAAACCATTCTGTCTCCTCTTCGAAGTTTGCTGGTAAGAGGAAGCGAAACAACAGGAACTTTGCTGTCACACAAACAAACCCCCCTATCACTGCTGCACCCATCACCCAAGTTGCCCCCTCAGCTGCACCATATAAAAAGCCATACTTCGGCCCATACCCAAAATGCAACCGTTGCCAATACCATCACCTTCCCGAACATTCCTGCCAACATTGCACCAGCTGTGGCCGTGCAGGTCACATCATCCAAACCTGTCGCACACTTCAGCGAATGAACCGCAATCAACCCTCAACCCAAACCCACCATCAGATAGTGGGTCAAGCCCAACAACCTTTACTCCTACCACCTGCCCAACATGTAGCCCAATCCTACTACCAACCCAACTACCCCATGATGCAACCTATGCGGGCTTGTTACAACTGTGGAGACCCGAACCACTTCAGGAACACCTATCCACGCTTGGTGAACATCATTCATGCCCAAGCTCAAGCTAATCCGGTAAACCAAGCTAACCAAGCTCCTCCACCTGCTAGAGGAAGAGCTTTCAACATCAACGCCAACCAAGCTAGGGCTGACAACAACGTGGTTAACGGTACGTTTCTCGTCAATGGTAGTTATGCATCTATATTATTTGATACTGGCGCGGATAAGAGTTTTGTGTCCTTAGAATTTGAACCCATCCTCAACCAAACTCGTGATAATCTCATGGAATCCATAACGGTGGAAGTTGCTGACGGAAAACCGGTCTCATTAAACTCTATTATACGCAATTGTACTCTAACCATAAACGATCACGATTTTCCAGTTGACCTCATTCCTATGAAGTTGGGAAGTTTCGATATTATAATCGGTATGGACTGGCTCAGCCAACATCATGCTGAAGTAGTATGCCGCGAAAAGTTCATTCGCATTCCTCTTGCAGATGGTCAGACTCTACTAATCTTTGGAGAAACCCCTTCGAAAGGACTCAAATTAATGTCCTGTCTTCAAGCCCGAAAATATCTCCGCAAGAACTCGCATTCCTACTCACATCGTCAAGAAGGGAAACAAGGAGAAGAAACTCGAAGATATACCAGTAGTGAAAGAGTTCCCACAAGTTTTTCCTGACGACATTTCAGGACTTCCTCCCGTGAGAGAAGTCGAATTCCGCATTGATCTTATACCTGGCGCTACACCAGTCGCAAAATCTCCTTATAGGTTAGCCCCACTCGAAATGCAAGAGCTGGCCAGTCAACTGCAAGAGCTGACTAACAAAGGATTTATACGTCCTAGCTCATCGCCTTGGGGTGCACCTGTTCTTTTTGTGAAGAAGAAAGATGGAACGTTTCGCATGTGTACCGACTACAGAGAACTCAACAAGTTAACGGTCAAGAACCGCTACCCATTACCTCGCATCGATGACCTCCTAGACCAACTTCAAGGCGCCACCTGTTTTTCAAAAATCTACCTTCGTTCTGGATATCATCAACTCAGAGTACATGAAGAAGACGTCCCAAAGACCGCCTTCCGAACTCGATATGGTCATTACGAATTCATGGTCATGCCATTTGGTTTAACCAACGCCCCAGCAGTATTTATGGATTTAATTAATAGGGTATGCAAACCCTACCTCGACCGCTTTGTCATAGTCTTCATCGACGACATCCTCATCTACTCAAAGTCTAAGTCTGATCATGAACGACACCTTTGACTCATCCTTATACTCTTAAGGACAGAAAAGCTGTACGCTAAGTTCTCGAAATGTGAATTTTGGTTAAGGGAAGTACAATTCCTTGGACACGTCGTCAATGACAAGGGAATACATGTCGATCCTTCAAAGATCAAGGCAGTACAGGAATGGCAAGCGCCACGAACCCCTATCGAAGTAAGATCATTTCTTGGTTTGGCTGGTTACTATCGCCGCTTCATTGCCAATTTCTCCCGTATTGCTGTACCACTCACGACTTTGACTCATAAAGGAAAACCCTTCATATGGGGACCTAAACAAGAAGAAGCCTTCCAAACCCTTAAGCAAAAGCTTTGTGACGCACCTATCCTCACACTTCCTGAAGGTTGCGATGACTTTGTAGTATATTGCGACGCGTCAAGGCAAGGACTAGGATGTGTACTGATGCAAAGAGGAAAAGTGATAGCCTATGCTTCTAGGCAACTCAAAGTTCATAAGAAGAACTACACCACCCACGACCTAGAACTTGGAGCCGTTGTGTTCGCTCTCAAGATATGGAGACATTACCTCTACGGTACCAAGTGTGAAATATACACTGACCACAAGAGTCTCCAACATATCTTCAACCAAAAGGAGTTGAATATGAGGCAACGAAGATGGGTCGAACTTCTTAACGACTACGACTGTGAAATTCGGTATCATCCTGGCAAGGCAAACGTGGTGGCCGATGCGCTCAGTCGAAAAGGTTATGCGAACTCCATTCGTCTTCTATGTTCGCAAATCATAACCGACATCAAGGATCGAATCCGAGAAGCTCAACATGTTTCTGTAACAGAAAACGACGTACGAGATGAGCTGTCATGTGGAGCAGAACTCAAAATCGAAACCAAATCCGACGGCATTCTATACTATCTAAATCGCATATGGATTCCCGATCGCGATAGCCTTCTTGATTTCCTTATGAATGAGGCGCACAAAACACGACCCAGGAGCCGACAAGATGTATCAAGACCTTCGATACACCTACTGGTGGCCTGGCATGAAAAAGGATATTGCTGTTTTTATTTCCAAGTGCCTTACCTATTCCAAAGTAAAAGCTGAACATCAAAGACCTTCAGGACTTCTAACCCAACCTGAAATACCTGTATGGAAGTGGGAAAATATAACCATGGACTTCATTACCGGGTTACCTCGCACCTCCAGTGGGTATGACACTATATGGGTAATCATTGATCGTCTTACAAAATCAGCTCACTTCATTCCGATTCGCGAGGACTTCAAGAACGAGAAGTTAGCTCGTATCTACATCAGCGAGATCGTAAGCCGTCATGGTGTACCTTTAAGCATCATTTCAGACCGTGATGGTCGTTTCACTTCACGAACATGGCAAGCCGTACAAGCCGCCTTGGGTACGCGATTAGACCTCAGTACCGCTCTTCATCCTCAAACTGATGGACAATCTGAACGCACCATCCAAACCCTTGAAGACATGCTTCGAGCATGTGTCATAGACTTCAAGGGAAATTGGGACACTCATCTACCATTGGTTGAATTTTCGTACAACAATAGTTATCATTCAAGTATCGGCATGGCTCCTTTCGAAGCCTTATATGGTCGTAAGTGCCGATCTCCAGTATGTTGGCACGAAATTGGGGAAGCACAAATCACCGGTCCAGAATTAATTCAAGAAACAACAGACAAGATCCATCAAATTCGAAACAATCTTCTAGCGGCACAAAGTCATCAAAAGAGTTATGCAGACAAACGACGAAAGCCCTTGGAGTTTAACATTAGTGATCAAGTACTTTTAAAAGTGTCACCGTGGAAGGGAGTAGTTTGTTTTGGCCAGAAAGGCAAGCTAGCACCACGCTACGTAGGACCTTTCAAGATACTCGAAAGAGTAGGACCTGTAGCATACAAGCTTGACCTACCAGAAGAACTCAACAGAATTCACCCCACATTCCACGTATCAAACTTAAAGAAGTGCCTCGCCGATGAAAACCTCCATATTCCCCTAGAAGATATTCAGATCGATGAATCTATGCACTTCATTGAAAGACCAGTAGAGATCATGGACTTCGGAGAAAAACGTTTAAGACGGAGTCGTATTCCAATTGTTAGCGTACGCTGGGAGTCGAAACGAGGACCTGAGTTTACTTGGGAACGTGAAGACTCAATGCGCGAAAAATACCCGCATCTTTTTCCTGTTACCACTACTACTTAAATTTCGGGATGAAATTTCTAAAAGTAGGGGATACTGTAACATCTGTCGAAAAACGGGTTTTCAAAACCCGCTTCGTTTATTAATCGAATATCCCAGTTATAATTTTCATTGCGTATTTAATGTTCATATTAATTTTAAACGATACATAACTAATAAACATTGTTAAAATTTTAAAACATAATCAATAAAAACAAAGAAATAGTGAATAAAAAAAATTAATACCGGTGCCGGGTTTCGAACCCGGGTCAGCTGGTTCATTAAACAAACAACATACCACTCCACCACTTGACTTCTTTGTTATCATATCGAAAGAAATAATACTTAAGATGAAATCCGAATTCAAACCGGACTTCCAGCGCGGCAGAACTCGCAATCACCGGAAAATCCGGCAATCCGCGAGTTCAACCATTATTCCTTTTGACTATAACGTTATAACCGACATCGACATCGGTTATAACCGACGTCTAACAGTAAATTGCAGTCGTAACCGCCGGAGAAAACTTGACCACGAATCAAGACCAAATTCGGACCCAATTCATACCGATTCTTCCTTATAAATACCCACCCAAACCTCTGGTAATCTTTTCGCTCAAAATCGCACAAACTTTCGAAGCTTTAGCGCTCGCCAGAGATATTTTACAGTCGCTGGACTTTCACCGAAAAACCGAGACTCACTTCAAATCGGTAATTTTATCGACTCTTTCGTTTCCAAACCATTGTTAGACATATATTAACTTCAATACCAGAATCGGTTCCAGTCAACGCTGCCAAGAAATTTTACACTCGCTGGAAAATCTCTGAAAACTCCGAAGTTTCGCTTACAATCATCTAAACCCCATAATATCCTTTGTTTAGTACCTTAATTGCACAACTCATTGATCAAAACCGTTGATTGATTCACTCAGACGGAGATCGCCAATCAGAGCCGACGCCCCCTTGCCGGAAACCTGAATTAAACACGCTGTTTTGGTACACTCTGTTCTATAATCCCGTTTACTATTACATTTCAACTAATTATAAGTTTTGATAATCAAGTTAAACAAAACAGTCGGAACTCTCTGATCTGGGTGTTTGTAAACGAAGAAGACGAAGTCAGGAATAAGTATAAGTATAATTAAAATCACATAATCAAACGGGTTAGACTGTGTGCAAACAAAACAAACGACACGAGTTCGAATCTTGCAATGTACCGACTTTCAGAATTAAAACCAACCTTTTTAAAACTGAATCAGAACGAGTCACAGCATGTTTATAAGAATAATATAAACCGTAATTTAAACAGATTAGACACACAGCCCAACTGGTTGGGCTGTGCGCATACGAACCGAAGGACCCGAGTTCGACTCCGGGTCCCTGCAAGCGGTTCGGCCATTTTAAATCATTTTAATATTAAGCCAAATAAAATAACAGTTAATTAGTATATACATATAATTAAAACAGAGAATATTTCGGGTTAGACACGTAGCTCAGTTGGTAGAGCTGCGTGCACGCGTACGAGAGGTCCCGGGTTCGAGCCTCACTCAGCGCACACATTACTCACAGTCCGACCGGTCAACGGTCAACGGACCGGTCAACGGTCAAAAAGTCAAAATTTTTATTTCTTTTTATTTATTTATTTAATTTAAAAATCAATTAAAAATACTTAAAAATAATATTTTTAAAGTTAGAAAAAGTCCTTAAACTCACAAAAATAAATCTAAAAATCCATTTATTTACCTAACTATTTCGTTATTATTTTAGGTTAGTTCTTCCTCGTCGATCAAATCCCAAAACTCGTGCGCATCCAACATCATCAAAAAACGCACCCAATGTGAGTGAATCTCTACCAATTCCCCGTTTTAATCACATTTTTGGGGTGTATCATGTGTCGCTTAATTATTTATTATATTATAAACACTTGTGCATCCATCATATCCGTGATCAAATGTGTATTCAATATGTATCAATTGTTGTGTGGATTATGTTTAGATTAAAGTTATCATTTTCAGTACATGCATTTCATAGGCCCATCAGCTCCCCGTGGGAGACGGATTGAGTACAGGTGCCTCATTTGATCGGCTCCGTTTGATTGAGCCTTGATCTCACATACATCAGTACATGCATTTCATAGGCCCATCAGCTCCCCGTGGGAGACGGGTTGAGTACAGGTGCCTCATTTGATCGGCTCCGTTTGATTGAGCCTTGATCTCACATACATCATCATACATTTCATACGATCGGCTCCGTTTGATTGAGCCTTGATCTCACAATACATTATCATTCATGTCATATACTCATTCAAGGTGTTTTGTGATAGTTTGTTTATATATGTTTGCTCACTTATGAATATTGCACAACTTTTCAATATTAAATACAACAAGAAATCAATAACAATGTTTTTAAACAAGGTTCACTCGCCAACTTTTGTTGACCCAAAATTTCCCCCATTTTACACATGATACAGGTGATCCAGTTGGGCAAGAAACACATAAGAGGGCCTAGAAGAATAAATCAGTTTAAGCTATGGATTGTTTTATTTAGTTTCATTTCCTTGTATTTGTATGAATTTGAGTTGAACATTTAAGATTGTAAATTTGAATTTAATAAATATGAAACATTTTAGTAAACATCATGAGCTTTGGTGATAACCCAATTATGCCCCGACTCTTATTCTGCTGCGGGTCGGGGTGTGACAAACAAGAACTTCCCAGGAGAGATTTCATTCAGACCCATGGTCTTCCAAACCTAACGCGATTTCTAGACTGCGTTCGAAGACCCCATGTGCTCCCACTATTACAAAAATCTCGTACGCACTGAGACTTCTGAATATGCTCAAGTGGATTACGTTAAGTCCAAGAGTCCTTTGCTATAAACTGGACTCATTTAACTCTTGAATCGGCAAGCCAAGACTTCACTACTTGGAAGTTGGTTCACTTCTTCCAGCGACTTACTAACCTACATACTCAAAAGTCTTCAACAATAGGTTCAATGATGCTTCATTGAAGAGGGTAACAAAAAATGAAGCAAAATATAATCTTGAACCTAAGAGTCTTCACTACCTTCCACTGAGTCACAATGCATCAAACCCGGAAACATTCCTAGAATCAGAATTCAATGCCTTTGGACATCGGCTCTAGAAAATAACGTCTCACACCTCCATGCAGCCTCATTAAGTCATCGATGCCCAGCTCCCACTGTCCCTGTTATCCCAAACCATGCCAAAACAACACTCATGAGTCGAATCCCCATTTGTATTTCCTAAGCAAAAATTATGACAACCGGAAAAACTACGGGCTAATCCATACGACCGATCAATGTTTATTAAGTTAATTATGTGCATTTAGACCTAATTATGTGTTAATTGAGTCCATAAAGTTTAGTAATGTCCGGGTAAATGCATGAACAATTGCATTCAGTATTTCGGTATCGTATTATCACGTTACGATGAAATTATAACAACGTTGGTGGTTATTCGGTTAATGTTTTTGTGTCGAAATTGTTCCAATGTGTCTGACACATTAAATCGATGACATTATTATTTGTTCGATGTGAATAATAGATAAAAACTTATTTTGAATAAATAAGTATAGTAATTATTTGATGGATCGCACAGATAATATTTTTAGTCCTTTGTAATGACGAAACTTATAACTTTCACCAAACAAATACTAATATGTGATCAATAAGTGATGTTGATTAGTATCTGGTGTGTTAAGGGATAAGTGATGCCATGAGGATATCTAAGTAATAAACCATGGTTCTTATTCCGTACATGTTCATTAGCTGAATAACTATCGTAAATATGAGTCGTTTTGCATCAGATCACCAACAAAGCAAGGCCTAGTGAACTGGCTAATGATGGTTAGTGAGTTAACACCAAATTAGGTTCTAATCACTCTAATTAGCCTAATGACTGTAAACTACAAGTATTAGGGGTAATTAGACATAAACTTAATTATAACATACTTAATCAAATTCTTAGACAAGGTGGGACTCACGTTTACTTTTATGACCAACCCCTCACCCCCATACTCATTTATTGTTTTCTTTTGCTTGTAGAATTAGCGTTGTAAAAGTATGGTGGTAAGACTTGGTGTATTACATGATTCATTTTAGATATTTTCTAATCTACAAAGGATTGACATCCTACTACACCTTGATTTACACATTGCAAGATTTCAACAACCTTCCATCTTTCTCTAACTCATGGCCCAAACGCCCCTCCCAAACCCTTGTTATTCTTCACACTAAACTCACTAAATCATACTAGAAATCCATATAAGTTGAGGTGTTAGAAGTTCTAGGAGGAGATTTGGAGCTACACTTTAACTTACATCCTTAAATCCATCCATATTAAGGAGGTTCTTAGGTTCGGTAAGGATCCTAACTTTGTTTATTATACATCTTGATTAGTGTCTACTTGTATAGTTAATACCAAGGAGATGTTAATAAAGTGTTAAGATTTAACAAGTAATGTTTTGCTTAAAAATGGGGTTTTTAAAAATTATATATATGTGTGATTATAGTTTTTTTTAGACAGTGAAAGTGTTGATTTGTGGTAAGGATGATAAACTTGATGAAAATAAAACAGATCATATGGTAGTATTCTACTATAAATATAGTTTTGTGGAGTATTCTGTTCATAAGGATTGTTGATGATGTTTGATGATTATGATCTTGGTTATAATGTTAAAATATTAGTTAATATATTTTAACGATAAATTTGGTGTTTAGGGTTTGGAAGGTGATTTTAGTAGATTCAAGCATATTTTAGTGTGTTAAGTGTATTTTAGTGATAATATAACTTAACATGTTAAAAGTGAATAATTTGGTTTAATATTATGATATGCTTTATGGAAGATGTAATTGTATGTTTATACACAGGTTAACATATTAAGTGTGTTTATGGGCTTAAATGACTCAGTATGTGGAGAAATGGTGATCTTGTATGCTAATGTGTATATTAACATAAGGATCATCGAACTTGACAATATTGTGGCTTGATGATCAAATGATCATCAAGGGTTTTATGATAAAATTAGTATTGAAAAACAATACTGTGGAGGTTTTTAGTAAAAACTTTGTTATATATAAATTTGGGTTTTCAAACCGAATAAGTATTTTAGTATAAAATATATCCTTCTTAGAAAAACCGAGTTTTAAATGTAAATGACCAAGTCTTGACGTTGTTACGAAAACTATATATATATATTTTTGTAAATATTTAAAATACATATATTTTCTGATCATAAAATTTCTTAGAATATATTTACCGGGAAAACGGTTAATAAATCGTCTAAGGGTATTATGTGAAACTTCGTGATTGTGAACAATTATTGTTCGGTAGTTACATGTTATCATGTCGATGATAAATCGTGTTTATGTTGCTAAGTGTGATTTATATATGATTCGGACAAGTTCCATAAGTTATATAGGTCGTATGCTTAGCGAAAATGGCTAGGTATTTGTTACGGAAGTAGTGCTTATATATATATATATATATATATATGTATATGTTTTGGTATGTTAACGAGTTTTGGCAAACGTAGACGGGGTGTACATGTTATGTATGTGCTATGTGCTACATGTTCGTGCAAGATCCGATATATACGTGGTATATGTAGAATGTGTTTATGTGGTAAAGTGTATGTTCGTAGTATATGTATGTGTGTGTGTATATATATGTATGTGAACGAACGTGGATTGTTAAGTGCTGGTTGTATATAAATGTACATATCTATGTGAATATGTATTACAATAAGTGAGCAAAATGTTGATTTCAACGAATGAATTTTTGATAACTATATAAATAATATTGAAAATATTATTTCTCGACTATTTATTGTTTATGGGAACGTATATTTATTTTAAGAATAAATATATGTATTCGGTCGAGTTTGACTTACATGTTTGTGGATGTCATTCTACGTGAATAGATATAGTATTTTGGTCATAAAATATATATTTATTGGAAAGTTTTGTTAACGTTGTTCCACATGAATAAATATGGTATTTTGGTCGTAAAATATATATTTAACATAAGGTTTTGTGGACGTTGTTCCTCATGAATAAATATTGTATTTTCGTTGTAAAATACATATTTATCTGTTCGTACTTATGGTAATGGGAATAGGTCCAGGTATTATGTGACAATGTGTGATATTATATAATATATGTGTGTGTGTTTGATAATACACACACATATATATATATATATATATATATATATATATATATATACACATATGGACATTTGGATAATCACCCACCAACGCATTGTAACGTTTAACGTTTTTATTAAAGGTTAACATATCAGATGGTCTAAACAAGTTTGGTAAACGACTTGTCGGGTTTACACATGTTTAGGTCTACCGTCTGATTTAATTTAGGACACGTGTAGGTCGAGGATTTATTTTTGGACACTTTGGTTTTTGCTAGCCTTTGCACAGAACGCAACCCTTTTACTTTATTTAAATGTTTATTTAAAACACGGGAAATTAATGCTTGGTTATAGGGTATGATAGTTCGGGATGAAATCCATTTGGGTCTACCGTGTTCGCATAAGTTGGTTGGTTTTGAGCTCAAAAGTCCTCAAGGTATTATTTCAGTTTAGTAACCATTAGTTGTGGTAATGACCGCGGAATAGTCGAATAGATTCATTGGGTCTAACGAGCCCCGCTCCTAGTCAGTTGTGACCCTATTGGACTGCAATTGTGCTCGAATTTGTTAGACATTGTCATGGTGTACGATGTGGCGAGGCATCATCGCTATGGTTTGGTTATGGGCTTATGTCGGCACATGAGTCATGGTTTTGCAAGACCATGATTTGACTATCAAGATTTTCATTAGACTACGCATACGTTTTTAAAGATTTATTTTTGTTATTTAAACCTGTGAACTCACCAACAATATGTTGACGTTTTTAAGCATGCATTTTAGGAAAGTGAGCGGCGTCTCATGGCATAAGGATCAAGGATAAAATGTATATGACAATACCATTTTGGGGGTTTGACATGTATTTCCCGTCCTCGTATGAGGTAAACTTGTCAAAGCCTTTGTTTTATATACTATGTCTTTTGTGTAGGTATTTTTAAACACGATGTTTATTCGGGCGATGTATGGCAACTTAAATACTTGGGTTTGTAAACTTTCAAAATACGTTTGGTATCGTTGGTTCATTATAATCACGTAGGCTTTTGCTAATCGAATGCTTGAAAACCTTTCGTGGTCGCATCTCGCGTTTCCGTCTTGGGCGGGGTGTGACAAATACCTTCACCTAGTATCAATACAAAGATCCCCTCAATTGTCAAACCACTCATCACCACCGAACAAGAATAGCTTCACAGTTTTATACAAGCTAACATGCAAACGCTTATACAATTGTAGAGTTTTCATGGAAAGCAAGCGGTATAAAGGGTTCTATGACTGTACACAAGACCAATTAACGCAAACCTTAACCAAAAGATCTCCCAAAATGAACAATAGTTCACATGAATTTCACCAACCTCTTTTTTTCACTTATGCCATCACCATCACACACACTGGTTCCATTTTCCCAAGGTTTATCCATCATTAGTACCACATCCCAGTTCCCTTGGCAGACCAATTAACCGAAACCCAAAACCGCCAAACATTCCGGTACAACCGTCCCGTCTTCAGTTATAGCAATAACAAATGAGAACAAATCAGAAACAGTGAACATACACAACAATGGCATGAAGTTGAACTTAACAGTTGTTTATTGAACACTTTCAATGACCGATTTGCTCTTACAAATAACATTTGCAAACAAATCAAAACACCCAAATGTTGAATTCACAAAACCTGGTTACAAATCACGGTTAATTATCAATAGTCAAAGCTTCACATGAAACAAACTTTAATCCTTTGCTAGTGATTCCAAGAGTTTTTATCCAAATCATAATCACAATCACAAACTCAAAAAAGAGCATCTAAAGAAAAACAGGACCTGGCAACTAGAACAAACCCCAACCTTAATAGATGGCCACCTAATCAAAGTAGAAGGCAAAATTAAGACTGTTACCTAGGCACTACCTTGATCTTGATAAAGAAAACACATTGTGGTAATTGACTCGTAAATCAACAAAAAAACTCGTCCTTTAGTTCTAACAGATCAAGTCGTCACAACTCCAAAAGAAAACAAATTTCTTTTAGTCCTATAAAAAGGAAAACTAATTTGTTTTGTCCTTCTTCACATGACATCAAACAACAAAACAAAGACCTCACCTTTTTTCTGTTGCCAGCTCAAACCTCAAGATATCAACATATATATTTTTATTTCTTGATTAGCGCAAACAAGAAGCAGCAAACCTTCTTTCTTAGTCAACCCAACTGCAAAAAAGGCATATTTTCTTGAACCTTCAAACACAAACAACAAGAAAAAAAACAGACATGATGATATAATCTTTGAAAACAGAATAAACCAAATTGCAAATCATTTCTTTCGTGAAACGAACTGTGTCATCAACAAGCCAAAGCTTTGATACCACTTATCAAGTGACACAATGAAACAACACAAAAATAATATAAACACGTAGAACAAAAAATAAACACGACGAAAGAATTTATGTGGTTCGTCCCAGCGGAGGGTCTACGTCCACGAGCTACAACTAGCTTATTTCATTACGTTTAAGGCGCCAAAGATTACAATATTTGAACATGTATATATAGAAAACAATTAGGTTTTTCATCTTGGTGAACAAGAAACTAAACATGCCAAATGGGGCTTTCTTCCAAGTCTTGTAATCACCCATTAAACAAGCCCAATAACCAAGGAATTCACAAACACAACAGTTCTCATATACACTTATATAATCACTTTCGAATACACTACAATTTCAAATATCATATTCACTTACGAATACCTGTATCTCCTAGAGATCTAATACAGTGTATTCACTACTAAATACACTTTTTTAATAGTTATAAAAATAATGCATACACATATGAAAACACACAGTAAACTTTTTAATGGTTTAGGAAACACTAAGCTAAAACATTTTTTTAATGAGGGAGTTATATACTAATCATAATTACATAATATCCCCTCTAGTTATATTTACATAATATCACCTCCAATTCTCTCTAATTACATTGCGTCTATATTCCCTTGCAAGTTAAAACAGGGTAATGACTTGTAGCTTGGATCGTAAAAATGTAAATTTGTAAGTAAGTAGAGGTTTTATAAAGATGTCTGCAGTTTGATCTTTTGTAGATTTGAACTAGACCTTCAATTTTCCTTGTGCAAAGTTTTCTTGTACAAAGTGGAAGTCAACTCCAACATGCTTTATTCTGGCATGCAATACAAGATATTTGGAAAGGTATATAGCACCATGGTTATCTCACTAGAGAATTGGGACATGAGTTGCGTCTGTCCCAAGTTCTTTTAGCAAGGCTTGTAACCATGTGAGTTTGTCCATCGTGTTTGCTAGAGCGTTGTATTCTGATTCTATGAAGGACTGGCAAATTTTTTTATGTTTTCATGTGATCCAGAAGACAAGGTTGGAACCCAAATGTAAGGCGAATCCCCCGTGGATCAGTAGTCATCAGGGTAGCTAGCCTAGTCAGCATTTGAAAAGGCACGCAAGGTGGATGAGCCCTACTAGTGAGCATCACTAAAAGTTTGTAATCTAAAAGCCGTAGTCATGATGAATTAGTAACCCATAATCAATCTTGCCTTTAGATAACGAAGGATACGTTTTTACAGTATATTAGTGATTCTCTATGGGAGCATGCATGCATTGGTAGACTTTGTTGATTGCAAAAGTGATGTCTAGTTTAGATGAACTGACATATTGAAGGGCCTCGACCAATTAACGATATTTAGTGGGATCTTGTAACAAATGACTCTTCCCGAGTGATAGGGGCTATGACGTTCTCATTGATGATAACACAAGCTAACAGTCATTAACTGTAGTACAATGTAGAATGTGGGAAATATACTTATTTTGAGAATGAAGTCATCCACATTGATGATAACACAAGCTAACAGTCATTCCCGAGTGATAGTTACTATGACGTCATCCACATAGTCGAGAATGTAAAGAAGAGTTTCCCCACATATGTAGGTGTAGAGTGAACAGTCTTTTTTCGATCCTAGAAACCCTAAATTTTAGAAGGCATGTGATAGACATCATCCATATATTTGGGATTAACAAAACCATGTGGTTACTTCAAGATGTTAATGTGAAATTCCCATGTAAGAAAGCCTTTCGAACACCAAGTTGACGAAGTAACCATTGTTTTGTGACAGTAATTGAAAGAACAACCCGAATTGTGGTGGACTTAACACCATGGCTAAAAATCTCATTATAATCAATTCCAGGTTGTTGTCAAAAACATTTTTATCAAGGCGAGCTTTCTAGCGTGTAATAGCACCATGTTTATCTTTCTTTATCCTGTATACCCACTTGCAATCAATAAGGTCAGTTTTGGTAACAAGATATACAAGGTGCAGTTACCTTTTTTGACTAGGCCTGTAACTTCTCTAGCTATGGCCTGACGCCACTCTTGATGTTTGTTGGCAATGGTAAAGAAGGGTGGCTCAACATGGATTTATGAAACACATAAGCTTGATTGGCAGAAGGGTTATAAGGAACACGATGTTTTGGATTTTGTTGAAGTTTGAAGGGACATTGATATGGAAGAGGATTAAGATGAGGAAATTGAGAATTTAATGAAGAACTGAAGGAGTAGGAATAATATGTGAGAGAGGAATGTTTGTTATAGATGGATTGATTGAGTGTGTAGAGGGGGTAGTAGGAGGCTAGGGTGTCGATGATGGTTGGTAAGGAATGTTATCAGTTAGAGGTATGAAATCAAAGAATGTTATGTACGTGTTTGAACTTGAACTTGAAAGAGTGATAGATTGATTAGGAGTTTAAAAGGGAAAGTTGTTTCAAGAAATTTAACATATAGAGTAGTATATATGAGCTCTGTTGTAGGGTCAAGGCATCAATATCCATGATGTTGGGGACTGTACCCAAGGAAGATATATGAGGTGGAATGAAAGTCCCATTTGTGAGGGACGTGCGATCGGAGATGTGGAAAGCATTGATTCCCAAAAAACACAAAGAAATAACGGATTAGGACGTTTGTTGAAAAAATATTCAAACGGGGATTTGCTTTCGGAAATGCGAGATGGCATACGATTGATACGATAGACAACAATGCCAAAAGAAAATTGCCAGAAATTTTTTGGTGTAAAAGATTGTGCGAGAAAAGTGAGACCCGTTTTAATGACTGGCGGTGATGACGTTCAACGAAGCTGTTTTGTTCACTTTGTTGAGGACATAACAAGTGGTGAACAATTCCTCTCTTATTGAATTCTCGTAAAACGATACATATGAAATTTGTAAATGTATTACAAACCTCATATGACCGTGTTAATGGAAAACTCTACATTTTGCAAGAATAGTGATCAACACATAACATGAAATAGTGATGGCCGTCCGATGATAGTACTGACGCAGGACCCCTAAAATCAGGTCTAGATAGGTCTAACTTGAAATAGTTTGGGTCATTAACGGGACAACACGTTTATCACATGACTAAAATCATGTCTAGATAGGTTTAACCCGTTGTACATGACACGTTTATAACCCGCTTATCAAAACTATTTAGTTATTTTATGATTTGTTTTGTAAGTATGTTATATATTGTTATTTAAGAATTCTATGGGTTTTTGTTATTAAATATGATGTGAACTGTTTTTTAAGTGCAATATAGATTGTAATATTTGGCGCCTTTTATTTTATCTTGTTTTTTTCTGAACGACAATCACACTTTATATATATATATATATATATATATATATATATATATATATATATATATATAGGGTGAGGTTATTGTAAGAAAATATAAAAGTGTGAGAAGGATAAGAAAGAATCTAAACCATTAGATATTTAATCTAATGGTTGAGATCATAGTGACAATTCTGTAAATAAAGTTGACTATTAAACTAACTAATTTTCTAGATTATGGGTATAAAGGAAAATTTAATATTTTTAAATTATGAAACTAACATTAATACACATGCAAAGTTCCTCCCTTCTTTTTTAAACATTAATAACTTTTTATACGTAACTCTTTAAAAAAAAAATTACACCATAATAAAGAGTGTTTTATCTTTAATATGAGTACCATATTGATATACTTATGTAGAGAAAAAAATTACGTCTTGCTTGGATGTTTTAGTCCATGGTGTTTTTTCTATGTTCATACAATGGTGTTTTAATTGTAGGTTGTTATTTATGTTATATTTCTGTTCTTCGTAAGATGTATGCCTTCAATATACATGCTGTGGTGTTTTTTTATGAGTTATGGTGTTATTCCTGTTATATTTATGTGAGGACAAAGGTCCTTGCATTGCTGTGGTTTCTGGTGTCTTCAGTAGGTTTCTGTTGCCTTTAAAGAGTTAGGGTGTTATTTTTGTTTGGTGTTATTTTTGTTTTGGTTTTGATTAAAGTGTTGACTGGTGTTATATTAGGGTGTTATTTTTGTTATATTCAATGTTAGGGTGTTCTTTATAAGATGCGTGCCTTCAATATAACTGTTGTGGTGTTTTTATGAGTTATGATGTTATTTTTGTTATATTTGTGTTCTTTATAAGATGTATGCCTTCAATATACATGTTGTGGTGTTTTAATGAGTTAGAGTGTTTTTATGAGTTATATTTATATTCTTTATAAGATTTATGCCTTTAATATACGTGCTGTGGTGTTTTTATAAGTTAGTGTGTTATTTCAAATTCGAGAATCCCTACAATAACTGTCAAAAATCAGTTGCATATATTCATTCCATAATTAGATTTTATTAGTTAAATTACACTTATACCCTTAAACTACCATAATAAAAAGGGACACATGTCACCTCCATAATCTTTTTTATCCTTCTCACACTTTTAAATTTTCTCACATGAACCTCTACCTATATATATATATATATATATATATAAAGAGCCAACAAGAGGCTGAAAGAAACAACAAGCAAATCGAAAGGAGACAAAACAAAATTACAATAGCTAAATTACATCAAAAACCTTCCGGTTCTCCCACTTCGGCGTCTTTTGCTTTGATCGGTTGCAAATCCAAAGAAAGCTCCACCGTCTTGATGACCAGAATGAAATTGTCTTCAAAAAGTTTCTCATTCCTAGCACTCTAAATCCTCCAAACCATCGTAATCGCTGCCGTGTAGCGTAGCCGTTTCCACACCTTTCCTCTTGGACTTTATTTTATGTATAAGATACGGTCCTTTAGGGTGTTACATTCAGCATGGAAACTGATTCGGACCCAAGCCAACACGTTCCACCAGATACTTTGCGCCCATAAGTAGTTCACGAAGATATGATCCGGGTCCTTGTCGTGAAGCCCACACCGAGGACATCTGATGTCATCCAGGGGTACTCCCCTATGTATCAAACCCTTTTTAGAAGCAATCTTGCCGATCATTGCTCTCCACAACAGATAGTTGGCTTTTGGAGGAGCCCAACTATTCTAGCTAAACACCATATCGTCACACAAACCTTCCGTATTAGCCTTTTCGATATTCACCAGAACCTGTTTTATTGAGAAAGGCTCTCCCGAATCATTCCGCCACCTCCATGCATCTCCCTCCGCCACCAGGTTCTCATTAATGATGACACCGATTTTCGACAATTCTGTTGTAACATCCGTCGAAAAACGGGTTTTCAAAACCCGCTTCGTTTATTAATCAAATATCCAGTTATAAATTTTCGTTGCGTATTTAATGCTCAAATTAATTTTAAATGATACATAATTAATAAACATTTTAGAATTTAAAAACCATAATTAATAAATAATAAAAATAAGAGAATAAAAAAAATAAATGAGGCTGCCGGGTTTCGAACCCGGGTCAGCCGGTTCAACAAACAACCAGCACACCACTCCGCCACACACTTAAGTTTGGAATAATACTGAAATAAATAATACTTAACATAAAGCTCGAAACTCAAAATCGGTAACCAGCGCGCCCAAATCCGCGGTCGCCGGAAAATACGCGGATTTGCGACCGTTTCCTTTGACTCCGGAATCAAGCGAGTGTAATTGACGATTAACGTCAGTTATAACCGAAATCTAACCTTAATTGCATTCAAAAACTGACCAAATTCAATGATTTACAAAAAAACCGAAGAATGATTTAACCATAACCGAAATCGGTGATTTGCCCTATAAATATCGATGCCCCACCTCACTTTCACTCGCTCAAACTCTCAATCATTACCCTCTGTACAAATTTTGCTGTTTCTGAATCCTCACCGGAAAACATTTTGTCGCCGGAAAACCGAACCCATTTCATTTATTCTGTTTTACTCTAAAATAAGACTTCTAGAGCTCAGACAGAAATCACCCACACTCACCTCAAACTCCCTGTAGAGCCTCTGTCGCAAGTTATACATCGCCGGAAATTGCTGAACCCGCCGGAGTTAGTCACCGGAAAACCGGGCCCCTGTTTTCGGTATGCATTCTTAATCTTTCCGTCAGTACTATTCGATTTATTTGTTCAAACTCTAAAACAACAGAGCAGTGAAACCAAATGTTTAACAAATCTGTGTTCGATCTGAGATTAATGAAGAAGACGATGATCGAGTTGTTTATGAATATAATTAAAATCAGTATTTTAACTGGGTTAGACACACAGTCCAGCGGTGGACTGTGTGCAATTTCAACGCGCACATCCCGGGTTCGAGCCACACTTGCTTCGACTTCTGAAGTAAAATGTTCCTTTTTAAACAAGCTTAATCAGATTCGCTTCAGTATGTGTATAAATATAAAATAAATTCAGTTTATTATGGGTTAGACACCCAGCCCAGTTGGTCGGGCTGGGTGCAAGTTAAGTCGATGGTCACGGGTTAGAAACGTGTTCTGAGCGTTCGGTTCAAGCCGGTATAAACCTTTTTAATTAAATAAATTCCAGATTTAAACCAGTAAGTATATAAGTATAATTAAAATCAGAAATATTTCGGGTTAGACACGTAGCTCAGTTGGTAGAGCTGCGTGCACGTATATGGGAGGTCACGAGTTCGAACCTCACTCAGCGCACATAATTAACACGGTCCGACCGGTCAACGGTCAACGGCAAAAAAGTCAAAATTTTTTATTTCTTTTTATTTATTTATTTTATTTAAAAATCAATTAAAAACACTTAAAAATAATATTTTTTGAAGTTAGAAAATTTCCTTGAACTCACAAAAATAAATCTAACAATCCCATTAAGAACACTAATTAAAAATATTAATCTCAAATAAAAGTTTATTTATTTATCGAATTATTATGTTATTATTTAGGTTAGTTTCTCTTGTGGTTAAATCCAAATTCGTGCGCATTCATCATCAATCCAAGAAACGCACCCACTGTGAGTGAATTCTTACAAATTCCCCTTTTTATTCATGTTTTGGGGTGTATCATGTGTCGCTTTAATTATTTCGCTTATTCAAACTCGTGCTATTACTATTATATGATCTAAACTTATAATGTAAATATTGTTTATTGTAATGTGTGTTTACATTTAGTCAAGTTGCGTGCAAATCAATTCATTAGGCCCATCAGTTCCCCGTTGGAGACGGGTTGAACATCGCGTGCCTTAAAATCATTCATTAGGCCCATCAGTTCCTCGTGGGAGACGAGTTGAACATCGCGTGCCTCAAAATCATTCATTTGGTGTGTGCGTGTGTATTAATTAATATTATGTGTTTTGTGATTAAATTTACATTTACGTTTATTCATATTTGGTTATGCACAATTTTATTCAAATAACCAACATAACTAATCCTTTCAAATGTTTAAATAAGATTCACTCGCCAACTTTTTGTTGACCCAAAACCCTATTTTTACACATGATACAGGTGAATAGGTTGAAGCAAGGGACACATAGGAAATTGCTTTAGAAGAAAAATAATGAAGTTATGAAAAATGTATTTGAACATGTTGTATTTGTATGCTTATTGTAATGTTCTTTAAAAAGAAATAATAAATATGAAACTTTATAGTAAATGTCATGAGCTTTGATGAAAACCTAATCATGCTCCGATCACCTTTTCCGCTGCGGGTCGGGGTGTGACATCTGTCTCCACCGAACCGATATCCTTCCAGACCCCCGGGACCCTCCTTTTTAAAGGAATTGGATTATTTGTTGTGTTACACTTGTGGATCGCTGCAACCACTTTAGCCCACAACTGGTTCGGGTTCGATTTGAACCTCCACCACCACTTGGTTAACATCGCGTTATTGAAACCTTGTATTCCCCCCTATACCTATTCCACCAACTTTCTTTGATTTCACCAAAATCCCTCCTAATCTTCTCAAGTTTATTTATAATAAATTTAGGAGCCGCAAACAAGGAGAGATAGTATGACGGAAGGCTCCCAAACACCAACTTGGCCAAGGTCATACGTCCCACAAACGAAAGGTGTCTCGCTTTCCATTTTGATAATTTAGAGTTAAATCTATCAAAAATGGGTTTCCAAAACTTAGCCTCTTCATATTTACTCTGATTGGGATACCCAAGTACATAAATGGAAAAGAACCGACTTCACAATTGAGCATACGCGCGAGATGAGTCACCTAACTATCGTTAACCCCTATCCCAAATAGTTTGCATTTGCTGGTTTGATTTAAGACCCTAAATAAGGTTAAGCCACCTTAAAAGATGATTAAACGCTAACACATTATGCTCCGACCATTCTCCGATAAAGAGCACGCCATCCGCGTAACAAAGATGGGATATATTCGGGCCACCGTTCGGAAGTTGATAACCATGAAATAAACCCAAATTGATCGCCCTTTTCATGAACATACTTATAACTTCCATAGCGATAATAAAAAGAAGCGGGGAAAGCGGATCTCCTTGTCTTAAACCTCTCTTGTACTTGAACTCTTTCGTTGGCGACCCGTTCACCAGCACTGAACCTATTCCGGAGACGAGGCATCCCTTTATCCAAGAGATCCATTTTTCTGGGAAAGACATTTTCTCCATCATACGAAAAAGGAATTTCCAATTGATAGAATCATACGCCTTTTCCAAATCGACTTTGAAAATTAACAACTCTGATTTAGATTTTTTAGCCTAAGCCACCGTTTCGCTCACAATGAGAGGACTTTCCAAAATGTTTCGACTTCCCACAAAAGCCGATTACATAGGAGAAGTAACCTTGTTCATGACTAGATTGAGTCTGTTTGCCAACACCTTGGCAATAATCTTATATATCGAACCAACTAGCGAGATCGGGCGGAAGTTTGATAGCTCTTGAGGGTTATTTGATTTAGGAATTAGAGCTACAAAGAGGAGTTGCATCCATTGCTAATCGTTCCATTATTATGAAAATCCTTCATAACCCCGTTACCAAATGTTTAATTTTTTCCTAGAATACCTTGAAGAATTACAAAGAAAAACCGTCTAGGCCCGGTGCTTTCCCTCCATCACAGCTTTTAATGGCTATTAAGACTTCACTTTCCGAGAACTGCTCACAGAGAACAGCTCCATTCTGACCTGATAAGCTCGGCATCCCATAGTTGTTAAATTCTGACCTGTGCCTGATTGGTTCTGAAAACTGTTTTTTAAACCATTTTCGGATCTCCTCTTTCAACTCCAACGGATCCGAAACTAGTCTGTCATGGAACTTCATGCCATTTATCCTATCCTTGGCCATGTTCACAGAGATCATTTTGTGGAAATATGCGTTGTTTCACCACCATATTTCAGCCAGTTGACATGAGCCTTTTGTTGGAGATTTTTAACTTCAACCAACTCCAATTTATTAGCCTTCACTTCAAGCTCAATTCTAGTTCTCTTTTCCTCCTCCGATAACAGCCCGTAAGCGGCTTTCTTCTCAAGTTTATCAATTATATCAACCATATCATACCTCTCCTTGTTTTCCACTTCCCTGATTTCCATCCTCCACCTTTTAATATCCGACTTGATCCGTTTAAGAATGCCAACTAAAACCTCATATTGATTACCCCCACGATTAATAGTGGACATGGCACTATCGACAATCTCCACCAGTCTTTGCTCCCCCACCCAAGAGTTAAAGAACTTAAAAGGTATGGGGCTAAAATCGGCAACAGAACACGCCATCGAAATCGAGGAGTGATCGGAAAACCCCTTTTATGGACTTCAACTTTAGCATTCGGCCAAAGGCTCATATACAAATCATTTACCAAGAACCTGTCAAGTTTACTCATTTTAACATCACTATGGCCCGGAATAAAAGTAAATTTACCCCAGTCATCGAGTATTCAAGGAGCCCAGTGCTGGTGATAAAGCCGTTGAATGCGTCAGCCGCTCCACGATCCAATCTTGAGTTTACACGCTCATCTTCAGTCCGCACTTCGTTAAAATCTCCAAACATAACCCACACCTAATGTATTGATTGAACAACCCCGCTATATCATCCCACAGAGCTCTTCTACGGGTCGGGTCATTGGGGACATGAAGGTTTAAAATATTAACTCTGCCTTCAACACAAGAGAACTACCCCGATGATAGCAAAAATCTTTGGTTCTTGGTTACCAGATCTACATTAAAGGTGTCCGGGTTTCAAATAGACGCCAAACCCCCAGTTTTTCCAACGGAGTCGACAATCGCTTTCATGTTAGAATTGTCCCAGGACCGACGTAGAGCAAATTCAGAAAAACCCACTTGGTGTGTCTCCTGAAGACCTATGAAATCGGCTTTTAGCTTGCACTTCAGACCTCGCACCCAACTTCCTTTGCGCGGATCAGAAACCCCATTTATATTAATAGAAATAAAATTAATTGGCAGCTGTTTGCCTCCATTTCCCCACTAACAAATTTTTTCACATGATTTTCGAATCCATTCACACCTATCCCAGACAAGATCCAAATTCCAAAGTTCGAACAACTTCTAATTCGAAGTTACGCCGGACCCACTCTTCCTCTGGACATCCGTCCACTGACCTCCTTTGTTCACTTCTCCTCGTAACTAACTGACTCTACAACCCTATTTTCCTCTTTTTCAAGTCTAAAGACTTCCTCAATATTAAAAGGATCGGAGTCAGACCCTGTCTCCATTGCCTGATTTAAATCAGGGGTTTTAAACTCCTAGGCCACATTACTTTAATTAAAACCACGTTTAGGCCTTTTAGTAATATAACTAGGCTCATGAACTAGCCATCCATTCAGAAGTCTAGTGTCTCTGTTCCGTACCTCAGGCCCCACGTTTTCTCTCTCCTCATGAATGGCTATCAGCCGATAATTCCTGATTCCTAGACGTACCCAACTCCTACGCATGCACTTCTGAGTTGGGAAATGAGTTTCCCTTTCGGTTACCCATGCACGTATGAGTCGTTTCCAACGTGCAACCGTTCGTTTCTCTTTCAATGGATACCAGAGTCTTTCCAACTTCTGACGACCTCCCCGGAGACCCTATCTCCAGCGTATCCGTATCTAGGAAGGCCGGACTCCATTGTCCTGAAATCTCCTCCAGCCAGACCTTGATATTATGTTCCTTCCAGGTTAGATTAATCTCCTTAGAGACCCTCTTACCCGTTTAGACCAAAATAGCCACACGATCTACCGCATCGTTTGCCTCGGCCTCAGATTTAACCAGGAGACGACCGCATCTTTCTCCAATTCTGTTAAGCACATGGCGGTCCCATAGCAAAACAAGAACACCAAGCACCTTTATCAAGGGAACTCTCTCAAAGAGAGGTGGGATCCCCTCCCACACATAAAATCTCGAAAACTACTTCTCCCAATCCTCGACTCTGTGTCTTCGGAACTCTTCAGCATCCTGAGGATTATTGAAAGAAAGAAGCACTTTAAGCCCTCCCAGGTCAAGACCTTCCTCCATAACCCCTGTGAGGTGTTCTTTCAAATTGTTTAGGATGTCAATATCCTTGACTTCTCCAGCGAGAGACTTGAGCTCCCACTTTCAGATTATTTTATCTTGTTTTACTGGAAACAATGTTGAAAGGGTCGGGTATGCCGTGTCTTATCAAGGTATATTTAATCGCATTAAATGAGTCTTGTTCTGTAAACCATTTATTAAGCACGTGTATTTTTGTGTCCAAATAAGTGACGTGTGTCTGACTCGTATTTTACCCATTTAAATTTTGTCGGGTAGTGTCTGCTTCATTTAACACAGTTAAACACGTTTTGCCACCCTTAAACTAATTGTGTATTCTAGTTTAATTCTTTGATTTTTATACAAAAAAATCTATACAAAACAAATACTAGGGTGGAAGAAGTAGTCATCACACTCCATCACCCATCACACCATTACACACAATCATCATTTGACACCTCAATCCATCACATTTTACTCTATCAGGCCATGTGTCGTGGTCACCAAACACAACCCCCTTTACCTCAACATAACCCCCACAACATATGTGTGTAGTGGTTAACAACACATAACCCCTACCACATACCCCACAAAACACATTTCCCAACCCACCCTTACTTACATATCCCCCTTGAATCCCGTTATGCTTATCACGCCTGAAATTATAACCCTCTCATAGCGCCTGGGGGAGGCGGTATTCCGGGCGTTATGGAGGGTTATAGCCCCTTATAACACCGCTACTATGTATGGACTCACACTTGCAATGGTCATCACTGTTAGAAAGTGATTCACAGAACACTGAATTGATGTGTATTTTTTGTATATCTCATTACAAAGAAAGGTATTGAATTTATACACAAAACCGTAATCTAAATATAGAAGACAGCTTGGTTTACGGCTGGATTTACAGCTTATTACTAGCTGTCTTCGACCCTGCTAATCTTAACAGCTGATTACTAGCTGTCTTTGACCCTGCTAATCTTGGGAGATGATGCTTGACTGATCCCGTAATCTTTTATTTTCAACACTCCCCCTCAAGTTGAATAGTTGGATTTCCAAAATTCAACTTGCCCAAGCAATCGCTGAAAATTTTCCCGTTAACTGCTTTTGTTAGAATGTCAGCAAGCTGATCCTTTGATCGAACGAATGGTAGTTCAATCGTACCATCTTCCAATTTTTCTTTGATGAAGTTCCTATCAACTTCCACGTGTTTAGTTCGATCATGTTGTACTGGGTTTTCTGAAATCTGAATTGCAGCTTTATTATCACACATAATCTTACTTGTTTCTTTTGACGGAAAACCAATCTCAGCTAAGAGTCTCCGCATCCACATGGCTTCTGTTAAACCTCGAGCTATACCTCTAAATTCAGCTTCTGCACTTGAAAGAGCAACCACCTTTTGTTTTTTACTTCTCCAAGTAACAAGATTCCCTCCAACTAAAGTGAAGTAGCCTGTTGTTGATCTCCGACTTCCCTTATCTCCTGCCCAGTCGGCATCGGTATAGATTTGAACATTTAGGTGTCCATGTGATTGAAACAGGACTCCATGACCCACTGTTCCTTTGAGATATCTAATAATTCTCCAAACTGCTTCCATATGTGACTGTTGAGGTTGGTGCATGAACTGACTTACTACCCCTACAGCATAGGCAATGTCTGGACGAGTATGTGAGAGATATATTAGCTTTCCCATCAGCCGTTGGTATCTTTCTTTATTTGCTAACTTTGCTCCTTCCTCCATATAAAGCTTTTGGTTCGCACTCATAGGAGTGTCTGCTGGTTTGCAATCGATCATTCCGATCTCTGCCAATAAGTCTAAGACATACTTCTTCTGGCTAATGAAAATTCCTTGTTTTGACCTCAGTACTTCAATTCCGAGGAAATACTTAAGTCTGCCCAAATCTTTCATTTCAAATTCAGCAAACAAGTTTTCTTTGAGTCTTACCATTTCTTCTTTATCGTTCCCTGTAATGATCATATCATCTACATAGATAATTAGGCAGGTTACGAATTTTCCTCTTTTTTTGAGAAACAAAGTATGATCGGCATTACTCTGTTTATATCCAAACTTTTTCATAGCTACCGTAAATCTGCCAAACCAGGCCCGGGGAGATTGCTTCAAACCATAAAGGGACTTCTTCAGACGGCAAACTTCTCCAGTTTTGAAATCTTTTGTGAATCCTGGAGGAGCATCCATAAATACCTCTTCATCTAGGTCTCCGTGTAAAAAGGCATTTTTTACATCGAACTGTTGAAGTGGCCACCCTTCATTTGCAGCTATCGAAAAAAGAACCCTGATTGTGTTCATTTTTGCAACCGGGGAGAATGTTTCAGCATAGTCAATCCCATGTGTCTGGGTATACCCTTTTGCTACCAGTCGGGCTTTATATCTTTCAATTGTACCATCTGGTTTATACTTAACCGTATAGACCCAACGACACCCCACGGATTTCTTTCCCAATGGGAGAGTACACTTTTCCCAGGTATTGTTCTTGATTAGGGCTTCCATTTCCGTTTTCATCGCTTCCTTCCAATGTTTAGACTTTAAGGCTTGATCCACGTTTGTAGGAGTTTCTTCGGAATAAACAGATGAGATAAATGCTTTGGCTTCCTTAGTGAAATTTCCATCGGCCACACTAGCTATAGGATAACTAGATCTTCTTGGTTCTTTTTCAGGAGAATACCGTTTCGGAGGAACCCCTCTGTTTGTTCTAGGGGGTAACACATATCTTGATGGTGGTTCTTCTTGTCTGGATTCATCTGCCTGCAAATTTTCAGTTTGTTCTGTGGCAGTTTCATGGTTAGAAGTATTGGTATCCTCGGAGTCATTAGGAACTTAAAAAATACCACCAGACTGAATAGGATGAGTATTACTTACCTCGGACACCAGGTTAGGAGGAACATTAGGACCGTCAGTAGCACTGAAATTGGACTCTGGTGACTCTGTAGTTGGTACATAGGGAACATATTTTAACCAGCTTAGTGTCTAAACATTCCTTCTCCCCCTGACCACTGAGTTGGGAATTGTAGTAATACTCGGTTTCAAGAAAGTCACAGTTTATTGTGGTGAACATATGACGTGTTTTTGGATTATAACATCCGTATCCTTTTTGATTCATTCCATACCCAACAAAGACACATTTTTCAGCACAAGGATCAAGTTTGGTTCGATATGATTTAGGTATGTGAACAAAGGAAGTACATCCAAAGATTCGTGGTTGAAGAGTGAGAACTGAGGGTAGTTTGAAGAATTTTGAAAGAGTGTGTAACGGAGTGTTAAGTTTTAGGATTTTTGTTGGGAGTCGGTTGAGAAGATAGGTAGCAGTAGCAAGGGCTTCAGGCCAAAAATATTTCGGGACCTGAGATTCAATTAGGAGAGCTCGTGTCATTTCTAGCAAAATGCGATTTTTCCTTTCGGCGACACCGTTTTGTTCTGGGGTGTTTGGGCATGTAGTTTGGTGGATTATTCCCTTGTCTAGGAAAAAGGATTTAAACGAGGTATTAACAAACTCACCGCCATTATCGGATCGGAATATTTGGATGTTTGTTTGAAATTGGGTTTGGATCATGGCGTAAAACATAGTGAACTTTTCAAATACTTCGGATTTGTTTTTCAAAAAATAAACCCAGGTCATTCGGGTACAATCATCAACGAACATCACAAAGTAACGAAGGTTTTGCCCCCCAAGAACTGGGGCAGGACCCCATACGTCAGAATGGATTAATGAAAATGGCAAAGCAGCCTTAGTATTATTGGGTTTAAAAGTTTTTCTGTGGCTCTTTGCTAAAACGCATGTTTCACAATGTGACATAGAATTAACTGGAAATAGTTTTGGAAATAAAATATGTAAATAACTTGTAGAAGGATGACCTAATCTTCGGTGCCACAGCCAAGCTTCTCGTTCCGATGTCCCATGAGTCAACATCACAGCACCACTTTGAGTCACCTCATCCACATAGTACAACCCTTGACTTTCAGTGCCACGCCCAATGATCACTCCCGTCCTAATATCCTGTAAAATACAAAACGTAGGGTACATTAGGACAATACAGTTGAGTTCTTTTGTGACATGGCTGATGGAAAGCAGCTTATGTGATAACGAGGGAACATAAAGACAATTAGAGATTTTTATTGTGGGTGAAATCTCAATAGTCCCTCCCGATTTTACATCCATTATTCCTCCATTTGCTGTTTGAATATGTGTTTTTTTTGGTTTGGTTGTTGAAATAATATCCGATAGCTCATAAGTCATCGTATCGGTCGCGCCACAATAAAAAATCCATAGTTTTTGTTTTTGATGTTCGTGGGCCATATTGACATTTCCCTTATTTTCAGGGACTATATGTGCAACATTTGCCTCTTTATCAATCGTGTATAACCGAGGGTTTGAGGGTTGCGCCCCAAACCCTTTACCTGTTGCAGTATCTTCTTCTTCATCTGCTTTGGCCATTCCGCCGAACCCCGATCTGCTCCGGCTTTCATCTCTGGTGACATCTCGGCTGCCGGCGCTAGAAGACTTCCCTTTTTCCGTAGTCTTTGTGCCTCTCTTCTGACCATCAGACCACCATTCGGGATACCCAACGAGTTTGAAACATTGTTCCCGGGTATGTTTCGTCATGCCGCAATGATCACATTTGAGGTGAGTTTTGTCGTCTTTGTTACTTGTTCCGATTCTTTTTCCATCGGCCCGTCGGTAGCCCTTTGATGCAAGCCCTAATCCGTCAATTTCCGAGGCCATTAGACCCACTGTGATACCCTGTGTGTCATTGAGAGGTGTTCCCAGAATGTTCTTGTGAGCGGCCTCCTTGCGGACAGTGGCGTATGCAGTTTCTACGGTTGGAAGGGGTTCTAACCGGAGTATTTCCCTCTTTATAGGGTCATATTTCCGGTTGAGTGCGTTTAGAAACTGAAACAGTTTCTGTTCCGTCCTGATTTTGTGATATGCTTGGATATCGGTTGGGCAGGTCATAGGGTTTGGGTCAATCCGATCAATCTCTCCCCATACTCCTTGGAGTATAATCCACAATTCTTCTAGGGAGAGATTGTTCTGTTTGATTTCATTTGCCTTGACATGTAGGTTGAAGGTTTGGAGCTTGTCTCGCCCACTGCTATATGTTATAGCCAGGGCATCCCACAGTGATTTTGCTGTCGGAAATTCGGTTAAATTGCTGGCAAGGGTTGGTTCGATGTTTTGTATGAGCCATGAGAAGACGACTAGGTCGTCTTGTTCCCATTGTTCATATTCTTCGCTGGTTTGATTTGGTGGGTTGGTTGATAAATGGTTTAGAAAGGCTTTGGATTTACCGCCTATGGCTACCCTCATCATCCGGGTCCATAGAGCATAATTCTGGCTGTTGAGCTTGAGGTTTATTTGAAGGTTATCGGACAGTTTTGGGTTTCGGTTTTGTGGGTTGAGGCCATTCTTGAGCAGATTGGCGATTTAAATTGATAGATCTTCTCCCAAGTTACCGGCTTCAGCCATGGCAGCTTGGTTGAGAGGATGATTGGTTTGGGTGAGCAAGGTAAATGATGAACAGGTCAAGAACGACACTGCTCTGATACCATGTTAGAAAGTGATTCACAGAACACTGAATTGATGTGTATTTTTTGTATATCTCATTACAAAGAAAGGTATTGAATTTATACACAAAACCGTAATCTAAATATAGAAGACAGCTTGGTTTACGGCTGGATTTACAGCTGATTACTAGCTGTCTTCGACCCTGCTAATCTTAACAGCTGATTACTAGCTGTCTTTGACCCTGCTAATCTTGGGAGATGATGCTTGACTGATCCCGTAATCTTTTATTTTCAACAATCACATTCCATCACTCACTTATTTTTGTTTTTTAATTTTTAATTAAAGGAAAATATGTAAGTCAAATAAATTAAAATTGCATTAAACTTAAAAAAATACAATAAAAATAAAACTTCATAACCTAAAAAAAAACGTTGCTAAAAATAAAAAAATAATAAACTACCAATTTTAAGGAAATAAAAAACAACCTAAAAGTTACATGTTCAATTGCACTTCACACAAATTTCCTGTTCACGTTTTATGAGAATTGAACGATACGGTTCTTCGGCGTTTTCGTGCGGTCGGTTCAAAATTTTCAAATCGTTATTCTTCTATATCTCAAGTAAGTGTTTCATGTATTGTTCTTTAAGATAAGAGATTAACAAATATTGTAGCGTGTATTCTGTAGATATAAATTGTGTATTAAATGGGTAAATATTAGATGTATATATAGGGTAAGAATATATATTAAAATAAAATTTAGGCCCCCAACAGATATATTCAACAACTATATTCTCAAAACAAAACCCACCATCACACCGAGATAACAATTACCCACACACCCTCCATCACCCGTGATACCCCTTTGCGGCTGTGTATTACGCCATCATGCACATACATCACTACCCACCCCCTGCACACTCATATAATGTTTAAATGAAATGTCTATTACAAATATATTCAAATTTAATACTTTTATAATTATTGTAATTTCCAAAGAAACAACAAACATTTTAGTATTTCGAGGAAGAATCTACAAAGGAAGGACATGAAAGACAAAGTTAAAGAAGGGTTGGGAAGGGGTAGATTTGGTGATCCCGAGGTTTGTTCCATGAGATTGTTTGCAGCTTTAGCTTTTCCAAATTCACATTCACACTACAATAAAGTAGAACCAAGATGATCATGTCTTGTATGTTCAATCATCAATAAAGCAAATATATGATATAAAACCTAAATTAAGATTTATGTGGAAAAATGTGTTCCAAATATGTGTCACTTCCCGATACGTTTGGCTCTCTAAACATCTGGGGTCATGATTAAACTCAAAATATGGCATTAACCCTAGCCAATTGGTCTCCTATGCTTTCTATAGAAAGTGTATATATATGATTGAAATCGATCGGACCACCATTGTGCCCATGTTCTTTCTAAATGCATAATGGGTAACTAACTAATAGTGTCGTTAGTGCGGTATTCGGCTTTATATTGTACCATATTGCGTCTATAGGTTTTCTTTTTTCTCTCTTAAACAATGATGTGGCTTTTTGAGGACTTACGCCCCAAACTATACAAGCTCTGAGTCCTTCCCTGGCTTCGCGAGGGACCCTAGTTGGTTCTGGCTTTTTTAATTGGATCTTAAAAAACGCTGGTCCGGAAATGGTAAGATTGCAATTTGGATACCAAACTTTTAATAGAACAAAGATCAACCTTATAAACTTTGCATCAAACATACCTTCTTACATATTAAACTTCAAAATCTTTTAGAATTTTAAAAGTAACCTTGGTGAAGTTATGCTAACTTTAGCCTTGGTAAGCAATTAATTTCTTTTTACACAAAAAAAAAAAAAAAAAAGAAATCTGCATTACCTATTGATTCAATTCACTGATTAGCCTATAAAGAAACATAAGAAGCAAAAAGTTGGATAAGCCCAGAACTGGGTTGTTTTCATTATGGGCCTAGCCGTATTTGCTCTTCAACTTCCTTAGGCCCATAATTACCATGATGCATTCAACCATCAATACTTATACAACTCTATCCCCGACATGTATTATTATATGACACATTTTAAAAAAAATAAATAGGGACGAAAATACATTAAGAATTAAGAAGTCGAAATCTAACTTTTTGCATGAAAAATAAAAGTAGGGATGTTCATTATATCCAAGCAGTTAAATCATGTATAAAAATGGAGAAAAGTTAATATATTTAATGTGGATATCGTTAATTCTTACTTGGGTATGTATTTTTTAATCTTGAAAGTAAAGATTCAGAGAAGAGAAATTGAATTCTTTTCTTGTATATCTCAACCACTGATTTTAACTCCTACTAATACAAAGCTATAAGATGAGTTAGATAAGAATAATTGCTTTCTAATTAAATAATTGTTTTTCTAATTACAATTTATGATCAAGAATGACTGATGATAGGAGTTGTGTGTATAGTTGTTTTATATCTATTTATCATTCAAAATGTTTGATATGATTTGACTCTCTTGGTAAAGTTAAAAATAAAGATATATCTAATTAAGGATATTCATGATGGAACGTGTGACTAGAGATGAAGAAGAATGCTATATATTAAGGATCAATAGAATTGAAACAAGATGAATAACACATGAACAGTGGCGAAACTTGAGATTTCCGACCAGGGGGTCAAAAACGTATATACCTAAAAAATTCTATACGAAAACTACATACCGGATACTATTAAGCGAAAAGTTCAGGGGGTCACCCCCCCTCCTCCTATTCTGCATCCCTGCACATATCATACTATTGTAATTTGTGACCCATGTAAAGAAAAAAAATAGTAGATAGGGATGGTAGGAAGGGGATACTCTATCAGATTTTGATGATGAATTGTTGATAAACTTACTCCTTGATAATTTCTCATGGTTGAAGGAATAAAACTGTTAGTTTCAATGTTGACACCTATTAACTTTTACAGTAGAATGATTCTTGATAGCTTGTTATGATATGTATGAAATTGAAAGATGTGATTGCTATAAGCTCATACACATACAATTTCCTTAGGCAATGAAGTTGCTGGCATTATTCTACCTGAGAAAAAGAAAAAGAATTCTATAAATCATGAGAGTGATACAATTGCCTATTCTAACTAATATTATATTTGAAAAAAGGGTAATATTGTCAATAATTAAAAGAACGTTATAAATGATTTTTAACTTTTACTTGGATACATATGATATTTAGGAAGTTTGTAAGGATATATATGAAATCATCCTTGTTTTAAAGCTAGCTGGTGTAATAGTGTTATCCAAAGAGGGTACACGCACTTAGATTGGTGCACAAGTAATTACACACCTAAATTTCTAGCAATTAGGCTTGATCAATGTTTAACCAGAAATGCATCATTCAGAGGTCTCTTGGAATCAAGAGAAATTTACAACAAACGAATCATGATAATAGTATACATAAACCGAATATTGATTCATATCGACACACTATTGGGACTCCCATTCCAGTAAGACCCTCTTTGCTAGATGGATACAAAAGGGTATAGCGTACTTTAACTGCTCCAACTCTATTCTTTAAAGTTTCATCATTGTTCCTCTTTACGATTCTCTCCTCAATATTCCTAATTTTCTTGCTGAACTTCTCAAATGCTTTTAAAGGGTCCGCATCCATTGTCCATTCTGAACTCTCTCTTTGCCCAAGATAGATCTCATCCGATGGATGCCTCGACAATATCTCTATCAAAGATACCCCAATAAGTGCCTGCAGCTGAGCAGTTATTGTTTTCAAAAAGACACCATCTGGATTCTCTCTAAGCTCATCATATTCTGGTGTGTTTGGTTCAGGCATGAGACGATGACTTAGAGTTGGACGATTAGGGAGGTATCCAGCATAAGAATATTGTCCGAAATTTACTGCTGCATGAAGGGCAGAAGCACCCATATGATTGTAGTACATGTGTCAGTTAAATCTTGACAAGTATGCATTTTTGGCCACCACGTCTCGTTTTTCTTGTCACCGTGGCCCTCTTCTCGAAGCTCCCTCCACCATGATTGGAGTTCGGTGTCGTTATGAATCATTGCATCACTCTTGTAGCAGAAGCTACAATAGTCATCAACCCATGTTTTAATTGCAAACCAAATCTCAAGACCGTCGACAGCATATGGGTAATCCTCAATTAGCAAACGAAGCCCGTGTGGAGAATTTGAATCTTGAATCGCCATTCCCCTATTTTTTAAACGAGCCAGTATGTCTAAATAGTGCATTTCTCAATAGAAAATGATAAAATACCTTTTAACAAGATCAACGGGGAGTGCTTGGTCAGGGAACACCCAATCTTTGTATATGACGGATGACATTTCCATTGCATATCTTCCTGGGAAGACTGTTTGCTCAAGTATCCCCCCACCATTGATAAGGATTTGCCTTCCAAAAGCATTGATGTTCATTGTATCCCGGAAATGAGGGTGAAGAAGCTTATGGATCGGGTGGAGCACACTTAGTTGCCTATTTGTTGTAATCACAAATGGCTCAATAACACAATGAGTATTCAACCTGTCAAAGTGCAAGTCGGTTTTGAGACCTTACAATGATTATAACAGAGATTTTTACATGTCATATGCTTTAAGTTATTACCAATGACTTATGAGTTGATGGACCCCAGAGTCGTTAACGGCTACATATGCTTTCGCTAACTGCCAAATTGAACCTTCAACACCGTGTTCAACTGGAGTGTACACTTTGTTAATAGCACCAAGTTGATTTCCTTGTGGATGTGGCAAGCTTAATTCAATTACCAATGGTTTTAGACTTCCATCCTTTTTTAGAAACAACAAAGTTCGTGTGGCGTAAATCTTGGTGGATGTTGCGTTTATCAGCCTCACGTATGGCATCAAGGAATCATGGTGGTGCAATATAAATAGTTTGTTTGCTTTGATTGCCTGCATGACAAAGTTTATAAGCATAATGCAACATTCTTGTATCATAATAAATGTATGAAATTGGGTTTCAGTTCTACCTCATCTATATTTAAACCATCAAGATTTTTCTCAATGTGTGACTTTTATTGAACTGTTTTGGTTACCATAGACTTTAGAGTCTAGTTTGCTTGTTGGAGGAAACTCCTGAAAATAACCATTGAAGCAACATTAAACATCCATATTAACAGAAAAAAACACACAAATGGAGTTAGTTAATGTGGACTGAAATGGAAAAAGACAGAAACCATTGTGTGTCCGAAACAATAGATAAACTGTTAATTTGAAATAATTATTTTAGCCAAACCACATGGACATAATTTAACTCTAATTTAAATTTACCTTGAGTAGACGGATGCTAACAGGGTTGACACCAGCTAACATTTCTCTTACAAATTCTTCACGGTCCTCCATGCAGATTTATCCTCTGATCATAAGATTAAGACACCAAGTAAGGTCTTGCGAACAATAAATAAATAAAAACTTTATCTAATTCTTATTCTTGTGCACAAAGAAACATGAATATTGCATTATATATACGATACCTTCAATAACTTGTGGCATCGGGAATTTGGCAAGTCCCTCTCCATCTGTTTGAGAAATAACTTTCAAAAACTCAAAAGGGATATTTTTCCTTACTTTTTCAAGAAAGGGGAGCTTGATTCCTCCTTCATAAGTCTTCAACACATCTTCAAATGAGTCGAACTCATCATAAGTTATGTCTAGAGCCAGAAGCTCAGAGACAAGGAACTGAACACTGGATTTGAAAGCATAACCAAGAAAATCAGACAACTTCAACTGTCCAAATCTTTCATCTCTTGGAACATATATGTCTAAGCTCTTAAGTAGTGGAAGCCTGTTCTCGGTTTTAGGATCTGTTAAAATCAATGGTCCATTAGAATATAATTCCAGTGAAATTAACTAAATAAACAAACCTTGATCATGCAAATTAACCTGTTTTGGTTGACGGTCTGCCTGTTCTCCCCCCTACGAGGATACGGGTATTCAGAAGATCCTCCAATAACCGGTCTTGCATGATCTACGTCTTTATCAGGATCCCCTAAGTCATTGTAAAATGCGTAATCATAAACCCTGTCCCATTCTTTGAGCTCCCCGGATCCATTACCTCTCAGAGTAAAAAGTTCTTGTTCTCTATACGGAAGTAGAAATTCCGGAGTCTCACTAGGCAGATATGCCTATAATAAGTCATGTTTAAATATACACACTTGTTAGTAAAATTGTAAATCAAGGATATCGACCGTATTGTAACTAATAGCAAAGTCACCTTGTTGGAGAAGAAAACGCGGTCCCTTTCATAATATTTGGATGGATAAACCCATGAATTACAATCAAAATGGACTTGGCCATAACCAAGAACATCTTGTAGGGTGAGGGTCTTGAGGAAAAATTCAGTGTGGTGATAATTTTTCACAACAAGTGCCCCTGGAAGTCCTATCCATTCAAACTTAACTTCATACATCAATTCCTTAATTGACAGGTTTGTACTCTTCCAGTCTTCCAGGATGGCTGATTTCCTACCTTTGCTTCTGTTTACAAAACAACAATATATAACTTATTGCATTTACTAATGCATGAATATCAAGACAATATTTGTTATCCGGAGATTCAATTTCAGCAAGTTAAATATGGGTATGTAGTTATAATGCATACATACAACCAGGGCGGTCCCTAAGAATCGTTGGAAATTCCGGGCCCTGGGTGAGTATGTAAAATGGGCCCCTAAAAATATAAATTCAGTGTCGCTCATTTTATTTTGGTTGTCGCCACTCGTCCGATTTATTTAATTGGGTATAAAGTGTGTATTTAAAATAGTATTCAACTAATGGGTTTGGTTGGGTAAATAATTTAATTGGCTAATGGGCGTAAACTAAATCAACAGTTAATGAGGTTAACAAGTTGGCTTTCTAAATTAAGTGTATTCTTTTATCTAAAAAATATTATATATATATATGGAAAAGTATGGTTCTGAATGAGAGGCCTCATGTGGATCCGAGAAAAAGAATTTCACAATTATGAATTGATGAGAGGAAAAGGGAGCTGTGAATATGATAATGGAGGATAGATGAGGAAGACGGTGTGCAACAACTGATGGAGAGTTCATATAGATTAAAATGATAAGAATTATTTTTTACTTAGATTTAATCAAAACGACCTAGTTTTGATGGGTTTCACACCTAAGTTAGACGCGTAATAGGCCCATATTCACTTTTTCCATATATATATATATATATATATATATATATATTTCAGGGCCTCCAGGGGAGAGTGGGCAATGGGCTGTCCGCCACTTTGCCCTACATACGACTAAGATTAGAGAGACCTGCGAATTTGTGATCAGGATGACTTGCGCTAATGAGCTGGAACGAGATCTTTTGGCCAAACAACTCATACACTCCATCTAGAACTGATGCACCTACGTCGTTCACATCCATCACATTCTTCTTCTTTAACACCACTTTTCCTTTCACCATATTGTTTGCGTCCATTGTCTTACCAAACATGTTATCGATCAGTGACAACCTTGTATCGAATTCTCTATAAAAATCAAAAAGATTTTCAATTAGTTACTATTAATGTGATGGAAATGATGCCATCGAAGCAGGTATTTATAGGGTATATTAAATTATGATGTATTGATGTGTGTTGTCATTTTAAACTCTTTAGCAGCCTTACTATGAAGATTTTAATTGATTCAAAGGTCAAGATAATATCAATTATGGGTAAAAGGAGACGAACTATTCATGCTCAACTCTGGCTGCTAAAAATACTAATAGTACCCACAGAATTCAATATCCAAAATACTGATGATAGGATTAACTTGAGTAGTACCCACAGAATTCAATATCTAAAATACTGATGATAAGAGTTACACATTAACTATAGCAGATAATTATGTTTATTACATGTGGGTGAGGTTCTAAAGTGAACACTAGTGTATATGCGAACTAATCCTAGTAATCAATGACCAGGAGTTGATGATAAAATGCACTAGTGTATTTTATGATTTGATAATGAAATCCTAGCCATACACGTGTATAAATCAATAGTTATGATTTATTCACCTAGTTCGCAAATCTACTAGTGTTCACTCTTGAACTTAATCCTATTACATATCCCATAATTCATTGTCCTTTATTTGGATGACATGGAGTTCTACTTTGATGTACTGAGTAAGTGTTTTGCAATATAAAATGTGAAATGCATGGTTGACATTCTCAAACTCTTGCATGTTTCTTACACGTCACCAGTTTAGTATAGTTTGTGCGTGTTTTCATTTATTTATTATATTTCAAATTGTGCTGGTGAAAAATTTAGTTATTAAAATATTTGGTTAAAAAGTATATATCAAAATGTTTAGTTTATAGAAATACTAAATAAGTTTTATTATAAACACATCAACACCATTTTGAAAAGAAAAGTTCAAAAAAAAAACACTCTTGACAATACCGTATGTCATTTGGTGATAGTTTCGGCTCAAGTGATATATATATATATATATATATATAGGGTGGGTTCTAGAATGAACACTGGTGTACTTGTGAACTGAGTGAACAAATCCTGACCATTTATTTACATCATCAAATCGTAAAATACACTAATGTATTTTCATCATCATATCCAGGCTGTTGATTTACACTTGTGTATTTATAATCAAGGGCTAGAATTAGTTCACACAGTTCACTATCAAGGGGGTTGTTCACAAATAAACCTAACCTTATATAATATATATATATATATATATATATATATATATATATATATATATATATATATATATATATATATTGAAATGAGTCTATCCCCACCCTAAATGGTATCAGAGCCACCGATATTTCTTTTGAGGGGGCTCTAGAACTACACCAACATTTACAAGAAATAGATTTTGATAACTTGATTTATTTAAATATAAGACTGATAGCTAACTGCATTAGAATGATTAAGCTAAACAACCAAACGTCTTTATTTAAAAATGAAGAATTAAATACTGATATTGATTTTAATGAAGATTATATTTCTGATGAAGATTTTAATTTTAGCCAATATGAATGGACAAGTTTTGACTTTTCATGTGATGATACTGATGATACTGAAAAACAAAAATTTTAATAAACTAAAAAAATGTGAAAATTCTTTAAAGATAGATAAAGATTTAATAGAAATACAAAAAACCATTATATTTTATGGAGATAAAATAAAATTTAGGTTAGATAAAGTTATGAAATTATTAGAGTCTGCCTATCCTATTGAGAAAGATAAAGGAACAACAACTAGATTACAAGACCCTTTAGTTCCACTTTTACAAAATATGAAAATATCTAAAGGATATAAGAACAATTAAAAAATGAATTCAGATACCGAAAGCGAAAACAATACACTTTCTAAGTTAGAGGATTCTGAAGTAGAAAATCTAATAACAAAAATAGGAGATATGGAATTAAATGATAATTTTATTAACATTAAAACCCAAGAAAACTTTAATATAAATGATACAGCTAGTACAAGTACTGATAAAAGAATACTAATAAGACATGAGTTCCAGAGACCAACTCTAGGATATGCCGCTATAAAATCAACAATGAAACCAGAAGATAATTATAGACCTTATCCTGCAATGAAAAATGAACCAATAAATCCTTTTGGAATGTATTTAGATCTAGATTGTGTAAAAAATACTGAAGAAATAATTGATAAATGGGAAACATCTTTTAGAATAACAGTTTTTGTCAATAAAATGGATATAGAAACAATAAAAGGATTTTTAGAAAGAACTCTCTTAGATAGCACTTTAAGATATTGGCAAAATATAAGTCCTGATGCAAAACAATATATATTTAATTCAGATGAGGATATGGCTAATATAATACAAGAACCGTTGAGGCTTTTAGATTAGAATTTTGTGGAGAAGGTAATATAATAAGAGACCAACAACTATACAAAAATATTTAACACCTTTACTACGATTACAATTATGTGATATTTGTGAAATAGATAGATATATATGTGTTCTTCAAGATTATTATTATCATATCTATAATCAAGTACCTGATATGGGTAATTATTTACCCCTATTTTTTGCAAAAATGTCTGATCCTTGGGGATAAAAACTAATGAGTACTAATAACCCAGGAACGTCAGATACCTTAGGAAAAAGAATAACACATGTTAGAGACAAATTAAGCGAGTGGTGTGGTGATGCAATATTGGCTAAATTAAGCAAAGAATTAAAAAGAAAGATATCTTTATGTTGTAATAACAAAAAAATGTCTTTAATGATAGGATGTGATAGTTCTTACTATTATGGAAAGATAAAAAGAAAATATAAGAAAAGAACTCATTTTAGGAAAAGATTTTTCAAAAAGCGTAAAACAAAATTTTACAAGAGAAAAGGATACAAGAAGACTTTTAAACCTACATATAAAAGAAAACAAAGTCCTAAAAGTATAAATGTTTTCTTTGTCATGAAGAAGGACATTATGCGAATAAATATCCCAAAAATTTAATAAAAAACTCAAGATATTTGAAATAGATGAAGACATTGAAAAAATGATGAATGAAGGAGAATTTATACAAATTAATGATTTTCATAATGAAGATTCTGATGAAAGCATATTTATCTTAACCGAAACAGAATACACATCATCTGAAAATGAATAAGTCTGATTTAGCCACAACTATTAAAATAGATAATATAATTGATTGCCAAAGCGAACAATTTGGAGAATATAAGCAAGAAATATTAATAGATAAGAAAAAACTTAAACAAATACAACATGAAAATTTCTCTTTAACAAATTACTCTGGATTCAAATTAAATACTTTACAAAAACTAGGAATAAAACCTAGAAATCGTCACCTATATTACGGTCTAAATATTCAAGAAAGAGCTTTAGATGACAATATAACATCTAACAAAGTTATGATACCTTTGTTATCTAAAAAATGTATCCAAGAAAAGTTACAAAAGATAAAACCTAAAATAAGGAATACTTTAGGATGGATACACGTAAGAGCTATTCAAATAATAATAAAATCCACCTTTAAAGAAGGAATAGATACCCCTATAGAATTAGGGGTTATGGATAATAGAATACAAAATAGAGAAGAAGCATGCCTTAGAATATTAAGAGGAAATTTACAATACGGAAAAATGAAATTTAACATATATCCTAGAATTTCCTATAATATTCAGGATAAAGATTTTGACAAAACTTTAAGTCTATTACAAGATTTTAAGAGAAAAGATTTCTTTAAAAAACAAAATAGACCATATTCTATTACATATGCTATATCTTACGCAATGTCAAATACTCATCATTCTGAATGCTTTAGTATAAAAGACACTATTGATTTCCCTTTCTTGTTTAATGATGTTTGTCAAATACAAATACCAACCTTACCCAAAATAGCAAAAATAGATTCAAGACCTTTAAGCCTTGATTTACAATATAAGCCGATGTTGGCATCTAACCAGACAACTCCTAAATTGTTTTTCTCAAACAAAGATGTAATAAGTTATCCTCTAAAAATAACCGATAGGTATAATGAAATAATTAGCGAAAAAGAAGATAATGTAAAAAATTACAAAGTTCAAGGAGAATATTTTAATGGGAAAAGATTTTCTGCTGTAACTAAACTAATAGATACAGGTGCTAATGGAAACTATATAAACCATAAAATTTGTAAATATTTACAAAAATATTCATTAGAAGAAACCCATCAATATACAAACTTTAATGGTGAACTATATGAAATTAACGAAGCGGTAGAAACCATAATAAAGTTTGGAGAAGAAAAAATTCCACTAAGACTATTAATAGGTAATGAAGATGAAAACGATACATTAGAAATTATGTTAGGATTAACTTTCTTAGAAAATGTAAAACCTTACCAAATAACTTCATATGGATTAAAAATTACATACAATGGCAGAATGATTTATATACCAAAACGACAAGCCCTAAGAGTATACATATTCCTATAGGGATTACTTATAAAGATTACAAAGCTGAATACTTTGCTGCCTATATAGATAGTGGCTCAGGACTGTGTATATGTAAACCAGATTGTTTTCCAAAGGAATATCATGAGATTTAACACCATGTAATGGAGTTAGCTTTTCAAAAACCATAGTTCCTCTAAAAAGAGGAATAAAAAATCCAATAATACTAATCGGATCATATATGGTTAAATGTCCACCATTTTACTTTTATAATTCTGGATCAGATATTAGAATGATTTTTTAGAAAGATTTAACAAAATTACGTTTGACATAATAGCCTACCAAATAATACTAAAAACACCATTCCATCACTTGATAGTAGTTAAAAGAATAAAAATGCATATGGAAGAAAATTCCCAATTAATTTTACAATACGCACAAGCCAGCGTGGTGATATTGGATACAAACGAAACCCAAAATTAGAAAAAGGGATACCAGTTTTAGAATATTACTTAAAAGAACCTTTAGATTACCAAGTAAATCTAAGAAGATTGGATGACCATATAGAAAACATAAAAAATAAGTTAAAACAATGTTATACATGTAACCCTTTACAATTTTGGGATAAAAACCAAATAACAGCAAAATTAGAAATGAAAGATAAAGATAAAGAGATTATAGTTAAACCGATGAGATACAATCCAGAAGACCAAACAGAATTTAGGTCCCAGATAAAAGAACTCCTAGATTTAAAATTGATTAGAGCCAGTCATAGCCCACATAGTTCTCCTGCCTTTTTGGTAAGAAAGCATGCTGAGATTGCAAAAGGTAAACCTAGAATGTTAATAAATTATAAAAAAACTAAATGATAAAACTATTTTTGAATGATATTTTTACCCCATAAGGAAAGTTTAATAAATTGGACTAGAAACAAAAAGATATTTTCAAAATTTGATTGCAAAATTGGATTTTGGCAAATAAGAATGCATCCTGATAGCATTGCATACACAACATTTTCTATACCTCAAGGGCAATACGAGTGGCTTGTAATGTCTTTTGGATTGAAAAATGCTCCTCAAATATTTCAATGAAAAGTGGATAATGTGTTTAGAAATTATGATTTTATTTTTGTATATATAGATGACATTTTAATCTTATCAGATGATATCAATTCACATTTAAAATATCTTGATACTTTTATAGACTTATGCATAAAGCATGGATTGGCCTTATTAGAAAGAAAAACTAGTCTATTATAAAATAACATAGATTTTTTAGGAATGAAAATAGGTGGTAAAGGGATAGAACTTCAAAGTCATATTCTTGAAAAATAACAACTTTTCCAATAAACTGATTGATAAAAAACAGGTTCAAAGTTTTCTTGGAATATTAAATTATGCTTCCGATTTCATAGAAAATCTTGCAGCCCTAAGAAGACCCTTTCAAGCTCTTCTTAAAAAGGATAAAATATTTAGTTTTGACAAAAGGTTAGAAGAACAGGTAAAAAAGATAAAGGAATATTGTAAGAATTTACCAAAATTACATTTACCCAAAGAAAAAGATGATTTAATTTTAGAAACTGATGCTTAGAATATTATTGGAATGAGATACTTAAAAGAATAGAATATAACCCCAAAAAAGAAAGGGTTGGTGAAAACATTTATAGATATTGCTCAGGGACTTTTAGTGACACTGAAACAAGATATCATATTAATGAAAAAGAATTATTAGCAGTCATTAGGAGCTGTCAATTTTTTTTTTTTACTTTTTATTACCTAACAAGTTTTTGTTAAGTACTGATAAAACCCAGGTAAAGGCTTTTATAAAAAATAATTTGCCTTCTAAACCTGAATATAAAAGGTTGATAAAATGGCAAACTCTTCTATCTGAATATAATTTTGATATAGAAATAATAAAGTCTGATAAAAATATATTGGCAGATTTCTTGACTAGAGATGGAAGAGCTAGGTCAACAACTTGATAGCCGTCTGAAAATGATAGACAAACAGATACAAGCAATTAAAGAAATTGCAACTGATATGGGAGAACTCATAGATATAAATGAAACCATTCCTGAACATATAGCAGAAATAAAAAAATTGGTTAAAAGCCACTTCAGGATGATAAACAACAAGGTTACCATGTATGAGTTCGATAGCATGAAGATGAAATTTATGATCAAGCATCAAATGTTAGAAAAGTAGATATGTCATTTATTCTAGAAAAGACAAATATTCCATCCACTTCTTCTGGTGATCAGGTTATGGAGTCTGCTCTAGAACCAAATGAAGAGGTAAGAGAACAATTTTCTTTTAAACCCCAGTCAGATAAAACAACTACGTTTGAAAAAATTCCTCTCCAACCACGAGTCTATCCCCAACAACAACAATCACCTTCTTTGATAGATACTGTTTCTAGATAAAGAAATAAAATGATAGAATTACACAGCCTTGTTCAAACTGAGTCAAGGTATGTTGATTTCACAGGGGTATACCCAAGGTTAAATTATCTGCAAGGATCCCCAGCAGATGAAATAAGATACTGGTACGATTTTGGTGCCATCAATATGATATAACTTACATCACCCGATTTTCCTGAATTAGCAGATTTACCTAAATGGGTCATAACTTCAGTAAAAAATTGTTACCAAAATAACCCGACTATGACCCCTCGAGATACTTTAGCTTTAAAGTTTTTATCTGCAGGACCAGATTTTATAATGACTACTATTACCCTGCTTATCATTTTTTGCACCTCAAAAAAAGTCAAGCATTTTCCTGCAAAATCGATTCCAAAAGAAAAGAATTTACAAACTTCAATGAAAATGATATTCATTACAGAAGGGCTATTGGAATAAGAGTAGTATTATAGGGAATGGAATCTGCTCTTAAAAAGCCATTTAGAACTTATGGAGGGGAATATAAAAACTCTCTAGTTATGATTGCTCCTGCCCGAAAATCTCCAGAGGCAACAATTAAATTTTTAAATAATAAGATAAATTTGTTAGAAACTGGTTCAATCAAATCAAGCCCAGAGGCCAAGTGGATTTGCCAGTCCAGGAAACATCAGCCTGGAACTTGCCCATTTTGTTCTTAATAAAAACAATATGAGTACCAACTCATCCAAAGATAGCCTAAATTCAAATGATTAGACATTAAACATAGATAAAAAAGCTTAAACATGTGAGTTTAAGCATCTGGTCATCAAAAAAGATTCTCTTCTAATATTATAGGAGACGTAAATGATATGGACAAAACTTTGATGGACCTTGAAAAAAGGAATAAATAGACTTAAATAAGGTGGAAGACATGGCCTTAAAGACAAAGGTGCAGACTCTAAATGTTCAATTTTCCAAGGCAACTTTGAAAAAAGAAGTTGGACACTCCAAGGCAAGATATAAAGACACTAAGCTAATACATATGCAGAGGATGACACGTATCTTGCAGAGGAGAAAGCTTATCCTAAAGAAAGGCCTATAAAAGAAGGAAAGGAGGGAAAAAGAAGGACATCGATCTTCACTCAAGTTTTAACAAGTCTTCTTTCATGTATTAAAGCCTTTTGTATTTTCAGAGTGTTTTTATCTTTGTAACATATTCCCCTTTTATAAAATAACCATCATGAAATAAAGAGTCTTTGATTTCCTTATAAATTCTGAGAGTATCCACACTGATTTAGAGATCTTTCTCCCTTAAAAAGAAAGTTCTCCAATTTTAGGCTGTCTCTTTTTTCCTTACACCGGAGGTAGGAAACGAAACCAGGTTGTGCTGAATATTGCTGAAGGAGCCAAAGAGGAGTTACCTAAGATATCTTAGGTTTGGCCTGAAAGAGCCTAGTAAAAAGACTCTTGGTATAACCCGGCAGTATCTTGGTCAAAACGGGAAAAAGGTACGGAAGCATGTTGGACCCTCTTTCTTTTTAATTCTGAAATATTTCTGAATAGTTGTTGCTCTTAGTTTTGTAAGGAAATATTCAATAAATAAATTAAACCTTAATCATAATTTATGCTCACTATAAATGATAATATAAAATTAACCTATAACTATGTTATAAAAATTTTAAGCTAATTTAATATGCTATGTGTACTGATTTAAAAAGATAATCTGTGGATAATCAAAATAATAACTATAGGTAATTTTGATATGTTTTTAAACTCTATTGATAATTGTTTACACGAAGCAACGATTTTGAACCGACAAAATATTTCGGCTACTACCACCCTAAATGGTATCAGAGCCACCGATAAAATAACCTTTCTAATCCATTTATAACTCTTTCATACTTCTCCTAAAAAATCTCTAATTCTTTCCAAACTATTTCTATAAAAATGGATTTCCCACTCAACTAACCACTGCACCCAGGCTCAGTGGCGGATCTAGAAAATTTTTGTAGGGGTAACGTTTTATAAAAAATGGTAACTAAATCAAAAAAACGTTAAAATTTTCCAAAATTTACACTACCGGCGGAGCACCAAGGAGTAGCGGAGACTACCCCTTCTATTAAAGTAGGTCCGCCCTTGCTCAGGCTTGAAAGATAAGTTGATTGTTTTCGTAGTTTGAGTGGGACGGGATCCAACTTTTGGTTTAACATGCAGCCAAAAGCTTACAACCACTTACACAACGAGCTCCACTTGCACAGGTCGTCAAACTGCTCATAACCATTTGATAAAAGATTATTTTTTAGAAAATCCGTTATATGATCTTAATAACGATTATTTTTTAGAAAATCCGTTGTATGATCTTAATGTTTTTGGGTGTTGTTCTTGCATGAGTCGCCAACTATTTTAATGAATTCTTGATAGTGTAGAGCGTGAGTTTCCATTTTTCTAACAAAAAGAAGATGATAGACTTAAGCTAGGATTTACAGGTTTATAAAAGTGCAAGGCTGCAATTCGTCAACTGATTTATGATACTTCGCATGATTAACGGGATGAGTATTTTAAGATGTCAGAAAAATAGTCGTGAGATAGTCTTCACGATTTTTGTGAATGTATGATTGTTATTGTTGTTGTTACTATTATTATTATTATTATTATTTTATTATTATTATTATTGTATTATTAGTATTATTACTTATAATATTATTTTTTTATTTTTTTTTGTTAATATTATTAATAGAGTTATAATTAACTTTACAAGTGTGAATGATCTCTATGGCAAGAGATATTAGACGAGATTGACGTTTCTATGAGGTCCATGAAAAGTACACGACTTTCTCAGGATGTGTAGTAGCATCGATTGAACACATTGTTTGTGAGTGGGCGACCTATCCGGCGGGTTGCCGAGGTCAGGATCATTAGGGTGATTATGACTGCACAACGTTAATACTTGAAGCAGTGGCCAGCACTAACAATGATCTAAATGTTTTAGCAATAACTTTTCTTCGACGACGTCATGTAAGATTAAATATATTATTTATAATATTTAATCATGTAGCCATTATAATCATTTATATTATATTAGATCACAATATATTAATCCTATTATATATTAGTTGGCAATTATTGATGGGACCATATTACCCTTATTAACTAATTAGGGTTTCCTTCTGTGTGTATATATAAGGAGATGATTAGAGAGGTTTAGGGTGAAACAATTACAATAACATCATTATCATCAAAGTCACCACCCACCTCTCTCTCCATAACCTAAACCGAATTCATCCCTAGTTCGGTTCTTACCATCATAAGTTTACACCTTAAGGAGCAATCAGATCATACTGACAAAGATGTCGAACTCCATGGCTGCGTCTCTGACTGGATTCTCTGCTGGCCTATCTACCGTCACATGTATTTTATTCATGTTTCCCATTATGTTTAAACAAAATTGAGCAATAAATCAGTTCTGTTTTGAATCCATTATTCTGGGATTAAAATCTAGAAAACGAAATTTATAAAACCTTATAAAATTACTGCTCCGAAATTACATGTTTCATGAATTAAAATTCGGATCTAGTGTTTCAATGGTTAAATTACTGTTCCGAAATCATTAAATTAGATTTTGGATTATTATTCCAGAATTTAAGTTTATATTTTTTAGGGTTCATCATTATGTTCTTATGAAATTCGAAAAAATTCCTATATTTTGGAATGTAATTCGGATTATGGGGTGTTTTTCTTTGTTTTGATCTATTTATCTGATTAAAACTTTTCGAAATCTGTTATTTTATAAAAGGATATAATTTTTGAAATGATTAGATAAACTTAATTGACATTAAAAAGGAAACAAATTATCCTATAATCCCTTAATTTTCGAATTTCAAACTTATCAAAACTAACTACCATGATTAGAGATTTCGAAATCCTGCAAGATAAGTTTCAAATGGATCCGACACCCATTCGAGATACCTCATCTCGGACTAATCAGAGTCTTATCCGAAATGCCCATCTCGGACTCCTCAGAGTCTTATCCGAGATCACCAGTTCGATCCGCGCTAACAGGGGGTTTGCTATTAAATAAATGGTTTTGTAAACACTTAATTAATTATAATAAGATAATTTTTTTTTTGCAAAACCAAATAGCTTAACTTGAATGAGCTTCTGATCTATCACTTCTGCCCAAAGGTGATTTGATGTATCTACTTATTGTTCAAGTATTATAAAAGGCCATGTTAATTATGCATTATAAACATGAATGATTTATTTCTGGCCAAAGCTGATCTACTTCATTCATGTCTAGCATACTTAACAAGTGCATAATTAAAGTGGTTGTCTCATTTCTGGCCAAAGCTGATTTGTCACAATTACTTTACACACATACTTAGATGATTTCACTTCTGGCCAAAGCTGATTTGTCTTCATTTAAGTAGAATTTTAACTAAGTCTATTATTTGATTGTTAGTAATAGACAATATCACGGCTTCATAATTAAAATGGTCATCACTTATGCCTGCCTCGGTGTAACTTGCCCTTAGATCACATTAAGACTTTTTTTCTTAGTATCATAATTTGCTCATATTATTTCCACTATTAGTGCCCAATTGCGGGATTCCACCATTGACTGGTGATAACTTTGCTGCATGGAAAGACTCTCTCATGCATACTCTTGCTTTGCTGGATTTCGATTACGCTCTAAGAGAGAATAAGCTGAAGACCTTACTCCTTAGAGTACCGCTGCTGAGCAGCAGGCTCATGAAAAATGGACAAGGTGTAACCGCATGTCTCTCATGTTCATGAAGCAGTCCATAAGCAATGCAATTCGAGGAGCCATTCCTGATTCTGAAGATGCTAAAACCTACTTGGCTTCTGCGGAGGAGCAGTTCAAGGGAACGTCTAAAGCACACGCTAGTACTCTTATCCTCAAGCTGGTGACTACGAAGTATGATGGGAGGAGTGGCATCCATGAACACATCATGATGATGAACGACATGGCCCATAAGCTCAATGGATTAGACATGGCGATTAGTGATGGTTTTCTTGTTCATTTCATCATGACTTCGCTTCCTTCGTCCTATGAAGCATTCAAGATCAATTACAACACCCAGAAAGAGAAATGGTCGATGAGTGAGCTAATCGCCATGTGCGTGCAGGAGGAGGACCGTATGAGGATGGATCGAACTACTGATGTTGCACACTTTACTACCTCCAGCTCTAAAAAGAGGAATAACACTTATCCAAGGAAGGATGTTTCTAAAGTCCAAAAGCCCAATCCTAATACAAGTGCGCCTTCCAGCTCTAAGAACTCCTTAGGCAAACCCTATTGCAAGTTCTATAAAAGGACAGGACATAAGCAAAAGGAATGCCCTGACTTTAAGGAGTGGCTTCCTAAGAAAGGTAACGATTTTTCATGATACTTGAGTCCTATAATTTAAGTGTTCCTGCTAATTCTTGGTGGTTTGATTCTGGTGGTATGACTCATGTCACTAACTCTACTCAGACTCATGTCACTAACTCTACTCAGGGATCCTTACAATCCGGAGGCTGGGAAGAAACCAAAGAACACTTAAAGTAGGGGATGATAGAGAGTTAGAAGTGAGGGCTATAGGAACTTTACAATTATTTATGAAAACTGGTTTATGCATTAAACTTTATGATACCTTATATGTTCCTAAGGTAACTCGAAACCTTGTATCGGGACCAAAGTTAGACATAGACAGTTTTGATATTACTCATGGTCATCACAAACTCTGTATTCTCTATGATTCTGTGGTTTATGGTACCGGCATTCTGGATGGTGGTCTCTATAGATTAGAACTAGATCATGACTTTTCCAAATCTTTGTTGTCATCTAATATTAATGAATCACTCACAAAGATGAAACAAAATCGAGACTTATAGACTTCATCCATGTTGTGGCATCAACGTTTAGGCCACATCTCAAGAGAACGTTTAAATCGACTCGTAAAGGATGAAGTCTTACCTCCTCTCGATTTTACTGATTTTGGAACATGTGCCAAATGTCATAAAGGTAAAATGACATTATCGAATAACTAAGGTGCCACTAGGAGCATTAATTTATTAGAACTCATTCATATTGACATTAGTGGTCCTTACCAAATCGCTGGCATAACAGGACATACTTCATATATCACTTTCGTTGATGATTATTCTCGTTACATGTACTTGTATCTCATTAAAGAAAAATCTGAATCTCTTACAACTCTTAAAGATTATAAAACTAAAGCTGAAAAACAACTAGATCGTAAAATTAAAGTTGTGAGATCAGATAGAGGTGGTGAATATTATGGAAGACATACTGATGTGGGTCAAGCTCCTGGTCCATTTTATGAGTTTTGTAAGGGCCACGGGATTGTGAACCAATACACCATGCCAGGTACACCTCTACAGAATGGTGTCGCTGAATGAAGAAATCGTACCCTTATGAACATGGTGCGCATTATGTTAGCCCACACAAATTTACCATTATTCATTTGGACTGAAGCGTTAAAAGCAGCTGTTCATATACTCAATAGAGGTCCTTCAAAGTCTGTCCCTAAAACTACTTACGAACTTTGGACATGAAGGAAACCGAGTCTTAAATATATGAAAGTATGGGGCTGCATTGCTGAAGCAAAACTTTACAATCCTTTCCTAAAGAAACTTGACCCTAAAACAGTTATCCGCTTCTTTATCAGGTATCCTGATCACTCTAAGGGTTATCATTTCTATTGTCCTTCCCATGTCACCAGTATTGTTGAAACCAAGCGTGCCGCGTTCCTGGAGTATTTTAAGGTCAGTGGGAGCAATACCAACCCTTACGAAGAATTGCAAGAAGTACAAGACGTGGGGGGGGGGGGGAGGAGACTTGTCGCTTGCCATAACTCTGTTTACTCCTCTTGTACCCAATGCAACAACTGCACCTGAAGCTATTGCACCAACTCTAAATTTACCTCCACACTCAGAACCCATTATACCTCATAACGAAGGCACATCAAATGCTCAAAACCAAGACACCGCTGAACCCAATAATCAACTCAGGAGGTCATCCAGGCACATAAGGCCTACTAATTGGGATGATTATGTTACCTACCTGACTGAAATGGATGCCGGAAAGCTCAATGATCCCATCTCTTATAATGAAGCCATTAACAGTGATCAGTCTTCTGAATGGAATAAAGCAATGAATGATGAGCTTGAATCTATGAAGAAAAATGACGTTTGGGATTTGGTAGAATTACCCAACGGTGTCAAACCCGTAGGATGTAAATGGGTATTCAAAACAAAACTAGATCCTAATGGGAACGTTGAATGCTATAAAGCAAGATTGGTTGCAAAGGGCTACACTCAGAAAGAGTGAATTGATATCAAGAGACGTTTCACCTGTCTCTCGTAAAGATTCATTAAGGATCGTTATGGCCCTAGTAGCTCATTTTGATTTAGAGCTGCATCAGATGGATGTTAAAACCGTTTTCCTTAACGGACACTTAGACGAAGATGTTTACATGAAACAACCTGAACGCTTTAAATCTGACGGTCAGGAGCATCTTGTCTATAAGTTGAAGAAACCATTTACGGGTTAAAACAAGCATCACGTCAATGGTACCTTAAGTTTGATGAAGTCATGAAGAGGTAAGGTTTTATAAAAAATCAAGTGGATCAATGCACCTACCTCAAGATGAGTGGGAGCAACTTTACTATACTTGTTCTTTACATAGATGATATTCTATTGGTAAGTAATAGCTTAGACATGTTGCATGAGTCGAAGCGATTACTCTCGCATAATTTCGACATGAAGGATCTCGGAGATGCTTCTTACGTCATTGGCATCGAAATTCACCGAGACAGACATAAAGGGATCTTAGGATTGTCTCAAAAGGCTTACATAGATAGTGTCCTTACACGTTATAACATGCAATAGTGCAAACCCTCAGTCGATCCAGTAGTTAAGGGAGATGTTTTCGGTTCATTCCAATGTCCGACAACAGAGGTTGAAAAGGAGCAGATGAGCCAGATACCTTACGCGTCAGTAGTCGGGAGCCTGATGTATGCTCAAGTCTGTACTCGCCCAGATATCGCTTATATTGCTGCAATGCTAGGCCGTTATCAGACTCCTGGCCTAGATCACTACAAAGAAACTAAGAAAGTACTTAAATATCTGCAAGGGACGAAAGACTATAAAATGACTTATAGAAGAAGTGATCATTTAGAAGTGGTAGGCTATTCTGATTTTGCCAAATGCAAAGATGACAATAAATCCACTTCGGGCTGTATCTTTATGTTAGCAGCCGGACCTATCTCATGGAAGAGTCATAAATAACTGTTAATTTCAACTTCCACAATAATGGCAGAGTACATTGCTGTTTATAACGCAACCTGTCATGGGATGTTGCTTAGACATCTGATCTCTAGACTCAAAATCGTTAATTCCATTTCTAGACCATTGAAGCTTTACTGTGATAACTCAGCTGCCGTTAGTTTCTCGAACAGTAACAATTCGACTGGAGCTGGTTTATATCTTGATACAAAGTACTTGTTCATACGTGAACGAGTTGAGGAAAATAATCTTTGTATTGGGTATATTAGTACTAAAAATATGCTTGCGTATCCGATGACTAAGGTCTCCCACATAAAGACATGTTTCGAATATGGGATTTAATAAAGACCTTATTTAATAGCATATTGTATTTACTTATGTTTTAATTAATGAAATTTCCTCCCTTTAATCTTGTATGTCTCTAACATATGTTTGCTGGTGTAATGACATATAGACAGATATAAATACAACTCAAACGCTAAAGGGCTTTGCATATTTTTATCATAACTGTTAGGTTTTAAATTGAGGTTGTAGTATAACTAATAGGGGTCTTGAGTCGAATAATGATTCAACGGTTGTATTTCTCTGCTACGATTCTTAGTTTAAAGCTAAATGAGTGTTAACTCCTGATTAGGCTTATCTAATACTCATGATAAATGATTACTCGGCTAAGTGGGAGAATCTAATACTTAGGATCGTTTATGCAAAGAGACAAGGGAATAGACGTATCCCATCCCATCCAGGTTGGTGTAGGTGGAGAGCAGCCACTGGAATTTTGTGTGATAGGAGGTTCCCAACAAAATTAAGGAGAGGTATAAAAAGGCCAAAAGGGAGGCGAAGAAAGCAGTGGCGGAGGCAAATAACACAGCTTATAAGAAGATGTATGACCGCCTGGAGACGAAGGATGGGGAGCATGCCATGTTCAGGATTACCAAAGCTAGGGAGCATAGAAAGCAGGATCTAGGTGTAGTGAAATTTATAAAGGGAGATGATGGGCATAGCCTAGTAAAAGAACCAGACATTAAGTTGAGATGGCGAACCTACTTTTGTAATATTTTCAATAGGGGGAAGGAAGTCCAACAAGAAAGCTACCACAACAACACTTAAGGACAACAACGAAATAACTGCTATCGTCGGAGTATTACAATGGGAGAAGTAAGGACAACATTTAAGAATATGGGAAGGGCTAAGGCAGTTGGTCCTGACAACATACCAATAGAGGTGTGTAAGTTTTGGGAGAGGATAGAGTTTGATGGCTAGCTAGTTTGTTTAATCTTATTTTCAAATCTTGAAAAATCCTGAAGCAATGGAGGAGTAGTGTCGTAGTGCCCTTGTATAAGAACAAAGGAGAGACCTAATGTTGTGGGAACTAGATATGGATTAAGCTGCTAAGCCACATAATGAAATTATGGGAGCGGATAACTGAGACTAGGACTAGAAGAGAAACTCAGGTTCCGGTAAACCAGTTTAGTTTCATGCCAGGTTGCTCAACTACGGAAGCAATTCATATTCTATGGAGATTAATGGAAAAGTACAGGGAGAAGAAACGAGATTTACATATGATGTTCATTGACCTTGAAAAGGCATATGATGTTGTGCCACGTAAACTAATTTGGGAAAGCTTGGAGGATAGGGGAGTACCTGGGAAGTATATAGACTTAATTAGGGATATGTATGATAGGACTGTGACTAGGGTTCGTACGCCTATAGGAGATACAGAGTCTTTCCTCGTGGAAGTAGGACTCCACCAAGGGTCCCTATTGAGCCGGTTTCTTTTTGCGATTATCTTGGATGAGCTGTCCAATTCGATTCAAGAGATAGTTCCGTGGTGCATTTAATCTTACATTTTCCCACTTAGCCTAGTAATCATTTATCATGAGTATTAGATAAGCCTGATCAGGAGTTAACACTCATTTTAGCTTTAAACTAAGAACCGTAGCAGAGAAATAAAACCGTTGAATCATTATTCGACTCAGGACCCCCAATAGTCATACTACAGCTTCAATTAAAGCCTAACAATTATGATCAAAATATATAAGCCCTTTAGCGTAGGGACAGGGGGATAGACGTATCCCACCACATCCAGGTTGGTGTAGGTGGAGAGCAGCCACTAGGATTTTGTGTGATAGGAGGTTCCTAACAAAATTAAAGGGGAAATTTAATATGGTAGTAGTTAGACCAGCTATGTTATATGAGACAGATTGTTGGGCCATCAAGAAAACATAAGCGCGTAAAATGGAAGTAGCGGAGATGAGGATGTTGAGGTGGAAGTGTAGTCACACGAGGTTAGATCGAATAAGAAGTGAAGTTTTTAGGGAATGATTAGGAGTAGCTAGTATATCGAACAAATTAAAAGATGGGAGATTGAGATGGTTTGGGCATGTGAAAAGGAGGTAGTTTACAGAACTAGTTAGAGTAGTAGAAACCATGACAGTGGAAGGAAGGAGGAGTAGAGGCAGGCCCAAGTTGAGTTAGGATGAATGAATTAGGGAAGATTTGGTAGAGTTGCATCTCTCCGAGGACATGGTTCAGGATAGGAGTTCGTGGAGATGTAGTATTAAGGTTAAGGACTTGTAGGGGAGGGTATGGACGTGTCCTAGCTTTGTCTGGGGGGGGGGTTGTTAGATTTCTTTTACACTTTAGGTAGGCCTTACATATGATGATTTTCTTGTATCTATACCCACATGTTGTTTGCTGATGATATATCTGACTACTACTACACAATATACTTATCCATCTTTCGTTTATCTTGTTGTTGGTTGTTTCAGAGTCGGGGACCCTTAGGAAGCAGCCTCTCTATTCTTAGGATAGAGGCAAGGTTTGCCTACATCCCACCTCCCTCAAACCTGACCAATAGTTCAGCTATTTGTAGGATTTACTAGGTATGTTGTTGTTTACTAGTTTTCTTTGAATATTACTACACGTTTAGCTATAAACCAAAGAAACCTGAAAGACGACCTTTTGATCCGTGTGCTATTGCTTGTTGATTTACACTATTGATTTTTGTACAAGCTTATGAAAATGGTAGCTATAACTAGGTTGTGAGCTTTAATACAATTTACTAGCACACTTTATGCTAGATTCAGAATTTAGCCGAGAGGAGTGTACATTGATAGGGGTATGTATTATATAGGTGTTCTATAGTGGTGGACTAACCAAATTTATAGTTTCTTTTTTTAAATACAATACCAAATAACTTTTTAAGGTTGTCAATCTGTTGCCTTTGTTGGTCTTGATGGATAAATGTTATGTAGTTGACTAAGGTACTAACATTTCTATAAAATGATTACTTAGGGACAATGATGCTTGTGCTTTAGTAGTAGTTAATTTAATAACTTTCACACAATTAAGTGAGTTGATTTAATAACTTTGGAATACATTATCTCGTTTGAAATTTATAAAAATGATTTTTATTTAGACTCAATGCACACAAAGGGTATAGAAGCCATCGCGTATAGTACAACTTAGATAAGAAACCAAGTATCGTCTAAGGGTATGCTTCCCTTACTCAACCTTACATTATTATCTTGATAGATTTTATTTATAGATAGATTAGTTAGAGCAAAAAGTAATATATAGACTCTTGGATAAATCTTGCTTAATTAATATGATTTATTTTACATGTGTGGAAAACGAATAAATCTTCTCATTTATCGTTCATTAAATTGAAAGAGGATCCTATTAAGGTTACCATCTTTCCCTTAATTTTGTCAAATTGATAGACTGGATTAAAGCTATTGACTTTATAGACTCTTCATTTGACCATCCCTAGCGACTCGACTAGTAAACAATATGCCACAACAAAATTGGTTTTAAGGTCATTTTAGTTTTATTAGCTTCTTGTAACTTAATTAGTTTGTGTTATGTTAAACACATATTTGGGATTCTTGTTAGGATCTATTAATTACCATGGCGATTAACTTCAAATTAGTTAAGTTACCGAATAAACAAAGTATATCTTCCTTTGATCTTGTTACCTCGTAGATCTATATAGTTGTGGTCCGTCTTCATGTCCAGTAGAGATATATACACTTGGTAACAATCTTTCTGTTTCACTACTTTCTCCGGTAGAGATATATACACTCTGGACCTTCAGATCCTTCAAAAATAAAAAAGAAATGATTTTGATAGTGTTTCCTCATAATAATGCCTCAAAAGTGCATGTAAATGGGGGTTAATATGCAAAGAAAATATGAATAATTGATTTCACATCATAAACCTCACACTTATACATTGCTTATCCTTAGGAAAACCTTGCATTAAATCAAAGCCAAATGGTAGTAAAAGATGGTGAAATCAATGAGTTACTTTATTATACACACAAACTGACGTGATGGAGTGTGAGTATATTTTTTTATATATTTTAGGTACTTTTTCACTCATTTATGCAAGCTTTATATTTATGAAACACGATATAGTGCTATCACTCTCTACAACACGATAGGTAAGTGCACCCATTGTTGGCGTAGTATAGTGATGGTAAGATACAGAGGTCGTCCAAGGACACAAGAGCTTTTAATACCGGATTATTGTCAACGTCTAATCGACCCTAAACTTCAGGAAAAGGTTTTGACAGGTAAATTAAATGAGTAAAATAAAATAAAAGAAACAAATCAACAAGATAGAAACACTTGGTTCCGACTCATCTTTCACGTATCCTTGATGATTTCTACACTTCGGGTTTTTTAAGAGATTATCTTGGTTAAAGTGGCATGTCCCTCTTTTGGAGGCAACAATATCCTCAGCCATATTAGTTTGAGTTAGTAGGGATACAGTCCCGCAAGGTCGGAATATTGAAAGATAATTAAGCACGTTATTAATGAAAAATGTCGCATGTCCCTCTTTTGGAGGCAACGCTACCCTCGGCCATATTGGTCTGAGTTAGCAGGGATACAGTCTCGCAAGGCTGGTTTAAAGTTTTAGTAGTAGTTTATTTATAAGGGATTCAAGCCGTTCTTACTTCCCCAGATTTGATGCTATTTGCCTCAAAGGAATAACTAATAAGCTTGAACCAATTCCCTACAGGATCTATACATTGAACGAGGCAAGTTTACCCAAACCACCTTTCTAACCCCCTTCCAGGTAGTTAATGTGCTTTATATAGATAATAAAGACACGAACGAGTGAATAAAAAAAACATGAAGGAATGATAGGATAAAACTGACTTTCAATATAAAACCTAGTTATTAAAGTCATTAATACATACCCAATTAACCAAAAATTGGAAATCAAAAGTAATACATAAAATATTTCGTCTTCATCAAGTGATGTAAGAGATTAGCTAAGCATGATCATAGTTTGACGAAGGCTCTTACAATCAATCTTGGATCCTGAAACTCTAATGATTGTAGTGGAAGATGAAGGTGGAGTGATGGCAGGTGTGAGAGAAATGGCCTCACATGGCCCGTGCCCTGCGGACATGGCCCCATGTCTTCCTTATTCTCTATCTTCATTTAATGAGCATGTCAGGTCAGCTGCTACACGGCCCCATGTGTCAACGGCACGGCTCGTGGCCATTGTAGTTGTTGTACTATCCAAGATATGTAAATCTGGAAGTTGACCACGGCCCATGCCTAAGGGACCGGCCCTGTGTCTCTTGTTTGCATCTGTTTCTCTTCTTCTACTCTAGAATCTTGAAGAGACACGACCCCATGCTGAGTAGGCACGACCCCGTGCTGGACTTCTGATTCGTTGTTTTTGGTCTTGGGGTGAAGCTTGGAGTATAGTGTGTCATCTTCCTGTCTTCTATTCTTATGCTAGTTTTTGTCATTAATTTGTTCCTCTTGTACAATTAAGCTCTTTTAATCCTGAAAATCAAAAGTATACTAAGAAACACATTTTTTCCAACATTAATACTAAAAATGGTTGATTTTATATCGTATTTCATACAATTATATGTTGCATTTGACGCATATCAAATGCCCCTACACTTGAATATTTGCTTGTCCTCAAACAAAACTCTTTAATTTTTGCTTACACACCCAAATGGAATTGTTAGAGAAGAAGTTTTTGGGTCTTGTTTGTAGAGTGTTGGGATTCCAAGTTCTTTTTATTCATGTTTCTATAATATTTACAATCCTATTCGAAATGATTTATTTAGAACACTTTTTAAGAAAATTAAGTATTTTTGGGCATAACATGCCTTTATAGAATTTCATTAGCTATATACAACTTCACACACCTCACAAATGATCATCAACACTCGGCCGAAAATGTATAAGTGAAAAGCTTGATACTGGTATGGGACTTACTCGTGCCATATTCTTGACAAGTAATCAAACCTCCTCCTTTTTAATAAAATATTCGCAAGTATCAAGAGGCTTTAAAAAGGGTAGGTTTTGGCTAAGGGTAGGGTAATTTTATTGGAAAGTGGCTAAAAACGTAAAATGTCGATTTTCTTTGGAAAATTTATTTATTTCTGACTTAGGTATAAACTACAGGTTTATAAGCAATAATTTTGCTTATTTATTTCAAGCAACTAGAGAGAATTTTTATTTTATTTTTTTTGGTAAACTGAGTACTTTTTTTATATAAATTTCAAAGGAACTGCATTTTACTAAAATAAGGGGTGTAAATAGAAATAAAGACTGGTTTTGGGTGATGGGTGGTTTGTGCAGAATGGTATTTTACTTTTTGTGGGTCAACTATGGGGGAATTCTTTGTTTTTGGTGGGGACCTAAATAGAATTAAGGTTGAAAATGAAAAGGGTTTAAAAATCCTAATGCCTCCATCATATTCTTACTTTGATTAGTTGGTAAGGATCGGGAATGTATTGTCTTGTCAAGTTCTAGATTTGGTAGAACCATATCGCTATTCACACAAGAAATGAAAATGAGTTAAGATATAAATTTGAATGCTCGTTAAAGGTTCAAAACTCATATTTTTGGGGGAAAAGGGATAAGAGTGTGAAATTATATATACAATCAAATTTTAAAAAGAATTGTCATGCCTTTTATAATTTTTCTTATATGGTTCTTTTTATCTCGGCGCTATCGGTTGTAAATTTATAAAAAACTTGAAATTTTTAGATCTTGGTTTTTTTAACTTAAACTATATACAAGACAAAACAAACTAAAAAAATATTTTTTTGGAAAAGATTTGGGGTGTTTTAGCGTTTCCAAGTAGAGTTTTGTGTAAGGCTTGTTTTTAGAACAAACAAATTCAAGTTAAGCTTCCCCCACACTTAAATTATTGTCCTCATTGTGTCCAAAATCTGTAAAAATTGATTAAATGTGTAAACGTGGGTTAAAAACAACAAAGTTTTCAAAAATCTGTAACTGGACACGGTGGCGTGTTTTAGAGGCACGACTCGTGTTAAAAGTGCCAGTATGAAAATTTTGGAAAACTTACTGAAGGTTGACACGGGGGGCGTGTCAAGGAGGCATGACCCCGTGTGGTAAGTGTAGAAGAAAAAAGTTTCAACAAAAAGAGGGGCACGGGGGCGTGTTAGATAGGCACGACCCCGTGTAAGGCTACTGTTAGATTTCATAAAAGATGGTAGGGTACCGGGTTTCCTGTTTCGGGCTTGGGGTGTCGTATGTTTGGTGGATCCAAGCATCCTAAGGTACTTATAAGCTCCTACATGCATAATAACAACAAACTAATAAGAAGATAGAAATCCTACTTTACAACCGTTCATTGTTACATCATTCATCATACGACCATAAAAAGAAAAATAAAAGCAAAAAGTAAATTGCTCAGAAAGTAAATTGTCTAAAACGGGTAGCAGCCCATAAACCATCACCATTGTTTCAAAAAGGAGGACAGATTAACCTGATATGTCACCTCGTTGACACCACCTTTGCCATGATCGCCTAGTCCGAATCCATATCCTCTTCCTCCTCGCAACGGTACACCATGTGCTCAGAATGTAGGAAATGTTGATGCGCATGGAGGCCACGTTCCTCTCAATCCCACTAACACGGGTGCTAATGCCTTGGCCCGTGGTGAGGCCATTGCAAGAAATTTGGAGTGATTCCTACATAAGTTGTAAAGGTTGTGCATGTTAAGAAAATCACCACCACCTTGAGAGGATTAAATCATGGGCGTAGCCATAGGAGTACTGGATGGTTCGGGTCGTCTTCGATTGCAAGGATCTGGTCTGGGTCATTTGGGTTCCAAATCTTCCCCTTGTTATCTATAAAGCGTAGGAGACCATTGTTGCATTCGACGATGAGGTTCAGACTGTGACAAATGTCAGTCCAAGTAACACTTACCCTTTTGAGAAGTTTCGTGGGATGCATGCAACATAGGCCCTGTAGACCCGGGCTATCCAGCCACAAAAGAATATGGGTGTTGGAGTCATAGCTCTAGCATTGGTAGCCATATTCTTCAGTAGCATTAAGGTGACATTTAGAGGTTCTTGGTTCAGGATGCAGTAAAGGAAAGTTAGCTCCCGAATTGCGTAATACACGTTGCTTCCTTTTTGTATAGAATGTTCAACTTGGAACCTAATAGCACCTACTTTGATTAGGTATCTATAATCAAATTAGGTGTAGGTTTGGTTCTTGCTACATTTTCCTTCATGTGACCAATTTCCACATTTGACACAATTCTTATATGTTTTGGCTCTTCTCTTAGAGGCGTTTTTAGACAAGCAGCAACGGGGTGGCAATTGCTCTTGTTTGTGCCACCATTTCGTCACATGAAGTCTCTTGTGCAAAATTAATTCTCTAAATTTTGGTGGCAATTCAGACTTCGCAAAGTGAAAGCAAGAAAGCAAATTGAGATCAAAAGGATGCATTGTGAGCTTCAAAGAAGGTGAGAAAGACAGAAAAGTGAAGTGAAAGATGGTAGAAATGCATTTATTTTAGCTCTCCCTGATAAAGACAAATTTTTTATTTAATATTCTTCTTTGTGAATCGTTCGGCCGAGATATATGCGAAATCTTTGACTAGTGCATTATCTAACGTGATATGTGCAAAATCTTGGACTAGTGAAGTGGCTAACATGATCAGTTCAAGATTATATGTGGATGCTAGTCACTGTTTGGAGATATGTGCAAAATCTTGGACTAGTGAAGTGGCTAACGTGATCAGTTCAAGATTATATGTGGATGCTAGTCCACTATTTGGAGATATGTGCGAAATCTTGGACTAGTGTAGTGGCTAACATGATCAGTTCAAGATTATATGTGGATGCTAGTCCACTGTTTAAAGATAGTGCAGTTGGTGGAACGTCAAACTGATGCGTCACTAATGTTATAAACCTAGGGGAGATTGTTAGGCCCTAAAGGTTTATACATTAGCTAATTAGTTAGTTGGGCTAGCTTGTTTGTTTATTAAAGGAAGCTTGTATTAGAATGGGCTTAGAGGGCTAATGGGCTTAGGGTTTAGGGGGAGTCGTGGACAAAACCCTCCCTATAATAGTTAATGACGTTTAGGGTTTTGGTGGTTCTTGAGTTTTGGCCACAACTAGTATTAGACAATTCTAATTGTATGCAAGTTAATCTTTCTATTTCATCTTTGTTTCTTTTGCTTGAATCAAGTTTGATCGTGTAATTCTGCCACCAATCAAACTTCGTGTGATATCATTGCGATCTCGTTTTTGGACTTACAATTGGTATCAGAGCCTATTGAACATGTTTCTAGGCTCAGATTTGATATCACATTGATTCTGGTTGTTTCGGATCACTGCTGTGTTTTTGTTTAAGTGCTGTATGCTTATGTTCGATTTTCGCTGCTAAAATCAAGTATTTCGGATCGTCTGGGTACGTTTCGGATGATCTGTTGTTGAAGATTGTCTATTTTCGGATCATCTTCAAGGATTTCAGATAAATCCTCAAGCTTTTCGGATAAATCATCAAGAGTTTCGGATAATCATCAAGAGTTTCAGATCATCTTCAAGGATTTCGGATCTTCACTGTTCCGAATTGACACCTATTTCGAGTACAGTTTTGATACTATTTCGAGTTCACCATATTCAAATCTCGTTTTGAATTCGGATACTATTTCGGATAACCTTTCGAGTTGACCAGTTTCGGATTGACCTTATTTGGATCAGACCTTTGCTATTCGGATTGGACTTTTGCTGTTTTCCAAACTGTTCACATTTTCTTAAAAACAAACTAAATAATTATTTGGTAAATTTAAAATGATGAACGCAAACGGTGTAATGATTGTTGCGGCTCTTGCTAATGCTACTTTCGCTGCCATCCAGACTCAAAATCTGGCGCTGCATTAGGAACTCGATCAGATTATCGGCACGTCTATTAAAATTCCAAAGCTATATAGAGATGATTACTATGAGTGGATATGGCGGTTTGAGAAGTATTGTAAGGCAAAGGAACCTAGGGTTTGGAGGTGTATTAGAGATGGACCTCGTACGATTATGTATGCTACGGAAGATGACCCTCTAACTCAGATTACTAAACCTGAGAATTTATGGACAGATGATGATCAAAGAATTAATGACGAGGATGATAAAGCTATGGCAAACCTCACCGTGGCTCTTGGTCCACATTTCAATTGTTGTTAGGAATTGCACGAACGCGAAGGAAATTTGGGATGTGCTTAAAAACTTGTATGAGGGTAATACAGACATGAAGGCAAGCAAGGTGAATATTTTGAATCAATAGTTTAGTTCATTTAACCCCATTTATGGTGAAACTGTAGAAAATCAGATCAGAAGATTCGTTAAGCTGGTCTTGTAAATGATAAGTGCTGATATCACCATCACAAACAATGGGATGAATCATCAACTTCTGAATTCGTTGCCAAAGAGCTGGGACGCTAATGTTTCTATGATCAAGTGTACAAAGAATTTGAATGAAGTCACACTTACTGAGCTGATTGCTACAATCAAGTCGTGTGAGATTGGCAATCAGCAAAGAGAGCTTAATCATAAGAATTCAATGATTGCTGCCCGGATGACCAGTTCTAACAATGGTTTAATGTCTCATAATCATCCCAACATAGTTTTCAGTCTTGTTCATGGGGTGCCAAAAAAGAATAACTTAAATGTTGTTTTTAGTCCGATAACACAAGCTCAGCTGCAAGCTCAAAAGACCAAGTATGTGTACGGCATGTCACTTCCTACACCACAAGTTGTTGTTAACACCTCTGCCAGACCCATTTCAGCCCAACAATATCCTCAGCATGCCAATGTGGTTTTGTGTCCAGCAAACCCTTCAGCATCTCAAAGTAGTTCATCCACGCCCTCTAAAGTAAACATAGCCTTTGTAACTAAGCAAAATGAAGAAAAATTGGCTCTTGCCGCTTCTATGCTTAATAGCCTGAATGCTTTCTTAGCAGGTGATCTTTTGCCCCCATCTATTCTAGCAACTGAAATCATTCAAGTGGTTGAAGAAGACATAGAAGAGCTGGATGCATCCTGGAACTTGGCAATGGCAGCATTTGGGGCTGAAAAGTTTTAGAAAAAGTATGGTCGTGGTCCTATGTCGAATCTTCGCACTTGATCTTTGAGAGACAAGCTGAGATGCTACAGATGTTATGAGCCGGGCACTTTGCGAGGGATGTAAGAAGACACCGGTGGGGTATGAGGCTACTCAGGAAGCTGCTGCTAGAAACACTGAAAGATCTATGGTTGCTGTTACACCTGCTCAAACTTTAATGAGCCAGGGAGATACATGAGCATGAAAGGCTTTGATGGCACAAGAACAACGCGGTTTCAATTAGGCAGATGCTGTGGCGCACATGGAATTGCTTAAGATCTCTGAAGTTGGAGAAGTCAATCATCAATGCTTGATAGCACAAACTGAGGAACCTAAATCACTCTCTAAAACGGTAAAATCTCTTTTATGTTATGAACATGGTAGAAGTAACATTGCATAGACGAGAGCGCATAATTCTGCTTTAATCAATGATTACAACAGTGCTATGTCAAAGTGCATCAGTCTTCGGGGAACAATAAAATACTCTATGAAAAGATTGACGCACTAAAGATGGACATAGCTCAGCTCCACTTGGATGTAAATCAACATAAATGTTGGGTCCATGATTACAACAATAGACTTAATGTAAAAACTTTGGAATGTGATTATGTGAGAGCAGAGCTTGAACTTCTCATTGGTATATATCAACAAAATGTGTTAAACTTAAAGAAGTTTGATACTTTAAGCGACACTGTTCGTAACTTATGCAATGTGCAATTGGGGTTCAAAGAAAAGAAGGTAAGGGTTTGGGTTATAAACAAGTTCCACCGCCATATAATCATAATTATTCTAGAATGCCTACTATTGAGCAGGAGCTAGAAAACTATGATAAAATGATTTATGGCAAACCAAACGATTATACTCCATGGGAACCTTTCAAATCAATGAACGCTAGACCCACTGATCTTCAAAAGCCCATGAGTTTTGTTAAAAACATGGATTTGGATAAAAAATGTTCAAATGAATCAGTTGGTAAGTCAGAATAAGGAAAGGTGTCTGTGAAAACGTCAACAGAGGAGCACCAAGAAAATGTGCCAAATTCTGATTCCGTAGACAATATTAGTTCAGAGTTAGTGATAGTTGAAGAGCAGTCTGAAGTGGATGATGAACCGCATTCAAAAGTTGTTGATGATTTGGATGTTTCTTTATGTGTTGAACATGATTTTTACGTTTAGAACTATGTTCAGTCTATGCTTGCTGAGACTAAGGGTTTTTCTGACAATATTTCTGATAATGTTGCTAAAACTGAAAATTTAGATGATATGGTTTTTCAGTTTGATTGTGATGATAATGTTTTACAAGAGGAGTCTCATGCATTTGCTGATGAATTCAAAACACCTGTTTCGAGTGATTCTGACAACTGTTCTAGTGTGCCTAGAACCTCAACTGATGCCTCAGAATCCCTTGGAAAGATGAAGTTTATCGAGCAATCTGATAGCAATGATAAAGTGGAAGTAGATGTAGTGAAGCTGCAAAGAAGAGTGATTATATTGGAACAAGACTCTGCATTGCAAGATGCTCAGATATCGTCCTTGCAAGTTTAAGTGTCTAGTAAAGACCAAACCATAAATCAGCTTCAAGGTGACGTAAATTTGTTAATGACTATGGTTTATGATTTGAAAGCAAAGCTTGAGAAAAAGTTTGGAAGCGAGTTTGCTGATAAGGATGATGATCCAATGAGCATAGCTCAACATGAACGAACTCCTGAAGAGAAAGTAGCTGCTGACACTGAACCTGAAGTTGGTCTAAGTGCATATATAGCAGCTGAATGAAGGAAAAAGAAAAAGTTGCCACTGAAGAATCCAAGCAGCAAGCAAATGCTTATCATGAAAAACCAAGACGAGAATCCTCTCGATGAAAACTTTCAACTAAAAGATCCAATGAAGACGTTTGACCGTTATGTGATGGAGTTGGGATCAAGTCATTATGATAAGGTTGGGAACAAGTCTGGGATAACTAGCTGGAGATATGATCACGATAAGAAGATGTGGTTAGTGATTCGAGACAATGGACACAAAGAATACTATGCAAAAGAGTCTCAGTTTGAATCATGGACGAAGATCGATATGCAGAATCTATTACGCGCTCCTTATCATGAATCCGATCCTAATCAACGAGGAAGAGGTTGTGCAGTTCACTCGAAATTGGAACATGAAGTTAAGAATGATTTTTCGAATATGAAGTTTGTTGAATCAAATCTGAAGAAAAATTGTGGAGTTCGTGATCCACATACACACAGAATGCTTCAATAAATGATTTGGCCACCAACAGAAAAAGAGAAGATTATTCCAGCCATGGTTGCAAAAGTCGCTAGGCGCTCCGTAGTCAGTCGAGCTGGGAGTTGAGAGTACTCGGGCTAGGCGGAGAGTACTTGGGAGTACTCGAACATGCTAAAACATAAAGAAATTAGTTTCTGGAATTAAATATATGTCAAATAACATAAATTTACTAATAATTATAACAAAATACGTGAAAATTATATTCATTTTTTAAAATGATAGACATAGAAATTATGTTTTATATTTTTTAAAGTCAAACTCGGCCGGAGTTAACCTACTAGATCCGACTCTAGCCAAGGTTTACCATGTTTGATCGATTCCGAGTAATTAGGCGGAGTTGAAGAAAGTCGCCTCGGCAACCTACTTTGGAGCGATTACTCGTAGAGTACTCGTACATGGAAATCTTGTTTTACAAGCATGATTCTAGCTACTCTGAAGTTTCCTAAAGGTGTGCTAAAGAATTTTAAGTTATGGGCATACGATCCAAAGATGGGTGAAGCGGTGGTTGTAACTAAAGAATAAGTGTATTGGTTAGTAGACACATTAGATCTAATAAGCTTTCAGAGGAGGATATCAATGTTTTAGGCAATAACCAGATTCGCACAAATGAAAAGTACAAGATATGTGCGAAATATGGACTAGTGCCAAGTTAACATGATCCGTTTAAGATTATATGTGTATACTAGTCCACTTTTTGGAGGTAGCGCAACTGGTGGAACGTCGAGCTGATGCGTCACTAATGTTATAACCTAAGGGGAGATTGTTAAGCCTTAAAGGTTTATACATTAGCTAATTAATTAGTTGGGCTCGCTTGTTTGTTTACTAAAGTAAGCTTGTATTAGAATGGGCTTAGGGGGCTAATGAGCATAGGTTTTAAGGGGAGTCGTGGACAAAACCCTCCTATAAATAGTTAATGATGTTTAGGGTTTTGGGGGTTATTGGGTTTTGGCCGCAACTTGTATTAGACAATTCAAATTGTATTCAAGTTAATCTTTCTACTTCATCTGTATTTCTTTTGCTTGAGTCAAGTTTGATTGTGTGATTCCGCCACCAATCAAACTTCGTGTGATATCATTGTGATCTTGTTTTGGGACTTACAAAAGGAAATCAGGTCTGTATGATAATTTTTGAAGACATGCTTTAGCCTATAGGTGAGCACTCACTCTGTGAATTTCTAGGAAAGTGTAATGGGTCCTTTCGTGGATCTATACAAACACTCTTTCCTTAGACCAAAAACTCATTGTACAGGTACTTCCCCTTCCAGATTGCATATCTTCTATCAATTGGGCATTTAATCCAATATATATTTTTTACAAAGCTTAAATTGCTTTTCTTTAGTGATAATTTCTATCTCCTTTCTTAGTGCTTTCCATTTATACACAAAGACGTCATGATGTGATATATTCTTTGCTTCATTGGCCTAGGTTTCTTAAAGTGGTTTGCTCATTATTTCATGATAGTTTAGGTAGGGACATAAACGAAAGGCTAAGGCTGAAATGAGTTTTTCTTAGGATGTGTTTTATTAGGGGTAAAAAAATCCTAATTGCCTTAACTATTTTTATGCAATTACTAGTTTTTCGTCTCAAAATGTATAAGACATACAAGTTCTAATCATGAAGTGATGTGGGTGAATATAACTCTCTATGTCAAATGATTGAGTATGTGATTCATTATGTAGAATGATGTGCTCGATTAGGCTCAAAGTACTCGCATGTAATTGGGTAGGATAGTTAAAGTACGCTAGTATGCATAATGTTGGTTTATTTCACTTGCTATGTTTCTTAATTTTAAACTTCTATTTGTTTTTAAGTAAACTCAAAGATTATTTTTGAAAAAAATGTGTGATTTACCAATTTTGTGATTTATATGATTCTTTAAAAGAGGATGAAGCAAGTAACTTAAATATGGCTATGATGTGCTTCTATCCCACATTTAAAATTATACATTGCCCTCAATGAATTTAAGCAAGTACCCCTCACCTAGCCATTTAACTATTCAAACAAGATTTATATAAGAGACGAAAGAAACTAGTACTCCCTTGTTTGGCATTAATCACCATGCGTGTAATCGGTGTGTGAAGATGCTCCATAATGACCTATCTTATTGATGCAAACATACTAATATTAAAATTTAAATAAGATAGATAGATAACTAAACATAATATCTAGACACATTTAAGTGAAAAATTGGGACATACATGTCCAGATCCTTGTCTTGGGTGTACAAGTACAACCCAATAAAAGTAGCAAGTGTTAAAGTAGCATAATAGAATGTATAAAAAAGTCAGATAATATAGCTAATCATCCAGAATGATTGCGACTATTAGTTAGGCGAGATCTATCACACCTCAACCGATAGCGGAAACATCGGAGTAAGACGAAAAACGAGATTGCAAGAGACTTCATAACGACTATTTGTGACAAGTATTTAAAGTAACGATTTTCATTTCATAATAAAGGAAATGCATTGCTTCAAAGGAAATTACAATAATTAGAACATAACAATTTAAACAACAAAAACATAAATTTTACCTAAGTGCGTATCTAGTCCATCTACTAGATTTGTTTCAACACATTAACATCAGGCTTCTACAATATATATTACAATAACATGTCACACAAAAGCATTGGTGGACATACAAATTTAGTGTACTAGTATACGTATAAAAAAGAATGGTAACGAGATCCACATGGCGAAAACGTATATAAGGCATAACATATCATGAACTAGCATGCATCACATACGTGTCAACCCAAAGATTCCACTAGCGTAATCTTGTCGTTGCAATGACAAGACCGTTTGTATGATTACTTAACATCGAACCAACAAGGGTGGTGTGCTACTCCTATAGCTATATACATGTTAAGGTATGCTCGTACGAAGTTAGTGACAAAGTATAGTGCAAGATTGACTTCTAGCATGCATGTATTCCTAAAGTATAAACATATAAAACATGTATTAAAAGATTCGTTTGCATGAGTAAAGTATTTGCGTATGTGTGATTATGTGATTTTTCATACGGTATATATATGGGTAGGAGTTGCTACAAAGCCAACTTTTCCTAGTGTAAGAAGCATGCTCCATTTAACATGTGGTATTTAGTTATTTTATACAAAAGGGCATAATTGTAATTGCATAATTATTTTAATTTTGGAAGATTTTATCTCCTAAACAAAAAATGAGATTTTTATGGAAACTGAATATCATCTTTGAATTCAAATATGACAGTTATCTTTTATACTTAGATACAATTTTACATTCACAATTCATTAGTTTTGGATTAAACGTGAATAAAATTCTTGACCCTGTGTTCTATCAGTTTGTTTTGAAAAAAACGAATACTATGCATTGTGCTTTTTTCGTTACGAGTGGAACACGATTAATCATGAATAAATTCTTTCTGTTGCAATAATCATGGTTTTGGTAAACATGAAGAAAAATCTTAACTTTGTGTTTTATCAGTTAGTCTTTGAAAAAAAATTAATACTATACGTTGTGTTTTATTTGGTATATGAGTCTGTTACAATAAGTATAGAATTGGAATAATTATTAATTGACGTTGTGTTTTAGCCACTAGTAACACGCATAAAACACACCAGCGTCTGAAATAAGTTAAATAACACATCAAGCACACCAGTGTCTCGACGTTGTATTTTAACTGTTAGTAACACACATAGAACATGTCACACCCCAAAAACGTCGCAGCAGAAATACAAATGTGGCAGTGACGGAGGTTGGTACCCATAAACGTCTTAGTGGACGATGCAATATTCATTTTGGACATTCACTTAATTAAAACATAATTTAAAGTTTAAACATAACCACAACCACGATAAGTTGTTTGTCTCACACCGCAACCGATGGCGAAAACATCAGAGTGAGATGAACTAGATTGCTCGAGACATCATAACACTATTTGCGATAATATTTAATTTAATCAACCCATTTCATTTCATAGAATCTAAATTGTCAAGTTACATCAAATATCCGCATATAAGTAACAACAACAAAATAAACTCAACAATAACATAATGATTAACTTAGTATTCTATGCGTGTTACTATGCCATTCCTATTAAGTTCCATCATAAAAACTTCATCAACCTGCAACATGTTAAAAAGTATAGTTCAATAACAAAGTATTCGCGAGTACACAAGTTTAATATCATAGCATAATTATTAAAACCGTTTAAACAAATCCACATGAATAGCTAGCATACAAGATAAATGTAAACAAGGCATGTGAATCTACAAGTCAATCCTCTAGTGGACCGCAAAATAGATTTAAAACTTAACATTGACCACAAGAATACGGGCGGTGCGTTACTCCTATAGTGCTATACATGTTAAGGGAGGCTTGATCGAAGTTAATGATATTTAGATCACATAAGAATATACCAAGTAACAATTCAAGTAGCATGAGACTAAAGCATGTTTGATGGATTGTTTGTGTGTAATCATAGAATAAAAGTGTGATTTACTGTAGTTTGGTAATTTAACATATTGCACCCAAATGGTGTAAAGCATAAAAAGGTTGTCGAGTGTACTCACGGTTTTGCAAAGTAATTTCCGTGAAAGCGTTAGGTTATTTTAGGGGAATGAACACCAAGTTATCCTACACAAGGAAACGTAGGTGTGTGAGTATTAGATTGACGATGGAGTTTGATGAGTTTAGGAATTAAAGTATGCAAAAAGTATGTATAAACAAAGTTATTTATCTAGACGTTAACGCTCGTTTTTAACACTATAAGCCCTGAAGGGTGTTTGTGTTTTTATGGGTCATGCCCAATAGAATCGTAACGATGATTAGGTCTAAGATAAAATAACCTATTTCTAGGACAAGTAACCATATGGTCATTGTCAAAGGTTCAGTTATATTAAGTATTTACATATATAGTTATAATATTACTAATGTATCATAGAGTTCATGTATTTCATAGATATCATGTAAGTTATATAAGTCATGCATGGAGGTAGGAGGATAAACGTCCTAAACCTCTGTCGTAAGATTCACCAATACACAAGATTGTCACAAGGACAATCCGGGTGGTCAAGAATTATAGAAATCATCAAGTGAGGGGTGGATTGAAAAGTTGGATAGCCAAGGCCTCCATGTAATCACACCTACAGCAACACAAGCTTGTAAACTTGGATGGCTCAACACTTATGGGTTTGAAACCCTAGTAAAACCACAAGTTTAGAGGCATGTTATGCCTCTTGATTTTGTATGAACAAGTCTAGCTAGCTCACTAACCATAAACTTGGTTAGAGGCATAAGTAGCATAGAGTTGTTATGTTTTAAAAAAACAAGTTCAAAAAAAGTTTATAAGTTTAACTTCCAAAACAGAAAGTTTGGCCCCAAAAACTGTATTGTTCCACCTTGGTTTTCCATGGAAAACCTATGGTAACATCCCATAGGGCTTAACAAACAATGTTGAGGAAGAAAACATAAAGAAAACTTCGAAAATCTTAAAGTTTAAAAAGATAAAAATGGGCAGAAAATTTATGGCACTTTGGACCTAAACAATGGTGAGGTTTCACCTTAGTTTGCCCAAGAAAACTTGTGAAAACCTTCCTAGAGGTTATCCAAGTGTTTTAGAAGAAGAAATAAGGAAGAATTAGTTGAAGAAGTGAGTTAGAACTCACAAAAAACTCAAATATGGCTGCTGCGTTTTTTGAATATGTTAGGGACTTTGAGAGTGTTTTTGAATTGTTTGGAGGCTTGTAAAAGTGGGAAATGGATGGGGGAAAGGTGGTTTATATAGGGAAGGGATTAAGGTTTCAATGGGTTGGGCTTTGGACAAGATTAGTGGGTGTTTAAACTTGAAACAAACCCAAAACATCAACATATGGCAGCCCTCGTTTTTTTTTTATTTTTTGATAATTAATTTATATAAATGGTTTTAATTGTTATTTAAATAATGTATTTTATATGTAAATCAAGTGTGAAGTGTTTTGGAAGATTAAAACAAGATTAAAGGTGTTACATAACCCTAAACACTTCTTGCAAATAATTAACATAAGTGTGACAAGAATCATGGTGCCAAAAGTCTATGCCTTTTGCATTAACTTGTTGATTGCTTGCTTGATTTAAAACGTTTAACTTTTATGAATATATGATAAGAATATGCAAGTTGATTCGAAGCTATAAAGTGTGTAACGAATGCGTGTATGATCGTAGAATAAATGCGTATAAAGATTGCGAATTGCATATAATCGATCAATTTGATTACAATCAAAGCCTTATATTTACAATGATTCAGAAATGAAATACGATTACAAGGTTTGGACTTTCCAAAAATAGAAACACAAAGTAGACTTGCAAAAAACAGAAAGTTATAAATGCGAAGCGTTACAGTCTCCCACCCTTTAGGGAATTTCGTCCCGAAATTTAGGAAGATGCAACGAACAAATGCGGATACTTAGTCTTCATATCGCTTTCAAGTTCCCAAGTAAACTCAGCGCCACGTTTTCCTTCCTATCGAACCTTCAAGATAGGAATTCGACTTCGCCTTAGTTGTTTAGTGCCTCGATCCATGATTTCGACTGGCTTCTCCACGAAGTGTCAGGTCTCGTTGATTTGAAGATCTTCAAGTGGAACTTGGAGTCCTTCTTTGGCGAGACATCTCTTCAAGTTTGAGACGTGGAAGGTAGAGTGAACGTTGTTGAGCTCTTGTGGTAGGTCCAGTCGGTAGGCTACCTTGCGATCCTTTCGAGAATCTTGAAAGGACCTACATAGCGAGGAGCGAGCTTTCCCTTTTTCCTAAAATGAACCACACCCTTCCAAGGGGATACCTTGAGAAGTACAAAATACCAACGTTGAATCCCAAAGGCTTGCGTCTTTTATATCAAAATTATCAGTTTATATTCTCATCTAAAACAGTTTTATAAAATCACTTTAAAAGCCGATTTTTATAGTTTTTAAAGCATAGTCTTGTACCGAACTTTACTATATTCATCCTAAATTGTAACAACTTGATATTTTAACATAACACATTTTATTTAATGAATGAAATGGTACTTATACTCACGTTAGTGCAGACTTCATGTAAGTCACATAAATCATGGGATTTCACCCATATTACTACTTTTTAAGCTATATGTACAACATGCAAAGCTGTCTAACTTATGACATAATTTTATATCATCATAATACATCATATAACTTCATTTAAATATGTTTATATTATGATTTTATCCACTTTTATCATACTATAACAAATTCACCATATCATGGTCATTTAATCATCCGTACTTATGTACAAGTATATAATGCATGGTTATCATATCATCATCATCATCATCCATGAACTTAAATGCATATCACATACATTAAATTTACTTTCATATAATCTAAGACATGTGCATGTAACATTCATATGTGCATGTATACATATATACATATACATATACACGACACACATACATATATACTTTCAGAAACCCACTTTTTATTTATCATCTATATGAACTTTATCCAAAAACCCTTTTGATCATGCATGCAATCATCTTTCAAGAATTATCATAATCATATCTTAACTTTTTAACAAAACACAAACACTTATCACACACGCTAACACACCCACGGTCACACACTCAATCACTAACACATCCATTTTCCATTTTGTTTAAAAATCCTTTTTTGTTTGGAATCCAAGTGTATGAAGAATCCAAACTTTGAGAAATAATCTTTCATCTATTTACCAACTACAATCAAGAAGTAAAATATGTAATGGGTTTATACCTCAAGATGAACAAGTATGAAAAGTGTGATATTTCTTGTATAAAATCATCAAGAACATTAAGATAGCTTCTTGCATGGCTTCCAATTCACTAAAGTTATTGAATTTGAGATGAATGCACTTGAATATTTCAATAGAAATTTTGAAAATGAACAATGAGAGTTGGGTGAAAATGTTGTCAAATTTTCCTTGCATGGATGCTATGCGTTGAAATGTAAGAATGCATGTAATTCTATTGTGTTGGGTGTTGTATTTGTAATGATTATGTCAAGATCCTAGGCAACACTTGTCCATTTAAGACTTTGGTGGGCACCCCATGTGCTGCCACCTTCACATGCATACACATATATATAATATTAGGCCAAAATATGTATTTAACTGACTACTGGGTATTTTATCTCGCGTTTTAAGGCGTTTAAGATTATTTTTATCATGGCATTCCTGATGTGAAGTAAAACAAAATTGACTTGCTGAAGAAGCAATCTGCTATCTTTAAAGGTATGCGAAATGAGTCCCTCGAAGATCACGAGATAATATCATCTAATGTCAGAAATCGACAACTATGACACAGAGGGATACACGGATGTTGAGATAAACGATAAGTTGCTAGATGCTTTACCTGCCAAATGGGATATTTATACTCTTTTGATAAAGGGTGAAGCTGACTATGAAGATAAAGACTTGGAAGAGGTTGTTGGGAAACTGAGAGCTTATGAGCTCAACATGAAGAAGAAGAAGAAGGAAACTAGATATGATCAGGTTCAAGATCCGGGATTTTATAAAGGGCTTACATCTTCATCTTCCAACAATGCTTCAAGTGATTCTGCAACTGCGTTTTTCTCATGTGAAAATGAGCAGGTTGTGACAAATGTTGATGATGAAGTATGTTTTGTAGTTGCTTCAGGAGGATCGTCAGGGGCAAAGAGACAACAAGCTAGCAATAATAACAGCAATACAAGGTCTATGCCTCTGAGTGTCAACGCTGCTGAAGATCATCTGGCCTTGCTTGCTTCATTCGTTGCTTCATAGGAGAACTAAATTCAGGGAAGAATATCTGATCCTGCTACTTTTGATGAAGATTATGATCAGATTGACCCTGATGACCTAGAGGAGATGGAATTTACAGTGGCAGATGGTCATGATCTCTAGAAGAGTGAAGAGATTCATAAACAGGACGGGAAGAAAGTTCGTTGGAAAGAATGAAGGTTTTGATAAGTCTAAAGTGAGGTGTTACAATTGTCAAAATTACGGACACTTTGCTAGAAAATGTTAAAGACATAAGACTGAATCTCGTTCTAACTCATCTTTTCAAGATTTTCCTAGTCATGGTTCAAGCAACAGGAATGCATCAACTAACACTGGATCAAAGGCCTTGATCTCTACTGCTAGAGAAGGTTCTTATGATTGGAGTGTTCATCTGGAAGGTGATAACAATGCCACACAGGCGTTCATGGCTGAGAAAGCCCCAGTTGATGATGAAGAAGTAAAGGGTGATGCTGAGGTAGAGCGATAGACGGTATCTAAAAAAGTTGATGATGATCAGACGACTGAAAACATTAAATCTGATGTAGAACATAATGTTGCAGATAAGAAGATGGCTGCTGATTTTGCTGCTTTCATGGTTGATCTAAGCAAATCAATAGGAGAGGTACATTCTAACTCTGGTAGTTCAGTTTGCTTAAAATGTCGTGAACTGCAAAGTGAATTTGACACGTTAACAAAACAAAACCAAAGTATGGTAAATGAGCTCTCGAGTGTAAAAGAATCAAAGTTTTTCGTAAAAAGAAATGAGTCATTATATTTGAAGAAAATTAAAGATTATGAAGAAGAAATCAATATTTTCACCTGTAAACTAAATGAAAAACTTCAAATTATTGACTTAGCTCGTGATACGATGAATGAAAAAACATAAGAGATTTTTGAAAAATGCATAGAGTTGTCAGCAGCAAAACTGAAAATTTGTGAACTTGAAAAGAAATTGAATCAATTCAGAGATTCATCTTTTGTTATGAAACACATGATGAATGGCTTGAAGAAAAGTAATGAAAAGACAAGTGCGGGCTTCAAAGGTTTCAATGAAGTTCCACCAAAGTGAATTTGACACGTTAACAAAACAAAACCAAAGTATGGTAAATGAGCTCTCGAGTGTAAAAGAATCAAAGTTTTTCGTAAAAAGAAATGAGTCATTATATTTGAAGAAAATTAAAGATTATGAAGAAGAAATCAATATTTTCACCTGTAAACTAAATGAAAAACTTCAAATTATTGACTTAGCTCGTGATACGATGAATGAAAAAACATAAGAGATTTTTGAAAAATGCATAGAGTTGTCAGCAGCAAAACTGAAAATTTGTGAACTTGAAAAGAAATTGAATCAATTCAGAGATTCATCTTTTGTTATGAAACACATGATGAATGGCTTGAAGAAAAGTAATGAAAAGACAAGTGCGGGCTTCAAAGGTTTCAATGAAGTTCCACCACCTCTTGGTCATGACTATTCTTTCTTGCTAGACGAAGATGAGCTAACATAATTTGTGTTAACTACACTTAGTAGTTCCACGTCAGGGAATGTTGATGTGTTTGAGAATGCTAAGAAGGATAATAACAGGGAAGCATTTTTGAAAACAAAGAATACATACCCTAAGAATAAAAAGCATTTTTTTGTTAAAAAGGTTGATTTTGTTAAAGGGAGTGATATGAAAGAAGAGACCACTGTTATTACAAAAGAGTCAAATGTGCAGTTTGCTAAAAGTAAAAACATAGAAAAATCAGAAATTGAGCAAAGTAAATAAGATCCTTCAAAGGAATCATCATCATCATCGTCACCTGATGAATTTAATCCAGAGACTTCAATTAAGAAGTCTTCGGCTAGAAGATCATGCCTTAAATGTCACAACAAGGGACATGTAGCTAGCTGTTGTCCTAACAAAAAGAATAAAGCACAAGTGACTGAGAGAAAGAGAGAAAAATTACTAGAAAAAATTGGTGATGGTGAATAAAAGGTTTCTAACTCACCAAAGATATCTGCTACCAAGCCACAAAGTGTTGCGGTAGGTGTAGATAAGGCTGAAAAAGGAACTCACCAAGTTCCTTGTTTTAAAAGAAATCAACAAAGATTTCACCCTGAATCTACGTCAGGCAGATATGAAAGACCTAGAAGCAGTTCACCAAGAATGAATAACTTTAATGGTCAATCGAGTAATTTCAGAAGTCAAGGTTAATATCAAACTAGATATCAAAATGTTGGTAGTCAAAATTTTTATAACAATGGCTTTAGAAATTATCACAATTGAAATTCATGGAATCAAAATCAAATTTTTCAAAGGTCACAGAGTCCAAACATGATTAGGAAACCTCAGGACCAGAGACCTAGTGAAAATCAAAAACCATTTCCATTAATAGGTATGAGATCCAAGACTCCATTTAGGAGTGATGGATACTGGATGGATGTTCTAGTGGTTGATGAATCTGGAAGACCCAATACCATTAAAGCTTGGGTCCCCCAATCTAACTAATTTTTGTTGGGTAGTGAAGGAGCTGCTAAGGAGGATTATCAACTTGTGGTATGTTGATAGTGGCTGCTCCAGGCACATGACAGGGGATGTGAGATTGTTGACTGAGTTTGAAAACATAGATGGAGGTTATGTGAGTTTTGCAGGTGCTAAAGGAGGGCACATTACATGTCGAGGAAAAGTGACCAATGGGAAGATCACATTGGACAAAGTGAACTATGTCGAGCAGCTGAAGCACAATCTGATGAGCGTGTCTCAAGTCTGCGACAAGGGTCACTCGGTCCACTTTACTAAGTCTGAAGCTTTGGTGTTGAAACCGGGTTTGGTGATACCGGATGATTGGATAGTGATGAGAGCGCCAAGGAGAAACGTCACTTATGTCATGGACATGGGTGCTAAGGACTCTTCCACCGTGGTGGCGTGTTTATTGTCAACAACATCTGAGGCTGAGTCAATGTTGTTGCACAGACATATGGCCCACATCCACTACTGAAAAATGAATTATATTATTAAAAATCATTTAGTGGAAGGGGTGCCAGTGCAGAGGTTTCATGTGGAAGATAAATGTATTCCATGTCAAAAAGGAAAACAACATAAGAAACCTCACAAGTCCAAAATAGTAAATTCCATAGATGACCCTTATGAATTACTTCACATTGATATATTTGGCCTAGTGAACGTAAGGAGCATAGGTGGAAAGTACTATTGTTTAGTGGTCACGGATGATTACTCACGGTATTCATGGGTTTTCTTTTTAGGTACAAAAGATGAGACAACGGAGATGCTGATAGATCTTTTTACAAAATTGGAAAATGACCATGATGCATGGATTAAGAGGATATGAAGTGATAATGGCACCGAGTTCAAGAATCAGATTCTAGATCTTTATTGTCTTCGTAAGGGAATTGAACATCAATATTCTGCTCCTTATACACGTCAACAGAATGGAGTCGCTGAGAGGAAAAACAGGAAGTTGATTGAAGTGCTAGGACTACGCTTTCTGATTCAAAGCTTCTAGTTCTTTTCTGGGGGGAAGTTGTGAACATAGCTTGTTATGTTCTAAACAAAGTTTTGATGGTTAAATGGTTTAACAAAACATGTCACGAACTATTGTTACCGGAAACCAAACTTGAAGGCTTTGAACCATTTAGATTACCCTGCACCATGGTGCAAAATAAAGATAAGCAAAAATTCGGTGAGGTAGCTGACGAGACTTTCTAGGTTATATGCCTGGAACACCGAATAAAAGGGTTTTTAATCTAAAACTGGTAAAATTGAGGTTGTGTTTAACATGGAAATCACTAGTTATTCACCTCAACAATAAACGAATGGTCCTGCTATATTATATGATTATGATATCGTTTTTAAATCATTTAACATTCCTGATTTTTCCAATGCAGATGAGTCTCAAGTGATTCAAACTGTGATCAGTGAAGATGACGAGGGTGAATTCATGCCTAGATCGAGTATATCAATGACAGATGCTCTAGAAACTTCCTCCAGTGCAGCTCCATAGGATTCAAGTGATAGTGAGTCTGAACCTATTCAGGGGGAGGATTTTACTAATCCGTTTGCTAATAACACATTCAGGGGGAGATTGGATCTAATCTGGGAGATAATTTAGTTGTTGACACCATTGCACTACACGCAAGCAGAGATCATCCAGTTGAGAACATCATAGGTGATGCTGCTGTAGGTGTTCAGACAAGAAGAGGTGTGATCGAAGGTTCCTGTTTATTTACTTCGATTAAGAAGATTGGGATGATACATGAGTGTTTGTATAACAGTTTTATTGCCTAAGAGGAGCCAAAGAATGTTCACATGGCTCTAAAAGATATTTTTTTGGTTGAAGCTATGCAAGAGGAACTAGCTTGGTTTAAGAAGTTTAAGGTTTGGGAGCTAGTTGACTTGCCTAAAGGAGAGAAGGAAATAGGCACCAAGTGGGTGTTTAAATGTAAGAAAGATGACCGAGGGATCATGACAAGAAATAAGGCTCCACTAGTGGTGAAAGGGTTCAATTAGTAAGAGGGGATTGATTAGAATGAAGTGTTTGCACCAGTAGCAAGGTTAGAGGCAATTCATTTGTTCCTAGATTTTTCTTCATTCAAGGGCTTCTAAGTTTACCAACTTGACGTAAAGAGTGCGTTTCTTTACAGGAAAGTCCAACAAGTGGTGTATGTCTCATGACTACATGGGTTTACTGATCCAGATTATCCAGATCGAGTATGTCGATTTGATAAGGCATTGTATGGATTGCATCAGGTACTTAGGGTGTCGTATGAGACACTGTCAGCACATTTGTTAAAGAATGGTTTTGAAAGAGGTCAGATTGACAGTACACTTTTCATTAAAATAAAGAAGGAAGACTTTCTGTTGGTACAGGTATACGTAGATGATATTATTTTCGGGTCATCTAATGAGAACATGTGTCATAAATTCGAGGAGGTAATGAAGAGCAAGTTCGAAATGAGTGCGATTGGTGAGGGTTTACAAGTTGAACAGAAGAAGGATGGGATGTTTATACATCAGACGAAGTATGTTTATGACATTTTGTCTCGTTTCAAAATGGAGGATTGCGCTACTTTCAACACACCTATTTGCGAGAATCACAATCTTGGTCTAGATCATGAGAGTGTGGAGGATGTTGATCTAACTCAGTACAGGGCAATGATTGGTTCTCTAATGTACTTGAATGCTTCAAGACCTGACATCATGTTCGCAGTGTGTCTTTGTGCCAGATATCAAATAAATCCAAAAGAGTCACAATGAAAGCGGTGTAGAGGATTCCTCGTTACTTGAAAGGGAAACCTAAACTTGGGTTATGGTATCCAGCTGCTAGTGATTTGAAGTTTGTTGCTTTCACTGATTTGGACTTTGGAGGATGCAAATCAACCAGAAAGTCTAACACAGGTGGTTGCCAGTTCTTAGGAGGGAGGATCGTGTCATGGCAATGCAAGAAGCAGTCTTGCATGTCTACCTTTACGTGTGAAGCTGAATATATTGCTGCAGGTAGCTGTTACTCACAGGTTCTCTGGATACAACAACAGATGCGCAATTACGGTTTGAATTTCACTCATACTCCTATTATGATAGACAATAATGCCACTATTTCGATCACAAACAATCCCGTAAAACACAGTCGCACAAAACATATTGACATTCGTCATCATTTTATATGGGATTGTGCTGAAAAGAAATTGATTGAACTGCATAGTGTCGACACACTAGATAACCTAGCAGATGTTTACACAAAAGCATTTGACAGGGCTCGTTTTTAACATTTAGTTGAACTCAACGGGATGAGCAATCCTGAATAACTAATTTTGCATAAGAATTTTTGTTAATAATTTACTGTTTTTCAATATAAAAAAATATAAAAATAGAAAATCAAAAATGAATTTTCACTGTGTGGAAAAGAAGAATTGATAGTACATCAGCAAGTTAGACTGTCACACTGAAATTAGAATTAAAATTGCTTAAGTGTGATAGCAGCTTCATTAAATGATGTACAAGTAGGCAAAAAGAATGAAATAATCAACTTACCTTGGTGATATAAATCTAACGAACTGTGTATGAGTGGGTAACATATCAGTGGCATATGGTTTTATAACCTTAAATCTTACATTGATAGATTGCCAAAATCTGAGGTTTTAGGTCTTTATATAATTATTTCATCCGGGGTATCAGAATTGTCCTTCTGCTGCATCCAGATATATGCTGACCTAGGCAGAACCAGGGTATCTTAAAAGAGCTAAAATGCCAAATCCCAGAAATTGAAGAAGCTCTCCTAGAGAGTCATTCAAGTGTGAAAAATGCATTAATCGTACCAAATTTGGTATTTGCCCTAACCCTCGTTGGATATTGGTCTCTTTGCTGTACGAAAGTACTGGCCTGATCACCAAGTATCTAACGTTCTAGATCAATAAGGATGAATTTCGGTATACTCATTTTCTACGAGGAATCTTTGTGAATATCTTGATCGTGGGGGTATGTCCTGAAGTGGGACACACTAGTCTATCAGTATAAAATTACCTTAACATATCACTAGGTAATGATACTTAAAATGTTCATGTATTTTGTTTAAGTGGATAAACAATACTGGCAATCATCTTGAACTGTTTTTCATGAAAATTACATATAGAATTAGTGTGAAAACAGTTTGATATTGCTAATATGATCTTCTTCCTGGTGATTCTCACAAAAACAGAGTGTTTATTACTTTGTTATTTCTTTGCTTTAGGAAAATATAAAAATCCAAAAAGATTTTCTTTTTCTTGTAAATTCTTAGTGTACAGAATATGCTTGTTCATGGAGGAGTTGTTTCCAATAGGGGAAGACGATGTTAGAAGATGAGGTCAAAATTTTAAAATCTTGCAGGTTTAGTGTGCTTAAAATTTTAAGTCTGCAGTTTGAGTTGAGAAGTGCTTAATCTGTGATACAGTTTTATCATCTTTTGAATAATAATAATTTGTTAACTTGTGTTGAAAAATTCTTATGGTTTCTTGAGATGTTTGTTTTATAGAATACAGATTGTAGTAGAGTGTTGCTGAGAAGTTTAGTGAAGAGGAGTTTGTTTGGATGCATGGTAGAACTTCCTTTCTACATTGCAAACAAAGTTGAAGAGTTTGAAGATTGCTTTGCAAGTGCTAAACTGGAGTTTACTCAAACGCTAACGATTTAGAAGATTTGGTGATTGGATGCATCAGCTTAGGGGGAGTCTGTTGCTGATAGAAGATATTAAAGCTGAAGCTATCCAAAGACCAAAGAGGTTGAAGATTGCAAGATGACTGAAGACAAAGTTGTTTTATGAAGCTATTGTCAATGGGGAGTTTGTTGGTGCATATTTGTGAGAACAACTTAGATTTGGTCTTTGGATATCTTGTAATTAGTAAAAAGATAAACAGTTAGCGGGTTTAGTATTTTAGTAGTTGATTAGAAGTGATTGGGCTAAACCAGACCCACAGTATAGGGAGTGGTAGGCGAATAGGTCTTAGACCAATTTGCAGCCCATGTGGTGAAATCCTAGCCTAGTTGCAAACTTATCTCTATATAAAGAGAGTTTGGCATTAGGGTTAAGGTTGCTCAGTTAGTCACTTTAGAGAGAGTTGAGAGAGAATTTATGTGATCTAGATTGATTGTAATCGTTGCGATAGATAATCAATAAAGATCGGGTTTATTGTGATTGTTGTTCCTACTTGTTTTTCTGTGTAAATCTGATCTAGAGGATTCCGCACTCTGGATTGGATGGACGATTTTGTGAAGATCCATACGGATTAGGGGCCCTGCAATAACACGTATCATACTTGTACTGTATAGACTCAAAATAGCCGGTTGTCACAATCTCCCCCCGTTTAGGAAATTTCGTCCCTGAAATTTTTAAACTACACGTCTCTATTTTGCACTAGAAGGAAAGAGATGGGGATATTTCTGTTGCATCTAGTCCTGTCGTTCCCATGTGAACTCAGGTCCACGTTTGTAATTCCAGCGAACCTTGACCAACTTAATCCGACTCCTCCTAAGCTTCTGAATCTTCCAATCTAAAACTTCTATAGGTTCCTCGATAAATCTCAGTTTATCGTCTACTTGAACCTCATTAGGGGGTATTATCAGTGTCTCGTCTGACAGACACTTTTTCAGGTTGGACACATGAAACACGTCATGTACTCCACTCAATTCCTATGGTAGCTTAAGCCTATAAGCGAATGATCCAACTCGAGATGCGATTTCGAAAAGACCTATATAATGCGGGCTCAGCTTTCCCCCTTCCCCAACATAACAACACCTTTCCAAGGTGACACGTTCAATAGGACACGATCTCCGACCGGAAACTACAATGGTTTCCTTCGGTTATCCGCATAACTCTTTTGTTGATCGGCGGCAGCCTTCAACCTTCCCTTAATCTGAGAAACCTTATCTGTAATTTCCTGGATAAGCTCTGGTCTGGTTAGTTTCCTTTCGCCAACTTCAGCCCAATAAAGGGGTGATCGACACTTCCTTACGTACAAAGCTTCAAACGGGCGGCTTTGATGCTCGCGTGGTAACTGTTGTTGTAGGAAAACTCAGCTAATGGCAGATGAGTATCCCAACTTCCACCAAAGTCTATTGCACATGCTCTCAACATATCCTCTAACATTTGAATGGTTCTCTCGCTCGGACCATCTGTTTGAGGATGATACACGGTACTCATGTCCAACCGAGAACCCAGCTGTGACCAATGGCAAATAACCGATAATTCCGTACAATTTAATCACTATTTTTATTTCAAAATCTCATGCATATTATCGTCATTTAGTTACGTAACTAAGTCGTACGTCATATCCTAAGTATTACGGCAATTATATTTGATCATAACATATATTGGTAGAAAGTGTTGGTAGAAAGTGTTGGGCGAACTTTTTGCGGTGGCACTATTTGTGTCGGCAAAACCGCTAAAATGAATCAGAACAACGAATAACGGCATGCTAATGCCATACCCGAGTCCATATATAAATGAAAACATTGATATGAGATCACCTATTACAAAAATACATAACTTTCCGGTACAACGCCTAAATTGCAAAATTGTCCGTTTCGACCAAAAAGGCGACAAATGTCATTTTGTCCGCAACACTAATTCGGTGGATTCCGGATTTCAGAATCATAATAAAACAATGTTAATCATCCTAAAATAATATAAGAATGGCAAAAATGCATGAAAGACATTATTCCTGGTCATTCGACAAACAACACAATTTGACCGTTAGGCGACCGTTTGTCAAATCGACGAACATTTTAGTGGCCGATAGCCTCATTCCTGCATCTAGAGAACTAGTTAAGCCTCATTTGGAACTTAGAATTCATTCAACTAACATGAGGTCACGAAACGCAACTTCCGGAAAAGTTCGACGGCAGGATATAAAAGTGCCGATATCGAGCGAACGATCGAAGGAAAGGCATTTTGGTCATTCTAACTCAACATATATTCGTCTAGTGAACTAGTTATGCATATTTTAGATCGGAAGTGCACTAAATATATGCCACGACAAAGGTGGTGGTCAAAAACAAAGGCTTCCGTTACTAAATAATAAAGTTCATTTATTAGCGAATATTGTGTTGACGAACGAACTAACGACATTTTTGTCATCCAAAACTTATATTGGATGATCAAGTGGATTAATTACCATATAATAACACTCTAAACCCTAATTATATACTAATAATGCAAGATCAACCCCCTAATCACAACACTTAACTTAATGACCAAAATATCTAATAAATATGACATGTGTTAAAAAATGTTACACTTTACCCCCTTCCATGCTCACGGCTCAAGTGGGACCCACACCCACTTGATGCTTGTTGAAAATGTTAGATTAGGAGTATGGTGTGTTGATGTGTTGTGACTTGAAAGATGATGATAATATATATCTTAAACCTACACATTTCTTCATCAATTTCACTTAAGAAAAATTGCAACCATTCTTTCCTTTCCCCCTCAAACCCACAGCTACCACCATCCACCCTTAAACCAACATTTAGCCACCATAACCACCACATTACACTCACTTTAAAGCCTCTTCAAGACCATTCAAGAAGCTAGAAAAGGCGGAGGATCATTAGGGCTTCTTTGGAGCTTCATTTTCCTTGTAATATCATCACAAACTTGTGCACCCATTGTAAGGCATATCCCTTCATATTCTAGCTTATTATTATGTCTAGATTAATGATGTATAAGTTGATCATCTTGAAAATGAAGAAAAGAAAACCTAAAAACCCTAACTCACACCTTAATACTAACACTAAATATTGTTTATTTTGTGTTGATCATGTGTTTATATGTTAACTAGTTAGCATGATGGTGTTGTTTATGTTAAAGTAAGGTGTAAAAGTTAGATGATCTTGTATGAACAAGTATGAAAATGAGGATTTAAACATGATAATGTTTAAATCTAAACAAGATCATCAACTACATCATCCATGAAGATTACTACAACCTAAAAATAATTTTACTACATAAGAGTAATTTTTATAAGAAATAAACATGATTTAAGATGTAATCATCTTATAAGATGTAGTAATCAAGAGGTTTAAAACAATGGACTTGATCTAAGGATGTAACAAAAATAATGGTTTAACCATGCTAATAAATATTGAAATCACATTACATTTTTTGTAAGATTTTGACTACAAAAATGCCATGGATGTTGATACACCTAAGTTGTAATCAAATAATATGAAATCTTGAAATAAACTGTTGATCTTGATTTTGAGTTTAAACGAAGTTTAAATACGTTTAAAAAACGTGGAAAACACCATAGTTTAGGGGAAACTATGGCGAAATTTTCTAAAAATCTAATCGCGATTAAGATATGATTAACGGGATGATTAGTGGGACTAAACGCGATTAGTAACTTAAATTGTCATTAAGTAAGTTTTGATGACAAAGGTTAAACCCTAACAAGTATATATATATATATATATATATATTATATATATTTATAGTTACTTGTGGAAATAAAAATATGAATACATATTGTGTCACCAACAATTTTGTATAAATACATGTATATTGTATGTGTAAGTATTTAGAAGCTTAGGGTATTCACCATAAAAATACCCAACTATATACAAAATATTACAAACACTTGAAAATAATACCAAGTGTTGTTGACTCCAATAAATACATTTTTACAATACGTCGAAACAATAATCGGACAAACGAAGCAATGCAGACGATGGGAGAATGTTCACAATTACACGTCGCGTTGTCGACCAACGAATAAATTGCCGACACGAAGAGTTATTATGACGACGGGCGATTGTCGACAAGAAGACGCATGTAATCAACAATGACGACGACAAGTCTCACATAACATAAATATATGTTATCGAAATCAAAACCCAGAAAGTTAACATATAAAAGAATTTACTAAGTGATTTATTAGAAGTATAAAATATATACTTACACTCTTTACTTAGTAAAAATTTATAAGTTTAAGACTTATTAAAAAAATGGGCTCTTATAAGTTACATGGGGTAGGCCCAAAGATATAAAGTACATGGGCTAGGCCTAATGCATAGAAAACATGGGCTAGGCCCAATGCATAGAAAACATGGGCTAGGCCCAATGACATGAAAACATGGGCTAGGCCTAATGACATGAAAACATGGCTAGGTCCAATGACATGTAAACATGGGCTTGGCCCAATGGCGTAGATGATATGGGCAAGGCCCAATGACACGCGTGCAAGGCACGAGGACATGTGAAGGGCAAGGCCCAGTTCACACACGATCTAAGGACAACAATATATATATATATATATATATATATATATATATATTTGAGAAATATATATAACAATATTAATCGAACAAACAAACTACCAACACTAACATTAAAAGTTGTTCTATCATAACAAAGAAATACATAACAAGAGTTCAAGATGAACAACGAGTACAAGGTCCATTGAGGCCTATGTGTCTAATAAACTCAATACACATGTAGGTTACACACGTGTACGGACACCCACTGTGAGTAATACGATGTACGAAACGCAAAACTGTGAGTTCATGTCCCTCCTTTCAGTTATTTCAAAGTTTTGTTTTAAAAACTATCGAGGGGAAATACATGTCATAACAAACAGTATGTTAGCCATGGGTTTAGTTGATAACACGATCATTTGTGCGTAAGTAGGAGGATGACAATACTAACCATTAATCACATAGTGACCAAGGTGCAAAAGAAGTAGATCTATTGAGTTTGAGACCCACTCCACTCCTGGTTGGTATACCCTTCAGAGTGCTTTTGTGATCCCAATGATGTCAAAGTTGTCTCGGTTTGGTTACTTACTTATGACACATATATGTCAGCGTGCTCGCGACACACTGATAGATCCTTAAAACGCCATGCTGCTAATAACATACTCGGATTTAATTATTGGATTTCAAGAAAGACATTTTTATACGAATACATTAACTACATGAACTCGCCAACTTTATGTTGATTTTTAACATTACATGTATTTCAGGACGCAAGGCATGAGCTGGTGATATGATTCAGGTTATGGGAAAATGTCAAGACACCGATGTGCCATCTTTTGGAGGGTTTGTCTTTTATATCCCAACTTCGTATGGGAATATAGGAGTCAAAACCTCATTACGCAGTAACGATGAAAACAATGACACGTTCACTCAAAAAAAAATCCTTTTGTAGCGAATCATTTATTAAAAAAATAAATATATCTTATTTTGAAGTAAATGGTGAATTATGTTTATGACGATCAGTTGAAAACAGTTAAACTATGAAATCACTTTTGTATGGTTGTAATTATGGAATGCAACTTATTATTAGTATGGCATCGTTGTTGAATTACGACTGTTTACTAAATTGGATGCAATGATTACCTAATAGTCACACACTTGCGCTTCCGCTACGACCAGGGTGTGACACTCGCGACTCTTGAAGAGATCGCCAAAATCTTGAGTCAAATCGTCCATCACTGTTAGAGATAATCGAAAATGGTACTCCATGTCGGGCTACAATCTCGTTAAGGTACAACTGCGATATCTTCTCCATCTTGTCTGTTCCCTTAATGGGTAAGAAATGAGCAGACTTCGTCAATCGATCCACAATTACCCATATGGTGTCATGTCCACGTGATGTACGGGCTAATTTGGTGATAAAGTCCATAGTAAGATGCTCTCATTTCCATTTAGGAATCTCTGGTTGCTGTGGAAGCCAAGACGACTTCTGATGTTCAGCCTTAACCTTCGAGCACGTTAGACATTTACTCACATACACCGCAATATCTTTCTTCATATTCGGCCTCCAATACAACTCCTTGATGTCCTGATACATTTTGGTAGAACCTAGGTGAATAGAATATTTGGATTTATGAGCATCATTCATAACAAGTTCATGTAGGTTACCCCTAAACCGGAACCTAAATCCGGTTCATGAAGTATATCACTTTGTCTGCTTTTGGTATCAGTTCACACTCCAAACCTCTTAAACCTTCACTCCTTAAGTTCTCATATCTTAAAGCTTCTCGCTGTACATTGCGAATCTGAACGGTCAGACTCGTCTGTACGGTTAAACCCAAAGCACCAACACAAAAAGGATTTTCCCGCTCTTTCCTACTAAGCGCATCAGCAACAGTGTTTGCTTTGCCTTGGTGATAGCAAATATCACACTCGTACTCATTGAGTAACTCTACCCAACGCCGTTGTCTCATGTTGAGTTCCTTCTACTCGAAGATATGCTGGAGGCCCTTATGGTTAGTGTAAATCGTATACTTCGTGCCATACAGATAATGTATCCAGATCTTTAAGGTAAACACAACAACACCTAACTCCAAATCATGAGTTGTGTAGTTCTTCTCATGCACTTTTAGTTGTCTGGACGCATAGGCTATCACTTTATCCTTCTACATAGGCACGTATCCGAGGCCCAAATGTGACATATCTCAGTATACAACAAAATCGTCATTTCCCTCAGGCAGGGAAAGAATAGGTGCACTACACAACTTTTCCTTCAGTAACTGAAAAGATTTCTCCTGCTTCTCTGTTCAATCAAACTTCTTATCTTTCTGGGTCAATAGCGTCAATGGCTGCGCTAGTCTGGAGAAATTCTCTATGAATCTCCGATAGTACCAAGAAAGTCCTAAGAATTGTCTCACCTATGAGGGAGTCATTGGTGCTTCTCAATTCTTTATCGCTTCAATCTTCGACAGATCCATATGTATACCTTTCTCATTTATGACATGTCCGAGAAAATGAACCTCTGGAATCCAGAATTCACACTTAGAGAACTTGGCATACAACTTCTCATTCTTCAGTAGATCCAAAAACGTCTTCAAATGTTGCTCATGATCTTCTTTGGTTCTCGAATAGATAAGTATATCATCAATGATTACTATCACGAATTTATCCAAATAGGGTTTGCATACCCGGTTCATGAGATCCATGAACACTAAATGCACATTAGATAAGCCAAAGAGCATGACTAAGAACTCATAATGGCCATATTGTGTTTTAAAGTAGTCTTTGGAACATCTGCATCAGCATTCTTCAACTAATGATAGCCTGAACGCAAATCAATCTTCGAGTAGTAGTTGGATCCTTGCAATTGATCAAACAGATCGTCAATCCTCAGTAGTGGGTACCGATTCTTGTTAGTTTGTTTGTTCAGCTCTCAATAATCTATACACATCCTGAAGGAACCATCCTTTTTCTTCACAAACAAAACAGGTGCTCCCCAAGTCGAAAAGCTTGGTCGAATGAAACCCTTGTCTAGTAGCTCTTGAAGTTGATTCGACAGTTCTTTCATTTCTAAAGGTGCTAATCTATAAGGATATTTTGCAATTGGTGCTGCACCACGAACAAGATCAATTCTAAACTCGATCTATCTTGTAGGGGGGCAATCCAAGTAAGTCTTCAGGGAAAACTTCTGGATACTCACATACTACAGGAATCTCTTCGATTTTCCTTCCTTCGATCTTCGTATCAATCATGTTGACCTAGAATGCAGGATAACCCTTACGCAACATCTTGTTCATCTTCATAACGCTAACGAATTTCGATTTCGGACTTGTTCGATCTCCATGAACCATTATAGCTTCACCACTAGGACGAGGTATTCGCACTAGTTTTTCCAACAAACAATCTTAGCTCTATTCTTGGATAGCCAATCCATCCCAACGACTACATCGAAACTACCAAGCTCCACTGGTAACAAATCGATACTAAAACTATGATCGCATAACCGAATACTACAACCACGAATGACTTCACTGGTTTCTATCAATTTAACATTTGCTAATTCTATTGAGTACTTTTAATCTAGCTATCTTGTTTGAGAACACAGAAACGGTTCAAAGTTTTTCGAAACAAAACTCAAGTCAGCTCCAGTTCAGATAGTATGAACGCATAATGGTTATTGATTAAGAATGTACAGGTAACAATTGCAGGATCATCTTTTCCCAACATTTAGCTTAAATGCTCTAGCTTTGACATTCTAACTTTTCAACATAGGAGAGTTCCACTTAAAGTGTCCATGCTCTCCACATTTGAAGCATCCCTCAAGTTTGACTCCATCCATTGTGCTTTTAGCATAGCACTCACGAGTCACATGCCCAGATCGACCGCATCTAGTATATTTCCCTTGCTCTTCACCTTGAGTCCCCAGCCCTACGATCAAGGCACTCTTATTGATCAGATTTCTTTTCTGCATTGGCTTTCATTGATGACTTCCCAGTCTCATCCTTTTTGTTAACGCTACTCTTGGGAATAGCATCATCGGTCAATGTTTTTGCTAGTGTAGTAGCTTCCAGATAGGTAGTGGGTTTCGCTGATGTGACAATACTGCGAATCTTTGGTGCCGGTCCCCAAATATACCTTTCAATCTTAACATAATCAGGAGTGACCATTCGAGGAATTAACGTAGCGAGATCATTGAATCGAGATGTATAAGCTCTGACATTCAAGCCTTCCATGGTCAGATTCCAAAAATCAGTCTCAATCTTCTGTAGCTCACTACGCAGGAAGTATTCCTTAAGAAGCATCTCTTTCAGTTAGTTCCAGGTAAGACCGTAGGCAACGTCTTCTCCCAAAATCTGAACTTGAGCGTTCCACCAGGATAAAGCTTTGTCGTGAAATGAACATGAGGCATACCTAACCCTCTGATCAGCTGCACAACCGTTGATTGCCATCAAAGACTCAATCTTCTCAATCCATCTAACGATATCAAGGGGTCCTTCAGCACTAGTAAATGATCTTGGGTTACAACCCTGGAATGTTTTGTACGTACATCCATGCACTATTCACAAGGTTAATGAAAATCAAGATTACTCTTAGATTATATCATAACACAAGAGACTACTAAAACTTTTCCGATCATGCTCTAATCGGTGCTCCACCAAAACCGTGCACATTAGTACCGCGTCCACGTCCTTGCCCTGTAGTCTGGTTACCTTCTCGTTGTTCCATGGCAGTCTTAACGTGCTGAGTAAGTTGCGCCAACTCCTCGGGTGTGGTAGTTAATCCAGTACCATTAGTAGAGGGACCCTATTTCGCTTTTGGTGGCATATTGATGTTCTATTATTGTAACAATAAAAACAACATAAGACAATATTTAAATAATTCAATCATTAAATGCGAGTGGATTAAACAATGTGCTTCTAATCACACCTAAATAATAATGAAAGAAATTTAACCAAAAACCCATTATATTGATATTTTATCCTGGAAATTACATAGCTTGTTTGTAGTTCAACAGACTAACTAATATTCCGTTTGCTAAACCCGGCAACTAATTGGCATAATGTGTAGACTTTTTGGATAGAGTTTCATTTAGTACGCTAAAGACAAGAAAAGTATACTACGGTATTTAATTAGAAGTATTCCAGTCCAGGAATATAAGGTGTTCCCAAATCCAGGGATATTGTAGTTCCCAAACCCAGAAATGCACACTTTTAGTAAATGTGTGAACTCACCTTAGGGGGCATGTCATATCCAAAAAGTAGTATGTGTCCACGACACGAGCTGGCATAGCATGCCAATGTTCACCAAGATATCCTAGTAATTTAACACTTCATAAGTAACCAATACTAGGGTAAAGTTGTTTCACGTGTGATCAAGCTCTATCGCTTCTCTAACCGAACAACCCAATGGCAAAAATCCATGTCCCATAAGCTAGGCTACTCTTGTGGAAATGCACAAGAATATACATATTAATACGAGAATATATATATATATATATATATATATATATATATATATATAATATATATATATATGTATACATAATTCTTTATGTTTGAATACGTATTTATCTTTTTTACCAAGATTATACATCACCCAAAATATTATCGTAATGAGCGAAAAATATAAATATACTATAGTTATTTTATATCAAGGCCGCAATTAAATTAAACTAAATATTGCACTTAACACTTGATATATAATTTACAAGTTTATTTCACGGGTAATCATCGTCCAAAAGAATTATTGATATTTACATATATATATATATATATATATATATATATATATATATATATATATATATATATATATATATATATATATATATACTTGTTTTAATTTTTATGATGCTATTTGAGACCCGGTAAGTTTGTATTTCGTTTTTAAACACTTAAGGTTATCCTATAGATTTTTATGAAATTCGAGCAGAGTTCCTTTGTTTTTATAATAATCCCAACAACATAAGTTGTCAACAAATCCCATTAACCAAGTGTCCGAATAATTACAATGTATTTTCATACCAAAATCATCGTGTCCAAATATATATCAATGTCCGATTGTCAAATTAAATATCTCGATTCACGTTTACAAACATATATATACATTCTACATTATATATTTATATACAACCCAAGTGTTCGACATTCCAAATATACCTAATATATTTACAATTCCATAATTTGCTAGTTGGGTCGGGTTCCAGAGTTCAATTGTGCCACACCATTAAACATGATTTTAACAGATATTTATATATACGCACAAATATACCTCCCTGAATGACACATCACTAACTAACAAAACCGCCACACCTCGGCTTACGCGTTTAACCGGACCTGACCTATACGACTAACAGTTGACAAGTGTTGACTGCCTGATGGCCGAGTTTGACATGTGATGACCAAACGTTAACCAGACCCGAACGGTTCCACATCTACCAACAACCGAAACCCGAACACGCCCAAACGCACTAACTCGCCAACACAACCACTGACCACTGTAGTCCTGCCGGAACCACCATTGGCTTAATAGTTCATAGATCTGTTTAAAAAAACATGAGAATACGTCATTGATTTGCCAAGAACAAAACATGTAGTTTCGAGATTGATGTAGGGATCTTAACAGGTCACTGGATCTGAAAAGTAAACCACCGTTGCACCTGTTAGAAACTCTAGTGTACCGCCATGATGCCTTCGTTCATCACCACCACCTCCACCATGGCGTCGCTGCGTCGTCACCACTACAGCAGCGCCGCTCCCCTCCGGCTCCATCTAAACGCACCACCGCCCTTCGCTCCTTGCCCGAAAGCCACTACCGCCGTCTCTCCCATCATTCTTGGCGTTGCATGTGACATTTGTACATTTTTAGTCATTGAACAATTCCGGAAAATTTCTGTATTTAATAAAATCTAGTGTTTTATTTGCAAGGATGTATATTTATCAATCATTATACAATCTCAGACATTTTTATTCAATAAAATCTTGCAATTTATTGGTAAGAAAGCAAAAATGTCAATCATTGCACAAATTCGGTCATTTTCGTGTTCGATAAAGTTTTATACTTTATTTATGAAACGTGTAACCGTACAATCGAACTAACCGACATCCATGACATTTCTGGACAAAATCCAAGTTACACATGTATTAATGCCTTTATAACCTAAATATTAGGTGAAGAGGGGTTAAAATGACAAAACGCGACAATACAAGTCCAGGGGCCAAAATTGTCAAAAAAAGTTTGCTTTATCACCAAGTTTGCCATCTATCTCCAATTTTTGACACATTTCACTCATTTTGCCACACCTAATTTGGTGTTGACACATGTTAGGACACTAATCCACACTTGGTAACACTTGTCATCACCTCCTTGATCTTAAAACACTATAAATACCCTTTGATTCATCCATTTTTTCACACCATTTCAAAATACTTCAAAGCAAAGTGCAAAGTTCTTCTTTCTATCCTTCTTGGAGCTTGTTTCCAGCCTTTGGAAGCCTACTATCTTAAGTGCTGAAAGAGTTCTTCAACACAAGTAGGTACCCTTCCTAGTTCTTTCATTATTTTAGCTATTTTCAGCTAAAAGTCAAACAGTTTGGCTTCCTATTTGACTTTCGGTTCTGACCATTTTGGTCAAGTCAAAGTTCAAATTGAACTTTGCAATGTGATCATAATCACAAAGGTATTAATCCCTTGCGATTGCACCTTTTGATTACCACGTTTAGTAGGTGAGATGACGAGTTAAAGTTTTATGAGTTAAAAGTAAAAAAAAAGTATTAAAATGCATTTTACGACGAAAATGTTTTTAGGTATTAAAACTTAAGGTTTTGACACCAAATCAGTTTTAGAACATTATTAGAGATGTTCAAACATGTCTAACTCGTCATTTCTAGTTTAGTGCTTATTCTTAGTTGTAAGTCGAGCGGTTTTACTACAACTTTGACTTTCGAATCTGACCCGTTTTGTCAATCTTAGGATTCGACCAAGCGCATTTTTATGACCATAGTAATTTAGGGAATAACCTTTTGAGGTTATACCTTATAGTCATATAGTTTGGTTAGCTATATGATGAGTCGATTTTATGTACTTTTAAAATGCCAAAAAACACCCTTTGGGTGCATAAAATAGTTTTAAACATGTAAGACCATAGTTTTGACATCTAAACTGATATTATAACATAATCAAACTTGCTTTGACATATAAGACTCATATAAAACTTATTTAACCATCCAAACCCATAGTTACGCTTGCGACCCGTTAAAGTGGCGTAAACCATTTTAACAAGTCGTAACGGGTCAAAGCACTTAGAAACTCTTCCAAATTAGAATGTAAGGTATTATAAACCATATCATACAAGTCCCAACATTCATTTGGTTTATAAGACCTCATTCTATCCAATCCTCTGATTAAAGTCTCGACATACTAACATAATATTAGGATACATTAGGACACGCTTGAACTCTTCAATCCTTGAGCTTTGTTTGATCATTTAAACAAGACATTTACGCAATCCCAAGTGAGTACATAGCCCCTCTTTTACGTTTTCAAATGTTTTGGGGTGATTCATATGTGCCTATCACTACTTTCTTCTTTTCATGACATTATATATGTTTTGCTTATCAAGTACATATATGTTGGTGTATATTGATGACAATAACTTAGATTTGGTCTTTGGATATCTTGTAATTAGTAAAATGATAAACGGTTAGCGGGTTTAGTTTTTTAATAGTTAATTAGAAGCATTTGGGCTGAACTAGACACAATATAACATATGGTAGGCGAATTTGGCTTTAAACCCATTAGCAGTCCATGTAGAAATCCTAGCCCATGTGCATAACCTATCTCTATATATAGGGAGGTTTGCATTAGGGTTTAGGTTGCTGGTTCTATTGTTCAGTTGCAGAGAGAATTGCTTCAGAGAGTTTAGAGAGAGAGAGTCTTGAATTGATTGTAAACACTTTGTGCTAGATAATCAATAGAAGACAGTTTGAAGGAATTCTTTGTGTTCGTGTTCGTGTTCTTGCTGTTTTCTGTGGAATCTGATCTAGGGGATTTCGCACTCTAGATTAGATAGATGATTCTGTCAAGATCCATAAGGACTAGGGGACCTACAATTGGCATCAGAGCATTCGGCTCTTGATTATTGTTCGGTTCAGAATCGTGACAACAGAAAAATTGGGTTTTTGGGTGTTTTGGAGGCTGTTTTGGAGTTTGTGACGGTAGAATTAGGGTTTCTATTACTGTCCCGGATTAACAGCTTGCAATTCGGGTTGAAGACTTGCATTTCGGATTAAAAAGCATAGTATTTCAGATTGAAGACTTGGATTTCGGATCAGAATCTGCATTTCGCATCATCAGACTTGCAATTCGGATCTGGAAAAGTGCAATTCGGATTGAATTTCAGATTGATTTCGGATCAGAAACCATTTCAGATTCTATTCCGATTCCATCTCGGATTAGAGTAGTCTATTCTGGATTTCCATTTCGGATTAGAACAGTGCATTCCGGATGTCATCTCGGATCACTATTCCGGATCACCATTTCGGATTAGTAATTCGGATTACTGTTCCGGATTTTCATTTCGGATTGTCAATCATAGTTATCATTTCGGATTTTACACTGTTCCGAGTTACCCACAAGAAGGTGGAAACTTAACCGGCTGACGTAACCTGAGTTAAACGTTTTCGGACATAGATTTTGATCCATAGACAATTTTGACGAACCGATTGGACAGTTAGACTAGTGTGATTTTTAGGACAAAAAAAGACACGAAATTCTAAAAATCATAATCGGATAATATATATCGTTAGAATCATATCGTCGAGACGAGTCTAACAGTATAATTTGGTAACCACCCATTTCAGAAAAGTTTTAACGTTTTTAACGAGTAGGTTCGGTAAAAATGTCGAATATGTCTAATCTAAATGAGTTGTTAAGAATGGAGCACGAGGTTGGTACCACAAACAAGCCTCCAAAGATGCTAAAGGTAGAGAACTATCTAACATGGAAGGATAGGTTTCAATCCTTTATTGAATATCAGGATACACGGATGTGGATCTGTATTCAAGATGGGTATGCTAACCCAACGCATGATTTTGAGGGCAGACAACGGGTTACTACTTATGTGAATATGTCTGAAGCTGAGAAGAGAATGTATGAGTCTGAGAAGAAAGCCTTAGCTGCTATGATGATGTCGTTACCTGATGGCATCAAACATACATTCAAGCGTTATACAACATCAGAGGAGATGTGGGATGCCCTTGAGAAGAGGTATGAGGGCAAGACTGATGTGAAGAAGAACAAGGTGGATCTACTAAAGAAACAGTTTGCTGTGTTCAAAGGAATGAGAAATGAATCCCTTGAAGATATTATTACTCGATATTATCATCTGATGTCAGAAATAGACAATTATGACATAGAAGGATACACAGATGTGGAGATAAACGACGAGTTGCTGGATGCTTTGCCTGCAAAGTGGGATATTTACACATTGATGATAAAGGGTGAAGCTGATTATGAAAAGAAAGACTTGGAGGAGGTTGTTGGGAAATTGAGAGCTTATGAGCTCAATATGAAGAAAAAGGAAACGGGTTATGATCAGGTTCAAGATTCAGGGATATATAAAGGTCTTACACGTTCATCTTCTAACAATGCCTCTAGTGATACTGCAACTGCGTTTCTCTCATGTGAGAATGAACAGATCGTGACAAATTCTGATGGAGAAGTATGTTTTGTTGCTACTTCAGGAGGCTTGTCAGGGCCTAAGAGACAACAATCAAGTAACGACAGTTATAGGTCTATGCCTCTGAGTGTTAAAAGTGCTGAAGATCATCTAGCATTGCTTGCTTCTTTTGTTGCTTCCTACGAGAATTACATTCAGGGAAAAATATCTGATCCAGCTATGTTTGATGAAGATTATGATCAGATCGACCCTGATGACTTAGAGGAGATGGATTTGCAATGGCAGATGACCATGATCTCTAGAAGGGTGAAGAGGTTCATGAACAAAACGGGCAGGAAGTTCATTGGCAAGAGTGTGGGCTTTGACAAGTCGAAAGTGAAGTGCTACAACTGTCACAACTACGGACATTTTGCTAGAGAGTGTCAAAGAGCTAAGTCTGAATCTCGTTCTAGTTCATCCTTTCAAGATTCTCCTGGTCATGGTTCAAGCAATAGGAATGCGTCAAACAACACTGGATCAAAGGCCCTGATTTCTACTGCCAGAGAGGGTTCTTATGATTGGAGTGTTCATCTGAGAGTGATAACAACGCATCACAGGCGTTTATGGCTGAGATAGCTCCAGTTGTTGATGAAGAAGTGAAAGCAGATGCTGAGGGAGAGCAAGAGAAGGTAGTTGAGAAGACTGATGGAGAACAAACTGTTACAGAGAAGAATATGGCTGTTGATTTTGATGCTTTCATGGCTGATCTAAGCAAATCAACAGGCGAGGTATGTTCTAACTCTGGTAATTTTGTGTGCTTAAAATGTCGTGAACTGCAAGATGAAGTTGACACATTAACAAATCAAAACCAAAGTCTGGCCAATGAGCTCTAGAACTTAAAAGAATCAAAATTTTTCGTAAAATGAAATGAGTCATTATACTTGAAGAAAATTAAAGGTTATGAAGAAGAAATCGATATTCTAACTTGTAAGCTTAATGAAAAACTTCAAGTTATTGACTTAGCTCATGATACGATGAGTGAGAAAACAAAAGAAATTTTTGAAAAATGCAAAGAGTTGTCTGAAGCACAACTTCAAATTTGTGAGCTTGAAAAGAAATTATATCAATTCAGAGATTCATCTTTTGTCATGAAACACATGATGAATGGCTTGAAGAAGAGTAATGACAAGACTTGTGTGGGATTCAAAGGTTTGAATGAAGTTCCACCACCTCTTGGTCACGACTATTCTTTCTTGCCAGATGAAGAAGAGCTTACAGAATTTGTGTCAACTACACCTGGTAGTTCCACATCAGGTTGTGTTGATGGTTCAGAGAATGCCAAGAAGGACAATAACAGGGAACCAGTTTTGAAAACAAAGAATACACACCCAAACAATGAAAAACAAATTTTTGTTAAAAATGTTGATTTTGTTAAGGGAAGTGACATGAAATAAGAGGTCCATGTTATTACTAAAGAGTCTAATGTTCAGTTTGCTAAAAATAAAAACAAAGAAAAATCAGAAGTTAAGCAAACTAAACAAGATCCTTTTCAGGCATCATCTTCACAGTCACCTATTGAATCTAAGCAAGAGGCTTCTGTAAAGAAGTCTTCAGCTAGAAAATCATGCTTTAAATGTCATGAAAAGGGACATGTAGCTAGCTGCTGTCCTAACAAGAAGAGTGAAGCACAAGTAAGTGAGAGGCAAAGAGAAAAATCACCAGCAAAAAGTGGTGATGGTGAGAAGAAGGTTAACTCACCAAAGATATCTGCTACTAAGCAACAGAGTGTTGTTGTTCGTGTAGATAAGGCTAAAAAAGGAACTCACCAAGTTCCTCGTTTTCAAAGAAATCAACAAATATTTCAGCCTGCATCTACATCAGGCAGATATGATCGACCTAGAAGTAGTTCACCAACAATGAATAACTTTAATGGTCCATCAAATAATTTCAGAAGTCAAGGTTAATATCAAAATCGATACCAGAATGTTGGTAGTCGAAATTTTTATAACGATGGCCTTAGAAATTATCATCATCAAAATTCATGGAACCAAAATCATAATTTCCAAAGGTCGCAAAGTCCAAACATGGTTAGGAAACCTCGGGACCACAGACCTAGTGGAAATCAAAAACTATTTCCATCAACAGGTCTAAGATCTAAGACTCTTGTTAGGAGTGATGGATACTGGATGGATGTTCCTATGATTGATGAATCTGGATGACCCAAGACCATTAAGGCTTAGGTCCCCCAATGTAACTAATTTTGTTGGGTGGTGCAGGAGCTGCTAAGGAGGATTATCAACTTGTGGTATGTTGATAGTGGCTGTTCCAGGTAGATGACGGGGGATGCGAGGCTGTTAACAGAGTTTGAGAATATAGATGGTGGTTATGTAATTTTTGCATGTGCTAAAGGAGGGCACATTACCGGTCGAGGAAAAGTGACTAACGGGAAGATCACACTGGACAAACTGAACTATGTTGAGCAGCTGAAGCACAATCTGATGAGCGTGTCTCAAGTCTACGACAAGGGTCACTCAGTCCACTCTGAAGCTTTGGTGTTGAAACCTGGTATGGTGATACCAGATGACTGGATAGTGATGAGAGCGCCAAGGATAAATGACACGTATGTCATGGACATGGGTGCCAAAGATTCTTCCAATGTGGTGGCATGTTTACTATCAAAGCATCTGAGGCTGAGTCATTGTTGTGGCACAGACGCATGGCCCACATCCACTACCGAAAAATGAACTATATTATTAAAAATGGTTTAGTGGAAGGGGTGCCAGTGCAGAGGTTTCACGTGGAAGATAAATGTCTTCCATGTCAAAAGGGAAAACAACATAAGAAACCTCACAAGTCTAAAACAGTAAATTCCATAGATGCCCCTTATGAATTACTTCATATGGATCTATTTGGTCTAGTGAACGTAACGAGCATAGGTGGAAAGTACTATTGTTTAGTTATCACTGATGATTACTCACGATATTCATGGGTTATCTTTTTAGGTACAAAAGATGAGACAGCAGAAATGCTGATTGATCTTTTTACAAAATTGGAAAATGTCCATGATGCACGGATCAAGAGGATAAGGAGTGCACGGAATTCAAGAATCAAGTACTGGATCTCTATTCTCTTCGCAAGGGTATTGAACATCAATATTCTGCTCCTTATACACCCCAACAGAATGGAGTCGCTGAGAGGAAAAACAGGACGTTGATTGAAGCCGCAAGGACTATGCTATCTGATTCAAAGCTTCCAGTTCTTTTCTGGGGAGAAGCTGTGAACACAGCTTGTTATGTCCTGAACAAAGTTTTGACGGTTAAACGGTTTAACAAAACATGCCATGAACTATTGTTTAACCGAAAACCAAACTTAAAAGGCTTTGAACCATTTGGATTACCCTGCACCATTGTGCGAAACAAAGATAAGCAAAAATTTGGTGAGGTAGCTGATGAAGGTTACTTTCTAGGTTGTATGCCTTGAACACCGAATAAAAGGGTTTTTAATCTAAAAACTGGTAAAATTGAGGTTGTGTTTAACATGGAAATCACTAGTTATTCACCTCAACAATCAACGAGTGGTCCAGCTATATTATATGATTATGACAGTGTCTTTAAATCATTTAATATTCCTGATTTTTCCAATGTAGATGAGTCTCAGGTGATCCATACTATGATCAGTGAAGATGGAGAGTGTGACTTCATGCCTAGATCGAGTATATCGATGACAGATGCTACAGAAACTTCTTCCATTGTAGCTACAGAGGACTCTAGTGATAGTGAGTCTAAACCTATTCAGGGGGAGGATTTCACTAATCTGTTTGCTAATGCTAATATTCAGGGGGAGGTTGTATTTAATCTAGGAGATAATCTAGTTGTTGACACCATTGCTGCCACACGTGTAAACAGAGATCATCCAGTTGAAAACATCATTGGTGATCCTGCTGTAGGTGTTCAGACAAGAAGAGGTGTGCTCGAAGGTTCCTGTTTGTTTACTTTGATTCAGAAGATTGGGTTGATACATGAATGTTTGTATAGCTGCTTTATTGCCCAAGATGAGCCGAAGAATGTTCATATGGCTCTAAAAGACAATTGTTGGGTAGAAGTGATGCAAGAGGAACTAGCTCAGTTATAGAAGTTGAAAGTTTGGGAGCTAGTGACTTACCTGAAGGAGAGAAAGAAATAGGCACTAAATGGGTATTCAAGTGCAAGAAAGACGGCTGAGGGATCGTGATAAGGAATAAGGCTCAGTTGGTAGTGAAAGGGTTCAATAAGCAAGAGGAGATTGATTATAATGAAGTGTTTGCACCAGTAGCAAGGTTGGAAGCAATTCGGTTGTTCCTAGCTTCTACTTCATTCAAGGGCTTCAAAGTTTACCAACTTGACGTGAAGAGTGCGTTTCTTTACGGGAAAGTCAAAGAAGTGGTATATATCTCACAACCAGATAGGTTTACTGATCCAGACTATCCAGATCGAGTCTATCGACTTGATAAGGCATTGTATTGATTGCATCAGGCACCTACGGCGTGGTATGAGACACTGTTAGCACATTTGTTAAAGAATGGTTTTGAAAGAGGTCAGATTGACAGTACACTTTTCATTAAAAGGAAGAAAGAAGACTTTCTGCTGGTACAGGTTTACGTAGATGACATCATTTTTGGGTCATCTGATGAGAACATGTGTCATGAATTCGAGGAGGTAATGAAGAGCAAGTTTGAGATGAGTGCGATGGGTGAGCTATCTTACTTTCTAGGTTTACAAGTTTAACAGACAAAGGACGGGATGTTTATACATCAGACGAAGTATGTGTATGACATTTTGTCTCGTTTCAAAATGGAAGATTGTGCTACTTTCAATACACCTATCTGTGAGAATCACAATCTTGGTCCAGATCATGAGAGTGTGGAGGATGTTGATCCAACTCAATACAGGGCAATGATTGGTTCTCTGATGTACTTGACTGCTTCAAGACCTGACATCATGTTCGCAGTGTGTCTTTGTCCCAGATATTAAGCGAATCCAAAGGAGTCCCACATGAAAGCGGTGAAGCGGATTCTTCGTTACTTGAAATGGAAACCTAAACTTGGGTTATGGTATCCAGCTACTAGTGATTTGAAGTTTGTTGCTTTTACTGGTTCGGACTTTGGAGGATGCAAATCTACAAGGAAGTCTACCACAGGTGGTTGCCAGTTCTTAGGAGGGAGGCTTGTCTCATGGCAATGCAAGAAGCAGTCTTGTGTGTCTACCTCGACGGGTGAAGCTGAATATATTGCTGCAGGTAGCTGTTGCTCTCAGGTTCTCTGGATCCAACAGCAGATGCGCGATTACGGTTTGAATTTCACTCGTACTCCTATTATGATAGACAATAATGCCACTATATCAATCACCAACAATCTCGTAAAACACAGTCGCACAAAGCATATTGACATTCGTCATCACTTTATACGACATTGTGCTGAAAAGAAATTAATTGAACTGCATCGAGTTGTCACACTTGATAACCTGGCAGATCTTTACACAAAAGCATTTGACAGGGCTCGCTTTGAACAGTTAGTCGAATCAACGGGATGAGGAATCCTGAATAACCATTTTTCCATAAAAATAGTTTGTAAATAATTTACTGCTTTTCAAAAACTAAGAAAATAGAAAATCAAAATCATAAAAAAAAGAATAGAAAATCAAAATGAGTTTCACTGTGTGAAAAAGAAGAAATGATAGTAGATCAGCAAGTTAGACTGTCACACTGAAATTAAAACTAAATTGCTTAAGTGTGATAGCAGCTTCATCATATGATGTACTCGTAGGCAAAAGGCATGAAATAATCAACTTACCTTTGTGATACAAATATAATACACTGTGTATGAGTGGGTAACATATCAGTGGCGTATGGTTTTGTAACCTTCAATCTTGCGTTGATAGATTGCCAAAATCTTAGGTTTTAGGTCCTTATATCGTTATTTCATCCGGGGTATCAAGGTTGTCCTTCTGCTGCATCCAGATATATGCTGACCTAGGCACAACCAGGATATCTTAAAAGAGCTAAAATGCCAAATCCCAAAAATTGAAGAAGCTCTCCTAGAGAGTCATTCAAATGTGCAAAATGCATAATTCATACCAAAATTTGGTATTTGTCCTGACCCTCGTTGGATATTGGTCTCTTTGTTGTACGGAAGTACTGACCTGATCACCAATTATCTAACGTTATAAATCAAAAAGGATGAATTTCGGTATACTCACCTACTACGATGAATTTTTGTGCACACCTTGATCGCGGGGGTATGTCCTGAAGTGGGACACACTAGTATATCAGTATAAGTTATCTAACCATATCACGAGGTAATGGTACTTGAAATGTTCATGTATTTTGTTTAAGTGGATGAACAATACTGTTAATCATCTTGAACTGCTTTTCATGAAAATTGCATATAAATATAATCAGATAATGTGAAAACAGTTTGAGGTTGCTGATATGATCTTCTTACGGTGAATCTCACAAAAATAGAGTGTTTATTCTTTCGTTATTTATTTGCTTTCAGAAAAGATAAAAATCAAAAAATATTCCATTTTCTTGCATATTCTTAATGTACGGATATTGGTTGTTCGTAGAGGAGTTGTTACCGATAGGGGGAGACGATGTTAGAAGCTGAGTTCAAGATTTTTACGATTTTACAGGTTATGTGTGCTTTAAAATTTTGAGTATATGGTTTGAGTTGAGAAGTGCTTAATCTGTGATACAGGTTTACTATCTCTTGAATAATAATAATTTGTTTAACTTGTGTTGAAAATTTTTTATGGTTTCTCGAGATGTTTCTTTTATAGTATATAGATTGTAGCAGTGTATTGTTGAGAAGTTTGGTGAAGAGGAGTTTGCTTGGATGCATGGTAGAACCTCCTTTCTACATTGCAGATAAAGTTGCAGAGTTTGAAGATTGCTATGCAAGTACTAAACTGGAGTTTACTCAAACGCTAACGATTTAGAAGATTTAGTGATTGGATACATCAGCTTAGGGGGAGTCTGTTGCTGACAGAAGCTGTTAAAGCTGAAGTTATCCAAAGACCAAAGTCAAGTTTTTAAAAGAAGTTAAAGATTGCAAGAAGACTGAAGACAAAGTTATTTTATGAAGCTATTGTCAAGGAGGAGTTTGTTGGTGAATATTGATGACAACAGCTTAGATTTAGTCTTTGGATATCTTGTAATTAGTAAAATGATAAACGGTTAGCGGGTTTAGTTTTGTAATAGTTAATTAGAAGCATTTGGGCTGAACTAGACACAATATAACACATGGTAGGCGAATTGGGCTTTAAACCCATTAGCAGTCCATGTAGAAAACCCTAGCCCATGTGTATAACCTATTTCTATATATAGGGAGGTTTGCATTAGGGTTTAGGTTGCTGGTTCTATTGTTCAGTTGTAGAGAGAATTGCTTCAAAGAGTTTAGAGAGAGAGAGAGAGTCTTGAATTGATTGTGAACACTTTGTGTTAGATAATCAATAGAAGACAGTTGAAGGAATTCTTTGTGTTCGTGTTCGTGTTTTTTCTATTTTCTGTGAAATCTGATCTAGGGGATTCCGCACTCTAGATTAGATAGACAATTCTGTCAAGATCCATAAGGACTAGGGGACCTACAATATAGTACATGATTTCAAAGACATTTTGCTTCATGTGTTGACTTAGCATACCTAGTACATGATTTCAAAGATATTTTTGCTTTGTATGTTAACTTAGCAGACCTAGTACATGATTTCAAAGACATTTTTGCTTCGTAGTTGACTTAGCATACCTATTACATGATTTCAAAGACATTTTTGCTTCGTATGTTGAGTTAGCATAACTAATACATGATTTCAAAGACATTTTGCTTCGTATGTTGACTTAGCATACTTAGTACATGATTTCAAAGACATTTAGTTCATATGTTGACTTAGCATACCTAGTACATTGTCACACCCTGAATTTCCAACCAAATCCCGGAGGCCCTGTGGGGAGTATCGTGACGTAAGATTGGTATCGATACGCAATATAGCACAGCGGAAGTCTTGGATTTAAAACACTATTATAATAAAAATGTCCCAAACATTTAAAATAATATACAGACGGATAGTATATGAAAAGATCCACAGGCGGATCGAAAAGTTATAAAATCAAATAATAGACTATAGGCTTCTATGCAATGGAGTTGCAAATTCCACTTAAGCATTTACCGGGCAGCTTCCAGCCTATTTACGTACTTTGGAACCTGCGCTTAGTCTTTTGAAGATACGTTAGTTTTCAGTAGTAAATACAAATAACCGACACATTTTGAAAATATTTCAAAATCATTTTATGTACACAATGGTACATATATTTTCATAAATAACTTGGGACAAACTATTTCTCATGTTATCAGTTTTACATGCTCGTCAATACATATGGGGCCTGGAAACTATGCCGAGATCATGATTAATCGAGACACCACTTTAATACCCTTATTGGGTAAACCCTTTTTAATTTATTAAAATATTTTATCATAGCATTAGCATCTGTCCAGTATATGTCTACACCTCGTGCTTAGGTCGTGGCCGTTTGCAATTAAATGAGCCGAGGATATCCGGGACATGGTCGTATTAACCCCCAATGTTTAAGTTATCAAGAAATACGAATGAAAACGGATTATTTGTATTCCTGACACATAGGTCATTGATCCCATACCTCGACCATGCGGTAATAATTTACCGTATCCTAAGCCTGCATAGGGAAAATAGGTTAAGAGTATTTACCTGGCTTAAATCTTTAAAATCCAAAGATAGTATAAGCACAACCATTCAAACAAAACAAATAACAGAGTTGCAATTTAACGGAAGGCCCTAGTGTGGAAGGAATGGTTTAAATAACCAATTAAGCAATGACCGAAATAGTATGTGGTTTAAACCTACAAGTACCAAGACTTGTATATATGGGTAAGCAATATATATTTTGAAATTTAAACTAAAAATAATAAGATTTGACCCGTTTCGGTAAACTTACTTAAATTAGTTACATAAGCTTAACCAAACGCATATAAGCGATACGGTGTAGTCAGATGAGTTATAAACAAGTTCTATATGCCAATATACTTTAAATAAGTCGTAACTTCAGTAGGTTATCAACTTATATGATCATTAAGGTTTTAAAATCAAAATATGTACCATAAGGGCATTTTAGTCATTAAGTGGCATAGTTTACGATCTTATATGAAACTCGGTTTATGATCAGTTTAATAACATCAACATATGTTAATTACATTAACATCTCATTACATAAGTCATTTGCAAGTTCGTTATTGATTTAAATCTTATTTCTTGCAAAAAGGGCATTTTGGTCAAAGTATGGCATAATATTGAAACTTGTACAAAAACTCAGAATATGATTATGATTACGTATATAACCTCAAAGAGTTATGATACATTAAATTACGATCATAATGCAGCCTTAAATCAGTGGCAAACTTAATCTAAATCGTTCTAACCCGAAAGTCAAAGCAATTATCGGAATTGTTTGACTTTTGGCTTTAAAAGCCTAATAAACTTTAATTAGAAACTCTTTAAGGATCAGGGATCTTCAGAAATTATGAAAAAAACATTTTTTTAAGAAGGTGCAAGTTTAAAGTGTTGCAAACACTCCTATATATAGTGTTGGAGATTGAAGAAGGTGGTTCCAGGTGTTAGTAGATGTTAGAAAATGAGGACAAGTGTCCTAGAACGTGGCATAGCAGTCTTGAAGCCCCTGGTTTTGAGTTAGTGGTTTTTGCTAGCTTTGTGTGGGCAACAAGCCAAAATATACCAGAACCTCTGATCCAATGATAATGTAACATCTGCTATAGCAAGCTCTGTTGAAAATAAAGCTCTGTCTGAAGACAAAGCTCTACTGAAGTCTAAGTTCTGTTATAGCTAAGCTCTGTTGGAGACAAAGCTATGCGAAAGTCTAAGCTTTGTTGAAGATCAACAGAGGATGTAACATCAATGTTTTCTCTCAGTATTGGTTAGCTTAGCAGTGGTTACCATCAGTGTTTTCTATTAGTAATGGTTAGCTTAGCAGTGGTTATCATCAGTGTTTTCTATCAGCAGTAGTTAGCTTACCAGTGGTTATCATCAGTGTTTTCTATCTGTAATGGTTTGCTTAGCAGTGGTTATCATCACTATTTGCTATCAGAGTTTATATTTCCAAGGTCTGCTAAGCTTTGTTGAAGACAAGGCTCTGCTGAAGTCTAAGCTCTGCTGAAGATTAACAGAGGATGTATCATCAGACCTTGTAATGCTTAGCTTTAATATATATTCACAGATGGTCCCTCTCGTCCAACAAGTGGTTCATTTGAGAGTACGGACACCGTAAAGGGTCACTCAGAGGTATAGTTTCAGCATATTGACACCTTTAGTCCCTCCACATTCATCTTTTCATATATTCATAAAGATAGTCCCTCTCGACCCATATTAGGCACAATTGAGAGTATGGACACGTGTCAGTATATTACTGGACATAAATTTACGAGGTGTTAAATCCTCACCCTTGTAAAAGAAATCTCGACCTCGAGATTTTATTAAAAAGATAGGGGTACTTTTTTCGCATAGTGGACTCGGTCTCCCATGTATATTCGGGGCCTCGACGGGTATCCCATTAAACTTTTACAATTGGAATCCTTTTCTTTCGGAGCTTCCTAACCTGTGATCCTCAATTGAGATCGGGTTTTCAACAAACCACAGGTTTTCGTTAATTTGCACATCATGGTATGACATTGCTAGCGACTCATGTCACACCCTGATTTTCGATGTAGCGAAAACGTGCGCGAGGTGTGGCCAGAGCGGCAATCGTTGCATTCCACCAAGTAAACGACAGTTGTAATACGTTACAAAATGTTCATCCATACTTTTTATTTAACATAAAATTACATGCAAACTTTTGTTTTTAAAACATACCACAAGTTTAACAACAATACTTAAAAGTCAAATATAAGTTTATAAAACATGACAACAAAAGTCTTGATGAAATATAATGTCTTGAATTCACAACATACGAACATGTTTTTCCCCGAAGGTCGCCCACTAGTTTCCTGTAATATATGTTAGTTTTGAAAACAACGTCAATAAAAGCTGGTGAATTCATGTTATAAATTTTTGTATCAAATGAATCTTCAAAAACATTTGAAATAATAAATTCGTTTAATATAGCTTATTGAAACTTGTAAGATCATTATTGTGTTGCAAGGACACTAATCTGTATGCCGAATAAGGTGGCAACCAACCCTTGACGATTTATTGTGTCTGAGACACTTGTTTTAGACACAAAAGCACTCTAATACGATATGTTATTATTGCCGTAATAGAGTAGGGATCGCACAAACCCAATAGATGTATCCTCTTATTCCTCGGTACTTGTTATTCATTAATGGTCCCAATGCTTGAGCCTTATTCACATGTGATCTAAATATTTTCATTCCTAGCTATACTAAATGTAACATGTATACATTCCCGCACGTTTAAAAACCATAAAAACGTTAAAATAAAAGGGGAAATATGAACTCACAGATTTGCGTTTCGTGCAAATTTCTATTCAATTCTTGATACTTTGTTCGTTTCTCGACCTACAAGTGTTCTAATCTATTAGACACTTAGGCTTTCTTTCATTTTTGGTACAAGTATTTTATCTTGATATTCATACTTGTAATTGTTGGTTTTTCTTTGTTGGTATACATATATATATTTCTTTCATATTTATATATATCTTCTAGATTGATTACATGTAAATGGGTCTAGCCCATAATTTAATTGTAAAAATTCAATCTAAAATTCATTACATATGGGCCTAGCCCAATAGTTTTGTAAGTATGGGCCTAGCCCAATTTGCTTACTATTGTGGGCCTAGCCCAACCTATTTTTTTTAAAGTGGGTTAAGCCCAATTGGTTTGTAAAGTGGGTCTAGCCCAAGTTAAAATGAAAGATTGGGCATAGCCCAAAATAGTTTATAAAAATGGATTAGCCCAATTTTAGTTTTTATAAAAGTGTGCTTAGCCCAACGTTAATTTTTATAGAAATTGATTAGCCCAATGTATTTTTTTTATAAAAGTGGGCTTGGTCAAAAATTAATTTTTATATAAATGGGCTTAGCCCATGTAATTTTTATAAAAGTGTGCTTAGCCCAATAGTTTGATTTTTATACAAGTGGGCCTAACCCAAACTAATTTATATAAATGGGCTTGTCCAAAAATTTTTATAAAAATAGTTTTAGTCCAATATAATTTTTATGAAAATGGGCTTAGTCTAAACAATTGTTTAGTTGGGCTTAATCCAAGTTTTTAAAATACTTACTAGTAAATGTTTATAACTTATAAAAAATCTATTTGTAAAAACTATTAGTTATAAGTTAAATTTTTATAAATCCTAGTAGATATAAAGTGTAATGGTTGATTTGTTCATTTTGATCGTTATGTTCGCATCGACCATTTTATTTGTTTCGTTTTTGTCGTTTGTTTCGTTTATACCATATACTTTATTTTGTCCAAATTGTCCAAGTTGTCCGAATTGTCCGATATATATTATTTTGTTAAAAGTTGAAAATTTATATATTTTTGTATTTGATTCAACATGATCAAAATATATAGTTTTTATATAAAAATATACGTACACATATTAGGTGATTTCAAAATATATTTTTATGAAAAATATATATTTATCTCCTTTTTAGTTTAAGAAAACATAAGTAATCATATTCTTAACTTTTTCATTCAAACTTTTATTTAAACAAGATTAAAATTTCTAATCACTTATAATCACAAAATCTTTAGTTTAATTACATCTTAATCAAGATCAATTTTTATAAAAAATTTGCCATAGTTTCCTTTAAAATATAAGCTTCCCATGTTAATATAAACATGTTTTAAATCATTTTTAACTCAAATTATCATCAAATCACATATATTATACAAAAGTATTAACAAAAATGTCATGAACTTGTTACAGTTTTAAACTTTCTTAAATGGAAACTTTATTATCACTTTTAAACAAAATTTCTAAATCATAATTTTTATTTTATAATCTATAACTTTTATGATCATCTTTAAATAAAAAATCATGTTCATGATTATTTTTGTTAATGAATCTTGCTAATATAAACATGCATGTGTTTAGATCATCTTTTTTATTCATAAAATTGGAAGATTCAAGTTTACTAGTTTATGACAAATTCAATATTATTCAAAATCATCAAGAAAACCAAATAATTATGTTAGTGATTATAGTTTTATTAGTGTTTTTCAAGTGGGTTTTAAATATCTTTTAAGATGATCTTGTGCATTTTTATGAAATATAAAGTATAAGATTAGGTTAAGGATCTTACTACTAGCACAAGGCTAGGGATGATCTAAAAGATGAAGAAAAACGTGTTGATCAAGAGTTCCAATCTTCAAAGTGAGTCTTCTAATCTTTGAAAACTCCTAGATCATCCTTAAATCTTCATGCAAGCTTGAATTCTTTGTGTTTAGATTTAAAAATTGAAGGTGATAATGGTGGTACCTTGGCCGATTTTTGGAAGGAGAATGGAAGTGTTTGTTGGGTTTTTGGTGTTTAGGAAATGAAAGGAAATGAATGTAGTTTTGGTTTTGAATTATGATCATGATTTTACACCTCAGAATACACCAATTAAACCCACAATTTGCCAACACACAACCAAGACTTGGAAGCAAGGGGAAAACACCCCATGTAGTCGTGAGTGGGGGTTGGTTTGATTATTATTTTTTTATAAATAATGTGTAATTTTTATAAACTTTAACATTTTTATATATAAGTTTTTTTTTATAAAAACTAATGCCCTGACACTTTAAATTGATGTTATAATATGTCAAATTAATTTACTAGTCTTATTGTTTTGTTGTTCGGCTGATAAAGTTGGTCCGGGTCTTGTATCGGGTAAAATGCTGACATATTGTGTTACTTATAAATTTTATTTACACAATAGTTCTAGTACAATTCTTATTGTCCCGTTAATTACTCTAGCTCTTCAGACTAATAAATTTGTCATTTTGAGTTCAGTTCCGGTACCGGCTTTGTAGTCGGGTTTTTACTTAACAAGTTGTATAACTGTAAACAACATGATTTATATTTGGGTTTTATACTATTTCTAACACACGTTATTATTCTTTAACTAAAAATATTTATTTTTGGGTTTTCGGACATTTGTTGTTTTGTGCTGCGGAATGTTGTATTTTGCTGCAGACTTGGACAACTTAGTGTTTAAATAAATTTTTTATGGTATAACAATGTAGACATATCTTGTGTCTTAATTCTAAAATATCAGACTATACCGTAACCAGTACTGATATTTATTACGTGTTCGCGTCTTTGTCATCCATTTAGGATATCGTTTTATATGTTCATGATTGTGACGAATTCATTATCATACCGAACTATGATTTTGTTGAATTCCTAGACTTTTAAGACTTAAAAATAAGATATTAAGTCATGTTGTGTGTTAAATAGACAATGTACTAGTTGTTCAAGTTGTACAGAATTACAAGAATTTTGCCAATAGTCACATTCTCCCCTTGTTCAAGAAAATTTCGTCTCGAAATTTAAGTCGTGTCATCCTTTGCGTAGGATTTCTCAAACAGGTGGGGGTACTTTCTTTTGATTTCGTCTTCCCGTTCCCAAGTGAACTCATGTCCGCGCTTTGAGTTCTAATGAACTTTAACTAGTTTATACGACTCCTTGTTTTCTGATTTTTCGCATCTAAAACATCGGTTCTTCAATGAAATGGAGTTTGTCGTCTATATAAATTTCGTCCGTGGGAATAATAAGTGATTCGTCTGAAAGACACTTTTTAAGATTTGACACATGAAAAGTGTCGTGAATGTTACTAAGTGTTTTAGGAAATTTCAACTTATATACTACTATTCCAATCTTCTCCAAGATTTCATATGGTCCTATGTACCTTGGGCTAAGTTTTCCTTGCTTCCCGAATCTAACTACCCCTCTCCAAGGCGAGACCTTTAATAGCACTTTGTCTCCAATCTCAAAGGATAATGGTTTGTGGCGTTTATCAGCATAACTTTTCTATCTATCCTCAGCTGCTTTAATACGGTCTCGAATTTTATATATTTTATCTGTAGTTTCTTTAATTAATTATGGACCTATTATTGTTTGTTGCCGATTTCCGCCCAACATAGCGGAGATCGACACTTACATCCGTATAATGCTTCAAATGGAGCAACTTGAAGACTCGTGTGATAACTGTTGTTATATGAGAACTCCACTAAAGGCAAGTGAGTATCCCAATTTCTGCCTAAGTCAATTATACAAGCATGAAGCATATCTTCTAAGGTTTGAATGGTGCGTTCACTTTGGCCATCTGTTTGGGGGTTAAAGGTCATACTTAGTTCTAAGCGAGATCCAAAAGCCTTTTGAAATGATTGCCAAATTCTTGATATGAAAAGACCATCTCGATCAGAGATTATGGATACAGGCACTCCATGTCTTACCACAATCTCTTTAAGGTAAAGTTCGGCTAACATCTCAGTTTTATCTTTTTCACGTACCGGCAAGAAATGAGCTGATTTGGTTAGTCGGTCTACAATAGAAGAATTCTGGAGAACAACAAAAGTGAAAATGGTAAATAAAGTCAAGAATATCACAACAATAGTACGTAACAAAGAAATAAAGGCGACGGAAGAACAAATACGAAAAGTTCTCAGCCTCAGAGACAAGTCAAGTGACCCAATGAAGCTGAGTAAAGAGGCAGTGCTAGAAGGATTCCATGGAATGAACTATGTCGGTGATTTTCGAGGAAAGAACGAGATAAAGAAGACCGACCTAACAAAAGATTGGAGATTTATCTTACACACATTTTGCATTAGTATCAGTCACAGAAAAGGTGGGTACGACGGTCTCAATCTGGCCTAACAAAAGAAATGGTCAACCACAATGCTAAATCTGTGTACCTACCAGCCATTCAACATATTTGGCCTAATCTTCTACTGCATGGTCGACAATGTAAACAAAGGTGCATGGGCCATGTATCCAAGATTCGTACAACTGCTTATCAACAGTCAGCACAAGAACCTACCTCATGATGGAAATCTGTACAAATTTCAGTTGCCTAAAGGTAGACAACTTACTGAGCCGAAGACAGAGTAGTGGGTCATGTTACATCACTGGATGTACATAAAAGAAAGACTTCCACTCGTTCTTGCTGCGTGCAACAAATACCGAGAGAGTGTAAGGCAAGCACGAGAAAGACAAGAAAAACATGCTGCTGAAGAGGAAGAAGTAGAAGTTGAAGAGGAAACACCGCTAGTACGCAAACGGAAAGATAAAGGGAAGAAAGCGGTAGAATGAGCACCCTCGAAGAAGAAAAGCAAGAAAGACCTCAAACGCAAAGCGGATTATGGGTAACAACATTCGCGTTGGGTTAACTCAAGAAGCAATCGAACAAATCCAAGCCATTCATGCTGTCAAAGAAGCCGAGAAAAGAGAAAGAAGGCTAAAAAAGGAGAGAAATGACTGAGTCAGAAACACATGCTGTGGTGATATCAGAGCATGAACAATTGGATCAGTTTGTTGAAAGCCTAATCGCTGATCCTACAGAAGATACTCCAAGCAAATCCCCTACACAAAAGAAAAGAAAAACCGGAGAAGGATCTTCCAAATATGCTCCATCTAAACCAACCTCAACCACTCAAGTACCTCCACAACGAGTTCTAGCAAGACCCTGTCCATTCCAAGAGCTTTATCATCGTCTATCCAAAGAAATCAAAAAGTTTCCTGCTAAGGAGTTTTGCCTTTTGAAGAATCAGGTTAATGACATAACGTGCTCAGAGAGAAGCTGAAGGAATAAAGAAATAAAAACAAGGAACTGCACAACTACGTGTCTAAGCAAACTGAGTTCATAAAGTTTCAACAAGAGGGAATGGAGAAATTGCATGAGATGGTGCAGGATCTGTACACTTCAGCAAATCGAGAACAAAATATACAAGTGAATATATCTTTAATTTTGACAGTTTCAGAGAAAGATAAGAGAAATGCAAAGCTGAGATAGCAGAAAAGAAAAAGAAACGACTTGATTCTGCTGTTGATGTAAGTATTGATTGAGATAGTGAAGAGGAAGAGGTTGACCGGAATGAAATGCCAGAAAATTTCCTCGAGTGGGATTTGGAGGATGTGGTGATGTATGAAACTGACGGAGGAGATAAGTTTGAGCCTCAACATCCTGAGTGGTTCAAGAAGGAAAGATAAAAAATGCTATATTTCTATCAGGTCATAATGGTTGAGAAAACAAAGGTCACCGACCGAATCATCAGCTGGAAGTACTTCAATCTAACTGGGTGGTTCGTTGTGAAGCGAAGAGGAGGTATAATCCGGTACTTTCAAAATGGAAATGACATGCAAAGTCTACCCACATGGGATATACGAGAGTTGAGTAAGCACGATATGATAAATCCTACCAACAGTAGCATTGGTGGCGACTTTGAAAGATTAATTATTAGAGAATGCATGTGTGGATTCACAGTCTTAAACCTCAACGCCCAAGAAGACGCGTATCAAAAACAACCAAAGATCCAATTCAATCCAGCCAAAGTGGTGACAAGGGTGAAACTTCCTCAAGAACAACCTGTGATTCTCACCAATTTTAAGAAATGGTTCTATGATGGTAAAACGGGTGAAGCAGTCATCAAATCCAACTCAAACGAAGATATACACATTCTAGATCCAATGGACGTATTCATGTTCTGCCTCTCTGATCTGAATATTCTTTATGGGAACAAGACACACGTTGGCACAGGAAACGAATACCTGGAGGAAGGCATGCTTTTTCAGCAAGCTGTCGAGCGAGCAAGAACACGAAAGATAGAAATGATGGAGATTATGCTCAGAATCGAAACACAAAAAGAAAAATTTTGAATCCAGAAAGAAGAAAGCTGCTGAGAAGTCTGCTAAGCCGCAATCATCCTCGCCTCAACCCAAAGATCCATCCTCCGATTCAGATGTTCAAATTATTCCACCACCTCTGACTTCATCCACATATGAAGTCACGATGGAGGACCTAAAATAAAGTGAAGCTATTATTAATCAAACTAAAGCACCACCTGAACCGACTGCAAATTATAGGATCGATTCGAGCCAAAATCTGATTTTGTATAAGAATCAAGATGAACACTCTCAAAAATATATAACTTTAAAACCCTTGATTTATTTGCAAATGATGAATACAATTTAGCCCCCAAATCTCTCTCTAAGTGTGTTACCTAAAACCCTAATATCTCATTCTATTTATAGCCTAAACCACTAGGCTAATTACATTTGGGTCCCTAGAGATAATAACTTACCAAAAGTAGCACTAAATATGAAAAACTAATTAGCTAAGATAATAATATATTTTGTCTTAAACAAAATATATTTAATTAATTGAAGCAATATAACCATCAGATCTCGATCTTCCACACGCCATATCTTTCTTCGATCTTCTTGTGTCGACTTGCGCGTTGACTTTGACTTGTTGGAGTTGACTTTGTTGACTTGACTCGTTGATAACATTAGACTACACGTTTTAGACCAACAATCTCCCCCTTAGGCTAATGTTATCAAACTCTTGTATCATCTTTAGAACCATCAACTTCATGCGTGTTAACTTATAAAATACGCGAATACACTCACTACATACTTTATACACTCGATCCATTATACATGCTTATTGTTGTGCTTAGGTTCATGCTACATTCATACATGCTTCTTGTCATTAACTTGGCTAGCCCCAACTTAAGATATATAGCGCTATAGGAGTAGCACACCGCCCGTCAGGGTATTGTTAAGCTTAAGCTGATTCTTATTCTTATTCATACTTTAGTCTCATTACTTTGTGTGACGAGGGACACTTAATTCTTGTTGACACTTGGGTTTGACAATTAGTATTGCATGCTAGCTTACCTTGTGTACAATTGCCATGTGGATTTGAGTAACTTCTTTTATACTTATGCTATGTACTAAAACTTGTGAACTCGCCAATACTTTCTGTATTGAACCATACTTTTAACATGTTGCAGGTTAAAGATGTTGAATATGACGAATCTAGTAGGGACGACATAGAAACGCACCTAGAATGTTAGGCTTTATATGTTGTAATATCTGTTGAAGTTGTTATGTTGTAATTGACTCTTTGATTTATGAAATGAAATGAAATGATTTTTTATTTTAAGAATGTCGTAAATCATGTTATGATGCCTTGAGCAATCTATTTCGTCTCACTCCGATGTTTCCGCCATCGGTTGGGGTGTGACAGATTGGTATCAGAGCCATAACTATAGGGAATTAGGTAGAATTGCCATGTTCGACCTAGTCTATAGTTTAAGTGACCAACATTCGACCATTCTTGTTTAATGCTTAAAATGTAAATTCTTCCTACCTTGCTTCTTCCTATTTTCTTTGTCTTAATATATACAATGTGTCTTTCCTAATACCATTTACACAATATACACACTCGAAGACTTGAAGACACTCGTTTTTACAAATGAGACAACTTCACCAAAATAGGTGTGAAACCCACACTTTGGTGAACGACTCTCAATCCGCGTATTCGATTTTTTGCGAAATTACGCCATCAAGCTATGGGTGATATTCATACCTTGATGGAAAATTTCCATTTTATACTCTTCTGGACCCTAACCAACGACTCGGAATTCGCTCCTTGTTTGGTAAGTACCAACCACGCTTAGGGTACGATGTTGTCAAGTTAGGGGTGAAACCCGCACCTTGTCAACTAGTTCCACTCCTCGATTTTCGATCTTGCCAAGGTTTCGACTTTTCGATCAAATTCGAGACGTGTAGTAACTGGATGGGTAGAATGTCGTTAATCGCTTCTCGACGAGAGCATTTTACCTATAGGCCAAAGCACGTTATTCTAATTTGAAAGGATCTTCGATTCACTTTGGAATATTCGACGTTTCTCAACCCGGAACACCCAATGTTTTTACTAAGCCTATCTTTTATGTTATCTCAATTTCTATGTGTTTTTATAATACTTGTTACCTCGTTTATTTCAAACCTAATGCACAATTTGCACGTTGTCCAGCAACCAAAACAATAATAAATCTTGCAAACCAACTAAATTTATACTCCTTACACAATCATATGTGTTCATACTTGTTATGCTTATGTCATCTACATAAACTCATACGTGTTACTTACATGCCCAACGTGACTTTTGTACATCACCCTACGATCAAGTCTCATCCTTTCCTCTATTTTTCGACCACCTAGATGTCTTCCTCACAATACTCGAGCGCAAGATTGAAGTCGAAGACCGAATGTAGGTCCCCTAATCCATATGGATCGTCACAGAATCGTCTATCTAATCTAGAGTGCGGAATCCCCTAGATCAGATTTCACAGAAACAAGAACACGAACACAATTCCTTTCAAACAGTCTTCTATTGATTATCCAACACAATGTTTATAATCAATTCAAGACTCTCTCTCAACTCTCTGAAGTAATTCTCTGAGCAACTGAACAAGCAACTAAACCAGCAACCTAAACCCTAATGACAACCTCCCTTTATATAGAGACAGGTTATGCACCTGGGCTAGGGTTTCCCTATATGGACTGCTAATGGGTCTAAGCCCAAATCACGTTCCATAAGCTATATGGTGTCTGGATTAGCCCAATTACTTCTAATTAACTACTACAAAACTAAACCCGCTAACTGTTTATCATTTTACTAATTACAAGATATCCAAAGACCAAATCTAAGATGTTGACACAAATATGCACCAACAAACTCCCCCTTGACAATAGCTTCATAAAATAACTTAGACTTCAGTGTTCTTGCAATCTTCATCATCTTTGAAAAACATTGGTCTTTGGATAGCTTCAGCTTTAATAGCTTCTGTCAGCAACAGACTCCCCCTAAGCTGATGTATCCAATCACCAAATCTTCTAAATCGTTAGCGTTTGAGTAAACTCCAATTTAGTCCTTACATAGCAATCTTCAAAACTTTTCAACTTTGTCTACAATGTAGAAAGGAGGTTCTACCATGCATCCAAGCAAACTCCTCTTCACCAAACTTCTCAGCAACAAACTGCAATCTGTATACTATAAAACAAACATCTCGAGAAACCATAAGAATTTTTCATCGCAAGTTAAACAAATTATTATTAGTCAAGAGATAGTAAAGCTGTATCACAGATTAAGCACTTCTCAACTCAAATCACATACTCAAAATTTTAAACACATTGAACCTGCAAGATCTTAAAATTTTGAACTCAGCTTCTAACATCGTCTCCCCCTATTGTTAACAACTCCTCCATGAACAACCATATTCCGTACATTAAGAATATACAAGAAAATGAAATCTTTTTGGATTTTTATATTTTCTGAAAGCAAATAAAAAACAAAATAATAAACACTCTGTTTTTGTGAGAATCGCCGTTAAGAAGATCATATCAGCAACATCAAACTGTTTGCACACTATTTGATAGTTCTATGTGCAATATTCATGAAAAACAGTTCAAGAGGATTACCAGTATTGTTTATCCACTTAAACAAAATACATGAACATTTCAAGTACCATTACCTAGTGATATGTTTAGTTAATTGATACTGATATACTAGTGTGTCCCACTTCAGGACATACCCCCATGATCAAGGTATGCACAAAGATTCCTCGTAGTAGGTGAGTATACCGAAATTCATCCTTTGTTGTTTAACACGTTAGATAGTTGGTGATCAGGTCAGTACTTCCGTACAACAAAGAGACCAATATCCAACGAGGGTTAGGGCAATACCAAATTTTGGTACGAATAATGCAATTTGCGCATTTGAATGACTCTCTAGGAGAGCGTCTTCAATTTTGGGATTTGGCATTTTAGCTCTTTTAAGATATCCTTGTTGTGCCTAGGTAAGTATATATCTGGATGCAGCAGAAGGATAACCTTGATACCCCGGATGAAATAATGATATTAAGACCTAAAACCTTAGATTTTGGCAATCTATCAACGCAAGATTTAAGGTTATAAAACCATACGCCACTGATATGTTACCCACTCATACCCAGTTTATAATATTTGTATCACAAAGGTAAGTTGATTATTTCATTCTTTTGCCTACTGGTACATTATATGATAAAGCTGCTATCACACTTAGCAATTTAATTTTAATTTCAGTGTGATAGTCTAACTTGCTGATGTACTATCATTTCTTCTTTTTCACACAGTGAAAACTCATTTTTTATTTTCTATTTTTTTATGTTTTTTATTTTTGAAAAGCAGTAAACTATTTACAAAATATTTTTATGGAAAATTTTGGTTATTCAGGATTCCTCATCCCGTTGAGTTCGACAAAATGTTCAAAACGAGCCCTGTCAAAAGCTTTTGTGTAAAGATCTGCCAGGTTATCAAGTGTGTCGACTCGATGCAGTTCAATTAATTTCTTTTCAGTATAATCCCGTATAAAATGATGACGGATGTCAATATGTTTTGTGCCACTGTTTTTACCGGATTGTTGGTGATTGATATAGTGGCATTATTGTCTATCATAATAGGAGTACGAGTGAAATTCAAACCGGAATCGCGCATCTGCTGTTGGATCCAGAGAACCTGAGAGCAACAGCTACCCACAGCAATATATTCAGCTTCACACGTCGAGGTAGACACGCAAGACTGGTTATTGCATTGCCATGACACGGGCTTCCCTCCTAAGAACTGACAACCACCTGTGGTAGACTTCCTTGTTGATTTGCATCCTCCAAAGTCCGAATCAGTAAAAGCAAGAAACTTCAAATCACTAGCAGCTGGATACCATAACCCAAGTTTAGGTTTCCCCTTCAAGTAACAAACAATCCGCGTCACCGCTTTCATGTGGGACTCCTTTGGATTCGCTTGATATCTAGCACCAAGACACACTACGAACATGATGTCTAGTCTAGAAGCAGTCAAGTACATCAGAGAACCAATCATTGCCCTGTATTGAGTTGGATCAACATCCTCCACACTCTCATGATCTGGACGAAGATTGTGATTCTCACAGATAGGTGTATTGAAAGTAGCTCAATCTTCCATTTTGAAACGAGACAAAATGTCATACACATACTTCGTCTGATGTATAAACATCCCATCCTTCTTCTGTTCAACTTGTAAACCTAGAAAGTAAGATAGCTCACCCATCGCACTCATCTCAAACTTGCTCTTCATTACCTCCTCGAATTCATAACACATGTTCTCATCAGATGACCCAAAAATGATGTCATCTACGTAAACCTGTACCAGCAGAAAGTCTTCTTTCTTCCTTTTAATGAAAAGTGTACTGTCAATCTGACCTCTTTCAAAACCATTCTTTAATAAATGTGCTGACAGTGTCTCATCCCACGCCGTAGGTGCCTGATGCAATCCATACAATGCCTTATCAAGTCGATAGACTCGATCTGGATAGTCTGGATCAGTAAACCTATCTGGTTGTGAGACATACACCACTTCTTGGACTTTCCCGTAAAGAAACGCACTCTTCAAGTCAAGTTGAAAAACTTTGAAGCCCTGGAATGAAGCAAAAGCTAGGAACAAACGAATTGCTTCCAACCTTGCTACTGGTGCAAACACTTCATTATAATCAATCCCTTCTTGCTGATTGAACCCTTTCACTACCAACCGAACCTTATTCCTTATCACGATCCGTTGGTCGTCTTTCTTGCACTTGAACACCCACTTGGTGCCTATTTCCTTCTCTCCAGGCAAGTCAACTAGCTCCCAAACTTTGAACTTCTTAAACTGAGCTAGTTCCTCTTGCATAGCTTCAACCCAACAATTGTCTTTTAGTGCCATATGAACATTTTTCGGCTCCTCTTGGGCAATAAAGCAGCTATACAAACACTCATGAATCAACCCAGTTTTCTGAATCGAAGTAAACAATGGTAGCAATGGTGTCAACAACTAGATTATCTCCCAGATTAGATCCAACCTCCCCCTGAATGTTACTATTAGTAAACGGATTAATGAAATCCTCCCCCTTAATAGGTTCGGACTCACTATCACTGGAGTCTTGTGGAGCTGCACTGGAAGAAGTTCTGGAGCATCTGTCATCAATATACTTGATCTAGGCATGAAGTCACCCTCTCCATCTTCACTGATCACAGATTGGATAACTTGAGACTCATATGCATTGGAAAAATCAGGAATATTAGATGATTTAAAAACACTGTCATAATCATATAATATAGGAGGACCACTCGTTGATTGTTGAGGTGAATAACTAGTGATTTCCATGTTAAACACAACCTCAATTTTACCAGTTTTTAGATTAAAAACCCTTTTATTCGATGTTCCAGGCATATAGCTTAGAAAGTAACCCTCATCAGCTACCTCACCGAATTTTTGCTTATCTTTATTTCCAACAATGGTGCAGGGTAATCCAAATGGTTCAAAGCCTTTTAAGTTTGGTTTTTTGTAAAACAATAGTTCATGACATGTTTTGTTAAACCCTTTAACCATCAAAACTTTGTTCAGGACATAACAAGCTATGTTCACAGCTTCTCCCAGAAAAGAACTAGAAGCTTTGAATCAGAAGGCATAGTCCTTACAGCTTCAATCGACGTCATGTTTTTCCTCTCAGCGACTCCATTCTATTGAGGTGTATATGGAGCAGAATATTGATGTTCAATTCCCTTGCGAAGACAATAGAGATCCAGAATCTGATTCTTGAACTCCGTGCCATTATCACTCCTTCTCCTTTTGACCCGTGCATCATGGACATTTTCTAATTTTGTAAAAAGATCTATTAGCATCTCCATTATCTCATCTTTTGTACCTAAAAAGAAAACCCATGAATATCGTGAATAATCATCTTTGACAACTAAACAATAGTACTTTCCACCTATGCTCCTTATGTTCACCAGACCGAATAGATCCATATGAAGTAATTCATAAGGGGCATCTATGGAATTACTGTTTTAGACTTGTGAGGTTTTTTAAGTTGTTTTCCCTTTTGACATGGAAGACATTTATCTTCCACGTGAAACCTCTGCACTGGCACCCCTTTCACTAAACCGTTTTAATAATATAATTCATTTTTCGGTAGTAGATGTGGGTCATGCGTCAGTGCCACAGCAATGACTCAGCCTCAGATGCTTTTGAGAGTAAACAAGCCACCACAATGGTAGAATCCTTAGCACCCATGTCCATGACATAAGTGTCGTTTCTCCTTGGCACTCTCATCACTATCCAATCATCCAGTATCACCAAACCAGGTTTCAGCAGAAAAGCTTCAGACTTAGTAAATTGGACCGAGTGACCCCTGTTGCAGACTTGAAACACGCTCATAAGATTGTGCTTCAGCTGCTCAACATAGTTCACTTTGTCCAGTGTGATCTTCCCATTAGTCACTTTTCCTCGACCTGTAATGTGCCCTCTTTTAGCACCTGCAAAATTCACATAACCACCATCTATATTCTCAAACTCAGTCAACAACCTCGCATCCCCCGTCATGTGCCTGGAGCAGCCACTATCAACATACCACAAGTTGATAATCCTCTTTAGTAGCTCCTACACAACCCAGAAAAATTAGTTAGATTGGGGGACCCAAGCCTTAATGGTCTTGGGTCTTCCAGATTCATCAACCACATGAACATCCATTCAATATCCATCACTCCTAACAGGAGTCTTGGATCTTAGACTTGTTAATGGAAATGGTTTTTGATTTCCACTAGGTCTTTGGTCCTAATGTTTCCTAAACATGCTTGGACTTTGCGACCTTTGGAAAATATGAGTATGATACCTTGAATTTTGATGATGATAATTCCTAAAGCCATTGTTATAAAAATTTTGACTACCAACATTTTGATATCGAGTTTGATATTGACCTTGACTTCTGAAAATATTTGATTGACCATTAAAGTTATTCATTCTTGGTGAACTACTTCTAGGTCTTTCATATATGCCTGATGTATATGTAGGCTAAAATCTTTGTTGATTTCTTTGAAAACAAGGAACTTGGTGAGTTCCTTTTTCAGCCTATCTACACCGTCAGCCACACTCTGTTTCCTGGTGGCAGAGATCTTTGGTGAGCTAGTAGCCTCTTCTCACCATCACCAAGTTTATATGGTGATTTTTCTATCTGTCTCACACTCACCTGTGCTTCACTCTTTTTGTTAGGACAGCAGCTAGCTACATGTCCTTTTTCGTGACATTTGAAACACGATTTTCTAGCCGAAGACTTCTTAATTGAAGTCTTTGGTTTAGATTTATCAGGCGATGATGATGATGATGATGATGATGATGCCTTTGAAGGATCTTGTTTACTTTGCTTAATTTCTGATTTTTCTTTATTTTTTATTTTTAGCAAACTGCACATTTGACTCTTTTGTAATAATAGTGCCCTCTTCATTCATATCACTCCCTTGAATAAAATCAACATTTTTAATTAAAACTTGCTTTTGATTCTTAGGCTGTGTATTCTTTGTTTTCAAAACAGTGTCTATGTTATTATCCTTCTTGGCATTCTCAGTCACATCAACATTACCTGATGTGGAACTACCAGGTATAGTTGACACAAAGTTTGTTAGCTTTTCTTCATCTGGCAAGAAAGAATAGTCATGACCAAGAGGTGGTGGAACTTCATTTAAACCTTTGAATCCCAGACATGTCTTGTCATTACTCTTCTTCAGGCCATTCATCATGTGTTTAAAAACAAAAGATGAATATCTGAATTGATTTAATTTCTTTTCAAGTTCACAAATTTTAAGTTGTGCTTCAGACAACTCTTTGCATTTTTCAGAAATTTCTTCTGTTTTCTCACTCATCATATCATGAGCTAAGTCAATAATTTGAAGTTTTTCATTAAGCTTACAGGTTAGAATATTGATTTCTTCTTCATAACCTTTAATTTTCTTCAAATATAATGACTCATTTCATTTTACGAAAAAGTTTGATTCTTTTAGGTTTGAGAGCTCATTTACCAAACTTTGGTTTTGTTTTGTTAACGTGTCAACTTCACTTTGTAGTTCACGACATTTTAAACAAACAGAACTACCAGAGTTAGAATGTACCTCTCTTGTTGATTTTCTTAGATCAGCCATGAAAGCATCAAAATCAGCAGCCATCTTCTTCTCTGCAGTATACTATTCTCCATCAGCTTTTTCAGCTACCTTCTCTCGCTCTACCTTAGCATCAACTTTCACTTCCTCATTATCAACTGGGGCTATCTCAATCATGAACGCCTGTGAGGCATTGTCATCACCCTCCAGATGAACACTCCAATCATAAGAACCCTCTTTAGCAGTAGAGATCAGGGCCTTTGATCCAGTGTTGGTTTACGCATTCCTGTTGCTTGAACCATGACCAGGAGAATCTTGAAAGGATGAACTAGAACGAGATTCAGTTTTAGGTCATTGACATTCTCTAGCAAAATGTCCGTAGTTTTGATAATTGTAACACTTCACTTTAGACTTGTCAAAACCCACACTCTTTCCAACAAACTTCCTGCCCGTTCTGTTCATGAACCTCTTTACTCTTCTAGAGATCATGGCCATCTGCCATTGAAAATCCATCTGCTCTAGGTCATCAGGGTCGATCTGATCATAATCTTCATCAAACGTAGCAGGATCAGATATTCTTCCCTGAATGTAGTTCTCGTAGGAAGCAACGAAAGAAGCAAGCAATGCCAGATGATCTTCAGCACTTTTGACACTCAAAAGCATAGACCTAGTACTGCTGTTATTATTACTTGATTGTTGTCTCTTTGCCCCTGACGAGCCTCCTGAAGCAGCAAAAAAACATACTTCTCCCTCAACAAGTGTCACAAACTGCTCATTTTCACATGAAAGAAACGCACTTGCAGTATCACTTGAAGCATTGTTGGAAAACGAAGGTGTAACCCCTTTATGAATCCCTGGATCTTGAACCTGATCATATCCAGTCTCCTTTTTCTTCATGCAGAGCTCATAAGCTCTCAGTTTCCCAACAACCTCTTCCAAGTCTTTAGTTTCATAGTCAGCTTCACCCTTTATCATCAAAGTATAAATATCTCACTTTGTAGGTAAAGCATCTAGCAACTTATCGTTAATCTCCACATTCGTGTATCCCTCTATGTCGTAATTGTCCATTTCTGACATTAGATGATAGTATCTTGTGATAATATCTTCAAGGGACTCACTCCTTATGCCTATAAACACAACAAATTGTTTCTTCAGCAGATCAACCTTGTTCTTCTTCACATCAGTATTGCCCTCATACCACTTCTCTAGGGCATCCCACATCTCCTTCGACGTAGTATAACGCTTGAATGTATGTTTGATGCCATCATGTAATGACATCTTTATAGCAGCTAAGGCTTTCTTCTTAGACTCATGCATCCTTTTTTCAGCTTCTGACAGTTCACATAAGCAGTAACACGTTGTCTGCCCTCAAAGTCAGGCGTTGGGTTAGCGTATCCATCTTGAACATAGATCCACATCTTTATGGCTCTGATACCAATTGTAAGTCCCCTAATCCTTATGGATCTTGACAAAATCGTCTATCCAACCTAGAGTGAGGAATCCGTAGATCAGATTTCATAGAAAACACAAGAACAAGAACACAAATTCCTTTAAACAGTCTTCTATTGATTATCGAACACAAAGTGTTTACTACCAATTCAAGACTCTCTAGAAATCACTCAGCCACTCTCTGTAGATTTCTTCCAACTGACTGTCTAACCAACAACCCTAAACCCTAATGCACAACATGTATATATTGTACATGTCTGCATACTAGGCTTTATACTGGGCTACGCCATTCTCCAAGCGCATTACAACTCTTAACACGCTAAACACAAATGTTAAGCCCAATACAAAATATCCAAAGACTAAACTATTTAACTATTAAGTTGTTGTCACCAATATGTACTAACAGACTCCCCCTTGACAATAGCTTCATAGTGTACTTTTGTCTTCAAACATCTTGTGATCTTTTGGTCTTTGGATAACTTCAGCTACATGTAGATTCTGACAATAACAAACTCCCCCTAAGCTGATGCTTCCAATCTCCAAGACTTTAAACTAGCATTCTCTATTTAAGCTCTTATCTCCAACTTCCTCTATATCACCTTTTGCAAGGTAGTAGAAGGATCCTACCATGCATCTGCACATATTCTGCACTCCATTCTTAAAATGTACTTCACTTGAGTTCTGCACTTCATTTTGATAACTGCATCAATCTGTTTAGAAACACAAGCAAGTAACTCGAAAAACCATTAGTCCTTTTCTACATTAAAGATAAACCAATAGTTTATCTTATCATGCACAAACAAACAACTTATCAGATCAAACTGGGAGACTTTAAAAACACATAATTTTTGTATTTTCTGAAAACAAATAACTAACAAGAAAATAAACACTCTATTTTTGTGAGAATCACCGTTAAGAAGATCATATCAGCATTGTCAAACTATTTTCACAACATTCGATAATTCTATATGTAACATTCATGAAAAGCAGTTCAAGACGATTACCAGTATTGTTTATCCACTTAAACAAAATACATGAACATTTCAAGTACCATTACCACGTGAATAATTTAGATAATTCATACTGATATGCTAGTGTGTCCCACTTCAGGACATACCCCCGCGATCAAGGTATGCACAAAAATTCATCGTAGTAGGTGAGCATACTGAAATTCATCCTTTTGAATTTACAACGTTAGATAATTGGTGATCAAGTCAGTACTTCCGTACAGCAAAGAGACTAATATCCAACGAGGGTTAGGACAAATACCAAATTCTGGTATGAACAATGCAATTTGCACATTTGAATGACTCTCTAGGAGAGCTTCTTCAATTTATGGGATTTGGCATTTTTAGCTCTTTTAAGATATCCTGGTTGTACCTAGGTCAGCATATATCTTGATGCAGCAGAAAGACAACCTTGATACCCCAGATGAAATAACGATATAAAGACCTAAAACCTTAGATTTTGACAATCTATCAACGCAAGATTTAAGGTTATAAAACCATACGCCACTGATATGTTACCCACTCATACACAGCTTAGTATATTTGTATCATAAAGGTAAGTTGATTACTTCATGCCTTTTGCCTACTGGTACATCATATGATGAAGCTGCTATCACACTTAAACAATTTTCTTTTAATTTCAGTGTGACAGTCTAATTTGCTGATGTACTATCATTTCTTCTTTTTCACACAGTGAAACTCATTTTTGAATTTTTCAAAAACTTTTTAACTTACTCCCCCTAAACTCACGCACTAACTAAAACTCTCTTTTTGGCTTAGGGAAATTTCTCCCCCTAAATTTTTGTTTTTATGGAGTAAAGTTTTAAAAACAGAAATTTAAACACAAACAGACTCCTACTTCAACCTGTCAAAAGGTTTTTCACTGTTAGTAAACATTTTCTATCACAGAAGTAAATAATTCGTTACCATGTGTAACCTACTATTCACCTCATATGATTTACAGGAATAACCACTGTCAAACAGATCATCCTGCACAGACTCAACAACTTAGTTAGACTGGGGGACCCAAGCCTTAAAATTCTTGGGTCGTCCAGATTATCAACCATTGGAACATCCATCCAATATCCATCACACCCTACAGGTGTCTTGGATATCTTCCAAGTTGTTGAACAAGATTTATAATTTCCACGAGACCTTTGATCACGAGAATTCCAATAGACTCTCGGATTTTCCGACCTTTGAAAATTATTATCTCGAAACCTTCTTCTTCCATTATCATAATCTGATCGTTGAAAAATATTTGGATTGTTTTGAATATTTGAGTTATACAAACCCCTATATTCGTTTCTTCTTTGAAAGTTTCGATTACCAGAAGTTTGGTATCGATTTCGATATCCAAAATTTTTACTTTGAAAAGAATTTGATTGACCCTTATTATTTGAACCAACAAATCTTCTTGATGTTGAAGGTTTAGGTTGAGATCTCGGTTGATTTGTCGGAACACTTGATTTAACATTTTTATTTGAACCAACCTGATTTCCATCCTTAACTTCAACCTCAGTCTCTACTTGCTTCCCCTTTTTAAAAGGACAACAACTAGCCACATGCCCTTTGTTGTGACATTTAAAACAGGACTCTTCTTAAATATTTTCTTTCTGTTTGATCCCTTTTTAAATGTTTTTACTGTTTTGTCTTTAGTATCCTCATCCACTTTATGAGGTGTACTATTAGACCTAACGGATTCTTTCAAAGAGCCAGGACTATCAGGTATGTCAACTGTTATCGGATCCACTATAGCTGGTATAGTAGGAACAAAATCTGTTAGCTCATTTTCATTTGGTAAAAATGAGTAGTCCTGATTCTCAGAGGATGAAGCTTTACTAAACCCTACTCCTGTTTTATCACTACTCCTTTTCAAACTTTTCTGAATTTGAGTCCTGACTAACGAGGATTCTCCAAATTTGTCTAACTTTCCATGAAGTTCAACAATTTTGGCCTGTGCATCAGCTAATTCTGTGCACTTTTCAGAAAGCTTGTTAGTCTTATCCTTCATAGTTTCACGAGCTAAATCAATGATCTGTAATAGTTCATTGACTTTGCAAGTCAAACTAATGATTTCTTGTTCATTTGAATTGAGTGTATTTAAAAAGTTTAACTCCCTTTTACTCAAAAGGACATTTAACTCTCTCAGTTTGTCTAATTCAACTAATAGAATTTTGTTTTGCTCCAATAATTTGTCAACTTTACCCTGTAGTTCAGTGCAATTATGACAAGTATGACTTACAGATTGAAATTGTACCTGTACCTCTGTTGTAAGCTCATCTGTATCATCCATGCACACTGTAGCTTTTGCATCCTTGACTTCCATTCTCTCCTTCCCAGCTTCCTTTTTCTCTTCTATCTTAGCAGCTTCTTCACCAATCTTCACAACTGCAGTCTCACTCACACATGTACTTTGTCTTGAAGTACTCTGATAACGTTTTTCTAAAGCTTCCCACGCTCTCTAGACGATCCATACCTATTACAAATGTTTTTCATATCAAATGGCAATGACATCTTTATCGCTGCTAAAGCCTTCTTCTCAGCATCATATATACGTTTCTCAGAATCTTCCATCTTTTCATATGAAAGTACCATAATTCTTCCATTAACTCGACGTGTGAGAGCAATTTACCCATCGATCATACAACTCATCTTACTATCTTCACTTTGAACAAATGCCTCAAACTGCTTCTTCCATTCTACATATTGTTTAGCATTTATCAGCTTTGGCCAGCTTTTAACACCCTCACTTAGATTGTTCAATTTGCCCATCTTTAACACGCAGCTAACAGTTTAAATGGATTTTGGTATACCTATGTCAAAATCCAAATCTAACCCGCAGCTTATCGTAGCCAAACCGTTAAAAAAGTTCAGAAATTTGTCCGAAAAGTGTGATTACCAAATTGTACCATTAGACTCGTCTCGACGATACGAATCCAATGATATATATTGTCCGATAGTGATTTTAGGATTTTCCATGCCTTTTTTTCCCTAAAAATCACACGAGTCTAACCGTGCAGTCGGTTTGTTAAAATTGTTTACGGATCAACTTCTATGTCCGAAAACGTTTAACTCTGCTTACGTCAGCTGGTTAAGTTTCCACCTTTTTGTATATAACTCAGAATAGTACCAAATCCGGAACAGTAACTCGGATTTACAATCCGAAATGGTGATCCAGAATAGTGATCCGAGTTGAAATCCGGAATGCACTGTTCTAATCTGAAATGGAATCCAGAATAGACTACTCTGATCCGTGATGGAATCCGGAATAGTTCTTATCCAAGATGGAATCCGGAATGCACTTCTGATTCAAAATTCAATCCGAAATAGCTTCTTATCCGAAATTCAGTCTGAAATGGAATCCGAAATGACCTTTTCTGATCCGAATTGCAAGTCTGATGATCCGAAATGCAGATTTCTGATCCTAAATTCAAGTCTTCAATCCGAAATACTAAGCTTTTTGATCCGGAATGCAACTCTTCAATCCGAAAAGCTTCACTTCTGATCCGAAATGCCTTTCTTCAATCCGAAATCCTGCTGAAACCCTAAAAAGCCGTCAAACACTCCAATACAGCCTTCAAATCTCCAAAAACGTAGATTTTTTGCTGTTACGATTCTGAACCGAGCAAAATCAAGAGCCGAATGCTTTGATACCAATTGTAGGTCCCCTAATCCTTATGGATCTTGACAAAATCGTCTATCCAACCTAGAGTGTGGAATCCCCTAGATCAGATTTCACAGAAAACACAAGAATAAGAACACAAATTCCTTTAAACAGTCTTCTATTGATTATCGAACACAAAGTGTTTACAACCAATTCAAACTCTCTAGAAATATCTCATCCACTCTCTGTAGATTTCTTCCAACTGACTGTCTAAGCAACAACCCTAAACCCTAATGCACAACATGTATATATAGTACATGTCTGCATACTAGGCTTTATACTGTGCTAGGCCATTCTCCAAGCCCATTACAACTCTTAACACGCTAAACACAAATGCTAAGCCCAATACAAAATATCCTAAGACTACACTATTTAACTATTAAGTTGTTGTCACCAATATGCACTAACATCCACATACGTGTGTCCTGGTATTCAATGAACGACTGAAACCTATCCTTCCAAGTAAGATAATTTTCTACTTTCAGCATTTTTGGAGGTTTGTTAGTCGTGCCAGCCTCATGCTCCATTCTTAACAGTTCATTTATGTTAGACATATTCGACATTTTTACCGAACCGGCTCGTTAAAACGTTAAAAATTTGTCCGAAATGGGTGGTAACCAAATTATACCGTTGGACTAGTCTCGACGATAAGAATCCAATGATATATATTGTCCAATTATGATTTTAGGAATTTTCGTTCCTTTTTTTCTTAAAAATCGCACGCGCCTAACTGTGGAACCGGTTTGTCAAGATTGTCTGTGGATCAAATTCTATGTCCGAAGACATTTAACTCCAGGTACGTCAGCTGATTAATTTTCCTCCTTTTTGTATAGAACTCAGAACAGTACCGAATCCAAAATAGTAACTCGGATAGTCAATCCGAGTTGTAAACCCGGAACAGTATTCCGAATTGCGTATCTGAGATGGTGATCCAGAATAGTGATCCGAGATGGAATCCGGAATGTACTATTCTGATCCGATATGAAATCCGGAATAGACTATTCTGATCCGAGATAGAATCCGGAATAGACTATTATGATCCGAGACGGGATAGACTATTCTGATCCGAGATAGGCTTTTCTAATCCAAAATGCAACTCTGATGATCCGAATTGCACTTTTCTGATCCAAAATTCAAGTTTGATGATCTGAATTGCAAGTCTGATGATCCGAAATGCAAGTTTCTGATCTGAAATTCAAGTCTTCAATCCGAAATGCTTTGCTGTTAATCCGAAATTCACTACAAAACCCTAGAACAGCAGCCGAAACCCTAAAACAGCCGTCAAAACTTCAAACCAGCCTCCAAAAACGTCCAAAAACCAAACTTTTTCTGCTGTTACGATTCTGAACCGAGCAAAATCAAGAGCCGAATGCTCTGATACCAATTATAGGTCCCCTAATCCGTATGGATCGTCAAAAAATCGTCTATTTATTCTAGAGTGCGGAATCCCCTAGATCAGATTTCACAGAAACAAGAACATGAACACGATACCTTTCAAACAGTCTTCTATTTATTATCTAACACAAAGTTTAAAATCAATTCAAGACTCTCTCTCAACTCTCTCTGAAGTAATTCTTTGAGCAATTGAACAAGCAACTAAACCAGCAACCTAAACCCTAACGACAACCTCCCTTTATATACAGACAGGTTATGCACCTGGGCTAGGGTTTCCCTATACGGACTGCTAATGGGTCTAAGCCCAAATCGCCTTCCATAAGCTATATGGTGTCTGGATTAGCCGAATTACTTCTAATTAACTATTACAAACTAAACCCGCTAACCATTTATCATTTTACAAATTACAAGATATCCAAAGACCAAATCTAAGCTGTTGTCACAAATATGCACCAACACCAACTCCAACTCAATGTCAAAGAAGGACTGCATGAAGTTTATGGCAAAACAGATGGCTAAGATCATCCATGATATCGTTAGCAAGATCCAACCCCCACCAAACGCCGAATCACCCCATGCCTCAGTTGACTCCAAGGTGGAAACACCTAAATCGACTTTTACCTTCAGGCAATTCTACTCTTGCAACCCTTTACCCTTCACTGGTGAAGGGGATGCCACAAAGTTGCTCCAATGATTTGATGCCATTGAAGTAACATTCCTACAAAGTAGGTTTCCTGACCACCTTCGCACGATTAACGCAACGGGCGTCTTCCGAGCAAGAGCCCTTGATTGGTGGACCTCCGAACGTAATGTTCGTGGGAACGAAGCCGCACATGCCCTCCCTTGGGCCGAACTCCAAAAGTTGATGAGGGACGAGTTTTACCCTCCGCACGAACTTCGGAAACTAGAGAACGAATTCTGGAATCTGAAGCTAGTGGGGAACGACAATGTTGGCCTCATAGCTCGCTTCAAGCAACTAAGTGCACTTTCCCCTAGCTAAGTCAACACCCTTGACAAGGCCATCGCAAAGTACATCGAATGCCTACCCCCTCGATCATGGACTTGGTCGAAGCCGCCTCACCCAAAACCCGCGAGGATACCTATCGCCTCGCTGCCAAATTCAACAACAATCACGTTCTTCGTGAAGCCTCCAACAAGGCTTTATCAAAAAATGCTCACCAAGCCACCACCGATACCACCGAAGAGCCTACCCCATCCAAGCCACCTCGGAACAGCAACAAGGGCAAGAAGCGGAAGGTTTCTAACCAAAATTATGCGGTTGTTACTCCGCAAAAACTGTTGATACATTTTATGGTCGTCATTGTGCGAATAGACTAGTTAGAGTGTGTATTGAATATTGTAATAGATTAGATACGAACACACGACCCAAGTGCGGACAAGTACTGACTCATACGAGTGACTGTATGTTTCGTACGAGTGACATCTGTGATTCGAACGAATGTCGCACTCTTACGAAATATTCGTACGAATCACTCACTCTTACGAAATATTCGTACGAATGACTCACTCTTACGAAATATTTGTAAGATAGACAGCAGGCTTGATTCGCACGAAATGTCATGTCTATAAATAGGTGTTGTGTGTTCATTTTTTGCAAGTTTTGGAAGTTCCCTGAGGGGAAACGCTGGCGGATTCTCTCCAGGAACTCCGCCAGCCAGACCAGATGTAAGCTCTTTTGGTATGAATGAATGAATGAAAAGCTTCCGCTGATTCTCTTGTGCATAATGTTTATGTTCGTTCTGCCGGATCTGCTCTATCCCCAAACCTCCGTCTAGAACCGCCACCGACCAAGGGACCACAACTGGTATCAAAGCTACGGTACTGATTCATTCAGCTTAACAGTTGATGAATCACCCACGCTCATGATTATTGGACGTGTGAGAGGTTTTAGACGTAAAACATCAGAATAAACAGACAATCCACGGACATAATGTTAAATTGATACCATAGGATTGTTAGAAACTGATTTTCGACCAGATCTGTGCAAAAATCATGTCAAAATTCGAAGAAATGAATATTCGGGTTCGAAAGACGTTATCAGTTTCGTCCGTATGTTTTCGTGCGAGTGATACCTATCACTCGTACGAAACTTGATTCGTACGAAACATGATTCGTACGAAACACCTTCTTTGTACGAAAAAAAGATGTCAGAATTTGCAAAAATGAGGAGGAATAAAAATTTTCATAAAACTTCTGACATTTTTGAAATTCGTGACGCTGCAACAGTATCTGGGTGGTTCGGACCGCAAATTATTTTGTGAAGCACATAGGATTGAAGATTCATTAGAGATGAATTAACGTTCATGTCTGTTGACGAATAGACTACACATTCAGTATGGGTGATCGAAGAATGTTCAGAATTTTTAGATCATGTTTCAGATTGATGCTCAAGGGCTAACCACCTGATCCCCAATGTGGAAGTGGAAGCACACACGACGGCGTGGATGTGAACACGTCATTCTATCATTAACTCTGCATTGCAAATGAACTGTTTTTCGAACTAACCGCCAGAAAACACGGATGTCTTGTAGTTTCAGTGCCCCATTCCAGCGGAAATAGCTATACATCTGTTATTGTGACTAAAGAGGATGAATGTGCTTCTGATTGCCGAAGAATGTTTCTCAGATTCGATGTGTTACCAGTTAGTTTGTTTCTGATGATTTGCTGATTGAAAAGATTTTTGCGAAAAATTAATCGGTTTGAAGTTTTTCTGTGTGGTTCTTCGAAGTTTCTGTCATTTGCCGATTCGGTTTTGAAGATCGGAGGATCGAGCATCAAGGGGGTGCGCTAAACCGAACGCGGATATCCTTAAACGTCGAAATAGAGAAAGCTACATTGTTTAATGACAAGTTGGTGATTGTTCGAGAAAATTTGAAGATCAAGCAAATCAGAGGAGTTTCTGAACCATGCAACCAACAGCCTGAAGATTAATTTCTGGAGAAAATTATTTCTCGGGGAATGGTGCTTAAACATAAATAATGCAAACCCGGATCTTCAATCAAGGGGGAATTACAATGTTAACAGATACCCAATTGAAGTTGCAGAATATTCAAACACAGCTCTCAGGATTTCAAGTTCAAGATTCGACAGTGACGTCCAAGGGGGAAATTGTTGATGCATTTTATGGCTGTCACTATGTGAATAGACTAGTTAGAGTGTGTATTGAATATTGTAATAGATTAGATACGAACACACGACCCAAGTGCGGACAAGTACTGACTCATACGAGTGACTGTATGTTTCGTACGAGTGACATCTGTGATTCGAACGAATGTCTCACTCTTACGAAATATTCGTACGAATGACTCACTCTTACGAAATATTCGTACGAATCACTCACTCTTACGAAATATTCGTACGAATGACTCACTCTTACGAAATATTTGTACGAGTGACAGCAGGCTTGATTCGCATGAAATGTCATGTCTATAAATAGGTGTTGTGTGTTCATTGTTTGCAAGTTTTGGAAGTTCCCTGAGGGGAAACGCTGGCGGATTCTCTCCAGGAACTCCGCTAGCCAGACCAGATGTAAGCTCTTTTGGTATGAATGAATGAAAAGCTTCCACTGATTCTCTTGTGCATAATGTTTATGTTCGTTCTGCCGGATCTGCTCTATCCCCAAAACCACCGTCTAGAACCGCCGCCGACCACGGGACCACAAAAACCTGATACCATTGCAATCTGTTTCCACCACCTCAACCCTAGAACCACTAAGGAGGAATTACACTGGTTCATGGCCCAAGTGTAACCAGTGCGACGACACCATTCCGCCAACACCCCTTGTCGTAAATGCGCAACCTATAATAGGTTTTGGCATTTCGCCGACCATTGTCGCCAAAACCTAAGGCCTACCCAAGATCAACCTATCGTTGCAAACCCTGCCCTTAACCAATCTCAACCTCCCGCCGCTACCATTCGAGCATGCTTCAAGTGTGGCGATCCTAATCACTTCGCCAACGCCTGCCCCAACGCAACAACCAGCAACAACAGTAACCGCGACAGCCTCAACAAGCTCGAGGCAGAGCCTTCGTGATCACCGCCGCTCAAGCGCAAAACGCTAATGACGTCATAACCGGTACCTTTCTCATAAACAATGTCTATGCTTCTTGTCTTTTTAATACTAGCGCAGATAAAAGTTTTGTATCCGTTGAATTCGAATCTATGCTTAAGTGTAAACGCTCTAAACTGCCAAAATCATTCGAAGTCGAAGTCGCTAATGGAAAATCCGTCACTGTCGATTATGTCCTTTCCAATTGTTCCTTGAATATTAATGATCATACGTTTTCTATTGATCTCGTACCCATGCAAATGGGAAGTTTCGATGTCATAGTAGGCATGGATTGGCTTAGGCAAGTTCGTGCTGAAGTCGTTTGTTCAGAAAAATTCATTTTCCTTCCCCTTCCAAATGGAGATTCCTACACGTCTATGGAGAGAAACCTTCTAAAGGTCTCAAGCTTATGTCGTGTGTCCAAGCGAACAAGTACTTACGTAAGGAATATCTCGCCTTTCTTGCCCACATTATGGAAAAGAAGGATAAGGGTCCAAGCGTAAGTGATGTTCCTGTTGCTTGCGAATTTCCTGATGTTTTTCCAGAGGATCTTCCTGGTCCGCCTCCTCCTCGTTCAGTTGACTTCCGAATCGACCTCATCCCTGGCGCAACTCCTGTTGTGAAATCCCCTTATCGACTAGCACCGTCGGAAATGCAAGAGCTACCTAGCCAACTTCAAGAACTTCTTGATAAAGGCTTCATACGCCCTAGTACTTCTCCTTGTGGTGCTCCCGTTCTATTCATCAAAAAGAAAGATGGATCATTTCGGATGTGTATCGACTATCGTGAGCTCAATAAGCTTACAGTCAAAAACCGATATCCTCTTCCACGTATTGACGATTTCTTCGATCAACTTCAAGGCGTGACTTGCTTCTCAAAAATCGATCTTCGTTCTGGTTATCATCAACTTCGAGTTCTCGAAGAAGATATACCCAAAACCGCATTCTGTACACGTTATGGACATTACGAGTTTATGGTCATGCCTTTTGGCATAACCAAGGCACCCGCAGTCTTCATGGATTTGATGAACCTCGTGTGCAAGCCTTATCTCCACTGTTTAGTGACCGTCTTCATCGACAATATTCTTATCCATTCCAAGACACAAGAAGAGGACGAGCAACACTTGCGTCTTATCCTCCAGCTGTTGCGTACTGAACGTCTTTACACCAAATTCTCCAAGTGTGAATTTTGGCTAAAAGAAGTTCAATTCCTTGGTCATGTCGTCAACAAACTCGGTATTCACGTTGACCCTGTGAAAATCGAAGCGGTGAAGAATTGGATTCTACCTAAGTCTCCGTCCAAAATGCGTTCATTTCTTGGTCTAGCTGGTTACTATCATCGTTTTATCTCGAATTTCTCCAAAATTGCCGTACCTCTCACTTCCTTGACCGAAAAGGATAAACCTTTTTGTTTGGGGTTTCGAGCAAGTGGAGTCTTTTGAAATGCTCAAGGACATGCTTTGCAATGCTCCTATCTTAGCCCTTCCTAATGGTAACAACGATTTTGTCATGTATTGCGATGCCTCAAAACAAGGTCTTGGTTGCATTCTTATGCAACGAGATAAGGTTATCGCTTACGCGTCACGACAACTCAAGATTCATGAGAAAAACTATACTACGCATGACCTTGAACTTGGAGCAGTTGTTTTTGCATTGAAGATATAGCGACACTAACTTTATGGTACAAAGTGTACGGTCTTCACCGACCATAAAAGCCTACAACATATCTTCAATTAAAAGGAACTCAACATGCGTCAACATCGTTGGGTGGAATTATTAAACGAATATGACTGCGATATTCGCTACCACCCTGGTAAGGCGAATGTTGTAGCCGATGCACTTAGTTGGAAAACTCATGTTAAGAGTATCCGTTGCCACCAAACCTTGAGAAAGCTTCATGAGCTGATCCACGAGGCACAATACTCAACTTTTAATGAGGGTAACCTTGATAATGAGTTGAAGTGTGGTGTCGAGAATCAACTCGTAACCAAACCCAATAGCATCCTTTACTATCTAGGTCGTATTTGGATTCCGAACCTTTGTGACTTCTTGATGCGAGAAGCTCATAAATCCCAATATTCTATTCATCCCGACGCAGATAAGATGTACCATGATCTTCGTACGTCCTACTGGTGGCCTGGTATGAAGAAAGATATCGCCTTCTACGTTTTGAAATGCCTTACTTGTTCCAAGGTATGGCCGAACATCAACATCCCTCTCGCTTACTCGAACAACCAGAAATTCCTATTTGGAAATGGGAACGCATTGCCATGGACTTCATTACCAAACTCCCTCGTACATCATCGGGTCATGATAGTATTTGGGTTATCATTGACCGATTGACCAAATCTGCTCACTTCCTTCCCATAAGTGAACATTACAAAGTCGAGAGATTGGCTCGTATCTACACGGATGAAATCATTTGTCGTCATGGTATCCCATTGACATCATCTCAAACCGTGATGGTCGTTTCACCTCTCGCATTAGGAAAACGTTTCAAAAAGCCCTTGGTACTCATCTCAACCTTAGTACTGCTTTCCATCAACAGTCTAATGGACAAACCGAGTGTGCTATCCAAACTCTAGAGGATATGCTTTGTTCTTGTGTAATCGATTTTAGTGGCAACTGGGATATGCACTTGCCTTTGATCGAATTCTCATACAATAACAGTTATCAAGCGAGTATTCAAATGGCACCATTCGAGGCATTGTATGGACGTAAGTGTCGATCGCCTATTTGTTGGCACGAGATCGGGGAAGCTCAAATCACCAGTCCCGAGCTTATACAAGAGACGACAGACAAGATCCTACAAATTCAAGACAACTTGCTCAAAGCCAGGAGCCGACAAAAGACGCAAACTCTAAATACAATGTAGGTGACTTTGTACTTCTCAAGGTATCCCCTTGGAAGGGTGTGGTTCGATTTGGTAAGAAAGGCAAGCTCACTCCTCGCTATGTAGGTCCTTTCAAAATTCTTGAAAGGATTGGCAAGGTAGCGTATCGACTGGACCTACCTTAAGAACTCAACAATGTCCATCATACATTCCATGTGTAAACATTCATACATACATACTCGATACCTAAAACATGCTTACATATATGTTACACACTTAAAAACATGCAAAAATATCAAGTTATAGCATGAAATGAAAGAAAAACCAAGTTAAGGGACTAAAAGTGACAAAAATCAAAGAAGTTTCTAGAATTATGCATCTCGCGGCCCGCAACCGTCTTTCTTATATCCTCTCGCTGCCCGCGAGAGGGGCTTAATTCGGAGTTGTGGTTTCTAGCTCACAGATTGGTAAATTTTGTGTTTCTTACATTAAATGCACTCACCTAACTCACCCCCTAACCTCAACTATAAATACCCACCTTCTCCCACTCTCATTTCACACCTCAAACACTCATCTCTCTCTCTAAAGCTCTCTCTCAATTCTGAAAGTTCAAGACTTTCAAGTGAGTTCTAACTCACCTTTCCCTCCCTTATTTACTTTATTCTTCCTTCTTAACACTTGGAACACCTCTAGGAGTGTTTCCATAGGTTTTCTATGGAAAACCAACATGGAACATCACCATATTTGAGGTCACAAGTGTAAGAACTTTCCGTTTTAATAGGGTTTTAACCCATAAGTGTTGTATCCTTTCAAGCTTGTTCTTGAAACAAGACTTGAGTTGGTAGTGTGTGATTAGTTGGAAGCCTTACTCTCCTACCTTTAATCCACCACCTCACTTGATGATTTTGATTATTTTACAACTTTTATTTTCAGTTTTACCTTATTCATGACCATCCTTGTTGTCCTTGTGACAACTTGTGCATTGATGAACTATACGAAGTGGTTAAAGGAAGGTTATCCTCCTACCTCCATGCATGACTTCTATGAACTTCCATGATATTTATGATCTACTTATTATGTATACTATATAATATATATACACTAACCGAACCCTTGAAGATAATTGAATGATTGTCCGTCATGGTACTAGGTTACATCACCTAATTACTTAATTTCCCTTTACGATTCTAATGGGTACCTTAACCCATGAAAACACCTCCACCCAAATGGGTATCATAGTATCAAAACGAGTATTAAGTCTAGGTGGTTATTTTCTCGTATACATACTTTGATGTATTAAAATTCCTAATCCTCTGTTATCATTCGAATACTTAGCAACCCATGTTTTCCTCTTGTAGGATAACTCGATGATCCTCCAATTCTCCAAACTCTTCACAGAAATTACCAAGTGGAAGCTTTCAAAACTGTGAGTACACTTGACCCATTTTCCTTTTACACTATTTGGGTTGTAACATGTTAACTTACAAAATGCACGAATACACACACTACATGCTTTATACACTCGATCCGTTATACATACTTATTGTTGTGCTTATATTTATGCTAGATTCATACATGCTTCTTGTCATTAACTTGGCTAGCCCCAACTTAAGATATATAGCGCTATAGGAGTAGCACACCGCCCGTCGGGGTATTGTTAAGCTTAAGCTGATTTTTATTCTTATTCATACTTTAGTCTCGTTACTTTGTGTGACGAGGGACACTTAATTCTCGTGTACACTTTGGTTTGACAATTAGTATTGCATGCTAGCTTACCTTGTATACAATTGCCATGTGGATTTGAGTAACTTCTTTTATACTTATGCTATGTACTAAACTTGTGTACTCGCCAATACTTTTTGTATTGAACTATACTTTAACATGTTATAGGTTAAAGATGTTGAATATGACGAATCTAGTAGGGACAACATAGAAACGCACCTAGGATGTTAGGCTTTATATATTGTAATATCTGTTGAAGTTGTTATGTTGTAATTGACTCTTTTATTTATGAAATGAAACAAATTTTTGATTTTAATAATGTCGCAAATAGTGTTATGATGCCTTGAGCAATCTATGTCGTCTCACTCCGATGTTTCCGCTATCGGCTGGGGTGTGACATTTCACCATTGTCCCCATTTCGTTCTCCAAATTCAGATTCTGTGCGGCTGCAACTGTTACATTAACAGTTGACATAGCAAATTTGTTGTAAAACTCGTTCTCCATTTTACCAGCCTGAAACAATATTAAATGCTAAAACGATTAAGATTTCGGTTTGAGTGAAGTAAAAATGTTAAAACTTGATTTATCTTCGTGCGAAGGTAAAAGAGTTTAAATCTTTACAAATTTTTATCTTCGTGTGAAGGTAAAATTCTGTTCATGCGAAGATAGGTTCAAAACTTGACATTTTTTGCAATTTTCAACATGAATTCTTTTGTTTTCAGCTTTGATTTTCTCAAGGGTTTATCTAAATATGTTTTTATGTATTATACTTGAAAATCATTTCATTTTGACCATGGATTTATTTTAAAAAGTGAAGAATGAGTAGAATAAGAAGTCTTCTAGGCTGAATCTTAAACAATTGTCTTCAAATCAGGCTCCTTGTGCTCTGATACCACTTATAGGAGCTTTTTGTCCAATAGCAAAGGTCCTAATTTGATTATCTAGTCCATACGTGCAGAATTCATATGAATTGGTGACAATTAAGAAGATTATTTCATCAATTAATTGATTTCATTCAATGTTTAGCAGTTACAATGATCAGGAAATCAGACACCTTCGTCGTCTCAGTCATAAAAGTTCTATCAACTAACACCTCACACTAGCTATTTATAGACATGCTACCTTCGTGCAAGGGTAGTTTATCTTCGCACGAAGGTAGTTTACCTTTGTGCGAAGGTAGACTTTACCTTCGTGCGAAGTTAAATACAAGCAATGTAAAATCTAACATTTTCTCCCTATTACAAAATACAGATACAACCTTAAGACGTAGGCAATAGAAATTATGCAACAACAAGTAAAATTTGAACATTTAACATATTGCACTTTCTCTTTGTACGAAGTTTTTCACTTCGTCCGAAGTGAACTGTTATGAACACACATGAATATTTCTCGATTTTGAGTAATTTGATGATTTAACATGTTCTATACATGCCGATTAACGTAGATCTATGCTCAATTTTAATTTTGGTCCATTAGATTAGCCCAGATCTATGTTTATAGGTCCGTAATACCGAAAACAAGTTAATTCGTTCAATTAAGGTCCATATTCGTCCAAACTACCGTAGGCATTGTTAGTGGTGTGCCAATCAACCACTACAAGTCCAGAATGGGCCAGCACTTTGTTACTAGCTTTGCAAATTCTTCAGTTCGCATGAAGAGGAGAAACAATGAATTATGATTCACTTCGTGCGAAGTGACTTATATATAGGACAATGTTTCACTTTGTATGAAGTGAAATGTTTATTTGTGCGAATTGAATTTTTCACTTCATGCGAAGTGAACTCCTCACTTTCAAATTTTCAATTTCTCATTCATTTTAACCAGTTTTAACAACTCACTCAATTGACCAAGTCTAAGTTAATGACCCTGGTTACCTGATTTGTCTACAAAGTCTAAGTTAATGACCTTGGTTGAACACTTTATGAACAAACTGAGGTTTTCAGGCAATTTTAAGTTTCAAATTAGTTAACTTTTGAACATTTCAAAACATTTTCTCATTTCAGATTAACTCCCAACCCGTTGTCCTCTGGATTTCAGCATTCAACATTTTTGGATTTTGAAGATCCGCTTTCCATCATCGGTAGTCAAAACTAAGATAGAAATAAAATCTTTTTGATTTTTCCAAAGTTTATGCTAAAACACACTGAAAATCTTTTTGGATTTTTCTGCAATGAAATGTAATAACTATGTGCAAACATATTTACAGAGTTTTTTTGTGAGTTTGTGTTAGAGGATCATATTAATTTTTGAAACATATCACTAGTACCGTTGATCTTGAAAACTTTATGTTCTAAACAAATTCACTTAGATTGTCAGTATACTGATCCATCTAAACCTCTACACATTTCTCAATTGCTCCGAGATATGTTAAATAGATGTCTTAGAACTTGACCTAATAGTGTTTCCCATCTCAGAATATACTCCCATATCAAGATTCCATGATTTTATCTTACAGGTGAATATCTAACTAATATCTATATATGGGTTATGCGAGATCTTGAGAGCTCAGGTTAGTACCACCGTATAGACAAAAAGATGAAGGCTTGACTTAAAAGTGGTGTTCCATATTTGGAATCTTTTCCTGCAATTGTCAGATCTTTCAGTACTTTCATTTGACGAAGTTTTGGGTTTTTTAAGAAAAAGTATTCTACAACTTCTAGGCCATTGCTGACGCAAAATCAGAAGAACTAGTATAATAACCCATATATCAATTATCTATACAGACCTAGTATCTCAGAATCCGACAATCTCTCAAAAAAAATTTCGGTGTACTAATACCATATATCCAATATATGTTAACCCACTAATTAAGAAGTTTTCCTTTATGTTTATATCTTAGAAACAATCTACTGGATATGCGAAGCCTACTGGTACATCATCAGTGAGACTATTTAAACATTTTGACACTACATTTCTTTAGCATATTGTGATGGTCCACTGATGTACTATCATTTCCTCTTTTTACACAAAAACTCTTTTTGTCTTTTTCATGTTTTTGTAATTTTCAAATTTTTATATGTTTTGTATTTTTCACAACAATTTCTCCCATAAAATCAAAAACATATTTTTAGATTTTTCTTTTTAAAGAAAGAAATTTGAAACTAAAAACTTTGACAAACCAATGAAGATCATGTCAACTCGTCATCCGCCTCAAATTCAACCTCTAAATCCGCCCCTGATGTCAAATTTTTCATTTCGTTAAGTTTCAAATGATATTTGAATTTAGCTTGATCAAACGGTTTAGTGTAAAAAAACTGCCTTTTGTTCATCAGTGTGGATTTTTTCTATTATAACCAACTTTTTCTCGTAGCAATCACGGATAAAGTGGTGTTAAATTTCAAAGTGCTTAGTTTTAGAGTGTTGAACCACATTTTTAATTATGTTAATGGTAACCTCGTTATCTACATATATGGGCGTATCAACAAACTGCAATCCATAGTCCCTCATCTGTTGTTGTATCCACAAGATTTATGAACAACTGAAAGCTGAAACGTATTCTGCTCTGCAAGTAGAGAGAGTGACCATGGTTTGCTTCTTGCATTGCCACGTTACTAATCGTGTGCCAAAGAACTGGCAACCAGCAGTTGTAGATTTAGCATTCAATTTGCGACAGCCAAAATCAGAATCGGAATATCCAGCGAGGTTGAAGTCGTCATTCCGTGGATACCACAAGCCGGTGCTTGGTTAACCCTTCATATATCGAAGAATCCGTTTGATGATCAACGTGTGTGACACTCGTGAATTTGACTAATATCGGGTGTAGAGGCATGTCGGATACACGATATCTGGCCTAGATGGTGTGAGGTACATTAATGATCCAATCATTGATCGATATAAGGTCTCATCAATCTTCACTCCTTTCTCATCTGGTCCGATGTCGTGATTTAGAGCCAATGGGGTAAATAGTGGTAATGATTCCGACATGTTGAATTTCTCCGAAACGTCGTGCACATACTTCGTCTGATGGATAAAGATCCCATTAGGAAATTGATCGACCTAAAGTCCCAAAAAGAACGCTATCTCCCCCATAGAACTCATCTCGAATTTCTTTTGCATGATTTTCTCAAAATCTTTACACAGCTCATCTTTGGTCGAACCAAATATGATGTTATCCACATATATTTGCACAATTAAGATGTGTCCTTCAACTTCCCGTGTGAAGAGGGTACTGTCTGTTGTTCCTCCGTTGAAACCGTTTTCCAGAAGGTGTTGAGAAAGCGTCTCGTACCAGGCACTAGGGGCCAGGTGTAAACCGTATAACGCCTTATCTAGTAGATTAACCTTTTCTTTGTGTATCGGATCGACAAACCCCGGTGGTTGGCTAACATACACCTCCTCCTTCACTTTGCCGTAGAGGAAAGCGGACTTTACATTGGTACACCTTGAAACCTTTCCATAACGCAAACGCCAAGAAAATGTAGATGGCTTCCAATCTTGCGATAGGAGCGTAGACCTCTGTATAGTCAATTCCCTCTTTTTGATGAAAACCTTAACAACAAGTCGAGCTTTATTGCGTACAATCACTCCTCTATCATCACGTTTACACTTGAAGACCCATTTTGTACTAATTTTCTTATGGTCATCCGGTAGGTCAACAAGCTTCCAAACTCTAAGTTTCTCGAATTGTAGAAGCTCTCTTGCATCGCATTGACCCAACTTTCCTCAGTAAGAGCTTCTGTGTACATTTTGGGTTCAACCTGTGAAATGAAACAACTATATGAGATAGTATCTTGTCTAGGTGCAACTTTAGAATAAAAACAACTAAGATCCTTATTGATCTGATTTTGCGTTTTAACTCCAGTTTGCAACTCTCCAATTATGTTTTCTGATGGATGGTACGATAAAGTCCTCAACATAACATCACTTGAGACGCTCACTTCGTGTTCAAGATTTGTAGTGTTTTGATCAGCAACAAGATTACTTGTAGATGCTTCGTTCTGAGCACTTGAAAGAGCTTGACTGTTTAATAAACTTTGAATCTGTATAGCACCATCATCAGAAGTAGATCCATCGTTATCATATATAGGTTCAACATATGAATCAGAATCATCACTTTGATTGAACGTAGGAGCAGGTTCATTCATCTCTTAATTTGCAATGGGGTCACTTGTTCCAGCAGTCTGTGATTCTGGATGTTGAGTGCTAGTGTTTGCTTCAGCATCGTGAGTACCAACAAGTGTTTAAGTAATAACAATTGGTCTCGCAACTTGTTCTTGCGATGAAGCTCATTGTTGCTGATAAAGAACTAACAGTTCATCCTCTGTTGATTTAGCCCTGAATTTGCCATTAGCATCAATTACGGTGCATGGTGACCCAAACGGCTCTAGATACTTCAGATTTAGCTTTCATTGGTTAGGTAGCTCGAAGCACGTCTTCTTATGCGGCTTGACCGTCAAAACTCTATTCAGTGTATAGCAAGCAGACGCCACGGCTTCGCTCCAAAAAGTAACTGGCAATTTCGAATCAGCAAGCATGGTTCTTGTTGTCTATATCAGGGTTCGGTTTTTGCGTTCAGCTACACCGTTCTGTTGTGGAGTATAAGGTGCACTGAATTCATGCAAAATACGCTTTTCATTGCAGAATTCCAACTTCTGATTGTTTTTTACTCTTTACCGTTGTCACTTCTTATGCGTCAAATCGGTAAGTGATACAGGTTCTCTAATTTGTAGAACAAAATCATCAGATTTTCAAACGGTTCGTCTTTGCTCTCTAGGAACATCACAAGTAATCATCAGTCACAACGAGACAATACAGATCTCTTGAAATGCTTCGGACGTTGACAGGTCCAAAGAGATCCATGTGTAGTCTCTCTAGTGGGAGCTTGATTAAGTTCAGGAGCTTCTCGGTGCGACATTTTTAAGCTGTTTACCCCTTTTGCAACTAATGCAGTCTTCACTCAAGTGAAAACTCTTTAAGTTTACTCCCTCCACTAGGTTGTTGTGTACTAAGAAGTTCATTTTCTGAGATGAATATGATCCATCTTCCTATGCCACAAGATCGATTCTTTTTCTGTTGCTTTGGATACGAAACATTGTGATGATTCCATCGTGGTTGTCGCAACACTCATATCTAAGATGTATAAATCAATTTCTCGAGGAGCACATATCAGGATCCATTCTTTAGGTATATTGAATCCAAGCTTCAGAATTAAGCATTCTTTATCTGTGAAGTGTGTCAGCAAGTTGTTCTCTAACTCTGCTATGTAGTTGACTTTATCGAAAGACACCACACTGTTTGTTAGAATCCCCTTGCCGACTATCCTTCCACCTTGATTACCCGGATCCCAACGTAGCCTCCACAGATTGATTTGACATCGTATAGCAAGGCTAGCATTCCCGTCAGGTGTCAAGAAACTCCATTATCCATTATCCACTTTAAAATGATTGATCTCGGGAGCCCCTACACATGCAATTAAGTGATTATTTGAATAGAGAGACCCAAGCCTTGACGGTCTTGGGTGAGTTTGGGATCACCACTTTTTGTACACTAACACTTTCTTTCTTGATTTCAAACTTTTGTTCAACCTCGACCTTTTTATCAGTCTTTGATGGAACAATCGTTTTTACTTCTTCAGAAGATGGTTTTGCTTTTATCACCCAAGTTTGTTGTTTTGTAAACGCTTGTTTAGAATAAAATTTTGAATCTTTTAGTTCATTTTTGCTCGATGTTTCACCAACTTCTTTGTTTGAAACATTTGAATTTGTTGGTTTCACAATGTTAGGTTCATTATTTCTTTAAAAATATGTGTTGGGACAAACATAGGGGACTTCTGTTTCACATCTTCTGAAAGCTTCTTGACGTTGTAAACAGGTTTAGAGTTAGTCTGAGGACATCGTCTTGCGATATGCCCGACTTGATTACATTTGAATCATGTCCTACTCGTTTCCAACAGAGGATACCTGAACCTGTTCATGACGCTTGTTTTCAGGATAAAACTCATCATTTGACTGTGACTGAGGATACCTGAACCTGTTCATGACGCTTGGTTTTCAAAATTTGTCGTTATGTTTCTTAACATATCCCAACCCTTTTCTTTTGTTCTCGGGATAAATCTTTCTTTTGTGATTGCTATTATAAGAACGTTTGGGTTTAGAATAGTAAGATGCGTTCAGATTTTCAAGCTCAGACTGTCACACCCTTTATTTCCAAGTCAAATCCAAACACCGGTGGGCCTGGGTGGGGAGTATCGTGATGTAAGTTGATAACATCATTGTCAATTAAACATAGCACAGCGGAAGTCTTGGAGTAAAATTACTATTACAAACCGAATGTTTAAAATAAAATAATATACAGGCTCCTAATAGAAGATCCACAGGCGGATCATAAAATGTACAAGAAAGAATATAAAACAGACTTCAGGGATGATCTAAGGATTTGCAAGATCCACTTATCACTACCGAGCAGCTTCCGGCCTATTTCGTATTGTACCTGCAACTTAGCCTTTGGACGATACGTCAGCTTACGCTGGTAAATACACCCAACTGACTCATTTTGAAAATTTTAAAATAATTTTAAGTGCAAAACGGCACAATATCTTTTATTAACTTGGGAAAGTTACTTTACAACCTTGTATCAGATTCACATGTTTGTCAATACATACAGGGCCCAGTACAGAAACCGAGACATGATTAAATACTCACCACTTACGAACTCATGATGGAGTTATCCCCAACGTCTCGGGTAATTTGCATATGAGTGTCTGTCAGGTGTATGCCTACACCCCGCGCTAAGGTCGTGGCCAATAACTAATGTATTGAGCCGAGGATTTCCAGGACACGGTAATTTAACCCCTGGTGTTTAAGTTATCAAAAAGCTGATTAAAACAAATATGGGGTTTACTAGCCACAAACGGGCATTCGATTGACCCCATTTTGGACCAAGCGGTGATAATTTACCGTATCCGAAGCCCTTATAGGGAAAATAAGTCGATAGTATTTACCTGAGCTAGTCTTCTTTTAAATTTCAATAACTCAGCCGTATACAGAAGTACTAACGTGCAGATAGCATTTACTGGCAAGGCTCTAGTCTGGATTATGGCATAAGCTAACCAATTAAATACTATCGGTCTTTATTTAAGTCATAGACTTAGACCGAGTAGTGTACATGATCAAAACGTATAACGCTTGATTAAACGATGATTGGATAGAATGTAGTTTAAACCCGACAAGTACTTTGACTTGCATAATATGGTTAAACAATTAACATTCGGGATTTTGAGATTATATTGATAAGGTTAAACCCGTTTCGGTTAAATTCCGTAAACTAGTTACGTATAATCAACCGTATGCTTATAAGCGATAATGGGTAACCGGATAAATCCTAGTCAAGTTCTATCTGCCATTATATTTTAAATAAGTTAAAATATCAGTAGGATATCAACTTATATGCCCGTTAAGGTTTTAAAACGAAACTATGCCTCATAAGGGCATTTCGGTAATTATATACCGTATAAAAGGAACTTGAATATAATTTAATGCCATAATTATAGGTATTCTGGAAAAATAATTTATTTATGATATAATATAAGTAGGACGTCAATTATATGTGTAAATTATCTTTTATGACCAAACTATGCACCGTAGGGGCATTTTGGTCATTTTACACATAGTTCATAAATTATTTGAGTTTATAAAATGTAACTACTGTAAATATGTTTAAAAATGGTTTTAAAATCAGTAGGTAACAAGTCTTGGTCCATTAATATGGTTTAAAACCATACTATGCACTGAAGCGGCGCTTATGTCGTAAAATGACGTCTTTATGCGATATTTATGAAAACTGATGTTAAGGTCGGATTAAAATGTTTTAATTATGTTATTAATCTAACATATTAGTAGGAAATTGATTTACCTTGAAAGCATTTGATTGAAACTATTTTATGAGCAACAAGGGCTAAAATCGTCATTTATCGACATAGTTTAAGGACCTGTTTGAAAACTCAGTTTATAAGTTGGATTAACATCCCAAATAATCCTACTTATAATATTATATCAGTAGGAAACTTATTTTAAAGTTCATTATTATTTAAAATCTTGTTTTATGCAAAAAGCGCATTTTGGTCAAAGATGGCATATTTATGGAACTTGTGCATAAACTTAGATTCTGATGTAATATAACCTCAGAGGGTTATGCTACATTATATTATGATCATAATGCAACTTTAGATCAGTAGGTAACTAATCTAAATCGGGTAAGAATCAAAAGTCAAAGTAGAAGTCAAACTTCACGACTTTCGGTTGCAACCCGATCCTAGAACTGAAATTGATGAGCCGAACGTGTTCTTACATGTTCTAATAATTATTACCAACTTGTTTAAGTGTCAAAACAGGTTTCGTAACATATATAAGATCAATTTATGATTTTTCCAAAAAATGGCCTGTTTGACTTTTTAATATCGTAACTTTGACCCGTCAATTGGTCTAGCAAATGTGATCTTCAGGAGGTGCCCTTTATAGGGATTAACACCTACCTTATTACGATCACTTAGCCATGTTCATTTCAAACAATGGCTGGACCATAATGGTCTTAACCTTCAGTCAAAGCGTTTTCCGAAAAACACTTGACTTTTGGCTATAAAAGCCTATAAACGAAAATGCACAAGGAAGGAACACTTACTAGTGATTCCCAGGGTGCAAAAGAACTACGTTGGATGCTCCTTTTAGCTAGGAACTTCCAGAGGAGGGAGAAGAGTGAATAAATGAGAAAGGTGCAAGTTAGAATGTGAAATTAAGCACCTATTTATAGTTGGAGAACTCAAAGGAGGTGAAGCCAGGTGTTTAGGGGTGTAAGAGGAAGCTCACAGGTGTCCTAAAACGCGGCATAGCAGTTTGGGAAGAAATGGTTTCGGTTTTAATGGTTTTTGAGTTTTGTTTGGGAGCCAAGCAAAACTTTCTGCAGCAGATGTTCTCTGGCGGGCCGCGAGAGGCACAGGCCTTGCCTCACGTGCCCCGCGAGCGCCCTAAAGGCAGATTCCAAGTTTGACACTTTTAGCCCCTTAACTTTAAAAAGCTTCTAAACCCTTTTTAAACACCTTTTTGGCACTTTTAGCCCTCAGTAGCCAATACTTGGCATACCCGGGATTATGCCCGGTCATTGTCGAGCTCTCGGTTCGTTAAAAGGTCACTCAGAGGTATAAATTAACATGTTGACACTTTTAATCCCTCCATTATCCAACTTTTATATATTATTGGATTTAATCACTCTCGTCCTATAAACAGGACATATGAGAGTTAGGATTACGTAAAGGATCACTCAGAGGCTCAGTATAAGCATGTTGACTCTGATGTGACTCAGAGGCTGGGCATGTTGACATATCAGTCACTCAGAGGCTAAATTTCAAGCATGTCGACATATCAGTCACTCAGAGGCTAATGATTTAAGCATGTTGACATCGGATCGTCACTCAGAGGCTCATTTTGAGCATGTTGATGCCTTTAGTCCTTATTGGTCTTTAACAGACTATATTTAAAATACAACACGTGTCACTATAATATTGGACACAATTTTACAGGGTGTTACATCCTCACCCCCTTAAGAGAAATCTTGACCTCGAGATTTTATTTCAAAAGATGGGGGTACTTTTGTCGCATAGTGGACTCAACCTCCCATGTATACTCGGGACCTCTAAAAGTGTCCCACTTAACCTTTACTATATGTATCATTTTTCTTTGGAGCTTCTTAACCTGTCAATCCTCGATCAAAATTGGCTTCTCAACGAACCTCAGGTTTTCATCAATTTTCACATCTTCGTGTAACATTGCTAGCGACTCATCGGCTAGACATTTCTTAAGGTTTTATATGTGTAATACATCATGGATTCCACTAAGCTCCTCTGGCAACCTAAGCTTATAAGCTACAGTGCCGACACATTCGACTTTCTCGAATGGTCCAATATATCTTGGGCTCAACTTGCCCTTCTTTCCGAAGCGCATCACACCTTTCCAGGGTGATACCTTTAGCATGACCTTGTCCCCTACTTGGAACTTAAGAGGTTTATGCCTCTTGTCAGCATAGCTCTTCTGCCTATCCCTGGCAGCCTTGAGACTATCACGGATTTGCACAATCTTTTCTGTGGTCTCTGGGACAATCTTTGGTCCTGATAGTTGGGCTTCCCCAACTTCTGCCCAACACACGGGCGTTCAACACTTTCTCCCATATAAGGCCTCAAAAGGAGCTAAATCAATCACACATGCCCTAAGCATGTCTTCCAGTGTCTGGATAGTACGCTCACTTTGACCATCAGTCTACGGATGGTAAGCCGTACTAAAGTTTAATCATGTCCAAAAGATTGTTGGAAACTTTTCCAAAAGTGGGATGTGTATCTAGCGTCTCTGTCAGATACAATAATACCGGCACACCGTGTAGGGACACAATCTTGTCCACATATAACTTAGCCAATTTGTCTGAACTATACATTTCCTTAATTGGCAAGAAATGTGCTGACTTAGTCAGTCTATCCACAATGACCCAGATAGTGTCATTTCCACTTTTGGTCTTAGGTAACTTGGTAATCAAGTCCATAGTTACCATTTCCCATTTCCAAGTGGGAATTTCAAGTTGTTGTAGAAGTCCTGATGGCTTTTGATGTTCGGCCTTAACTTGCGAACACGTCAGACACTTAGCTACATAAGTGGCTATGGATTTCTTCAAACCCATCCACCAATAATTCTTCTTCAAGTCTTGATACATCTTGTCACCTCCCGGGTGAACCGAGTATCTTGAATTGTGTGCTTCTTGGAGGATTAGATCTCTAAGTCCTCCAAAGATTGGAACCCAGATTCTTTCATTGAATCTAAGGATTCCATCCTTTCCAGACGCTAACTAGTCAACAGTTCCACCTAATCCCTCATTAGGGATATTAGCCTCTAATAGGGCTTGCTTCTACGCATCTAATAGCTTCTCATTTAAGCTATTTCTGAGCTCAATGCTTTTGGCGTTAATCCTTATAGGTTTAACCCGTTCCTTGCGACTTAAGGCATCAGCAACTACATTTGCGTTTCATGGATGGTAGCGAATCTCGCAATCATAGTCATAAGTGTTTCCATCCATCGGCGTTGTCGCATGTTCAATTCTTTCTGATTGAATAGATGCTAGAGACTTTTATGGTCTGTGTATATAACACACTTTGTACCATACAAGTAATGTCTCCAGAGTTTTAGTGCAAATACAACGGCACCCAATTCTAAATCGTGGGTGGAGTAATTCCTTTCGTGCACCTTTAACTGTCGTGATGCATAGGCAATCACTTTGCCTTTTTTCCTTAGCACACAACCCATACCAGTGTGCGATGCATCATAGTAGACTACAAATCTTCAACACCCTCTGGTAGGGATAACACAGGAGCATTGCTCAATTTGTGTTTAAGAACCTCAAAAGATTCTTGTTGTTTTGGACTCCAATTATACTTAACACTCTTACAGGTCAAGGTAGTTAAAGGAGTGGCTGTCCTTGAAATGTTCTCAATGAACCTCTTATAATAACCGGCCAATCCTAGGAAACTACGAATCTCTGATGGGGTTTTGGGTACATCCCAATTCATGATGGCCTCAATTTTGGCGGGATCCACTTGGATACCACGCTCACTTACTATATGTCCAAGGAATTGGACTTCTCTAAGCCAAAATTCACATTTAGAGAATTTGGCATAAAGCTTCTCTTGCCTTAACAGTTCCAGAATGCACCAAAGGTGATTCTCATGATCAGCTTGACTACGAGAATAGATAAGTATGTCGTCAATGAAGACAATGACAAACTTATCCAAATACGGTTTGCAGACTCTATTCATGAGATCCATGAATGCTGCTGGTGCATTTGTGAGCCCAAAAGGCATAACTAAGAATTCAAAGTGACCATATCGGGTCCTGAAGGCAGTTTTAGGAACATCTTCACTTCTAACCTTCAGCTGGTGATATCCAGACCTCAGATCGATCTTGGAGAAGTAACTAGCCCCTTGAAGTTGGTCAAATAAATCATCGATCATGGGCAGAGGATATCTGTTTTTTATTGTTAACTTGTTTAGCTCTCGGTAATCGATGAGCATAGCATCGAACCCTCTTTCTTCTATACATAGAGGATAGAAGCTCCCCAAGGCAAGGAACTAAGATGAATAAAGCCTTTCTCCAAGAGTTCGTCTAGCTGCGTCCTCAATTCCTTCATCTCTGTTGGTGCTAGCCTATGGAGCTCTAGCCTGTAGGTCCCCCAGTCCTTATGGATCTTGACAGAATCGTCTATCTAATCTAGAGTGCGGAATCCCCTAGATCAGATTTCACAGAAACAACAAGAACACAACCAAGAACACGAACATAATTCCTTCAAACAGTCTTCTATTGATTATCCAACACAATGGTTTACAATCAATTCAAGACTCTCTAGAAATCTCTCGCCACTCTCTGTAGATTTCTCACACTCCTCTCTGATCAACTGTCTAACTCTAAAACCCTAATGCACAACATGTATATATACTACATGTCTGCATACTAGGCCTTAGACTGGGCTAGGCCATTCTCCAATCCCATTACAACTCTAAACAAGCTAAACACAAATGCTAAGCCCAATACAAAATATCCAAAGACTAAACTAGTAAACCATTAAGTTGTTGTCACAAAATATGCACCAACAGACTCCCCCTTGAAATAGCTTCATAGTGTAATTTTGTCTTCAAACATCTTGTGATCTTTTTAGACTTTGGATAACTTCAACTACATGTAGATTCTGACAACAACAGACTCCCCCTAAGTTGATGCTTCCAATCTCCAAGACTTTCATTTGTTGTAGATTAGCAAACTAGCATTCTCTGATTAAGCTCTTATCTCCAAATTCCTCTATATCTCCCTTTGCAATGTAGTAGAAGGATTCTACCATGCACCTTCACACATTCTGCACTTCACTCTTAATGTGTAGTGTACTTGTATTCTGCACTTCATTTTGATAACTGCATCAATCTGTTTAGAAACACAAGCAAGTAACTCGAAAAACCATTAGTCCTTTTCTACATTAAAGATAAACCAATATTTTATCATATCATGCAAAAACAAACAACTTATCAGATCAAACTGGGAGACTTTAAAAACAAATCTTTTTGTATTTTTGTATTTTCTGAAAACAAATAACTAACAAAAAACAAACACTCTATTTTTGTGAGTTTCACCGGTAAGAAGATCATATCAGCAACATCAAACTGTTTTCACGCTATCTGAGTATTTTATATGCAATTTCATGGAAAGCGGTTCAAAACGATTACCAGTATTGTTTATACACTTAAACAAAATACATGAACATTTCAAGTACCATTACCTAGTGATCTTTTTAGATAATTTAGACTGATATACTAGTGTGTCCCACTTCAGGACATACCCCTGCGATCAAGGTATGCACAAAAATTCATCGTAATAGGTGAGTATACCGAAATTCATCCTTTTTGATTTACAACGTTAGATAATTCGTGATCAGGTCAGTACTTTCGTACAGCAAAGAGACCAATATCTGACGAGGGTTAAGACAAATACCAAATTTTGGTACGAATAGTTCAATTTGCACATTTGAATGACTCTCTAGGAGAGCTTCTTCAATATTTGGGATTTGGCATTTTAGCTCTTTTAAGATATCCTGGTTGTGCCTAGGTCAGCATATATCTGGATGCAGCAGAAGGACAACCTTGATACCCCGGATGAAATAGCGATATAAAGACCTAAAACCTCAGATTTTGGCAATCTATCAATGCAAGATTTAAGGTTATAAAACCATACGCCACTGATATGTTACCCACTCATACACAGTTTAGTATACTTGTATCACAAAGGTAAGTTGAATTATTTCATGCTTTTTGCCTACTGGTACATCATATGATGAAGCTGCCATCACACTTAAGCAATATTGGTTTTAATTTCAGTGTGACAGTCTAACTTGCTGATATACTATCATTTCTTCTTTTTCACACAGTGAAACTCATTTTTAATTTTTGAAAAACTTTAAACTATTCAAGTTACTCCCCCTAAACTCACGCACTAACTAAAACTCTTTTTCGCTTAGGGAAATTTCTCCCCCTAAATTTTGTTTTTATGGAGTAAAGTTTTAAAAATAGAAATCTAAACACAAACAGACTCGCACATCAACCTCACAAGTAGGGTTTTCACTTTTAGTAAACCAGTTTAAACACAGAAGTAAATAATTCGTTACCATGTGTAACCTACTATTCACCTCGGATGATTTACAGAAATAACCACTTTGAACACATCAACAGTCCTTCTTGGTCATCCTGCACACACTCAACAACTTAGTTAGACTGGGGGACCCAAGCCTTAAAGGTCTTGGGTCGTCCAGATTTATCATTCACTGGAACATCCATCCAATATCCATCACACCGTACTGGTGTCTTGGAAGTCTTCCTAGCTGTTGAACAAGATTTATAATTTCCACGAGACCTTCGATCACAAGAATTCCAATAAACTCTTGAATTTTCTGACCTTTGAAAATTATTAACTTGAAACCTTCTTCTCCCATTATTATAATCTGATCTTTGAAAAAGTTTTAAATTGTTTTGAACATTCGAGTTACTAAAACCCGTATATTCGTTTCTTCTTTGAACATTTCGATTACCAGAAGTCTGGTATTGATTTGATATCCAAAATTTTTCTTTGTAAAACCATTTGATTGTCCATTTACATGACTTGATTTAGAAGAAAATTTTCTTGGACTATCAAATATTCTTGATGTTGAAGGTTTAGGTTGAAATCTTGGTTGGTTTGTCTGAGAACTTGGTTTAACATTCTTATTTGACCCAACCTGATTTCCATCCTCAACCTCAACCTCAGCGTCTACTTTCTTACCCTTTTTAAAAGGACAACAACTAACCACATGCCCTTTGTTGTGACATTTAAAACAAGATCTTTTCTTAAAAAATTTCTTTCTGTTAGATCCCTTTTTAAATGTTTTGACAGTTTCGTCTTCAGTATCCACATCCACTTTATGAGTGTTGATACACTTTTGTGTCTGTCGCTTGTTCTTAGTTACAGTTGTAATTGTACGGTCTTTGCTCAAGTGTCTGTATAAGTTTGGTCATGTCGAACAGATCAAGATATCCTTCTATCTTGGTTTAAGACAACATCTTAGCTTGTCTGTGTTAATCAGTTGCATGTGTGCATACCGTTGAGTCATGTGTATGTCGTTGTTTCGTACGAAATTGGTTGCTTTGTACGAAAACCAGTTGCTTCATACGAAAATTGGTTGCTTCGTACGAAAACCGGTTGCATCGTACGAAAACTGGTTGCTTCGTATGAAAACTGGTTGCTTCGTACGAAAACTGGTTGTTTCGTACAAACCAATTTCGTACAGATGACCAACATAGACACTATATAAGCAGACATGCACCTCTCAGTGAGGTTTAGCCTTTGAGTCTTTCTGTTGACAAACTGATCTTTTGGTGGGATCTCTCAGTCAGCATTTCTGGTGAAGACGAAGACACAAGAACACAGCAAGTTTGTTTGAGTCATACGAGCATTGTGTGTATATGTTTGTACTTGTTCTCAATCATTAATCAAGATAGTGAATCTTTGGTTACCCTATGTTCTTTACTTTGCTTTGGTTGCATGCACACTTGGATTCCGCACTTGTGTGTGTGTTATATGAACAAGGAACAGGTTTAACACATCCGTAGGTGGACCTACAAGTGGTATCAGAGCTTTGGCTCTTTCCTTGTTCAAAACCGGGCTTAGTGTGTCTGAGCTAGTTTGAAGATTTCTGAAGTGTTCTTGAGCCTCCAGCAGAAAACTTAAGTTTTGGATAATAAACTAACTTAAAACTTGGTTAAAATCTATTGCATACAGAAAATTTTTATGGTAAAATTTTTCTGAAGAACACACTTGAAGAAGAAATTCACCAGAAAACTCATCCGTACGAAATTTTTGTACAAAGGAACTCATCCGTACGAAATTTCCGTACAAAAGAACTCATCCGTATGAAGTTTTCATACGAAGGAACTCATCCGTACGAAGTTTTCGTACGAAGGAACTCATCCGTATGAAGTTTTCGTACGAAGGAACTCATCCGTACGAAATCGATTCGCCGTACGAAATTGGTTCGTACGAATAATCTTCGTTATTGTTTGTTTTTCGTACTTTAGATTTTCAAAGCTGTGTGCTTTTCAAATATTTTCAAAATTGTGAACTTTTGAAAGGTAATTGTTATTTTCAAACCTTAAATCTTTAAATTTTTCATAAATCAAGAAAATATAATGGTTCTAACCCGTGGGATTGGAGTTGTTCAAGCTCAAATCAGGAGTCGTCGCAAAGCTCCGCAACATCATGGGTAAAGTCTTTGATGCCTCAACATACAACTATGATCTCTGCAAATCAGTGGGCAGGTGTTGCAAATCAGAATCAAAGCATCCAAACTCTGTTAATGAGCGAAAGTGAAACAGGGAGTAATAACCGACCGCCGAAGTTAAATCACATGAACGATTATCCTTCATGGAAAAGTCGTTTTCATACGTATGTTCTCGATCAAAACACGGAATTGTGGACGTGTTTCACTACCCCCTACAAGGAATCACTTGAAGAAGCTAGATCAAATCCAACCTCATTGGCCAATCTAGTCGAAAGTGACATGAAAGCTTACGATCTAGAGAAAAAGGCATTTGCTATCCTCACACAAGCTCTGCATAAAGACATTTATCATCAGTTTGTGTATTGTACTACAACAAAAAATTTGTGGGACACTTTGGAAGCCAGAGGTGAAGGTAATGCTGCTACCAGGAAGATTCGGCATGATCTGCACAAGAAAGAGTTTGAAGGTTTCATGTTCATGGAGAATGAAACTTTGAATGATATGACCACACGGTTTTATCATCTACTCAGCAAAATGTACTCGTATTGCACCACCAGAAATTGTGATGCGATTTGCTGATGCTTACCACCGAAATGGGGTCAATTTATTGATCTTTTAAAACATACAGGTGTTTTGGACTCAATAAGTTTATGAATTTGTGCAGAAACTGGAGAACAAGAATGAAGAAGAACTCCGGAAGGCACAACGAGTCTCTGCTATTTTGGAGGTATTAATGCAGGTACAAGCTCAAGTCAGCAACCGAAGCTGCAGACCGTGTTTGTGTCAAATGTGAACCGTTACCTACCCCAACCTGTCCAATCAAGTCAGTCTACAGGTTCGAGTAATCAAGCCTATGGACAAGCTTTTGATCCGAAAGCCTTCCTTCCACAGCCAAGGGATTTAGCGCATAAAGCTCCACAGCAAGCTCCTCAACAAGCTTTCTATGGAAGCAACAGTCAATCTACAAATCCCAACACTGTCAAACTTGACACGTCAAATCTCTCCAAAATCAACATAGAAGTTGCACAGTAACATGCGGAACTTCTAAATACCATGGTCAGTGCATATTGTGGTTTAGTTGCAGGTCAAATAGGGAATATCAATTTGACAAACGAAGACTATGAACAAATTGACCGAGATGAAATGGAGATGATGGACATCAAGTGGGCATTTGCAAGCGCTATGAGAAAAGCGAAGGATTATATGAGAAGAACGGGTAGAACCAGTATGGAAAGCAAGAAGGATACCAAATACGGCTTTGACAAAACCGCCGTTACTTGCTTCAACTGTGGATAAAAAGGTCACTTCAAGCGGGAATGCACAAGACCCAGCAAGGAAGGAAATCACAACCCCTTTTGAAATCAGTCTCAACCATCCAACACAGCACAGTACAATAATGAAAGAAGAATGGTAGCTGTTGGTAACTCTAACAACACCAATCAATCAGGACTTCAAACACACACAGAGCTTTGGTAGTTCAGTCTGATGAAGGATGCGATTGGTCAGTACAGTTGGGAACTGAGAACAACGGAAGAACTGCATGCTATGCGAAGATCGTAGATCAAATCAAGCATGATCAGAGCATCAACACTCCAAATAATGATGATACATCTGGGGATGTTGGTAGTTCTGATGAAGAATGTTCAAGTTCAGATGGTTATCAATCTGATTCTAGTGAGAAGAAAGGAAGTGATGCTGAGGTTGAAAAGTTGCTGAGTGAAGCTGAGTTGTTGAAGAGTGAAAAGGTGGGTATGACAAGGAATGTAGAAGCTGCGGTAAAAGAGACAGAGGCACTCTCTACAGATGGTGCAGCTTTTCCTCATCACACTGCCTTTATGGCAAATGTTGAAGGCTCTTCAAAACAGGTAAATTCTAACCATCCTACTGTTTGCAATGACTGTGTTGAGTTGAAAATAAAATATGAAATCATCAACAGTCATAATCAGAATTTAGTTCTTGAATTATCAAAATGCAAAGAGGCGAATTTGGCGCTAACTAGAAATGAAAAAGAATTCAAATCCGTAATAGAAACCCTTAAGAAAAGTGTTTCTGAATTGAGAAAAACAGTTTTGAATAAACAGACAGGAATTAATAACTACATTAATCTCCTAGAAGAAACAAAGAAAGAGTTAGCCATTGCCAAATGCGAATATGATTCGATCAAACGCAAATTGGAAAGTTATTCTAACTCCCAATATATGCTTGATCATATCATTGATGTTCAAAAACTAAAGGGAGATGTTCAACGCATAGGGTATAAGTCGTGTCCACCCCAATGAAACACAACTATACCAAAATGCCTGATGAAGAGGAGATGCCTTGTTTTGAACCCTCTGTACCTTTGAATCCTGAGGAATTTCGCAGTAGGGTTAGGGTTCAAATTAGACAAATCCTCTCAAGAACCATGCAAGCCAAAAAGTTCAACGTCTAATGTTGTTCAAACTTCATCTGTTGAAGAGGAGGATGATACATCAGATGATGAATCAAGAAATGATGATTAGGATCAGCCTCTTGATGAAAGGAAAGGAGTAGAACTTTCTACTACTCCTAGTACTCAATCTGTTGAGATTCAAGAGACCGTCCCTGAGAAATCTGTAAGACACAAGTGTCGACAGATGAAGCAGATAATGTGTTGTACACATTGGTTGGAGATGAGAAAATCCATCGAAGCAAAGATTTTCCAATTAAAAACGTATATCCAATCTCTATAGATCAGGTGTTTGAAAAGTCAAAAACCAAATTTCTAGAGAAGAAAAAGCCAACCAAATCACAACCATTATCCGCTACAACAGAAAAACAATGGAAGCGAGTTGAAAAGACTACCGTTTCTCAACCGAAGGTTGAAGCAAAAGGCTCTCGCCTCAAGAAAAAAGCTAAAACTGTTAAATTTGTGAGTTCTAAAGGTACCGATAAAGTCGAAACTTTTCAAGGAAAATCTAATGTTGATTTTGTAAAAAAAGTTAGGATTTTGAAAACAAATAATCAAAACAATTACACCCAACACTGATAGATGTAATGAAAATGAACCTAGTACCTCAAAACCCACAAGTTCAAAGTCAAGCCAAGAAACACGATCTCCTAGCTTTGTTGAAAGGAGAACATGTTTCAAATGTGGAGAGTTTGGCCACATTATAAAGGATTGTCAAAATCCAGCCAAATCAAGATGTATAGAGAAACCCCCTCATGAACCAACTTGCAAACGTAAATCTGTTTCTCTGACTCAAGATAAACGAATCATTAAGGATCAAAAAGAGAAACAAAAACGTAAACAAGTAAAAGCAGTTGAAAAAGCTTTAAAATCGGAATCTTCAGAAAAGGATCAAAAATCTTCAAAGTCAATAAAACCAGACACTGTTAAAACTGTAAATAATAGTAAATCTGGTAATAAACAAGGATCTTGGAAACAGAAGACCGGTAATGGTTCAAAAGGAGGTTTTCAGTTTGTTAATCATCAAGAAATTGAGATTACGTATCTCGATGATAAGGGACGACCCAAGACCACTAAGGCTTGGGTCCCCATCTCAAACTAATCTTGTTTGTGCAATGTGCAGGGTGTTCCAGGAGGAACTGTAAACAGTCATTGGATTGTTGACAGTGGAGCATCAAGGCACATGACAGGCAACTTGCGGCTCCTGTATGAAGTAAAAAAAGCATTAGGGGTGGTTATGTTGCCTTTGCTGGTGATAAAGATGGATACATCACTGGAGAAGGAATGGTCTCTAATGGTGTTGTGAATTTTGATAAGATCAATTATGTGTGGCAAATTGATCATAATCTTCTTAGCGCTTGATAAATCACGTTTTGATTATCTACTTTTGGTCAATGGCATCAAGGTGAAACCCGAGTAACTCAACCATAGCTAGTCATTTTTCTATGTATTTTTCTAAAAATCTAAAACTACAAAAAGATTTTCCGTTTTATATTTTAGGGGGAGAAATTTTCAAGAAAATACAAAAATATGTCTTTTATTTATTTACCTTCTATATTTAAGGGGGAGAAAATTTAGAAATATACAAAAACAATAGAAAAATCAAAAATGAATTTCTTGGATAAGTTGAAGATGATGAAATTCACCCGTAAATCTATCAGAAATGGTTAAAAGTATAAAAAGAAGATTGATAAGTAGCTTTACTTATGATGTTTTGGTAGGCTCACAATCATATTAAAATGTGCAGGTTGATATAAACTTAACAGACAGAACGCCAGGTGGGAACCATTCATTGGGATATGGTCTTGGTACCGAAATTTCGTTTGATAGAGTGTCGAGGTTCTGAGATATACGGTCTTTATGCTTGCTTATCATCTGGGTATCATGGTTGAATCTTTTGCCGAAAAATAACGGTGGCGCAAGTCTGGAACTTCCATGATACCATACATATGTGTACATACTGCATACGACCATCAAATAAGTGATAAAAATATCACATCCCCAAAATAAGTGATAAAATATCATAGCTTTATGCGGGAGCTAAGTTCGTCTCTTTGTCGGTATGATGGTACTAACCTGTTCACGGACTTACTCATGTGCCCTGCATGCATATGAAAATCAAGTTCCTCATCAATAAGTGATTAAATCACAAAGGGCTTGTTTTCAATAAAAAATAAGTGAGTATCTCACATCATTCATATACGTCAAAACAGATGATAAAGCAGTATACTCACCGGTAAGATTTTCTCTTGTGCATATCTTGATACAGGAATGTGTCGTGATGTGGTTGAACATCGGCTAGTAAGTATAATTTATACCTTAATCATATCTCCTAATCATGATTACATCTGATAAGTCTGCGCTTACGTGGACAACAATACCGATAATCATAGTTGAATACTTATCTATTTAATTTTGAAGTTTAAACCAAATATCGTTTTTGACAAAGATTAAAATGCTGATATGATTCCTTTACCTTGAAACTCGAAAAGATTGTTCAATAGATATATAGTTTATCTGTATATTTTAATTTTAAGTCTAGTTTACTTAGTTGCTTATAAAATTACTTTTTGAAAGTTAGCCAAAGTCGGTACTCGAAATTTTTCTACCAAGATACGCCAGAAAACCATTTGTTGATATCGCAACTTCATAAAGTAATATCTTGCAACAAGTAATCCATCAAAGAAAACTTAAAATCTGAAATTCATACGAGTATGTGTATCTTATGTGAATAAATCTAGTCATGTGATTGACTTGGTCACTTGTTTTTCTCAAATCTGCTGCTGGAATTCATAAGAATGTGTGTATCTCGTTCAGAGAATACAATCATACGAAGAAATTATGATAAATTTTTCGTGTGTATTCCCTGATAAATTTGTGTTCTAATTATATTTGTTTTATGAGTACAGATTGATACAAAAAGAACATGAACAATGACCAGCAACAAAGAAATCTGACAAGTCAGAAGAGGAAACAAGAAAGATTTGAAGTTTCTTAGAAGTTCGAAGACCTTAAGCTCTAGTCATTGATAGCAGATCTATCAATGGATAGCAGATCTTCAGGGAGAGTTTGTTGATACTCCAAACCATTAAATGAGAAGACCAACATATGAAGACCAAAGACCAAAGACCGAAGACCAAGCAACATCCAAGGGGGAGTTTGTTGATACACTTTTGTGTCTGTCGCTTGTTCTTAGTTATAGTTGTAATTGTACGGTCTTTGCTCAAGTGTCTGTATAAGTTTGGTCATGTCGAAAAGATCAAGATATCCTTCAATCTTGGTTTAGTACGACATCTTAGCTTGTCTGTGTTAATCAGTTGCATGTGTGCATACCGTTGAGTTTGTGTACGTCGTTGTTTCGTATGAAATTGGTTACTTTGTACGAAAACCGGTTGCTTCGTACGAAAACTGGTTTCTTCATACAAAAACTGGTTGCTTCATACGAAAACTAGTTGTTTCATACGAACCAATTTCCTACCGATTACCAGCATGGACACTATATAAGCAGACATGCACCTCTCAGTGGGATTTAGCCTTTGAGTCTTTCTGCTGACAAACTGATCTTTTGGTGGGATCTCTCAGTCAGCATTTTTGGTGAAGATGAAGACACAAGAACACAGCAAGTTTGTTTGAGTCATACGAGTATTGTGTGTATATGTTTGTACTTGTTCTCAATCATTAATCAAGATAGTGAATCTTTGGTTACCACGTGTTCTTTACTTTGCTTTGGTTGCATGCAGGGTAGGATTCCGCACTTGTGTGTGTGTTATATGAATAAGGAACAGGTTTAACACCATCCGCAGGTGGACCTACAATGAGGTGTACTTTTGACCTAACTGATTCTTTCAAAGAACCTAGACTATCAGATATGTCAACAGTTATCGGATCCACTACAGCTGGTGTAGTAGGCACAAAATCTGTTAGCTCTTCTTCATTTGGTAAAAAGGAGTAATCCTGATTCTCAGAGGATTAAGCTTTACTAAACCCCACTCCTGTTTTATCACTACTCCTTTTCAAATTTTTCTGAATTTGAGTCCTGAACTAACGAGGATTCTCCAAATTTGTCTAACTTTCCATGAAGTTCAACAATTTTGGCCTGTGCATCAGCTAATTTTGTGCACTTTTCAGAAAGCTCGTTAGTCTTATCCTTCCAATTTCATGAGCCAAATCAATGATCTGTAAAAGTTCATTGACTTTGCTGGTCAAACTGATGATTTCTTGTTCATTTGAATTGAGTGTATTTAAAAAATTTGACTCCCTTTTACTCAAAAGAACATTTGACTCTTTCAGTTTTTCTAATTCAACTAACAGAATTTTGTTTTGCTCCGATAATTTGTCAACTTTACCCTGTAGTTCAGTGCAATTATGACAAGTATGACTAACAGATTGAAATTGTACCTGTACCTCTGCTGTAAGCTCATCTGTATCATCCATGCACACTATGGCATTTGCATTCTTGAGTACCATTCTCTCCTTCTCAGCTTCATTCTTCTCTTCTATCTTAGCAGCTCCTTCATCAATCTTCACAGCTCCAGTCTTAGTAACACGTGTACTTTGTCTTGAAGTACTCTGATAACGTTTTTCTAACGCTTCCACAGCTCTCTAGACGATCCAAACCTATTACAAATGTTTTTCATATCAACTGGCAAGGACATCTTTATCGCTGCGAAAGCCTTCTTTTCAGCATTATACATCTGTTTCTCGGAGTCTTCCATCTTCTCATACGAGAGTACCATAATTCTCCCATTAACTCGACGTGTGGGAGCAATGTACCCATCAATCATACAGCTCCACATCTTAGAGTCTTCACATTGAACAAATGCCTCAAACTTCTCTTTCCAGTCTACACATTGTTCAGCATCCATCAACTTCGGGCAGTTATTAAGACACTCACTATTGTTCTTCATTCTGACCATCTTTACCATGCAGAGTATCAGTTTAAATGGATTTTGGTATACCTGTATCAAAACCCAAATCTAACCTCTCTTCTGGTCCTTCTTCGTGTTTTACCGTAACCATACCGTTAAAAACGTTCAAAACTTTGTCCCTGGTTACCAAATTGTACCGTTAAACTCGTCTCGACGATACGAATCCAATGCTATATATTGTCCGATAGTTCAACTCTGGGTACGTCAGCTGGTTAACTTTCCACCTTTTTGTGTATAACTCGGAACAGTACCAAATCCGGAACAGTAACTCGGATTTACAATCCGAAATGACAATCCGAAACAGTAATCCAAAATACTAATCCAAAATGGTGATCCGGAATAGTGATCCGAGATGAAATCCGGAATGCACTTTTCTGATCCGAAATGGAAATCTGGAATAGACTACTATGATCTGAGATGGAATCCGGAATAGTTAATCCGAGATGGAATCCGGAATAGTTAATCCGAGATGGAATCCGGAATACAATTCTGATTCGAAATTTCAATCCGAAATGGCTTTTCTGATCCGAATTGCTCTGTTTTCTAGATCCGAAATGCAAATTTTGGTCCGAAATTCAAGTCTTCAATTTGAATTCCTATGCTTTTTAATTCGGAATGCAAGTCTTCAATCCAGAATGCTTAGCTGTTAATCCAAAATGCTGCAGAAAATCCGAAATACCTGCAAAAACCCTAAAACAGCCGTCAAAAACTCCAAAATAGCCTCCAAAACACTCAAAAACCCAATTTTCTGCTGTCACGATTCTGAACCGAGCAATAATCAAGAGCCGAATGCTCTGATACCAAATTTAGGTCCCCCAGTCCTTATGGATATCTAATCTTGAGTGTGGAATCCCCTAGATCAGATTTCACAGAAACAACAAGAACACAACCAAGAACACGAACACAATTCCTTCAAATAGTCTTCTATTTATTATCCAACACAATGGTTTACAATCAATTCAAGACTCTCTAGAAATCTCTCAGCCACTCTCTGTAGATTTCTCACACTCTTTTCTGATCAACTGTCTAACTCTAAAACCCTAATGCCCAACATGTATATATACTACATGTCTACATACTAGGCCTTAGACTGGGCTAGGCCATTCTCCAAGCCCATTACAACTCTAAACAAGCTAAACACAAATGCTAAGCCCAATACAAAATATCCAAAGACTAAACTAGTAAACTATTAAGCTGTTGTCACAGAGTATGCACCAACATAGCCACTGGTGCAGATCCTGGTAGATTATCTATTCTAAACTCCACTTGCCTGTCTGGAGGTAGGCCTGGTAATTCCTCTGGGAATACATCGGGATATTCTGAGATGACTGGTAGGTCCTACATGTTTGGCTTAGGCTTATTTATGGTAACTTGTGCCATGTAGATGACACAACCTCTTCTCAAACACTTGGATGCCTTAAATAATGACACCTTGTCTGGCAGTCCATAGTGTGAGTCTCCGAGGATGGTGATCATTTCACCAGATGGGGTTTTAATTTCGATGAGCTTTGTATTGCAGGCAATACGAGCTTAGTTATAAGATAACCAATCCATACCTAAGACAACATCAAACCCCGCCAATTTCATTGGCAAAAGAGAGATAGGGATGGAATGATTCTTAATGGATATAGAGCATCCATCAAGAATGGAAGAAGCAGTTTCTACGGTTCCATCGGCAAGTTCTATCTCATAAGTTTTATCTAGAGTTCTTATGGTAAATTTAACAGTTTACTAAACTTATGATCAACAAATGATTTATCTGCACCCGAATCGAAAAGAACTCTAGCATAAATATCATTAATCGGGAAAGTACCTGTTATGACGTTATTGTCATTAACAGCTTCCTTAGCAGTAGTCGAATAGGCGTGCATTCCCCTTCTTGGCCTCTCCAGGCTTCGAATTATTATTCTTTGAATTCTTAGGGCAGTTAGTTGTAATGTGCCCTTTTTCATTGCAGATATAACATACAGCATCCTTAAGATCTTTACAATCTAGGGTCTTATACCCTCTCCTTTTACAAATACCACAAGGTCTAGCTTGTGAATCAGAATTACACTGTCCCTAGTGTCTGCGGTTGCAAGTCTTGCAAAATGGCATCACAGCCGACTTGCCTTGGTTCCCTTTGAACCCGAATCTCCCTTTATTTTTCTTATTAAATTTTTGGGAGTCGTCTTCATCTCTCATTCTTTTCCCATTAGTTTCTGGCTTAACTGACTTTTGCCTTACAAGATCAAGGGTGAGAGAGAGATAGGTCTACAGCAGACCTATAGGTATTAGGTTGAGCAGCCTTTACCATGCCCTTAATCTCGGGCGCTAATCCATTGATAAAATGCGTAATACGTTTGGATTCAGGGGTGATTAGGTAGGATACTAACCTAGATAGGGAATTGAAGTCGGAAACATACTTCCGACAGTCTAGGTTTTTCATGGAAGAGACAAGAAGTCTGTCTCTATTTTCTCCACCTCATGGGGTGGGCAGAAGGTTTCCTTAATAAGGTCCATAAACTTAGACCATCCAAGATTATACAGGTATACTTTACCTGTGGACTGAATTATGGCTTTCCACCAAGTTAGGGCATCACCCTTGAAGGATTGTGATACATACTTGACCACATCCTTTTCAGCACAGCCGCTGATATCTACGATGGTCTCCATCTCGTCAAGCCACTTTAGGGCTTCTACAGCTCCTTTTTCCCCCATTAAAGTCTTGGGGTTTACAGGAGATAAAGTACTTGTAGATGCATCCGTCCTTATAAGAATGGGACCTATCAGCATAGTCTATCCTCTTAGGTTCACTCTTTGCATTTGATGAGTGAACAGAGCTCTCCTTATGAGCTGAGGATGGGGTATTCGATAGTGGTCTAGAGCGAGTAGCACACGACTCTCTAAGTTTCTCTATGGCTTTACCCATGGCCCTTTCCACTGCCGCATCAATGCGAGCTTGGAATTCATTATCATTAATATTTCTATTTTCGGCATTACTAGGTTCAACGTCCCGCTGGCTATTTTGTGCCTCATTAGAATTAGGCATTCTTCAAATCTTTGGTTCTATATACCAAATAGAATTTGCCTAGCCATGGTATACCAACCATTTCAGCTTGAAACATTGGATATAAAAATCCATTGCCTATACTAGTGTGAATAATATCACAACTCTTAGGCTTAACATAACTATATTTGGCCTAGGTCTTAATAGGACCATCATAGACAAATTACAATTTTGACGTAGTCCATATATTATTGGACAGTGGATCGCAATGTCACAACTGTCATTGTCATTATTGACAATTGTATAGCACATAGGCTTGTCACAAAGGACATCAAATATGGCACATAGGCATGTCACTAATGGACATAAAATATGGCACATAGGCCTGTCACTAATGGACATAAAATATGGCACATAGGCCTGTCAGTAATGGATGTTTATTTATCACCGTACTGGTGTTATTAGTCAGGATCAAATAGGTCACATGGGCTATATAAAATAATCATAACCCGAAAGGGTAATATATCACTAATGGATGTTTTATTCATCACCGCATTGGTGATATTTAGCCGGGATCAAATAGATCACATGGGCTATATAAAATAATCATAGTCCGAAAGGGCAATACATCACTAATGGATATTTTATCACTGCACTGGTGATATTAGCCGGGATCAAATAGATCACATGGGCTATATAAAATTAATCATAGCCCGAAAGGGCAATACATCACTAATGGATGTTTTATCACCGCACTAGTGATATTAGCCGGGATCAAATAGATCGCATAGGCTATATAAAATTAATCATAGCCCGAAAGGGCAATACATCAAAAATGGATGTTTTATCACCGCACTGGTGATATTAGCCGGGATCAAACAGATCACATGGGCTATATAAGGTTAGGACATAGTCCATTACCTTGAAGGCTAGTGTGATTCCTCAAGTCACACTACCATGAGTATGCACATTACATGAATGTTAACATAAGAGGGCCTTAATGGTTGATTATTAGTCCCGGTCGCATTAACCTTAATGACTTGGAGGCTTGAATCTAGTCCACCACCTCTAGATAGAAGGATAACTTCCTTTAACTATCATGATAGAAGACCCTTCCGTTCTTAACTATCATTTATATATATTTTTGCCAAATATGTGGTCTGTGCCACTTGGCTAAATCAAAACCATTAATATCTTTTTGGAATTATATTGCAGGGCATAAATTTCGAGAAAAATCGAGACGCCCGTTTTGAAGAGGATGAATACATATATATAATTCCAAAATACTTCATTAAATTTTAAATTAGAAATTACAATACGAGAAAATGAAATAAATTGTCCATGCAAGGACTTTAAAGAAATAAACATGTCCACGCAGGGACTAAAGAAATAACAATGTCCTCGCAGGGACTACATATAATTAGAAGAGACTTCATTCGTCTTTCTTTCCCTTAACTAGCTTGGAGAGTTTCTTGAAGAACTTATTTTTCTTCTTCTCCGTCTTCTCCGCTTGTTGCTGCATTTCTTTTATTTGTTCCAAGGCCTCATTAATGGCCTCAACTGGTGGCGGAGGTTGTGGTTGTGGCATAACCGGGTACTGGTACCTATAAGTTGGATATCCAGTCGGTGGATAAGTAGGTGGGAAAGGAGACGGGTAAAGTGTGTTGTGCATAACTGCCTGCATGTAGGGGTCTTGCGACCATGCTTGATAGTCTACCGGTGTAGACGGGTTAAAAGGATCATATCCAGACGTGTCTGGATATGTGGGGATTGAGTTAGTATAACCCGATGGTGGTTGAATAGCAGGTGTTGGTGTTGGTTCCACTATAGGTGAAACATTAGAGGGTCCACCCGTTTATGGGTCCTCTTGAATTGTAGGGTAGGAATTGGGCAAAGGTGGCAGCGATCCCGACCTTTGTTCGGCACGTACCGACATACGTGCTCCACGCTTCCTTCTTGGTGGTTCAGGTGGTGGTTGAGGTTGGTCCACCGATTCCATGTGGACATCTTCTTGTACTGGCGGTGGTTGTGAGTGATGAGAAGGAGTGTGGGCACATGTGAATTGGTTCCAATATTGGTCCCACTCATTAGGACCTTGGTAGGGTGATCCGGCATAGGAGTCCGAATCGCTTGATATTTCTATAGGATGCGCGTTCGATCCCGACGGTGGCATCTCCGGGTCGGAGTCCTCGTCCATAGGGTTTGGCTGGTCCAACTGATTTTGATCGGCTGGAGGTCTGTTAAAGTAATGGTTAGGGTTAAATTCTTCATGGTAAGAGTGATGAGAATGGGAATGGTGAGAATGGTGTGAATGATAAGAGTAGTGAGAGTGGTAAGAATTTTGGGTATGTGAGGGCGAGTGTCTATTAGAGACAGAACGTCTCGCTAGTTGCCAAGGAGACGAATCTCCTGATTCTTGATAGGCATCTGAGTTGTGGGGTTGATGAGGAATGCGCCCCGATGGTCCTCTCCTCATTGGACCTTTTCCTCTTCCACTTTGTCCTCGTACACGTGGCAGCATTTTCCTGTTAAAAATCAATTCGAAACAATACTAATAACTTAATAAGGAAATGAGTAATCCTAGGTCAATGCCTAGACTCGGAAGTCTAAGGAATGTGCTTGTGTAAGTTTGAGATTAAACACAAAAAAGGCTAGTGTTTAATTCTCTCAAATGTTGGCACTGATACCAACCTTGTTACACCCTGGATTTCCAACCCAAATCCAAACACCGGTGGGCCCGGGTGGGGAGTATTGTAACATAAGTTGATAACATCATTGTCAATCAAACATAGCACAGCGGAAGTCTTGGGGTAAAATTACTATTACAAACCGAATGTTCAAAAGAAAATAATATACAGGCTCGTAATAGAAGATCCACAGGCGGATCATAAAATGTACAAGAAAGAATATAAAACAGGCTTTAGGGCAGATCTAAGGATTTGCAGGATCCTCTTATCACACCGAGCAGCTTCCAGCCTATTTCGTATTGTAACTGCAACTTAGCCTTTAGACGATACGTCAACTTACGCTGTTAAATACACCCAACTGCTTCATTTTGAAAAATTTAAAATACTTTTTAAGAGCAAAACGGCACAAAATCTTTTATTAACTTAGGAAAGTTGACTTTGCAACCTTGTATCAGAGTCACATGTTTGTCAATACATACAGGGTCCAATACAGAAACCGATACATGATTAAATACACACCACTTACGAACTCACGAAGGAGTTATCCCCAACGTCTTAGGTAATTTGCATATGAGCGTCTATCAGGTGTATGCCTACACCCCGCGCTAAGGTCGTGGCCAATAACTAATGTATTGAGCCGAGGATATCCAGGACACGGTAATTTAACCCCCGACGTTTAAGTTATCAAACAAAACTGATTCAAACGAAATATGGGGTTTACTAGCCACAAACGGGCATTCGATTGACCCCATTTTGGACCAAGCGGTAATAATTTACCGTATCCCGAGCCCGTATAGGGAAAATAAGTCGAGAGCATTTACCTGAGCTAGTCTTCTTTTAAATTTCAATAACTCAGCCGTATACAAAAGTACTAATGTGCAGATAGCATTTACCGGCAATGCTCTAGTCTGGATTATGGCATAAGCTAACCAATTAAATACTATCGGTCTTTATTTAAGTCATAGACTTAGACCGAGTAATGTACATGATCAAAACGTATAACGCTTGATTAAACGATGATTGGGATAGAATGTAGTTTAAACCCGACAAGTACTTTGACTTGCATAATATGCTTAAACAATTAACATTCTGGATTTTGAGATTAAAATGATAAGGTTAAACACGTTTCGGTTAAATTCCGTAAACTAGTTACGTATAATCAACCGTATGCTTATAAGCGATAATGGGTAACCGGATAAGTCCTGGTCAAGTTCTATATGCCATTATATTTTAAATAAGTTAAAATATCAGTAGGATATCAACTTATATGCCCGTTAAGGTTTTAAAACGAAACTATGCCTCATAAGGGCATTTCGGTAATTATATACTGTATAAAAGGAACTTGAATATAATTTAATGCCATAATGATAAGTATTCTGGAAAAATAATTATTTGTGATATAATATCAGTAGGATGTCAATTAAATGTGTAAATTATCTTTTATGACCAAAGTATGCACCGTAGGGGCATTTTGGTCATTTTACAAATAGTTTATAAATTATTTGGGATTCTGAGTTTATAAAATGTACCTACTGTAAATATGTTAACAAGTTTTAAAATCAGTAGGTAACAAGTCTTGGTCCATAATATGGTTTAAAACCATACTATGCGCCGAAGCGGCACTTTTGTCGTAAAATGACGTCTTTATGCGATATTTATGAAAACTGATGTTAAGGTCGGATTAAAATGTTTAATTATGTTATTTAATATAACATATTAGTAGGTAATTGATTTACCTTGAAAGGATTTGATTAAATCTATTTTATGAGCCACAATGGCTAAAATCGTAATTTATCGACATAGTTTAAGGACCTATTTGAAAACTCAGTTTATAACTTGGAATAACATCCCAAATAATCCTACTTATAATATTATATCAGTAGGAAACTTATTTTCAAGTTCATTATTATTTAAAATCTTGTTTTATGCAAAAAGGGCATTTTGGTCAAAGATGGCATAATTATGGAACTTGCGTATAAACTTAGATTCTGATGTAATTATGATCATAATGCAACCTTAGATCAGTAGTAACTAATCTAAATCGGGTCAGAATCGAAAGTCAAAGCAGAAGACAAACTTCATGACTTTCGGTTGCGAACCGATCCTAGAACTTAATTGACGAGCCGAACATGTTCTTACATGTTCTAATAATTATTACCAACTTTTTTAAGTGTCAAAACAGGTTTCGTAACATATATAAGATCAATTTATGATTTTTCTAAAAAATGGTCTGTTTGACTTTTTAATATCGTAACTTTGACCCGTCAATTGGTCTAGCAAATGTGATCTTCAGAAGGTGCCCTTTATAAGGTTTAACACCTACCTTATTACGATCACTTAGCCATGTTCATTTCGAACAATGGCTGGACCATAATGGTCTTAACCGAAAGTCAAAGTGTTTTCAGAAAAACGCTTGACTTTTGGCTATAAAAGCCTATAAACGAAAATGCACAAGGAAGGAACACTTACCAGTGATTCCTAGGGTGCAAAAGAACTACGTTGGATGCTCCTTTTAGCTAGGAACTTCCAGAGGATGGAGAAGAGTGAATAAATGAGAAAGGTGCAAGTTGGAATGTGAACTTAAGCACCTATTTATAGTTGGAGAACTCAAAGGAGGTGAAGCCAGGTGTTTAGGGATGTAAGAGGAAGCTTACAAGTGTCTCAAAATGTGGCATAGCAGTTTGGGAAGCCATGGTTTTGGTTTTAATGGTTTTGGAGTTTTGTTTGGGAGCCAAGCAAAACTTTTTGCAGCAGATGTTCTCTGGCGGGCCGCGAGAGGCACAGGCCCTGCCTCTCGCGCCCCGCGAGCGCCCCAAAGGCAGATTCCAAGTTTGACACTTTTAGCCCCTTAACTTTAAAAAGCTTTTAAAACCCTTTTTAAACACTTTTTTGGCACTTTTAGCCCTTCGTAGCCAATACTTCGCATACCCGGGATTATGCCCGGTCATTGTCGAGCTCTCGGTTTGTTAAAAGGTCACTCAGAGGTATAAATTAACATGTTGACACTTTTAATCCCTCCATTATCCAACTTTTATATATTATTGGATTTAATCACTCTCGTCCAACAAACAGGACATATGAGAGTTAGGATTACGTAAAGGATCACTCACAGGCTCAGTATAAGCATGTTGACTCCGATGTCACTCAGAGGCTGGGCATGTTGACATATCAGTCTCTCAGAGACCAAATTTCAAGCATGTTGACATATCAGTCACTCAGAGGCTAATGATTTAAGCATGTTGACATCGGATCGTCACTCAGAGGCTCAGTTTGAGCATGTTGACGCCTTTAGTCCTTACTAGTCTTTAACAGGCTATATTTAAAATACAACACGTGTCACTATACTATTGGACACGATTTTACAGGGTGTTACACAGACAAACTTACTTCTACCAATTTAAACACGTGTTCAACATTTTCAAGATTCACATTCTGAATCGGAAATTCTAAATCAGAATATAGTTTGTCAGATCCTTTCATTTTATATGCAACCATGTTAGGATCATCATTCAAACTAGATTCTTTTTTAAGATAATTCTTATGAAAACTTTCTTCATTTTCAGAAGGTGAACTTGAACTAGTTTTCTCCAAATTAGACTCAGCACTTTCAAACTCAGTGTTATCACTTTCACTTCCCAAAACATTTTCAACTACATTTTTCACCACAACTGATTTACATTCATCATCGGATTTTGTGTAAGTTACATCGAGGTTTTCAGGCAGCTTGTCTTTTTGTTTAGTTTTCAATTTTAAATGAGCGCCTTATCCACCCCGTCAGATTTTCTTTGAATAACTTTCCCACATCGGGGGTGGAACTCGATTGTAACTCATTCCTTTGTTTTGAGAACAATCATTTTCTTCCATTTTGATTCTTTCTGGTTGTTTTGGAAGAATATGATCAATCACATATAATGAAGTTGAGTAACTAACCAATAATTTCTTGACTCTTTCTGTTTCAATTCTCAGATCCTCTAATTCACTTTTCAGCTTAGCAATCGTGTTAAGGTGAATGTTTATGGTCATTTGTTTATCCATAACAGTTGCTTTTAGCATAGAAAGTGTAGCACTGTCCTCATGGCTTGCTTGTTCAAACTGTTTAATGGTTTTACTCAACTTATCATACGCTTCTTTTGTTTTGTTTATAGTCACTTGACAAATTATCAGAAAGCTTTTTCAGTAGTTTATGTTTATCATCTTTTCCACACATTCCTTGCAAGGCTCTTAACATTTCTTGCAAGGTTTTTCAACTTCAACTATCTTAACCTTACCCTTATCTCTGACCGGCTCGTTTACCGTTTCTTGACCCTGTTCAGAAACTACCTCTTTTAAGTTCGCCATCATTGCTTTGTTTGTGATCTCGGTTAGGTTCTCAACGGTCATCTCTTTGGTCACATCAATCAATTCTTCAACTTTTTTCTTTGGCTCTTCTTCACAACACACAACATAATTTGGTTCAAAGAAACCTTCAAAATTTTTATACATGTCAGGTGGTACCAAATTTTTAAGTGCACTATAAAAATATCTTCCTTAGGAGAATAGTATTCTTTAATTGGAGCTTAATCGTAGATTGCTTCAGAATATTCTTCTTTAACTGGCTATGGCTCTTCTCTAATCTCTGCCAACAATGCAATGCTTTCTAGCTTCAAAATATATTTGTTCCAATTGAAGCCTTCATCCTCTTGAGAAACAACAAGAGCTTTTTCCTTTGAACTTGACGAACCATCCTCGATTTGAATCATGCTTGTCATATTCGGAGGTGGTGACTTTTGTGATAGATTGCCTTCTTATAGTTGTCGTCAGCAAATGGATTTTGATTTTCGTTGACTTCATGATTCAGACACTCCCTCTTGAAACGTCCTTTCTATTTACATTTAAAGCATGTGACTTTCGACTTATCGAATCCAAGTTTTTCATCTAAACCTCCTTACTGTTTCGTCTTGTGATCTCCATAAACCTTTGTGCTCTACGAACAATTGAAGCCAAGCACCACTTGATATCAATCAATTCCCATTCTTCTGAATCAATGTGATCATAATCTTCTTTTGTCATGTTCGGATTTCCAATTTTTCAGGCAACCAAACTTTCATATGATTCAAGAACGGATGCAAGCAGTGCCATGTGTTGCTTTCCGATATTTTCAGTGAAATCCTATGCATTTTCTAGATTCACGGCAATGTTGCATGTCACACCCTCAATTTCCACTTGCGGAGTTTTACCGCGAGGCGTGTGAACAAACCAGAATCTGAAACACTAGTACGTCGAACGACTCTATATGATTTGATAATACGTTTTCCAAAATCATTTGTTGTAGATTTTATATTGCCTAAATTAGTTACCAATATTTAGCAGAAGCTTTAGTTTTTAAAGTTTGAGCGGAAGCATAAATAAGTAGTGAAGCGGGCGCCAAAACAAATGAAAAAAACCCCCAAAACAATATTTATAAATAAGACTCGATAAAAGATGTCTTGTTCAATGCATGTGCGTGCACCTAGAGCTCCTAGCATCCTGAGAAACATGTAAAGAAACAAGTGTCAACATTAAAGATGAGTGAGTTCACAGGTTTTCATAAATTCGTTTGTTCGGTTATAGTTTGTTTTCCCCGTTATCCCTAACCCGGGATAACGTATTGGTTCCATTATTCCAACCCGGAATAATAAGTTGTTGCTTCCATTATCCTCAACCCGGGATAATATAGTTGTTGTTTCCATTATTCCAAACCCGGAATAATAAGTTGTTGTTTCCATTATCCCTAACCCGGGATAATATAGTTGTTTCCATTATCCCCAATCCCGGGATAATATAGTTGTTTCGTAATTAAGTTCAATGTTAACATATATAGGTAGCTAGCCTAAAGTTATGTCACGTAAGTGTTCGCGATCGAAGCTGACTGTTGTGCCTCCGTGTTGCCAGGCCTATCACTGACCATGGCGAAGTTAGGCCGAATTATTCACCCGTTGACCATACCCGGTCGGCTAGCGCGACTAGCTCGGATGGGGCTTGTCGGGCCCAGTAGTACTACTTATAACTCCCCTGCTATTAAACCCAATACTAACGATCCGAGAGATTGACGAGGACTTAAGTGATAAAGCTGCTTAGTGACCATAACATTACATTAACATTAACTTAGTTACCGAATAGTTATGTGACGTTAAATTCGTATAACGTAAAGAGATTGAGTTTGAAGAGTGTATACATGTTTCTCCCCCTTTGTTTAAAAACCTGATAAAGTTAGGGGCCGTGAACTCACCTTTTGTTGCTCGGTTAGTGTAGCAAAGAAGTTGTAAAGGATGGGACCGCTAATTGCGTCCTAACAAATCAATTGATTTCACGTCAGTGTGGAACACACCAATACAAATTCTACACTTAATTTACGCACAAAGTGATACACACAAACAACATATCTAACACTCAAACATGCATGCAAGTATCCTCATGTGAACCTAGTGATCAAAACAACTTATCATAAACATAAACCAATCCATGCCACAATTTGGTGCACACAATCACAAGTTATCAAATTTCAGCTTAACACTCATAATTCAGCTGTTTTCTATGATTTTTATAAAATAGTTCCAACGTTCCAAAAATTCCAATATTTTTACAGTAGGTGACATTTATACTGTAGAAATTTATATAAATTTTCCAAGTCCTAAATCTTTACCATTTAACCATAAATATCAATATACTCGGCTGCAGTCAGATTTATCGCTTTCTGACTGCAGTCCACGGAAGAATTTATTTAAAAATCACTGATCGTTCAATTAACAAAATTCCAGTTGGAGTTGTCCGGAAATTTCCATAACTAGTTTCTGTACAAAAATCATGACTCAACTCCCTACTGATTTTAAAATCCAACTCGATAAACAACTAACAAAATTTCAGGATTTTCACAGTTTTAGTTACTGAACTTATTTGGCCCTTTAAAAATATCAAATGACTTCAGAAAATTATGAATCCAGCGCCATTAGATTCCTTATTCAAATATCTACGTTCTAGACATCAGAAAATCCGTTTTTCGACAACTAACGACCGAGTTACAGCCAGATGAAGTCGGCTGTAACTACTACTCAGCAACTGTTTCAGCATATCATTATCATAGACTCGCATCAGCCGTTCATACGATTAACCTAGGCGATCAAGAACCGATTTCTAATCATGGATCACTACTAATAACATATCCATGCAAACCCTAGTTCATACTTCTAGTTTTACAAGCAAACATACTCGCAAACTTACAAGTTCCGCAAACTATTATACATGCAAACAATGATAGTTCAGCCGATTACTTTCAAACACGTATAATCCGAAAACAAACCAATTAATCATTCAAGCACATATATCCGAATGTTATCTTGTAGCATATGACAAATTCAAATCTTTTAATAACAAGGTAAACGAACCGTGAGTACTATAAGGGATCGGTGATCAAAGATTGCTTGCGACCGAGAAGATGATGATGGAGTAGGCTGTTTTGTTGATCGAATAGAGGTGAACAAGGACTGATCTCGCGACTGAATGAAGGTGAACAAGGACTGATCTCGCGACTGAATGAAGGTGAACAACGGCTGTTTGCGGTTGAATGGAATGAACGATGGCTGTTCGCGATCAATGGAGCAAGAGAAGGCAGTTTACGGTCGAAGAAGATGAAGGATTTGGCTGCCGACGGCTTCTTTCTCCCTAGGGTTTTTGTGTTTGTGAATGAAACATGCATGGGTGTGTGTATATATAGCGCAAAAGAGATGAGGGTTACGGTTAGGCTTGAGCTTGTGGCCGAGGGACTTGGGTTGGTTTGGTTTGGGTTTGATCTTGCGGTTTTGGGCTTGATCTCGGTTTGGGTTTGCGGTTTGGGTTGCACACGGCCGAGAATAGTTTGAGTCCTAAACTTAGTTAATTCCTAGAGTCACAAGGAAATCAAGTTGGTTCATGTCGTGGTTCGGTTCGGTTCGTGTACATATCTACCATAATTATTTTATAACTAAACAATCACACAAACACACATCACGTATTCATTAACTCGTACACGTTTAATACTTAGCATATACTTTATTCGACAAGTGTCGCGTTTAAGTTATCCGAAAAACCCGGGATGTCACATTATCCCCATGTTGAAAGAATTTTCGTCCCGAAAATTGAGTAAACGCGGTTTAGAATGTAGCGTACATGTTTAGAGTGCCACGCACAAAGAGTTAGTTCGTTAATGATGGTACGCAACGTTACAAGAAGTTCCCAAGTGCCATACACAAAGATTTCCAAGTGCCATGCACAAGAATTTAGTCAACAATAGTACACGAAAGTATGAGAAGTTTCCAGGTTGTCACATCATCCCCATGTTGAAAGAATTTTCGTCCCGAAAATTTAGTTACTGGTATCGTTAGTTTGCTGCTCAGTTGCGAAGAGGTGTGGGTATTTGCTTTTCATTTGGTCCTCTCTTTCCCACGTGAACTCTGGTCCACGCTTAGAGTCCCAATGAACCTTAACGATCGGAATCTTGCTGTGCCTTCGAGTCTTGATCTCACGATCCATGATCTCGATAGGCTTTTCCACGAAGTGTAGTTGTTCATCCATTTGGATCTCATCCAATGGAATGACTAGGGTTTCATCTGATAGACACTTCTTCAGATTTGACACGTGAAAAACGTTGTGAACTCTACTGAGTTCGGCAGGAAGGTCTAATTGATAAGCTACGGGTCCGATACGTTTCAAGATTACAAACGGACCTACATACCGTGGGTTAAGTTTGCCCCGTTTTCCAAAGCGGATTACACCCTTCCAGGGTGACACCTTTAGTAGGACGCGGTCGCCTACTTGAAATTCGAGCGGTTTGCGTCGTTGATCAGCGTAGCTTTTCTGTCGATCTCATGCCGCCGCCATACGGTTTCTGATTTGTACAATCTTTTCGGTAGCCTCAAGTATTAACTCAGGGCCTGTGAGTTGACTGTCACCGACTTCTGCCCAGCAGACCGGTGATCTACATTTACGACCGTATAATGCCTCAAACGGTGCTGCCGAAATACTCCTATGATAACTATTGTTATATGAGAATTCTACTAGAGGCAGGTGGATTTCCCAACTATTTCCGAAGTCTACTACGCATGCCCTAAGCATGTCTTCCAAGGTTTGTATGGTCCTTTCACTTTGACCATCAGTCTGAGGGTGATAGGCTGTGCTCATATCTAAGCGTGTTCCCAACGCTTTCTGGAGTGACTGCCAGAAGTTCGACGTGAAGCGAGCATCTCTGTCTGAGATGATGGATGTTGGCACTCCGTGCTGAGAAACTACTTCCTTAATGTAGATGCGAGTCAACTTCTCCATCTTATCTGTTTCTTTAATAGCTAGGAAGTGTGCGGACTTAGTTAAACGATCCACGATCACCCAGATGGTATCGCAACCACCCAAGGTTCGCGGGAGTTTAGTGATGAAATCCATTGAGATCTGATCCCATTTCCACACTGGGATCTCAGGTTGTTGGAGTAGCCCCGATGGCTTTTGATACTCCACCTTGACTTTTGCACAAGTCAAACATTTACTCACGTAGGTGGCTATATCGGCTTTCATGTTGGGCCACCAATATGCAGCTTTAAGGTCTTGATATATCTTATCCGAACCCGGATGGACAGAGTATCAGGATTTGTGAGCTTCGTCCATGACTAGCTCTCTGAGGTTTCCGTAGAGAGGTACCCATATGCGATTCATGAAGTACCGGGCTCCATTGGGTTTTACTTCCCAATCGCGTTCCATTTTTCCCACCGATTCGGCTTTGATGTTTTCCTCCTTAACTGCTTCTAACTGGGCGTCGCGTATTTGTTCGGGTAGCCCCGAATGAATAGTGAGTTGTAATGCTCGTACACGACGTGGTTTCAAGTGTTCCTTCCTACTGAGGGCATCAGCTACCACGTTAGCTTTACCCGGGTGATACCGAATGGCACACTCATAATCGTTCAAGAGTTCGACCCAGCGACGCTGTCGCATGTTCAACTCCTTCTGATCAAAGATGTGTTGGAGGCTCTTGTGGTCCGTAAAGATTGTGCACTTCGTTCCATAGAGGTAGTGTCTCCAAATCTTAAGTGCAAACACTACTGCTCCCAATTCCAGGTCATGCGTCGTGTAGTTTTTCTCGTGAACCTTCAGTTGTCGCGACGCATACGCGATGACCTTATCGCGTTGCATGAGTACGCATCCCAATCCCTGAATGGAAGCATCACAATATACTACAAAGTCATCTGTTCCTTCCGGCAAGGACAGAATGGGTGCACTGCAAAGTTTCTGTTTCAGCAATTGAAATGCTGCTTCTTGCTTGTCACCCCAAGCATACTTGATGCCTTTCTGGGTGAGGGTAGTAAGCGGTTGTGCTATCTTTGAGAACCCCTCGATGAAACGTCTGTAGTAACCAACCAATCCCAAAAATTGGCGGATCTCCGTCGGTGTCTTAGGTGCTTCCCAGTTTTTGATGGCTTCAATCTTGGCAGGGTCTACGTGGATACCCCTTTCATTCACGATATGCCCGAGAAACTGAACTTCCCGAATCCAGAAATCACACTTCGAAAGCTTGGCATATAGCTTTTCCTGTTGGAGTAATCCTAGCAGTAATCGTAGATGTTCAGCATGTTCTTCTTCACTTTTGGAGTAGATGAGTATGTCATCGATGAACACAATGACAAACTTGTCGAGGTATGGTTTACACACGCGGTTCATGAGGTCCATGAACACCGCAGGTGCGTTGGTGAGACCGAAGGGCATGACCAAGAACTCATAATGGCCATACCGAGTACGAAATGCCGTCTTGGCGATATCCTCCTCCCTGACGCGTAGCTGATGGTAACCAGACCGTAAATCAATCTTGGAGTAGTAGCTTGACCCTTGAAGTTGGTCGAAGAGATCGTCGATGCGAGGTAACGGGTATCGGTTCTTGACAGTAACCTTGTTGAGTTCCCTGTAGTCGATGCACATGCAGAAAGTCCCGTCCTTCTTCTTGACAAACAGGACTGGAGCTCCCCATGGCGAAACGCTTGGTCGGATAAATCCTTTTTCTAATAGCTCCTGAAGTTGGGTAGACAGCTCCTGCAGCTCGGCTGGAGCTAGGCGGTATGGAGCCTTGGCAATAGGAGTTGCATTGTTTGCCAATTCGATTTCAAACTCCAATTGTCGATGGGGTGGAAGACCAGGTAGTTCTTCTGGGAATACATCGGAAAAATCACGGACGACAGGGATGTCTTCTATACGTTTCTCGTCCTTAGGCTATTCGATAATCAGTGCGAGTAAAGCGAAGGAGTTCTTTTTCCGAAGATACTTCTGCGCTTGCATGTATGAGATGATGTTGGTGACGGCGCTTGCCTTATCGCCTTGTACCGTCAGGATTTCGCCGTTAGAGAGCGGAATACGGATAGATTTTTCGAAGCAGAGAACTTCAGCCCGGACGTCGGATAGCCAGTCCATTCCGACTACCACGTCAAAACTACCCAGGGTAGTTGTCATCAGATCAATGGTAAAGGTGTGGCCCGCGAGTTTGAGTTGACAGCCGGATACTATTTGGGTCACATCTACAGATTTACCATCGGCTAATTCTATAACATAAGGGGTCTCTAATGGTTTAAGCGTGAGATTTAGGTTCTTCCTAAAAGGCTCAGATACAAAGCTCCTATCCGCACCCGTATCAAAAAGCACAGTAGCAAAATGTTCATTAAGGGGAAACTTACCGGTGACCACGTTCAAGTCGTTTCTGGCCTCTCCGCGGCCTAATGTAAATGCGCGACCTTTGGCACCTCCTGTGCCACCGTTCCCATTATTGTTGTTGTTATTGTTGTTGTTGTGGTTATTGTGGTTGTGGTTGTTTCCACCATTATTGTTGTTGTTACGCAACTGTGGGCAGTCTCTTCTGAAGTGTGCAGTACTACCACACTGATAGCATCCCGGTTAATACCCTGCTGCTGACCCTGGGGTTGATTTTGATTTTGTCGGGACATGATTTCCCCACGACAATCCTTTGCCGCATGTCCCATCTTGCCACATCGTTGGCAGCGATTTCCGGCACAAGGGCCGTTATGATGGAGATTACAGCGGTTGCACTACGGCTTTCGACCTGCATAGCCGCTTGCGTTCTGGTTGTTGCTGTTGTTGGCAGGCTGATTTTGGTGACCCTGGTGGCTGTTGAAATGATTGAACCGCTTCTGGTTCCCTTGCTGCGGATGAGATGACGAAGACTGTCAAATAGTTGAGTCTTCAAACTTTCTTTTGTTATCCGGGGCAACTTCAGTTGTACCCCGTGCTGGCAGCTTCTTCTGTTCCACCGCCTTATCGGTGAGTTTGTGAGCCAATCGGATTGCTTGATGTTCAGTTACAGGGTTACTAGCCATTACCATACCCTGAATTTCCGGAACCAGACCCCCAAGATAGAACTCGAGTCTTTTCTCCACAGTGTTGGCCAAATCGGGACACAGAAATACCAAGTCATGATGTTTTGCGGTGTAAGCTTCAATTTCCGATCCCACCATCTTGTGGTTCCATAAGGCTTGCTCCAACTGTTGCACTCTATCTCGTGGACAGTACTCCTCTTTGATTAGGGCCTTGAACTCGGCCCATGCCATTGCATTCGCAGCTATAAGTCCACGTGTTTGGACTTGTGCATTCCACCATGTCAGTGCCCCATCTTCCAGTGTTAAGGCTGCGTATTTGACCTTGTTAGCCTCTAGGCAGTTGCACATTTCAAAAACAGATTCAGATTTTTCGATCCAGCGGACCAGTCCAATGGGTCCTTCCGCCCCCGAGAATTTGCTTGGTTTTGCGTCGAGGAACATCTTGTAGGGGTTAAAGCCCCCTCCTGCTGACAGAGAATAGGTAGTCAGCAAGGAATTTTACTAGCCTCACTATTAGATTTTCACGCGAAAATTTAATAATGGTTACCTGCCGGTTGGTTCTGAACACCCGCTAAAGCTGCGTTCACATGCTCTTGAATCATGGCAGCTAGCTCTTCGGGCGTCAAGTTAAGGTTTCCACGTCTTCCAGTTGCCATTTAGATCTTCGAAACACAACACAAACACACTCCGATAAGTCTAATAATCCAATATAGTTATCCTACTTCGTACTTTCATAATTATCAAGTTATGTCAACTTAATATGTTAAATAGTCAAAAGAAATACTTGATTAACTGAAATTTCAACGTCTTACAAAAGTTCAAATCAAACATATGAATTCACTATAAAGTCTCAAGTTTTAACACAAGTGGGAAAATAAATAAACTGAAGGAAAACAAATAAAATAAGCGAGACGTGTCAGTCGTCTACGTCTCCATCCCCCAAGTCACTGTCGTTGCCGTCATCCTGCGCGGCATTTCCAGCTTCTACAGCTGGGTCCTCCTCCGGATCCTCCTCTGGATCCTCCTCAGGGTCCTCCTCTGGATCCTCTTCCGGGTCCTCCTCTACCGGCACTGGAGGGGCCGGTGCTGGTGCAAGTGCTTGATTTTGTAGTTCCTGAATGTTCCAACTATTTTCCAGGACTCTGTCCTCAAGCCAGTCGGCTCTTATCTGCTCAGCACGCAGATCTCTGGCTATGGTGTTACGAGCTATCTTACTCGTATGATGCTCTTCCTCGAGCGAGTCGGTTTTACCAGTAAGTTGTCGGACCATCCATCCTTGTGCTAGGATGGTTTCCTGCATTCTTTCTATCTGTGCTTGTTGTTTATGTAATATGATTCTAAGTAGGTCAATTCCTACTTCTACAGGGTTAACCAGTTCAATCGGCACAGCAATGGTTGGGCGTGATGACGACTCCTCCCCCAGAGCGAGCCTTTTCCTCGCAGCTGAGCGTGTCTCCACGCCATAAGATGGTATGGGTTCCACCATTGGTGCCTTTCCTGGCGCTCTTGGTGGCGTAGGTCTGTCGGATGATGATGACGATGAGGATGATGACATTGCCTGTTGGGTCGTGTAGTTAGTTACGAGTTGTTTTCATTTCTTATTATGAAGGCATAATCTACATATCACAGTTGTGGTATATTGCATAACAAGATATAATAGTTCGGTGCCAAACTAAGTCTAGTGTCGTGAATTCAGCTATAGTTTAGGTCTACTTCTAATGCAAACCTGGTTCTCTATAGCTAGTGGCTCTGATACCAATCTGTCACACCCTCAATTTCCACTTGCGGAGTTTTACCGCGAGGCGTGTGAACAAACCAGAATCTGAAACACTAGTACGTCGAACGACTCTATATGATTTGATAATACGTTTTCCAAAATCATTTGTTGTAGATTTTATATTGTCTAAACTAGTTACCAATATTTAGCAGAAGCTTTAGTTTTTAAAGTTTGAGCGGAAGCATAAATAAGTAGTGAAGCGGGCGCCAACACAAACGCCAAAACAAATGAAAAAAACCCCCAAAACAATATTTATAAATAAGACTCGATAAAAGATGTCTTGTTCAATGCATGTGCGTGCACCTAGAGCTCCTAGCGTCCTGAGAAACATGTAAAGAAACAAGTGTCAACATTAAAGATGAGTGAGTTCACAGGTTTTCATAAATTCGTTTGTTCGGTTATAGTTTGTTTTCCCCGTTATCCCTAACCCGGGATAACGTATTGGTTCCATTATTCCAACCCGGAATAATAAGTTGTTGCTTCCATTATCCTCAACCCGGGATAATATAGTTGTTGTTTCCATTATTCCAAACCCGGAATAATAAGTTGTTGTTTCCATTATCCCCAACCACGGATAATATAGTTGTTTCCATTATCCCCAACCCGGGATAATATAGTTGTTTCGTAATTAAGTTCAATGTTAACATATATAGGTAGCTAGCCTAAAGTTATGTCACGTAAGTGTTCGCGATCGAAGCTGACTGTTGTGCCTCCGTGTTGCCAGGCCTATCACTGACCATGGCGAAGTTAGGCCGAATTATTCACCCGTTGACCATACCCGGTCGGCTAGCGCGACTAGCTCGGATGGGGCTTGTCGGGCCCAGTAGTACTACTTATAACTCCCCCGCTATTAAACCCAATACTAACGATCCGAGAGATTGACGAGGACTTAAGTGATAAAGCTGCTTAGTGACCATAACATTACATTAACATTAACTTAGTTACCGAATAGTTATGTGACGTTAAATTCGTATAACTTAAAGAGATTGAGTTTGAAGAGTGTATACATGTTTCTCCCCCTGTTGTTTAAAAACCTGATAAAGTTAGGGGCCGTGAACTCACCTTTTGTTGCTCGGTTAGTGTAGCAAAGAAGTTGTAAAGGATGGGACCGCTAATTGCGTCCTAACAAATCAATTGATTTCACGTCAGTGTGTGAACACACCAATACAAATTCTACACTTAATTTACGCACAAAGTGATACACACAAACAACATATCTAACACTCAAACATGCATGCAAGTATCCTCATGTGAACCTAGTGATCAAAACAACTTATCATAAACATAAACCAATCCATGCCACAATTTGGTGCACACAATCACAAGTTATCAAATTTCAGCTTAACACTCATAATTCAGCTGTTTTCTACGATTTTTATAAAATAGTTCCAACGTTCCAAAAATTCCAATATTTTTACAGTAGGTGACATTTATACTGTAGAAATTTATATAAATTTTCCAAGTCCTAAATCTTTACCATTTAACCATAAATATCAATATACTCGGCTGCAGTCAGATTTATCGCTTTCTGACTGCAGTCCACGGAAGAATTTATTTAAAAATCACTGATCGTTCAATTAACAAAATTCCAGTTGGAGTTGTCCGGAAATTTCCATACCTAGTTGCTGTACAAAAATCATGACTCAACTCCCTACTGATTTTAAAATCCAACTCGATAAACAACTAACAAAATTTCAGGATTTTCACAGTTTTAGTTACTGAACTTATTTGGCCCTTTAAAAATATCAAATGACTTCAGAAAATTATGAATCCAGCGCCATTAGATTCCTTATTCAAATCTCTACATTCTAGACATCAGAAAATCCGTTTTTCGACAACTAACGACCGAGTTACAGCCAGATGAAGTCGGCTGTAACTACTACTCAGCAACTGTTTCAGCATATCATTATCATAGACTCGCATCAGCCGTTCATACGATTAACCTAGGCGATCAAGAACCGATTTCTAATCATAGATCACTACTAATAACATATCCATGCAAAGCCTAGTTCATACTTCTAGTTTTTACAAGCAAACATACTCGCAAACTTACAAGTTCCACAAACTATTATACATGCAAACAATGATAGTTCAGCCGATTACTTTCAAACACGTGTAATCCGAAAACAAACCAATTAATCATTCAAGCACATATATCCGAATGTTATCTTGTAGCATATGACAAATTCTAATCTTTTAATAACAAGGTAAACGAACCGTGAGTACTATAAGGGATCGGTGATAAAAGATTGCTTGCGACCGAGAAGATGATGATGGAGTAGGCTGTTTTGTTGATCGAATAGAGGTGAACAAGGACTGATCTCGCGACTGAATGAAGGTGAACAAGGGCTGTTTGCGGTTGAATGGAATGAACGATGGTTGTTCGCGATCAATGGAGCAAGAGAAGGCAGTTTACGGTCGAAGAAGATGAAGGATTTGGCTGCCGACGGCTTCTTTCTCCCTAGGGTTTTTGTGTTTGTGAATGAAACATGCATGGGTGTGTGTATATATAGCGCAAAAGAGATGAGGGTTACGGTTAGGCTTGAGCTTGTGGCCGAGGGACTTGGGTTGGTTTGGTTTGGGTTTGATCTTGCGGTTTTGGGCTTGATCTCGGTTTGGGTTTGCGGTTTGGGTTGCACACGGCCGAGAATAGTTTGAGTCCTAAACTTAGTTAATTCCTAGAGTCACAAGGAAATCAAGTTGGTTCGTGTCGTGGTTCGGTTCGGTTCGTGTACATATCTACCATAATTATTTTATAACTAAAACAATCACACAAACACACATCACGTATTCATTAACTCGTACACGTTTAATACTAAGCATATACTTTATTCGACAAGTGTCGCGTTTAAGTTATCCGAAAAACCCGGGATGTCACATTGCATTGTAGAATTCTTTGGTTTAAGTTGGTCTGGCTTTGAAAAGTGTTTGAGTTTTGCAAAGATTGCGATGTTTAATGTGAATTAGGCTTAAAGGTTGGAAATGATTGAAAACCGCCACCAGAAGACTGGTTTGTAGAAGTATCTGCATTGAAAGCCGTGTGAATTTTAGGACTTGGAATATTAGCTTCTAGGCTTCCTTTATAGTATAGATTCACATCTTGATGTATTTGTGAACCCTTGGTTTTAGCCATTTTCTGCATCTCGAGTTCATGACCTTCCAACTTCTCTATTTTTGACAAACTGAGAGTACCATACTCCGAACTGTTCTTTAAGGTTGTAAGATTGGTTGACCGTTATCCGTTTGGCAATGCATCAGCAAGTTTATCTACCAACTCTTTGTTTCCCTTCTGAATTCCCAGTCTTTTCATCTCTACCACAAAGTGACAATACATTTCTATCAATTGTTTCATCGTTTCACCTTAAAAAGATTGAAGATATCAAACTCTTTCTTTAACAACGCCTTTTTGCTCTTTATCATTTGAGTGCTTCCTTGGAATTTTACCTTCAAAGCATTCCACATTGATTGAGTATCACTATTGTGTTGTAAGAGAGTGAATATGTCTTCTTTGATGGCTGGTTGGAAAATGTTCATCATTTTCTTTTCTCGAATGAATTTGTCTTTCTCTTATGTAGTAAATTGTGTCAACGTCTTCTCTAGCCATTTTCTTCGACTGGTGCAACATACTTCTACTCGATGGCGTACCAGCTATCAAAGTAGTTAGCTTGTACCCAATTTACAAAAGCATACTTCTACTCGATGGCGTACCAGCTATCAAAGTAGTTAGCTTGTACCCAATTTACAAACCTCTCATTCCAGCCAAAGTAATCTTCGAATCACATGAGCTTTGGGGGTTTTATCATCGTCCCCATTTCATTTTCGAGATTTATGTTTTGAGCTGCTATAGTTGTTGACGTTACGAATGCGTTAAAGAATTCGTTCTCCGTTTTCGTCGAAAAATTTGTTGAAAACTTGCTTCGTGCTAAGTGACCCTGGAACGAAGTGACCACAAAAAGAAATTAAAGTTCTCTTCGTGCAAAGTAAAGTGTCAAATTTAGATTTATTTTCATGCGAAGATAAAGTCTAAAATTTGTAGGAGTTTCACTTCGTGCGAAGTAAAATTTCACTTCGTGCGAAGTAAACTTTCACTTCGTGCGAAGTGACTTTAAAATCATGCGAAGGTAAAGTTCAGATTTTTCATGTTTTTTCCATTTTTATCATGATTCTAGTTGAATTAAGGTTTGATTTTTTTCAAGGGTTTGTTATTAGTCAATTTTAAGTAGTCCTTGAAAACATCAGTCCATTTTATCTGTTCAATGTTTGGGAAATGATAAAAAGATGAAAAATGGGTAGAAGAAGTAGAATCTCGATGACAAGTCTTTAGATCAGGCCTCCAAGCTCTGATACCACTTGTGAGGATCTGCTCATCCGATAAGCTCAGGTCCTATTTTGTTTTCCTGCACGGAATTCATGTTAAACTAGTGACAAGTTCAAGATTTACTATTTAGTCACTTTATCTCATTAATACTGATTAACATTTACAATCCTATGAGAAATTTGTCAGGGCTTCACCATATTAGTTAACAAAATAGCTTCCAGACTCAAGAACCTAGCACACCTATATATAGACATTACACTTCGTGCGAGGTGAGTCTCTTCGCACGAAGTGAACCAGGTTACCTTCGTACGAAGTGACACTTCACTTTGCGTGAAGTGAACCATATGCATACAAATTCAAATCTATCAGTTAAACCCCGTTACATACACAGACATAACCCTAAGACGTAGGCGATAGACATACTATATCAACAAAGTTGAAACGTAAGTCTCTCCACTACTGAAAGAACACTGAGAGCTCGGTCTTCCGTTTATTCGCGTTGTTCAGTTCTGTGTAAGGAACAAGGTTGGAGCAGGAAGTGACTTTTCAAAGATATGATAAGGATCTTCACAAGACTTGTAGATCCCACATATATCAAGGGGGTCTGTAAGTGCACCTTTTGGATGATAAATGTTGGATGCTGCTACTTGAAGATTCTTTAGGGTCTATTTTGTAACTTCTGCTAAGTTTGGTTTTTTGTCTGAACAAATTCGGATAGCCTTGTGTTTGCCTAGTCCGAATTTGTGGTGATAGTACTTAATTGATAAAGTTTGTGGTGATTGTACTTAATTGATAGAGTTTTTGGTGATAGTACTTAATTGATAGAGTTTGTGGTGATAGAACTTATTTGATAGATATGTTGTGCCCGAATTTGTATGATGTTACAAATTCGGACTTGGCTGGGTTTTTGTAAGGACTTATGTGTCTGAACTTTTTCTTGTATTTATACATAGTGAATGAAATGCAAGAGACGACTTTTTGTGATTTATCTTTCTGTGCAAGTTTTCCTGTGTGAAGCAAAAATCCTAGCTACTGTGTGTTCTTGTGGTTGTTGGTGATCTATGAATAGAACTTTTTCTTGTATTTATACATAGTGAATGAAATGCAAGAGACGACTTTTTGAGATTTATCTTTCTGTGCAAGTTTCCCTGTGTGAAGCAAAAATCCTAGCTACTGTGTGTTCTTGTGTGTGTTGGTGATCTGTGAATACTCAGTGGAATCACAGATTGTCAATCATCATCTCGTTTTCTACCCCTTCTACATCTTGTCCTTGCAACAGTTTGTATCATGTGGTGGATTCCGCACACTGCGTGACTTGGTGTTTCATGTTTGCGAACTTGTTAGGTTGTTCGAGGTCCGTAGGTGGGCTTACAGACGATGGTGGTGGTGGTGGTGATAGGTGTTTTTTTTATGGAGTAATAGATGAGGATGACCTTGGCTTCACCTTGTTCTACATGAAGCTATAAGAACTTGTAAAAAGTTCCACAGTAACTTCAACACACAAACAATATTTGCAAATGAGTATATAGATAATAATAAACATTAGTAAAACAAATTATGAATACGAAAAAAATAATAAACATTTCCAAATAATAATACAAATAAACTATAATCACTACAAAATAATATTACCCATTTTCGAATCCTCGAAAACGTTGATCCAAGCACGTGCCAAAGCGAGTTCTTCTTTTGCCAACCAGTTCTTAACTATTTTTTCGAGGGGGTCAACATCTAGTTTTTATTTTGCCTTTTCTTTTGGAGGTAATTGGTTGTGTTTGCTAAACCATTTTTGTTGTTAGTTAGATTTCAAGAATAACTTCTTTTGTGTATTGGGTTTGGTAGAATGTGTTCGGTGTTAGTTATAGGTTGGGTTTCGGGTACATGATGATAAACATAGGATTGGTTGAAGTATTTAGCATTAAAGTGGTTGTTCAAGTTGTTTTGTGAATCCTGGCTCGACATTTGGTTTCCGTAGACAAGTTGTTTGAATCGTTTGGTTGAAGGTTTTAGAAAAATGGGTTGTCTAGGTTGCAAGGATTCATATTTAAAAAGTTTAAGTTTAATTAAAAGTTGTTTATATGTGAAGAAATTGGAAGTAAAGAGATGAAGATGGAGAATTGTGTGGGTAAAAACTAGTTAAAGATTTGATTTATGTATGGAATTTAAGATTATTGTTGTTGTTGTTGTGTAGCAAGTAACTACATTTTTCCTCGAAAATCACAATTTTCCAATCGCTATCTTCTCATGATCCCCCCAAATTACGTCGTGTTAACACCCATACATGGCGGTGTTTAACGACTTTACCCGTTGATGTGGAATCGGGCATTAACTCACTACACTTAGTCTAATTAAATTGACAAAATGCATAAATTTTGTAAATTGACCGGTTAAATTAGCCAAAAGTGATATAAACATGTTCTGTATACTTTTGTAAATCTTGGGGAATTTTAATCCGAGGTGGATGTGTTATAGAACTAAAATTGGCGAGTTTAGCAGTGAACGTGTCTAGGTCTTGTTAAACAAGTATGATTTTATGACGTTAGATGTAATTCCATTCAATGATGTTACTTTGAATTAGACATCAATAATGATTAGTCAATTCAAAAAGCCCTTTAAAAAAGTACTTAGGCCATATGTAGTGGTACAATCACATAACCCTTTTTAATAGGGGTTATGTGAAATATGACAAAATGTGTAAGAAAGGGGGTTATGGGAGTTATATAACTTGAGTTTGTAGTGGGGTTATACCCCTATAGTTATACATATATATATGTATGTGTATATATATGTGTATATGTATGTGTGAGAGAGAGAAACTAATGGTGGTGCTGTTATAATTTTCGCCAGGGAACCAGATTGGAGGGATATGGCGCCCTCCGGGGCCGTGTTTGTCGGCGCTATAGGTGGGCTCGGCGTCATATGACCTCTGACTACAGAAGGACTTAAAGATCTGAGTTTAGAGAACCTGACTCTCTTGAACTTCATTATCTCAAGGTTTTGAGTCTACCATTACAAAGTAAGTTACTTTTGCACCACTAAATTTGGACTTTAGAATTTAGTTTTATACATGGTTGTAAAAGTCCCGCCTAGACTTCGAGTATTCCCTGAGTACTCGCTACAAGGTAGGCTACCGAGGTCTCCGCCTAGGTCGAGTACTTCCAAGTAATCTTAGTACTCTCAAATCCGACTATGTAGCACCTAATGACTTTTACAACCATGGTTTTATATATAAGTTATAATATAATAATTTAATTTTATTACTTTATATTCCATATGTGTAAGTTTGGATTAATTTTAGGGTATAAATATAAAGTAATGGGTTTATTTGGGTTAACTTATTAATAATATTGGTGGGTCTTTCATTCCTACCTAGGGTTTCTTGAAACCGGGGTACGACTCCTGTTCTCCTTATTCAGTCTTTTAAAATCGCAAGCTCCGGCTTCTGTGAGTTCATATTCAATCTGACTTGATCTCAATTCGTAAGTTACTATTTTCAATTTCAATTGTCTGTTAGTTAGTGTTGCTCGGTTCCTAATTTGAGAAATTATAAGTGAATGATTAGATTAGAAACGATAATAATTACATCTGGCCGTCCATTTTGATGATAAATGCACCTATTATGCTTCAGTAGCTGGTAAATAAGTCTGAATCAAACTTAGACAAAGTGTTTGATGAAATGTCTCAGTGAGTAAGTGTTTTGATAGTTATAGTTTTTTAGTTATAGCTTTGTAGAGTGCTGACCTACATGTTGTGGATTTCAATGAAACGAAAACTTTGTTTTCTGCACGTTCTAGTTAGGTACTTAATTCTCTCATAGGCTGGTTCTATTGTTAGCAGTCTGTTTGTTCTACGCTCAAAATTTATATATAAATAGGAGTCTAGCAAATCCTTGTGTTTTGTTATTGTTCAAGGTGCCTGATCACCAATAGTGTATCATGTTGTGTAGGTGTAGTGTAGTGTTTAAGCTCAACATAGGCACATTGCGAATGCATCAACTATTTAGAAATGAAAAGGTTATTTTGAAACTTGTAAAAAATTTGTTTACAAAAAGTGTACATCTATTGCCCTAAAAGTTTTCTGCTAATATATGTATATATACAAAGTTAATTTTACCTTGTATAGCTGCTTACCTTATATCGTGTAGTAAGTTCTGTTAGTTTGTCGGTTCCAACTTTGGTAATATGTAAATCTACATCGTGGTAGAGTTTGTCCCTTATCTTAGAAGCTTGCATACTGGTGGCATCTAGAGATTCAGAAACTAAACCCCTTATATTTTATGAATGTAAAGGAAAAAAAAGTAGTTCCTGAAAAATGATACTTGATATTTTTTTATCGAACAGTCTCATTGACTTCTTAGGGCAAATCCATGTCCTTTCAAAGCATTGCTAAATTCTCCTCAGTGTCTCATTTCGTATGTGTTTTTAACATTAACTTGGTGGTTGGTTGAACTTAGTCCCCGTGTTCCTCGAATGAATCTCTTAGTCGTTGAGAAGTTTGCCCAAAAGCGGTATACGAGGCTTACCCAGTACAAGTAAACAGTTATAAAGATGGCGACTAGGGTTTGGTTGTAGGTGTAACCAACCCGCTATTAAAGATATGGCAGAATTAAATAATAGAAAAAGAGCTCTAGTATAAAGATCTTCATTAGTTCGTAAACTGATTGTATACCACCACTGATAAACATCAGAATAGGCAATATTCACTGGCCCAGGAGAGCTAAGTATAATACAAGATACCAAAAGCAATGAGCACAGATATAAATGACCTGTTTTGTCTACCTGAGTTTTTCGATTAGAGTTTCAAAAATTTTCATACTAGATATATTACTGGTGTAGGACAAAACTTATGACTCTTAAAGAGCAAGCAGAATAAGTTTTGAAGTTTAAATGTAATACTAGCCATTCGGCCCATTCCTATTATAATACTAAAGTTTTTAAGTTGTCAAGCTTTTGTATTAAAAAGCACCGCGCTTGCGTGTGGCAGAAGTGTGCGTTTAGAACCGGCTATTAATTGTATGAAATAAAGTTTTCCCTTTGTTCAGATGGAATGTACAGGCAATAAAATAGAAGGATTGTCAGGTAGGTAAAAGGGTCGAGTCAGTTCTACATATAACCAGTTACCACCTTTTTTGTTCGTTTCTATTAATAGTTTATGTGTGTTAATATATCACACATAGTTGTTAAAAGCCATCGCCTCTTGCTCCTAGACCCATTTTTCAGGCGAGGCGAGGCAGTTGCGCTTTATGTCGAGGAAAGTGCGCTTTAATTCTCTAGGTGATGGTCCAGGCGCACATTCCGGCTAGATTCCTAGATTCCGGAGAGTTTCCGGCCAAATTCTCCAAATTCCGACAAGATTCTAGCCTGATTTCTACTTTTATTCAAGGAAAACTACTTTTCTACACGAATATTTTGGTACTAATTAGATGATCTAAAGTGTTACCCAATAGACTTTGTTTATTTTATTTGAAGAATAGTATTCTTTTTCTAATACGTATATTTTTAAATTTTTTTCATTATGCGCTTTATTTTTCTCAGGCCCTAGCTTTTTTTTGCGCTTTGCGCCTAGGCCCCATGCGAGGCCTATGCGCCTTGAGTGCGCCTAGCGCCTTTAATAACTATGATATTACGCACAATTACAAAGTTTAAGCCCACATTCCTATTATAAACTCTTCACTCTCATTACAGTTCTCTAAATTATGTTTCTTAATGTGGACGGCAAATTAGAATGAAAGTATTTTTTTTGTATTTTTTATATATTTTTTTAATTTTTTTATTTTTTAATTTTTTTGTTTATATTTTTTCTAATTATATATTTATATTTTTAATTGATAATTTGTACGGGGCTACTATATTCCCAAACCAGGCTGTCATCATATCATGAATAATTAAGGTGCATGTGATGACATTCGTAAACTGTTTTCAGAACCTAGCAAGGTCATTATGCCCTTTGGGCTAACCTAATGAGTGAAGTTTTTGGGTCATTTCTAAGCAAGTTCACTTTAGTGTTTGTTAATGACTTGTAGCCCAAGTTTACGTGAACTTAGAATTGGTCTTGCAAACTATGAGACGAAACTAGCTGTTTGCGAATGCGAACTTAGCAAATGTATTTTGTATCACCATAAGTAGGCCACATTATTTCTGGCCTGTATGTTTCATCGGATCCATCTAAAGTTACAGTAACGAGGACTGGCGAGTTTCTAATATGATTGAGCAGCTAAGAGTCTTGTCTTTGAAATTGCCATAATTTCAGTTTATCTTGTTTTTTCTCAAAAGAATTCTGGGTTAGATTCTTCAATACGTAATTGGATTATAGACTTGAATATTCCAATGGTTATACAGCTAAAACACTGCTTATCTTCTCCTAAAGCACTAACTTTTGAATTTCTGTAATTCCAGTTTATCTTGAGTTGTTACTCTTGTCTTTTGAGAAATTGTCTGAATTTTAATAGTTAATTGGGTTCCTGACTTCCTCATACTTGTTTTTTTGGATCATTTGATATCTTAATTATCTTTTTTCTTCTAAGTACATTTACACACACATTATGTGTTGCCTACATATATATATTATTATGCTAAATGCATTCTCATGTATTGGATGTGGTAGACTCATTGCCCTATAAACGACTTTGTTTTAAATACCCTTGGGATGGCACTGGTTATCTTGCCATGACTTTGTAACATTGTCAAGTTTTACCATTTATCATGCATAGTTGGATTAAAGTTTCTACTTGTATAGTTGTATACTTGTATTAACATATGAGTTGGGTGTCAGGCAGGCAGGCAGGCTGTGATTGGAAGGAAGCTGGGAGTAGTAAGCTGAATCTACAATGGTCAACGGTCCACCACCCTTTTCAGATATTGGCAAACGAGCAAAAGGCAAGCCTGCCTTTTTTACACTGCTAGCTTACATTGTTATAGTTATGTTAAAAATTGTAAATTACAGAATTTGGGTTCAATTGGTTTTTAAATTAAATATTATCATGTCTGTTAGTGCTGAGTTATAAGAGTTGGCCAAGAGTTACTCGGTTTTTATGATGGATTTCTTAACTATGTTGTGATAGCCTGCCCTCTTAATGTTTAGCTATCATTATCAGATAGTATGGAACTATGAGGGATGTCTTTTTTCTTTATATCAATCTATTCCCTTTTAAATGTCACATTTTTTTGCTTTAAGGTTTATCTTTGTACAAGAATGAATGTCTTATTTGGCGTTTATGCTTATGTTAACAAAATACAAAACTGACTAATGTTTTATCTTTATACAACAGATCTGCTGACGAAAGATTACAACTATGACTACAAGTTTGTATTATCACTTCCTGGATCAACTCCCATGGTAATATGAAACTTCTTTAACTTTTAGATTGTTTGTATTGATACATCTCTTGAATAAATATCTTTTTTTTATAAATAAATAAATAAATAGGGACTGGTTGCGACGGGTTTGACCAAAGGTCAGATTTTTCTCGGAGATGTAAGTGCGCAGTATAAGAGCGGGAGGACCGTTGTAGATGTAAAAGTTGATACATATTCTAATGTAAGAACCTACCTAGTACTTTTCTTGCTCTCAAAGTTATCTATCTTTATAAGTAAGGTTTATTATGATAGAAATTTGCTTTTCTTCATTTAAAGGTCTCAACAAAAGTTACGGTTAATGAAGTAATACCATCTACAAAAGCAGTTTTGAGCTTCGATGTTCCTGATCACAAGTCTGGAAAGGTCTGTGATTTTCTATTTAATTATGACGTCATATTCCTACAAAAATAAATACTAACGTGAGACACTTTTTATTTGTTTGTTTTCAGCTTGATGTTCAGTACATGAATCCTCGGATTGCAATTGATTCCAGTATAGGCTTGAATCCATCCCCCGTTTTAAATCTCGCTGCAGCCGTCGCCCACAAGGATATCCTACTCGGTTGTGAAGTTGGTTTTGATACAGCTTCCGCTTCTTTCACCAAATACACAGCTGGCATAAGTTTTAACAAGCCCGATCTTTCAGCTGCACTTATACTGTATGTATAAACGACTTTATTACTTTTTTTTATTATAAGTGGTATACTGATTATGTGGCATGGCAGGATGGACAAAGGTCAAACATTGAAGGCATCATATGTACACGCCGTGGATGCTTCAAACAAAACCCAGGTTGTTGCTGAGATGACGCATGGATTATCCACACTGGAAAACTGTTTTACAATTGGAAGTGCTCATGCTATCGACCGCTACAACAGGATCAAAACAAGGTTCTCAGACAATGGGAAAGTGGCAATGTTGTGTCAACGAGAATGGCGACCAAAGTCATTGATAACTGTTTCAGCAGAGTATGACACCAAGAGAACTCAAGTAGCCCCTAAGTGGGGGCTTGCATTAGCTCTCATGCCTTGATAATATTTCATTTCGGACATTTAAAGGGTATATTGTTTATGTTGAATTTGATTTGGGTAAAATTGACCCAATTTTGGTAACAGTCATGTTCATGTAATGGGGATTACATGCTAGATTGTGGAGGGTCATAAGTTGCCCCATGAAACATGCCTTTTTCAGTTTAATAATCCATGATCATGTTTTTCAAAAAAAACTTATTTAAATACCAATATTCCATGTTTTCATTTAAATATTATGTCTGTTGTACTTTATAACTTATTCAAATGATACAAAATGTAACGCATAACGATGTTCATATAATAGAATGTCTCCAACGTGTCCGAACTCCCTCCGCCCATGCCACGCTAGAGCAACACTTTGCATTGGAGATCTGCGCCCAATGATGTCCGAAGATGTAGAGCCTGTGTAGAAGGGCGTGGATTTGCCTCTGTTCATACGATAGGGCGGGCTCAATATATCCGTCAAGGTTCATATCCCCTCTGTAGATCTCCCTCACATGGGTTGTGGGCCTTGAATGACGGAAAATGAAGGAGACTCGGAAGTTTTCACCGGTTGGAGTTGAATAGCGGAATTGAAAGGTTGCTGGCCTTGGACGCTGGTGGTTCCATTAGAAAGTAATGAAGAATTAACGATCGAAGGCTACATAACTGATAGTTGATGAAGTCATGAAGCATGAATATATGGTGGAAATGGGTACGGCTGCCAGTTGTTTTTACAGATCGCTTTAATATAATTTTAGGGTGGAAGTTTCTTAGGACTTAATAGACTTATTAATTAAACACAATTACAATTGGGCCATATACTCATAACTTAGGTCTTTGGTGGTTAACTCTAACAATGGACTACTACTCGTAAGTTGTAACTAGCAGTCTAGAGGAAAAAATTACTATTTTTTATATTCAAATTTATATAACAGTAAAGTTTATATTATAATTAAAAATTAGGTGATGAGGTGAAAAATATAAGAATATGTAAGGATGTTTGTATAGTTGAAGGTGAAATTAAAGGTTTTTAAGGATTTATAAGGATACGATGTGCCAGTTGATTAGGCAGCTAAGGGCGTTTAAGGACGCCTTTAACATTGGAGATAGTCTAAGTTATATTACAACATTAATAACGTACAAGAAACTTCTTGGAGCCAATACATGGCCGAGTCAACACTTTTGGAACATAAATTCTAAATCAGAACCTTTTTGTAACATGCATACACACGTTCGTACACACACATACATATATCATTTGCTTATAATCTTAAAACACGGGAATATGATGACACACATTTTTTATATAATTTCTAAAAGCCACATAATCACACATATTAGAGTTAGAGTAAGTTGATTCTTTGCATTTCTTATCAAAATCAAAAAAATTATAGGAAATAAACCTTAGATCACCTGTTCACATCCAATTTGTGAAAAAGAAAAAACACAAAGGTAAATAGCAATTCTTTGGGGGCCTCAACCTTCGGCTTAGTGTCTTATATTTCCGTAGAGTCACGCTTGAGCCATTATGTTTTCAGCCGTTACTAAACCGATATTTTATTTTATTTAGTTTATTAACATCTAGTGATAATCTTGAAGCAACAATGAACACAACCCGGCTTGACCGTTAAGAAACTCACATAGACATTGTGCACACAGGTTAATGCTAAAAACAAAACCATCTTCATAACAACCTCCGCCCATTGCTGGCTTTCTGAAAGAACCACTTTTGTCCAAACCTTCACTTGATCATATAAACCACTACCGGACCAACTTAATCAGTTAGTTTCAACAAAAATCGATATCATGAGTCGGCAACAAGAACCTAAGAGCATCCCAGTTACCCCTAATATGTCTTCCACCCGCACCACAAGAAGCTCTCAAAAAAGATTTTGCCGCTCGTTTGGTGATTGCATGACTAAACCAACCATCGCTGCTTCACCACCTCGTCACTCAAGTCCCAGACTCGAGCTTCAGGTATATTGTAAACACGTTCTAACTTCGATTTTCAAGATCGCGTTAAGAAAATATTACTTACAACGTCTAACTATGATTATGAAACATTTTTTTGTCGACCCTACCGCATATTCATATTTTTAACGTTTGGCATGTTAAAAATATTTGAATAACCCGTTCGACACGTTTCATTATTAGGTATTTTAATATGAACCCATTCGACCCGAGAGAGATTAGTTTTAACCCAAACCGATTTATCTTCAAAAAAAACTAGTTGGTCCACAATATATAAAGACTATGGAACTTTTACATGATAAGAATGGTAATGTTGGTTTGGGGGTTATGAAATTATATTGAAGGTGGAAGAGTTGCATAAAGAAGTGAAGAAAGAGAAAGATCTAAAGTCTGTGTATAAGATGCGGTTGGAAAGAACACAAGATTATCTTAAATACTGTCTGCAGATAGCACAAGACAATGGATTCTTGAACCTTATTCTTAACAAAAAGGATAACACTCAAGAATCTTCAGCTGCTTCGTTATCATCTCCGAGTCCCTCATCTGTCATCATTCAAGCTTCTATGGATCCTCAAACGCCACCTGCTGTTCAACAAATTACCAATCTTTCGGCTCTCATTGAACAAGCCAAGAGAAACGGATGGTACATTGATCCACATGAGGTACATATGTGCATAAGAATAACCCATCTATCCTAAGGGTGTGTATTTCTGAAACAACACGAACCTAACTTTTGTGACATCATTACCTGTTATATATAGATTGAACTCCACAAGAAAATAGCTCAAGGAAGCACAGCAGAAATATACCAAGCAACATGGAGAGGTCTAGATGTTGCAGTGAAGTGCATATTTCCTGACTACTTTAAACTAAACGATTGCGGAGTCAACTTCTTCGCTCAAGAGGTCGAAACATTATCAAGACAACGTCACAGCTACGTGCTCCAGCTAATGGGCGCGTGTCTTGACCCACCTAACCACGGTTGGATCATTACCGAGTTCCTAAACATGACTTTGAAGGACTGGCTACATGGCCCGGGTAAGAGGAAAAAAGAACGCGTCACCGCACTCCCACCTTTCGAGGACCGATTAGCCAAGGCATTAGAGATTGCTCAGGGGATGCAGTATTTACATGAACACAAGCCTATGATCATACATCGGGACTTGAAACCGAGTAACATCTTTTTGGATGACGCGTCTCATGTGAGAGTTGCGGATTTTGGGCACGCCCGGTTCTTAACTAATGAAGAAAAGGCGTTTACGGGTGAAACAGGCACGTACGTGTACATGGCCCCTGAAGTGATCCGAAGTGAGCCATATGATGAAAAATGTGACGTTTACAGTTTCGGGGTCATTCTTAACGAGCTTATAACAGGCCAATACCCATACATCGAGACAGACTATGGTCCCTCCAAGGTTAACGAACTAAACCACACTACAAACTAGTTTTGTTATTCATATACGTCTTTTAACTAACAGTTGTGCATTTATGTTTGACGATGAGCAGATTGCGTTAGAAGTAGGGGAGGGCAAGATAAGGCCAGCACTACCAAAGCATGAAGAGAACATCGAAGATCTTATTGAACTGATTCAACTCTCGTGGGACGAAGACCCGGAATACAGACCATCTTTCGCTATGATTACTCGTGGTCTGAAATTAATTTACAATAGACTTGCTAATTCTCCATAGAACTTCTCATTAATCTGCCCTAAAGGAATTCAAATTGTGCTTTCAAAACTTTCCTACTTGTGTTTGATTCGATTTTCATTAGGAAAACGATAGTAATGTTGTAATGGCATAGATGATATAATGTTAGATTCGACGAGCCAACCCACTTCAAAAATTACCAGGCCTCACCTTTTTTATCAACCCACCTGACCTGCTGGTTTTGCCATCTCTAGATATTGGATAACCAAGTGACACACCAATACCAATCAAGGGTGTAAACGAGACGAGCTACTCGCGAGATTGTCTCACTAAAAGCTTGAATCGAGTCAAGCTCAAACAAGCTCGAGCCTATATTGGAGCTCATTCAGCAAACGAGCTTAAGAGTCAAGCCCAAGCCTCATATAGCTCAACAAGGCTTGCGAGCCTAAAGGGCCTATTATTAAGACAACTTTTATTTAACATAAAATTATGATAAGAATAACTAAATAATATAAATAAATGTAGACACACACACATATATATATATATATACACACAAAATAATTAAATAGGTAATAAATAAAAAACAAGTCAAGCCTGAGCTTGAAAAAGTACTCGATCATGGCGGCTCAATTACAACCCTAATACCAGTCAACATCTCTTAAAATAAACTAGACAAACAGAATCATGCTTTGTTATAAAGGATAGGAATGAATTTAACAATTAAGTTCAGAATAACCTAAAGGAGTCACTCATGGGTCGAACAGATGACCCACGGGTCGAACAGATAAGTACAAAGATTGTTCAAAACAGCCCGACCCATTTCTTAAAAGTCAATGCAGCTTCCCTCCTGTTTAACTGTGACTCTGTCTGAAACTTGGGAGTCTTCTCTTTACAAAATGTTTTATGATACTTTAAAAAAAGCGTACGATATATCGACAAACATTTTCCCCTTTTCCATCATCTCCACAACTTCATTAGCCCGAATAAAAAACCCGCCCCTCACAAACGTATAAAGAACCGAATCCAACAATTCTTGATCAAACTTCATTCCATGATAAAAACCATGAACCTTCATCTCACCCCAAAGTTCCGTTACCTCCGTATACTTTCCCCCAACCGCAGCATAACCCGTTACTAACGAATGAAACGTTTGAGCGTTTGGAGCATGCCCTAAACTTTTCATCTTTTTAAGAGCTTTTTCCGCATCTTGCATTAACCTTTTGCTACAAAAAAAGTGGATCACGTTGTTCCAATCGTGAACGCCGCAGTCAATGATTTGACCGTCTTTGATTTCCTGTAAAAGTTTTGCCATTAGTTTCGCTTCATGGTTTCCTACACACCCGTTGAGCAGATTCTCAAACTCTTGTTGACCGGATTTGTCTAGTTTATTTTCTTTCATTTCTTTAAACAGATTTAAAGCTCCTTGAGTATCGTTACCAACTACATGCGACTCGATCATTGTTCGTAGGAGCTTGCATCTAGCTGGACTCCGGCTTTACGCGCATCTTTAACAAGTGATTTGACTTCTGTTGACCTGTTTTCTTTGCAGTATGCTTTTAGAAGAGATGAATACACGAAGATCCCGTTTTAACACCGCACACGCGCATTTCATCAAGAAGATCATGCGGCTGATCCAACCATCTAAGAGAAATGCATGTATTGATTACTTGAATCAACGGCGAGCTATCGGGTGAAACCGGAGAATCTTCTTTTTCTACGTTAACTAGAAACCGAACAAGCTCGTTTATTTTGTTAGACTCCAAGAACGCTTTCACTAATTTCACAAATATTGTTTCCGTCGGTTGGAGAATGCCATGCTCGGTTGTGATAAGTTCTAATCGAGTTTGAAACTTCATAAATAACATCTTAAGTTGTTCTTTCGCCTCGGCTTCAAGTCTTGAAAACTTCCAGTCAGCACAAAAGTCTTCGTAAGTCAATGCCAGTTGTTCTTTAGCCTCTGCATGAGTTGACTTTACATGGGTCAAATTCTCTTGAGAATCTATCTCATCGATCGTCGTGACATCAAATGTAAAGGTGGACATACCAAGAGGATTTCGAGCTTTTTCGCCTTTCGGAACATTTCAAGAACCATGTGAGATGCAGATTCTAAATCCCCGAATTTCAAGTGGCAAGAAAGCAAACAGTTGTAAAACTCTCCAAACTGACTATCCGTCAAATCATGCGCTTCATCGATGTATCGCTTAAGTTTTTTCAGCTCGTCTCTTCTTCCATTCCGTTCATATAAATGACCCATCATGATCAACATCGTAACGTCCGTTTTCACACCGATTCGAGGTATCATATCCAAAATCTGCTCTGTTTTCCGATTTTTCTCAAAAAGAAGACAACCCGCCAGTGCAATGTTTACAGCGGTTGTATTCGGCTTCATAGCAATCAAATGTTCGTTACTCTTTTTACGCGGGTCCACCCTCCCATCTTGGAACATGAAACCAATCTCAAGAACCAACTCAGCAGCCAGGTAAGCACCAGAAGAAGTTTGTGACATGTACGCTAATATCGCAGCCCAAGCAGTTACAGGAGGAAACTGTTCGGTTTCAACCAGTTTCCGCAAAACCGTTGCTGCATTCACAGGTAAACTATATCTTGCTAGACATAGTGATAGATATATTAAAGTCTCCTTCTCTAACAAGTTTTGCTTGTGCTCGTTAATGGCTTTGATTACTAGATCATACGCCCGATCAAGCCATTGACGCTCGAGACTTTGCGCAAAAGTTGCAAGAACCTTGTTGAATACAGATTTTCTGGGAAAGCCTTCCATGTTCATGTGCTGTTCAGGTAAGTTCCAAGCATTAGTTAGTCTTCGTTCATCGAGTGCGTTTTGCAATTCTTCGCTTAGCTTAGCCGGATCTCTAGCTTGAACGAGGATCGTGCTTGCCACTGTTGAAAAAGATTCCAATGGATGGATAATTTTTGGTGGCCAATCAAACGTTTGACACCATGTAATCTTGCATCTTGGTACTCTAGCAGCATCAAGAATACCGCAAGAAAACATGGCTTGACGAGCATACGGAACCTTTAGGTTCCCATATCTGAGTTTCCTTACTAACATTATCGATGGAAGAAGAAATCAATCTGCATATATCAAAGTATAGTACTAGAATATCTTCGTATGATCAATAGTTCAATACCCACCTGGTTTTTTTCAATGAATCCCAGCGGTTTTGTGTTAATACTCTCAGGGAAATTTCATCGAACACTTGGTGGGCAGAGAACACACCTGGAATTTAATTACTATTAATCCGCATACCCAATGCAAATCAAAGAAAGATTAAATCAATTTCGCCAAATTCGACTTAGTGAGTAACATGAACAATTATGAAGACGGCTTTAATTTGCTTAATTTACGAAATTTGAAGGAAAATTAAAGGTAGCTGTTTCCGTACCAATGGTGAAATCGTTTGGTAGCTACTTCACCTGCGTCGTAACTTGTTCAGATGATCATAATATTCGATTGTTTGATGTTTGCGTTATTGCTGCTATTATACTCGTACTTCAAATGTGTTGAGCATCGATCATGGCGGCAGAAGATGACATTACTTTTGATTCTTTATTTAGCAAATTGTCAAAACGGCCCCTGAGATTTGGGGACTTTTACCACTTTAAAAAAAAATTCAATACAGTTTGTTCTAATATAAGGATGAGCTCGGTACTGATCAATACCAAAAGTCCCTAAAAGTGGGTATCAGTACTAAATATACCCGGTTCAGTATTGGTACCGAAAATGTACCCGGTTCAGTATCAGTACCGAAATATACCCAGTTCCCCGGATACCATTTGCCCATCCCTATTCTAACATGTTCATCCTTTGTTTTACAAAAAAAAAATTGCTTATGGTTTTCACATTTTGATGTTAGCTAACGGCCTGATGCTTTCACATTGGAGTTCCATTATGAAGGTGATCTTGCTAATTTTCCAGACATTATGGGTAAAATCACACCCATATTGACAAGATGAACACTCATTATCTCTCTCTCTCTCATAATTATCAATGATATGGTGATATCCATTGGCTATTCAAAAAAGTTGGGATGATGCTGTTGATCAGTTCTGTTTAAATATAATGGAAAACATGAATAAAGTACCTGTGACGGCAGATAGGCTTAGCAGAGAATCCAGTCAGAGACACAACCATGGAGTTTAACATCTTTGTCAGTGTGATCTGGTTCCTCCTTAGGATGTAAGATTATGATGGTAAGAACCGAACTAGGGATGAATTCGGTTTAGCTTATAGAGAGAGAGGTGGGTGGCGGCTTTGATGATAATGATGTTATTGTAATTGTCTAACCCTAAACCTCTCTAATCATCTCCTTATATATACACCCAGAAGGAAACCCTAATTAGTTAATAAGGGTAATATGGTCCATTAACAATTACCAACTAATATATAATAGGATTAATATATTTTGATCTAATATATTATAAATTATTATTATAATGGCTACATGATTAAATATTATAAATAATATATTTAATCTTACATTCTCCCACTTAGCCGAGTAATCATTTATCATGAGTATTAGAATAAGCTTGATCAGGAGTTAACACTCATTTTAGCTTTAAACCAAGAACCGTAGCAGAGAAATACAACCATTGAATCATCATTCGACTCAGGTTCCCCATTAGTCAACTACAGCCTCAATTTAAAACCTAACAGTTATGATCAAAACATGTAAATAAGCCCTTTAGTGTTTGAGTTGTATTATATTTGTCTATATGTAATTACACCGGCAGAACATATATTAGAGACATAAAAACTCAAACTGAGGAAATTTCATTAGTTAAAACATAAGTAAGTACAATATGCTATTAAATAAGGTCTTTAGTAAATCCCATATTCGAAACATGTTCTTTGAAAACTTTAGGTGGGAGACCTTTAGTCATCGGATCCGCAAGCATATTTTTAGTACTAATATACTCGATACAAAGATTATTTTCCTCAACCCGTTCACGTACGAACAAGTATTTTGTATCGAGATATAAACCAGCTCCAGTCGAACTTTGTACTGTTCGAGAAACTAACGGCATCTGAGTTATCACAGTAAAGCTTCAATGGTCTAGAAATGGAATTAACGTTTTTGAGTCCAGTGATTAGATTTCTAAGCAACATTCCATGACATGTTGCGTTATAAACAGCAATGTATTCTGCCATCATTGTGGAAGTTGAAGTTAACCGTTGTGTATGACTCTTTCATGAGATAGGTCCGCCTGCTAACATGAAGATATAGCCCGAAGTGGATTTCTTGTCATCTTTGCACTTGGAAAAGTCAGAATCAGAATAGCCTACCACTTCTAAATGATCACTTCTTCTATAAGTCAGTTTATAGTCTTTCGTCCCTTGCAGATATCTAAGTACTTTCTAAGCTGCTTTCCAGTGATCTAGGGCAGGATTAGTCTGATAACGGCCTAGCATTCCAGCAATATAAGCGATATCTGGGCGAGTACAGACTTGAGCATACATCAGGCTCTCGACTACTGACGCGTAAGGTATCTGGCTCATTTGCTCTTTTTCAACCTCGATTGTCGGACATTGGAATGAACCGAAAACATCTCCCTTAACTACTGGAGCGACTGAGGGTTTGCACTGTTGCATGTTATAACGCGTAAGGACACGATCTATGTAAGCCTTTTGAGACAATCCTAAGATCCCTTTGTGTCTGTCTCGGTGAATTTCGATGCCAGTGACGTAAGAAGCATCTCCGAGATCCTTCATGTCGAAGTTATGCGAGAGTAACCGCTTCGACTCATGCAACATGTCTAAACTATTACTTGCCAATAGAATATCATCTACGTAAAGGACAAGTATAGTAAAGTTGCTCCCACTCATCTTAAGGTAGGTGCATTGATCCACTTGATTCTTTATAAAACCTTGCCTCTTCATGACTTCATCAAACTTAAGGTACCATTGACGTGATGCTTATTTTAACCCGTAAATGGATTTCTTCAACTTACAGACTAGATGCTCCTGACCTTCAAGTTTAAAGCCTTCAGGTTGTTTCATGTAAACATCTTCGTCTAAGTCTCCGTTAAGGAAAGCGGTTTTAACGTCCATCTGATGTAGCTCTAAATCAAAATGAGCTACTAGGGCCATAACGATCCTTATACGAGAGACAGGTGAAAACGTCTCTTGATAATAAATTCCCTCTTTCTGAGTGTAGCCCTTTGCAACCAATCTTGCTTTACAGTTCCCATTCGGATCTACTTTTGTTTTGAATACCCATTTACATCCTACAGGTTTGACACCATTGGTTAATTCTACCAAATCCCAAACGTCATTTTTCTTCATGGATTCAAGCTCATCATTCATTACTTTATTCCATTCAGAAGAGTGATCACCGCTAATGGCTGATAGGATCATTGAGCTTTCCGGCATCCATTTCAGTCAGGTAGGTAACATAATCATCCCAATTAGTAGGCCTTCTGTGCCTGGATGACCTCCTGAGTTGATTATCGAGTTCAGCGGTGTCTTGGTTTTGAGCGTTTGATGTGCCTTCGTTATGAGGTATAATGGGTTTTGAGTGTGGAGGTAAAGTTGGAGTTAGTGCAGTAGCTTCAGGTGCAGTTGTTGCATTGGGTACAAGAGGAGTAAATGGAGTAATGGTAAGCGACGAATCCCCCCCCACGTCTTGTACTTCTTTCAATTCTTCGTAAGGGTTGGTACTGCTCCCACTGACCTTAAAATCCACCAGGAACGCGGCACGCTTGGTTTCAACAATACGGGTGACATGGGAAGGACAATAGAAACGATAACCTTAGAGTGATCAGGATACCCGATAAAGAAGCAGGAAACTGTTTAGGGTCAAGTTTCTTTAGGAAAGGATTGTAAAGTTTCGCTTCAGCAATGCAGCCCCATACTTTCATATATTTAAGACTCGGTTTGTTTCCTATCCAAAGTTCATAAGGAGTTTTAGGGACAGACTTAGAAGGAACTCTATTGAGTATATGAACAGCCGCTTTTAACGCTTCAGTCCAGAGGCATAATGGTAAATTAGTGTTGGCTAACATACTGCGCACCATGTTCATAAGGGTACGATTTATTCGTTCAGCGTTCTGCTGAGGTGTACTTGGCATGGTGTATTGGTATATAATCCCCTAGCCCTTACAAAACTCATAAAATGGACTAGGAGTTTGTGTCTTCCATAATATTCACCGCCTCTATCTGATCTCACAACTTTAATTTTACGATCTAGTTGTTTTTCAACTTCAGTTTTATAATCTTTATGAGTCGATTTAATCGTTCTCTTGAGATGTGGCCTAAACGTTGATGCCACAACATGGATGAGTATCTAAGTCTCGATTTTGTTTCATCTTTGTGAGTGATTCATTAATATTATATGACAACAAAGATTTGGAAAAGTCATCATCTAGTCCTAATCTATAGAGACCACCATCCATAATGCCAGTACCATAAACCATAGAATCATAGAGAATAGAGAGTTTGCGATGACCATGAGTAATATCAAAACCGTCTATGTCTAACTTTGGTCCTGATACAAGGTTCCGAGTTACCTCAGGAACATATAAGGTATCATAAAGTTAAATGCATAAACCAGTTTTCATAAACAATTGTAAAGTTCCAATGGCCCTCACTTCTAATTCTCTTTCATCCCCCACTTTAAGTGCTCTTTGGTTTCTTCCCAGCCTCCGGATTGCAAGGAATCCCTGAGTAGAGTTAGTGACATGAGTCATAGCACCAGAATCAAACCACCAAGAATTAGCAGGAACATTTAAATTATAGGAATCAAGTATCATGAAAAAGTCATTACCTTTCATAGCCAGCCACTCCTTAAAGTCAGGGCATTCCTTCTGCTTATGTCCTTTCTTTTTACATAACTTGCAGTAGGGTTTGCCTAAGGAGTTCTTAGAGCTGGAAGGCGCACTTGTATTAGGATTGGGCTTTTGGACTTTAGAAACATCCATCCTTGGATAAGTGTTCTTCCTCTTCTTAGAGCTGGAGGTAGTAAAGTGTGCAATATCAGTAGTTCGATCCATCTTCATACGCTCCTCCTCCTGCACGCACATGGCGATCAGCTCACTCATCGACCATTTTTCTTTCTGAGTGTTGTAATTGATCTTGAATGCTTCATAGGACGAAGGAAGCGAAGTCATGATGAACCGAATAAGAAAACAATCACTAATCTCCATGTTTAATCCCTTGAGCTTATGGCCATGTCGTTCATCATCATGATGTGTTCACGGAGCCGCTCCTCCCATCATAATTAGTAGTCACCAGCTTGAGGATAAGAGTACTAGCGTGTGCTTTAGACGTTCCCTTGAACTGCTCCTCCACAAAAGCCAAGTAGGTTTTAGCATCTTCAGAATCAGGAATGGCTCCTCGAATTGCATTGCTTATGGACCGCTTCATGAACATGAGAGACATGCGGTTACACCTTGTCCATTTTTCATGAGCCACCTGCTCAGCAGCGGTACTCTAAGGAGTAAGTCTTCAGGCTTATTCTCTCTTAGAGCGTAATCGAAATCCAGCAAAGCAAGAGTAAGCATGAGAGAGTCTTTTCATGCAGCAAAGTTATCACCAGTCAATGGTGGAATCCCGCAATTGGGCGCTGATAGTGGAAACAATATGAGCAAATTATTATACTAAGAAAAGAAGTCTTAATGTGATCTAAGGGCAAGTTACACTAAGGCGGGCATAAGTAATGACCATTTTAGTTATGGAGCTGTGATATTGTCTATTACTAACATCATAATAATAGACTTAGTTAAAATTCTACTCAAATGAAGACAAACCAGCTTTGGCTAGAAGTGAAATCATCTAAGTATATGTGCAAAGTAATTGTGACAAATCAGCTTTGGCCAGAAATGAGACAATCCATTTAGTTATGCACTTGTCAGGTATGCTAGACATGAATGAATTAGATCAGCTTTGGCCAGAAATAAAACATTCACGTTTATAATGCATAATTAACATAGCTTTTCGTAATACTTGAACAATAAATAGATGCATCAAATCACTTTTGGGCAGAAGTGATACATCAGAAGCTCATTCAAGTTAAGCTATTTAGTTTTGTAAAAAGTTAGTTAATTATAATTAATTAAGTGTTTACAAAACCATTTATTTAATAGCAATACAAAACCATTTATTTAATAGCAAACCCCCTGTTAGCTCCGAGCTCAAATTTAGTTCACAATAATAGCCTAATTTAGTAATGAGATTTCGGATAAAATCTTGGATTTCGGATAAGTTTCGGATTAGTCCGAGATAGGCATCTCGGATGAGTTTCGGATTAGTCCGAGATGGGCATCTAGGATGAGACTCAAAATTAGTCCGAGATAGGCATCTCGGATGAGTTTCGGATAAGTCCAAGATGGGCATCTCGGATGAGACTCAAAATTAGTCCGAGATAGGCATCTTGGATAAGACTCAAAATTAGTCCGAGATATGCATCTCGGATGAGTCTTGAATGAGTCCAAAATGATCATCTCGGATAACTTTCAGATTAGTCCAAGTTGTTCATCTCGGATGAGACTCTGATTAGTCCGAGTTGGTCATCTCGGATAAGTCTCTGATGAGTCCGAGTTGGTCATCTCGGATAAGTCTCTGATGAGTCCGAGATGGGCATTTCGGATAAGACTCTAATTAGTCCGAATTGGTCATCTCGGATAAGACTCAAAATTAGTCCAAGATGGGCATTTCGGGTAAGACTCTGATTAGTCCGAATTGGTCATCTCAGATAAGACTCAAAATTAGTCCAGATGGGCATTTCAGATGAGTCTCCATTTCGGATGAGTCTCTGATTAGTCCGAATTGGTCATCTCGGATAAGACTCAAAATTAGTCCGAGATGGGCATTTCGGATGAGTCTCTGATGAGTCCGAGATGGGTATTTCGGATAAGGCTCTGATTAGTCCGAATCTTATCCTACAAGATTTCAAAATCTCTAATGATGGCAGTTAGTTGTGATAAGTTTTGAAATTCGAAAATTAAGGGATTATGGGATCAGTTTTCCTATTTTAATGCTGATCTAAATATATCAAAATATTTCGAAAATAATATCCGTTTATTTTATAACAGATTTCGAAAATTTAATTAAATAAAAAATAGATCAAAACTGGGAAAACACTTAATAATCCACATTTAACTCCAAAATATTGAATTTTTTCGAACTTCATAAGAACATAATGATGAACCCTACAAATTCTAGAACCCGAAATCTGTATATTTTAGCACATTAATGTGGATTTCGGAACAATGGTTATCTCGGATGTGATTAAACATCCATTAAAAGGAAAATCCGAATTTTAATTCACAATTTATGTGATTTCGGATTATAATTAGGTTTTCAAAATTCTGTTTTCCAGATTTTTAATCCCAGAATAATGGATTCAAAACAGAACTGATCAACATATGCTCTGATACCACATGTTGATCAGTTCTGTTTAAACATAATGGAAAACATGAATAAAATACATGTGAAGGTAGACAGGCCAGCAGAGAATCCAGTCAGAGACGCAGCCATGGAGTTTGACATCTTTGTCAGTGTGATATGGTTGCTCCTTAGGGTGTAAGATTATGATGGTAAGAACCGAACTAGGGATGAATTCGGTTTAGGTTATGGAGAGAGAGGTGGGTGGCGGCTTTGATGATAATGATGTTATTGTAATTGTCTAACCCTAAATCTCTCTAATCATCTCCTTATATATACACCTAGAAGGAAACCCTAATTAGTTAATAAAGGTAACATGGTCCATCAACAATTACCAACTAATATATAATAGGATTAATATATTTTGATCTAATATATTATAAATGATTATAATGGCTACATAATTAAATATTATAAATAATATATTTAATCTTACAGATGTATCGTTTTGGAGGCTGCAAGTGAAGATGTGGCGAGAAGATGATTTGAGAGATCTTTATTTATCAAGTACAAGGAAAAGATTTGGACTATGGAATAAGGCCGTTGGCAATTGATGGTGATGTTATTAGAATGTTATTATATAGTTGATGAGGACAATGGATGATATTAATGTAGACATGGATCAATTCAAGGGTGCTATAGAATTTAATCTCAGCTAACTTAAAAGATGCAGATGATGATTTAGACTCATATGATTTGGACAGTTTTAGCGAGGATGATAACACCACACTGACAGAGTAAAGAAACACCCAGATTGAGCTGAGGCTGGGAGACACTCGATGGAGTCCAACCAGATTGTGATAACTTGCCACATCAACCCAATTGGTTGCTGGTCCAGGGGTCTCGCATGGATAGCCTCTATAACTGCTATGAATTCTATGCTACGTCTATGCCACCAACAGAGCGGTTATATCAGAAGTGTAGGAATCGTTTGAAACTGTTTGATGCCCATGTGGAAGCTTTGATCAATACCCTCTCAACAAGCCAAGAGATTACACGATAGTGGAAATGGATGGGCGAATAGATGGCATATTTTGCCCAAAAAAACAGGCTTTCTTAGAGGTGTAAGAGGAATTCAACCATGAAAGTAAGGGTTTACAATGGCGCGTGACTGGCGTAGAGAATAAGTTGAAGGAAGAGCAGACTCTGAATGCTTAGAGGCAAAAAGATTGGACGGCCGCGTGTGCCAAAATTAACCATGAGTTAAAAAAATTACAGGATAAGGTTATCAAGTTGAAAGGTTTAAATGAGAAAAATGCCTACAAGGCTACACGGCTCAGGGCCATTGTTGAAGAGAAGAACACTGAAGTGCTCGCTCTTCAAGAGTGGGTGAAGGATTTGGAAAAACAAGTCGCACAGAAAGACTCACAACTCAAAACTGCTCAAACGGAACGTGACGAGTCTACTGCTCGAGTCGTTGATCTAGAGGGTCGTGCTGACAAGTTGACGGCCATGTGGAGCCTACTGATACTGTCGCCTACGAGCTAGGTCAGGACTGCAACTGGCCCCTAGTAATTATTTACATCATACCTTAATCATCTTATTGTGCATCTATATATTTACCCGGTTGTGTATTTTCTTTCTGTTATATGTACAGCTTGCTGCCTCCTTGATGTCATCGGATGGATTGATGATGTATATGTTTGATTTGGCGCAAGAGGCTTATGATAATGGTCGCAAGGATGGATTTGTCGAGGGGAAAACTTTTACGCTTGAAAAGATGATGGATATATAATTCGATTTGCATATAGTGGACTGTGCCTCGTGCTTCAAGGATAAACGTCAAGAGTTTGATAACTTGGAGTTCAGGATCCTCAAGGCCATTGAAAAGTTGTCTAAGAAATGAGTGGTTGTGGACATGCTTGTCATGATGTTGGAGGATGCCGAGGCAGATGCGAAAGTAGAAGACATTGTTGGCGCTGGCGCGGGGCCAGCGATACCGGTCCAAAATGAAGACTGCTTCAAACTGGCTTGTGTGCCGTGTGCAGGCTAGGTCCTTTTTAATAGTTTCTTAGGTATTTGTTGAACATGTTACATCCTGTGTTGCCTTTGCTTTTAGGTATTTAGAAAATAATCTTGGTTTGCCCGGCTTGCATGCCGAGGATGTCGAGGGAAGACTAATTTCGGCAAGGATAACGCTTCGTAGCTATAGACGAGGCTGAATGGTGTCTCACCATTGCTTGTTTTCGTCATGGTTTGATGAGCCCAAAGGATGCTCGGGAGCTTAACAACACATCCTCTTCTTGTTATTCCCCGCTGCGCCTTGATTCTTTCCACCGTTGCGCTAAGTGCGCAAGGTTCATTGTATGACCTATTGGTGTTGGTTAATTTACCGTGGCGCTGAATGCGCAAGGTTCATTGTATGACCTATTGGTTTCAAGGAAGGCGCACCATTGCATATTGCGCGCAAGGTTATCCTTGTAGTTATGCTGTTGAGGATATGGTTCCTTGCGTAGGCGCAGGGTTTATGGGACCATACCCCTCCACTTCATATTTCGCCTCTGTTTGTACTCTCGAACTCTAGACGGATTGCATACGTAAACTCTTGTTTCTCGAGGTTAACTAATCGGAGACCTATGCCTGATCCGTCTTCATTTGATGCGCCATCGGTATGCAGAGCCCAAACCTCCAAGAAAGTTATTGGTGTAGGATTTTCAATAGTTTGTATTCCTTTACCCTTTCCATCAATACTTCTGTTGCAAAATCTACTAGTACTTGCCCCTTAATCATGGGTCGTGGTTTGTAAACCAGATTATGTCCCCGCATCGTTTTGAGGGATAACAAGTGTGTGTAGAGTGTGAGAGTGAGAGAGGCAATCATTGAACCTTGAGGTGAAGTTTTCTATTTATAGCCGAAGAGCAAGGAAGGAGGTTGCGGCCAGCTGGACCTTGGCCAGCTGTCTTCCCTGGAGAATATCCGTTTGGTCTCCCCTGGCAAGACAGCGACATCGACAGGAGTAGGGGTGACGTGGCATAATGTTGTCCGTTCCATCTCAGCTTCTTTTTGTACTTTTGGTCGGCTTGTCGTCAGTCGTCCTTTTAAGATCATTGGGCAGAGGACGAGGATCAATGATTGGTGCCATGTGGCGTCCTTTGGTACATATTGTCCCCTGTACTATTTTCTCGTTGTAGAGAGTGTCGGGAGTAGCCGTTGTGTATCACCAGATTGATTGCATGTATCCTGTCATGACATATGTTGGCGCTGTCGTTCTGATGGTATAGTCATGTATGTGTGTGCCCGCATACTTCATCTGGGACCATAACCCTTTCACAAGGCTATTAGGGGCATTAGGAAAAAAAGAAAAAGGAAATAGCGAAAACCAACCGAAGATTATCCCTTATATTATGGGCAATGTTTTTCTAGTAAAGAATTGATTAAGATTATGGAGGAGTATGCGATAAAGTCTTGGAGGCAATTATACATACTTAGAAATAAAGCAAGGAGATTCGGGTGGTTTGTTATCGAGTAAATCCAAATATGAGTATAGTAAATATAGATATTAGTAAATAATGATATATACAAGAGTAAATGCAACAAATAAAAAGGGTAGGTTGTGTGCAAGTAGCAAGAACATAGGTGGTGTGACCCAAGATAATGGACAAACTTCTCAAAAGAAACATAAGACTACACGTTATAGACTTGTTGAAGGGAGAGTGTAGTAACTACGTCAGTATAATAGCATGGGAAAAAAATTACAGAGTGAAAAAGTGATGTGGGAGAAAACAAAAAAAATTTAAAAAATAAATATCAACCAACTAAAACAAACCTAAACTACACCTACCAATCAATTTAAAAAGAAATAAACATCAATCAATTAAAACAAACCGAAACTACACCCACCAATCAAGAGCCTCCACCTCACCCACACATTTGCCCCTACGCCAATGGAAATTCTCAAGCCCCACCCACAACGCCGCCTCCACGCCATACGCAAGTTGGTGTTCTCTGCGTGAAGAGGCTTCCACACGCACACTGTATGGTCTAAAAACTCACATGTTCGCAGTGGACTTTGCATAAATCTTAGTGTATAAAATCCCTATCATGTAAAATTAAGCATAACGTACAACTTGTAGATAAAGAGATAATAAAAAAGCTAGATTGGGGTTTTATTATAACCCGGGGGAAACTTTAAGGATATATGGATTACGGTGGATGAATTAACATACGAGGTACAAGGTTCGAGTGGCAACTAAGATTTTATAATACTTTGTTTTGATGCAGCTTAGAATTAGTAGATGAGTATAAAAAATGCACACATTTTTATTTATATAATTCTAAAGTAAATATAATTTAACAAATTTTAAAAGTCACATGATAAAGACTATTAATAATTAATCATATACAGAAATAAACTACCCATGGATGATCATATAACATCCATGTTATGGTTATAGTCATTGGTTCTTGGTTCTCTAAATCTTCGCAACCACCGTTTTTCAAAATTAAAACAATATACAATAAATAAATAAATATATTATTTTTTTATGGTATAAAGCCTAAAAAGTTAATAAAATTTGCTTATAGAATTGAAGTTTGAACGAAGAACCTTATACTATACTAATTCAGATTGTTTAAAAAGGTGTGCGCCCCCTTTTTGACACATCTTATTGAAAAAGATCAAGGGCTTGAAAGAAAGAAACAACCAGACCATCAAAAACGATAATACGCCGCTGCCGGGAATCGAACCCGGTTCACCCGGGTGACAGGCGGGAATACTTACCACTATACTACAACAACGTTTACTAACGAATCTTACCGAATTTAATTATACCTTACAAAATAAATTCATAAATCGACCAGTGGTCACACGCTCTTGTGTTATCTTTTGCATTTGGATTTACATGTGAACCGCCAAACACTCATGAACCACTATAACGGAAAACTTCCCACCAGTTCATTGCCATGGCGACCACCACCGCTTTCGCCACTACCACTACATACCTCCGCCGCCATCATCCAGCTGTCGGAACAACGTTTTCGAGCAATTGCATCAGTTTTGGTACCAAAGCAGTGGTTAAGTTTAGTGTCCGCAGTTCGGCCGATGATGCATCATCATCTCTGGCAGCTGCCGCAGAAGTAGAGTCGACGGAAGAGAGCTCGATTGAAGTACCAAAGGGACCTCCTTCGCTGATCTCTGCTCTTAATGTTGAAAAAGCTCTTAGAGGAATTGGTACTCCTTTTGGTTTTGTTTGATTTGTTATTAGTTTCGGTGCTTTCATAATCGATTATGTCGAACATGTAGAATAGATACACCATTGATGCTATACATACACCAGGTGAGTAATCACTAGGCCATATGACATGGCGAATGGTCATGTTAGTGTACCACATCTTACGGATCATATAATTTGATGACACCAACACATACGGCCCGCATAAAACATTATGGCCCATATGATGTACCAGTCTAACACGTTACAAGACCCTGTATGACTATTTTCTCTATGCCATACGGTCTGTATGATGTACCAGTCTAACATGTTACATGACCCATATACCGTATGACTATTTTCTCTATGTCATACGGTATGTGTGACATGTCGTGTCTTTATTATAGTGTGTCACTAATGTTCCTTTAAAAGTAGCCTGGATTTACTTAGTTTTGAGACATTAAAAGTGTGGCTGATGATTAATGAGGATTCTATTTAGAGTGCAGCCATTACAGATGTAGATCACTATGGCATTCTAGGTCTGAAAAAGGGATGTTCAGATGACAAGGTTAGTTAACATCTTCACTCATGTGATTTCAATTAGGGGTGTAAACCACCCGAGCTGAACCCATGCTCGTCGAAGTTCAAGCTCCGTACTTTGAATTTTTTTTCTAAGGCTTGAGCTCAGATTGTGAATTATTTTACAAGCTCGAGCTTGGCATAGGTTTGACTTATTTTTTTAGAGTTAACTGTCATTCCCGTCCATGTGCTTTGTTCACTTTTGCCATTTCAGTCCAATTTTTTAAAATGCACCAGTTTCCTCCCTGACATACTGGAAACCTGCCACTTCAGTCCAAAATTAAAACCCAGTTAAGTCAGACAGGTTTAATGAAGGGTATTTTTGTCCTTTCATATTTATTTTATTTTCACCTTCTTTTATGAAAGGACAAAAATACCCTTCGTTAAACATGTCTAACTTAACTAGGTATTAACTTTTAGACTGAAATGGCATGTTTCCAGTATGTCAGGAAGGAAACTGGTGCATTTTTTAAAATTGGATTGAAATGACAAAAGTAAACAAACCATAGGGACGAAAATGGCAGTTAACTCTATTTTTTATTTATAAGTTACTTAATATACATTTATAATTATTTAGATATATATACATTTGTAATCATAACTTCTATATATTGCGTAATACATATTATATAGTTAGTTTTGTTATAATTACATATATAAGAATTATTATTATTATGTAAGTATATATTTACTACACAAAATAAAAATTATATAAGAAAAGGTGCTTGTTTAGGCTGGTGAGCCTATTGTAGCTCGATAAATGAAGCTAAGGCTCAAATGGTTTTTAAACAAGTCTATTTTACAGGCCCAAGCTAGGGCTCGAGCTTGTTTAAGCTAAGGAACGACTTGGCTCGTTTAGTTTACACACGTAGATTTCACTCCATTGTTGGCTATCTTCAAACTTCAAATATAAATTCACCGCATATAATACATCTGATTCATGTTCCAGGTTAAACCTGCATATGATGTAAAGCTTGAAGAGCTAATGAACCAAGGACTCGAACAAGAGGAGCTAACCAAGAAGCTTGATCAATTAAAAGTTTGTATGATTATAAGAAGTTTAGGTTAATGGACACCAACTGTTTGATAAAATGTCTTTTTATGTTTCTATTGCGTCTCAGGAGTCGTACTCAATCTTGTCATCTGTGGAAGAAAGAAGGCTGTACGATTGGAGCCTAGCTAGGAATGAAAACGTGGATCGATATGCTTGGCCTTTCGAGGTTGATACTAATGAAACCAAAACCGTATTTTCACCCAACGATCCTCCACTGCAGGTAATCTATGAACCTGTTTGTTGTTTTATTTCAACGCGTTTACTTAAGCATGGTTTGTTGAGAGTGTTGTTTTAACTCAAACGGGTCTAATTGGTCAAAGGAAAATGTTACCTATAGCCAAACTGGTTTCATTAGGCTAAACGGGTCCAATAGGGTTCATGGGCTAAACGGGTTGAATTACGTGTAAAGTGTAAAGTGTAGTTTTAATGGATACAACTTTTTATATCATTTTATTCAAACATTTAAATTGTAGATAAAGAGTTTGTTTTTAATCATCATTACCTTTTTAAAGTGGAAAAAAACGTGTTTGTGGGTCAACCCATCCAATCTGACCTGAACACATTTTAACCCGTTACGCCTTTTATTAATTCATTGTTAGATATCACTTGAATCAGTTTTGTTATAGTCTTTGATAAATAGAATCCATGGCTACCATTTTATAGTTAAGAAACCATGTTTATGGATCAACCCGCTCAACTTGACCTGGACACGTTTTAACCCGTTACACCAAATAACGATTCTTTGTTAGATGTCATTTTGACCATTTTTGTTTTACTCTAAATCATTAAAAATGGATCTTAGTTACCTTTTTAAAGTGGAAAAAACGTGTTTGTGGGTCAATCCACCCAACCTGACTTGACATGAACGTATTTTAGCCTGTTATACCATGATTGATTTTTTGGAAAATATCACTTTAGCCCGTTTTTGTGGATCCAAAATAGCCCATGTTGTAAATGATGTTGTGTCCCGTAACCCACTTGATGAAGCGTGAATTGTAGATAATTTGTAACTTGTGCTCAATTGATTGTACTCATGTTACAGGAGCCTGAAAATGTTGAGCCAACAAGACTTGTGGGATACTTTCTACTCACCTGGATCATTTTATCCGTCACATTGTCCGTTGTTTTTAATCGCTAGATTGGTCTCAATTTGGGGAGATGTAACAAAATATTTATTAAGATTTGTTTTGATAACAAGTCTTTTCATATAACAAGTCTAATATTTAACATTAATTGAATTAATACTCGGGCATCAATTGTGAATCTAGGCGCTAAAAAAACGTCTAATATTTAACATTAACTGATTTATAACTCGGGCATCAATTGTCAATCTAGGTGTTAAAAAAAACGTCAGGCGTTAGCTCACATATTCATAGTCAATAAAAAAACTCCCATTACGAATAAAGGTTAATATCAGGCTCAATAATCTCAATCTCATAACATAACACGAAGGTATACATCAGTCCTTTATACATAGATTCTCAATCAACTCTAACTATAATAACAACTAACTAATACGGCTGGCATAACTAACTATTTATACAACTCTCATATATACAAATACCCTCTAATATGCCCCCTCAAGCTGAACGGGGAGTATCCACGTGAAGCTTGGACTGCAAGCTGTCAAAAGGAACACCAAATAAGCCTTTGGTCAAAAGATCTGCAATCTGAATCTGAAGTGTAATAGAAACATACCGAACATGTAAATTACCTACCAAAACCATGTCACAAAGAAAATGCAACTCAATCTCTAAGTGTTTGGAGCGTTGATGAAACAACGGGTTAACCGCAAGATATGCAGCTCCAATATTGTCACACCAAAGAGATGGTGGACAAGTCATCGTAATATGTAACTCATGCAGTATAGATGTAATCTATCGTAACTTAGGAGATGTATGAACAAGAGATGGATACTCAGCCTCAGTACTGAACATAGCAACTATATGTTGTTTCTTAGAACTCGAACTAATGAGGTTGGCCCAAGAAAAACACACTAACCTATCGTAGAACGTCGATCATCGGGACACACAGATCAGTCAGCATCACTATAAGCATGCAAATCAACAGAAGTAGACCGGTGCATACATAAACAATGAAAATGGTACCCTTAAGATACCGTAAAATCCGCTTGACAACAACCAAGTATCGATGTGTCTAAAGAAACTAGGACACCTTACTAACTGCATAAGCAATCCCTGGTCGTATCAACACAAGAACTGTAATACACCAATAGTACTCCGATTCCTAATAATTGGTTGTGAGAACCGTCATCGAAGGTAGAAAAAAAAGGAGCTTGAGGAGCATTGTGGGATGTTGTCTCAGATTATTCTTACGGGCCAAAGATGCATGGTCTTGGCTAGGAGAAAAGTCGGGATTTTTCAGTAAGCTCGGTTAAGTTGTTGTTAGCATGTGATCAGGATATCAATGGTAACTATGCTGTGTAAGTGGGTGCCTAGTAAATGCAACATATTTGCGTGGTGGGCGGAGATGGAAAGACTTCCTACACGGGAAGCCTTACAAAAAAGAAACATTCAGGTTGAATCTTTGAATTGTGTTATGTGCAGTGAAGATACAGAGTCGGCAACTCATGTGTTTACGGCCTGGGAGGTGGCATTGCGGGTCTGGTTTTTAATTGGGATATGGTGCTAGGTCCCAGCGATCTTCGCTTTCTTAGTCCGGGATCTCCTTGAAGTTCATAACCATGCAAGTCTTGGAAAGGTACAACGAGAGGCGTTTCAAGGAATTATGATAGTATCGTGCCGGAGATTATGGAAAGTTAGTAACGAGATGCTCTTTTCGAATAAGGTGGCCAAAGGAGAAGAGATTGTGGGAGATGTGAAAACGTTAAGTTATCTGTGGTACAAAAACTGATTAAAAAATAAGGATATCAGGTGGGAAAACTAGTGCAAATTTAATGTAATGTAAATATTGGCTCTCCTGGGGTTTAGTAGGTTGAGCTTGGTTTAATGAAATACACCTTTTAAAAAAAATAGTTATAATATAGAAGAAATAGAGAGACATTGATACACTAAAATGCAAAAAGACATAACGGATCTTCGTATCACCCCCACAAAATATAAATATCTTCGGTATCATATTATGGACTCGGATTCTCACATGATGTATTAAAGATTTGCTCCTTTTTCTTGTGTAAAAGTTTGTTTGGGATATATTGTTGTTGTACCATTTTGGTAAAATATCTTCACCGGATTTACATGTTGTCTGCCATTTTTTTAAAGATATTGCATTAGATAACGTTTAGGGAATCACACATGTTTGATTTGATTTGATATCTTGAAGATTATGGATGTTAGAGATATGTAACACATCTCTAGAATATTAAAAGTCAAATAAATGAACCAACAAAATTTGGGCTTTCAAATAGTTAAAATGTAGGTATCGTTTGATTTTTTTTTTTTTTTTGGGTCTAGCCACTTGATAGTGTTGGTTTTTCTTGGTTACTAGCTGTTAAAGAAAATAAAAGAGTAAAATGTTAAAATTATTTTTAAAGTTTGGTTATTTTTTATCATTTTAGTAAAAAAATAAAACTTTTTTTTGTAACTACACCCCAAAATTTCATTTTTATTTTTATTTCCATCCAAATTATTAACTTATTGACGATTTTGGTAATTTCCAAACTTCATGGATGATTTTGACAATTTGCCAATTTATTCTTTTATTTTTTAATTTTCTTTCTATCCTTAAATAAATAAATAAAAACGTACTCATAAATATAGTATATATATACACAAACACATATACACACATTTGTATATATACACTTATTTTTTTTTTTACCTTTAAAATAAAAAATAATAACTTAACTATAATATATATACATATACATACACATTTATAATTATATATACACACACATTGACGAAGCCTTATTACTCCGCAACCCTACCGATTAATTTTGCCAAAAATTTCTTAATTGTTTTCATAGTGTAAAATATTAGACTTTCAAAGACTCCGGCCCCTACCAATTTGGATTTTGAGAGTCCGGCTCCCACTGAGTTTTCGTTGAAGTTTCGCCACTTTATACACACACTATACACACTCTTTCTCTTCTATCATTCTCTCTTCTCCACCTCCATCACCACCACCACCACTGTCGTCGCCACAACCACCCTATCTATCTCGGCACTTGTATCTCACCTCCGCTCGTCGACCCATCGTACCAAACATCAATACCACCCTTCTCTCTCGCCGTACCAAGTATCATTGATTTATTATTATTTTTTAATTAAAGGTAAAAAAAAATTAAAAAATAAGTGCATAAATATATAAATGTGTGTATATGTATATATTTTATTTATAATTATTTTTATTGTTTTTTATTTAAAGATGATTTTTTTATAAAATTTAAAAACAAAAGAATAAATGAGAAAGTATCAAAAAAGTCCCTGAGGTTTAAGAATTGCCAAAATCCTCTATGGAACTTAACGATATATTTTAACAGAGTTAGTGATTTGAATGGAAATGAAAACAAAAATAAAACCTTAAGGTCAGTTACTAAAGGTTTCATTTTTGGACCGAAATGGCAAAAAGTGATCAAACCATATCGACGATTTTGGCATTTTACTCAAGAAAATATAATATAAACCATAATTTTTTTTAGTAATTTTAATGTTATTAAGTCATTTGAATGTAGCTAGATTTATATAATACAAAAGAGAAATCATATAAAAAAAAGTCATAACAAGCTAGAAGTTATGTAGTATATCCTTGTTCGAGACTATTATGAATTTTGACACTGATGAATATGGTGGTTCAAGGAGGCGAAGCCCCTTAGTGACAAGGTGGTTCTTAGTAGGCATCTCTCTGACTTAGTGACAGAGGTTTTTAGTGACATGATTTACTTATTGTAAAGAAACATAAAAACATTACAAGACTACTTGAAAATTTTCTTTTATATATAAATGAACACCTCACATAATTTTTCGCTCAAAACACTCAGCCGATAATTATGTCAAGACGGAACACTCGAGTCGAGATGAACCAAACAAATATTATAGCTTGACAAGTGATCAAATTTAAACTGATTGACCAAAACACATATAACATCAAGAGGTCTTTGCAAGAGTTGTAGTATAGGCTTGGGTTAAGGTGTGGATTATTTAGAAAAAGTGGCTAAAGTTGCAAAAATGTGAGTCTTATCTTTTGATATTTGTTCGTGACTTCAGGTGGAACTGTACAATGGTATTGTCATGCTATAATGGCTATACGATTTTATAGCTTGCGTTTATTTGACCGGCTACATGCTATTTTCTGATCATCACTCTCATCTTTCAAGATACAGGTTTTGTGGTTTAGAAGAGGTTACGCAATAGGTGTTTTTCTTCAAAGACAACATTTGTGCTAAAACGGGTTAAAGTAAAAAAAAAAGGTTTATTTTTGGTTTAGTGAGCGTATAATGTGATGTTTGAATCGCAATGGATTGGCTAAAATAAGTTTTCTAAAGGTAGGCAAAAAGTAAAGAATATTGGCTAAAAATAATGGGCTAAAAATGATAATCCTAGTGCCTCAATCACTTGTTTACTTGCGTTGGATTTGGTGTTTTAGAACGTATACATTTATCAAGTTGTAAATTTATAGGGAAAGGTCTGACTATAACATTAATTTTCAAATGAATGAGCATGCATATATATATATTGTGTGTGTGTGTTTTGTATATATTAGTGACACTCAATAAGGCTAAAAAATTCTCACATTAAAATAGGTGGGAAAGATATAGTGTGATTTTATATCAAAGAAAATTTTATTTTTCTACTTGCCATGTTTAAAAATTTCCTTTGTTTTTAGAAATCAAAGACATTATTGGCTTTTAGCATTGTAAATGCATTTGTGATGCGAGTTCTATACACACCTTTAGGTATTTTTGCCAAACAATTTACTTATTTAAGGCTTGGTTCAGTCGCAAATGTTCAAATTTTTACCATTCTTTATTCCCCTCGCCACTGTTAAAATGCACATTCTCCCCTAATAAGCCCAAACACATGCCAAAAGAAGGAAATATATATAAAAAAAAAAAGAAATACATATAAAAAGTGTAGGGAAAGAAGATAGACAAAATCTCCCTTGTTTGGAATCGATTTTCCCCCATGTGGCATGTGTCCACATTTTCCCATGTGCAACTTGCAAAAGATAACATCTACCATACAAACATACCAGTTGTTCATACAAACCATCCTAAAGATAAGTTAACATAACCATACATAAATTAAAAAATAGTATAGTTTAAAAAGATAAATATTGTCTAAGTAAACATCAAGGCACAATATCAACAACGACGAAACCATGAAACCACAAACCTTCTAATCATCTCCCGCCTCATCGCCTGAGCCATACTCCCCGTATTAAGTCTCCTTGTACATATAGTTGACATTCTGAAGAATGCCACCAATGCTCCCTCTATTAACCTTACCATGTTATCTATGGATTCTGTCAGTGTGTAGGTTTATAAAATGCAGTGGATGGAATCCTAGAGGCTAGTGTACAACTCCATCATATAGGGAAAGCTTGGCAAGAACTGAGGCTGGTATGATGAACTGGCCCCTGACTGGAGGCAAAAGGGTGGATCTGTGGGGGTGGTGGTGGTGGTTGAGTCTGGAGTGTTGGGTCTACATCCATCTGGAGAGCTGGGTCATTATGGTCCATATATTCCCATCCTTGTCCTGAAACTTGACTTCCCTGTTAGGTAATATGCATTGATGTTTAGGGGTCTATAATATGCTAAGTCACTCAAGTGTGGGCTAATTCCTTGGATCAGGCCTTGTGGCATATACACAAGATATGCTTTGTACAAGTAGGCTAATATGGCCTGCAGAATATTGGTGTAGCTCGGGAGGCTTTTGCATTGCCGTATAGGTATTGACAAAAGAGGTACCTCATGTTTAGGGGTGTTTAAGTGACATTACAGTTAACAAGGTGTGGTGTATATATAAAAAGTGAATTTTTTTTGTCGTTTCATACACTAGTTCAAGTTTTAATATTTACAAAAGCACAATAAGATATTATGACACTATACTTCACATTGGGCAACTGCACCCATCGTTGGTGTAATTTAGTGATGGTAACATACAATACAACAACTTTTGGTACCGACTCTTCATCAATGTCTAATCAATCCAAAAGTAAAGGGTTAATTTTGTGGCTCATAAACTAAAAAGATATAGTTGCAATGAATGATAGTAAATGGGTGTTTGAGATATTTGATACCTATTGATGCTTCGTTAACAAAAAGTTATCATGGATCACAATAACCTGGTTTTGAGGCAAGAAGTTGTATTCTATTAGTGCCATAAAATTGTGGAGTTCTTCTTCAGGTAATGCCCCACAAGGTCGGATCAAACCACAACGATATTGTTGAATCAATAGGGAAACCACATATCGTCGTGGTTTAGTATTCAGTAGGAAAATATCATAAAGGGTTTATACAACCCATCACTATGGACCCCTTGGTTTGGCGTTATCTCCCTAAGAGTAGTAACACTAGTATAAACAAAGTCCTCTACGCATTTGTGCTATCTCCACTATTTGGAAAGAGCTTACCAACCCAAAGTACCATACCAAAACCTTTAACCCCTTGTTGGCATCAACAAGTTTGACTCTACATAAACATAGAAAACATGGATGTTCTACGCTAGCGGCAACATAAGATTATTGGTTAGTTTTTAAGGATTTAGAAGAAAGATTGCATGTTCCACGCTAGCAGCAACATGGATTTTTCACTAACTTTAAACATGTATATATTTCTTAAAGTCATTAACACACATACCCACACCTCTTGTTAATCCATCTCTTGTTTTAGTTAAGTCCCCTTCAAGGGATTTGTTTCCCCTAAACACCCATAGAAACCTTAGCCATAATGGCCATCAAGATAGTTTTTACCAAACTTTAAAAGATTGTATTAATCATTACAAGATTGGTAACACTTTAATGATTGTTCCAATTAATCTTAGTGATTACAATGATTAGAGAAAGTGGGTAGAAGAAGAGTGTGTTGTAGAGTAGAAGAAAAAATTGAGCAAGTGAAATGGGAGACCAAAGAGCTTTGTGTATAGTGTCGGGGACGAGGCACGACCCGTGCCTGACTTTTTTAATCGAATCAAGAGCTGGGAGTTAGGCACAGGGTGTGTCTCCTAGACACAACCCATGGTCAGCTTTGCGGGGTCCATGGATCTTCGAAAATCTTCCAAAAATCTTTTTGTCATTTTGTGGTTAAGGCATAGGGCATGGGGGTGTTTGGTTTATTTCTTGGCTGGAGTTTGAAAACGATCTTCAAAAGACACTATATTCCTTTATGATGGAGTACGAGGCGTGCTTGGATAGCTTTTCAGCATCTCTTCGGATTTTCATCCAGAATTGCTTCGTTTGTTTGATTGGGTTCGTTTTGTCCTGAAAATAAAAAATTACACCAAATTAAGTCTCTTTCAAATATATTTCCAACAAAACCAATTAAAAGTGGGTTTATTTGATAAAAAAACATGTATATTTAGACACATATTAGTAGTAGAAGACAAAAAGCTTTAAAAGGTTTACTACCCCCTAGCATCTCCACGCTGAAACAATGAGTTGCCGAGCACGCAGTGAATATACCTAAATAGTGTTCTTTTTTATTTGTTGGGGTCGTACTTTCCTGAAGCAATTTGGGCTTAGGAATTCTTCCTGATTATTCCTTTGTTTGGGTTATTCTTGTCCACTAAATCTGGGAATTACAAGAGTAAGTTGTTCCATATACCCAACCTTAATACTTTAGAAGTGTATAATCACATGGATACCCCAAATTGAGACACCGAGGTAGTCCTCCACCCCCCCCCCCCCCAGCCTAAACTGAATGTAGCCATCTTTATTCATCACTAATCTTTCAGTCTCAAAGTAAAAGGACACCAAAAACTCATAATTGCATTCGTTGATTAATTCATCATCAATCTCCAAAAACCTTCTTAGCTGGCTGGTTGGGAACCAAGTCCAACAATTTTGATGCTTGCCTCACTTGCTGCAGAGTTTCATAGCATATATTCCTAGGGCTTGATTAGGTTGTTCAACCTTGACCTACACTAATCTTCATTCTTCCTCTTGAATTGTAACCATGAGTGATCCTCTAATACTTAAAAGCGATTACAAGACTCAGAAAAATCACAATAACACCCAGATTCTACCACTGGAATGAGGCACGGGTCGTTCCTACCAGGCACTCCCCATGTCGGGTTATTATAGCAATTTAAAACTAGTTTTTGTTCGGTTCAAAATTGTAGGTTTCTTTCGCATGGATCTTGATAAGATTGATGAATGAATCAAGAGTTCGGAATCCTCTTGATCCACTGAATATATAAACTAATAGAAGAAAGCAAACACAAATACTTTCAAAGCAGCCTTGTATTGATCATCGGACAGGAACATTTACGATCATTCTAGACCTCACAAACACACAAATGCACAACCATTTTCTGTGATCATCTCTCAAACTCTCTCTCTCTCTTTCTCTCCATAGTGACTCCTTTGGATTTGCTTAATATCTGGTACATAGATATACAACGAACATGATATCTGGTCTTGAAGTAGTAAGATACATCAAAGATCTGATGATTGCTTGATACTGAGTTTGATCCACATCTTGGTCACAATATGCATCTGGACCAAGCTTGTGATTTTCACAAATGCGTGTATTATAAGTAGAGCAATCCTCCACTTTCAAACAACTCAAAATGTCATACACATACTTAGTTTGATGTATAAATAACCCATCCTTCTTCCATTCAACCTTCAACCCTAAGAAGAATGATAATTCACCCATTGCACTCATCTCAAACTTAATCTTCATCACTAACGTAAATTCATGACACATGTTCTTATTAGATGACCTAAAGATGATGTCATCCACATATGCCTGTACAAGCATAAATTCTTCCTTCTTTCTCTTGATGGAAAGCATATTGTCGAATTGACCCCTTTCAAAGCCAGTTGCTAAAAGGTAATTTGACAGTGTCACAAACCACACCCTAGGTGCTTGATGCAATCCATAAAGTGCCTTATCCAATTTATAAAATTGATCTGGATTAGTAAACCCATTTGGTTGAGAGACATACACCATTTCTTGGACTTTCCCGTAAGGAAATGCACTTTTTATGTCTAGCTGATGAACTTTAAATCCCTTTAAAATCCAAATGCTAGAAACAAACAGATTGCTTACAACCTTGCAACTGGTGCAAACACTTTCTTGTGACTAAAACCTATCACCACTAACCGAGCCTTATTTCTATTCACCATATGTGACAACTCTCAAAAAGATCCCACAACAATCCGTAATCAAATCCCGAAAATGTGTCGACGAAATCAAAACGAAAAGAGTTAAAAAAATCATTGTCGCGTGACACGACAAGACAATCTTGATTGTCGCGTTGTGCGATGGCGTCTGATTCCCCCAGGTACCACGTGGTAAGCCTACGTGGCTGACTAAGCACACCTAAGCCCTAGCCTGCTTATTCGCGTGACGCGACCAGACAATCTTGGCCCATCGCATGGCGCGACAAAGGCCCAATTCCATCCGGATAGATATGACCTCGTCGCGTGTCGCGATAAGGAATCCTTGCTTCATCGCCTCGCGCGACAGCGTCACTTTTCAGCTATAAATAGCATGAGTTTGGGATAGTTCAGACTGCACAAACGAATTCGTGAAATTCGATTTTTAAACCTCTTAAAACTCTGCTCCCAAATCCTTGTTTCGATACCTGTGTAGGAAACCCTAATATCTGAAATGATATCCTATCTGATTGATCTGAAACCCTAGCAACGAAAAGCTGAAGTTCTTCTGAATAAGGTGATACTTTATACGTTGCGGTTTTGATCTCATCCTATCGTTGAAGTTTGATTTCGTTTCTTACACTAATACGTGTTACATTTATGTATCTAGAAATTAGAGCTTATAACTAGGAGGCTACTAATATAGCAATGTGAGTCATTCTCTTTTTATCAAATGTTTTCAAAACCCTAAATATTTTCCAATTATTACTTAAATTATAGTTCTTAAGTCTTTGTATTCTTACTGGAAAACTACTGCTAGCATTTGGGGTTTTGTATACATGACTTGCTATACTTTGCTATTTGGACAATGGGTTAGCCAAATAGTGATATGACCATAGTCACAGAAAATGCCGAGTGACAAATATCATTGAGTAATTCTTTGCTATTGGACAATGAGATAGCCAATAGTGATATTGTAAGATATAAACAAATGTAAAAACTCTTAATGTAGTAATTATAAGGAATCTGCTTTTCATACAATTGAATGAACTCACTAGTATTTTCGCTGATCAAATGTTTTTAAAACACGTTTCAGGTGATTTACTGTTAAGAGGAGGAAAAATGCTACGAGGTACTCAAGCTTATATAAGTGGGTATATAACCTGAATAAAACGTGTTTTGTAATTAATGATTTATCCCTGTGAAAATCCTTTATGTAAATATGGGTTTCATGCCATAGTTTATAAAATGAAAACTACGGTGTGTGAAAACTCCGATATTTTTTCCTGACACCCGATCCTGATGAAAATTCTGCTGCAATAATTTTAATAAACACCGGTACCACTTGATCTGCTCATGGCTCTCGTCCAGGGTAGAGTCAGGGGTTGTGACACCATACCTTGGTTATCTCTCTTACACTTGAACACCTACTTGGTGCCAATTTCATTTTCTCGTTCTGGCAAATCAACTAACTCCCAGACTTTCAACTTCTCAAACTAAGCTAATTCTTCCTACATAGCCTCTACCCATGCATTATCTTCAGAGCCATTTGAAAATTCTTAGGCTAAACTTGAGAGATAAAGAAGCTATATGTAACACCCTGTAAATCTTGTCCAATAGTATAGTGACACGTGTTGTTTTTTTTAAATATAGTCTGTTAAAGACCCTAAGGACTAAAGGCGTCAACATGCTCAATCCGAGCCTCTGAGTGACGGGCCAATGTCAACATGCATTAATAACAGCCTCTGAGTGACTGATATGTCAACATGCTTAAATCATTAGCCTCTGAGTGACTAATATATCAACATGCTTGAAATTTGGCCTTTGAGTGACTAATATGTCAACATGCCTAGCCTCTGAGTGACTAATATGTCAACATGCCTAGCCTCTGAGTGACACCGGAATCAACATGCTTATCATAAGCCTCTGAGTGATCCTTTGTGAAGTCCTAAACTCTCATACGTGCAATTTGTTGGACGAGAGGGTTCAACTTCGTAAATATGTGAAAGTTGGATAATGGAGGGATTAAAAGTGTCAACATGTTAATTTATACCTCTGAGTGACCTTTTAACGAACCGAGAGCTCAACAATGTCCCGGCATAATCCCGGGTATGCCACGTATTGGCTACGGAGGGCTAAAAGTGGAAAAAGGTGTTTTAAAAGGTTTTTATAAGCTTTATAAAGTTAAGGGGCTAAATTGTCAAAATTTCAAACTGGCCTTGGGGCGGTCGCGGGCCGCGAGAGACCAGGCCTGGGTCTCTCGCGGGGCGCGAGAACAAGTCTGATGCAGAAAATTGTTTGGCAGCCAAGCAAAGCTCCAAAACAATCTAAATTTGAAACCATGGACTTGTAATCATCTATGCCACATTTTGGGACACTTGTAAGCTTCCTCTTACACCCTAAACACCTGGCTTCACCTCCTTTGAGCTCTCCAACTATAAATAGGTGATCAAGTTCACCATTTGAACTTGCACCTTTCTAAATCATAACTCTTCTCCCTCCTCTGGAAGTTCCTAGCTGAAAAGAGCATCCAAATTAGTTCTCTTGCATTGTAGGAACCTCTTGTAAGTGTTCCTTGCTCTTGCATTTTCGTTTATAGGCTTTTATAGCCAAAAGTCAAGCGTTTTACGGAAAACGCTTTGACTTTCGGTTAAGACCATTATGGTCCAGCCATCGTTCGAAATGAACATGGCTTAGTGATCATAATAAGGTAGGTGTTAGTCCCTATAAAGGGCACCTCCTGAAGATCACATTTGCTAGACCAATTGACGGGTCAAAGTTATGATATTAAAAAGTCAAACATGCCATTTTTCGGAAAAATCATAAATTGATCTTGTATATGTTATGAAACCTGTTTTGACACTTAAACAAGTTGGTAATAATTATTAGAACCTGTAAGAACATGTTCGGCTTGTCAATTTCAGTTCTAGGGTCGGTTCGCAACCGAAAGTCGCGGAGTTTGACTTCTGCTTTGACTTTTGATTCTGACCCGATTTAGATTAGTTACCTATTGATCTAAAGTCACATTATGATTGTAATATAATGTAGCATAACCATCTGAGGTTATATTACATGATCATAATCAGAATCCAAGTTTATGCGCAAGTTCCATAATTATGCCATCTTTGACCAAAATGTCCTTTTTGCATAAAACAAGGTTTTAAATGGTAATGAACTTGAAAATGAGTTTCCTACTGATGTAATATTATAAGTAGGATTATTTGGGATGTTAAACCAAGTTATAAACTGAGTTTTCAAGCAGGTCCTTAAACTATGTCGATAATTGATGATTTTAGCCACAAATGCCCTTGTGGCTTATAAAATAGTTTTAATCAAATCTTTTCAAGATAAAGCATTTACCTACTGATATGTTATATTAGATAATATATTTTAAACATTTTAATCTGACCTTAACATCAGTTTTCATAAACATCGCATAAAGACGTCATTTTACGACATAAGCGCCGTTTTGGCGCATAGTATGGTTTAAACCATATTATTGACCAAGACTGATACCTACTGATTTTAAAAACTTATTTTAAACATAATTAAAGTAGGTACATGTTATAAACTCAGAATCCCAAATAATTTATAAACTATGTGTAAAATGACCAAAATGCCCCTACGGCGCATAGTTTGGTCATAAAAGATAATTTATACATATAATTGATATCCTACTGATATTATATCATAAATAAAATATTTTTCCAGAATACTCATGATTTTAAACTTAAAATATGTTTAAGTCCCTTTTATACGGTATATAATTACCGAAATGCCCTTATGAGACATAGTTTCGTTTTAAAACCATAACAGACATATAAGTTGATATCCTACTGATATCTTAACTTACTAAAAATATAATGGTATATAGAACTTGTACATGACTTATCCGGTTACCCGATATCGCTAATATGCGCACAGTTACGTATATGTAACTATTTTACGGAAATTAACCGAAACGGGTTTAACCTTATCATTTAAGTTTCAAAATCCAGAATGTTTATAGTTTACCCATATTACACAAGTCAAGTACTTGTCGGGATTAAACTAAATTCTATCCAGTCATCATTTAATCAAGCGTTATACGTAATGATCATGTATATTATTCGGTTTATAAGACCATTAGTATTTAATTGGCTAGCTTATGCCATAATCTAGACTAGAGCCTTCCCGGTAAATGCTATCTGCACTTGGTACTTTTGTATACGGCTGAGTTATTTAAAAATAAAAGAAGAAGACCAGCTCAGGTAAATACTCTCGACTTATTTTCCCTATACGGGCTTGGGATACGGTAAATTATTACCGCTTGGTCTAAAACGAGGTCAATCGAATGCCCGCTTGTGGCTAGTAAACCCCATATTTCGTTTTAATTGGTTTTGTTTGATAACTTAAACATCGGGGGTTAAATTACCGTGTCTTGGATATCCTCGGCTCAATACATTAGTTATTGGCCACGACCTTAGCACGCAATATGCCCAAGATGTTGGGGATGACTCCTTCATGAGTCCTGAGTGGTGTGTTTTTAATCATATCTCGGTTTTTGTCCCGGGCCCTGAATGTATTGACAAACATGTGAATCTGATACAAGGTTGCAAGGTCAACTTTCCCAAGTTAATAAAAGATTTTGTGCCTTTTGCACTTAAAACCATTTCAAAGTTTTCAAAATGAGTCAGTTGGGTGTATTTACCAGCGTAAGCTGACGTATCGTCCAAAGACTAAACTGCAGGTACAATACGAAATAGGCTGGAAGCTGCTCGGTAGTGAATAAGAGGATCTTGAAAATCCTTAGATCTGCCTAAAGTCTGTTTTATATTCTTTCTTGTACATTTTATGATCCGCATGTGGATCTTCTATTATGAGCTTGTATATTATTTTATTTTGAACATTTGGTTTGTACTAGTAATTTTACTCCAAGACTTCCGTTGTGCTATGTTTAATTGACAATGATGTTATCAACTTACGTCACGATACTCCCTACCTGGGCCCACCGGTGTATGGATTTCGGGTTGGAAATCCGGGGTGTGACAGGTTGGAATCAGAGCCAACGTTTGAGAGAATTAAACACTAGCCTTTTGTGTTTAGTCTCAAACTTACACGAGCACATTCCTTAGACTTCTGAGTCTAGGCATTGACCTAGGATTACTCATTTCATTATTAAGTTATTTGTATGTTTTTAAATTGATTTTAAACAGGAAAATGCCGCCACGTGTACAGGGACAAAGTGGAAGAGGAGACGGTCCAATGAGGGGAGGACCATCGGGGCGTATTCCTCCTCAACCTCATAATTCAGATGCTTACCAAGAATCAGGAGATTCGTCTCCTTGGCAACCAGCGAGACGTTCCGTCTCTAATAGACATTCACCTTCACATTCCCAAAATTCTTACCACTCACACCATTCTTACCATTCTCACCATTCCCATTCTCATCACTCCTACCATGAAGAATTTAACGCCAACCATTATCTTAACACGCCCCAACTGACCAAAATCAGTTGGACCAGCCACATCCTATGGACGATGACTCCGACCCGGAGATGCCACCATCGGGATCTAATATGCATTCCATTGAAATTTCGAGCGATTCAAACTCATACGCCGGATCGCCCTACCAGGGTTCTAACAAGTGGACCCATATTGGAATCAATTTACTTTTGCCCACACTCATTCTCATCACACTCAACCACCCCCTGTTCAAGAAGATGTCCACATGGAACCGGTGGACCAACCTCAACCACCACCTGAACCACCTAGAAGGAAGTGTGGAGCACGTATGTCGGTACGTGCAAGACAAAGGTCGGTATCGCTGCCACCTTTGCCCAATTCTTATCCCATAATTCAAGAGGACCCACAAATGGGTGGACCTTCTAATGTTTCACCTATAGTGGAACCAACATCAACACCTGCAGTACAACCACAACCATCGGGTTACACCAACCCAATCCCCACATATCCAGACACGTCTGTGTATGATCCTTTTAATCCGTCTACACCAGTGGACTATCAAGCATGGCCGCAAGACCCATACATGCAGGCGGTTATGCACAATGCACTTTACCCGTCTCCTTTCCCACCTACTTATCCACCGACTGGATATCCAACTTATGGGTACGAGTATCCGATTAGGCCACAACCTCAACCACAACCTCCGCCACCACTTGAGGCCATTAATGAGGCCTTGGAACGGATGAAAGAGATGCAGCAGCAGGCGGAGAAAATGGAGAAGAAGACAAATAAATTCTTCAAGAAACTCTCCAAATTGGTCAAGGGAAAGAAAGACGAGTAAAGTCTCTTCTAATTATATGTAGTCCCTGCGAGGACATTGTTATTTCGTTAGTCCCTGCGTGGACATGTTTATTTCTTTTAAAGTCCTTGCATGGACAGTTCATTTTCTAGTATTGTAATTTCTTACGGAAATTTAATAAAGTACTTTGGAATTATATATATGTATCCATCCTCTTGAAAACGAGCGTCTCGAATTTATGCTCTGCGATATAATTCCAAAAAGATCTTAATGGTTTTGATTTGCCGGGTGGCACAGACCACATATTTGGCCAAATATATAAATGATAGTTAAGAACGGAAGGGTCTTCTATCATGATAGTTAAGGGAAGTTATCCTTCTATCTAGAGGTGGTGGACTAGGTTCAAGCCTCCAAGTCATTAAGGTCAATGCAACCGGGACTATTAATCAACCGTTAAGATCCTCTTATATTAACATTCAAGTAATGTGCATACTCATGGTTGTGTGACTTGAGGAATCACACTAACCTTCAAGGTAATGGACTATGTCCTAACCTTACAAAAAGCCCTTGTGATCTATTTGATCCCGGCTAAAATAGCCCTTGTGATCTGTTTGATCCCGGCTAAATATCACCAGTGCGGTGATGAATAAAACATCCATTAGAGATGTAGTATAAAATAGCCCTTGTGATCTATTTGATCCCGGCTAAATAGCCCTTGTAATTTGTTTGATTCCGGCTAATATCACTAGTGCGGTGATAAAACATCCATTAGAGATGTATTTATATAGCCCTTGTGATTTATTTGATCCCGGCTAAATAGCCCTTGTAATCTGTTTGATTCCGACTAATATCACAAGTGCGGTGATAAAACATCCATTAGAGATGTATTTTATATAGCCTTTGTGATCTATTTGAGCCCGACTAAATAGCCCTTGTAATCTGTTTGATTCCGGCTAATATCATTAGTGCGAGGATAATTAAATATCCATTAGCGATGTTGTGCCTATGTGCCCTATTTTATGTCCATTAGTGACAGGCCTATGTGCCATAATCCATGTCCATTAGTGACAGGCCTATGTGCCATATTTTAAAATGTCCTTTATGACAAGCCTTTGTGCTATATATAATTGTCAAATATGACAATGACAGTTGTGACATTGCGCTCCCTTGTCTAGTAATAAATGGACTATGTCCAGATTGTAATTTGCCTATGATGGTCCTATTAAGACCTAGGCCAGATATAGTTATATTAAGCCTAAAAGGTGATGTTATTCACACTAGCTAAATTAGGCAATGGATTTTTATATCCAATGTTTAAAAGCCGATATGGTTGTTATACCATGGCTAAGAGAAATTTTATTGGTATTATAAAATCAAAGCTTTGAAGAATGGCTAATTCTAATGAGGCACAAAGTAGCCATAGGAACATCAAAGACGCCGAAAATATAGCCATAAATGATAATGACTTCCAAGCACGCATTGATGCGGCTGTGAAAAGGGCCATGGGTAAGGCCATAGAAAAACTAAGAGAGTCGAGTGCTACTCGCTCTAAACCATTATCTATTCCACCATCTTCAGCTCATAGGGAGAGCTCCGTTCACTCTTTGAATGCGAAGAGTGAACCAAGGAAAATAGATTTCGCTCAAAGGTCTCGTTCTGTTAAAGACGAATGTACCTACAAGTACTTTCTCTCCTGTAAACCCCGAGACTTTAATGGGGAAAAGGAGCTTGAGAAGCCCTAAAGTGGCTGGACGAGATGGAAACCATTGTAGACATCAGCAACTGTGCTGATAAGGATGTGGTCAAGTACGTATCACAATACTTCAAGGGCGATGCCCTAATATGGTGGAAAGCCATGATACAGTCTACAGGTAAAGTACACCTGTATAATCTGGGATGGTCCAAATTTGTGGATCTTATTAAGGAAACCTACTGCCCACCACATGAGGTGGAGAAAATAGAGACAGATTTCTTGTCTCTATCAATGAAAAACCTAGACTATCGGAAGTATGTTTCCGATTTCAATTCCCTATCTAGGTTAGTTTCCTATTTGATTACCCCTGAATCCAAATGCATTGCTCGTTTTATTAATGGGTTAGCACCTGAGATTAAGGGCATGGTAAAGGCTGCTCAGCCTAATACCTATAGGTCTGCTGTAGACCTATCTCTCTCTCTCTCTCACCCTTGACTTAGTAAGGCAGAAGTCAGTTAAGCCAGAAACTGACAGGAAAAGGAAGAGAGAAGAAAACAACTCCCATAAGTTCAATAAGAAAAATAAAGGAAGATTTGGGTTCAAAGGGAACCAAGGCAAGTCAGCTGTGATGCCATTTTGCAAGACTTGCAACCGCAAACACTGGGGACAATATACTTCTGATCCACAAGCTAGACCTTGTGGCATTTGCAAAAGGAAAGGGCATAAGACCCTATAATGTAAAGATCTTAAGGATGCTGTATGCTATATCTGCAATGAAAAAGGGCATATTGCGACTAACTGCCCTAAGAATTCGAGGAATAATAATTCGAAGCCTGGAGGGGCCAAGAAGGGAAATGCATGCGCTTTTTGGCTGACTGCTAAGGAAGCTGTTAATGACAATAACGTCATAACAGGTACTTTCCCCATTAACGATATTTATACTAGAGTTCTTTTTTATTCGGGTGCAGATAGATCTTTTGTTGATCATAAGTTTTGTAAATTGTTAAATTTACCCATAAGAACTCTAGATAAAACCTATGAGATAGAACTTGCTGATGGAACGATAGAGTCCACATCTTCCATTCTTGATGATGCTCTATATCCATTAAGAATCATCCCATCCCTATCTCTCTTCTACCAATGAAATTGGCGGGGTTCGATGTTGTCTTAGGCATGGATTGGTTATCTCATAACCAAGCCCGCATTGCCTGCGATAAGAAGCTCATCGAAATTAAAACCCCATCTGGTGAAGTAATCACCATCCCTGGAGACTCACACTTTGGATTGCCAGACAAGGTGTCGTTATTTAAGGCATCCAAGTGTCTGAGAAAAGGTTGTGTCATCTACATGGCACAAGTAACCATAAATGAGCCTAAGCCAAATATGGAAGACCTACCAGTCATCCCAAAATATTCCGATGTAATCCCAGAAGAATTACAAGGACTACCTCCAGACAGGCAAGTGGAGTTCAAGATTGATATTATAGCAGGATCTACACCAGTAGCTAGAGCTCCATATAGGCTAGCACCAATAGAAATGAAGAAATTAAGAGCGCAGCTAGACGAACTTTTAGAAAAAGGCTTTATTCAGCCTAGTTCCTCACCTTGGGGAGCTCCTATACTCTTTGTAAAGAAGAAAGACGGTTCGATGCGAATGTGTATCGATTACCGAGAACTGAACAAGTTGAAGATCAAGAATAGATATCCTCTGCCTAGGATCGACGATTTATTTGACCAACTTCAAGGGGCTAGTTATTTATCCAAGATCGATTTGAGATCAGGATATCATCAACTGAAGGTTAGGAGTGAGGATGTTCCTAAGACAGCCTTCAGAATCCGGTATGGTCACTTTGAATTCTTAGTGATGACTTTTAGGCTCACAAATGCACCAGCAGCTTTCATGGATCTCATGAATAGAGTCCGCAAACTGTATTTGGATAATTTTGTCATTGTCTTCATAGACGACATACTTATCTATTCTCGTAAACAAGCTAATCACGAGAAACATCTTTGGTGCATTCTAGAACTTTTAAGACAAGAGAAACTTTATGCAAAGTTCTCTGAATGCGAATTTTGGCTTACAGAAGTCCAATTCCTTGGACATATGGTAAGTGAGTGTGGTATCCAAGTGGATCCCGCTAAAATAGAAGCCATTTTAAACTGGGAAGTACCCAAGACCCCATCGGAGATTCGTAGTTTTCTAGGATTGGCCGGTTATTATAGAAGGTTCATTGAGAACTTCTCAAGAATAGCCACTCCTTTAACTATCTTAACGCAAAAGAATGTTAAGTATTATTGGGGTCCAAAGCAACAAGAATCTTTTGAGATTCTGAAACACAAGTTGAGCAACGCTCCTTTGTTATCCCTACCTGAGGGTATTAAGCATTTTGCTGTTTATTGTGATGCTTCGCACACCGGCATGGGCTGTGTACTAATGCAAAATGGCAAAGTAATCGCCTATGCATCACGACAACTAAAGGTGCATGAAAGGAATTACACCCCCATGATTTGGAATTGGGTGCCGTTGTATTTGCACCAAAACTGTGGAGACATTACTTGTATGGCACAAAGTGTGTTATATACACAGACCATAAAAGTCTCCAACACCTGTTCAATCAGAAAGAATTAAACATGCGACAACGCCATTGGATGGAAACACTTAATGATTATGATTGCGAGATTCGCTACCATCCCGGCAAGGCAAATGTCGTTACCGACGTCTTAAGTCATAGGGAAAGATTTAAGCCCATTAGGATTAATGCGAAGAACATATAGCTTGAATGAGAAGCTATTAGATGCGCAAAAGCAAGCCTTATTAGAGGCTAATATTCCTAATGAGGGATTAGGCGGAACTATTAATCAGTTAACGCCTGGAAAGGACGGAATCCTAAGATTTAATGATAGAATTTGGGTTCCGATCTTTGGAGGACTCAGAGATCTAATCCTCCAAGAAGCGCACAATTCAAGATACTCGGTTCACCCAGGAGGTGACAAGATGTATCAAGATCTAAAGAAGAATTATTGGTGGATGGGTTTGAAGAAATCCATAGCCACCTATGTAGCTAAGTGTCTGACGTGTTCGCAGGTTAAAGCCGAACATCAGAAGCCGTCAGGACTTCTACAACAATTAGAAATTCCCACCTGGAAATGGGAAATGGTAACTATGGATTTAATTACCAAGTTACCAAAGATTAAAAGTGGTAATGACACTATTTGGGTCATTGTAGACAGACTGACTAAGTCAGCTCATTTCTGGCCAATAAAAGAAACGTATAATTCAGATAAATTGGCTAAGTTGTATGTGGACAAGATTGTATCCCTACATGGTGCGCCGGTATCTATTGTATCTGACAGAGATACTAGATACACATCTCACTTTTGGAAAAGTTTCCAACAATCGTTAGGCACACGATTGAATTTTAGTACGGCTTACCATCCGCAGACTGATGGTCAAAGTGAGCGTACTATTCAGACCTTGGAAGACATGCTTCGGGCATGCGTAATTGATTTAGGTGGAAGTTGGGATGACCACTTACCCCTAATAGAATTCTCCTACAATAATAGTTATCATACTAGTATTAAGGCTGCTCCTTTAAGGCCTTATATGGGAGAAAATGTAGAACGCCCGTGTGCTGGGCAGAAGTTGGGGAAGCCCAACTATCAGGACCTGAGATTGTCCAGGAGACCACGGAAAAGATTGTACAAATCCGTGATCGTCTCAAAGCTGCCAGGGATAGGCAGAAAAGTTATACTGACAAGATGCGTAAACCTCTTTAGTTCCAAGTAGGGGACAAAGTCATGCTGAAAGTATCACCCTGGAAAGGTGTGATGCGTTTTGGAAAGAAGGGCAAGTTAAGCCCAAGATATATAGGACCCTTCGAGATAATCGAACGTGTCGGCAGTGTAGCTTATAAGCTCAGATTACCAGAGGAGCTTAGTGGAATTCATGATGTATTCCACATATCAAATCTTAAAATATGTCTAGCTGATGAGTCGCTAGCAATGTCGCACGAGGATGTGCAAATAGATGAAAACCTGAGGTTCATTGAGAAACCAATTTCAATCAAGGATCGATAGGTTAAGAAGCTCCAAAGAAAATGATACATATAGTAAAGGTTAAGTGGGACGCCTTTAGAAGTCCCGAGTATACATGTGAGGTTGAGTCCACTATGCAACAAAAGTACCCCCCATCTTTTTGAATAAAATCTCGAGGTCGAGATTTCTTTTAAGGGGGTGAGGATGTAACCCCATGTAAAATCGTGTCCAATAGTATAGTGACATGTGTTGTTGTTTTTTAAAATATAGTCTATTAAAGACCAGTAAGGACTAAAGGCGTCAACATGCTCAATCCGAGCCTCTGAGTGACGGTTCGATGTCAACATGCATTAATAACAGCCTCTGAGTGACTGATATGTCAACATGCTTAAATCATTAGCCTCTGAGTGACTCATATGTCAACATGCTTGAAATTTGGCCTCTGAGTGACTAATATGTCAACATGCCTAGCCTCTGAGTGACTAATATGTCAACATGCCTAGCCTCTGAGTGACATCGGAATCAACATGCTTATCATAAGCCTCTGAGTGATCCTTTATGAAGTCCTAAACTCTCATACGTGCCATTTGTTGGACAAGAGGGTTCAATTTTGTAAATATGTGAAAGTTGGATAATGGAGGGATTAAAAGTGTCAACATGTTAATTTATACCTCTGAGTGACCTTTTAACGAACCGAGAGCTCAACAATGTCTGGGCATAATCCCGGGTATGCCACGTATTGGCTACGGAGGGCTAAAAGTGGCAAAAAAGTGTTTTGAAAGGGTTTTTTTATAAGCTTTATAAAGTTAAGGGGCTAAATTGTCAAAATTTGAAACTGGCCTTGGGGCGGTCGCGGGCCGCGAGAGACCAGGCCTGGGTCTCTCGCGGGGCGCGAGAACAAGTCTGACGCAGAAAATTGTTTGGCACCAAGCAAAGCTCCAAAACATTTAAATTCGAAACCATGGACTTGTAATCAGCTATGCCACATTTTGGGACACTTGTAAGCTTCCTCTTACACCCCTAAACACCTGGCTTCACCTCCTTTGAGCTCTCCAACTATAAATAGGTGATCAAGTTCACCATTTGAACTTGCACCTTTCTAAATCATAACTCTTCTCCCCCTCTGGAAGTTCCTAGCTGAAAGGAGCATCCAACTTAGTTCTCTTGCATTGTAGGAACCTCTTGTAAGTGTTCCTTGCTCTTGCATTTTCGTTTATAGGCTTTTATAGCCAAAAGTCAAGCGTTTTATGGAAAACGCTTTGACTTTCGGTTAAGACCATTATGGTCCAGCCATTGTTCGAAATGAACATGGCTTAGTGATCATAATAAGGTAGGTGTTAGTCCCTATAAAGGGCACCTCCTGAAGATCACATTTGCTAGACCAATTGACGGGTCAAAGTTATGATATTAAAAAGTCAAACATGCCATTTTTCGGAAAAATCATAAATTGATCTTGTATATGTTATGAAACCTGTTTTGACACTTAAACAAGTTGGTAATAATTATTAGAACCTGTAAGAACATGTTCGGCTTGTCAATTTCAGTTCTAGGGTCGGTTCGCAACCGAAAGTCGCGAAGTTTGACTTTTGCTTTGACTTTTGATTCTGACCCGATTTAGATTAGTTACCTACTGATCTAAAGTCACATTATGATTGTAATATAATGTAGCATAACCATCTGAGGTTATATTACATGATCATAATCAGAATCCAAGTTTATGCGCAAGTTCCATAATTATACCATCTTTGACCAAAATGTCCTTTTTGCATAAAACAAGGTTTTAAATGGTAATGAACTTGAAAATGAGTTTCCTACTGATGTAATATTATAAGTAGGATTATTTGGGATGTTAAACCAAGTTATAAACTGAGTTTTCAAGCAGGTCCTTAAACTATGTCGATAATTGACGATTTTAGCCCTTGTGGCTTATAAAATAGTTTTAATCAAATCTTTTCAAGATAAATAATTTACCTACTGATATGTTATATTAAATAATATATTTTAAACATTTTAATCTGACCTTAATATCAGTTTTCATAAACATCGTATAAAGACGTCATTTTACGACATAAGCGCCGTTTTGGCGCATAGTATGGTTTAAACCATATTATTGACCAAGACTTGATACCTACTGATTTTAAAAACTTACTTTAAACATAATTACAGTAGGTACATGTTATAAAATCAGAATCCCAAATAATTGATAAACTATGTGTAAAATGACCAAAATGCCCCTACGGCGCATAGTTTGGTCATAAAAGACAATTTATACATATAATTGATATCCTACTGATATTATATCATAAATAAAATATTTTTCCAGAATACTCATGATTTTAAACTTAAAATAGCCCTTTTATACGGTATATAATTACCGAAATGCCCTTTTGAGGCATAGTTTCATTTTAAAACCATAACGGCATATAAGTTGATATCCTACTGATATCTTAACTTATTAAAAATATAATGGTATATAGAACTTATCAATGACTTATCCGGTTACCCGATATCGCTAATATGCGCACAGTTACGTATATGTAACTATTTTACGGAAATTAACCTAAACGGGTTTAACCTTATCATTTAAGTTTCAAGATCCAGAATGTTTATAGTTTACCCATATTATACAAGTCAAGTACTTGTCGGGATTAAACTACATTCTATCCGATCATCGTTTACTCAAGTGTTATACGTAATGATCATGTACACTATTTGGTTTATAAGACCGTTAGTATTTAATTGGCTAACTTATGCCATAATCCAGACTAGAGCCTTCCCGGTAAGTGCTATCTGCACTTGGTACTTTTGTATACGGCTGAGTTATTTAAAAATAAAAGAAGAAGACTAGCTCAGGTAAATACTCTCGACTTATTTTCCCTATACAGGCTTGGGATACGGTAAATTATTACCGCTTGGTCCAAAATGAGGTCAAACGAATGCCCGCTTGTGGCTAGTAAACCCCATATTTCGTTTTAATCAGTTTTGTTTGATAACTTAAACATCGGGGGTTAAATTACCGTGTCCTGGATATCCTCGGCTCAATACATTAGTTATTGGCCACGACCTTAGCACGGGGTGTAGGCATACACCCTTTGATGCTCATATGCAATATGCCCAAGACGTTGGGGATGACTCCTTCGTGAGTCCTGAGTGGTGTGTATATAATCATGTCTCGGTTTCTGTCCCGGGCCCTGTATGTATTGCCAAACATGTGAATCTGATACAAGGTTGAAATTACAACTTTCCCAAGTTAATAAAAGATCTTATGCCGTTTTACACTAAATCATTTTAAAGTTTTCAAAACGAGTCAGTTGAGTGTATTTACCAACGTAAGCTGACGTATCATCCAAAGGCTAAGTTTGCAGGTACAATATGAAATAGACTGAAAGCTGCTCGGTAGTGATAAGAGGATCTTGCAAATCCTAGAAACTGCCCTAAGTCTGTTTTGTATTCTTTCTTGTACAATTTTAATGATCCGCCTGTGGATCTTCTATTACGAGCCTGTATACTATTTTATTTTCGAACTTCGAACATTTGGTTTGTAATAGTAATTTTACTCCAAGACTTCCGCTGTGCTATGTTTAATTGACAATGATGCTATCAACTTACGTTACTATACACCGCACCTGGGCCCACCGGTGTATGGATTTCGGGGTCGGAAATCCGGGGTGTGACACTATATGAGCACTTGTTAATATTCCTAGTTTTCTTTATTATAGCAAAGAAACACGTACTCTCTACCACACTTCTCCTTGTTTGAACACCTGCATTAGGGTTACCAATTATGCTGTCAACTGGATGATCTTTATTTACTCGTGTTGGAGCAAATTCACTCTCATCTTCTTCCCTGATCAAGTTATGAATCAAATTTGAATCACCTCATGAATATTAAATGAACTAAAAATACTATCATAATCATATAAACTTGCTAGACTTGGGCTTGATTGTTTAGGTGAATAAGTTATTATTTCAATATTAAATACCACCTCAATTTTTCGTTTGTTTTGTTAAAAACCTTTTATTAGGTGGACCTGATACATAGCCTAGGAAAAATCCTTCAATCAAGGTCCTGTTTTTCCTCTCAGCGACTCCATTTTGTTGTGGTGTATATGGTGCGCTAAATTGATGCTTTATTACTTTACGAAGGCAATATATATCCAGCAAATTATTCTTCAATTCCATGACATTTTCACTTATCATGCGCTTGTTTCTCGCCTCAAGAACATTCTCCATTTGTGTAAAAAAATTGATTAACGTTTCCGTTGTTCTGTGTTTAGACACTATAAAGAATACCTAAGAAAAACGAGAAATCTTATTTGTCACATAAGCAATAAATGTCAGTAAAAATTTGACTTTTTGCCATATCAGTAAAAACTAACTGGGTTAACTTTTAGTTAACACGAGACTGTTGAAGGAAAATAAGGTAAAAGTTTAGACTGTTATAAAACATTTCTTTGGTTGGGATTGTTGAATGCCAATGTATCAAAGTTGATATTACTAATATCCAGTTATTCTATTTATAATAAAGCAGCATTGAATATGCATTTCTTAACAGAAATGAACAATTTTAAAAAAATTCTAATTACATATAATAACCAAGTTGTTTCAAGTCGAATAGATATACGCTAGTTATCTGGTTTAAATGTGATTCATTTACATAACTTAAAAAGATGATGTGAATTAAAGAAGTTGTTAATATTTTTATATAATAAATGTAAACAAAAATTCCAATACATAGTTAAATTAGCAGTATCTATAAGAGAAAAAATAAAAAAAAATATGAAAATATAAACAAACTTTTTACAACATATACAACATCTTGTTTATAATTTGTGTATTTGACAAATGTGTGTGCGCGCGTTGTTGGCCTAAGATAGCTGGGCTAAAATAATTTAAACGTATGGGCCGGATTGGTTGATAGCGGGCTGAGTATTTTAGGCTAGATTTCAAAATAAAAACCAAGGTCAGGGCCTCAGGGTTTATTGCGGTGTGAATAGAACTCAGCCCAGGACAGGTTCGGTAATGCTTGAATGCCCGATTAATAATTGTGCACGCCATTTTATTGTCTTGAAATATAAAATAACAATTCAAATGATTCTCGGTTTTAGATTAAGGTAGCCCGGAAAGTTTGAGTTGGCTTATTCCGGTCAGGGGGTTAATGTTGTAGCTAATACGGCTTTAAGTAAAAGACTTTTAGCGTAGTTGTATCCAGATGTTTAAAATAATGTCACACCCTATTAGGTCAAGAGTTTAGGTCATGCAAAAAATGTAGTATTTTAAGTAGACTAGATTGTTCTTCAAAAGAAAATTTAATACGACTTTAATATGGGCATGTGAATTGGTAGTGGAACGCACCGTTTGCGATGCGCTAATGTATATATATGTGTGGGCATTTAAGGGGCAAAAGTGAAATTGTACTAATTTTAACGTTAATTTACTAATTTTGTGAAAATAACGTTAAAAGCAACGGAAGGTTAATCATGCATCATGTAGTGGCGTTGATAGCCGAAATACAAGGGGGTACATGCATCAACTAGTTTTTGTTCCGATTGCTAAAATGTTATGTGCCTTATATCCAATAATTGATGCAAAACTACAATCAAGCCGGGGGTCTCACTAGAAGCAGTCTCTCTATCCTACGGGGTAGAGGTAAGGCTGTCTACATTTTTCCCTACTCATATCCTACCTTACTTTTGTAACATTCGTAAAAAAAAAAATGAATCACTAAACCCGACCTGTTTTTGTAACTCGATCCGTTTTCATATTCCACGTAATTTTGTTTAATGTTTAAGCAAAAAAATATCTTGGATTCTATGTTTTGATCATACATGTTATCATATCTGGTGATTTATAGTCTTATACATGTTTTAGACAACCTTGTAAATCCATTTTCATGTATTTTGAAGCAACCCTCCATATCTCAAGGTCTAAAACTAAGGTTTTCCTTAAGTTAATCAAAAACTTTGGAGATCTCGTGAACAAACCTAACACATCACATCCTAACCTTCTTATCATTCAAACTTCATTATATACATGCCTTAAGATAGGATATTGTGTTTTGGAGAGTTTAGATGTAAATGATCGCAAGTAAAAAAGCTCTACATGTCGTATTCTTAGTTTTGTCATAAGATGACTTTGGGGTGACTTTCTTGCTAACTTTTCTCCATCCTTGACCTATCATTCTGGTCCATTCAAAGCTCCAAGATATACTTGGTATACTAAGGATCAAGTAGGTTCAAATGGTGCATAAAACTGAGCTCCAGCGTAACGAGAATCACAAACACAAGTTTTAGAACCTAACCCTCGACCCGCATCAAGACCCAAGGTTTAAGCCCAATTCTCGACACCATGGATGTTGGATTACTCTCTTCCATATGATAGTACTCCAAAATAATGAACGTATGCGAAAACCGTGCGCGAAACGGAGTTATAACTAAGCGGGAATCGCGAAAACAAGTTTGGTGTTTGTTGCTGATTTGAAAGACGCGAAAATCTTGTTTTAAGTCATCCCACATCGCCCCAATCACCATTTTGTGCTCCATGTCACACCTATAAATACCCTTGCTTGGTTCTTTATAGCTTGCAACTCCTAATTTGAGTATAAACAAGTAGAATAACCAAATTTGGTGGCTCCACAAGCACAATACCCCTTTGAGTGTGATGTGTAGTAGTTTTATTTTCGCTTTCGACAAGGAAGTGCTGCCCTTCAAGCTCTTCTCATTTTGTAAAGTTCTTCTTCGAGGTAATCTTTCTTTCTTTGTTTTTTTATTATTTTTTTAATATTCATTTATTTATTGCTTTCTTAGTTTAATTAGTTTAGTTTAGGTTCTTAGTTAAGGAACATTAGACTCGTTAAGGTTGCCTAGTTTAGGCTCTCCTTTAGGCTTTTCATAGCCTTGTAGAGGCTCGTTAGGCTCAACGAGTCTAACATATCATGTTCGTTCATTTAGCTTTGCCTAGCATAACGTTTACTTTTTTTTGTTGCATTCGTTTGTCTAGCTTAAATCACGCTTATCAATTGGATTTTCTCCTTATTCTCGTGCGTTTTTTCACAAAGGATTAAAAATACAAACACTGTGAGTGAATCCTTACAAATTCCCCTTTTTATTCACGTTTTAGGGTGTATCATGTGTCGTAATTTACTTTATTTATACAAATACATGTGCTACCACCATTATGTGATCTAATGTGTATATTTGTTTGTTGTGGTTATGTGTGGTTACATTTTATCATTTAAGTGCAACCATTCATTTAAGGCCCATCAGTTCCTCGTGGGATACGAGTTGAGCATCAGGTGCCTTATTAGATCGGCTCCGTTTTATTGAGCCTTGATCTCAAGTTCATCATTCATCATGTTCATATGTTCATTATTGATATTATGTGGTTTGTGATTTAATTATATATACATATGCTCATATATGGTCCATGCACATTTTATTGAAATAACCAATCTAACAAACTTTTTAAATGTTTAACTTAGATTCACTCGCCAACCTTTGTTGACCCAAAAACCATTTTTACACATGATACAGGTGAACAAGTACGAAGAGAATATTGGACATAGGATGAGCCTTAGTTAACAAGAAACGAATTAGTGCAATATACTTGTTATAAACATCGTCTTGTGTGTGTAATTGTTTATATGAATTATCTGTATTGTGAGACACTTGATATGAATTAATGAATATTTAAAACAAGTAATAGCAAGTCATAAGCTCTCGAGTTAACCCAATCATGCCTCGATCACCTATTCCGCTGCGGGTCAGGGTGTGACAACTTTGCTATTAATAGGATTTACTAAGTCTTTGAATTGGTAGTGGACCACATTCTAGAGAGATGACCTTGAAATGGTTTACCGAATTTCCCTCATGTTCTTTATAGTTACTTTTTCCAATGTTTTTTTTCAATGAATTGCATTTCCAATGATTCTTTATATAGATGATATTGCAGTGGAATATCTAGAAAATTGGAAAAACGTTAATTTTTTCTAAAATTTAACCTATCATCGAAGCGTTAAGGGGTAACGGTGGCTACCCTATTTAAAAGCTATATTTGTCGTGCGACCTTGGAATGGTTTTTGAATTATCCCTCGTGTTCTTCATCGATGTATCTTACAGCATTGCCAAAGAAGGGATGGCCAGTGCCATTTTCTTTCTTAATAATCAATTTTCACCTCATGTTCATCGTAAAATCTACTTTTCAAGAAGTTTGTCTACTTACCTACTAAAAAGGCAATTTAGAGAACACTAAACTTTCATTTTTTGAATTTGAAAAAAATAAATTGTTTACAACTCATGCACTTTAATCAGCCTGTTTCTTTTTTTATTCTTAGCTAATTTACATCTTTAATCCTAAACGTTAACAAAGTTATTATTCACTCTTATTTTGTCTTTTAGTGCAATTTTTTCTCTCTCACGCATAAATATAATTTAATTAAGTTATCATAGATGTCATAGACTTCAATAAAGTTGTTTTTTTATCAATTTACCGAACAACCTTAAACTCTAATATAGTTAGAATTAGTTTTTAAGGAACTTTTTGTTATGACATCATATTTAACGGTTTGCCTTTATTTATATGTGGTTTCAAATAATATCAATGCCACCAATGCATCATGATGGTTTACGTCAAATAAAGATTTGAACGCCCTCCCATAATGTGTGTATATAACACCAGCATCACGCACTTACAAAACATAATAATAATAAAGCCAGATAAATAAATAGTTTTGCAAGATTGTTCATCAACACATACCCAAACCAACCAACACCAACCCTAAAGTAAATTGTTTCAAAGTACAAACCATAATAACTGAAAACAGCAGAAAAGAAAAAATAAAGATAAAGATCTTCGGCTGCTTCAATCATCCTCTTCAGATTCTTCAGACGCCTCAAATACCTGGTATGGCTGCACGTCCTCCATCCCCGCAAACTGGCTAGAACCTGCCTGACCACCTGGCTGCTGAAAGTAAGAGGAGATTCCTATATTTAGATTCTGCATCATGTAGCGCATCCCATCCTCTAGCCTCCTCTGGCTGGCCTCGTGCATTTGTCTACTCTTTAACATGGCTTGGCGAACCCCGCCAAACTGCTGGTCCACATAACCTCGCAAATCCCCGAACCCAGTCCCCATCCTGTCATAAAGCGAATCTAAGGTCAGTGGGTCCGGGCGAGGCTCCCGAAGAGGATACTGCTGTCCTGGCAGTTCCTGGCAGGTGACTGGCCGCTGGTATCGAGTAGGGATGCCCGCCTGCATAGAAGATGCAGCTTCAGATCCAGGAGGCGGTTGCACTTGAGGTCCCTGGCGGGCTGGTATCCAGCTAACAGGCTCTTGGGTTGTAAGAATTCTGGCAGCATGGAGATCTCTGATGCTCATGACACAGGGGGCGGGGCCTTCTCTCATTTCGGTCCTGGGGGTATCTGTCAAACACCCCTAGGCTCTCCGCCAAGCATGTAATTAAGGGCCCGCAATAAACCCTTGCCCCGGGGCCCCCCCTCCACAGTCGCTTCATCGACCAAGCAAATATTGTGGCCAGGTTTGCGGCCGCCCTCTACCATACACATCAGACAAAATAAACTCACCTGGTTGACCTTATTGTCCCCCTGTGCTCTCCCAACCAGCGTAGCCGCAAGAATCTTATGGAGAAACCGGTGAATGGGATCAGTAATATCACTCGCCACCATGTTGTTTGAGTACGGGGCAGAAGAGATGATACCCCAAAATCTGGCGAGCTCGTCTTTCTGGACACTATGGAGTGCCTCCTTTTGAAGACACCCTGCAGGCTCGTGGCGAAGTTTGGCGACTCAATCTCCTCATCTGGGTATATTTGCGAAGCCATCGCAAATTGTGGGATTGTCATCTCAAATACTTGCCTCCCCAAGGCAAAAGAAACCCCGTCATTCTCGTTGAACTTCCCTTGTTGGTATTCGAAAGTGGAGTGGAACTCATAAGTGATTTCCTTGTATTGTCTCACTCCACAATCTAGCACCCTTCGGAACTTATCCCCTAATAACTGCTCGATCCGACCCCTCTGACCCAAATTATCAATCAACTGCCAATCTATTCTAATGTAAGGTAGCAACTCACAAGTGACCAAATTTGAGAGCCTCTCCCACTCGTGGGAGTCTAAATCGAACTGCAAGAGAGGGCTGTCCAAGATTCGCGTACTTTGCCCGTGGGTGACACCTTCTCCCCGATATCTGATTCTGCGCCTGCCGAAGTAAGAGGGTTGTTGTGGCGCATCGGTGGGGTCACCTCTCTGACAAGGCGTTGGTCCCCTTCTCTTCCTTCCAGCCCTGCTCGAGCTACCTTCTCCTGACATCTGCATAAGCACAAGTAAGACAAGCATGACCTTAGAAAGAAAGCAACCACATAGAAACAAACGACCATATAGCATTTCATTTGCGGTCATGGTCTGCAACAGATAAACAATTTACCTCGTGATTAAGATACATTTGAAACGAGTGTAACATTATAATTTGATAAAAACCAAATCTCGCCCGAATAGAGATTGAGTACGGGCGAGACCGAATCTTATGTGCATGATCAATCAGATGTTACTAACCCCCCGAAACATATCCAAAACCAAACAACTACCCCCTCTCAGCACTTTAATTGTCCTCAATTAAGCCGAAGTGCCGAGATACGAGCCCACATTGAGTGTATAGTGAAAGATAAAACAGTTTGAATCATGGCAGAACTAACAGTTGACTATCTTAAAAAAACTCAGATTTTTAAAAATAAAGTTAGCCAACCCTCATTCCCACACTCAATGTTGGACCGCACCAAACCTGCTAAAGACACCCTGCATGTACCTAATCTATCTACAAAATGTAACCAGTACCACTATCAAAACTTAAGTGAAACCCAGTTGAACCCAACCCGAACTTAACCGAACATACAACTAGCACATTATCAATCATCAAAATAAACGCAACAACGAGATAGATAATAAAGAATGTAAGCATAAAAGTTGCGAGAAACCATACCTTGTTGTAGATCTGTAAGACTAGTGCACAAAAATTGAAACTTTAAAATACCGGTGAAATGCGAGTGGAAGGGTGAAAACCTGGTGGAATCATGTAAAGATGAATGAGGATTGATGTAGTGAAGAAAATGTGGGAGATTTCAATGAATTTGGGTTGAAAAGGGCGAATTTTTGGTGAAAATAGGGTGAAAACCGCAAGGGAAATGGTGAAGAAAGTGGTGAAATATGTGAGAAATGGAGGCTAGGGTTTCTTATGTGCAGATATGGTCTCTCGCAGGCCGCGAGAGAGACTGCTAAGTCTCTCGCGCCCCGCGAGGGAGTGAGGATTCCGGGATTTCTTGGGTTCTCGCGGGCCGCGACTGAGGAGGCTTATGCCTCTCGCGCCCCGCAAGAGACCTGTTTTCACAGAAAGTTTCTTGTTTTTTCAAGTTTTATGCCTTAGAAATTTTTTTGATTGTAGAAACTATCATGTTGGCTCTTAAGTTTACAGAATCCCACTCGTGCTACCGGATAACCTACCTGCAATCGTCCGTGCTCCATGAATGATGCGTGATGTGACCTGCAAAAACCAACTAAACCGACCCACAAACAAATACACAAAATACGAAACATGAATTAAATAAAAACACAAAATGCAACTAACTACCAAACTTTACACACTCTACACTCGAGCCAGAACCCGAGAATCTACGCGGCCTGAGGTGGAACTTCGAGAGGAGTCTCCTCCGTCTCAGTGGGATCTAGCGGTCCACCTAAATAATGTTTCAAGGGATGCCCATTGACCTTCCATGTCCCTCCATCAGCTTCGTCTTTCAGCTCGATAGTTCCATACGGGAAAAGCTCATTTACCATGTACGGGCCGGACCATTTTGATTTCAGCTTTCCGCAAACAGTTTCAATCGCGAATTATATAGAAGCACTTTGTCGCTGATTTGAAACTTCTTCACATTATTCAATCTCTGATCGTGCAACGCCTTGGTTTTCACCTTCAAACTCCATGACCGCTCATACGCCGCATCCCGAAGTGCCTCTAACTCGTGAATTTGAAAGAATCGTAGCTTGGCCGCTTCGGTGAGGTCCAAATTTACGGTCTTCAATGCCCACAGTGCCCTATGCTCTAATTCGACCGGGAGATGGCAGGCTTTACCGTATACGACCATGAAGGGCGTGGTGCCTAGTGGTGTCTTATAGGCGGTGTGAAACGCCCATAAAGCATCGTCCAACTTGTCGGACCAGTTCCCTTTCGACTCTTACCTACCGTCTTCTCCAGGATCCGTTTTACCCCCTGTTCGCGTTCTCCACTTGACCGCTAGTCTGCGGATGATAAGCGGTGGAGAGGTGGTGAGTGACACCGTAGCATGCCAATGCCTTTTCCATGACGGCATTGCAGAAGTGCATGCCACGGTCACTGATAATGGCTCGTGGGGTACCAAAACGGGTGAACAATTTCTTTAAGATTCTCACCACCACTCGGGCATCATTTGTGGGTAAAGATTGAGCTTCAACCCACTTGGAAACATAATCAATAGCCACGCGGATGTACTGGTTCCCGCTAGAGACGGGAAACGGTCCCATGAAGTCAATCCCCCAAACACCAAAGACTTCAAAAATCTGGATGGGATGTTGGGGCATCTCGTCCTTGGATGAGATGTTGCCGGTTCGCTGGTAACGATCACATATCTTCACAAACTCTAGGGCGTCTTTCACAACTGATGGCCAATAAAAACCGCAATCAAAAACCTTCTGTGCGGTGACGTGCGGACCATGGTGACCTCTTGTCAGTCCCTCATGCACGTGCCTCAATATCTTTGCCCCCTCTTCTCTACTCACGCAGCGCCTTAAAATTCGATCTCCCCCTACACGAAACAGAAATTGGTCGTCCCAGATATAACGCCTGACATCGCGAAAGAATTTATTCTTCTGCTGCGTGGTCATCCCCTTCAGTACCACTCCATTCGCTAGATAATTTGCAAAGTCGGAAAACCACGACATTCCCTCCTTTTCGGCTGTCACAAACTCTACTGACTCGTGGGGAAATCTATCACTGATCTCTTCTTCCCTAATTTCTTCTCTACTGGGATCCTCTAATCGGGATAGATGGTCAGCAGCCACATTCTCCGCTCCCTTCTTATCTCTAATCTCTATGTCGAACTCGGAAAGCAGGAGAATCCATCGAATAAGATGAGGCTTCGCGTCCTTCTTTTGGAAAAGAAAACGCAGAGCCGAATGGTCCGTAAAGACGATGGTCTTGGACAGGACAAGGTAAGAGCGGAATTTATCAAACGCGAATACCACTGCTAGAAGCTCCTTCTCTGTAGTGGTGTAGTTCTCCAGTGCATCATTGAGGGTTTTGCTAACGTAGTAAATAGGGTGGAAATGTTTGTCCCGTCGCCGACCCAAAACAGCGCCCACAACATAATCACTCGCATCACACATGAGCTCGAAAGGCAAGCTCCAGTCGGGTGAGACGAGGATAAGAGCACTCACTAGTTTCTCCTCAAGGATCGTGAAAGCTTTTAAGCAGTCGTCATCGAAGACGAAGGGTACATCTTTCTCGAGAAGTCGAGTCATGGGGCAGGTGATCTTTGAAAAATCTCGAACAAACCGTCGGTAGAAGCCCGCATGACCGAGAAAGCTGCGGATGGACTTGACGCTAGTCGGTGGGGAAGTCTGCTAATAGTATCTATTTTCGCCCGATCGACCTCTATCCCTGCTCGCGAAATCTTGTGCCCTAGCACTATGCCCTCTGTCACCATAAAGTGACATTTCTCCCAGTTGAGCATCGGTCGCGTCTCGACACATCGTTTCATCATCGCATCTAAGTGAGTAAGACATTGATCAAAGGTGTTTCCATAGACACAGAAGTCGTCCATGAAAACCTCCATGGAGGTTTCGATCATGCCCTGAAAGATGGCTACCATGCAGCGCTGGAAAGTAGCCGGAGCGTTACATAACCTGAACGGCATGCGGCGATACGCATAAGTACCATACGGGCATGTGAAGGTTGTCTTTTCTTGATCCTCGGGAGCAATCGGGATCTGGAAGTAACCTGAGAAGCCGTCAAGAAAGCAATAAAATTGTTGTCCTGCGAGTCGCTCCAGCATCTGATCGATGAACGGGAGCGGGAAATGGTCCTTGCAGGTGGCGTCGTTTAACTTACGATAGTCTATGCACCCGCCAACCCGTGACTGTTCGCGATGGGATAACTCCTTCTTTTCGTTCATAACCACTGTCATTCTCCCCTTCTTGGGAACGACCTGAGTGGGGCTTACCCATGCGGAATCGGAGATCAGATAGATGAGACCAGCCTCCATCAGCTTAAGCACCTCTTTCTTTACAACTTCTTGCATATTCGGGATCTGACGGCGTTGTGGCTGCACTACTGGCTTAAAGACGTCCCCCATGAGGATCCTATGAGTACAGAAGGTAGGGCTAATCCCTTTGATATCAGACAGTTTCCATGCGATGGCCTCCTTATTTTACTTCAAGACCTCGATTAAACGTTCCTTCTCCTCCGTTGACAATTTCGAAGAAATGATCACGGGTAAGCTCGAATTGTCACCTAGGAACACGTATTCTAAATAAGACGGGAGAACCTTAAGCTCTACGGCTGCTGGTGTCGACAATGGTGTGCTGTCATTAGCGGCACTCACCTCACAGAAATCTAGAGTCTCGGGAATCTCGAAGACATCGTCCCCTATATCCTCATTATCACTCTCCTCGAGTACTAAACTCTCATTCACTAAGTCGGCTCCGCTAATATAGTCTAAACAGTGATCAACGCACGAAATGAATGAGTTTAGGAAGTATACGGAGTGACAAGGGCCACTATCGCTGTCGCCACCACTCGGGTGTTGCATCGACCTTGCGATCTCGAATGTGACGTTCTCGTCACTGACTCGAAGAGTGATTTTCCCATCATGAACATCTATGAGCGCTTTCGCGGGGCGCAGAAATGGGCGACCTAAGATGATGGGAACCTTCTCGTCGGCCTCCATATCGAGGATGAAAGGTCTACAGGAAAGACAAATCTATCAACTTTAACCAACAAATTCTCTACGATTCCCCTCGGGTACTTAACCGACCTATCGGCTAATGATAGAGACATGCGCGTAGGGGTGAGCTCCCCTAAACCTAAACGCTCATACAGTAAGAAAGGCATCAGATTTATGCTCGCCCCGAGATCGGCTAGAGCATGAGCTGGAGCAATGGAGCCGCCGAATAGGCATGGAATCGTAAAGATACCCGGATCAGGCAATTTCTCGGGCAACTTGTTTAAAACCACGGCGGAACATCCTCCAGTCAATGGGACATTCGAAAGCTCCCCAGCCTATCTTTACGTTTTAAAAGATCTTTTAAAAACTTAGCATATTTAGGCATATGCTTGAGAGCCTCGATAAACGGGAGATTGATTTTTAACTGAGTAAACATGTCAAGGAAATTCCCGTATTCCTTGGCATATTTCTGCTGCTTCAGACGTGCTGGGTAGGGTAAGCGTGAAGTGTCTGTGATCGGTGATGACCTAACCTCTACCGGTTTTCTCTATCCCCTACTCTCAACTGAAGGTCCATTGGCTGGTGCGGGTACTTGCTGGGTCTAACCTGGTGTGCACCCTGGGTGGAGCCTCCATCTCGATTTCTTCATCTACTTCTTCATCTCGCTCCTCTACCTCTACCTCTACCTCTACCTCTACCTCTACACCCTCTCTACCTACCTCCTTCAGAGTCCTACCACTGCGCGTAGTAATCACTTTCGCGTGTTGGTTCATGGGGTTTGGTTGGGTATTGCCCGCGAACTGGCCATGTGGCTGCTCTTGCAGCTACTTAGAGATACTACTGACCGACCTTTGCAGATCTAAGAGCGCGGACTGTTGATTTTTCAAGAGCAGATCATGTTCCGCGAGAGTTTTCTAAGTAGCCTGATCTTTGACAGCTAGTTGAGATAACAACTCTTCGATCCTATCTAGACTACCTCCTGACCCTCCACTCCTAGTCTGACCCTCTTGATTTGAACCCCCTCCACTAAACTGACTGGTGTGACCTGACCCTCCACTATTGTAATGACCCTGCCCCCTGTTCTGATAAAAGAGCCTGATTGAAAACCAAGGGGGTTATCGGAAGATCGATAATTATTATTATTACACTAGTTTGATTATAATTGGAAGTATTATTATTGAAGGGATTCGTAGGACCGCGGTTCTAACCGGTGATAAACTCAACCTGCTCAACAGTGAGCGTGGGACACTCTAACGTGTCATGATCCCTTCTACACACCTCACACCTGTCTACCTTTTTCTTCAGCTCTTGTGTCTCCTTCGTGACCTACCTCTTGAAGCTATCTAGAGCAGCAGCTACCGTAGTTTCCAAGCTAACTTGGTGTAAACCCCGGTTAACCGGTGGTGTACGTGAAACAGGAATTGAATTCATGCCGCCAGTGCTGTAATCGACATCAGAATGGGCAAAGCTCTCGAAAAGGTCATTCCATTCGGCTACTGTTTTCTTTCCCATCAGGTGGCCACCAGCAGAGGTGTCGAATCGAGCACGGGTCTCAGGGGTGAGACCGTTGTAGAATTTCTCTACAAGTGCGGGATACTAGAGTTTGGAACCGCTCCCAAGATAGATGGTAGGGCTCATCAGGATCCATTTGAAACGAATGGATCTGATCGCGAAGGCGGGATGCTTTGGCGGGTGGAAAGTATTTCTTAAGGAAAACATCCCGTAGAGAGGCCCAAGTAGAAAAAGTACGGGTGGTTGGGAGTCAAGCCAGATGGCGGCCCGACCACCGGGTGAGAACGGGAAGACTTGGAGAAAACGGGCATCATGGCCTGCGCCCTCCATATTGAATGTATGAGATAGGGGTAAGGCGGTTGATATGTGCGGGCACATCCTCATCATCACGACCGTGGAATTGGCAAGAGTTAGTGATGGCGGTCATGATGTATGAAGGGATTTGCCCTGCTCGGTCATTGTTCATGGGGGGTAAGGTAATGGGTGAGTTTGCACCTGTGAAACCGGTGGTGGCCTGTTGGTGGGCTTACGTTTCTATGGACTACACAGGGTGATGGAGAACCGGGTGATGAAGGTTTAGGTGTAAAATCGAAATCGGGTGGTACGAAGTAATGGGATGAACTTGAAAAAGTTGAGGAAGAAACACTTACCTTTGATGCGGGGGAGAATGGCGTGTCCGTCGGCGGCTTAGGCGGAGGTCCTTGCGAGCGCGTGTGGGGCATCCACTAAACAGGAAACACGATAAACACGAGAAGTTAGCACAAAATAATTCAATTATATACAAAAATTAAATATTAAGTAATTAAACAACATAGACTCCTATGGCACAAACGAATACAAAATAAACACAAGGGTAAAAGAAAAGCCTAAATCGAGTAATCAACGCAATTGCCAATGAGAGAGTCCCCGGCAACGGCGCCAAAAACTTGATGTTCTAAAAGCAGTTAATTAAAAACAAAACAAATTACCCTAGCTCTAGACTCAAATTATACTCTAGGCTCCTAAACTATACTAAACTACTAACCGGCAAGTGGACCGATCAATTGTAGAATAGTGTTAAGCAAGTCCGGATTATCGAACCCACAGGACTCTCTAATTGCTAAGACTACTAATTTAGACTCAATTACACACTATGTATATTTTAAGGGGGGGGGGGGGTTTACTAATAAATCTAAATTATCAATTTAACTAAAACTACTAAATTAGAATGACCAAACTATAGACTTCTAGGGACTTATTAGGATTTTTAATCAAGAGACAATGAACTAGTTACCTAGGTTAGATTTTCATACCACTACTCCTTCAATTTAATAATAATTAATCTAGTCAAATATTTTACCGGGATCTTGACATATCAAAGTTTAGGTTTATTAAACAGGACCCCCGACCCTTCTCAGGAAGACACCTACAGTAACCTATCCTTTTTATTCGTTTACCGGTCTTAAAGATTCCTTTTCAGTTATTTTTTTAAATTAGTAAAGTGTCTAATTATTAATTACCTCTCAATAATTAACCTAGACCAACTCCAATTTTCTAGTTTAGATTAACTGATTCAATTATGACAAGGAAATTAGACTCACGAATTTCTCAAAACCCAAACCTAACAATTTACCACATTAATTCAGCCAAATAATTGTAATTTCTCAATTAACAAGTTAGGTATAATGACAAGTTTGATTTTATGGTTAATTTAATTGTCTCCCCGGTTTTATTGGCCAATTTTACCGACAACCTCACGAATTCCTAAGAACACGAAAAGTAACATAAACCTATTCTATGAAAGACTTCCACCAAAGTTTATGCAAATCAACCAAACAATCATAAAACAAACAAGATCATGCAAATACCCTAAACTAGATCATTAAAGTTGTGACCTTTACCAATTAAATATTCAAACCATAAATTAAATTAAAAAAATCAAAGTTTCATAAATCCATCATCCAAAACCTAGGTAACTGAATAAGATCTAGCCTAAAAACATGTTTGAAAAACAATTAAAACAAAGTTGATAACAAGGTAGCATGATTGATCAAAACAAGGAAATCAAAGTGAGGATTGGTATGATAAAACCGTGACAAGCTCCTGCCTTGAACTCCCTTGATCACCACCACAATCCCTGCAGCTTAGATCCACTCCTTGTAGCTTCAAATCTCCAGAAAGTAGCTCCAATTCTACCCTAGTTCCTCCAAGGTTGCCCAATATGAGTTTAACAATGATGTTAAGTCCTTTTAAAACAACTAAGTCCCAATCCTTCTCTGATTTCGAAACTTTCTGGATAAACACCTCTCTTGAGCCCCGCGAGAGAGTTTGGGTAGGCCGGTCGCGCCCCGCGACCGAGTTGGAGTCCGGATTGATAATTATCCCTCTCTCGCGCCCCGCGAGAGAGTCTATGTTTGTCGGTCGCACCCCGCGACCGGGTTGTAACTCCTGTTTTGCGTTTTGTTTTTCTCGTTTCCGATCCACTCACGTCCCGGCTCGGCTCTTTTCACCATTTTCGCTAGTTTTTCCCATCTTTCCAACCGTTTTCACGAACCAAGACCTGCAAAACGTGTTTAGATTAAAAGTAGATAAATTCTTGATAAATCGAAACGAACACGCGGTAAAATTATACAAACTCTACAAGATAAATGGATGTATTATTCAATACATCAATAACCAATTTAACAAACTGTTTAAATGTTTAACTTAGATTCACTCGCCAACCTTTGTTGACCCAAAAACTATTTTTACACATGATACAGGTGAACAGGTACGAAGAGAAGATTGGACATAGGATGGGCCTTAGTTAACAAGAAACGAATTAGTGCAATATCTTGTTATAAACATCGTCTTGTGTTTGTAATTGTTTATATGAATTATTTGTATTGTGCGACACTTGATATGAATTAATGAATATTTAAAACAAGTAATAACAAGTCATAAGCTTTCGAGTTAACCCAATCATGCCCCGATCACCTATTCTGCTGCGGGTCGGGGTGTGACAACTTTGCTATTAATAGGATTTACTAAGTCTTTGAATTGGTAGTGGACCACATTCTAGAGAGATGACCTTGAAATGGTTACCGAATTGCCCTCATGTTCTTTATAGTTACTTTTTCCAATGTATTTTTTCAATGAATTGCATTTCCAATGATTCTTTATATAGATGATATTGCAGTGGAATATCTAGAAAATTGGAAAAAACGTTAATTTTTTCTAAAATTTACCCCATCATCGAAGCGTTAAGGGGTAACGGCGGCTACCCTTTTTAAAAGCTATATCTGCCGTGCGACCTTGGAATGATTTTTGAATTATCCCTCGTGTTCTTCATCGATGTATCTCACAACATTGCCAAAGAAGGGTGTCACACCCCGGATTTCCAACCCGAAATCTATACACCGGTGGGCCCGGGCGGGGAGTATCGTGACGTAAGTTGATAACATCATTGTCAATTAAACATAGCACAGCGGAAGTCTTGGAGTAAAATTACTATTGCAAACCGAATGTTCAAAATAAAATAATATACAGGCTCGTAATAGAAGATCCACAGGCGGATCATAAATGTACAAGAAAGAATATAAAACAGACTTTAGGCAGATCTAAAGATTTGCAAGATCCTCTTATTCACTACCGAGCAGCTTCCAGCCTATTTCCTATTGTACCTGCAGTTTTGTCTTTGAACGATACGTCAGCTTACGCTGGTAAATACACGCAACTGACTCATTTTGAAAACTTTGAAATGGTTTTAAGTGCAAAACGGCACAAAATCTTTTATTAACTTGGGAAAGTTGACCTTGCAACCTTGTATCAGATTCACATTTTTGTCAATACATTCAGGGCCCGGGACAGAAACCAAGACATGATTAAATACTCGGGACTCACGAAGGAGTCATCCCCAACGTCTTGGGCATATTGCATATGAGCATCAAAGGGTGTATGCCTACACCCCATGCTAAGGTCGTGGCTAATAACTAATGTATTGAGCCGAGGATATCCAGGACACGATAATTTAACCCCTGATGTTTAAGTTATCAAACAAAACTGATTAAAACGAAATATGGGGTTTACTAGCCACAAGCGGGCATTCGATTAACCTCACTTTGGACCAAGTGGTAATAATTTACCGTATCCCAAGCCCGTATAGGGAAAATAAGTCGAGAGTATTTACCTGAGCTAGTCTTCTTCTTTTATTTTTAAATACCTCAGCCGTATACAAAAGTACCAAGTGCAGATAGCATTTACCGGGAAGGCTCTAGTCTGGAATATGGCATAAGCTAGCCAATTAAATACTAACGGTCTTATAAACCGAATAGTGTACATGATCATTACGTATAACACTTGATTAAACGATGATCGGATAGAATGTAGTTTAATCCCGACAAGTACTTGACTTGTATAATATGGGTACACTATTAACATTCTGGATTTTGGAACTTAAATGATAAGGTTAAACCCGTTTCAGTTAATTTCCGTAAAATAGTTACATATACGTAACTGTGCGCATATTAGCGATATCGGGTAACCGGATAAGTCATGTACAAGTTCTATATACCATTATATTTTTAATAAGTTAAGATATCAGTTGGATATCAACTTATATGCCCGTTATGGTTTTAAAACGAAACTATGCCTCATAAGGGCATTTCGGTAATTATATACCGTATAAAAGGGACTTGAACATATTTTAAGTTAAAATCATGAGTATTCTAGAAAAATATTTTATTTATGATATAATATCAGTAGGATATCAATTATATGTATAAATTATCTTTTATGACCAAACTATGCGCCGTAGGGGAATTTTGGTCATTTTACACATAGTTTATAAATTATTTGGGATTCTGAGTTTATAACATGTACCTACTGTAATTATGTTAAAAATAAGTTTTTAAAATCAGTAGGTATCAAGTCTTGGTCAATAATATGGTTTAAACCATACTATGCGCCAAAACGGCGCTTATGTCGTAAAATGACGTCTTTATGCGATGTTTATGAAAACTGATGTTAAGGTCAGATTAAAATGTTTAAAATATGTTATTTAATATAAAATATCAGTAGGTAAATGATTTATCTTGAAAAGATTTGATTAAAACTATTTTATAAGCCATAGGGGCGAAAATCGTCATTTATCGACATAGTTTAAGGATCTGCTTGAAAACTCAGTTTATAACTTGGTTTAACATCCCAAATAATCCTACTTATAATATTACATCAGTAGGAAACTCATTTTGAAGTTCATTATCATTTAAAACTTTGTTTTATGCAAAAAGGACATTTTGGTCAAAGATGGCATAATTATGGAACTTGCGCATAAACTTGGATTATGATTATGATCATGTAATATAACCTCAGAGGGTTATGCTACATTATATTACGATCATAATGTGACTTTAGATCAGTAGGTAACTAATCTAAATCGGGTCAGAATCGAAAGTCAAAGCAGAAGTCAAACTTCGCGACTTTCGGTTGCGAACCGACCCTAGAACTGAAATTGACAAGCCGAACATGTTCTTACATGTTCTAATAATTATTACCAACTTGTTTAAGTGTCAAAACAGGTTTCATAACATATACAAGATCAATTTATGATTTTTCTGAAAAATGGCATGTTTGACTTTTTAATATCATAACTTTGACCCGTCAATTGGTCTAGCAAATGTGATCTTCTGGAGGTGCCCTTTATAGGGACTAACACCTACCTTATTACGAATACTTAGCCATGTTCATTTCGAATAATGGCTGGACCATAATGGTCTTAACCGAAAGTCAAAGCGTTTTCCATAAAACGCTTGACTTTTGGCTATAAAAGCCTATAAACGAAAATGCAAGAGCAAGGAACACCTACAAGAGGTTCCTACAATGCAAGAGAACTAAATTGGATGCTCCTTTCAGCTAGGAACTTCCAGAGGAGGGAGAAGAGTTATGATTTAGAAAGGTGCAAGTTCAAATGGTGAACTTGATCACCTATTTATAGTTTGGAGAGCTCAAAGGAGGTGAAGCCAGGTGTTTAGGGGTGTAAGAGGAAGCTTACAAGTGTCCCAAAACGTGGCATAGCTGATTACAAGTCCATGGTTTCGAATTTAAATGGTTTTGGAGCTTTGCTTGGCTGCCAAACAATTTTCTGCGTCAGACCTGTTCTTGCGCCCCCGCGAGAGACCCAGGCCTGGTCTCTCGCGGCCCGCGACCGCCCCAAGGCCAGTTTCAAATTTTGACACTTTAGCCCCTTAACTTTATAAAGCTTATAAAAACCTTTTAAAACACCTTTTTGGCACTTTTAGCCCTCCGTAGCCAATACGTGGCATACCCGGGATTATGCCCGGACATTGTTGAGCTCTCGGTTCGTTAAAAGGTCACTCAGAGGTATAAATTAACATGTTGACACTTTTAATCCCTCCATTATCCAACTTTCACATATTTAGAAAATTGAACCATCTCGTCCAACAAATGGCACGTATGAGAGTTTAGGACTTCACAAAGGATCACTCAGAGGCTTATGATAAGCATGTTGATTCCAATGTCACTCGGAGGCTAGGCATGTTGACATATTGGTCACTCAGAGGCCAAATTTCAAGCATGTTGACATATTAGTCACTCAGATGCTAATGATTTAAGCATGTTGACATATCAGTCACTCACAGGCTATTATTAATGCATGTTGACATCAGACCGTCACTCATAGGCTCAGATTGAGCATGTTGACGCCTTTAGTCCTTACTGGTCTTTAACATACTATATTTAAAAAAAAACAACATGTGTCACTATACTATTGGACACGATTTTACAGGTGTTACATCCTCACCCTCATAAAAGAAATCTCGACCTCGAGATTTTATTCAAAAAGATGGGGGTACTTTTGTCGCATAGTGGACTTAAGCTCGCATGTATACTCGGTACCTCTAAAGGTGTCCCACTTAACCTTTACTATAGGTATCATTTTTCTTCGGAGCTTCTTAACCTGTCGATCCTCGATCGAAATTGGTTTCTCAATGAACCTCAGGTTTTCATATATTTGCACATCCTCGTGCGACATTGCTAGCGACTCATCAACTAGACATTTCTTAAGATTTGATATGTGGAATACATCATGAATTCCACTAAGCTCCTCTGGCAATCTGAGATTATAAGCTACAGTGCCGACACGTTCGATTATCTCGAAGGGTCCTATATATCTTGGGCTCAACTTGCCCTTCTTTCCAAAACGCATCACACCTTTCCAGGGTGATACTTTCAGCATGAATTTGTCCCCTACTTGGAACTAAAGAGGTTTACGCCTCTTGTCAGCATAACTTTTCTGCCTATCCTTGGCAGCTTTGAGACGATCACGGATTTGTACAATCTTTTCCATGGTCTCCAGGACAATCTCAGGTCCTAATAGTTGGGCTTCCCCAACTTCTGCCCAGCACACGGGCGTTCTACATTTTCTCCCATATAAGGCCTTAAAAGGAGCAGCCTTAATACTAGTATGATAACTATTATTGTAGGAGCATTCTATTAGGGGTAAGTGGTCATCCCAACTTCCACCTAAATCAATTACGCATGCCCGAAGCATGTCTTCCAAGGTCTGAATAGTACGCTCACTTTGACCATCAGTCTGCGGATGGTAAGCCGTACTAAAATTCAATCGTGTGCCTAACGATTGTTGGAAACTTTTCCAAAAGTGAGATGTGTATCTAGTATCTCTGTCAGATACAATAGATACCGGCGCACCATGTAGGGACACAATCTTGTCCACATATAACTTAGCCAATTTATCTGAATTATACGTTTCTTTTATTGGCAAGAAATGAGCTGACTTAGTCAGTCTGTCTACAATGACCCAAATAGTATCATTACCACTTTTAGTCTTTGGTAACTTGGTAATTAAATCCATAGTTACCATTTCCCATTTCCAGGTGGGAATTTCTAATTGTTGTAGAAGTCCTGACGGCTTCTGATGTTCGGCTTTAACCTGCGAACACGTCAGACACTTAGCTACATAAGTGGCTATGGATTTCTTCAAACCCACCCACCAATAATTCTTCTTTAGATCTTGATACATCTTGTCACCTCCTGGGTGAACCGAGTATCTTGAATTGTGCGCTTCTTGGAGGATTAGATCTCTGAGTCCTCCAAAGATCGGAATCCAAATTCTATCATTTAATCTTAGGATTCCATCCTTTCCAGGCGTTAACTGATTAATAGTTCCGCCTAATCCCTCATTAGGAATATTAGCCTCTAATAAGGCTTGCTTTTCCACATCTAATAGCTTCTCATTCAAGCTATTTTTGAGCTCAATGCTCTTCGCATTAATCCTAATGGGCTTAAATCTTTCCTTGCGACTTAAGGCATCGGCAACGACATTTGCCTTGCCGGGATGGTAGCGAATCTCGCAATCATAATCATTAAGTGTTTCCATCGAACAACGTTGTCGCATGTTTAATTCTTTCTGATCAACAGGTGCTGGAGACTTTTATGGTCTGTGTATATAACACACTTTGTGCCATACAAGTAATGTCTCCACAGTTTTAGTTCAAATACAACAGCACCCAATTCCAAATGATGGGTGGTGTAATTCCTTTCATGCACCTTTAGTTTCCGTGATGCATAGGCGATTACTTTGCCATTTTGCATTAGCACACAGCCTACGCCGGTGTGCGAAGCATCACAATAAACAACAAAATTCTCAATACCCTCAGGTAGGGATAACACAGGAGCGTTGCTCAACTTTTGTTTCAGAATCTCAAAAGATTCTTGTTGCTTTGGACCCAATTATACTTAACATTCTTTTGGGTTAAGGTAGTTAAAGAAGTGGCTATTCTTGAGAAGTTCTCAATGAACCTTCTATAATAACCGGCTAATCCTAGAAAACTACGAATCTCCAATGGGGTCTTGGGTACTTCCCAGTTCAAAATGGCTTCTATTTTAGCGGGATCCACTTGGATACCACACTCACTTACCATATGTCCAAGGAATTGGACTTCTCTAAGCCAAAATTCGCATTTAGAGAACTTTGCATAAAGTTTCTCTTGTCTTAAAAGTTCTAGATTGCACCGAAGATGTTTCTCGTGATTAGCTTGTTTACGAGAATAGATAAGTATGTCGTCTATGAAGACAATGACAAACTTATCCAAATATGGTTTGCAGACTCTATTCATGAGATCCATGAAAGCTGCTGGTGCATTTGTGAGCCCAAAAGGCATCACTAAGAATTCAAAGTGACCATAGCGGGTTCTGAAGGCTGTCTTAGGAACATCCTCACTCCTAACCTTCAGTTGATGATATCCTGATCTCAAATTGATCTTGGAGAAATAACTAGCCCCTTGAAGTTGGTCAAATAAATCGTCGATCCTAGGTAGAGGATATCTATTCTTGATCGTCAACTTGTTCAGCTCTCGGTAATCGATACACATTCGCATCGAACCATCTTTCTTCTTTACAAAGAGTATAGGAGCTCCCCAAGGCGAGGAACTAGGCTGAATAAAGCCTTTTTCTAAAAGTTCGTCTAGCTGCGTTCTTAATTCCTTCATTTCTGTTGGTGCTAGCCTATATGGAGCTCTAGCTACTGGTCCAGATCCTGGTATAATATCAATCTTGAACTCCACTTGCCTGTCTGGAGGTAGTCCTGGTAATTCTTCTGGGAATACATCAGAATATTCTGGGATGACTGGTAGGTCTTCTATATTTGGCTTAGGCTCATTTATTGTTACTTGTGCCATGTAGATGACACAACCTTTTCTCAAACACTTGGATGCCCTAAATAACGACACCTTGTCTGGCAATCCATAGTGTGAGTCTCCATGGATGGTGATTACTTCACCAAATGGGGTTTTAATTTCGATTAGCTTCTTATCGCAGGCAATACGGGCTTGGTTATGAGATAACCAATCCATGCCTAAGACAACATCGAACCCCACCAATTTCATTGGTAGAAGAGAGATAGGGATGGAATGATTCTTAATGGATATAGAGCATCCATTAAGAATGGAAGATGTGGACTCTATCGTTCCATCAACAAGTTCTATCTCATAGGTTTTATATAGAGTTCTTATGGGTAAATTTAACAATTTACAAAACTTATGATCAACAAAAGATTTATCTGCACCCGAATCAAAAAGAACTCTAGTATAAATATCGTTAATGGGGAAAGTACCTGTTATGACGTTATTGTCATTAACAGCTTCCTTAGCAGTCAGCCAAAAAGCGCGTGCATTTCCCTTCTTGGCCTCTCTAGGCTTCGAATTATTATTCCTCGAATTCTTAGGGCAGTTAGTCGCAATATGCACTTTTCATTGCAGATAAAGCATACAGCATCCTTAAGATCTTTACATTCTAGGGTCTTATGCCCTCTCCTTTTGCAAATGCCACAATGTCTAGCTTGTGGATCAGAAGTATACTGTCCCTAGTGTTTGCGGTTGCAAGTCTTGCAAAATGGCATCCCAGCCGACTTGCCTTGGTTCCCTTTGAACCCAAATCTCCCTTTATTTTTCTTATTGAACTTATGGGAGTTGTCTTCTTCTCTCTTCCTTGTCCCGTCAGTTTCTGGCTTAACTGACTTCTGCCTTACTAAGTCAAGGGTGAGAGAGAGAGAGATAGGTCTACAGCAGACCTATAGGTATTAGGCTGAGCAGCCTTTACCATGCCATTAATCTCGGGCGCTAACACATTAATAAAACACGCAATGCGTTTGGATTCAGGGGTAATCAAATAGGAAACTAACCTAGATAGGGAATTGAAATCGGTAACATACTTCCGATAGTCTAGGTTTTTCATTGATAGAGACAAGAAATCTGTCTCTATTTTCTCCACCTCATGTGGTGGGCAGTAGGTTTCCTTAATAAGATCCACAAATTTGGACCATCCCAGATTATACAGGTGTACTTTACCTATAGACTGTATCATGGCTTTCCACCATATTAGGGCATCGCCCTTGAAGTATTGTGATACGTACTTGACCACATCCTTATCAGCACAGTTGCTGATGTCTACAATGGTTTCCATCTCGTCCAGCCACTTTAGGGCTTCTCAAGCTCCTTTTCCCCATTAAAGTCTCGGGGTTTACAGGAGAGAAAGTACTTGTAGGTATATTCGTCTTTAACAGAACGAGACCTTTCAGCGAAATCTATTTTCCTTGGTTCACTCTTCGCATTCAAAGAGTGAACGGAGCTCTCCCTATGAGCTGAAGATGGTGGAATAGATAATGGTTTAGAGCGAGTAGCACTCGACTCTCTTAGTTTTTCTATGGCCTTACCCATGGCCCTTTCCACAGCCGCATCAATGAGTGCTTGGAAGTCATTATCATTTATGGCTATATTTTCGGCGTCTTTGACGTTCCTATGGCTACTTTGTGCCTCATTAGAATTAGCCCATTCTTCAAAGCTTTGGTTTTATAATACCAATAAAATTTCTCTTAGCCATGGTATAACAACCATATCGGCTTTTAAACATTGGATATAAAAATCCATTGCCTAACTTAGCTAGTGTGAATAACATCACCTCTTAGGCTTAATATAACTATATTTGGCCTAGGTCTTAATAGGACCATCATAGGCAAATTACAATCTGGACATAGTCCATTTATTATTAGACAGGGGATCATAATGTCACAACTCTCATGGTCATATTTGACAATTATATATAGCACAAAGGCTTGTCACAAAGGACATTTTAAAATATGGCACATAGGCCTGTCACTAATGGACATGGATTATGGCACATAGGCCTGTCACTAATGGACTTAAAATCATGGCACATAGGCCTTGTCACTAAAGGACATAAAATAGGGCACATAGGCACTACATCGCTAATGAATGTTTAATTATCATCGCACTGATGATATTAGCTGGAATCAAACAGATTAAAAATGGCTATTTAGCCGGGATCAAATAGATCACAAGGGCTATATAAAATAAATCTCTAATGGATGTTTTATCACCACACTAGTGATATTAGCCGGAATAAAAAAGATTACATGGGCTATTTAGCCGGGATCAAATAAATCACAAGGGCTATATAAAATACATCTCTAATGGATGTTTTATCACCGCACTGGTGATATTAGCCGGAATTAAACAGATTACAAGGGCTATTTAGCCGGGATCAAATAGATCACAAGGGCTATTTTAAAATACATCTCTAATGGATGTTTTATTCATCACCGCACTAGTGATATTTAGCCGGGATCAAACAGATCACAAGGGCTATTTAGCCGGGATCAAATAGATCAAAAGGGCTATTTGTAAGGTTAGGACATAGTCCATTACCTTGAAGGTTAGTGTGATTCCTTAAGTCACACAACCATGAGTATGCACATTACTTGAATGTTAACATAAGGGATCTTAACGGTTGATTAATAGTCCCGGTTGCATTGACCTTAATGACTTGGAGGCTTGAACCTAGTCCACCACCTCTAGATAGAAGGATAACTTCCCTTAACTATCATGATAGAAGACCCTTCCGTTCTTAACTATCATTTATATATTTGGCCAAATATGTGGTCTGTGCCACTCGGCAAATCAAAACCATTAAGATCTTTTTGGAATTATATCGCAGAGCATAAATTCGAGATGCTCGTTTTCAAGAGGATGGATACATATATATAATTCCAAAGTACTTTATTAAATTTCCATAAGAAATTACAATACTAGAAAATGGAATAAACTGTCCATGCAAGGACTTTAAAAGAAATAAACATGTCCACGCAGGGACTAAGGAAATAACAATGTCCTCGCATGGACTACATATAATTAGAAGAGACTTTACTCGTCTTTCTTTCCTTGACCAATTTGGAGAGTTTCTTGAAGAATTTATTTGTCTTCTTCTCTGTTTTCTCCACCTGCTGCTGCGTCTCTTTCATCCGTTCCAAGGCCTCATTAATGGCCTCAAGGTGGCGGAGGTTGTGGTTGAGGTTGTGGCATAATCGGATACTGGTACCCATAAGTTGGATATCCAGTCAGTGGATAAGTAGGTGGGAAAGGAGACGGGTAAAGTGCATTGTGCATAACCGCCTGCATGTATGGGTCTTGCGACCATACTTGATAGTCCACCGGTGTAGACGGGTTAAAAGGATCATACCCAGACGTGTCTGGATATGTGGGGATTGGGTTGGTGTAACCCGATGGTGGTGGTTGTACAGCAGGTGTTGGTGTTGGTTCCACTATAGGTGAAACATTAGAAGGTCCACCCATTTGTGGGTCCTCTTGAATTATGGGATAAGAATTGGGCAAAGGTGGCAGCGATCCCGACCTTTGTCCTGCACATACCGACATATGTGCTCCACACTTCCTTCTTGGTGGTTCAGGTGGTGGTTGAGGTTGGTCCACCGGTTCCATGTGGACATCTTCTTGAACAGGGGTGGTTGAGTGATGAGAAGGAGTGTGGGAAAAAGTAAATTGATTCCAATATTGGTCCCACTCATTAGGACCTTGGTAGGGCGATCCGGCGTATGAGTTTGAATCGCTCGAAATTTCAATGGGATGCAAATTAGATCCCGACGGCGGCATCTCCGGGTCGGAGTCCTCGTCCATAGGATGTGGCTGGTCCAACTGATTTTGGTCAGTTGGGGCGTGTTAAGAGAATGTTTGGCGTTAAATTCTTCATGGTAGGAGTGATGAGAATGGGAATGGTGAGAATGGTAAGAATGGTGTGAGTGGTAAGAATTTTGGGAATGTGAAGGTGAATGTCTATTAGAGACGGAACGTCTCGCTGGTTGCCAAGGAGACGAATCTCTTGATTCTTGGTAAGCATCTGAATTATGAGGTTGAGGAGGAATACGCCCTGATGGTCTTCCCCTCATTGGACCTTTTCCTCTTCCACTTTGTCCTCGTACACGTGGCGGCATTTTCCTGTTTAAAATCAATTTAAAAACATACAAATAACTTAATAATGAAATGAGTAATCCTAGGTCAATGCCTAGACTCGGAAGTCTAAGGAATGTGCTCGTGTAAGCTTGAGACTAAACACAAAGGCTAGTGTTTAATTCTCTCAAATGTTGGCTCTGATTCCAACCTGTCACACCCCGGATTTCCAACCCGAAATCCATACACCGGTGGGCCCGGTCGGGGAGTATCGTGACGTAAGTTGATAGCATCATTGTCAATTAAACATAGCACAACGGAAGTCTTGGAGTAAAATTACTATTACAAACCGAATGTTCAAAATAAAATAATATACAGGCTCGTAATAGAAGATCCACAGGCGGATCATAAAATGTACAAGAAAGAATATAAAACAGACTTTAGGCAGATCTAAGGATTTGCAAGATCCTCTTATTCATTACCGAGCAGCTTCCAGCCTATTTCGTATTGTACCTACAGTTTAGTCTTTGGACGATACGTTAGCTTACGCTGGTAAATACACCCAACTTACTCATTTGAAAACTTTGAAATGGTTTTAAGTGCAAAACGGCACAAAATCTTTTATTAACTTGGGAAAGTTGACCTTGCAACCTTGTATCAGATTCACATGTTTGTCGCTACATTCAGGGCTCGGGACAGAAATCGAGACATGATTAAATACACACCACTCAGGACTCACAAAGGAGTCATCCCCAACGTCTTGGGCATATTGCATATGAGCATCAAAGGGTGTATGCCTACACCCCGTGCTAAGGTCGTGGCCAATAACTAATGTATTGAGCCGAGGATATCCAAGACACGGTAATTTAACCCCCAGTGTTTAAGTTATCAAACAAAACTGATTAAAACGAAATATGGGGTTTACTAGCCATAAGCGGGCATTCGATTGACCTCATTTTGGACCAAGCGGTAATAATTTACCGTATTCCAAGCCCGGATAGGGAAAATAAGTCGAGAGTATTTACCTGAGCTAGTCTTCTTCTTTTATTTTTAAATAACTCAGCCGTATACAAAAGTACCAAGTGCAGATAGCATTTACCAGGAAGGCTCTAGTCTGGATTATGGCATAAGCTAGCCAATTAAATACTAACGTCTTATAAACCGAATAGTGTACATGATCATTACGTATAACGCTTGATTAAACTATGATCGGATATAATGTAGTTTAATCCCGACAAGTACTTGACTTGTATAATATGGGTAAACTATAAACATTCTGGATTTTGAAACTTAAATGATAAGGTTAAACCCGTTTCGGTTAATTTCCGTAAAATAGATACATATACGTAACTGTGCGCATATTAGCGATATCGGGTAACCGGATAAGTCATGGACAAGTTCTATATGCCATTATATTTTTAATAAGTTAAGATATCAGTAGGATATCAACTTATATGACCGTTATGGTTTTAAAACGAAACTATGCCTCATAAGGGCATTTCGGTAATTATATACCGTATAAAAGGGACTTGAACATATTTTAAGTTTAAAATCATGAGTATTCTGTAAAAATATTTATTTATGATATAATATCAGTAGGATATCAATTGTATGTATAAATTATCTTTTATGACCAAACTATGCGCCGTAGGGGCATTTTGGTCATTTTACACATAGTTTATAAATTATTTGGGATTCTGAGTTTATAACATGTACATACTATAATTATGTTTAAATAAGTTTTTAAAATCAGTAGGTATCAAGTCTTGGTCAATAATATGGTTTAAACCATACTATGCGTCAAAACGGCACTTATGTCGTAAAATGACGTCTTTATACGACGTTTATGAAAACTAATGTTACGGTCAAATTAAAATGTTTAAAATATGTTATTAGATATATTTATATGAGTAGGTAAATGATTTATCTTGAAAATATTTGATTAAAACTGTTTTATAAGCCACATGAGCTAAAATCGTCAATTATCGACATAGTTTAAGGACCTGCTTGAAAACTCACTTTATAACTTGGTTTAACATCCTAAATAATCCTACTTATAATATTACATCAGTAGGAAACTCATTTTCAAGTTCATTATCATTTAAAACCTTGTTTTATGCAAAAAGGACATTTTGGTCAAAGATGGCATAATTATGGAACTTGCGCATAAACTTGGATTCTGATTATGATCATATAATATAACCTGAGAGGGTTATGCTACATTATATTACGAACATAATGTGACTACATATCAGTAGGTAACTAATCTAAATCGGGTCAGAATCGAAAGTCAAAGCAGAAGTCAAACTTCACGACTTTCGGTTGCGAACCGACCCTAGAACTGAAATTGACGAGCCGAACATGTTCTTACAGGTTCTAATAATTACTACCAACTTGTTTAACTGTCAAAACAGGTTTCATAACATATACAAGATCAATTTATGATTTTTCCGAAAAACGGCCTGTTTGACTTTTTAATATGATAACTTTGACCCGTCAATTGGTCTAGCAAATGTGATCTTTAGGAGGTGCCCTTTATAGGGACTAACACCTACCTTATTACGATCACTTAGCCATGTTCATTTCGAACAATGGCTGGACCATAATGGTCTTAACCGAAAGTCAAAGCATTTTCCGTAAAACGCTTGACTTTTGGCTATAAAAGCCTATAAACGAAAATGCAAGAGCAAGGAACACTTAAAAGAGGTTCCTACAATGCAAGAGAACTAAGTTGGATGCTACTTTCAGCTAGGAACTTCCAGAGGAGGGAGAAGAGTTATGATTTAGAAAAGTGTAAGTTTAAATGGTGAACTTGATCACCTATTTATAGTTTGGAGAGCTCAAAGGAGGTGAAGCCAGGTGTTTAGGGGTGTAAGAGAAAGCTTACAAGTGTCCCAAAACGTGGCATAGCTGATTACAAGTCCATGGTTTCGAATTTAAATGGTTTTAAACAATTTTCTGCATCAGACCTGTTCTCGCGCCCCGCGAGAGATTCAGGCCTGGTCTCTCGCGGCCCGCGACTGCCCCAAGGCCAGTTTCAAATTTTGACACTTTAGCCCCTTAACTTTATAAAGCTTATAAAAACCTTTTAAAACACCTTTTTGGTACTTTTAGCCCTCCGTAGCCAGTACGTGGCATACCCGAGATTATGCTCGGACATTTTTGAGCACTCGGTTCGTTAAAAGGTCACTCAGAGGTATAAATTAACATGTTGACACTTTTAATCGCTCCATTATCCAACTTTACATATTTACAAAATTGAACCCTCTCGTCCAACAAATGGCACGTATGAGAGTTTAGGACTTCACAAAGGATCACTCAGAGGCTTATGATAAGCATGTTGATTCCAATGTCACTCATAGGCTAGGCATGTTGACATATTAGTCACTCAGAGGCCAAATTTCAAGCATGTTGACATATTAGTCACTCAGAGGCTAATGATTTAAGCATCTTGACATATCAGTCACTCAGAGGCTGTTATTAATACATGTTGACATCGGACTGTCACTCAGAGGCTCGGATTGAGCAAGTTGACGCCTTTAGTCCTTACTGGTCTTTACATACTATATTTAAAAAAAACAACACGTGTCACTATACTATTGGACACGATTTTAAAGGGTGTTACAAAAGGACCGCCAATGCCATTTCCTTTCTCAATAATCAATTTTTCACCTCACCTTCATCGTAAAATCTAATTTTCAAGAAGTTTGTCTACTTACCTACTAAAAAGGCAATTTAGAGAACACTAAACTTTCATTTTTTTGAATTTGAAAAAAAAATAAATTGTTTACAACTCATGCACTTTAATCAGCCTGTTTCTTTTTTATTCTTAGCTAATTTACATCTTTAATCCTAAACATTAACAAAGTTATTATTCACTCTTATTTTGTCTTTTAGTGCAATGTTTTCTCTCTCACGCATAAATATAATTCAATAAAGTTATCATACATGTCATAGACTTCAATAAAATTGTTTTTTTACCAATTTACCAAACAACCTTGAACTCTAATATAGTTAGAATTAGTTTTTAAGGAACTTTTTGTTATGACATCATATTTAATGGTTTGCCTTTATTTATATGTGATTTCAAATAATATCAATGCCACCAATGCATCACGATGGTTTACGTCAAATAAAGATTTGAACGCCCTCCCATAATGTGTGTATATGTGTTAACCTTTTGACATCACTTTTTTCACAGTTTAACGTCATCACCGCAGCATGGCTTTTCATTTACTATTTCTATTTGTTGCTCATTGTTTCCGAATTTCAAGTATAGAGTTAATATAGGATGTGTGTTAGAGCATCCATATCCTAGTTGGTAAAATTATCAATCCTTTAAATTTAAGGGAAGCATAGGGTGCGTTTGGTTAGCGAAATGTTTTGGAATTGAAATTTGTATATGAATTAGAATTTGAAGGAATTGATTTGGAATTTAAAAATTCCAATCGGAATAGGAAATTGTTGAAATTAGAAACTCAATTTCATTTCTTTTTTACGTGTTTGGATGTCAAATGATTTGGAATCCGTCACCCCAGCACCCAGCACCCACCACCCCATGTTCAGGTGGAAACGGTACGGGTCAAAACGGTTTAGTTCCAAATGGTTCACGTCAAAACAATTCGAGTCGAAATGGTACAGGTCGAAACCATTCATGTCGAAATATTTCGGGTCAAAACGATTCTCGTGGGGTTTGGGTCGAAGCGTTTCGGGTGGAAATTGTACGGGTCAACACGGTTTGGTTCCAAATGGTTCACGTCAAAACGGTTAGAGTTGAAATGGAACAGGTCTAAATGATTCGCGTGTGGTCGCTCAAAACCATTCGTTTGAGGTTCGGGTCGAAACGGTTCGAGTCGAAACGGTTCGGGTGGAAATGATACTGGTCAAAAACAGTTCGAGTCGAAATAGTTCGCGTCGAAACGATTCAGTTCCAAACGGTTCGAGTCGAAACCGTACGGGTCGAAATGGTTTGGGTGGAAATGGTATGGGTCAAAACGGTTCGGTTCCAAACGATTCGCGTTAAAATGTTTAAGTCAAAACGTTACGGGTTGAAACCGTTCGGGTTGAATTGGTGCGGTCGAAATGACCGAGGATTCCAATAAATTTACATTAATTCCTTCACATGTAGGAAATATTTTGAATTCCTTTAGCTAAAGAAATTTGAAGGAATTCAATTCCAATTCCTTGTCAACCAAACAAATGAAGATTGGAATTGAGATTCCAATTCAAAAAAATTATTTGAACCAAACATCTTAAAAGATGGAATTTAGCTTCCAATTCCTTTAAATTCCATTGAATTCAAGCGAACCAAACGTTCCACCTAAGAGTTTAACCTAAAAGACTCTTACAACTCATTCTTTAAACCTTAAGCTTATATGTACAATGTTGTGAAAAACTACATTGAATATGTATATTACTAATTCTCAACTCATTCCATATAATAATACCAAATAGGATGTAGAAGGTTTGTAAAAAGAGGATGATGATAAAGAATTGGATGAGAATGCTACAAGTTTATTTATTTTTTAAAGGTTTTCTAACAAAAATTTTTGTTTTGTATTTATAAAAATGGCTAATACGTTTAACATACTACACACAATAAGGCAAATGTACTTCTCATGATGTTGTATAGTTTATTTAAGAACCAAGTATCGGTCAACGGGCAATGTAGCTCTCAGTAGTTGGTTTTTGTTGTTGTTTAGCCAATTATAAAAGAGAGGGTTGATGCAAGTAAAAATAAACTTTACTTACATTAATATAAAAATAAAAGATATGAAAGTAATCAATCTAAGATATATCACTTTGGCGTCAATTCCCTACGATGTAAGGTATAATACTTGAGGATAGTTAAAGGGTAAGGTAGTTTAGAGTTTTCAACATAAGATGAAAATACCACATCAGATGAATGCTCCCAAAACTCTTTTTGCATAAAATGGAAATACCACTTTGGGCAAACATTTCCCACGACTTACTTGCAAAACTAGGCAAGATAAGCCAGAGTGAAAATCATTTTAGCCATGACAACCTTTAAGTACAAAGTTCTAATAAAAGCCTTAGAATACCCAATGACTCATAGTGAACGCTATGAGATTAGAAGTGTAACCATAAAAAAACTAGGTTATCGATCAAAGACATAAAAACCAATTCTACAATTACTATAACTTTTATGACTTCAAAATAACACATTATTTAAGACCTTTATGTTTTGAAAGCTCTACCCACCATCTCTAGTGCGCCAACCACAATATTTTATATAGACCGTACAAACCCGAAATGCATGCAAAAAACACATCGGGCGCACATACACATGGACAAGTTCAAAACTCTAGTTAATCAAGACTAAGTGCTCTTATTCATAAAGAATAATTATAGCTAAAAATTCAAAAGTACAAATACGTAATTTAAATAAAACTCAAATATTATAAATTAACCTACAACGTTCATCTACACCAAAGCCATATAAGAAGAGTAGCCACATGTGGCCACAAACATAGACTTACCAAATTTTGTGATATAATCTTGTTGTGATCACATATGATCCACCAAAGCCAAGTGCAGTTTACAATGTGCTTATTTATTGAAAGTAGCCAATCATATTTATACACTTGGTGATACAATAGAGTAGATCGGGCACAAAGTTACCCCCGCTGAGTATATATTTGTGGTGGTGGTGTTGATGGGTAGAGGAATACTAGGGATGGTAATGGTGGGTTTGAATAATTCTAACCACATATTTGATTATAAAAACTTATCCAAAACCCTGTATTCTTGCTCAAAACCCGTCATGTTTCTATCATGTAATTATCAGTCAGGTATTAGATATACTCGTGAGTTTCGGGTAAAGTCGTTATTTATTAAATTTACCCATTGGTTTCAACTTCTTTAGAAAGTATTTGTTCAGTCATAGCGACCAAAATATAGATATTACAAATAATGTAGTGTTATTCCTTTTATTGTTTTAAAACGCCATAGAAGATTACCATATATAACTACAACTGTATTAAGTCTTAAATTTAATAACGAAAAAATATCTAATACTAATGTGTGTATATGAAGGAATGAAATAAAGGTTCTCTTAAATTTTAGATAGTTTTTATAATATAGGCCTTTGGGTAAGGATTCAGTTGCTTGAATAAAAAACCAAAAGAAAGAGATATTGTTATGTATATATTATTTATTAGTGACTATCCATGTTACCAACTCTAATATCATATTTATGTTTGTATTAACATCATAGTGACTATATATAGATGCATTTGTATATGATATTAATATCAATGAAAAGGATTCCCATTTCCTTATTTTTTATGTTCTTGTTCTCTACATGATCTATATAGTCTTGTTTTCTCATGTTTATTATAGTCGTACATTGGCTGCTAATAGACCGTTATATTACAACATGTTATTAGACCCGCTAACCCGCAAACACGACCTGTTAAGCACTTCTAGTAGTAAGTATTGTCATGGATCCAAAACTTATGATTGAGTTGGACTTCCCTGAATTTCTATTGGTAAGTATCATCTTCCTTTATTTTATTTTGTTTATTTGATGATTAAATAGATTGGGATAACATATAAAGGATAAATATATAACGGAAGATATATAATTAATTAATGGAAAATGTAAAAATTACTAAAGTAGTCTTTTGCCTGGATTTCTATTACATCTTTCTTAATAATTTATTTGATTACCGAGTGAGGTTTTAATGGGGACTTAGTTGTTTATCGATAAGAAAAGGATAAGAAGATAAATCGGCTAATGATGAAGCAAACGGCATGACAAAATTGTTGGAGAAAACTGATTAGTAGACTATTGAGATTTAAATTTTAATTATTACGACCTAATTAATTACTTTTATGAATATATTTTTTCCAAATCATATTATAGCTAAATATTCTATAATTTAAATGGTTATGGATATAATTCTATTACTACGTGTTTCTAGAATTTTCTTGTTTTGTTATATTTGAGTTTTGTATTTCATATGTGAATGATAGAATCTAGATTAAGCTAGAATCCAGATTTGTCATATATTATTCTTTTCTAAATACCTGTTTGAATGACCTTTATGTAATTGTGAGAAATGCACTCTCATACAATAAATATTTCACTTAGAGAATCAAATTGACATTTGTGTTTTATATTAAATAACTAATTAAATATATAGTTTAAGTTAGTATTTTCTTTTAACCCCAAATATGTAGTATAAGAGAAATATGTCTTTATAAATAATCTTACTACATATTGGTTCAAACTTTGAAAGTTTTTTTATATAGTTCAAATGTAAGACAAAGGTTCATTAAATCTGTAGGGGATCTTTAATCGTATATGTGCCGCATTTATATTAAAGTAACCACGTTCATTATTATTGATTATATATTATACAACCAGAAAAAATGTCACTTGAACAATATATGCATTTATATTATTTATAAATTCAAAAAAAAAAAACTTTTGGAATCTATTGACACACATAACATATTTAAGTTCCACTCATCGGACTTTGGCTGTTTTTCTAGTTTATGCCCTAAAAACAAACTTTACGTCTTCTTACATTCCATGAACACATGATACATGATAAATTGATAACTTTCAGTGCATATAAAACATATTGAAAATGAGGTGAAATGTTTTTTTATTACAAGATTATCATTATTTCAATTTTATTAAAAACATTATTAGCATGTCTTATATGATGGTATGCTATATTGGTAATTGTATAATAGTTTCTATGGATATTTGTAAATGTTATTATATTCTTGCTAACATTTTATATATTTGAAATGATTGAGTTAAAAGGCATTATAATGTATATAAGATATACATGTGATAGGTTATAGTGATACGCTAATACATAAATTATGTATTTCTTTTAATTGATGAGCACATCTTATTTCATTACATTGTATTATAACATGTTTTACTTGGTGATATGTTATAAAGTCATGCTTTGATATTCTAGCTTTATGTATAAACCGTGTCCCATATGTTATTAGTTTTGAAAAAGAACATTAAAATAACCAAAGTTGCGGTATATGATAACACGTTATAAACATGACTAAATTGTGATCAAGATTTATTTATAATATAGCATTGGAAGAACATCCTAAAGCTTATTATGATTTTATGAAAGCTTGTAAGTATTTATACTGGAAAATCTTAATGATTCGGTCATATAATTGATGTTATGTGATATGTGATGAAATGATTATTTATACAGGTTGATAAAAACCATTTTCATTGTCTAACATCAAATATCCTCTTGAAGTAGCAAGATTGTTAAAGTCTATATAAGGTTTGAAACGACAACCATGAAAGTTGTGTGGTTCTAATTCACTCCCTAAAGTGAATGTGATGAAATAACAATTAGTGTAAAGGTCACACTCATGACTAAGGATATTGTAATGATGCTACCATGAAAGTTTAGTAGTCATAATCCATTTTCTGAAGTGAATGTGACGATATAATGATCCGTTTAAAGTTTGTGATCATAGAAATTGAGAAAATCATAATAATGCTCATGTTAACAATGAGTTCAATCATGTTAATAATGTGATGATTATACAATGATCCTTGTAAAGGTTGTGATCATGGTAAATGAGGAAATTGCAATGATCCTCATGTTGATAATGAGTCGACCATGTAATAATGAATCTGGCCACAAGAAGTGGTACATTAAGGGAGTGAATATACGAGAATAAAATATGGGAAATATAGTATAAGATGAAATTTTGAAATAATAATAAATTATTCTCTCGTATTTACTGTCGTTTATTAGACAAACAAGAGTGCACATATATGGTCATAAACCAAAGGTTTATGGGATTTGTAATTATTTAATTAGTTTGCACGACTGGTTAGACCACACAGAGTATAGATGATGTGAAGTGTATTAAAGAACTATATCTTCTTAATAGTTAAACATGTCAGTGGAAATTAATTATATATCAGCTAAAGTAGGGTAATCCCTATATATTCTGAAAATATTAAAAGATTTGTATGTATCCTAACATGAAACCATTTAGTATTTTGAAATCGATGCATCGTCTAAATGTTTATCAAGTTCGCAACTTGAAGTACTGATCGTTATGGCTTAGCTAATAAGATAAACAAGCATATTATTCCAGATTGGCACATTTATTTTGTATATAACGATAAATTTGATTCCCAAGTTATTAATGATCATTAGCATAAGTGTTATTGTTGAGACGATCACCTAAACGTCACAAGTGATTGAAAACCAATTGATCATGAAGTAAAAGGTTCATGTTTATATTTAATTTTACATGTATTCATATCAAGCCAACAAGTTATCATATTTCTTCCTTGTTATAGTTAGTTTTGGTCAGGATCCTAATTTGTCCCTTCAAGGGTTTTTGGTTATATGGCATGAATATTTAAATTCATATACCACACCACACAAAGATGGGAACTCTAAAAAGGTTGAGAATATGTTGGGAATAATTAGTTATCTATGATTAAATATTTAAAGCCATTAGTAAGAGATTTATTTGCGGCTCATTGTTATTCACTTTAGTGTATAAATGTTCCCAACACTCGGGGGAGATAAAAACCAGTTGCAAAGTGAAAGTGGAATGAATTATCATGTTATCTTGATCATCAGACTATAAACTATGAACCAAAAGTTTAAAAGATAATTCATTTACCAATATAAAAGAATAAATTATCAGACGAGTTCACTGGCCTAAATACAGTGACTAAGTAAGTCACGTAGTCAACTGTTAATGCTCCAATATAGTTAATTGTCTTAGAAGAACAAACCATATATTAGTAATGAATTTCTTGCAAGCCTAAAGCATGATAGACTAGTCGATTCCAAAAAAATAAAAATTACTCGTAAAAATTTGGAGCAAGAAATGAAGAAGATGGTCAAGTCGAGTCTATAGTGAAAAGGTCTCCTGAATAGACATTAGACATGATGGTTCCAGAAGAACCTCAGGTACCTGAAAATAAAGAGCTCTTAGTAAATTATATCATGTCTAGAAGTGTATGGAATCGAAACAAAATCAACGTCGTTTTACTTTTGTATATAATATAGCGCTTGAAATGATGAAATGACGAGGATCAAGATTGAAAATCTGCCTATGAATAAATACAAAGAAATGATTGGCCAAAATGAAACGACGTAAATGAGGCAGAGTTGAATTCTCTATTGAAATGGAAAGCTTTCGGACTAGCTTTCCATACAACAGAAGTTGCAAAATTTATCAGATATAATTAGGCCTTTTATGTGAATTAAGAATTTATAGCAGAAGGGTTCTGCAAAGACCTATGATTATTAATGATAAGATATATATATCCTGTGGTGGATGCAATAGCTTTCTATATTTAATTATTCTAGTAATATAAAGAGAGAATTGATATGCTTCTCGTGAATGTTATGCATAACTTGAAACTGAAAGCTACATGAAAGTGCTAAAACTAAATTATATAATTCATGTAAAGTAAGTTGTCGAGAACAATGTGATCATTGTATTTAGATTTGAATACTTTATGATTATTTTACATGTTGGATATAAGTGGAACTTCTATAGAGTTTCCTAAGGTAGTTGAGTGCTTAAAAGTTAATTAAAACAACTTAATGATGTATTTCTTGTGCACCAATAGAAATACATAGAAGAAATTATACTCGATGATTTTGATATCTCAATAAATAAAGAGAAGGTACAATTTGGATTTTGAAGATATGATATAGAAATCAATATTTAAACAACAAAGTTATATGACAACTCCTGAATAGTGTACACATACACCTATATAGTTAAAGATGTAAAGAAGTTCGTGATGGATTATAAATATCAAAGCATAGATATGAAAGCCTCAAGAAATGTTCTAAAAAGTTTACAAGATATGTATGGACTAAAATAGTCAAATCAATTGTGATATAAGACTCACTAGTGAGCTCAGAGACGAGAAAAACATATGGTGTAGTTGGTCTATTCGTTTTCATTAAAAGAATAATATGAGGTTTATAAGTATCACTATATATGTTGGTGATGTCACTGAATCTTCTGATGAGATGAAAATGAGCTCAAATATTAAATCAATAATTTCCAAACTATAAATGGTATTTGCAACTTTTATGGCTCAATATGTAGAATAAGCAATTGTCTTATTATCCATCAATCATAATATATATAGAAGATGGTGGTCATTTTCATATGGACAAAGTTTATGGTGTAAGTACATTTAATGATGTCCAGATAGTTATATAGAAAATAACTCTTATCATCTCGTACCAAAGAAGAAAATATCATTGTCCAGAAGTACCATAGTTAAATATAGACTGTATTAATATATCTTGCTAGTTATTCACGAACATATCTTATGATATAACTTGTGTACAATGAGGAGATAATATAATTGGTAAAACTTATGTTTTCTATACTCTTAAGGAACAAACAATATGGGTTCATATTTTACTAACCCCTCAACAAGTTTAGTTAGTTTTTTAAATGTAGGAAATGTAACAAAACACATTCATGGATCTTATGGGATCTACTTACAAAAGGAGGAAACTAGAGAAAATTATAAATCAATGTTCATTAAATGATTGCACATCAAGGGATCAAGCGATAAATCACATACTACAGAAGTTTTCAGCAACCTTCATAGAAAATTGGCATCTATTGCTTAAATGATACTAATGAGGGGGAGCTTTACACAAGTTGCACTCTTTTTCCCTTCGCTAAGTTTTTATCCCATTGGGTTTTAGTAAGGTTTTAACGAGGCACCGTACTTGATCCAGAAGTATCATGGGGAGACAGTACGCGCTGCACTCTTTTTTCCTTACCTGAGGTTTTGTCCCACTAGGTTTTCCTGGCAAGGTTTTTAACGAGGCAGCATCTCCAAGCATACTAAAAGAATAATGTACCCCTTTCTTTTATTAGGTGTGGATAGTCATGGGGGAGTGTTATGAATATATTACTTATTAGTGACTATCCACATTACCAACTCCCATATCACATTTGTATCAATGTCATAGTGCCTATATGTAGTGGCATTTGTATTTGATGTTAATATCAGTGAGAAGGATTCTCATTCCCTTGTTTTTCATGTTCTTGTTCTCTCAATGATCTATATAGTCTTGTTTTCTTATGTTTATTGTAGTTGTATATTGGCTGCTAATAGACCGTTGTTTTACAACAGATACATTTATTATATATACATATTCAAAAATAATAATTTAATTTGGGTATGCAATAGGGTAAACGGGTATACGTTATCGGGTAATTGGGTGTGTTAGAACATTTTGAGACCGTTGGTACTTGAGTTTAATAGTTTAGGGATTGTTTATAAAAGTTTGATAGTTTAGAGGGGCCAAAAGTGCACATTTTGTAAGCTGTCCCATCAGGGGCGGCGTAATTAATGTCCTGGCATAATTATAATTACATTGGGTAATCAGACTTTATATAAACGATCTACCACCACCTAATATTCCAAGTTTCTTGGACTAATGTGTTATTTTGTATTATTCAGGTGTTTGATCTTCTGATTTCTTGTGATTAATCCGATATCCGAGTTTTTTGATTGTGTTATACATTATGGGATTCCAGATCAACATCGGTTGATTCATCCTTGGTCAAGATTTTTCATCTTCTACTTATTTTTCTTACTTTTGTCACTCAAACACATAACCAATAGGTGTTTGTGTGGTTGTCAATCATTATCATTGTGATGGATGCACGAATTTAAAGGGACAAACATACTAACAGTTTTTTTGTGCCTCAAACACCTAATTAATATAGTAAAAGCAATAACAGTTTTTCATGTGGGACTAACATGTATAGTATTCTACTCTCTTAGCTTGAGTGGGGGCATTCCAATTTTTGTTAATATTATCACAACATGATAAAATTCTCACTGAAAGCATGTTGAAGGATGTATGGATTTAAAGGGACAAACATACTGACAGTTTTTATTGTGCCTCGATTAGTAAAAACAAAACTAATAAACTGATAAGTGTAGCCAATATGATCCTTTGAAGGAAAGTTAAGAAGTGTCAAATAAAAGAAAATCAAGGAAAGTAATCCCTCGGTTTGAAAAACAAATTTCGGTGTCCAGATTGCCCAAATTCTTATTTTTTTCTCAAAATTATTTTCTCTTTTTGCATGAGTTTTAACAAAAAGGGCCTGTTTTTCGAGAAAGTTTGAAATTTTCGAGCGTATTTATTTCTCGTTTCTTAGATTTGAAGATTTCTTCTTTTAACAAAGGGCATCGTAAATGAGATTCCAGTGTAATGCAAAATTTGAAAAATATTTAAATTCATCAGTTGGTTTCAACATTATCCAAACACTCATCATCATCTTCAACATAAACTTCTTAAAAGGACTCAATAAACTATAACCTTATACCAGACTAATTGTAGAAGTTTTGATAAGGTATTGATAATCTCGACATTGGATTGCATCGGACAATCACTTCATACAAATGGGTTCCGTGTTCGATTTAAGTTCGGATTAGTCGGGTTTTTGAGGGTTTATGAAGAACTTTTTGAGTATCGCATATTTAATGAAGGTCGCGTAAATAATCGGAGATGAGGTGTCGTGTAGTTAAAGTCTCGAACGCGAGTTCGAGCATCCGACGTATTTGACAAATACGTTGGGTTATCAGCGTAGATGAGCATCTACATTGACCATGAGCTCGTGCCTAGACCTAAATACGCAACCTTGTCACATCGTAAATAACCTGATTTACCCTGCGTATTTGCCTGAAGCTTGTAAATATAACGACGTATTTATCAAAAGCGACCAGCATAAATGTACTATTAACGGTGCAATTAATTTTAAAAACGATCAAGCAGCGTATCTCTTTGCGTATTTAACAGCGTATTTGTACAATTAATTTTATTTTTATGTAAATATAAATCTAATCTAATGGTTACGTTTCGGAACCCAGATCTCACTTGGCTCGTTTTTGTGTTTCAAAATGGCTCAACCATTAGGATAGGATGGAACAAGGAAGCACAATCAACCTATAACGCTTGTTCCACCAGAGCAAGATTTTGAAGACGTAATGGACTGGTTATCAATGAGCAAAGTCAGTTATGTAGTACAAGCAAATCCAGTGATTTACGCATACACATCAAAGAGTTTTGGAAAACTGCAAAAGTAAAAACAATATACAAAGTCAAAACAATCACGATGATTACGAAACAAGCAGGTGATAGTAACCGAAGAAAGAATCAAAAAACTCATGTCTCGGAGATGACTCTAGAGACCCAATGAATCTGAAGAAAGAAGATATTCTGGAAGGGTTCTGGGGAATGAACTATGTGGGAGATTTCAGAGTGAGAAGCGAGATCAAGCGAAATGGGCTGACCAAAGATTGGAGGTTAATCTGTATACATTCACTCTAAGTATAGTACATCGAAAAGGCGGTTATGATGGGTTGAATTTGGAATGGTCAGCAACAATGCTTAATCTATGCACAAACCAGCCTTTCAACATATCTGGTTTAATTTTCTACTATATGGTCGACAATGCCGACAAAACCACATGAGCCATGTATCCCAGATTTGTTCAACTACTTATCAATGATCGGTATCCAGACCTACCAAGCGATGGAGACTTGTACAAATTCCAACTCCCAACAGGAAGACAAGTCACTGAGCTGATGACTAATGAATGGTTAATGTTGCACCATTGGATGTACCGAAAAGAAATAATTCCAATCATTCTCGAGGCTTACAGAAAGTATAGAGAAGGTGCCAGGGAGGCTAGAGAAAAGTAGGCCAATGAAAAGCAAGAAATTGAAAAGGAACCCCAACTAGTCCGTAAACACAAAGACAAAGGAAAGAAAATCGTCGAAGAGGGGGGATCCAAGAAGAGTAAGAAGGATATACAAAATCCAGAACGAATTATGGGAGATAGTATTCGTGCTGGATCAGATAGAGAAGAGATCGAAAGAATGTAGGCCTTGCATGCAGTGAGTGAGGCTGAAAAGTGAGAACAAAGATTGAAAAGTAGTGGTGACAGTGGAAGAGAAACAGTTGATAGGTTTGTTGAAGGTTTGATAGTGGATCCTCATGACTCCACTCCGGGCAAATCCCCTGCACAGAGAAAAATAGGATAGGGATCGTCAAAAGATGTTCAATCAGGGCCTAGTTCAGCAACCCGTGCACCTCCGCCACCTCCTACAAGAAGGCCTCGATCGTTCCAAGAGTTGTTCGACAGACTATCGAAAGAAATTGGTTCATATTCTGCTAAAGAAGTTTGTATTTTGAAAAACCAAGTGAACGATACCAATGTGCTAAGAGAGAAATTGAAGGAACAGAGGAAGAAGAACAAAGAACTGCATGGGTTTGTGTATGAGCAAACAAAATTTCTAAGGTTTCAGCACGAGGGTATGATCAAAATGCATGAGATGTTGCAAGATTTGTATGCCACAACAAATCTAAAGTCACAGTACTCAGGCAAAGATCTCTCCAATTTTGAAAAATTCAAAGAAGAAGAAGAAGAAAAATGTAAAGCTGTAGAAGCTGCAAAGAAGAAGAGGCTTGAGTCAGCAGTGGATGTGAATGAAGAGGGTGACAGTGAAGAAGAGGAGGTAGAAAGATATGAGATTCCTGCAAAGTTTGTTGAGTGGGGGCTTGAAGAGGATGTAACATATGAAACAAATCACCTCAACACACGAAATGGTTCAAAAAAGTGAGTGAAAAGTTGCCAGACTTCTATCAGGTGGTTACTGTTGATAAGACTGATGTGACTGATAGAATTATAGGGTGGAAGTACTGTGATCTCAAAGGAATGTTCATAGTCAAAAGAAAGGGAGGCGTCATACAACACTTTTACTCTTGTCTTGATATGCAAACTCTGCCAACCTTGGATGCTCGTGAGCTGGGCAAGCTTGAAATGATAAATCCAACAAATAGCAGCATTGGAACAGACTTTGAAAGACTCATTTTGAGGGAATGTGTGAGAGGTTCTACAGTGTTTAAACCAAAACAACCCAGAAGAAGAGTCTCAAAGACAACCAAAGACCCAATCAATGGGAAAGGAAAAGTGACATGGGTGATAAACCCAGCAAAAGTGGTGACCAGAGTGAAGGTTCTTCTTGATTAGCCGTTATGCTCACAAACTTCAAGATTGTTCTATAATTGTAAAACCGGAGAAGCAGTCATCAGGTCTAACACCAATGAAGACATTCGAATTTTTGATCCGATGGACATATTTATGTGCAGCTTGTCTGATCTAAACATTCTGTATGGGCACAAGTTACATGTGGGAGTGGGAAATTAATATCTGGAGGAAGGAATGCTCTTCCAACGTGCTGTTGAAAGAGCAAGAGACAGAAAGAAAGAAATGATGGAGATCTTGTTTCGTATAGAAGAACAAAAGAAGCATGATGAAGCTAAAAAGAAGAAGACGCTAACAAGACAACTAAACCACAATCGTTTGATCCTCAAGAAAAAGATCCGTCATCAGAATCGGATGTCCAGGTAATACCACCTCCGACTTCATCCACATATGAAGTCACTATGGAGGATCCATTAACAGCAAGTGAAGATGCAATCAATCAAATACCACCAAAGAATGCTGAAAAAGCAACCGCAAGCCCCGAATCTCAAGACAAGGACTGAAGACTCTCACAGTATGCAACGATCTAGGGGGGATATTGTTAGAACGTTTTGAGATCGTTGGTACTTGAGAGTTTGAGGCTTGTTTGTAATAGTTACATAAATTTGAGGCCAAAAGTGCACATTTTCTAAGCCGTCCCATTAGGGGCGGTGTAATTAATATCGACGTAATTATAAATACGCTGGGTAATCAGACTCTATATAAACAATGCACCACCACCTAGTATTCCATGTTTCTTGGACTAAGGTGTTATTTTGTGTTATTCAGGTGTTTGATCTTATGATTTCTTGTGATTAATCTGATATCCAGGCTCTTTGATTGTGTTATACATTATGGGATTCCAGATCAACATTGGTTGATTCATCCTTGGTCAAGATTCTTCATCTTCTACTTGTTTTTTCTTACTTTTATCACTCAAACACCTAATCAATAGGTGTTTGTGTGGTTGTAAATCATTATCACTGTGATCCAAAGCTGATTTGGAACTCACAGGGTTTAGGCAAACGGGTCTATCACCAAATCCCAGTCCTACAAAAAAATAAAAGTTATTTTGATACCCGATTACCCGACCACATATATACCCATCCCATATATTTCGGGTTTTGAATTTACCTATCAGATCCAGGTTCAATTGTCATCCATAAAGAGATGTGTGGAATAAGATGGTTGCAGGTGGTTTTGAGAGCCCCTATTTATATGGCAAACTTCTAACTGAGCACGACGGTGCTCCATGAGGCTAGGTGTAGTTGGTTGACCTCCCTAACACCAATCCCATGAGGCATGGACTTGCCAATATCTTTGTTCCCTATAGTACTTATCGTTTTTTCAGACTTGGTTGGCTCGGGTGTGCAGTCGTACATTCATAGGTGTGCGTCATCGCTTCCTTTTGGCATGTCCGCGTATGTTTCGCCTAATCTTGTTTCTAAGCTATCTCTAGAAGACACGATTGTGTATCTGCCACGCACGACCATGCTTGGAAAATTTTGGTGATTTCCTCGATGTTTAATCTATTTTTTGCTTGTTTATCATTAGGACCCCAAATACCACTGCGAATTCACAACATTAGCTCTTAAGTAACCTATCATGTAAAATTGCATCCAAAAGAAGTCAAATAATGGGATAAATGTGAATGAAAACATTTATAAATTATGCCATATCAATAAACATTGCTAATTGATCGCTCACACATTAGTTTGTGACTTGTTAATCCTTTGGTTGCTAACTTTTGTATTGTTCTTGTCATACATTTAACAAGTGTACTTCATCGATTGAGGCTTTTGTATAGTTATATTCTATGTTGTTTAAGCCATATTTCTATCTTAGTGAGAACCCAGTGACTTGTAATTTGTGATCTATGTATTACAAAAATTATCCAAAGGGATTTAGTTTTGATTTTCGCTTCACACTTGTTTGATTCTTTGACCCAAGTGATTTAGACTATTTATCTACTCTTTTGTTTTTATACTCTTTGAAACACCCAAAAATTTAATCAAAATACCAAATTCATGAAATGATAAAAAGAAATACACCAAACTTACAGTGTTCTAAGATATTTTTCTTGCATCCTACTATTTGCATATTGAAGATTTTCTCTTCATATGCTTCTATTTTTATAAAGTTTTTAAATAACATTATATTAGAGTTTTTCTATTAGTTATATGAAACTAATAATCACTTTATGTAAATGCTTCGACTTCAAAAGAATTGAGAAGCATGTGATTCAAGTTCAAGTTCATCGTGTCCATGAGTATAAACAATATAGTACGTATAGGAATTAGGATATTTAAATTTTGTTCCAATGTTAGCCAGATTTGTGTTATGGACAACTAACCAAAATTATAGAAAAGACAGCTAGCAATGTTCCTCATAATTCAAACTTTGGTCACCCAACCACACAAACACACTTAAAGATGCATCCATGCATGCATACGTACGTACATACAGACAGACGTGTGCAAATAGTAACGATAAACACTACTAATTTGGATACAAAGGCTTAGCTTTAAAATAGTAAAATACAAGAAAACACTAAACTACACACGTACATGTAAACATACCTAACATAGTAATATAGTAATTGTAAGATACTAGATATCAATCCGTGGACACATTGGCTTTTGATACTAAACCCTATATCTATATTTAGTTGATGAAAAAGTGAGTGTGGTTTTCAAAACAAAAGAAACCATTTTGAAAAGATAAAGACAGAAATTTTAGAAAGTTTGTGTAATCAAGATTTGGAAAAATAACAACTTCGACTTTTGAATCCTCTAAGTGAAAAGAATGTTTTCAGATGAATTACTTATGAAAGTTGTTTTAAAGATATATAGTCAAGACAATGTGTGGAGTGCTACTAACAGGTACTTAGATACATCACAAGTTTGTGATAATACACCTTTGATAAAATCACGTAATCATAAGCCAAACATCTCAAACAAACCAATCAACAAAGATCCATCGTGTCTAACTAGTTATTAGGCATTTACCGGCCATGTTCATGTTTCCCAAAAGAAAAATCTAAACATGATTTAAAGGTGTAAAAAGCTAGAAACTAAAGTAATCAAACCGATTAGCAAACTTCTGCGCTAACCGAAAGTTAGATCTTCAAGTTCCAAGCTTCCTAGCCTTGATTCTCCTTCTTCACAATAGCTTACAACCTCTTTTTCTAGTCTACAATCATCCAAAGTCAAGATCTAGGGTTCTACTGTCATTGTGGTTGAATAGGTCATTTTAGGGTTTCATGAGGTAGGTATATCTGAGTAAGTGAGCACGGTTTGTACCTAGGTCAAGTGAGCCTTCGAGTCCATCTTCATTAAGCTATGTTAGTGGCTAGGGTACGGTACATGCTATACCTATTAAGTGAATATTGGTCGTACTTAGGTAGTTTTTGTTGTTCTTCTTCGTTTTTCTAGCTCTTGATATCCAATACCCTTAGAATCCTTCGTTTTCAATCAAAACCTGTCAATTACGAAAAATACAGTTAGTAACTAATCCATATCAGATTCGCAATGAAAGGAACAAACATGGGGATTTTACAATAAAACCATGTGTTATTTCAAACACATAGATACATGCATTTAGAATCCTTCTTTTTCAATCAAAGCCTGTCAATTACGAAAAATACAGTTACTAACTAATCCATATCAGATTCGCAATGAAAGGAACAAACATGGGGGATTTTACAATAAAACCATGTGTTATTTCAAACACATACGTATATACATGCATGCATGCATACATACATACATGCATGCATACATACATACATACATACATACATACATACATACATACATACATACATACATACATACATACATATACACATACCCACATACATATGGATGTACATACATATAGTATATACACCAAAGTATAATCAGTAACATATAACACAATCATCAATACATGAACTATACTGAGAATACATATGTAGTGTATGCATCAACGCATAAAATAATGTATCATTAGTAACAAATGTAGTACTTGTATGCGACAACGCACACACGGAAGTCTAACTAAAGACATACGTGATGAACACCAACTATATACATTAAACTTTTAATGTTTCATTTGTTTATGATAATTCAACCACATGAAACTTTTGTATCACATATATATTCAATTTAAAAGCACTATATTGTTAATGCTTGACTTTTTACGATCTATGCATATAATGAGTCGATCGTCTAATTGTTCTGGGTATTATTTTTGCAACTTGCTTTTTAAGCATGTTGCATGATCTTTGCTATGCTTGTTAGTTCTTTATGTCATAAAACAAGTGAACCCAAGTCTTCTACATCAACTTGGACACTAATGACGGTGGGCTCAGTTCTTTAACTAGCTGAGAAGAGTAAGTCTTGAATGTTTAGAGAATTTTCAAGTAGTCTTGAGTCTTGTCGTTGGAGAATATCTTCAAAGGTCTATAAAGTAATTTTAGAAGCATCCGAATTAAGATTTTAGAGACAGACTTGTCTTCTATAAAGCATTTCAATTTTTTCTTCCATAGTTCTAAATTATCTAAACAAATTAATGTATGAGCAAACAATATTCGTTTAATAATTTGTTATTGTAATATCATCTTATATATTCACGAAAGTATAGTTAGGTGTTAGTGTTTACGAGTTATCCATTCAGTCCAAAACACATGGTATCAGAGATGATTTCTGAAATTTGATATAAAAAATCAATGTAAATCTGGACGCTGCTTTTTACTATTTGAAGATTAATGGAATATACCTTGTTTTGCATTCTTAAAAATCTAGGGATATGGAGATCCAATATAAGGGTTCAACCAACAAACCCTCATTGTATAACCATGCACTACGATGCTTTTGGAACTACTAAAAACATGGTGTAGTTGAAAGAAAAAATATGTGTGATGGTAATTACAGCTATTTATCTTATTAGAAGGTATACCTTCATCCATGTAAATAGATAAGTTAGGATTTTCATACACTTAATTAAGACTGAATAATTTTATAACATTGTATCAGAAACTTTGAGTAAAACTCTGTGAATTCATACTGAAAGAGTGTTAACGAAAGGGTGTTAACAAAGGTAAGGTAAGTAGATTTCTGTGCAATCACACAAACTTACAATGTATTCGTATTTTTAGGTCAAACAAGTTGAGCTTATGTTTAAGTAAGGCCCATTTTAATACACGTAAAACACATGCGACACGCGATTTGTTTAGTGAAGATACTTAAAACACATAAGAAAAAAAAGAACAACACTAAGAGAGTGATTAAACGGGAAACTAAAAAGCAAAATGAACGTTGAAGAAGCATGAGATCCACCAGATGGACTAAAACCGTGTTCAACAAGAGGTGGAGAGGCACACCTTTAATTCTAGATCTACGTATAATCATAAAGAGAAGAACAGATATAAAGGACTCCAGAGTTGTTTCAAGCAGTAGAGTTCTATTACAGTTACAAAAATAGTTGAAAGACTTCATTCCTCCCTCATTAATGAGGTGAAGGCTTCTTATAAAGGAGATACACGAGCCATCATAACGGACCCACAAGGCCAGACCCAAGGGAGGGCGGGGTAGGCGCTAGCCCAAGCCCGATCTTCCCGGGACTTTTTTTAAGTTTCTTTTATAATATATATATATATATATATATATATATATATAAAGAAAAATCTATATACTTTATTAAATACTTAAACCCATTAACTTTTTATTTATTTTAAACCGATTAAACACAAACTCATTTTAGATTAAGGTAAAGCTTAAACTCCTTTAAAATTATCTCAGTATAGGTCAATTTTTTTCTACTCATCCTATGGCTATAATTTTTTGAGGATTCTCGAAAATGACCTCATGGATTTTTAACCTTATTAAACCAAGTCCAGTTCTTTATAGACGTATCTAATGATGTACAAATCTAAAATGCATACACAAAAATCCGTTTTTATCTTATTGGTTACAAAGCATTAGTAATATACATAAATGTATAGTGGACGTGCACAAAGTATTTCATGTATACTATGATTTATGGATATGGATGTTGGAGTAGACTTATGTACTTTGATTAAATTCGCAAATTGCATTCAAATTATGTGTGTAAACAATAACATCAAGAAGAGGGAATCAATATGATTAAATTATATTGGTTAAACCATATCAACTTAAACCCTTCTATTTACTAGTTCTTAAGCTAAGATTAGGGAAAACATTTACCACTTGTGACGAAACAAGTATAATCGAACACTTGAGTTAATTATTCATGTAGTGGGTGAAAGCAATATGAATAAATAAATATATTTCTTATATTCTATGAAGAAAACAATAAAAATAATAATAATCGTATTACATGAATATTCTACACTTGAAAAAAGCAAAATACACATAAATCTTTCCATAAACATTCTTTTATGTGTTTACTAAATTTAAAGCTAATTCAAAACCAAATCAAATTACGCAATCAAATTATAAACAATAATCAAATACACTGAATTCTAACAATCACATTTCTTGAATTTTAACGTCCTTAACGACATATACCGGTGATAACTTTACAGCTAAAACGTTAGAAATTCAAATCTTATATGATGCAGGTAGTGATACATTATCCTTAAAATCTAGTATTTACGGTTAAAAAAATACTTTGGAATTTTAATGTTCCAAAATATAACTCTTCGAGCAATGTTAGTTCATACTAACAATCCAACCAAAGTCAGTCAACACCAAACTAACAAAATACAAGTTCATATATCCCTAGTATCTTTTTCTTTACAAGCTAACTCACATGCTAACTGAACTAGTCCATAATCAACACAAACATTATCATAAAACTACAAGCGTTAACCAGTTATACATAAATACTTTTATCACACTCCTTATTACCACCATCATACTAAGCGGGTTTCTTGTTGTCCCTTATATCTATTTTATTATTATTAAACATTTTGTGCATAATTATGAGTGTGTTAAATCCAAACCCGCCGCTATTTAAACCCGAGAACTCCACCCAAGATAGTGTATAATAAGTGAGAGAAACAAAAAAGATCACTTTAGATTTTGTAGCAGCACCAGATTGCGAAACTGCATACCCATCCCAACCCTTCTAGAGAGAGAAACTTCACCTTCTTACTGTGTGTGAGAGAGAGGGAGAGACACAAACAAACTCCCCCCATAATTCCTCATTCAAGAACCACAACACAAAATAACCCAACAATGATAGCTTATTTAGAACACTTCGTTCACGAAAACAACGACTCCGAACCCAACGAACACGAACAACTCGTTGTTTCCAGTTCCATGGAACTGGACGGCAGTATCGACTTCCGCTCCACCGCCTTCGCCGGAAAAGACTTCGGCGGTTTGCATGCCACGACGCCGTTCGCCGTCGTTCGACCGTCCGGGACCCACGACATCGCGAGTGTCATCCGTTTCGCCTCGCAGTCACCGAATCTTACTGTGGCCGCGAGGGGAAACGGGCACTCGATTAACGGTCAGGCGATGGCCAACCGCGGGCTCGTAATTGACATGAAACGGGGTTCGGAACCCGTAATTGACGTCGTTAGATGTGACGGCGGTTACGGTTACGCTGTTGATGTCGGTGGAGGGGCATTATGGGAAGATGTGTTGAAACGGTGCGTTTCGAAGTTTGGGTTGGCTCCTAGGTCGTGGACGGATTATTTAGGGTTAACGGTTGGTGGGACGCTATCTAACGCCGGTGTTAGTGGTCAGACGTTCCGTTATGGTCCCCAAACGTCAAATGTAACGGAATTGGAAGTTGTTACCGGTACCGGAGATACTGTTATCTGTTCCGGTGATGTAAATTCGGATCTTTTTTTCTCCGTTCTCGGTGGATTAGGACAATTCGCTATCATTACCCGTGCTCGGGTCCTTGTTCAACCCTCTCCAGATATGGTTCGTATTTTTTCTAGAATAAACACACCAATACCTGCAACTTGCAGCGTTTAGCCACCAGGATACCCGGACATATGGTTCGTATTTAACAATTAACATTTTTGACTGTTTATTTTATATGACCCTAAACAAGATATCGTGGTGTTTAAGTGATGTACCAGACAACTAAAAGATCAGATATTGCGCATATTGTAGTGTACTTATCTTGCATTTATCCTAAAAAACCTAGAATTGTTGTACAAAAAGAAGAAAAGAAACTATTTATTGTAACTTTTGCTTTAAAACTTGTACCCATATTTTTGTTGAATCAGGTGAGATGGATAAGGGTGGTGTACGCCGAGTTCGAAGAGTTCACTCGGGACGCTGAGTTGCTAATAACTCGGCCGGAAGGCGAATCATTTGATTACGTGGAAGGGTTTGTCTTTGTGAACAGTGATGACCCGGTAAACGGGTGGGCGTCGGTGGTGCTTGACCCGGACCAGTTATTCGACCCGAATGTGATGACCCGAACTGAGAACCCGGTTTTGTATTGTTTGGAAGTGGCTTTACATTACAACAAAGGAAACTGCTCCTCAACAGTTGATACAGTGAGTCTTTTCCCGCTAATTTTACTTTTTCTTGATCCTGTGCATCGCACCTTATAGTGCTCCTGCTTTTTTCTAACTCCACTTTTCGCCATTCCGATGTTACTTTTTTGTGGCATAATTTGATAATTATTTTGAAAAATTGTTTTTATTGGAAAAAGAAAATGAATGTGTTTAGAACTTATACCCGTATGATAATATTATATTCTTTTGGTCCCAATGTTTTACCTTTCCACATTTATGGATTAATTTTTTCTTTTATGGTTTGGAATTTATGGTATTAGTGAAAGATCTTGTTCACATCCCTCGAAATATGGAGGTACTACTTGTTTTATATATTTATCCTACCAATATTTTATAATTAGAAATCAAGTACTAGATTTGTAGAGTAATCTTACACATATTGTTGTTCATAATAAAAATCCAGCTACTTTGATTTTGACTTTTTCATTAGGTCTTAAATATTATTTTATTGTATTTCAAAAAAATACATAAAAAGATAGTGTATTTTTATTCTTATATTTAAAAATTGAAAATGACAAGAATGACCACTTTGTTTTGAGAATTACACAAATTATTACACCGACGGTGTAGATTATGACAACGTTTTGCCTTAATTATGACGAATAGTATATATTGATTTAGGAATGATGTTCAAATTACTAACCTTTTAACAAAAATATATAAACTATCTAGGAAAATCACTGTTTGTATGACAAATATTAGGAAAATAGTATTATTATATATTTTAAGAATACGTATGAACAGGGTTGACTATATTGACCTAGGTTTGGTCAATTTTAGGATGTTTGACCACCAATTTTGGTAGGTCAAGCATAAAGGTTGAAAGGTTAAGGACCCAAGGTGAAAAAAGTCAAAAAAAAATCTGTAAGCTTTACTTGCACTCGTGGCAGGTGTATAGAGGAGGAGGACCGGTTACATCTACCTCTAACGATGACACAAGGTTGTGTGATATTACCATTTTGGCCCCAGCAATTCACACAGTTGTTTTTGTGTAGCCAGAAAACTTTTTTTGAAACTGACAATAAGGCAACTACTGTATCTTCCATTGGATTCTCTGACACAAAGGGGCAAAAACAACCTCAGAGTTGGGTCATATTTACGAGATTGACACCCGTACTGATGTAGTGAGAGCATATTGTCTTTGTCCTAAACATTAATGTTCACCGTAAGCATTTCCAGTGCGCTGTCGTTTTGCCAGTCATTGAGATTCTGGGTGACGTTTACGGTCCCCCACTACTTTCCTCAATAACCCATCATTTTTTTCCTTTTCTTTTGTCGCCTACTTTGAATTTACTCTGCCTTCACCCATTGTTTTAATAACCGGACTATCCAGTCAGATAGACCGGACCTTACTAGTTTAGTACTTCTAAATCGATGAACCGATAGTTGGTCATACCAGGTTTAGTTCTTTTTCTCTTTTTGGTTTTGACACTCGAGTGTTTAAGCCTTTTGTAGACCGTAAGCAAGGGCCTTTTGGACTAGTGGAGCTCACATAGAGCCCCACAAGTTGAAATGTTACGATAGGGCCTTAAAGTTTGACTTTAGCTGTATATTTGAACTCATGACTTCTCGTTTAAAAGTTAATGGCTTCAGCCAATTGAGCATTAACTTGGTTGTGTTAAATATATAACCAAAATATATATATGTTTTATGACTTATATTGTTTATTTGGTTACATAAAATAACAAAACATGTGTATTTACCTTTGGATTTTATCTCTTTTTAATCAAGTTATTTGATGATTTTATTTTTAAGTTGCAAGAGTAAAATAGGGTTTTAGAATTTAAATTTTAGCTGTAATTTGAAGTCTTCACCGACTTAGTTAAGGGCTTCAGCCAGTTAAGTCACCAACTTGATTGTGTTCAATATGTAAATCAGTACATATTTGTTTAATGATTATTTATTTAACATAATAACAAAGCATAAATATTTTATTCTCTATGCTTTTGATATTTTTCTTTATATTTTTAGTTAAGTTTAGAATTATTTATGACACTGATAACTGAACAGGACATGAGCACATTGTTTTATCTTGTTAGTGTGAGTTAATTTTTACCTTTATTTATAAAGATTAATAGTAATTTGTGTTTCCAACAACAGAGGGTAGAGAGGCTGCTTGGACGGTTGAGATTCATGGAAGATACACTGTTCCAGGTGGACCTGAGCTACATTGAATTCCTACTACGTGTAAAGGAAGCAGAAAAACAAGCAAAAGCCAATGGCATATGGGATGCCCCACATCCTTGGCTCAACCTCTTTGTATCCAAATCCTCAATTGCTGATTTTGATCGTTTTGTGTTCAAGAAAATCTTGACGGATGGGATTGGAGGCCCTATGCTAGTCTACCCTATTCTGCGAAGCAGGTAAGTAATCCCCTTATTCTCGTCGTTTGTATCATATGATCTGTCATTTGTGTTAAATCTTGTCGTATTATATGTTATATTAAAAGGTGCTAATAAATCATGGTTGAATCAACCGGGGTCATTTTAGGCATTGTGTCTAGTTCTTGGACCCGACCTTGACGTTATGTGGAAGGGATAGTCCATCAATGTAGAGAATATAAGATGAAAAAAGATAAGAAAAAGGCCACGCGTGTAGTCATGATTGTCACGTGGAGGTCGAGTTCTACCACCATCCTACGTGGCGGATGGCGACCATCATGGGCCCGTCCACTAGTATAAATATAGATGGGGGCAGTGGTTTCAATATGATATGGTATAATGTTGACTATTTTGCTGAACTGCTTAGATATGGTGGTCAAGATCTTCAAGAAAATGAGGTCATATGTCTATGTACTTCTTCACTACTCCTCATTTTTACCAAAACTTTGAACATTATGCCGCCCACCTATTTAAATATTATTTAAATTTTATGCTAGGTCGCCATTTTTCCAATATTATTTTATCATATAGTAATATTTATCGTACTTAAATATTAGCGATTTAAAAGGTTGTAAGCAAGCTTTAAATGTGTCATAAAGAGTTGGTGTTGGTGGTGGTGGGTTGACTTTATCATGTATGTTTTACTTTTTGTAGTAGATTTACATAAAGAGTTGGTGTTTAATCAAATGGACTAGAAAGATAAACTCGAACAAAACCTCTGGTCAGACATGACGATTCAAAATGTAATTATCTCCATTTCGTATATAGAAGGGGAAGGGGTATATTTGAGGTTGAAAGTGAAGCTGGGACCCAAAATGGTGGCTAATTCCATGAAATAGAGGTTATAATTTGGTGGAATTGGACCCACGGTAAGGTTGTGTGCTAGCAATGACGCCCTTCAGTTATTTTGGTTGGATTGTTTCAGATTTGCGGCCGTGGATTGTACGGCTGTGATTAGGTTGTAAAATTTAAATAATAATATTTTTATTACATAAAAGATATACTAATATTATATTTATTTTTACAAAAAGATAAAGTAGTAAAAAGGGTATAAGAGTAACTTCCCGTGTAATTCATCTTTTCATGGAAAATGAGATTCCCAAGTGATGTTGCTATCCGGGCAGTCTCTGGCGAATCAGAAACGACAACGCAAACCGGTTGGGCCCACCGGAATACAATGACACCATATGGGTCTATTTCATTTTCTTCGCGACCAAAATGTCCTTGTCATCTACACCCATTATAAAATAATAAATCGATTTGTTTTGGACCACCACATTTTGAAGATGAAAATCGATGTGGTATTGATGAAGTTTAGATAATTTTAATTTTTATATTTGATTAGGTGGGACGAACGTATGTCGGTAGTGTTACCCGATGGGGACATCTTTTACATCGTGGCATTACTCCGGTTCACCAAACCGTATCAAAAGTCTCCAAGCGTGAGGGATCTTGTGGCGCAAAATCATGACATTGTCCAAGTTTGTGCTAGGAAGGGGCTCGATTTCAAGTTGTACCTGCCTCATTATAACACTGAAGAAGGGTGGAAGCAACACTTTGGGGATCGATGGGACCGGTTTGTAGAGATGAAGTCGAGATACGATCCGATGGCTATTCTTGCACCGGGACAAAAGATTTTTACAAGACAACAATCTTGATGAATGATCATTTGATTGAAGTCGATGGTTGTAGGCTTGTACAATTATTTTGTTTCTAACAAAATTTTATATTCTGTTGTTGAATCATGTTTTTCACTTTAGTTTGTATTCAATTGGAAAAGAAGTCATTTCAAGCAACCAATGTAAATGAATACTTTTTGGCTACCAATTTTGATCCATATCTTTGATTGTTTACATCATGTCACTTTCATAAAACTATCATCTTTTATCTTATAATATAATAAATAAAATCTTCTTTTTATCTTTTGATTTTATCCTATAATATAATAAATAAAATGCTTTTTTTCATTCTATAAAATCCCTTTAAATATAACGAGAAAACAAATGATGGCAAATTAAATCAATCTTAGCTAACCGTGTTATTTGATATCTTAACAATTAAGTTAGCGTCATCAAACAAGCCAAACTAATTACTTTTCCTCTATAAAAGCATTATCTTTCCCCACCCTTCCTATGGGGATTGCTAAAAGCAAGAAAGAGCGGGGGCCGACCCATGTGCATGGGTGGGTGGGCACACAGTATGAAAAAAAAAGTTAGTGTATTTTATAGGTAATAATACTCGATCACACCCTTTGAAAATATAGTTGAATCCCTCATCCATACCCCAGAAAATAATTTATAGGTCCGCCATTGAGAAAGGGTAATACCAAAGCTACATCGGGCAACAAACCCATTAGTGGCAGTGGGGGCTTTTGTTGGTCACGTATTTGTGATATATGATTAATCATATAACAAGCATAGACAAGAGTTGATTATTTTCTGTACCCACTTTAACAGTAAAGACATAACTTCGGTAATCCAAAATTCTTATTAACTTGAGAACTCGAATTACAAATTTGTTTGTTTGCAAACTGCAAACAAGCAATCTCCAAGAACATACTAAAAATACCCATAAGAAAAACGAATAGAAGCCTAACTTATAAATTGAGAACCACGCTAAGAATTTCTTTCATATGTATCATACATAAGGAAAACCCAAGATGTTATAAATTAATAGAGGCTGGATCCATAGTTCCACATGAAAATATTTTGAGAATTTGCTTATACTCCTGATAAATCAGTATTGGTAGAGTAGCATCGCCCTGATATCGATAGAAAGTACGAGCTTCTAAAGACAACTCATGTCTATGTTTCACTTCTCGTTGATTATCACATCAAGATCATCCATTCATGTTTTCTAAATATGCTTTAAAGAAGCTTCATCGATGTCTAAAAAGTTATCATCCACATATGTATTTAGTTCTTAATATCAACTAGCAATTTACCTGTCGCGTGTTGTGGCGGTTGTAATGCATTTATTAAGTAATTTATAAAGGCGCTTAAAACGTAAAGCTTTTAAAGTCCATATGGTCAAATTATAACGTATTATATATGGTATGCCCAGCGCGTGTTGCGTTGGCGTCAGAACACACAGTAACTAAACGTATTATAACTGACCGGACTCCAGACATCAACAACAACAACAAACAACAACAACACTAATAATAAACGATTCTAGCTAATGCCACGTGACATCTTTTCTCATTTAATTTATTGATATATTGGATTAATTAATATTATTAAAATATTAGATAGATGAATCTCTAATATTAATATATATATATATATATATAAATGTATATAATTGCTATACATTTTCCAGTTTAACTTGCCGATTAATATATTTATTTTATAAATACATCAATAATAATTAAGTTATTTCTCATTATTCTAGAGGATATTTATATAGCACATTGAGTTTAGATTTGATCGGTGGGATAAATTAATTGGACAAGTTAATTTGCTTTAGTTATTAACAATAAAAAATATATAATTTAAAGTAATAACTATTGAAATTCCCCGTGCGATTTGATAGGAATTCAGTTTCGATCAATATTGGTTTGGTTTGTTACGGTAATGGCAGGGTGTATAACAACCGAAAGAAAAAAAACAAAGATATAGAGTCGTTAAACTTCATAGTATACAAATTTTGTAGTCATTTTAAAAAATGTTTAAACTTTAATATTCCAAAACCGTTAATGAAAAATATGCTCAAGCTGATGTTTAAAATTTAATAGCATATTATTATATTAGCGTTTGTTGGATCTAAGAGTGTGTTTTTCTAATAAAACAGCTTAATAAATTATAAATTCAATCAAACAATAATAAACAAACACAATCGATCTAACACAACTAGATTCGTGAATAATTGCAAAATGATTTCATATTGAATTCATCAGAATGTAATATAATCACAAGGTACAAAGTACCCCCACCTGGTGCACACACTCTCTCACTTAGTTGTTATACACAAAGGCTCTAAGTGTTAACTATTATAGTAAATACATAGAACTATATATAGGAAAAGAGAACTGCTTGTGACGTCACCATGAAAGCGACCCCTAAAACTCATTAAATGGTGTAACTGCTAGTAGTTGGTGAAACTGCTGGATAATTACACTGTTACATTGAACTACTCCTTTATGTGAGAAATAGTGAGAGCCACTGGATTTCACAGAACTATGGGTTAAGAACTAGCACTTCTGGAAATCTAGAACTTCTGGTCTTTGACTTGTTGACTTGATCTTTTAGTCTTCAGTCTTGACTTTGGTTGACTTGACTGATGACTAACACTTTGACACTCCAGCACTTTGTTCTTCTGATCTTTATTCTTAAAGGCATCAGTTGTATGTAGAAGTAGTTTAGGCAGTTGTTTTGGGAAGCCTTCAAGTGGAGAAAACTTCTGGTTTTGTGATTATATCTTGACTTATTTTATCAGAAAGGGAAGATGGTTTCTTTAATGATCTGTTGATATCAAAATCATACTTATTGAAGCATGTGATTTATTCTTTTATTTGATCAAGAGCCCTTGGTAAAAAATTATATTAGTTAATGTCATGGACAATCTCCTTATCTTTATCAAAGTTATCAATCTTGACTTCAGAGAAAGGTTCTCTGTCTTCACTCTTTTAGTCTGTGAGTAGCTTGTTATTTCCAAGTCGGGTTAGGGAAGATTAGAGACTACCCTTTGGACCACTGAAGAAGGAATAACTTTTATGCCTTCTAAGAGATGTGGTATATTTATGTTTTCAAAGCCTTTTATCAAGGAATGATAAAACCTTTTTACGTATTATTGATAAGGCTAGGAACTTCAGAGGCTTAAGCTTATGAAGGATTTTCTATTTATGCATTTCTTTCTTTTAAGAAGTGTTGGAATTTTGAAAACTGCTAGATATTCTGTATTATAGCTTCCAGTTGTTTATAGGACAACAATTTTTGGATCTGATTAATAATTTGAGACTCCTTGGTTAAAGATCAAATGGAGAGATTATGATTTTAATCCTTATTTGCCTACCACCTTGTATCTTCTATGCTGCTCAAGTGATTGGTAAGAAGCTTTTAGAATATATCAATTGTGTTTTCTGGAGTAGGAAGAATATTGGCTTTTCTTGATAGTTTTCCAAATTCTAAACGAAATTTTGAAGTTTGAAGATGGGATGCACAATATGGATGTTGTACCCCCCCTTTTTGGTATCAACAGATTGTTTGAATGATGAAAATAACACCCATACTGGTTAGTGATGAGGTGGTATTACCTCACCAGTAGTTTGGCTTTTTGTGGCATGAAGTTTGTAATTAGTGACCATTAGTGTTTTGTATGTTGAGCTCCAATGTAGGAGGCCAACTGTTGGGTATAATCATGTTGCAGCTGGCCTTAGCTTTAGGCATGCTGGTGACCATCTACTTGAGATTGAAGACTTCAACTCTCAGCTTGTTTCATCAAATCTAGAAGTTTCAGATGCTAGCATCATTCAATCTTGATGAAATCATATGCCCCCATAAAAAGTCTTGTATCACTAGTTTGAGAAACTGTGAGGCCGCTTTTCTTGGTACTGAGGACTTCTAGTTGTTTTGATTTCTGGTGGAAAGAAAATGATGTTGCCTGCAAGGTGGTCTTACTTTTGGTTCCACTTTCAATTTTTAACCAACTAAGGTCAACCAGAAGAGTGGAAGCCACACATGCAATATCATTAACATGATATACTTGAGATAGATTTCACTTCTTATTCATGTGGGTTAGGAAGAGAACTTTGTAACATCTGAGCATTGGTCTGAAGGATTATCTCTTGAATATGGCGGTGAAATTTTGCTAATTTGTGATGTTCAGATGTTTATCCATCATTAAACTTGAAACTTTTGCTTTTAAAATGAACTAATAACATTTTTATCAAAAGCCAGCTGTTTGAAGAGAATTACAAGATCAGATATGAAGAAGTAGTATCCTGTAAGTCTTGAAAACTGGGTCTCATGATATCACACGTAGCTTGATTGGCGGTGGAATCACACAAACAAGCTAAGAATCAAGATAGAAGAAATAAGATGAATAGAAAGATTCAACTTGCATACAAATGTAGAAATTTGTCTAATACAAGTTGTAGAGAAACCACCCAAAAAACTACTAACCCTAATACATCATTTACTATTTATAGCAAGGGGTTAGAGCACCATAAACCTAAAACCCTACGCCTAAAAGGTCTTCCCAAGCCCATCTATTACATGTATGCCCAAACTAACTAAGTGACTAATGCATAAACCTAATAGGGCCTAAAAATGTCGCCTTAGGTTTACTGCATTAGTGTTGCATTTAGCTTCAAGATCCACCAGCTCCGCTGCCTCCAAATAATGGACTTAGATCCACATATAGCTTGTTGTTTATCACGTTGGCCACAACGCTCGTCCACGACTTCGCACAAGCTTCATACTTATCGTTTGTGTGGATTTCATGTTGACCCAAGACTTAAATATCCTCCTCATGAAAGCTGATCGATTACAACATGTCTGCTAATGGAAATGCCTTCTCTTTAGTCACAATCACAGCCTCTTCTATTCGTGGATCATATGCCAAGTAACTAAAGTTCTTCAGCACACCCTTGGGAAATTTGGGAGCAACGTGAATCACTTTCTCTTTGTCTGTTGGTGGCCAGATAACTGATTGCATGCGCTTGTGAGTATGTGGATCACGAATTCCAGGATTCTTCTTAAGCTATGATTCAACCGTTTTCATAGTAGAAAAGTTGTGAGTTACTTCATGCTCAAGTTTAGAGTGAAATGCCCAGCCAGGACCACGTTGATTCGGATCTGAATCATGGTAAGGAGCTCGTAAGAGACTTTTCAGATCAATCTTGGTACATGGTTCAAACTGTGATTGTTTGGCATAATATTCCCTGTGTCCACTCTCTCTTGTCACCAACCATAACTTCCGGTCATGATTATATCTCCAGCATTTAACTTCAGATTTGTTACCGACCTTGTCGTAGAGGCTCGAACCTAATTCCGTTACATAACTATCAAACACTTTGGTTGGATCTTTCGGCTGGAAGTTTTCATCAAGGGGATTCAAATCTTGGTTCTTCATGACAAGCATTTGTTTTTTTCTTGGCTTCTTATTTTGGGGAAGCTTTCTTTTCTTTGTTTGTTTAGCTACTAAATATGCATTAGGCCAGCTTCACCATCTGCATCAGTTGCAGCCTTTTCTTGAGCAGTCTGCTCGTGTTTTGAGGATCTTCGTCCTTATTAGCAAATTCACTACCAAACTTCTTTTGCGGCTTAGCTTTCATCTCATAAATCTCTGCCATTGACATGCTCACGTCACGCTGAAGTTGCTCAATTGCTTGATCTCTAATAGTCACTTGGGTTTGCAGAGATGATATTTGGGCATCTTTTAATGCAACATCTTGCTCCAATATCACTACCCTTCTTTGCAGCTTCTTGATATCTACATCTTCATCATCGTCACTATCAGATTGCTCAACAAACTTCAATTTGTTTGCAGCGATTCGCATTGCCGCTTCATCGTGTTCTGCGAATCCACCGCATGAGCTTCCACCTTCGAATCGAGCACCACTTGAGCTTTCTGGCATGTCAGTAATTGGGGCATCGTGAATAAACAGCTCATGGAAAGTACTTGAGCTTGTGGGCATTGGGTTAACTGGGGTTTCAGATTCGATTCTCTGCTTCTTTCGAGCTTCAATCTCTACTGCGTCATGAGTCTCTTCAGAAGGAACGATTATGGGAGGAGGGTTCCCAGAATCGCCCTTTTGAGAGGCGAGCAATTCAGCAAGGTTCTCAGCAAATATTGGGTTTACGTCTCTTACGGTCTCTTCAGCTTTCTCTGACTCCATTTGCTCCAACTCAACTCCTATCTCTTCATCGTCACTAACAAGATCTTCAACTTCAGGTTCTGGCTTCCTCTGAGCACCGATGATCCGAATGTGATGTTCTTCAGCTACTATGGCGTTTACTGGTTTAGGTGCAGATAACACTGGTCTGAACTTGCCATGCTTTTCTAGAGCATACTTGCCAGTGATTTTAATCTTTGCTGTATCTCGTTGTTTGCAAGCTGCTTCAAAGCAAGTTGGACCCATAGGCTTCAGATTCAAGAAATTTGTGCTCTTTACCAGGTCTGGATACTTTGCATCAAGAATCATTTGCACAAACCTTGGATACAATAGGAAAACATTCTTCTTAGGGTTCTGCAGCATGTTCTTCATGTTATCAAAAATGAAAGCAGAGAAATTTACGTCCCAGTCGTTCACCAAAGTAACTAATGCAGACGTGTGGGTTGATTGAGCTGATCTAAACTGCCTTTGTTCTCTGAGATGCATTGCAAAAAGATGTGTGCAAAGAATCTCCAACATGGCGGGAACATTTTCTTTAACACTATTGGATATGCGCCTTCATAACTCATCTGTTGTAATGCTTGAACGACTTTGTCTTTGGCGTATGACGTCGGATGATGAGTTTGATCATTAATCTTTAATATTTGTCGTACGTCCTCTTCTGAAATAATACTATCTTTCTTCTGTATCTTTAACTCAATCGTTCCTTTGCTACAAGCTCCACCTCTCATCACTTTAGCGTTTATCCAAAAATCTTGGATCATATCTTCATAAATCACATGATTCACGTTCAAGGCATGAGTGATACGACAAGAATTCAGGCCGACGATCATTGAATGAAACATTTCGTAGTAATCGGCCGGAGGATCTGACAGGAAATATGCCTGATTATGAATTTGAACAAAAATGTCATTTTCTGTGCCATTTTCTGTAATTTGAACAAAAACGTCAAGTTTGATCATAAAAATCAACTTAGTTGACCCTTTTGACCATTAAATCCTAAATCAAATGGGTCAAAGAGTCAATAAGTCATAGAATTCAAAATTGGAGGGTCAAGGGGTCAATAGTTCAAAGGTTCAAAATAGTTTTGAACCAGTCAAAAAATGAAAGGTTCAAAACAGATTGAACTAGTCAATCATAATTCGAATGAACCAGGTCAATGGTGTTTTGGATGGACAAAGGTTCAAAACAGATTGAACTAGTCAATCATAATTCGAATGAACCAGGTCAATGGTGTTTTGGATGGACAAAGGTTCAAAGACAATTCGAGTGAACCCTTGCCAGTCATCCGAGATGACCTGGCATGTTAGATGAATTTTGTCAGATTTCGGATGATTAATCCAAAATACATGTGTATCATCCGAGATCCATCCGAGATGCCCTTAAATTCATTCGAGTCCCATCCGAGATGCAAAGGAAAACCAAACTTATGAGATCGAGTCAATAAGTCTGAGAGAGATCCAAGATGAGTAAAAAGGTTTGAAATGACTCAAAATAGATCGATATGCCCATATAAATAGACTCGAAATGGGCCTGGCCTGTTCGAAATATTAGGCCAGGCCCATTTCGGAACAGTAACACATCCAGATGATGGGCCAGTCCGAAATGGTGGGCGCAATTCGAGATAGGTGGGGCCCATCAGATATAGAAATTTTCTTTATTTATTTATTTTTAAAATGATGTGGGCCCACATGTTTCCTGGTTCTGAACAGTTACACCTTTTGTCAAAATAACAACAACAACAAATACAACAAAAGGAGAGAATTGCCATGGAATTAAACCATTTTTGATTGATTAAGGGACACTTTTCAGCACGAGCTTCGTCAGACTAGTCCACGCGATTGCCAATATATTTGTCCACTTAAACTTATCACGTCAGCCTTCAAGTTTCAACCTCGTGACTTAATTAGATATATGTATACTATGGCATCCATGTGTCCCATATTAAGGCATACCCCCACGATCAAGGTAAGCACAACAATTCATCGTAACAAGTGAGTACACTGAGATCATCCTTTGATTTTTACAACGTCAAACTTGTTGGTGAGCAGGTCAGTATATCGTACCGCAAAGTGACCAAACAACATCTAACGAGGGTTAGGCTTTATACCTTATATGGTATATTCATCTTTTCATGCACATGGAATATTCTCGTGATGAGATTTCCTTTCTATTTAAGTTTTTGGCCTTTGATTTTGGCTCTTTTAATGATATCCTGACTATGCCTAGGTCTGCATATATCCGAATGCAATAGAAGGGCAGTCCTGATATCCCAAATGACTTACCAGTATACCGACCCGGAACTTTAGACATTGGCTATATATCAATGCGGGATGTAAGACCATGATATCATATGCCGATGATATGTTACCCACATTATGTATAGCATGTAGAGTTTTTGTCACTTGGTATCTTTTTTTTGAGCGATAAGTCTATCAACACATCGCAGTGAATACTCGCCTTTTCAGCATCGATACCTTACATGTGTTAATTGAATTCATTAGTACGGAAATTTATTTCACTTTCCGATATGTATGCATCTCCCCCTCAAATAAATATTTCTCCCCTATATTTTTGCAAAAGTTGAATACTTTATGCGCAAATTTATTTATTGATTGTATTTTTAGTTAGATATATATATATATATATATTTTAAATTGCTTAGTCGCTGTACCGCATCATTTTTAAAAGGTCCACAAGCACCTTGAATCTCAAGTTGCTAATAGGTTTTGTAAAATGATCCGCCGTATTAGCATCAATATGGATTTGTTCAAGTTTGATCAAACCTCTATCATAGCAATCTCGAATGAAATGAACTTTGATATCAATGTGCTTGGTTTTGGAGTGAAAAATAAGGTTTTTGATGATTTGGATAGCGGCATCGTTATCACAGTAGATAGTAGTGTTAAGATAAGTCAAACCGTAATCCTCAAGCTAATGTTGTATCAAAATAACTTGGGAGCAGCAAGCAGATGCTGCAACAAATTTTGCTTCCGAAGTTGATAGAGACACTGTTTGTTGCTTCTTGCAATGCCATGAGATGAGTCTGTCTCCCAAGTATTGACATCCAGCCGATGTAGACTTCACATCCCTGTTTGTCCCTCCAAGGTTACTATCGGAAAAAGAAAACAAATCAAAGTTTGAATCTCTAGGATACTAGAGTTCTAGTTTTGGAGCTCCCTTGAGGTATCTAAAGATTCGTTTAACGTAGTGAGATGAGAAAGTTTAGGATTATCCTGATATCGAGCACATTGACTAACGACAAACATAATGTCCCACCGGCTCGCAGTTAAGTACATCAATGAACCAATCATAGATCGGTACATTGTCTAATTGACCAAGCTTCCTTCAGCATCCTCATCCAGCAAGGGCCGTTCTACAATGGGGGAGTTCATAGGCTTAGAATCTGTCATGTTGAATTTTGCAAGAACGTCCTGAACCCATTTACCTTGATGAATCAAGATCCCTTCACTACTCTGACGAACTTGCAAGCCTAGGAACATAGTCATTTCTCCCAGTGAGCTCATTTCGAACTTCTTCTTCATCACCTCCTCGAATTTCTTGCATAGATCTATATTGGTTGACCCAAAAAAGATATCGTCAACATAGATCTGAACAAGGATGACATCCTTGTCAACGCCTTTGATGAATAGCGTTTGATCTATCATCCTCTAGGTATATCCGTGTGCAAGCATATGCTCTATTAAGGTTGCATACCATGCACGAGTTGCTTGGTGCAATCCATACAAAACTTTTTCTAACTTGTAGGCATAGCCTTGCTTCTTTGAATCAACAAACCCGGGGAGTTGAGCGACATAAATTCCCTCATTGACCTTTTCGTAGAGAAACGCCGTCTTGACATCCATTTGATAAACAGTAAAGCCCATATAGGATACATATGCCAAGAAGATGCGTATGGCTTTCAGACGAGCTACTAGTGCGTACACCTCATCATAATCAAGGCCTTTAATCTGCTTGAATCCCTGGACCACCAACCGGTCTAACGATCACAACAGTATCATCTTGTTTATTTCTACACACCTAGCGTGTTCCAAGAGCGCGTTTTCCTTCTGGCAGCTTCACTAACTTCCATACTCCCAGCTTTTCAAATTGATTGAGCTCTTCATCCATTACATCAACCCATCCAGGTTCCTACAAAGCAACATCAATGCTCTTAGGCTCAATATGTGAAATGAAGCATGAATATAAACATGTGTTAATTGTTCCTGATCGACTGCGGGTTTGAACACTAGTAGTTACAGGGCCAATAATGTTTGTAATCGGATGACTTATCTGAACATGCTGTGGGATTGCTACAACAGGTGCCTGCACGTTGGATTGAAGATTAGAAAAACTTCCTAACACTATCCCAGATTGCTCCCCCTCATTTGATGTAGCAGTAGTGTTCATCACCAGTGGATCTACAGTACAATCTGAGAAATCGGCTCCAGAAACAATGAAGTTCCTTGGTTCTTTACACTTGAAGGACCAGCAGCAGTTTGCTGTGTGGAGGAGTCATTATTGTGAACTACATCATCAGGAGTAGCTGTTATTGTTGATTTAGGAACCGGCTCCTGAACTGATGAAGAAAGATGTGGTGCAATAGTGGCTTCATGAAATCCAGGTGGATCTACAGTAAGCTTCTTGAAAGCATGTTGAATAGGTACAACATTGTCTTAACTATGATGGGAATAGGTATCACTGTACTTGAGACATCTACAGTAACAATCACATCAGACAGAATATTAAATGACTTAAACAAGGATGAATAATCATATAACCAATTAGGTCCAATTCATGCGTCTTTGGGATTTTCTTCCAGCCAATCCACATAGTACGTCTCTACAATCTGCTTCTTGATTTTGTTATATACTCGATATGTGGTGTTTTTAGCATAGCCAATGAAATAGCATGGATCTCCTCTTGCTTCAAATTTACCTTTGGCATCCATGGTTAGGAGAACACAAGGACAACCAATAGTGCGGAAATGTTGTACAGAGGGTTTCTGTCCTTCAACTATCTCATACGGCATCTTCATGTGTCGTTTGTTGATTAGCACATGATTTTGAACATAGCAGGCGGTGTTCACTGCTTCTACCCAAAATATCAGTGGAAGACCAGAATCGATCAACATCCTATGAGCAGCTTTAATAAGAGTCCAATTGCGTCTATCATCAACTCCATTTGTTGATGAGTGCAAGCTTCACTATACTGATGATCAATACCCTTTAAGCCACATAAATTATTCAGCTCAACATTCTTGAACTCCGTCCCATTGTCGCAACGAATAACTTTCACTCACTCGTTTGCTTGGTTCTCCATGAGAGTGACAAATTTCTTTATTCGACCTGCAGTTTGACTCTTTTGTTCCAAGAAAAATACCCAAGTGAAGTGAGAAAAATCATCAGTGATGACCAAGCAATAAGCCTTTCCCCCAATACTTAGCACATTTACGGGACTAAAAAGATCCATGTGAAGCAGTTCCAGAACTTTAGATGTCGTGTGCACGAGCTTGGGTTTGTCAGGCTTATGATGCTGCTTCCCACGAGCAGATGATTCACATTTCTCAATCTGCATAAAATCTCTGATTGGTAAGTTTCTAACTAGACCTCCTTTCGCTAGTTGATTAAGATTTTTCACGTTCAGATGGCCAAGCCGTCGATGCCACAACATAGCATCATGTTCGGCAATTTCAGAAAACAAACAAGTGACTTGATCGGTGGGGGCTTTATTCATATCAATCACATAAGTATTTCCCCGGCGCTCCGCTTCAATCAAGTATCAATCTTTGGGTATGACAATTATGGGCTTTAAAACCACGCAGCAGCCTTTAGTGAATAGACTTTCTAATCCGTTGTCCCACATTTGAGATACACTAAGAAGACTGTGTTTGAGTTCAGGAACATAGTTGACATCAGAGAAGAGAAGCTGAGGACCCCATTTTTTTTTACCGTGCCTTTCATAGTAATTCTTCCAGTTTCTCCTCCTACAAAGGTGACAAATCCACCGTTGAAGATTTTTATGTCGTTCAACTAGGAGATGTCCCCTGTCATGTGTCTGGAACAACCAGTGTCAATAAACCAAAGTCTAACGACAACCCTCCATAGCTGTTCCAGCACACATAACGAGATTAGGATGAGAAACTGGAACCCAGACCATATTCGATTTGGGTTGACCTTCACTTTTCGTTCGCGAAACCTCATGAAAGATCATATGATTTTTTATAGTGTTTGTTGTTCGAGAGAAAAAGGATGTAGAGTTTGATGATTGAGAAAACTGAGACTGGATCTAGCAAGGATTTTGGGTTTCCAGATTATTAAATCTTTGTTGGTCGGGAAAATTTTTGTAGATGTTGCATTTAATATCTTGGACTGTTTTTGGAAACCGTCTAAGTTTGAAAACTTTTGACTGATTTTCTTTGCTAGATTCCAGTCTCCATCAGAAGGCTTGGCTTGAGGGAATTAATGTTCATGACGTCAATGGTGTGAAGCCATCTGATATAGGTGTTCTTTGATTGGTAAGACATGAGGGGACGATGAACACATTTCTAGCTATGTGCCCCAGAATTCCACAATTGAAACAAGTTTGTCTTTTCGAGAAAAAGACTCTTCGTTTTGCTTGTGTTATTCTAGGGAGCTGATTTTGTCTCTTCTTTCCACTAGGTGCTGATTTCTTGTGTGCATATTTACTCTCAGATGAAACCTGCTTACAATCATCAGCACAAGAGTGAGTATCGATAGCTTTACCCTTCATCTTAGGTTCAGTTAGCTTTTGAGATGGGGTTTTCTTTTGATTTTGGTTAACAACATCTGAGGGGATTTCCTCTTGAGTTTTCATTTTATGTTGTTTTCTGGTTTTTTGATTTCGCCTTTTCTTAGCAGGAGTGGATCCTGTAGGCTTAGTTTCATTTGAAACCTTTTCTTCAGAAACTGAGCTTTTTGCGATGACTGTATTAGTTTCTTTGGAAGCCGTTTCATTAGACACCAAGCTTTCAGGAACAGTCAATTCTTGATTACCAGATGATGAGCAATTTTCGTCAATAATTTGACCATCACAAACACTTTGCTTATTATCTAATGAGTTAGAATCTTCAGTCTGATCTTCAGATTTATCCTAAAACTCCTGTTCTTCAACACTTTCATTCACACAATCCAACACAATAATATTTTCATCTTCACAATTTTCAGAGAGATCTAAAGGATCAGTTGAGGTTTTAGGGAAACTAGAATAGTTTTCTAAATCACTTGAAACAGATGCCTCAAACTCCTCTGATAAAACAGTTAAATCACAATCAGAATAAAAACCACATCATTCAAAGTTTCAGTTTTAAAAACTTTAGAATAACCCTGAGTCTCAAAAATCAAGGACTGAACAAAGTTCCAAACATAATTATCATGTTTATCACACAAAGAAACATCTGACTCATCAACATCAATTGGATGTGGTTCATCATCCACTTCTGACCGCTCCTCTACTATCACTGACTCTGCACATACACTAAAATAGTTAAGATTATCTACATAATCAGATGTTTATACCTTATCTTGTGGTTCCTCGGATATAGTTTTTACTGACTCCTTTTCATGTTTTAAATTTTCAACTGATTCATTTAAGCATTCTTGATTAATATCTTTGACAAAACTCATGGGCTTTTGAAAATCGGTGGGTCTGGCATTCTTTGGTTTAAAAGGTTCCTAAGGAATTTAATCGCGTTGTTTGCCATACATCATTCTATCATAATTTTCCAATTCTAGCTCAGTTCGGGCATTCTTGAGTAATTATGATTATATGGCGAAGGAACTTGTGTATAACCCAACCATTTGACCTTGTTTTCTTTGTATGCAAGCTGTACATTACATAGATTACGAAAAGTGTCACTAGAAATATCAAATTTCTTAATGTTTTACTCATTTTGTTGATACTTTCTAGTGAGAAGTTCCAGCTCAGCTCTCATGGAGTCGCGCTCCATTATTTTTAAACTTAGTCTGTTTTTGTAATCATGGACCCAACATTTCTGTTGATTGACGTCCAAGTGGAGCTGAGCTATGTCATTCTTTAGAGCGTTAATCTTTTCATAGAGAATTTTATTGTTCTCTCGAAGACCGATGTACTTAGACATGGCTTAGAGCGAAATTATGCGCTCTCATCTGTGCAATCTTATTTCCACAGTGTTCAGAACACAAAAGAGAGTTTACTGTTTCAGAGAGAATTTTGGGTTCCTTGGCTAGATGAATTTGAAGTTGAAGTTGACGTATGAGCTGGAGTGACCGGAACCATGGATCTCTCTAAGTTTCTAGCAGCAGCAGCAGCTTGAGTTGCTTCATATCCCACTGATGTCTTCTTGCAATCTCTGGCAAAGTGTCCCAGTTCATGGCATTTGTAGCACCTCAACTTGTCTTTTACAGATCCATACGAATGTTTGACATGGGATGACGACCGTATCTCTTCTGAAACTTCTCTGCTCGGAATGCTGCCATAGCTAGATTCCAGGATGCATCCAATTCTTCAATGTCTTCTTTGACAAACTGATTTTATCTTTGTAATAAAAACGGATGGAGGCAAGAGATATCCTGGCAGAAAGCATATAGACTATTAAGCATGGACGCTGCAAGAGCCAACTTTTCTTTTTTCTGTTTGGTTAGGAAAGTAAGGTTTTCAGCAGAGGGCGTGGATGGAACATTCCGAAGAGGATGGAGAGTTCACTGGACTGTAAGCCACGTTGCATGATGAGGATATTGCTGAGCAGTAATAGGTGCAGCTGAGTTGTTCAGAAGAGACATGCCATAAACATAGTTTGTCTTCTGATCTTGTAGCTATGCTTGAGTTATCGGGCTGAAAACAACATTTGGATTACTGTTTGACACAGGGCTGAAAACAAGGTTAGGACGACTTTGAGACATCAAGGCAGTGTTAGAACTGGTCATCCATGCAGCAATCATTGACTTCTTGTGATTTAGCTCTCTTTTCTGATTGTCAATTTCACATGATTTGATGGTAGCAATCAGTTAAGTGAGTGTGACTTTATTCAGGTTTGTTATACGTTTAACCATTGAGATATCAGCATCCCAACTTTCGGTAGCGAGTTCAAAAGTTGGCGATTCATCCCACTCTTTAGTAATAGTGATGCCATTGCTGATGATCTGTGAGACTAGCTTGACGAACCTCTTGATTTGGTTTTCCATAGTCTCCCCATAAACGTGATTGAACGAACTGAATTACTGGTTCAAAATGTTTACCCTGCTAGCCTTCATGTCAGTGTTTCCTTCATACAAATTGTTTAGCACATCCCACACCTCTTTCGCATTTGTGCAAGTTCTGACAATAATTGAGATATCCGAACCGAGAGCCATTTTAAGATTCGCCATTGCCTTATTGTATTCGTCTTTGATTCTTCGATTATCGTCCGTCCATAGATTCTCAGGCTTCAAAATTTGAGTAAGAGGATCTCTGCAGTTACAAGGGACCATCACGAATACACCTCTAGACTCCGGGCTCCTTAGCCTTGCAGTACTACTCAAAACCCTAGGTCCACTCAAAATAATCGTCTCCATACAACAACCTTGAAATTTTGGTAGACGTTCTGATAATTTAATCCAGTTCTTGATGCAATGCCAAAGTCTGTGACTTGATAGCCGCTAAGGTAGCGTTGGCGAGATCCGCAGCAGTTAAAACACCATTGGGGTTCATCGTTTTTATGTTTTACCAAACAAGATATTAAGAATAATAATTTTTTTTAATGAAAGTGACAAGTCCAAAAGACCAATCCGAAATGGTCAACGAGAAAAGTCAACTCGAAATAGTGAGAAGTCAAATTGGAACAATGTTTGGATTCTAAACAGGACTCGAATCTCGGAACAGTAGATGGTTGGAATGTGATCCGACATGCAAACCGGAACAGTGTTCGAATTTGGAACAACACTCGAAATAGGAACAATGATTTATTCGAGATGGTTTGAATGTTATCCGAAATGCAAGCCTTTGATACTGGATGCAATGTAGACTATCTGAGATGAATCTGAAACTTCAAGTTGATTGATCCGAAATGATCCGAGTCTTCAAGCAAATGATCCGAAATGCAACCGAAACACCCAGAATTCCCTGAAACAATAGCAGATGCAGTCCGAAACAGTGTGAAATCAGATCTGAGCCTGAAAATAGATTCAAACAGACTTTGATACCAATTGTAAGTCTCGAAAACTGGATCTCACGATATCACACGTAGCTTGATTGGGGGAAGAACCCACAAACAAGCTAAGAATCAAGACAGTAAAAATAAGATGAAATAGAAAGATTCAACTTGCATACAAATGTAGAAAATTGTCTAACACAAATTGTAGAGAAACCACCAAAAACGTCTAACCCTAGTACGTCAGTTACTATTTATAGAAAGGGGTTAGAGCACCATTAACCTAAAACTCGAGGCCCAAAAGGCCTTCCCAAGCCCATCTATTACATGCATGCCCAAACTAAGTAAGTGACTAATGCATAAACCTAATAGGGCCTAACATATCTATTTCATGTGTGAGTGAATATGTATGTCACTGTTTTTGAAGGTAGGTTAGCTTATGAAATATGATTATAACATGACAACATGTTTTATGTGGAATGTGTCTGTCTTGGGATACCATAGGAAGGTGACTTTCCTTGGATAGTTTGAGGCACTAGGCTAAAGAGATAACAGTGGAAATGGATCGTATCTATTATTACCTTCGTATCTTTGCTGACATGTGGGAGTGGTAGGAATGAAAATGATGCTTTGAAAACTATTGGTAGAAAAACCAGTCTTTTTGAGAAATTTTTGAGAAACTACTGGACCAGAAGTTTTATTCTTTCTTTTTGGTAAATAAACTAGTATAAAACCAATGGTTTGATTTTTGAAAAAGTTAAGAAAAATGCTTAAGAGAGTTTAGTTTTTGATGTATTTTTTTTTGTTATTCTAATTCTAACATTCCATGTCAAAAGAGTAGGCTTTAAAATGTTAGAGTATCAAACGGTTTTGTAAAAACAGATGCAAGTTCACTTGTAGAGGACACATGGTGAACTGAAACCAGACCTTTTCATAAAAATCTCTTACAAAATGTTGTTTGATATCAATATGTTTTGTTCTTGAATTTTGGACAAGATTCTTGATGATATTCGGAGCAACTTCACTCGAAATCGGAACAATGATTTATCCGAGAAGGTTTGAATGTTATTCGAAATGCAAGCCTTTGATCCGAGATGCAATGTAGACTATCAGAAATGAATCCGAAACTTCAAGCTGATTGATCCGAAATGATTTTAGTCTTGAAAAAGATGATCCGAAATGCAACTGAAACACCAGAATTCTCCGAAACAGTAGCAGATGCAGTCCGAAACAGTGTGATATCAAATCTGAGCCTGAAAATAGGTTCAAACAGACTCCAATACCAATTGTAAGTCTTGAAATCCGGATCTCGAGATATCACACGTAGCTTGATTGTGGAGGAGTCACACAAACTAGATAAGAATCATGAAAGAAGAAATAGAAAGATTTAACTTGCATACAAATGTAGAAATTTGTCTAATAGAAGTTGTAGAGAAACCTCCAAAAAGCTACAAACCTAAATACGTCATTTACTATTTATACCAAGGGGTTAGAGCACCATTAACCTTAAACCCTAGGTCCAAAAGGCCTTCCCAAGCCCATCTATTACATGTATACCCAAACTAACTAAGTGACTAATGCATAAACCTAATAGGGCCTAACATATCTATCTCATGTGTGAGTGAATATGTATGTCACGATTTTTAAGGTAGGTTAGCTTATGAAATATGATTATAACATGACAACATGTTTTATGTGGAATGTGTCTGTCTTTGGATACCATAGGAAGGTGACTTTCCTTGGATAGTTTGTGGAACTAGGCCAAAGAGATAACAGTCGAAATGGATCGTATCTATTATTACCTTTGTATCTTTTCTGACATGTGGAAGTGGTAGGAATGGAGATGATGTTTTGAAAACTATTGGTAGAAAAACCAGTCTTTTTGAGAAACTACTGGTATATAACCAGAATTTTATTCTTTTTTTGGTAAAATAACTTGTATAAAACGAAAGTTTTAATTTTTGAAAAAATTAAGAAAAATGTTAAGGGAGTTTACTTTTTTATGTATGTTTTTGTTATTCTAATTCTAACATTCCATGCCTAAATATTAGACTTTGAAATGTTAGAGTATCAAACGGTTTTGTAAAAACAGATGCAAGTTCATTAGTAGAGGACACATGGTGAATTGAAACCGGACTTTTTTCATAACAATCTCTTACAAAATAGTTTTTGATATCAGTATGTTTTGTTCTTGAATGTTAGACAAGATTCTTGATGATATTCGGAGCAACTTCACTCGAAATCGGAACATCAATTTATCCGAGAAGGTTTGAATGTTACTCGAAATGCAAGCCTTTTGTCCGAGATGCAAAGTAGACTATCCGAGATGAATCCGAAACTTCAGGCTGATTGATCCGAAATGATTTGAGTCCAGAAGCAGATGATCCGAGATGATCCGAAATACAACTGAAACACCCAGAATTCTCCAAAACAGTAGCAGATGTAGTCTGAAACAGTGTGATATCAGATCTGAGCCTGGAAACAGGTTCAAACAGACTCTAATACCAATTGTAAGCTTTAAAACTAGATCTCACAATATCACACGTAGCTCGATTGGTGGAGGAATCACACAAACAAGCTAAGAATCAAGACAGAAGAAATAAGATGAAATAGAATGATTCAACTTGCACATAAATGTAGAAATTTGTCTAATACAAGTTGTAGAGAAACCACCAAAAAAGCTACTAACCATAATACGTCATTTACTATTTATAGCAAGGGGTTAGAGCATCATTAACCTAAAACCCGAGGCCCAAAAGGACTTCCCAAGCCCATCTATTACATGCATGCCCAAACTAAGTAAGTGACTAATGCATAAACCTAATAGGGCCTAACATATCTATCTCATAAGTGAGTGAATATGTATGTCACTATTTTTGAAGGTAGGTTAGCTTATGAAATATGATTATAACATGACAACATGTTTTATGTGGAATGTGTCTGTCTTGGGATACCATAGGAAGGTGACTTTCCTTGGATAGTTTGAGCCACTAGGCTAAAGAGATAACAGTGGAAATGGGTCGTATCTATTATTACCTTCGTATCTTTGCTGACATGTGGGAGTGGTAGGAATGGAAATGATGTTTTGAAAACTATTGGTACAAAAACCAGTCTTTTTGAGAAACTACCAGACCAGAAGTTTTATTCTTTTTTTGGTAAAACAACTAGTATAAAACCAATGTTTTGATTTTTGAAAAAAGTTAAGAAAAATGATTAAGAGTTTAGTTTTTGATGTATTTTTTTGTTATTCTAATTCTAACATTCCACGTCTAAAGATTAGGTTTTGAAATGTTAGAGTATCAAACGGTTTTGTAAAAACATATGCAAATTCATTTGTAGAGGACACATGGTGAATTGAAACCAGACCTTTTTTCATAACAATCTCTTACAAAATGGTTTTTGATATCAATATGTTTGTTGTTGAATGTTGGACAAGATTCTTGATGATATTCGGAGCAACTTCTCTGTCCATCATGATAGGAGTTTTTAAAGTAGTGCTTCCATAATCCAGTAGTTGATTTTGTAACCTGAGGATTTGGACAGTAAAACTTGTTGCTACAATATATTCAGTTTCAGCTGTTGGGTTTGAAACAACAATCTGTTTCTTGCTTTGCTAGGATATAAGGGCATCCCCCAAGTGCTGATATCCGCCAATGGTTGACATCCTTGTTGTGAGACAACCTACAAAATCATTGTCTGGAAAGCCAACAAGGTCAAGATTATCATTAGCTAGTTACCAGATTCCTAGGGTTAGAGACCCTCTCAGGTATCTGAATATCCTTTTCACAGCAATTATATGTGACTCTCTTGGTAAGGCTTGATATCTTGCACATACATAAGTGGCAAACATTATTATGGTCTTCATGCAGTAAGATATTGAGGTCATCAAATTTTGAAAAGCTTCACCCCATAAGTTTGAATTAGTTGATGTATTAATTATGTCATCAACATAAATCTAAGCAATTGTTAGAGCATTTCCTTCCCATTTTATAATCCGTGTGTTATCAATTTGCACCTTTTGAAGTTGTGTCCAACTAAAAAAGATGACAAGGTTTCATATCATGCTCTTGGGGCTTGTTTTAGTTCATACAAAGCTTTTTCAAGCTTGTAGACAAAATTAGGATAGTGAGCATATTCAAAAGCAAGAGGCTGGCACACATAAAATTATTCATTGATCTTCCCATAGAGAAATGCACACTTGATATCCTTATAATATATATTCATTCTACGAGTTATAACATATGCAAGAAATAGTCTGATTGCCTTCAATATGGCTACTAGAGCAATGGTTTCATCATCAATCTCTTCTTCTTATCTATACCCCTGAACGACAATCCTTAGTTTGTTTTTCACCACAATGTTTCTTTCATCTGTTTTGTTCTCGAATACCCACTTAGTTCCAATGGGACATTTTCCCTTAGGTAGTGGTACAAGTTCCCAGACCTCCTGTCTTTTGAATTAAAGCAACTCTTGTTGCGTAGCTTCTTCCCAATTATTGTTATTCAGAGCATCTTGACATTTTAGGGTTCATTCACGAATAAGAATCCAGCAAACAAATAGGTGTTTGTTATCTAACTCCTTGTTAACACACCTTTACTCATATCCCCTATTACACGCTCTGGAGGATAAAACTTCAAAAAAGGATGTCCCCCCAACATATGGAATGATATTAGTGATTGTGTTGGTAGTGTTGGGTTCATATTGATTGTTAGAACAAGTTTCAGGTGAATCAGGGTAAAGTGGTGGTGGTGGAATTGGACCAAGAGGTTTAGTGACAGAGATATCAATTGTTTTTTTAAGTACCAGCAGGTTGTGTTTCAAAACAGCTGGTAGGTGAAGATTCATATGAATCTTCTGAAAGTGATGGAACTACTGTGCCAAAATCAAGGACGTCTTTAGTGGTTCAGTCCTTATCTTTTGTAAATGACAAGGGTTGTATGAAAACTTCTGTTTTGTAATCTTCTTTTGTAGTTCTATAGATTGTTGAGAACTTGAAATTGCTAGAATTTTTTTCTTGGTTCAAATATAAGGATTTGCAAATCAAATAACATAGTTGGGTTGGAGTGTATTTTGAGTGTGGATATTTTATTGAATTTTACATTCAAAGTTTCCTCAATTACTTTTGTTCTGGAGTTTAATACTCTATAAGCTTTTGCAGTTGAGGAATACCCAATAAAGTATCCACAATCTACCTTAGTAGTAAATTTTGATATGGAATCTTTTACATTTAGGATGAAACAAGGACATCCAAAACCTTGAAGAAGGAAATCAAGGGTTTGATATTCATCGATACTTCATAGGCAGTCTTTTAATGTCTTTGATTGATTAGAGTCTTCTTTTGCACATAACCAGTAGTGTTCACTACTTCTACCCCAAAAGAGATTGGTAGGCCTGAGTGGCTTGCTCTAGCAACTTCAATTAGTGTTCTGCTCTTTCTTGCAACCATCCCATTCTTCTGTGGTGACCTTGGCACACTATATTTCCTTACAGTTCCTTTGTTTTCATAGAATGTATTAAGAGTGTGATTTCTGAATTCAGTTCCATTGTCACTTCTGAGTATCTTGAGATGAAGATCACACTGCTTCTCAACCATGACAATAAATATTTTTAATGATCTCTTCTGTTTCATCTTTGGAGTGTAAAAAATGAGTCAAAGTGGTTCATGAATAGTCATCAACAATGATTAGACAGTATCTCTTCTTGGCTAGACTCAACATTTGTAGAGGACACATGGTGAATTGAAACCAGACTTTTTTCATAACAATCTCTTACAAAATGGTTTTTGATATCAGTATGTTTTGTTCTTGAATGTTGGACAAGATTCTTGATGATATTCGGAGCAACTTCACTCAAAATCGGAACAACGATTTATCCGAGAATGTTTGAATGTTACTCGAAATGCAAGACTTTGATCCGAGATGCAATGTAGACTATCCGAGATGAATCTGAAACTTCAAGCTGATTGATCCGAAATGATTTTAGTCCAGAAGCAGATGATCCGAAATGCAACCGAAACACCCGAAATTCTCCGAAACAGTAGTAGATGCTGTCTGAAACAGTGTGAAATCAGATCTGAGCCTGAAAACAGGTTCAAACAGACTTTGATACCAATTGTAAGTCTCGGAAACCGATCTCACGATATTACACGTAGCTTGATTGGTGGAAGAATCCCACAAACAAGCTAAGAATCAAGACAGTAAAAATAAGACGAAATAGAAAGATTCAACTTGCATACAAATGTAGAAATTTGTCTAATACAAATTGTAGAGAAACCACCAAAAACGTTACTAACCCTAATACGTCACTTACTATTTATAGAAAGGGGTTAGAGCACCATTAACCTAAAACCCGAGGCCCAAAAGGCCTTCCCAAGCCCATCTATTACATACATGCCCAAACTAAGTAAGTGACTAATGCATAAACCTAATAGGGCCTAACATATCTATCTCATGTGTGAGTGAATATGTATGTCACTATTTTTGAAGGTAGGTTAGCTTATGAAATATGATTATAACATGACAACATGTTTTATGTGGAATGTGTCTGTCTTTGGATACCATCAGAAGTTGACTTTCCTTGGATAGTTTGAGGCACTAGGCAAAGGAGATAACAGTGGAAATGGATCGTATCTATTATTACCTTCGTATCTTTGCTGACATGTGGGAGTGGTAGGAATGGAAATGATGTTTTGAAAACTATTGGTAGAAAAACCAGTCTTTTTGAGAAACTACTGGACTAGAAGTTTTATTCTTTATTTTGGTAAAACAACTAGTATAAAACCAATGTTTTGATTTTTGAAAAAGTTAAGAAAAATGATTAAAAGAGTTTAGTTTTTGATGTATTTTTTTTGTTATTATAATTCTAACATTCCATGTCTAAAGATTAGGTTTTCAAATGCTAGAGTGTCAAACGGTTTTGTAAAAACATATGCAAATTCATTTGTAGAGGACACATGGTGAATTGAAACCAGACCTTTTTTCATACAATCTTTTACAAAATGGTGTTTGATATCAATATGTTTTGTTCTTGAATGTTGGACAAGATTCTTGATGATATTCGGAGCAACTTCTCTGTCCATCATGATAGGAGTTTTTAAAGTAGTGCTTCCATAATCCAGTAGTTGATTTTTTAACCTGAGGATTTGGACATCCCCCAAGTGCTGACATCCGCCATTGGTTGACATCCTTGTTGTGAGACAACCAACAAAATCATTGTCTAAAAAGCCAACGAGGTCAAGATTTTCATTAGCTAGTTACCAGATTCCTAGGGTTAGAGACCCTCTCAGGTATCTGAATATCCTTTTCACAGCAATTAAATGTGACTCTCTTGGTAAGGCTTGATATCTTGCACATACATAAGTGGCAAACATTATTATGGTCTTGATGCAGTAAGATATTGAGGTCATCAGATTTTGAAAAGCTTCACATAAGTTTGAATTAGTTGATGTATTAATTATGTCATCAACATAAATCTAAGCAACTGTTAGAGCATTTCCTTCTCAGTTTATATTCCGTGTGTTATCAATTTTGCAGCTTTTGAAGTTGTGTCCAACTAAAAAAGATGACAAGGTTTCATATCATGCTATTGGGGCTTGTTTTAAATCATACAAAGCTTTTTCAAGCTTGTAGACAAAATTAGGATAGTGAGCATATTCAAAAGCAAGAGGCTGACACACATAAACTTATTCATTTATCTTCCCATAGAGACATGCACACTTGATATCCTTATGATATACATTCATTCTACAAGTTATAGCTAATGCAAGAAATAGTCTGATTGCCTTTAATATGGCTATTAGAGCAAAGGTTTCATCATCAATCTCTTCTTCTTATCTATACCCCTGAATGACAATCCTTAGTTTGTTTTTCACCATAATATTTCTTTCATCTGTTTTGTTCTCGAATACCCACTTAGTTCCAATGGGACATTTTCCCTTAGGTCTGTACAAGTTCCCAGACCTCCTGTCTTTTGAATTAAAGCAACTCTTGTTGCATAGCTTCTTCCCAATTATTGTTATTCAGAGCATCTTGATATCCAGCAAACAAATAGGCGTTTGTTATCTAACTCCTCGTCAACACACCTTTACTCATATCCCCTATTACACGCTCTGGAGGATAAAACTTCAAAAAAGGATGTCCCCCCAACATATGGAATGATATTAGTGATTGTGTTGGAAGTGTTGGGTTCATATTGATTGTTAGAACAGGTTTCAGGTGAATCAGTGTAAAGTGGTGGTGGTGGAATTGGACCAAGAGGATTAGTGATAGAGATATCAATAGTTTTTTAAGTACCAGCAGTTTGTGTTTCAAAACAGCTGGTAGGTGAAGATTCATATGAATCTTCTGAAAGTTTTGGAACTACTGTGCCAAATCAAGGACGACTTTAATGGTTCAGTCCTTATCTTTTGTAAATGACAAGGGTTGTATGAAAACTTCTGTTTTGTAATCTTCTTTTGTAGTTCTATAGATTGTTGAGAACTTGAAATTGCTAGAATTTTTTTCTTGGTTCAAATATAAGGATTTGCAAATCAAATAACATAGTTGGGTTGGAGTGTATTTTGAGTGTGGATATTTTATTGAATTTTACATTCAAAGTTTCCTCAATTACTTTTGTTCTGGAGTTTAATACTCTATAAGCTTTTGCAGTTGAGGAATACCCAATAAAGTATCCACAATCTACCTTAGTAGTAAATTTTGATATGGAATCTTTTACATTTAGGATGAAACAAGGACATCCAAAACCTTGAAGAAGGAAATCAAGGGTTTGATATTCATCGATACTTCATAGGCAGTCTTTTAATGTCTTTGATTGATTAGAGTCTTCTTTTGCACATAACCAGTAGTGTTCACTACTTCTACCCCAAAAGAGATTGGTAGGCCTGAGTGGCTTGCTCTAGCAACTTCAATTAGTGTTCTGCTCTTTCTTGCAACCATCCCATTCTTCTGTGGTGACCTTGGCACACTATATTTCCTTACAGTTCCTTTGTTTTCATAGAATGTATTAAGAGTGTGATTTCTGAATTCAGTTCCATTGTCACTTCTGAGTATCTTGAGATGAAGATCACACTGCTTCTCAACCATGACAATAAATATTTTTAATGATCTCTTCTGTTTCATCTTTGGAGTGTAAAAAATGAGTCAAAGTGGTTCATGAATAGTCATCAACAATGATTAGACAGTATCTCTTCTTGGCTAGACTCAACATTTGTAGAGGACACATGGTGAATTGAAACCAGACTTTTTTCATAACAATCTCTTACAAAATGGTTTTTGATATCAGTATGTTTTGTTCTTGAATGTTGGACAAGATTCTTGATGATATTCGGAGCAACTTCACTCAAAATCGGAACAACGATTTATCCGAGAATGTTTGAATGTTACTCGAAATGCAAGACTTTGATCCGAGATGCAATGTAGACTATCCGAGATGAATCTGAAACTTCAAGCTGATTGATCCGAAATGATTTTAGTCCAGAAGCAGATGATCCGAAATGCAACCGAAACACCCGAAATTCTCCGAAACAGTAGTAGATGCTGTCTGAAACAGTGTGAAATCAGATCTGAGCCTGAAAACAGGTTCAAACAGACTTTGATACCAATTGTAAGTCTCGGAAACCGATCTCACGATATTACACGTAGCTTGATTGGTGGAAGAATCCCACAAACAAGCTAAGAATCAAGACAGTAAAAATAAGACGAAATAGAAAGATTCAACTTGCATACAAATGTAGAAATTTGTCTAATACAAATTGTAGAGAAACCACCAAAAACGTTACTAACCCTAATACGTCACTTACTATTTATAGAAAGGGGTTAAGCACCATTAACCTAAAACCCGAGGCCCAAAAGGCCTTCCCAAGCCCATCTATTACATACATGCCCAAACTAAGTAAGTGACTAATGCATAAACCTAATAGGGCCTAACATATCTATCTCATGTGTGAGTGAATATGTATGTCACTATTTTTGAAGGTAGGTTAGCTTATGAAATATGATTATAACATGACAACATGTTTTATGTGGAATGTGTCTGTCTTTGGATACCATCAGAAGTTGACTTTCCTTGGATAGTTTGAGGCACTAGGCAAAGGAGATAACAGTGGAAATGGATCGTATCTATTATTACCTTCGTATCTTTGCTGACATGTGGGAGTGGTAGGAATGGAAATGATGTTTTGAAAACTATTGGTAGAAAAACCAGTCTTTTTGAGAAACTACTGGACTAGAAGTTTTATTCTTTATTTTGGTAAAACAACTAGTATAAAACCAATGTTTTGATTTTTGAAAAAGTTAAGAAAAATGATTAAGAGAGTTTAGTTTTTGATGTATTTTTTTTGTTATTATAATTCTAACATTCCATGTCTAAAGATTAGGTTTTCAAATGCTAGAGTGTCAAACGGTTTTGTAAAAACATATGCAAATTCATTTGTAGAGGACACATGGTGAATTGAAACCAGACCTTTTTTCATACAATCTTTTACAAAATGGTGTTTGATATCAATATGTTTTGTTCTTGAATGTTGGACAAGATTCTTGATGATATTCGGAGCAACTTCTCTGTCCATCATGATAGGAGTTTTTAAAGTAGTGCTTCCATAATCCAGTAGTTGATTTTTTAACCTGAGGATTTGGACATCCCCCAAGTGCTGACATCCGCCATTGGTTGACATCCTTGTTGTGAGACAACCAACAAAATCATTGTCTAAAAAGCCAACGAGGTCAAGATTTTCATTAGCTAGTTACCAGATTCCTAGGGTTAGAGACCCTCTCAGGTATCTGAATATCCTTTTCACAGCAATTAAATGTGACTCTCTTGGTAAGGCTTGATATCTTGCACATACATAAGTGGCAAACATTATTATGGTCTTGATGCAGTAAGATATTGAGGTCATCAGATTTTGAAAAGCTTCACATAAGTTTGAATTAGTTGATGTATTAATTATGTCATCAACATAAATCTAAGCAACTGTTAGAGCATTTCCTTCTCAGTTTATATTCCGTGTGTTATCAATTTTGCAGCTTTTGAAGTTGTGTCCAACTAAAAAAGATGACAAGGTTTCATATCATGCTATTGGGGCTTGTTTTAAATCATACAAAGCTTTTTCAAGCTTGTAGACAAAATTAGGATAGTGAGCATATTCAAAAGCAAGAGGCTGACACACATAAACTTATTCATTTATCTTCCCATAGAGACATGCACACTTGATATCCTTATGATATACATTCATTCTACAAGTTATAGCTAATGCAAGAAATAGTCTGATTGCCTTTAATATGGCTATTAGAGCAAAGGTTTCATCATCAATCTCTTCTTCTTATCTATACCCCTGAATGACAATCCTTAGTTTGTTTTTCACCATAATATTTCTTTCATCTGTTTTGTTCTCGAATACCCACTTAGTTCCAATGGGACATTTTCCCTTAGGTCTGTACAAGTTCCCAGACCTCCTGTCTTTTGAATTAAAGCAACTCTTGTTGCATAGCTTCTTCCCAATTATTGTTATTCAGAGCATCTTGATATCCAGCAAACAAATAGGCGTTTGTTATCTAACTCCTCGTCAACACACCTTTACTCATATCCCCTATTACACGCTCTGGAGGATAAAACTTCAAAAAAGGATGTCCCCCCAACATATGGAATGATATTAGTGATTGTGTTGGAAGTGTTGGGTTCATATTGATTGTTAGAACAGGTTTCAGGTGAATCAGTGTAAAGTGGTGGTGGTGGAATTGGACCAAGAGGATTAGTGATAGAGATATCAATAGTTTTTTAAGTACCAGCAGTTTGTGTTTCAAAACAGCTGGTAGGTGAAGATTCATATGAATCTTCTGAAAGTTTTGGAACTACTGTGCCAAATCAAGGACGACTTTAATGGTTCAGTCCTTATCTTTTGTAAATGACAAGGGTTGTATGAAAACTTATGTTCTGTAATCTTCTTTTGTAGTTCTAGTAGCTTGTTGAGAACTTGAAACTGCTAGAATTTTTCTCTTGGTTCAAATATGAGGATTTGCAAATCAAATAGCATAGTTGGGTTAGAGTGTACTTTGAGTGTGGATATTTCATTGAATTTTACATTCAAAGTTTCCTCAATTACTTTTGTTCTGGAGTTTAATACTCTATAAGCTTTTGTAGTTGAGGAATACCCAATAAAGTATCCACAATCTACCTTAGCTGGTAAATTTTGATATGGAATCTTTTAGATTTAGGATGAAACAAGGACATCCAAAACCTTAAAAAGGAAATCAAGGGTTTGATATTCATCAATACTTCATAGGCAGTCTTTTAATGTCTTTGATTGATTAGAATCTTCTTTTGCACATAACCAGTAGTGTTCACTACTTCTACCCCAAAAGAGAGTGGTAGGCCTGAGTTGCTTGCTCTAGCAACTTCAATTAGTGTTCTGTTCTTTCTTGCAACCACCCCATTCTTCTGTGGTGACCTTGGCACACTATATTTCCTTACAGTTCCTTTGTTTTCACAAAATGTATCAAGAGTGTGATTTCTGAATTCAGTTCCATTGTCACTTCTGAGTATCTTAGATGAAGATCACACTGCTTTTCAACCCTGACAATAAATATTTTTAATGATCTCATCTGTTTCATATTTGGAGTGTAAAAAATAAGTCAAAGTGAATCATGAATAGTCATCAACAATGATTAGACAGTATCTCTTCTTGGCTAGACTCATCATCTTAAAAGGGCCAAACAAACTAAGGTGAAGCAACTGAAGGCATCTAAGAGTTTTGGATTCTTTAATGGACTTGCAAGTGACCTTATGTTGTCTTCCTTTCAGACAAGAGACACAGTGTTGGTCACACTTGAATTCTTTCTTATAAAGCCCTCTCACAAATCCTTTTTTGGAAATATCATTGATTGTTTGTAGGTTAATACGACCTAACCTCCTATGCCACAATTTAGTTTCTTTTGTTAATGCCTGAGAGAATAGACATACACTTTGTGGCATTGGTTATTTTTTTAACATCTCAACTACATATACATTTCCACTCCTGTTAGCCACAAGTTGAGCATTGTTAGCATATAAGCACTTGTAAGTCCCGGAAACCAGATCTACAATAACACACGAGGCTTCTTTGGTGGCAGAATCACACAAACAAGCTATGAATAGAGATAGAAGAAATAACATGAAATAGATGAAGATCAACTTGTATACAAATCCTGTAATTTTTCTAATACAAGTAGGAGAAAACCACTAAAAAAGCTACTAACCCTAATACATCATTATCTATTTATACTAGAGGGTTAGTGCACCATTAACCTAAGCCCTTAGGCCCAAAAGCCTGCTCCAAGCCCATACACACAAGATAGCCCATACCACTAATTTAACTAAAGCATAAACCTAATTAGGGCCTAACAATCTCCCCTTAGGTTTACTACTTTAGTGTAGCCTTACGCTTTAAGATCTGTCAACTTCACTGCCTCCAAATAGTGGAGTTGGATCCATGTAAAGTTTGTTGTGGATGATGTTTGGAACTGCACCGGTCCATGAATTTGCACAATCTTCATACTTGTCATTTGTCTGGATCTGATGTTGACCTAAAATTGTAATATATTATTCATGAAACTGGTCAGCTCCAATGTGTCTGCCAATCGAAATGCTTTTTCTTTTGTTACAATTATAGCCTCCACCATTCTCTGATGTTGGACTCAACAATTTTCATCATTGGAAAATCATGTTTTACTTCATGCTCGAGTCTTGAATGGAATGCCGAACCTTGGCCACGCCGATGAGGATCAGAATCATAGTAAGGAGCTCGCAACAGATTCTTCAATTCAATCTTGCTCCACGATTTGAACTGAGACTGTTTGGCATAATAATCTCTGTGACCACTCTTTCTTGTCACCAACCGTAAGCTCCTATCATGATCATGCCTCCAACATTTAATCCCAGATTTATTTCCAACCTTGTCATAGTGGCTCGATCCTATTTCCACTACATATCGATCGGACACCTTTGTTGGATCTTTTGGCTGAAAGTTCTTATCAAGAGGATTTAGATCTTGGTTCTTCATGACGAGCATTTGTTTGTTGCTTGGTTTCTTCTTTTGCGACAACTTTCTTTTCTTTGTTTCTTTAGTTGCTAGATAAGCATTAAAACCAGCCTCATATTTTGCGTTAGCTGCAACTTTTTCTTCTTTAGTTAGCTCATGATGTGCAACGTTCTGAGGATCATGATCTTTATCTACAAATTCACTGCCAAATTTCTTTTTCAACTTAGCTTTCATTTCATTAATCTCTACCATTAACAAGCTCACGTCACCCGGAAGTTGTTCAATAACCTGATCTATGATTGTCACTTGATTTTGAAGAGATGCTATTTGAGCATTTTTCAAGTCATTATCTTGTTCCAAGAATACCACTCTTCGTTGAAGTTTCCCAACATCTAGTTCTTCGTCATCATCATTGTTAGACTATTCAATAAACTTTCTCTTTTTTGAAGCTATTCTCATCTTGTTTAGTAAACCCACCACTGGAACTGCCTGCTTCGAATCGAGCTCCATTAGAGCTTTCTGGTTGTGATCTAGTGGTGAAGAAGACAGGAATGTTCGTTTCCTTATCAGCAGTTGTGAATTCGGGGGCATCTTGCGTAATTTGTTCGGGAATGGTACTTGAGCTTATGAGCTTAGGATCAATGGGGGGTTTTAGGTTCAGTTCTCTGTCTTTTCCATGATTCTTGCTCTTAAACAACATCATCTTTTACTTGTACTTCCAGTAGAGAAGATTATCGGAGGAGGGATTCCAGAACGCCTTGTAGTGATGCAAGAAGTGTTGCAAGATTTCCTACCGATATCAAATTCAGATCTCTGACGGTTTCCTCAACTTTCTCAGAGTCAACATGTTCCAACTCATCTTCATCATCTTCTTCACCAGTTACTAAATCTTCATCGTTAGGTACTGACTTCTGTTTTGCACCAATGATTTGTATGTCGTATTCCGCATCTACTGTGGTGTTCACTGGTTTAGGTGCTGGCACAACTTCTTTAAACTTTTCATGCTTCATTAGATTACACTTTCCAGTAAACTTGATCTTTGTTGTATCACGTTGTTTGTAGGCAGTTTCAAAACAACTGGGACCCATCGACTTTAAATTTGAAAGTTTGTGCTCTTTACTAGTTCTGGAAACTTCTCTTCGAGAATCATTTGCACAAATCTTGGGTATAACATAAAAGCCTTCTTCTTGGTGTTCTCCAACATATTCTTCATGTTGTGGAAATGAATGACCAGTAGTTGTAATCCCAATCATTTTCTAGAGCAACTAATACAGTCGTTTGTGTCTAGTTAAGCTGATCCTGGCCGCCTTTATTTTATTAAATACATTGAAGGAAGATGTGAGCTAGACATCTCCAATACAGTGGTAACATTTTCTTCAACACAATTTGATAAGCGCCCTCGTAGCTCATGCGACGTGATGCTTTGACAATTCTATCTTTATGCAAGGATATTGGGAAATGTCCATATCTTCGAACTTTAATACCTCTCGCACAACCGCCTCTGGAATCACAATATTTTTCTCTTGGATCTTTGATTCAACAGTTAATCCACCCTTCTTAACTTTAGCGTTTATCCAAAAGTCTTGAATCACATCCTCGTCAATCACTGGGTTTAGCTTTAAAGAATGAGTGAGTCGGCAGGAGTTCAGACCAACTATCAATGAGTGAAACATTTTGTAATACTCTGCTAGAGGATCAAATAAGTAACATACTTGATTATGAAAGGCCTCGACCTTAAGTTTTCGCTTTTCCATCATCTTTTGCGCCATTTTCTTCACTTTTAATAAAACGTCAAATTTGTCGTAAAAATCAACTTAGTTGACTCTTTTGATCATTCAATCCTAAATCAAACGGTTCAAAAAGTCAATAAGTCACTGAGGTCAAATAAGGGGGTCAAGAGTTCAAAATAGTTTTTAACTGGTTAAACAACAAAAAGGTTTAAAACAGATTGAACCGGGTCAATAGTGTCTCGGATGGACGGGGTCAATAATGTCTTGGATGATCAAAGGTTCAAAAAGCAACTCCAATGAACCTTATCAGTCATCCGAGATTACCTGACATCTTAGATGATTATCCGAGATCCATTAGAAATACTTAAATTCATCCAAGATTCATCCGAGATTCATTCGAGATGCCATCAACTCCATCCAAGATTCATCCGAGATGCAAGGGAAATGTCTAACCTAACAGTCTGAGATGGTATGCCCGAGATGAGTAAGAAGATTCGAAATGACTCGAACCCATTTTGGAACAGTAGTCCGAGATAAGTGGGCCTATTTTATTTTAAAACTATTGTTGAAATAGGTGGGCCTGTTCGAGATAGGTGGGCCCATCCTAAATAGATGGGCGAATCTAAAACAGTGATCTCAGCAATGTGGGCCCCACTCTTGTTCTGAAAAGTAATGCCTTTTGTCAAAATCCGCGATCCAACTAACCAAGAAACTCTTTTTATAATAACAAAATAATAATAAAAATAATAAAATAGTAAAAGGGAAGAATTGCCATGGGATCAAACCGTTTTTGAACTGATTAAGGAACATTTTTTAGCACGAGCTTAGTCAGACTGGTCCGTGCGATTGGCGATATATTTGTCCATTTAAACTTATCACGTCAACCTTTAATTTTCAATCTTGTGACTTAATTAAATAAGTTTGCTATAACATCCGTGTGTACCATATCAAGGCATACTCCGCGATCAAGGTAAGCACAATACTTCATCATAACGAGTGAGTATACTGAGATCATTATTTCATTTTCCAACGTCCGACTTGTTGGTGAGCAGGTCAGTATATTGTACTGCAAAGTGACCAAACAACATCAGACGAAGGTTAGGCTTAATACCTAATATGGTATTTTTGGCTTTTCAAGAACGTGGAATTTTCTCGTGATGAGATTTCCTTTCTTTCAAGGTTTTGGCCTTTACTTTTGGCTATTTTGAGGATATCCTGACTGTGCCTAGGTCTGCATGTATCCAGATGTAAAAGAAGGGCAACCCTGATATCCGAGATGACTAATTAGTATACCAACCTAGAACTTCAAATGTCGGCTATCTATCAACGCAGGATTTAAGACCATGAAATCATACGCCGATGATATGTTACCCACGTGATGTATAGCTTGTAGAATTATGTCACTTGGTATCTTTTTGTCCTTTAAGCGCTAAGCCTATCAACACATTGTAGTGGATACTCGCCTTTTTAACATCGATACCTAACATGTGTTAACTGAATTCATTAGAGCGAAAATTTAATTTTATTCTCCCAAAGCAGCAAATATTTCTCTCTCTAAATTTGTGCAAAAGTAGAATACTTGATGCTCAAATTTAGTTATTTTGCTGATAGCAAATTACATATGTACACATATTTATTTTATTATTATTATTATTATTTATTTTTTTAATCGGTTGCTTAGTCGGTGCAACGCATCATTTTTAAAAGGTCCACAAGCACCTTGAATCTCGAGTTGCTGATAGGTTTTGTAAAAAGATCTGTTGTATTAGCATCAATGTGGATCAGTTCAAATTTAATTAAACCTCTGTGATAGCAATCTCGAAAATGAACTTTGATATCAACGTGCTTGGTTTTGGAGTGGAAACCAGGGTTTTTGATGATTTGGATAGCGGCATTGTTATCACGGTATATAGTAGCGTCAAGATAAGTCAAACCGTGATCCTCGAGCTGATGTTGCATCCAAATAACCTGGGAGCAGCAGGCAGATGCTGCAACATTATCTACTTCTGAAGTTGATAGAGACACTGCTTGTTGCTTCTTGCACTGCCATGAGATAAGCTTGTCTCCAAAGAATTGACATCCAGCCAATGTGGACTTCATATCCCTTTCCGTCCTCCAAGGTTACTGTCAGAAAAAGCAAACATATCAAAGTTCAAATCTCTAGGATACTAAAGTCTCAGTTTTGGAGCTCCCTTAAGGTATTTAAAGATTCGTTTAATGGCAGAGAGATGAGAAAGTTTAGGATTAGCCTAATATCAAGCACATTGGCAGACAACAAACATAATATCCTGTCGGCTCGCAGTTAAGTACATTAATGAACCAATCATAGATCGGTACATTGTTTGGTTGACTAGGCTTCCTTCAGCATCCTCATTCTGCAAGGGCCATTCAGCAATGGGGGAGTCTATAGGCTTAGAATTTGTCATGTCGAATTTTGCAATAACGTCTTGATCGTATTTTCCTTGATGAATTAAGATCCCTTGACTACTTAGACGAACTTGCAAGCCTAGGAACATAATCATTTCACCCAGTGAGCTCATTTCGAACTTCTTCTTCATTACCTACTCAAACTCCTTGCATAGAACTTCGTTAGTTGACCCAAAAATGATGTCGTCAACATAAATCTGAACAAGGATGAGATCCTTGGCAACGCGTTTAATGAATAGCGTTTGATCTATCGTCCCCCGGGTATATCCGTGTGCAAGCAGATGCTCTGTTAATGATGCAAACTAAGCACGGGGTGCTTGGTGCAGATTATACAAAGCCTTATCCAACTTGTAGGCATAGCCTTGCTTCTTTGAATCACGAACCTAGGGGGTTGAGTGACATAGATTTCCTCCTTGACCTTCCCATATAGAAACATCATCTTGAAATCCATCTAATAAACAGTGAAACCAATATAGGATGCATATGCTAAGAAGATGCGTACAGCTTCTAGACGAGCTACTTGTGCGTATATCTCATCATAATCAAGGCCAATAAATCTGCTAGAATCCCTGGACCACCAACCGGGCTTTGTTTCTGACAATCACACCGATATAGTCTTATTTATTTCTATACACCCAGCGAGTGCCATGAGCGCGCTTTCCTTTCAGCAGTTTCACTTATTTCCACACTCCCAACTTCTCAAATTAATTGAGCTCTTCATTCATTGCATCAACCCATCTTGGTTCATGCAAAGCAACATCAATGCTCTTAGGCTCAATCTATGAAATGAAGCATGAATATTCACTGGTGTTAATTATTCCTGATTGACTGCGGGTCTGAACACCAGCAGTTACAGGGCAATAACATTTATAATCGGATGGCTTCTCTAAACACGTTGTAGGATTGCTAAAGCAGGTGCTTGAAAGTTTGATTGCAGATTAGAAAAGCTTCCTAACAATATCCCAGATTGCTCCCCCTCATTTGATGCAGCAACAGTGTTGATCACCGGTGGAACTATAGTGCAATCTGACGGAATCGTCTCCGTAAACAATGAAGCTCCTTGAATGTTTGTATTTAAAGGACCAGCAATAGTTTGCTGTGTGGAGGGTTCATTGTTGTGATCTGCATCATCAGGAGTAGCTGTCGTAGTAGGTTCAAGAACCAGCTCTTGGATTGGTGAAGAAGGATGCGTTGTAGTAGTAGCTTCATGAAATCACGGTGGATCCACAGAAAGCTTCTTGAAAGAATCTTGAAGAGGTACAACATCATCTTCAACTATGATGGGAATAGGTATCAATGTACTTGAGACATCTGCACCAATAATCAAATGAGGCAAAATATTTGACGACTTAAACAAGGAAGAATAATCATATGACTAATCAGGTCTAATCCATGCGTCTTTGAGATTTTCTTCCAGCCAATCCACATTGTACATCTCCGCTATTGGCTTCTAGATTTTGTTGTATACTCAATATGTGGTGTTCTAAGCATAGCAAATGAAATAACATGGATCTCCTCTCACTTCAAATTTACCTTTGGCATCCTTGGTTAGGAGAACACAAGGACAACCAAAAGTACAGAAATGTTGTAAAGAGGTTTTTTGTCCTTCAACTATCTCATACGGTGTCTTCATGTGACGTTTGTTGATTAGCGCATGATTTTGAACATAGCAGGCAGTGTTCACTGTTTCTTCCCAAAAGATTAGTGGAAGGCCGGAATCTATCAGTATCGTACGAGTAACTTCAATGAGAGTCTGATTGCATCTTTCAGCAACTCCGTTTTGTTGAGGAGTTCGAGCTGCACTGTATTGACGATCAATTCCTTTTAAAGCGCATAAATTATTCAGCTCGACATTCTTGCACTCCATCCCTTTGTCGCAACGTATAATTTTCACTTGCTCGTTTGCTTGGTTCTCCATGAGAGTGACAAAATTCTTTATCGGACCTATGGTTTCACCCTTTAGTTCCAAGAAAAATACCCAAGTGAAGCGAGAGATTCATAAGTGATAACTGAGCAATAAGCTTTTCCTCCAATACTCAACACAGTGACAGGACCAACAGATCCATGTGAAGTAGTTCCAGAACTTTAGATGTCGTGTGAAGGAGCTTGGGCTTATGAGGCTTACGATGCTGCTTCCCACGAGCATATGATTCACATTTCTTGATCTGCATAAAATCTTTGATTGGTAAGTTTCTGACTAGACCTCCCTTTACCAATCGATTATGATTCTTCATGTTCAGATGGACAAGTCGTCGATGCCATAGCATTTAATTATGTTTAGCAATTTCAGAAAACAAATAGGTTACTTGATTAGTGGAGGCTTTGTTCATATCGATCAACTAGGCATTTCCCTGGCATTCAACTTCAATCAAGTACCAATCCTTGGGTATAACAATCTTGGGCTTCAAAACCACGCATCCACCTTTTGTGAAGAGAACTTGTAATCCGTTGTCGCATGTTTGGGATACGCTTAGAAGACTGTGTTTGAGTTTAGGAACATAATTTACATCAGAGAAGCTGAGGACCCCGTTTCTGACCGTGCCTTTCATGGTAATTCTTCCCGTTCTCCGCCTACAAAAGTGACAAATCTGTAGTTGAAGATTTTGATGTTGTTCAACTAGGAGATGTCCCCTGTGATCTGTCTATAACAACCACTGTCAATAAACCAAAGTCTAATGACAACCCTCCATAGTCGTTCCAGCACACATATTGGGATTAGTGAGAAACTGGAACCAAGACCATATTCGATCTGGTTGACCATCACTTTTCATTAGCGAAACTTCATGAAAGATCATATGACTTTTGGTAGTGTTTAACGTTTGAGAGAAAAAGGATGTAGAGTTTGATGATTGAGCACACTGAGACTAAGATCTAGCAAGGATTTTGGGTTTCCAGATTATTAAATCTTTGTTGGTCGAGACAAATTTTGTAGATGTTGCATTTAATATCTTGGACTGCTTTTAGAAACCATTTAAGTTTGAAAACTTTTGACTGATTTTCTTTGCTAGATTCAAGTCTCCATCAGAAGGCTTGGCTTGAGGGAATTAATGTCCATGATGTCGATGGTGCGAAGCCATCTGATATAGGTGTTCCTAGATTGGTAAGAGACGAGGGGGCGATGAACACAATTTCTAGCTATGTGCCCTAGAATTCCACCATTGTTTTTAAAGTTAGTCTGTTTTTGTAATCGTGAACCCAACATTCTAATTATTTTCGTCCAAGTGGAGTTGAGTTATGTCCTTCTTTAGTGCGTCAATCTTTTCATAGAGAATTTTATTGTTCTCTCGAAGACCGATGCACTTAGACATGGCACTGTTGTAATCAATGATTAGAGCGAAATTATGTGCTCTCATCTATGCAATGTTATTTCTACAATGTTCGGAGCACAAAGAGACTTTATTGTTTCAGAAAGAGTTTTGGGTTCCTCGGTCTGCGCCATCAAGCATTAGAGATGAGTTCTGCAACTTTAGAAATCTTCCGATATTCCACTTGAGCTGCAGCATCTACCCAGCTGACTCCATGCTGCTCTTGTTCCATCAGTGCCTTTCCTACTCAAGATCCCCCCTAGCTGGATGAAGTTGAAGTTGATGTTGACATTTAAGCTGGAGTAACAGGAACCATGGATCTCTCTGAGTTCCTAGCAGTAGCAGCTTGAGTTGCTTCATAACCCACTAGTGTCTTTTTGCAATCTCTGGCGAAGTGCCCTGGTAATGGCATTTGTAGACCTTAACTTGTCTTTTACAGACCCATCATGAATGTTTGACATGGGATGGCGACCGTATCTCTTCTAACTTGTCTTTTACAGACCCAACATGAATGTTTGACATGGGATGGCGACCTTATCTCTTCTGAAACTTTTCTGCTTGGAATGTTGCCATAGCCAGATTCTAAGATGCATCCAATTCTTCAATGTCTTCTTCGACAACTTGATTTATCTCTGTAGCAAGAACGGATGGAGGCAAGAGATCACGTGCGAGAAAAGCGGGACTATTGAGCATGGACGCTGCGAGAGCCAACTTTTCTTCATTTGTTTGGTTAAGAAAGCAATGTTTTCAGCAGAGGGTGTGGATGGGACATTCTTTGAAGCTGAGGGGTTCACAGGACTGTAACCCACATTTGCGTGTTGAGGATATTGCTAAGATGTAGTTGGTGCAGCTGAGTTGTTTGGAAAATACATGCCATAAACGTAGTTTGTCTTCTGACCTTGAAGATGGGCTTGAGTTATGGGACTGAAGACCACATTCGGATTACTGTTAGTCACTGGATTTAAAACGAGGTTAGGATGACTTTGGGATATCAAGACAGTGTTAGAACTGGTCATCACCGCAGCAATCATGGAGTTCTTGTGATTCAGCTCTCTTTACTGGTTGTTGATTTCACATGATTTGAGGGTAGCAATTAGTTGGCGAGAGTAACTTCATTCAGATTTGTGGTTCGCTTAATCATCGAGACATCAGCATCCCAACTTTTTGGCAACGAGTTCAAAAGTTGGCGATTCATCACACTTTTAGTAATAGAGATGCCATCACTTATTATATGTGAGACTAGCTTGACGAACCTCCTGATTTGGTTTTCCAGAGGTCTCCCCGTAAATGTGATTGAACGAACGAAACTGCTGGTTCAGCATGTTTACCTTGCTAGCTTTCATGTCAGTGTTTCCTTCGTATAGATTTTTGAGCACATCCAAGACCTCTTTTGCGTTGGTGCAATTTTTGACAACAATCGAGATGTGTGGACCGAGAGATATAGTTAGATTCGCCATTGCCTTATCGTCTTCGTCTTTGATTCTTCGTTCATCATCCATCCACAGATTCTTAGGCTTCGGAATCTGGGTAAGAGGATCATCTTCAGTTGCGGACATAATGGTGCGAGGAGCATCACAAATACACCTCTAGACTCTGGCCTCCTTAGCCTTGCAGTACTGCTCAAAACGCCAGGTCCACTCAAAATAATCGTCTCCATACAACAACCTTGGAATTTTGGTAGACGTTATGATAATCTAATCTAGTTCCTGATGCAATGCAAGAGTCTGTAACTGGATAGCTGCTAAGGTAGCGTTGGCGAGATCCAGAGCAATCAAAGCACCGTTCGGGTTCATTATTTTTAGTTTTACCGAATAGGAATTAAGTGACAAGTCCAACGGTTCAATTTGAAATGGTCAAATAGCAAACGTCAACTCGAAACTGGATCTGAACTTGGAACAATAACTTATCCGAGATGCTTTGAAAACTATCCGAGATGTGATGAAGATTATCCGAGATACTATGCACTTCATCCAAGATGTAGACAAATTTCTACTAGAGTTATCCGAGATTGGTTTGAGTATTCAAAGGTATTATCCAAGATGGGTTCGAGTCTCAAAAGATATGATCCGAGATGGGTTCGAAATGCAAGTATTCTATTCGAGATCAGTTCGAGTCTTCAAAAGATGATCTGAGATGGGTTCGAAATGCAAGAGACCAGTCCGAGATGTGTTCGAGTCTTCAAGTAGGTAATCCGAGATGCAATCGAAACACCAAAAAATTTTCCGAAACAGAAACAGATGAAGTCCGAAACTGTGTGATATCAGATCTGAGCCTGGAAACAGGTTTGAGCAGCTCTGATACCAATTATAAGTCCCGAAAACCGGATCTACAATATCACACGAGGCTTTTTTGGTGGCGGAATCACACAAACAAGCTATGAATCAAGATAAAAGAAATAAGATGAAATAGATGAAGATCAACTTGAATACAAATCTTGTGATTTGTCCAATACAAGTATGAGAAAACCACCTAAAAGGCTACTAACTCTAATACATCATTATATATTTATACTAGAGGGTTAGTGCACCATTAACCTAAGCCCTTAGGCCCTAAAGCCTACTCCAAGCCTATACACACAAGATAGCCCATACCACCAATGTAACTAATGCATAAACCTAATTAGGGCCTAATAACACTCAATTTTCTTTGCAAGTTCTAACTCAACAAATTTACATGACTTTTTTTATGAAAAATGTGCGATAGCCTTTGTCACACATTTGTGAAACACTTAGAAGGTTAAACTTCAAGTTGTCAAAAAGATTAACATTCTCAAATTTCAATTTATCAGCTTTACTTCCCCTAACGCAAGAATATTTTTCCATTTGAATCATTTCCAAAAGATATACCTGACCCCTCATGAGCCTAAAGTTGGATAAAAGGTTCTTACAACCTGTCATATGCCTTGACCGAACACTATCAACATACCATAGACTATCAAGTGTGAGAAATCATTTTTGATAATCTTATTTGTGGAGGAAAGTGCCAAATTGGTGGAAATTGTTCCTTGTCACTTGACAACTCTTCTTTTAGGAATTTCATAAATGAGTTTTTCTTTGAAAATTTCTTCAAATACATTTAGATTGCATATGAATTCTTGTTTCTTGATATCAACCGCAAACAAAGCTAGATTATCATCTATGACTTCCTCAGGCATATTGCTCTAGTAAAAAAAGTTTTGAGTGAAAAATCTTTGGTGATCTGATTCTGGTGTAGGGCAACTAGTAGTTTCTCACTACTTATAAAATAACCAGTGTATGTGAGGAAGACTCAGCATGTGCTTGCTGGTGTGTGAACTTGAGCAAGTTGATATTGAGGTGGCCCATTAGCATACTAATATGCCATTTGAACCGGTGATGTGCTCTGAGCGGTCTAATTAAACTAACTTACTTTAACCTTAAACTAGACACTATAAGTTTTTAATTTATAACTAGGACTCCCTAAGAACCTAGACCACACAACTGGCAAGTGTACCGGTCAATGTAGTAAAACTTAAATAACTCCGAGTATCGAACCCACAAGACTACTAACTACGAATACTAGACTCGTTACTACTAGTTAAACTAACTCCACTAATTTGTTTTGTTGTTTAAGCGGGGGGGGGGGGGGGGGTTCTAATAACCTAATAAAATTAATTAAAATTGACTAAAGCTAACATGGACATGAACTAAGACAGAGAATTGGATCATATCATGGAAACATACTACCTAGGTCAGAATCCTACACATGCATGACAAGTTTCTATCTGTAATGGACCTTTTGTGGAAACTGGGATCTTAATACTAAACTTAAAGGATAACCATAAGGACCCCCGACCCTTCTCAGGAAGAAAAATATGGAAACCTATAAGCTATTGAACTACCGAGTTAGAGGATTCCCTCAAGGGCTTGCCTACTGTTATAAGAAAGTACCCTTTCAATGATCTACCTCACTGCATGAAAGTAACATGTAACTATGGAATTATGATCAGACTCGATAAGCAAGTAGTGAAAGGGAAACTTGAGGGATCTTCTCATAAAGTAGCTAACCCTAGCAATCTAACACTAAAGACATACCGACAACCTCTCACCTCACAACTATTGAGATTGGTAGAACACTTAATCCTAATCAATGTATGAATATCACCCCTATGGTTTCTACATACTCTAGTAACCATAAACTAATAAAAAACACATTGTAGTTAATATAACATGAACCTATTATATGAAAGATATTCAACAAGGAACTTGTGGAGTAATTATCAATCAAAGAACAAGTTTAAACACGCATACACATCAAACCATAAAAAAATCAAGTCTTTACTTTACTATTAAATCCACTAATAAGTTCCAAAACCGAAAGAAACAATGTCAAAACATGGTGTTCATCAATTGACCTAGACATTGTTAATAGTTTATACTAACATAGTCTTAAAGCATAAACAATCATCATCTTGAGTTCACAAAACATGGTAAGAATCAAGGAAACAAAGAAAAGGAGAGATTGATTGTTAACACCCAACCCTCTCGATCTCGATGCTTTAAACCTTGATCCTTAGCCTTCCTAGCACTCCAAGAACACTATTCAGCAGCATCTGTTCATTTCTGGGTTGTAAAATAACATAAGTATGCTTAAAATTCGTATTATATCCTAACCCAAACAAAATCATGAACCCTAAACGCTTTCACGAATCAAAGCCTCGTCGTGCAACGTGACAGGTGGTGCTTCCCCTCTCACATCGTGCGAGAGGGGTATTGACCTTTCGTTGACTTTCCTCCTCTTGTGTGAGGCAATGGGTTATCTTCCTCTATCGCTTCACGTGATAGGGTCTTTTTGTTGATATTTCCGTTTCATTTATTTCTCTTTCATGTACGACTCGTCTGGAAGCTCGATTTTCTTCATATTTTCTTGTTTTAGCTTCCTTTTACCTCCGGAGCCCTACAAAACATCAACGACTAAGTAATATATAAAAATCTAATAAAAACGACCCCAAACGACTCGATAATTGTACAAACTATACAACAAAAAGAGATGTATTTTGCAAAACCGGTTGATATGGTAAATGTACAATGTACTGTGTGGATGGACTAGGGGTATTTTTGGAAAAAAATGGATGATTTTGAAAGCTTGAGTATTGAGCATTAGTTTCTTGATTCATTTGATTAGGATAGGTCACACTTTGAAAAAAAGTTTATGCATTATTTTTACATTACCTTGCAAAGTGAACTAACTTATGACACTTTAAAAAGTTCAACCCTATATTTATCTTTCTCAAATTTATCCCTACCCTCCAATCTAGGGAATCTCCTGCCAATTGTATTATAACACTTGTTTGATGTGATGCATAAGAGTGCAAGTTGGTCTAGGAGGTCAAACACTTCCTTGTCTATTAGGTCCATGGGTTTATGATTATACATCATAAGAGCACAACTCTTATTTTCAACATGTGATGTGTCTGATTGAGAATTAAGACTAGTGGTTATATCAAAGAAATGATCATAACTCTATTGGAACATGACGACTCATCTTGACTCATCAGGGTTGTGTTACCATATGTGTAATCATCAATGGTTTTACCTAATGACATCAGCTTTTGTTTCTCTTCAAGCTCTCTCAGAAGTGAGGCATTTGCCATGGAGATGTGTTAGAGTCATCTCCTTTTAATCTATAACATCTGTCATAAACAGATTCCCGAAATCTGACCCACCCGGATTTCGAAACCGGACCCTTATTAAATTCAATAAAACAAGAAATTTCATAATTTATATTGTTTTTAATAATTTATTATTGTAACGTATTGCATCGAATTGAAACAAGAATAAAATGGGAAGTTATTACGTGAAACTAAGTTATTTCGGTTAATAGCTTTAAAGGAAAATAAGACAAGTTAATTAACTAGGTTAGTAAACCTAGATAAGTTGGCTACTATTGATTATATAAAGATGGCTAACTAGGTTAGTTAGTTAGGCTTAATAAGGAAATAAATTAACCAAGTTTGTATTAGAGGTAAATTTGTTAGTAAGCGTTTATAAAATGCAGGGCTAAACCTGAAATTTCAGAAAAGTTTTTAATGAAAAAGGGTATAAAAACCGGCCTGACTTGGGATTCGAACCCGGATCACCGCTGAAACCAAACGAGTAACTAACCAACTGAGCTGCTGGCTACTTATGATTATACTTGATATCTTTACCTTTATAATATGCCTTATACACTTCACTAAATAAAAAAAGTGGGACGAGATTTGAACACCCATGCCCTACCCGAGTTGCCAACGCCAAACACCTTTCTTCCTCTTTGCAAATAATGTAGAAACACAACCCAACTCAACATCTAATCTGACCCGATCGTATCACATGAATTAATGAGTGTTTCAACTAGGTTTTAATCCCTAATAACTCGTAATCATGGAGAGTGAGGTTGTGTACCTATGAATCGTCTTTTATCACCTTAAAATCGTTCATTGATTTCTAAATTTCTTCACCATTAAACTTGTTTCAAGGACACATATGGGTTTATGCTCAACTCGTAAAATTAGACCCCAAGTGTTTTACCATTTATTCTTTCAATCCTATATCGCGAATCAATCCAAGGATCATTCTAGGGCTCTAAACTTCATCATATGATATCTCCTTCAATTCTCAACCTTTTCAGCTAATTCCAAAGCCCATTGTGCTTATTTTTCAACATCTACAAATCAATTTTAACGATAGAAGGCTAATTTGTTTGAATTTAATTATAGTTGAAATTAGGGTTCTTCGTTCATAAAATTTGAGGCTTTTAGGTTTAGACTTGTGGTTTGATGAAATTGAAAGTAGAGTATTGTTACATATCATATTAGTATATTTGTGTAAATTTTGGGAATTGTTAGGAACTAATGGGATTTTTGGTGAATTATTTATGTTTTAGTCACTAGATAAATGAATTAAAAATGCAAGATAATCCCAAATAGATTCAATAAATAGTTTTGTTGATTATTTCAGGTTCTTTAAACACCACGGAATTTTTATAGATTTTTTTCTGTAATTTAAGGAATGTATGGAATTATTTTGGATTGATACATGTTTAGGGTTTGAAAATACATGTTCCAATTATTTAAAATATAAGATTATCAAAAATAAATTCTATAAATATTTAAACTAATTTTTATAGATTATATAGTTTTATTAAGACTTTTATATAATTTTATAAAAATAAAAATAATTATCTAATTAAAGGAATTATGGAATTGTAAAATGAAATAAATTTTCTTACAAGATTTATTCTTTTAAATTAAAATATGCAATAATCTTGAAATATAGTTTGTTTTGTTGTTAGATAAATTTTATTAATTCATCTAAATTTGAAGTATTTATGGAGTATGATAACAGATTGAATTGTTATATTATAAATCATTCATACAAATATTGATTTATATATTATGTTTGAATAATCATTTAAGTCCTCAAATAGTAGAACCCAATTTTCTAAAATTAATATATTGTCCGTTCATTTAGGATTTCGTTTATTTATTATTTTAGGGTGACTATTATTGTTGTTATTTCTAAATTCTATCTATTCCTTTTCATGCGGTAACTTTCGTGGATCATTCTTTGCAACCTATGAGTAATCTCGTCTATTTTCCCCCTTTTTGGTTTAAAATTTTTTTGGGTGCACCATGTTATACAAATTTCTGAATTATTTTACCTTTAACAAGCTATGTTTCCAGTGTTAATATGTGGATGTCTTTATGTGTTTCCTTATACCACATGTTATCTTTTGTCAGTCTATTGCATGCCATTGAGTCATGTGGATCCACAGTTGACTAGGTTCCCCACAGCCATGGGTTGTAGCCTAGTATCGCCACCAGTATTAGACTCACTCTTCGGGGCTTGAGATTAATGCACGCTATATGTGTCTCATATCTAGTTTGTTTTGTATAGTGGATTTGTTTTGTGCATTCTTGTTTGGTATATATGGATGTTTTGGCTATGTTGTTGATATGGGACAATTTTCATACTAACCTTGAGGTGCATGTTAAAAATATATATATTTTTAAAATAAATATAAACTGATTATAAAATGAGAAAATTGGTCACCAACATATTTGTTGACCCAAAAATATATTTTTCTAACGTGGTGCAGGTAATCAAGGTTGATAGACAAGTGATGAGGACACATAGCATGCGCCTTAGGAAAACAAATCGGAATCTTATGTTATGTTTGGTTTATTTTAAACAATGTATGAACAATTTTGATTATTACATGTTATGTGACAAGTTAACTGGATGTGCTTTAAATATTGTAACAACGATTAGTTGTCAAGAGCTTTGGGCAATCATTATGCCCCATACCAATCCCCTACGGGTCGGGGTGTGACAAAACCGAAAGAGTTTTTCAACACATATGCAGCAATATCCCATTATTAGGAAGAGATCTCATAAATCTGGGACTCAAAAATAATTTGTATAGGTTTGATATGCAAGCCTTAGCTCACTGATTAGGCAGTAAATCGCTCAAACTGTTGAGTCAGAGACTCTCATTTATATGAGAGAATGTTTCATATTGTTAATTCAAAATTTCTCTGTTATTCTCTTAAACCTCATCTGTACCACCAAATTGTTCATTCAAAGCATCCCACAACTCATTGGCATTGTCACAATGCAGCAATCCAACATCTTTTTCGTTTGGTAAGGCTATGGCGAGTATCCCAAATACCTTAGCATCGAGCTCCAACTTTTGCAAATTCTGCTCAGAGTAATTTGTGGTTTTCTTAGGAATCATAACATCCGGTCTTTTGGTAAACGAAATAGAGGGAACATGAGGGCCATATGCCACTGATCTCCAGCAACCTATGTTTTGTTATGACAAGTGGTTACCCATTCTTCGTTTCCATATCTTGAATTCATGATGAATGAACATTGGAGGCTTGTTTGTCGATCTAATACTATGTGGATCATGGGTGATTGACATCTCTTTGAATTCTATTGAGTTTAACTCAAAAAGCAGAGTATTAGAAACAATTAAATCAACTGAATTGTCAGTTCTCAAATTGAGTTAGCTTATCTATTGAATTAACGGTGAAGTTAATTCAGTGAAACATGCTATGATACCAATTTTTGGATCTGAGTGAGTGTGCGTGTAATTTGTGTTTTTCTAATAAAACAATTGAACAAATTTTAAATTCAATCAAACAGTAATATACAAACACATCAATCTAATACAACTAGATTTGGGAGTGATTGCAAATTGATGTCAAGTTGAATTCATTAGAAGGTAATACAATCACAAGGTACCAAGTACCCCCCCCACTAGGAGTCTCGCTTAGTTTTTTTATGCACAACGTCTCTAGGTGTTAAATATTATAGTGAATACAAGAACTATATATAAAAGGAGAGAATTGCAGATGACGTCACCATGAGAGCGACTCCTAATAACTTATTAAATGGTGTAACTACCAGTAATTGATGAAACTATGGTTACATTGTTACATTGAACAACTGCATTATAAAAGAGATAGTGCAAACTGCTGGATTACACATAATTGTTGGTTGAGAACCAGTGTTAGGAAATTTATTGTAAGTGTTGAAGAAAAATATAATCTTTCTGATCATGTCCTAAAGAGGATAAAGTCAAGAGATCTACAAGAAGAAGATACAAGATAACAAGACAAACGGAAAGACAAACATCATCTTCAACAAACATCAGAAATTGATCACAAGCAAAGAAGGACAAACAAAAAGGACCAATCTTATAAGTCTAATGTTAAATCTGGTGTTTATCATCAAAATCTAGTGAAATATGTTCATCAGAAATCTGATGACCAAGTCAGCAGATGTCTAGCAAGTTATTCATCAGAAAATATGATGAACCAACTTGTCAAAGTGTTAAGATTCTACAACCACTATAAAGTAGCAAGTGGACCTTGGATGGATTTAATGAATATGCCAAAAAGCTACAAATGTTTATTCATGTCAAACATTCTTTATAAATAGAGAACCCAACACCGAAGGAAATATGAATTAAGCCAAACATTTATTACATAATACAAAACTCCACTGCCCTTCATTACAGAATTCTTAAAGTATTCATTTGTATTAGCCAATAACATCGCAATCACCAGTAACCTTGTTTCAGAGTGATATAGACTTGAAAATTATGTAGTTGGGTTTCTTGAAAGTTTGATTTCTATTTCCGCACACTATTTTCACATTTGTTGAAATCAATGCCAAATTTAGAAAAAAACATTGTTTTCTGAGATCAACAATTAGTATCAGAGCAGATTGAATAAACTATTTTCAAACGATCCACTGCTCAAAATTTTCTATAACTTTTCGTTATCTAGATATGTCAAACTTTCACACATGGAACAATGCTTTCATTATTGGGCCTATGTGAAAATATTCGACTTTGGTCAGAGAGGAATACCCCTAATGGAGAATCAGGATGATCAACTTCCTAAATGGACATGATCGAGCTCTGTTTCAATCCATTGAGAGAGGAGCACATATACCCAGTGTTGAAATTCCAGCAGTTCCAGCAATTGAGCAAACACCAGAAATACCTGCTTCTTGTGCCACAAAACAAGAAAGAAATTGGAGCAAGGCGGACAAGTATAAGGTGGAAGTTGATGAAAGGGCCAAATTACTTATGATTATGGCACTTCCTAACGACATATGCTCTCAAGTAGATGCATGTGCATCTGCTAAGGAAACTGAGATAAGTTGGAAAATCTTTGTCAAGGAGGAGAAAGAATGAAAAGAAACAAAAGAACAAATTGTGTCTCTTCTTATGAAAGGTTAGAATTCATCAAAATGAGAGTCTTTCTGAAACTTACAACAAATTTGCTAAACTATTAAACAATCTCAAAAAAATTGGCATTGAAAAGTCTAATCATGAGAGAAATGTAAATTTCTGGACGCTCTACCTAGGGAATGGAGAAGTCTAATAATGACGTTAGCATCTTCCCTGGAGCTGGGAAACATGAGTTTACATAATCTCTACAGCATTTTTGTTCCAAGAGAGGAAGAAGTTTATGAAAACTCTACACAAAAAGGAGGACCTATAGTTCTTATCTCCAACTCACAAAGAATAATCAATTCTGATCCACAAACCTCTCAATGTCAAAACATAAGCCTAGAAAAATTTGATACGTTATTAGTTTTTTCAGCAATTGCTAAGGCAATTGCATTGCTCACCAAGATATTTGAGCAAAGGCTGAGAGGGGGAAGTAGCAAATACCAGAAAAGTGATAGAGGAAGGATGGAAGGAAGATCAAAAGAAAAGGGAAAAGCTAAAGTAGTATGTTACAAATGCAAACAAAAGGGACACTACGTCTCAGAGTGCAAAAACAAGAAGCTAAAAAATGTTTCTTATTATGAGAACAACAACAGGTCAGCTTGATTGCAGGAAAAGACTCCTAGCTAACAGATGATTCTTCTGATGACAAGGAAGAAGAAATGGTAAATTTTTGTCTGATGGCTAGTACTTCCAATGAAGAATCTGACTCCTCATAACACAAGGTAAGCTCAAATAATCAAGATTTAGAACATCAATTAAATAAGCTCATTACAAATTTTGAGTTTCTACAAGAAACACAAATTATAGAAAACAAAAAATATGATGATTTGCAAAATATGTTGATTGAAGTTAAAGCTAAAAACAAGGTTCTACTTGAGAAAACTTAACAAAAGAAGCTAAGATGAAATCAATGTAAAAGGTTTTCAACAAGCTAAAGAATTTATAAACTTCATAGAAACGACACTAACAAAACAAAGGTGAATGGATAGGATACGTAAAAACAAATATCAATCCTCCTACCACATTTGTAAAAGTACCAGATCCAAATTTTGATAAAATAACATCAGAATCTGATGTTAAATCATGCAAATCAGCAAGCTCTGTCAGTTTTTCTTTGTCATCAAAATCCAGTTCAAAAGGAAAAAGGCATGAAACAAAACAATATTTCTTAGAAAATTCATAAAGAACTCATCCTAAATTCTAAAGAACTACCAATCTTCCATGTTTAATTCATCAAGAAAATCTGACAAAATAGATTTCATGTGTGTTGAAATACCAAGACTTATTGAACAACATCTTTCAAAAAACAAACAACCTGTTAATGACTCTGCATTTAATAGAAATTCTGATGAGAACTATTCGTCTGAAAAAGAAACTTTAAGCACATTTTTTCTCACAAAAAGTACCCAAACAAGTTTGGTACCAAAAAATCTCTAACGCTACCAATTTAGGATCACAATGTGTAACATATCTGGTACTATGATGCAGGAAGCTCTAAGCACATGACTGAGGACAGGAGCTTACTCAGTAACTTCAAACAGAAACGGGGTAAATTGGTAAATTTTGATAATGGTGTAAAGGGGAGAACATGGGACATGGTAATATCAAGTTGTGGGCAATTTTTAGAAAGTAGCCTATGTAGAATGTTTGAAATACAATCTTCTAAGTTGTGGGCAATTTTGTGACAAAGGCTTACGGGTAACTCTTTTACCAGTAAAATATTTATTAGTTAGTTTAGATAACAACAAAGTTTACTCAAGTGGCAAAAGGATAAGAAAATCGATTTACTACTTTGATTTTAAGGAAGAAGTTGAGCACCCTTTTATGCTTATTTTCAAAAGAAAACGAAGGTAGTAGTTAGTTATGGCATAAAAGATTAGCCCAATTAGATTTCAAAACTCTAAACCAACTTGCAAATAAAAATTTGGTGAAAGCACTCCTCTTTATTTCATTCAAAAAGGATAAAACATGTGAAGCATGTGAGCTAGGAAAATCGAAGAGAAGTTGAGACAAAACAATAGCTGAGTCTTCTATTTCACAAAATTTAGAACTTTTGCATATGGACCTTTGTGGACCTGTCAGTACAACAAGTTTTTCTAGAAAGAAGTACATTTGAGTGATTGTAGATGACTATTCAAGGTACACTTGGGTTGAAATTTTTAGAAGGAAAAGTGAGACACCAGATCTGATTATGAAATTTATCAGAAGAACATAAACTCTATTAAAATTACCAGTCAGAAGAATCAGATCTGATAATGGAACAAAATTTAAAAACTCAAAACTTGAGACTTTCCTTCTTAGCAAAGGAATCTCTCATGACCTTTCTGTTCTACGAACTTCACAACAAAATGGAGTAATAGAAATAAGAAATAGAACATTGGTGGAAGCAGCAAGAACAATGCTTGCTTAGCCAAACTGCCAACTTACTTTAGGGCATAAACCGTTGCAAATGTTTGTTTTACACAAAATCTAACTATCATAAACAAAAGACACTAGAAAACACCTTATCACATTATCAACGGAACGATTCCATGTATCAATTTTTTTACACACCTTTGGTTGTAGATGTTTTATGTTCAATGATTTTAATAGTTTAGAAAAATTTGACAGAAAAGCTGAAAAATGAATTTTTCTTGGTTACTCTTTATCCTGAAAAGCTTACAAAAGTTTTATCCTAAATTATAGGACAATAAGATAAAGTCTGTATTTATCATTTGATGATTCATCGGAAACTGAATTTTTTGGTGAAATTTGAAAAGAAATAAGCATAGAAGACTGTCAAGAAAATTCTTAGCATCTTCTTAATCAATTGACAGAAGAGCTTCTAGAAAATGACTACATACAAATGAAACAAACAAAAATCAGTCATGTACTAACCCTGTAGACAATTTGGAGCCTTTATTAGAAATGCCTGGATCAAATGATTAGAATTCTGGAAATTCATTAGAAAATATTTTTACACATCAGAATTCTGATCCTGTTACCTCAGTAGAGGCCAAAGATCATGGGAAACACAAGAACTATATGATGTCACACATTCACACACCAACAACAGATGGATCAAGGGACACTCCCAACCAAACATAATTGGGAATCCAGAAGAAGGTGTCAAAACAAGATCAGTCATAACACATGAATGTCTACATGTTGGTTTCCTGCATAATAGAACCAAAAACTGTCAAAGAAGCACTTAATGACTCATATTGGTACGAGCAATGCAAGAATAGCTTGACCAATTTGAAAAGAGTCAAGTATGGAATCTGGTTCCCAGACTAATTGACCAATCTATCATTCGATCAAAATGGGTATTAAAAAATAAAGCTGATGAACAAGGTATCATAACAAAGAACAAGGTAAGACTGGTGGTAAAAGGCTATTGTCAACAAGAAGGCATGGACTATGATGAGACCTTTGCACCACTTGACAGATTGGAAGCAGTAAGAATCTTCCTTGCTTATGCAGGATCCAAAGATTTCAAAGTTTATCAGATGGATGTAAAATCAACATTTTTAATGGTAAAATTGAGGAAGAAGTGTGTCTACAACAACCAGAAGGCTTTGTTGACACTAAATTTCCAAAAAAAATGTTTATAAACTAAACAAAGCCTTGTATGGATTGAAGCAAGCTCTAAGAGCATGGTATGAAACACTCTCAAACCTCTTAATCAATTATGGCTTCAACAAAGGTACCATTAATATAACAATATTTCTCAAAAGTCACAAACGACACACTTTGTTGGTTCAAATTTATGTTGATTACATTATCTTTGGATCAACCAATTCTAATTTTTGCAAAATGTTTGAAAAACTGATGATTAGTCAATTGAATTGAGTATGATGGGCGAGTTAAGCTTTTCTTAGGATTATAAGTAAAAAAACAAAGTGATGGCATATTTCTATGTCAATCAAAGTATGTCAGAACTATTTTAAGAAAATACTCACTTGAAAACTACTCATCTTCAAAAACTCCAATGACCAATGGAAAGAAACTTGACTCTGATCCAGATGGAAAGAACATTGATATAACTTATAGGGGAATGAAAGAATCATTCTTATACTTGATTTCCAGCAAACCATATATCATGGTTTCCACTTGTTTTCTAGCTAGATTTCAGTGCAATCCTAAAGAGTCCCATTTGAAAGCAGCAAAAAGAGTTTTCAAATATCTAAAAGGAACACCAGATCTTGGTTTATGGTATCCTAAAGGCACAAATTTGGAATTAATAGCATACACAAATGCAGATCATGCAGGATGTAAACTTGACAGAAAAAACACATTCGATGCCTATCAAATGCTAGGAGAAAAAATAGTCTGTTGGGCAAGCAAGAAGCAGAATTGTGTATCCACATCCACATTCATAGCTGAGTCAGAATATGTAGCAGCAACAAGTTGTTGCTCACAAGTGCTATGGACGCAACTCAGCTTAGAGTCTATGGAGTAAATCTAACAAAAATTATCATACTTTGTGATTCAAAGAGTGCAATTGCAATAACATCAATCTGGTGCATCACTCAAGAAGAAAAAACATTGATGTCAGATATCAATTCAGAAAAGATTATGTGGAGAAAGGTAACATTGAAATGTACTTTGTTTCAACAGAAAACCAAATTGCTAACATTTTCACTAAACCTCTTGATGAGAAAAGACATATTTTTTTAGTCAGCAAATTGGGAATGGTTAATATGAGGTATGAAGAAAACTATAAAATGTTTTCTCAAAATGGAGAAAATTTTACTAAACAAAAAATTGATCAAAATTCTGATAAAAATTCTGATGACTCCTCAAATCTCAGATTTTGACTAAGTCAATAGAAAATCTAATAAAGCTTCATAAATTTCTCTTTCTTTCTCAGACATGCACAGTTTATGCACATACGCTACTTCACCAATACATTTTTGTACATTTTTTTTTAATTTTTCTTTGATCTTCATCTTCATCTTCATCATCTTCTTCTTATCTTAATTTTTTTTAATCTTAAATTAAAAAAATCTTTTACTTAGAGTTGTTTGCATCACACAGTAGAAAATATGAGCAAAATTTAATGCGTGCTCTCACTCTCTCTTAAACATTTATTCTTATTCATTATTACTTAGAGGGAAAGAAGCGACATCTGGACAAATCATGATGAGAGTTTCTCAGAACATAGCCGCCTAGATCATAAATGAGAAGAAATCAATCTCACAACATTCTTTTATACCCTCACAACAGATCTTAACTATAAAGAAAATATGGAAACAAAATCTAAAGTTGGTAGGTGCCTTTTATGGCAAAGATGCACTTTTACTTATATATAACTATCACTTGGTGTAAATCCTAGAAATCTGGATCAAACAACGGTATCAAACAATCACCAAGGATGGGCGGAATCCAAACTTGATGATATTCAAGGAAAACGAAAAATAAGAAGATCGAGATGAGTAGAATCACACCAATCAATTTCAAACTTGCATGCGATTCTATAACTTTCTCAAGCAAAACCGTTTGATACAAGTTCTCTCTCTCGATCTATCTCTCGCTAACAATGGAGGCTCATAAGGTTATTCTCTAGAGCTTTACCTCAGAAATGACATAATGTTCTTTATATACCTAGGGTTTGCCCACTCCCCATATGGGCTCCCCTTGGGCTTACTTGGCCCACATAGCCTAAGGCGTGCCCAAATGACCTATACAAGGTCCAATCTAATATAAACTAACCCAATTAATCCCAGTTCGTAACCATACTCCATTGCGTATAATTGATGTGTCAGTCTCACACTTCTAAGACCTAACAATCTCCCCCTAGACTGATGCATCAAATTGTCTTTATAGCATGAATTCAGCAACGTCTTCAACGGAGTCTATGGTTGACGTTATGCTGCAAGTGTTGTGGAAGTCAGTCTCACACTTCTAGGACCTTACACTTCAACGAACTCTCTGCACCGGGTCTCTTTCTTCTTCTCTTGCGGTTAGCATCATATCAGGATCTTGATCAGCATCTACTTGAAACATCTTGTCAAAAAGAATGAGAGATGAGGATTCTTAGCAACTCTTTTTTTTTCGTCGATCTCTCACTTTCAAGCAGGTTCACAGGTAATTCTTCAAATGTATTGTAATTGTCAGACGATGACTCGTATCTGGTTATTTTGACTCAGGTACATCTAGCTGTTGTGATGCTTCATGCTTTGTCAGCAACTAACAGCATCTCAATTTTCAGCAACCCATGTTTCTTGATCTAAATCAAGTTCTGCAAAATTCTCAGAAATTTATAAGCAAACTTTTCCATGCAACGGGGGGAGTACCATATGAACACTTGGTACATCCAAGTACTTGTACTCGGATCAAAATTCAAATTTAAATTCCTTTCAACCTTTGATGATCTTCCAAATCTTCAAGAACGGCTGAATTTTAATATAACAAATAAAGCACTACATTTTTGGATTTTCTATTTTTAAAATTTTTAAATCTAAGAATATGAACAGAAACGCAACTAAACAAAGAAAATAACTCAATAGTTACAAAATACAATTGCAATGGGATGAAAATCGTATTTAAGCGGACCAAGGAACATTTTTTAGTGCGAACTTATTCGAACTGGTCTAAGTGATTGCCGATATGTTTGCCCTCCTAAACCTAATGCTCAACTTTCAATTTCTCAACTTTGTGATATGCTTAAGATAGTATTATACTATAATACCCGTGTGTCCCTTACGATAACATACCCCGGCGATCAAGGTAAGCACAACAATTCATCGTAGCAGGTGAGTATACTAAGATCATTCTTTATCTTTTAAAACGTCAGACTATTGGTGAATAGGTCAGTACTTTCGTACAACAGAGTGACCAATAAATGTTCGACGAGGGTTAGGCATATACCTTATATGGTATGAATTTAGCTTTGAAAGCATACGAAATTCTCTCGTATTGAGATTTTCTTCCTTTAAGGATATCCTGACTGTGCCTGGGTCTGCATGTATCAAGATGCAACAGAAGGGCAGCCCTGGTATCCCGGATGATTCATCAGTATAAAGATCCGAAACATCAGATGTTGGCTATCTATCAATGCAAGATTTAAGACCATAAAGTCATACGCTGATGGTATGTTACCCACGTGATACATAGTTCGTTATGTTTATATCACTTAGTATCTTTTTACCTTTTAGAGCGCCAAGCCTATCGACATATCACATTAGATTCTAGTCTTTTCGGCTATGATACCTTACACGTGTTAGTCGCGCCCTTTAACATAAATATTCATTTCACTTCCCAATGATGCAATAAAATCTTTTGATGATTTTTCTATTTTTCAAATGTTTTTGTCTTTTTTGGTTTTTTTCTCTCCCTCACATGTACATATATGTCCCTCTTCCCCCTTAATTTGTGCATCACACTTTATGCACAAATTTACCTAATAATGGGAACTTATGTACAAAGAAAAAGGTATATTTTTGTTATTTTTGCTTAACAATTCTGTCAATAGATTGAAGATTATTCAATTTCAAATTAAAGCATGACATTTAAATTGTACCTTTTCGCTGATCTTATCTTACCTCATATCCTCCAAAGGAAACATATCACCTGTAAAAAAATGAACTTTTTGCATCAGTGAAATGTTACCTGTTATGTCTTTAGAACAACCGCTATCAACATTCCAGAGATTGTCAACAGCTTCTCCTTGGATGTCCTTGAAAAATAAAGAGATTAGTAAGACATTGGTACCCAAGATTAGTAACACAAGTCCTCTTTCGTTTCGAGGATTGGTGATGTTGCTGCTTTGCATTTGGATTTCCAAATTTGTTTGGGCTTAACAAACGTGTTTGTTGCCTTCGGTCGAGCAACTTTAGCTGGTTCAGGTTTAATAGATTTAAAAATAGATTTTTGTTCCTAAACAACCTTGCGTGTGTTTTTAGCAGCATTCCAATCCCCATCAGATGGTTTAAGTTTGGGATTCACATTCTTTATTGCCTTAGGTGATGACACCTTCATTGGCTTGGATGATTTTTATCCTTTGGTGTAACCTTCTAATTTTGAGCATTATAGGGTACATAAGGATTATGTGTGTAGTTTCGAGCAATGTGACCAGGAATGCCGCAATTGAAACACATTTCTCTCTTCATGTATAAAGCATTCTGATCAGCTTGATTTGCTCTTGCTAGCCTTGAAGAATGAACAGATTCTTTCTGTGCTTTATTTCCTTGCATATTTCTAGCAGACGATGATGAATTTGGATGCTTATACTTGTCATCTGTAGAGGCCTTTTGCTATGGAGATTTCTTTTGATTTTTCTTGTGTTGCTTAGACTCCAAATATTGTTAGAAAGCTCACCAACCTTCTCAAAAACTTTGTTAGCACGATTAAATGCATATTTCTCACATTTGCCATTACTGACCGGCTTAACAAAGGCATTATTACATCTCGAGCCTTTTGAGGACAATTGCTACCCGTTGATGATCTTGTAGAGCGAGATTATCTTTAATGTTTATAGTTTTTCTTTCCCCGTCTCTAATCTGCTCGTTTCGGCTCCTTTGGTTTGCTCTGAGCCTTTTCATCACAAGCAGAAGGTTCAGATTGTTAAGTTTGCGCACTTAGAGCCTTTTTCACGTCAGTCTTCACTTCATCTGCTTTGACATAATCATTGGAAGAGTCATCAGCATAAGATGGTTCCCGTGTATCTGATGTATAATCACTGGGTTTGCCATACACCATATGTTGTGCTCTCTCTAGTTCTTCCTTGGGTTTCAGGCATATTCGTGTAATGTGATTATGTGGTGGCGCAACCTAAATGAATCCAAAGCCCTTGCCCTTGTTCCTTTTGTGTGCTAGATGCACATTGTACACTTCTTAAACTACCTTGCTGGTTGTATCAAACTTCTTTATGTTTATTTCATTTTGTTGATACTTGCCAGTCAGCAACTCTAGCTCAGCTCTAACAGACTCAAGTTCCATGTTTTTCACGTTGAGTTTGTTTTTGTAATCATGGACTCAACACTATTGTTAACTGATGTCCAAGTGGAGTTGAGCGATATCCTTCTTTTGTGCTTCAACATTTCCAGTAAGCAATTTGTTGCTTTGTCTAAGGCTGATGCACTGTTGTAATCACTAGCCATTTTTGAGTTTAGTGCTCTGAATTGTGCAATCTTGTTCATGCAATGCTCAGTACACAAAAGATAGTTGACCGTGTCAATGAGCGATCTTGGTTCGTCAGACTGAGTTTGGGCTTGGGGTGCTGGGCTATTTGACTGCAGCTAGATGGGCTTGAGGTTCTTGTTTGGCTACTTCATCGGGATGGGATTCCTTTGAATGTGCGTATAGATCTTGGTTTGATTACAAATGATCCCATAACCAAGATACAAAGGAGTCTCTGTCATCCCCTAGAAAAGTATTCATCTCATATCTTACGTCCTCATTATGCCTCCTATTTTCAAGCAAACGCATCATGGGATTCCTTTGTAGTTCCCTATGAACTCATTTAGTTTTTACTTCACTCGATCCCGCAACCTTCCAGATCCATCTCTAGAAAAAATAATTTTGAAACGCAAATTGTCAGCACTATCAATCACTCTCCCGTGAATGCACTAACGCAAACACTTAGCACACGAACGATCCCACTTCCTGTCTATACAGCTGTAAAAACTTTTGCCTCAATCAAACAACCTCCTTTTTTTAACTTCAATTTTAATAATAATTTTTAATTAATTAATTAATTTTTTTAAATGAATATTTTATAACTAATATGTAATAAATTTTCTTTTATATAACAATTTTTTAATTATTAAGTAGAATAATATTATATTTTTAAACTATTATTATAATTATATATATATTTTGTTTTAATAAAAATTATTACAATAACTATTAATGATTAAGTAATGATTTCCTAATGATTAATATTATTATTATTATCTAATAATTATTAATTAAAAACCTTAAAAAATAGAACGTCACTATCAGAAACAGCCAGTTCTCAAAACTAAAACACTATTTAGTTGAAAACATGCCTTTCCCAAAAGATTTAATGTTCTCTTCCCTGTTTTTCACGACAATACAAGTGTCACAAAGACAAACTGTTTTATATCTTATAGGATGAAGAAGGTGACTGAGTATGGTGGTTCAAAGGTGTCGTTTGGGTTTGTGAAAGCTGGTGTTATTTGGTGATGACAGAGTTGGTTGCAGGTGGTTGTGGAGGTGGCCCGGTGGTGACGGTTAACCGGTGTTATATCTGATGAACAATGATAGTGGAGTTTTAGGTTTGACGATTAGTGATGATGATTGATGGTCGACAAGGTGTTTTCGGCAGAGGTGTAAACGGAGGTTTATGACGATAGGTTGATGAACGATGATGGATATGATGATGATGATAAGTGGTGATCAGAGGTATGCGTCGGAGGGGCAGGGTGGTTGTCGGAGATGGTGTTGCGGTGAAACAGGTTGGTTGATATGATGATGATCGGTGGTTAGAGGTTGAAGATGACCGGTGTACCGGTGGATACCGGAGGTGATGATGGAGATGAACGGTAGCAGAGGTGATTATTGTTTGAGTGATGTATGGATGATGATTATGGTGGTGCACGGTGATATTGTAGGGATCAGAGAAGATGATGATTGTGGAGACTAGGGTTGGTGACGACAAAGTAAGGTGGTGATCAGAGGTGGATGATGGTAACCACAGATGGTGATCAACAGTAATGGAGGTTCGGTGATCAGTTGGTTCGATGAAACGTGATCAGTGGAAGTTTGGTAGTGAACGATAACGGTGATGGAGGTGAATTGTGATCGGAGGTAGAGAGTGGTGAATTATGATGGTGAACAGAGGTGCGGTTGTACAGTGAGCGTCGGAAACGAGGGTGGTTGTACGGTGAGCGTCAGAAACATGGAAGATGTTATTGTTGATGAGGATTAACCGAATCATGAAGGACAAAGTATAGTGAAGTTGCAGGTATGATTTGAAATGGAAAGTTTTGGAAATGATAGAGATCTCGGATGATCGATATCAATTGTTTCGAGATGAACAGTAAAGTTGCAGGTATTTCGGATGAATGAAATGGGTTTGGATGCAAAAAATGTGTCTTGGATACGATGAAGTTTACTGATATGATGATCTCGGATGAGGAAAGTCGAATTCAACGGGATGAGGAATCCTGAATAACCTGTTTTCCATAAGAATTTTGTAAATAATTTATTTTTTGTCAAAAAAAAAGAAACTTAAAAAATGAGTTTTCACTGTGTGGAAAAGAAGAAATGATAGTACATCAGCAAGTTAGACTGTCACACTGAAATTAAAATTAAATTGCTTAAGTGCGATAGCAGCTTCATCATATGATGTACCAGTAGGCAAAAGGCATGAAATAATCAACTTAACTTGGTGATATAAACATAACGAACTGTGTATGAGTGGGTAACATATCAGTGGTGTATGGTTTTACAACCTTAAATCTTGCGTTGATAGATTGCCAAAATCTGATGTTTTAGGTCTTTGTATCGTTATTTCATCCGAGATATCAGCGTTGTCCTTCTGCTGCATCCAGATATATGCTGACTTAGGCTCAACCAGGATATCTTAAAAGAGCTACAATGCCAAATCCCATAAATTGAAGAAGCTCTCCTAGAGAGTCATTCAAATGTGCAAAATGCATAAAACATATCAAAATTTGGTATTTGGCCTAACCCTCATTGGATGTTGGTCTCTTTGATGTACAAAAGTACTGACCTGTTCATAAATTATCTAACGGTGTACATAAAAAAGGATGAATTTCGGTATACTCACCTACTACGAGGAACTTTGTGCATACCTTGATCGTGGGGGTATGTCCTGAAGTGGGACACACTAGTATCTCGGTATAAAATTACCTTAACATATCACTAGGTAATGGTACTTGAAATGTTCATGTATGTTGTTTAAGTGGATAAACAATACTGGTAATCGTCTTGAACTACTTTTCATGAAAATTACATATACAATTATCTAATAGTGTGAAAACAGTTTGATGTTGCTGATATGATCTTCTTCCCGGTGATTCTCACAGAAACAGAGTGTTTATTATCTCGTTATTTATTTGCTTTCAGAAAATATAAAAATCCAAAAAGATTTACTTTTACTTGTTAATTCTTAGCACATGGAAAATGGGTGTTCATGGAGGAGTTGTTACCGATAGGGGGAGACGGTGTTAGGAGATGAGTTTAATATTTTAATAATCTTGCACATTCTGTGTGCTTAAAAACTTTAAGTGTGTAGTTTGAGTTGACGATTGCTTAATCTGTGATACAGTTTACCATCTCTTGATTAATAATAACTTATTAACTTGTGTTGAAAAACTCTTATCGTTTCTCGAGATGTTTGTTTTATAGTATCCAGATTGTAGCAGTGTATTGTTGAGAAGTTTAGTGAAGAGGAGTTTGCTTGGATGCAAGGTAGAACCTCCTTTCTACATTGTAGACAAAGTTGAGGAGTTTGAAGATTGCTTTGCATGTGCTAAACTGGAGTTTTCTCAAATGCTAACGATTTAGAAGATTTGGAGATTGGATGCATTAGCTTAGGGGGAGTCTTCGACTGTTGCTGACAGAAGCTATTAAAGCTGAAGCTATCCAAAGACCAAAGACGTTGAAGATTGCAAGATGACTGAAGACAAAGTTGTTTTATAAAGCTATTGTCAAGGGGGAGTTTGTTGGTGTATATTTGTTACAACAGCCTAGATTTGGGCTTTGGATATCTTGTAGTTAGTAAAACGATAAATAGTTAGCGGGTTTAGTTTTGTAATAGTTAGTTATAGTGATTGGGCTAAACCAGACCCAAATTATAGGGAGTGGTAGGCGAATTGGGCCTACACCAATTTGCAGCCCATGCGGTTAAACCCTAGCCTAGTTACAAACATGTCTCTATATAAAGAGAGTTTCGCATTAGGGTTAAGGTTGCTCAGTTAGTCACTTCAAAGAGAGTTGAGAGAGAATTCGTAGACAGATTGGCTTGTACGAATTCGAGTGATCTAGATTGATTGTAATCTTTGTGATAGACAATCAATAAAGATCGGGTTTATTGTGATTGTTGTTCCTACTCGTAGTTATGTGATAATTTGATCTAGAGGATTCCACACTCTAGATTGGATAGACGATTCTATGAAGATCCATACGGATTAGGGGACCTACAAGAATTTAGCATTCACAGACCCTAGACCAATCCTGTAGTAAGAGTCAGGAAAGTGGACCCTTTTGTAACTACCATGAACAAAACAAATACACTCTGATTAGGAAAAATGGTGATGAAGAGGTAATTACGGATGGTGATTTGGCAGATAAACTCCACCCAATAGAGTTGATGACGCTGAAGAAGACTTGTGATGAAGAAAAAGGAAATACCAAGGTCATAAGGAGAGCATTAGACAGCCTGTCAAAACCTAGAGTTAAGCTATTTACTCGAACGACTACCATTGATTTTGATCTTTGCATCAGCTATGACCATGTGATCAACAAGAAGTTGTAGTTAACCCCTCCGACACAACAGTCCCAACAGAACTGCATGAAGAAGCCAGAATAGGAGTACTCTTTGAAAAACCAGAACTTTCTATTGTTTTAAGGGATCTTGTAGGAGAGAAGGCTCTTTTCAGAGTAAGAGAGATGCAAATACTCAAATCAGACTCTCAGCTATAAAAAAGAATGCATGGGAAGAAGCAGGAGCAACTCAAAGCTAAAGGTCGTGACAAACAAATGTTAAGAGAGGAGATTGAGAAGATCATAAATGAATGGATTGAGTAAGGACAATGTACAAAGCAATGTACAAGGAGTGCAACAAACTAATTCACTACAAGAAGAAGTGGAAGCGTCGTGATCTTTAACGTTACGGTATTGAAAGTCCTTGATACACAATTTTCTTTTGTTTTGTTTTGATGAACATTGTGCTTGTTACACTTTGATTATCTTTAGTTCATGTTTTTGAAGTTCTTTGTTATGAGTGGTTATTTTTCTTACAATACTTAGGGGGAAATTGTTAGGAAACTTCTTGTAAGCGTTGAAGAAAAATATGATCTTTATAATCATGTCCTGAGGATGATAAAGCCAAAAGATTATACTAGAAGAAGATACAAGATAACAAGACAAAAAACATCTTCAACAAACATTAGAAAATGATCACAAGCAAAGAAGCATAAAAAATAGGACCAATCTGATAATTCTAATGATAATCCAGTATTTATCAATAGAATCTGGTGAAATATGTTCATAAGAAATCTGATGACCAAGTAAGCAGATTTCTAGTAAGTTATTCATCAGAAAATCTGATGAACCAACTTACCAAAGTAATTTGGTTCTGCAACCACTATAAAGTAGCAAGTGGACCTTAGATGGATTCAATTAATATGCCAAAAAGCTACTACGTAGACAAGTGCATGAATAAACAAATCTTTATTCATGTCAAACATTCTCTATAAATAGAGAACCCAACACCGAAGGAGAAATTAGTTAAGCTAAACATTTATTACATACTAGAAAACTCCACTACCCTTCATTACAAAATTCTTAAAGCATTGGTTTGTATTCGCCAATAACCTCCCAATCACCTTGTAAACCTTGTTTTAAAGTGATGTAAACTTGAAAATTATGTAGTTGTGTTTCTTGAAAGTTTGATTTCTATTTCCGCACACTATTTTCACATTTGTTGAAATCAGTTGTCAAATTTAGAAAAGAGCATTGTTTTTGGGATCAACAACAAGCACTTCTGGCTCTGATTTGTGACTTGCTCTTCTAGTATTCAGTCTTGACTTTGGTTGACTTGAATGTTGACTTGTTGACCAACACTTTGACAATCCAACACTTTGTTCTTCTGATCTTTATTCTTAAAGGTAGTAGTTTTATGTAGCAGTAGGTTGGGCAGCTGTTTTGAGAAGCCTTTAAGGGAGGAAAACTTCTGGTCTTGTGATTGTGTCTTGACTTATTTCATCATGCATAGAAGATGGTTCCCTTGGGTTTTGGCTTTCATCATTAGAAGATCTTACTTAACCCAATAGTGTTCCATTTCAAATTATTTATATTCACATTGTGAAAATTGTAAGTTTTAACTTATGTATTTAATGATAATTAACAACCGTCCGTAATATATTTGTTGGACCTAAAAAAGAACAAATGATATTCAAAAGCCAAAAGATGAATACGAAATATATAGTGGATGAAGCAATTTCCTCCCAAAGGTAGTGAATATTGAACACCTAAATCAGAGCATTTGTTGAAGACCAGCTAACATTTGTTGGAACCGTTGGAACCGCTATTCATGAAGAAACAAGATTTGTTCAAGTCCTAAAGTTTGTTGAAGCAAATGTCTTATGAAGAAGACCAAACATCTGTCTAGCCAAACAGATGTTTGGGCCAAAGCAACAGAGGATAAATTAATAGTGGTTTCCCAATGTAGCAGTATTAGCTTTTAATAGTGTTTAACATAGTTAGATTAGATGTTTAATTCCCACATATGTTTGCAAAATCTTTGGAATATTTTCTGTTAGGAATGTTAGATGTCACTATGAGGGTGATGTCATCCAATCACAAACAGACGTTTGTACTTACTATAAATAAATATCACTTGTTAGAGATGTATTTATCACTTCATACACATTATATCTTGTACTAATAGATTTGTGAGTGAACAGACTGACGGGGAGATTGTAGAATCATTCTGTAAAACATTTTTATAATTATTTGATTATAATTGATAAAACATTGTTGATGATATCTTATAGGATCGTCTTATCCAAATAAGCAAAGGACCTAACTTGAAATCTAGTTAATATGTGTGGAATTCATGATTAACTAGTGACAATATGATCGAACTGTTTAAATGCTCAGTTTAATTAATATTGATCAACATGTTGCAATTCTGAGACAAACAAGACAGGGTTTCGCCTTCACAGTCAACCAAAAACAACAACAAACTTAAGACGTCGACTCACTATATATAGATAAGACCAGTTCGTACGAGTTGAGTCTCCACTTCGTACGAAATGAGACACACTTCGTGTGAAGTATATAATACATACATCAAAAACATGTTTATCTAACATTGAATCCCTATTACATACACGACATGACCCTAAGATGTAGGCTATGGAAATCTGCATCAACAAACTCCCCCTTGGATATTGCCACAGTCTTGGTCAGTCTTCAAAAACTTTATAACTTTAAACATTCAGCATCCAAAGAAATTCTTCCTTGACTTTCTGCGTTCTTCAGATGGTATCGGTGTTTGATCAGTAGCCGGCGCCCATTTCAAAAACTGAAACCTTCTGATTGAAGATTTTTGCGTAACAACATCAATTCTTTCTTCTTTTCTGATCTACTTCATAAACTCATTTTGTTCTAACTCTCTCCATTTTGAACGCCACATCTTACCAGAATTAATACCCTGAGCATAACACATATTGATCACTCCTTGATATTACATTGCTTGAGTCTTTTCCCGTGTCTTATAACATATCTTGTTAAAGAATAGACACTCCACGTCTTTCTCAGAACAATTAACTAGCCATATCGGGTCTAGTATACATATCATCCTCCGTATACCTTCATTCTTTAATACAATCACTGCTTTGCTCGTTTCTGCATCACATTGCCACCTCTTCAAGAATTCATGAAAATCTTGCTCTATCTTCATTAAAGGCATGTTCTACATTTTGCGTGGACGTTTAACTATCAAGGTCACCTCCTTCTCTTTCATCACTGGATCAATCTTGATTTTCTTCTTTGGTATATGCAGTTTCAAGTGATTGAAACCGTGATCCGCTTCATACTTTATTAGTTTCCAGAATCATTAGTCATTAAATTTCAACTCTTAGTTGATCATCTTCGTCTGTACCAACTCTTTTACATCCCACCAAGGCAAAGTTTGGATATCACGTAGAAATCTGAAGTATCGCACACCAAACTCCCTCTTTATTGCATAAACATTCAACTCTTTAATCCAGCAGCAGCTCAGAATTTCACCCAACGATTTGTCTTGATCATGTGTAAAGAAAGCCAATGGTCTTCGAAATTTTCGTTCTTTGGGAAGCTCTTTGAACCATGACTTCTTCGCCTAATCTATTTGTTCTCTTTTTAATGTTTAAGAATATTCCCTTCCTTCACAGTCTCTTTAACTCTATCCCTCAATAAAACTTCAGAAACTTCAGCAAACAACTCTTGAAAGGTTGGGAAGTCATCCGTATTCTCACCGGAATTTTTAACTGTTTCATCATCGGAATCATCCTTCACGACAATCTCGTTATAACTATCAGCATCATCTACATACTTGTATACATAGTCGTTAGGCTCAAATGCACTGATGTAATTCAACTCTTCAAAATCGAAATCAAATGAATCTTCGTTCACACCTAGCATTTTGGCAATCTCTTCCTTGGTGTAATTATGTACAAATTCACCTTCTTTGACTCTATGCTCTAAATAGAGAACTCTTGGTTTTGGCAAATCAGGAATAACTGATATAGGTGAAGCAGGAAGATTCTTGATTGGTCTTCATTGTTGACAAGATCTTTATGCTCCCCTGTCTTAGCGTCATCTTCTTGATTCACAGTATCAGTCAGAAAAGCATCATAGTTGAATGACTCATTCATTTGAGCATCTATCACTTTCACACCTGTACCAACCTATGTGCTGTCATCGTCAACACCTTTATCATCATCATATTTTTTTTCACTTTTACCAACATAATCATCATCATCTTCATCAAAATCATCAATATTTTTTTCAAGATCTTCAAGCTTTTTATCGCTTCCAACTGCTTTCTTTCCAAGTATTTTTTTTTGAAAAGAAACATCAATAGGTTCACCAATCATCCCATAGTTTACCGGTTCAGCCTCAACTTCTTTTTTAGGCTTTGTCGGTATAACAACTTCAGCTTTAGTCTCAACAACAACTTCTGATTCAGGCTTAGTTGGAACAATAACAGGGGCTTCATCAGTTTTATTCTTTCCAATTCCCATTGCTGCAGCTTCAGCTTCTACTTTACACGCACGCTCAACAGCTTTTGCCCTAGCCTTTTCAATCTTAATCTCATCATATTCAGAGATAAAATTCATACTGAATTTCTTCTCTAACACTTTGAATAGCATATCAAACTTTTCAGCATTCACAATCTTCTCAATCTCAAGATCTTTGACAACTCTATGTAATTTTTTGTTTTCAGCAGTAACACTTGTAAGCAAAGACACCAGCTCCATATTCTCATTTTCAAGTTGCTTAATTCTATCTTCGTGTGCTTTAATTCGGCTATCAAGTTCAGTTACTTTGTTTTCATTGAAAAGATTTGCATCGAATCCACCTGTAAAAGGAATTTCACAAAAACCTTTAGGAAACCATTCATTCAATGATTTTCTGGTTGCAGATTGAGTTGTTGAGCGTGATTGAATAGGTGGTGTTGTTTGTTTTAGATGTGTTGGTGTAACATATTGTGTTTTCGTTGTTGTTTTTGTTTTTCTTCTCTTTCTTTCTCAACAACTTTCTCTAATCCACACTATCATCAGAACTTTCTTAGGTGTCACTCTCAACAACTTCTTTTTCAACCTCAGCAGCTGTTTTCACAACATTCTCATCTCTTTTGTTATCTGATGTAGTTGAGAAAACTTTTTCATGTACATTCACATTCTCAGCAAGTAGTTCATTCACAGACACATTCACTTGAATCTCATCTTCAGATGGTTAATCTATAAGCATTGTTCGAATCGTTGCACGTTTCCTCGCTTGAGTTAGCTTTTTGTTTGGAGTCACACGTTTCTTTTTCTTATCTTCCTTTTCAAACAAACTGCTTCTCCATGGAATAAAATCGTCTAACTTTTCTTTGTCGTCTCTTTCAGAACCACTCATATCTTTGCTCCATTTGCCCTTTGGAGATGCAATATAGTTCTTATCGTTAATGGTTCCAAAAATTGGCTTTGCAATAGGCTCAGATTCCTGCTTCAGATATAGATTGAATTTGATTAAAGTCTATTTGTCTGTATGATTCAATAATAGCTCATCATCTTCTTCCTTCGTCAAGTTACAAAAAAGTCATCTAGCATCATCTGCAAGAACCTCGGATACTAAAGAAATTTCTCTCTTGTTGTATTCGATGCCATCTGATCAAAATTTACTTTACTGAAGTTATATGGCAAATTAAGTGTAAGTGAAGAAACCATGCACATATGATAATCTAGTATATTATCATAACCGCCCTTCCTATGACTAAAAGCATGAATGATAGAACGCACGAAGAACTTTTACGGCCTGCCAAGATTCGCCTTCTTAAAATTCAGAGAATTCACATGATCCTTATATCCCATCTAATAGAAACATCCATTAACCATTCTTTCTTGATAGCCCGTGGGATCTTCAGCTTCATCTTTCAAATCCAACACCTTTCGTATTAACTCTTCGATGATTTTAACTTTGAATTCTTTATCTTCAGTTTTTACGAAAGAATGTATTGCTCGCGGTTCAGACACAAACTCTGCTGAATTCGAAAATCGTTCGATATGAGACGGTAGACCTTGTGTTGATGCGTTAGTGCCTTTGTCACCGATAGACTTCCCATAAACTCTAGTATATCTCTAGTGAGGCTATTTCTGGTATTTTATCGTCTAGAACATATCATGTGTTATGAGTTGGCTCGAACAGTGATTTCTTTTCCTGCAAAAACATCACAATATTATTTAGAATGCCAACACTTAGAAAATTTGACGAAAAATAATGCAACATTTAGTGCGAAGAGACATAGGTGCGAAGTGGTCAAATTCACTTCGTACAAAGTGAACAAATATAAAAACGTTTCTACCATTACACTTCGTGCGAAGTGTTAATTAAAATTTTACTATTTTCACTTCGTGCGAAATACCACTTCGTCCCAAGACAGTTATTAACACCAATTTTGAAACTTTTTTTTATCAAATTGAAGGTTAATCATGTACTACTAGTGCCAATACACTCAAATATATGTTCAATTTTAATTTTGGCCGGCTAGATTTTCTTAAATCTAAGTTTTAAAGTCCGAAATACCGAAAACTATGATTTCATGGTTAAAACACGGTCCAATAACTCACCATTGTAAGAGGTGTGCTAATCAACCTCTCCAATGTTAATTTTGTCAGCACTTCGTTTCAAATCGTACAAAAACTCCAAATCACACAAACGATACACTCAGATCGCACAAAGAGTAACTAAACACTTCGTGCGAGCTGGGTTCTCTATATAGAACAGGTCCACTTCGTACGAAGTGATTTACATTTTTTCAAAATTTCAACATTTTCAAACATTTTATCAGTTTTAACAACCCACTCAGCTGACCAAGTCCAAGTTAATGACCCTGGTTAACTAATTGGTTTACCAAGTCCAAGTTAATGACCTTGGTTGAACACTTTATGAACAAACTTATGTTTTCAGGCAATGTAAAGTTTCAAATTAATAAACTTTTGATCATTTCAAAACATTTTCTCATTTTAGAAAGCTCCCAACCCATTGTCCTCTAGATTTTCCTCAGCAATCAGCATCTTTAGACTTTGAAGATCCGCTTTCCATCATCGGCAGTCGAAACTAAGATAGAAATAAAATCTTTTTGATTTTTCCAAAGTTTATGCTAAAACACACTGAAAGTCTTTTTGGGTTTTTCTAAAATGAAAGAAATAACGATGTACAAATAAATTTACAGACATATTTTTGTGAGTTTATGTTTGAGGATCATATCAGTTTTTGAGACAAATCACCAGTACCATTGATCTTGAAAACTTTATATTTTAAGCAAATTCACTTAGATTGTCAGTATACTTGTCCACTTAAACCTCTACGCATTTCTCAATTGCTCCGAGATACGTTAATTAGATGTCTTAGAACTTGACTTAACAGTATTTCCACCTCAGAATATACTCCTGTATCAAGATTCCCTAGATTTCATTTTACAGGTGAATATATCTAAATGATATCTATATCTGGGTTGTGCAAGACCTTGAGAGCTCAGGTTAATACCACCATGCAGACAACGAGATAAAGGCTCGACTTGAAAGTAGTGTTCCCGTTTGGAATCTTTTGAGTGCAAGATTCCCTAGATTTCATCTGGGGGTTGTGCAAGATTCCCTAGATTTCATCTTACAGGTGAATATAACTAAACTGATAAGGATCACGTCAGCTCATCATCCACCTCAAATTCAACATCCTCTGGAATCCCCCCAGATGTCATATTTTTCAACCCATTAAGTTTCAAAAGATATCTAAATGTAGCTATATCAAAAGCTTTGGTGTAAAAATCTGCCTTTTGTTCATCAGTGTGGATCTTTTCAATTCTAACCAAGTATTTCTTGTGGCAATCACAGATAAAGCGGTGTCGAATTTCAATATGGTTAGTTTTAGAGTGTTGAATCGGGTTTTTGGTTATATCAATGGCCGCCTTATTAACTACATATATAGGCATATCAAGAACTGCTATTCATAGTCTCTTATCTGTTGTTGTATCCACAAGATTTGAGAACAACAACTGGAAGCTGAAACATATTCTGCTTCACAAGTGACCGTGGTTTGTTTCTTGCATTGCCACGTTACTAATCGTGTTTCAAAGAACTGGCAACCGGCCGTTGTAGATTTAGCATTTTTGCAGCATCCGAAATTAGAGTCAGAATATCCAGCGAGGTTAAAATCATCATTTCACGGATACCACTAGCCGGTGCTTGGGCAACCCTTCAAGTATCTGAAAATCCGCCTAACGATCTCCAAGTGTGACAGTCGTGGTTTTGATTGATATCGGACGTAAAGGCATGTTGGATACATGATATTCGGCCTTGATGTTGTGAGGTACATTAATGATCCAATCATCGATCTTAATAAGGTCTCATCAATCTTAACTCCTTGTATATCTGGTTTTATGCGATGATTAAGTGCCAAAGGGGTAGATAATGGTGACGATCCCGATATGTTGAGATTCTCCAAAACATCATGAACGTACTTCGTCTGATGGATAAAGATACCATCAAGCAACTGTCAACCTGAAGTCCCAAGAAGAACTTCATTTCTCCCATTGAACTCATTTCTCAAACTTCATTTTCAAGTCCTCTTCAAATTCTTTGCACAACTCGTCATTTGTAGAACCAAATATGATGTCATCCACATAGATTTGTACAATCAACAAGTGTTCGTTCACTTCCCGTGTGAAGAGAGTGCTATCAACAGTACCTCTGATAAAACCGTTGCTTAAGAGAGAGTGTCTCATACCAGGCTCTCGAGGCTTGGTGCAGACTATACAACGTCTTATCTAATAAGTAAACCTTTTCTTTATGCACTAGGAGTATTGAGATCATAGCTCGGGAATGAGGTAAACCTAGTAATACTTCTTGAATTGTTTGACAAGTTGTTAGCACTAGAAGCCGTTTGAATCTTTGGGCTTTGGTTGTTGGCAGTGGCATTTCCTTTAAATTATAGATTAACGTCTTGTTGTGCATGTGCACTTCTAGATTTTGCCATCTTTTGTAAATCCAATTCGTGACCTTCAAGCTTCTCAATAAATTTTGGGAGACTTAACCTGATGTTGTAGTCAGGACTGTTCTTTAGAATCATGAGATAGGTTGACCATTCGCCCTCTGGTAGTGCATCAGCTAACTTATCTACCAGCTTTTCGTTATCTTTGTTAACTCCCAACCGTTTCATTTCGACTACGAGGTGACAATACCACTCAGTTATCTGTTTCATTGACGCGCCCTTTAATGAATGAAAGATATCGAATTCTTTCTTCAACAGTGCTTGCATGCGCTTAATCATCTGTGCACTACCTTGAAATTTGACCTTGAGCGCATTCCAGATGGATTGAGTGTAAACTTCATCTGTAATAATGTGAAAATATCTTCTTTAATCGCCTGTTATAAGATATTCATCATCTTCTTTTCATGAGAGAATAAAGCCTTTTCTTGTTCATTATATTGCATTATTCCTTTCTCCAAACCATTCTCTCCCGTCGAAATTTTATACCCTTCTTTTATCGCGTACCAGCAGTCGAGATAGTTTGCTTGCACCTAATTCGTGAATCTTTCATGCCATCCCTTATAATGTTCAAGATACATAATTTTTGTGGCTTAGTTATCATGCCCATTTCGTTGGGTAAGTTTATGGTTTGGGTGGTTGCGGTCGAAACGACGGATGTAGCGAACGCGTTAAAGAATTTGTTCTCCATTTCTACTAAAAATTCGAACAAAAATTAGTTTTGGGATTTGTACGGAGTGACACTTCGGATGAATTGGACTGAAATTTTTCAAAAACAAGTTTTGATCACTTTGTGCAAAGTGGGAAAACAATGTTAACAAACTATCACTTCGGGCGAAGTGAGCTTAAAGTTTCACGTTTGTTGCAATTTTTGACATGATTTCAGTTGTTTTTAGTTCTAGTTCTTTTAAGGGTTTATCTAAACTGGTTTTTACGTGTTATACTAAAAAATCAGTCCATTTTGTCCATGAATTCGTTTCAAAAGTGAAAAAATAAGAAGAATGAGTAGAATAAGAAGTATTCAAAGGCTAAATCTTGTTCAATCGTCTTCAAAGCAAGCCTCCATGGCTCTAATACCACTTGTAGGATCGTCTTATCCAAATAAGCCAAGGGCATAACTTGAAATCTAGTCAATATGTGCGGAATTCATGATTAATTAGTGACAAAATAATCGTTACTATTTAAATGCTCAGTTTCATTAACATTGATCAAAGTGTTACAATTCTAAGACAAACTGGAAAGGGCTTCGCCTTCATAGTCAACCAAAAACAGCAACAAACTCAAGACCTCGACTCTCTATGTATAGACAAGACCAGTTCATACGAGTTGAGTCTCCACTTCGCACGACGTGAACTCACTTCGTACAAAGTGACTGACTTCGTACGAAGTGATACACCACTTCGTGCGAAGTGTACAATATATGCATCAAAAACATTTATTGAAGCCTTATTACATACACGACATGACCCTAAGACATTGGCTATAGACATCTGCAGCAACAATCTTCCTACTTGTAAATTTATTATTTATATTTCAATTATAATTACCTATTTAACATTGAAGCCCTATTACATACACGACATCTACATCAACAATCTTCCTACTTGTCAGATCAGATTACAAAATCTGGCAACATCGAATGATGTATTATCTTGCTCAACAAAACATCGGATGTTGGAAGTCTGTAATGTTCGGACCTTATATTCCAATGACACCTAGTGTTGAAAATCCTAATGTGTAGAAGCCAAAGAAACCGGAAGATCACTCTATGCTAGATTTCAAAAAGTTTGAGATAGATGCCAAAGCACTTAATATGATTACAAAGGCTCTACCAAACGAGATTTACGCAGAGCTATTATATTGTAATAGTGCAAAAGAGCTATGGGATGAGTTAAAATAGAAATTCAGTAAAACTGAGAAAATTGTTAAAAAAAAACCTAAAAACTCCAGACATACACGATGTTAAGAGTGCATCTAACTCGGTACAAACATCGGTTTGTGAAAAGGTTGATGCAAACGTTGTTAAAAAAACAATGATCCTTGGAATAAAACTGAAGATGGGAATAATTGTGAATGTGCATTAATGGCCGTCAAAATGGGAGTTTCTACATGCCTATATAGCCTATGGTATGTAGATAATGGAGGATATAGACATATGATTAGATACAAAACTGTACTATCAAACTTCCATACACATGGAGGTGGTGATATATCCTTTGGAAATAATTCAAAAGGAAAAGTGTTGGGATCAGGAATTGTCAAGGCTGGTAGGCTAAAATTTGAAGATGTTAACCTTATGGACAATTTAAAATTCATTCTACTCAGTGTCTCGCAAATGAGTGACAAGGGCTGTGACTCATTTTTTACTAAGAAAACCTATAAAATTATTGGACCTAATGTAGTTAAAAGGGGTGACAAAATTATAGCTGAAATTAATGTACAACTTGTTGCTCCCAGAAATGGCAATGTTTATGTATGGGCATGTTAAAGATAACCCAAAAACAGATGTATGCCTATTCTCTATTGCCTAAACAAAAGAAACAGAGTAATAACATAAAAGGTTAGGATAGGTTAATTTGAAAACAATTAACGCTCTGACAAAACAAACTTTGTCAAAGGTCTGCCAACCAAACAATTCAAGTGTGATGAACATTGTGTTTCCTGTTTAAAAGGTAAACAACATAAAGTATTATACAAACCCATTGATGAGTGTAAAACAGCCTAATGTTTACAAATGTTGCATAAGGATTTGTTTGGCCCAGTAAAATTATGAACTTAAAGAAAAAAAGATATTGCTTAGTAATAGTTGATGATTTTTCTAGTTTACGTGGACTTATTTCTTACACTCAAAAGATGAGACTGCATGTATCCTGAAGGAATTTATCATAAAAGTTGAAAAACAATAAGATATACCTGTGAAGTCTCTCAGAAGTGATAATGGGACAGAATTTAGAAACCAAGAGCTTGATGAATTCTGTATTTCATAAGGAATGGTGAGATAATTTAGTATTCCTAGAACACCAAAACAAAATGGGGTTGTTGAAAGAAAAAACAGAACCCTAATTGAGGCGACAAGAACTATGCTTGCAGATTCTGGCCTTCCGTTGTCTTTTTAGGTAGAAGCTGTGAATATTGCATGCTATGTTCAAAAGAGAGTTTAATAACCTCTAGGCATCAAAGATTGCCTATGAAATTTTGTTCAAAATAAAACCATTAATCTCATTTTTTAAAGTTTTGGTTGCCAATGCTTTATTTTGAATCTCAAAGATTCAATCTGAAAATTTGCAAAGTGAATTGTGGATATTTCTTAGGATATTCTTCTACGGTAGAGGCCTATAACGTGTTTAACACAAGGACCTTGACTATATAAGAAACCTTGAATGCAAAGTTCAATGAACTTTCCTCTTTAAAAATCCCTAAAAATCCAGTAGAACATTTTGATCTTGATAAATTCATTTTTGAAGAAGTAATTGCAAAGGTAGAGGTTGATGCAGGTAAATCAAAGTTATCACAACAAGATTACTATTTGACATTGAGATGCCATCTCAATACAAAGTCTTTTACGATCCATAGAGTTCATCTACACACAATAATAGTCAGTCCACAACAATTGGAACCACTTTTCACCAATGTTAACCTCAAACCACTGATTATGCATGTGGTCAAGCCAATGATCTATCATCTACAACAAATTCGCCACTTGGATGAATTCCACCACCACCATTTCAAACCACTGTGGACCATAACACAATGGCAAAAGAGGTTTCACAAGAAATTCCTAATTATGCCTCTCACCACAAAATTCAATTATCCCATACACTAGGAACACATTTTACCTTAGATCTCATCCGTCAGAACAAGTTATAAGAGACATCAATGCAGGAGTGCTCACAAGATGCTAAGCTTAAAATGTCTGCCTATTTGCTGACTTTCTATCATTAATACAACCTGTCAAAAACCAGGAGGCATTAAAAGACAACAGTTGGGTAGAAGCCACACATGAAGATCTCCTTCAATTTTAAAAGATAATAAGTGTGGGAAATGTAACATCACCAAAGGACACATGTCCAATTGGTACAAAATAGGTCTTTGAAAACAAAACTAATTAAAGGGGCATTTTCATCAAAACAAAACCAAGCTTGTGGTTCAAGTTTATAGACAAGAAGAAGGAATTGATTATGATGAAACTTTTACTCCTGTAGCAAGGTTGGAATAAATAAGACTCTTCTTGGCCTTTGCTGTCAGCCATATCATAAAAGTGTATCAGATGGATATAAAATGTGATTTCTCTATGAAAAAAAATCTAAGAAGAGGTCTATGTGTGTCAACCACTAGGATTTGAAGACACATTCCATCCAGATTATGTATACAAGCTTAAAAAGCTTTGGATGGACTAAACAAGCACCAAGAGCCTAGTATGATACTCTATCCACTTCTCTCTTATGCAATGAACTCTAAAGAGGTAAAATTGATAAAACTATGTTTTTAAATGAAAATGGAAAGATTTGTTAATAGTAAAAATCTATGTGGATGATATCATTTTGGGATACATGTGATAAAAATCTGTTAAGATTTCAGAAAAATGATAACAGCTCATTTTGTAATGAATGCCTTGGGAGAATTACAATGTTTTGTTGGCCTTCAAGTTCAACAACTTGATAATGGAAATTTCATTCATAAAGATAAATATGTTAAAACACTTTTTAAAAAATTTGATATGAAGGACAGTAAACTATGTGGCACTCCCATGAGCACGCAAACCATACATATCTAATGAAAAAGATGACTTGATAGATTAGACAATTTATAGATGCATGATAAGGTCCTTAATGTACTTAACTACATCAAGACCTGATATCATGTTTACAACTTGTGTCCCCTAGAAAGTCAAATTTAGTAGCTGTAAAAAGGATATTCAGATACCTCAAAGGTGCTCCCACATTTGGTATCTTGTATCCAACTAATGGATATATAGAGCTTTTAGGTTATTCGGATAGTGATTTTGTTGGATATCACAAAACAAGGAAGTCAAAATTAGGAGGTTGCCAATTCCTAGGAAATGCCTTGGTTCATGGCAAAGGAAAAAAGCAAACTATAGTCTATGATTCTACAGGAGAGGCAGAGTACATAGCCGCTGCAAGTTGCACTACACAACTCCTATGGCTTCAAAATTAATTTCTTTATTTTGGCATAACTACTTTAAAGACACCACTAAAACTGGATAGTCAATCAACTAAAAACATTATCAAGAACCCAATGTCATATTAAAAACAAAGCACATTGACATTCGTCACCACTTTGTAAGAGATTGTTATAAAAAGGGATTGATTTCACTTCCTCATGTTCTCACTGAAGATTAATTAGCAGATGTGTTCACAAAAGCATTGGTCACATTTACTCTTGAAAATCTGATCTCCAAAATTAGGATGCTAAATACAAACTGGCCAAAATGGTTCAATAATCTGGAGTAAAAACATTAAAATGTTTCTTTAAAAATAAAGAAAATCAAAATTTGTGTTTTAAAAATCTTGAAGAAATTGTAAAAATTACCAAAAACAAACTTTGTTCAAAGGAGTGAACATCTGTTTCAATGGGGTCCAAAACTCTGTTTAACCTTTGTTAACCACTATTTGAAGCAAAGAACCACTGATTCGTTATCCATTTTTACTACAAAAGTCAAACAGAACCATTGTTTTTTTTAAAATCAGCCGTTGTTTCCATTTCAAAGCTCTGCTTTAATCCAATAGAGGTTTCAAACATGGGGTTCTATCTATCCGTTGACCAAAAGTCAAACAGATGTACCAGCCACTGATTTTATCATCCAAATGTCTGTAGAGACCTAATAGAGGTTTCAAAACAGACCTTTGAAAACAAACCTTTGAAAACAAACCTTATTTTTCTTCACCAAAGGTTTTCTCGGTGGGACCCAATAAATCTTAAACGATACTTTGACAAACAGAGTTTTACTTTAACAAATGATTGTTGGCCACGTCACTTAAAAGGTATCCTTTATCGACGTCATCACCATTGTTGCAAACCCTTTAAAAACCCTAACCAAACTAAGTTTATCCTTAACAGTGCCATAAACTCTGAAATCACGAACTTTTCTCTCTTCAAACAATAAAAAAATCATTTATTCACATATTTTCTAAAAGATTTACTTGTTTTCATCATCCAAAAGATTTATCCATCCAAAGGATTCTTCAAAAGGATTTTATTGTCATAATAGCTCTAAACTTGAAACCACTCCATAACCACCTTCCATATCTTGTGAAAACTGATGCCAACAGATATAATTTCATACCATTATCGATCTTCTCACATCATCAAAATATCTTACCGCCCAACGCTAATGCACCCATTCATCTGGAAAATCTTCATGAATTTTGGGTGAAAGTAGATATTCTTCTTCATAATAAAAAGCCTTTCACCATCATTTCAAAAGTAAAAAATGTTGATGTTCAGATCACACCTGAATTGATTTCCACAACCTTCGCCTTGAATGATGAGACGGGTATAGACACTTTTTTTCTAAATTAATTCTTAGAGTGGGTATGACGCATAAATGGTAGGGGCAACAATTTTAAAACCCAACTTCCCACTAGCAATAAAGTTTTCTTTCATACCTTAATCATATGTCTTTAACCAAAAACAACTTCTTACAATGAAGTTCCAATAAAAACACAGTATTTTGGATATGCTAAGAAAGAGGGTGAAGCCCTAGAGCGTTTGTCTTGTACCCTAGAATTTTAAGTTTTATTTTACTAAGGGTCTTGGCACAAAACATTTTGGCACAGGGTGAAGCCCTGCAAATTAAAAGTCTTTCTAATGAAACATTCACCCACATGATGACCAAAGGTCAAGAAAATGCGGATGAAGAAAATGTTTTAGAAAACCAATCAATAGATATTACAACATTTGTTGCTAAGCCCACTGCTCCTGGTGACCACAGTGCAAAACCCATCGTTGTAGAAGACACACCAGCTACTCCTACAAAGACCACTTCTATCCGAAAACCCAAATCCAAAATAAAAACCACAAAATGGTAACTCTTGAGGATGAGGTGCCAGAGAAACCTGTTGTAACACAAAAGCAGCAAACATTTGTTGTTACTTCCTCACAACAGATGCAAACATCTCAACCTATCCAAACTTCTCACATATCCTCACAAAAGAATGGTGTTGTAAGTACAGGGGACCCACACTAAGAGTGTAGGATCATAGTTCTTGATGTAGAAATGTCTGAAACGTGAAAAGCTAGAATGCCCGATGTCTAATCAATCATATTAAGTGTGGAATCCCGAATATAATCAAGTAAAACACTTATTTCATTAACTCAAAGTTTCATTAAGTCTTGAGCAGCAAATCTTTACAAACATACAAAACTCTCCAAATCTCAAAAGTTATACCATGTGCATGTGAGTGTAGTATATATAGGCCACACATACGCATGTGTCCACATGCGCACGGATGAGACCTTCATAAACACTCGACCTTGATTTGCTTTTCTTCCTACCACCTTTTTAGGTTTCTCAATGATTGGTACCTCAGGCATGTAATCTTCATCTTTCTCTATTTTTATCTTTTTGGCTATTTCTATCTCATTCGGAAAATCTGGTTCTGATTCAGTTGCTTCGTCGTCTTTTTCTTATCAACTTTCTCCTTATCTGACATAGTAGACACCACAACTTCTTTTTTCAACTGCTAGCTCATCAACATCTATAACTTTCTTTGCTCTTGAATGTTTATGTTTGGGTTTTGAACTTTCACTTTCAACCTCCTCTTTTTTGATACGCTTACTTCTTGAATACTTAAATTTCTCCATTTTTTCAGTTCTCTCGCAGCCTCACCATCCGAATCACTGTTATCATGCCTCCATTTTCCTTTTTCTAATTCAACATAATCTTTGTTATATAACCTTCCAAACAAACCTCGAACACAAGAAATGTTCTTCTACCACGATAAGCAATCATTCGTTCAAATGTTCCACTAGTCGTGTGATCTAAAACCATAATATCATCATCAGCTTTAACTAGATTAGATACTTGAGAATTAATTAAGATTTGCAGACACCTCAGATACGTCAACATTTTTTATCTCCTGGATTATTCACCATGTTATCAAAAATCATCTTCGAGAAATTAAATTACGTAACATCAATGCTTCAATCGCGCTCATCTGGTAGTCCGTCGCCACATCATAACCACCCTTTCAATGCCCTAAGCACATCACCACTACATGTATTAAGAATTTATAAGGTTTACGCAAGCAACTCTTCGTGTAACTAGTGGTGTTCAACTCTCCATCATATTCCATTCTAAGGAAACACCCCTTGACTTGTCTTTTATCGAGTAAATCACGATCAGTAGCAACATTTTTAAATTCTTACTCTTCTCAAATTAGATCTTCTGTTATAATAATCTGCTTCTTCTACATCATTGAATGCAATTCATTTCCAACTAATTTAGCATTCTCCCAGAACTCTGTGATAATCTTTTCATGTGATGCACATGTAATTGAAATCGCCTTGAAATTTTTTAATTCTTTCATGAATGGCATTATAGGCGCGAATGGTTTTGCTTTTTCATGATTTTCGTCTAGAAGTGCACATATTTTATGTTTCAGATCATGATATTTATCCTTCTCTAGATATACAAGCATAAATCAAACAATTTTTTTTACAAAATCGTACGATTCATAACAAACATGACACGCATGAACATATTATACACGTGTATACACCTTTAAATGTAGGAGATTGATGTGTATGGAGATTTACACGTATGAACATCTGAAACGTATGAACCATATGACACGTATGACGACCATAAGCGTATGAGATATTTAACACGTATGAGACCTATAAACGTATGAACCAATTAAGCACGCATGAGATACCTAAGACGTGTATGAGAACCCTACATGTATGACCAGATAGACACGTATGAGTTGTTCATACATATGAGCTACATCCACGAGAGTGAGCTACATACGCTTAAAGATGACCTGTCTTTAACAAAATGTCTAAAATTCGCGTTTTTCAACCAATCAAGCATGCAACCCTCAACAGACAACACCAATAATCAAAAACCCTATGTCTAATTGTGTTTTAATCCATGTTTTATTCACAAATCTATCATCTAGGGTTTCAGATTCGTTTTACATCCAATATACATCGATTCAATGATTCAAATACCTTGAAAATTTATATAACTATGATAACGATGAGAAGATGAACAAATCAATATCACAAGAACAACAAATCTCCATAGTTTTGGCAAAATCTTTCTCAATCGTTTAAGTTGGGAATGAGGATATACTCGTATGAGGCTTCTTTTTATACTACACGTGTGGCTCATACGCGTATGTGCGCTCAACCGTTCAACATTGCACATCAATTTCAAATTATGTGTATGAGCTCTTACGAGAATCTGTGCCTGATCAGTAATCACTGAATGTTGAAAAGCATAAAAAACCAGTTACAAGTACCAACCTCGAGGTTAATGCCAAAACATTTGCATTTCTTTATTTGGTTTAAGCATTGAACCTCCTATGTGTATATGAGAGTATCAACCTCGAGGTTAATGCCAAAAGATTCTTCTTATTTTGCTTGGTGTGTCATTTAAATATTGGACTTCCTTTGCGTGTACTCACAAGTACCAACCTGGTTGTTATGATTTAAACAAATTCAACTTATTTTGTTTAACACTGACTTTCTCTGCGTTTCAGAATTGTTAATGTTTAAACATTCAGCTTTACATTTGCACAAATTATGGTTATAATGTTTAAAGGTGTTGCTTGGTTTAGTTTATTACATGCTATTAGGGTATGCTGAGATCGTGGGGTCCATTAGAACTTAGTGCAATTTAATGTATCTTAATGGTATCGGTAAGCATTACGAAAAATTATATTTGACTTTAAGTGGATAAACAATGCCCACAATCTAGGTGAACTAGTTTAAAACTAAGTATTTTCATAAGATCAACAGTGCAGCTGATATAATGAACTAATATGATCCTCTAGTACGAGGCTCACAAAAAGATTGTTTATACATAGTTCTTTGGTTTAAATTCATTACATTTATTGCTTTTCATTTCAAAATCCAAAAAGATTTTCAGTTTGATTTAGCTTAAACTTTAAAAGTCAAAAAGACCTTACATTTCAACTTTATTTTAGACAACCAATGTTGGAATAGTAAATCTTTTTTTTCAAATTACAAAGATTGAAGTATTGCACAACTGGTCGAGATTTTCTAGAAAGAACTGTATATAAAGTTGAATATATGTTGAAATGAAATAGGCAAAACATTAAAATTGGAAAATTTATCACAAAACATTTGACCAAGGTCATTAACTAGGACTTGGTTAAGCAAAAGTTAAAAACAAACCAATTGTTGTAGATTGAGATCTTTAAACTAGGGTCATTAACTTGGACTTGGTTAAACGGTAATGTGTGAAATTTGACTGAAAAATGAAAATGATTTGAGGAAGTTGACTTTAAGTCAACGCATGACTCAAACGCGTGAGTCAAACACATGCGATAATCCGTGCGTAGAACTAATGTGCACGGTGGAGTCACACGTAAAGTATATAAGACTCATTTGTCCTGCATGTGCACATAATTTCAACTCGGAGCATTAAAATATTCTCTCAAAATAGAGCAGATCTTTTGAATTTAAAACAAAAATCATAAGGTTGTGTTCGTTGTGATTATTAGTAAGCATTTGCAGGTACCAAATTAGTCTAAGATCATTTTGTGTTCATCGAGTTCTTGTATCAGATTCAGATCTGATCAAAATAGTTCTTAATATGTTTATTTGTTAATTTAAATGTTGGGTTTTGGATCTGATGTTCAAATAAGCATATTGAATAGATCAATTTGTTCAAACAACATCAGATGGTCATAATTTGATTAATAGTTCATAACCGAAACACTAGGTGTAGATTTTGAATGGTTAAATTGTTGGTCCATAATGTCTATCGCCTACGTATAAAATATATATGTAATGTTTATAAAGTTTACACGTTAATGTTTAAATGTGAAAAGATAAATTTTATATGTTTTAAACACTGTGATTCGCAGGAAATGATACAGATTTCGTACGAGTGAGTCACTCGTACGAAATATAGTTTCGTACGAAACATAGATGTTTGTTTTGCACGCACTTCGGTACGAGTCATGTCGATCTATAAATAGGGAAGTGTTGTGTTAGAGCTAGTCAGTGGTTTGTCAATTGGTACGGCGAAGCTCTGCCAGTTTGTTTACTTGCATCTGTATTTGAACGTCATTAATACATCAGAAGCAGTTAAACAATAAGTACTATCTTGTTTGTCATGTCTACCTCTCTAGCAATGAATTCCGCCTCTGCTAGTTGAGCGAGATCAGGTCGATTGCTCATTTCGGGAGCTCGATCTTCGTTCACAAGTGGTATCAAAGCCATGAGATCTGATCTACAGATAGACAACAAGTAGCTACGAGTTACTTGTGTTCAGACTTGGATATATCTTCATCTTCATCATTTTCTGACCTTTGCTGGATTTTGGACAAATTTCGAACGAATTCATGGACAAAATGGACTAGGATTTTAGTAATTCAAGTTAATCTTCAATCTAATCAATTCTTATCATAATTCGGACTTAAAATTGAACTAAATCATGTTGAAATCTATAAAATTTGATCAGTTTGAAGTTTGAATCAGTTTCTACGAGTTTTGCATGAAATAAATTTGTTTTGATTTTGGTACGAACTAGCTTAAAAGTCATACGAATCACTGCAAATTCACAGAACATTTGTTTCATACGAAACATCTTATCTGCACAAAATTTTTCTAATCTGATCATTTTGTTTTTTGAGAAGTGTGTTCTAAATTTTTCACAGGAAAAATGTCTGAGGAATTTTACAATGCGTTTGCCACATCGGTTGTTACAACTGTAGCAGCCCAAAACATCAATTTAGAGAATGAAATGGGAACAATGACGAAACCCCAAAGCTTATGAATCTAGAAGACTTTGATAGTTGGAGTGAGAGGTTTATGAACTGGGCTCAAGCTAACCACTTTACTTGCTGGTTTACTATCGAGGCAAAATATATCGCACCAGTTGGTGAAAATGGACTTGAAAAGACCCTTGCTCAATTCTCTGATGTTGAACATTCTTCAGCAATCGATTAAAGAAGACATCTTGGCTTTACTGCAACATGATGATAATGCGCAATCTCTATGGAATGCTCTTCGACTCAAATTTCAAGGTAGTGCTCAACTCCGCAAAAGCAAAAGGGCATTATTAAGCAAAGAGTTCGATGTATTCACACTAATCAAAGGAGAAACGATAAAGCAGTTGATTGAGCGATAATGTCATCTGGTGCTTCATATGAAGAGAATGGGAATTGTGAAGACATATGAAGAGCTTGTTGATAAGCTAGTTGATTCTCTGCCACAAGGTGAATGGTCGACTTACTTAACCATCTTGAAGAATGGAGTTGAATACAGCAATTTTTCGCTGCCTCGATTTATCGAAAGATTGGAAGGTCATGAATTAGAGATGCAAAAGATGGCTAAAAACAAGACTATTCAAGTGAAACAAGATGTTAATCTTTATTTCAAAAAACAGTTATGTTGCTCAAATCCAAGCGCCAAAGATTCAAATTGCTTTTAGTGCATATAGTTCACCAAGCACACCTCCAACTCAGTCAAATGGTTTCCAAGCTGATCCAAATACACCTTCAAGTCAACAATCTTCTTTTGGATCAAATCAATCTCAGAACAATCAAACCACTCCATCATCCAATGCAAATCCAAGAGTTTTGCAATGCAACATTGCCGTTGATTTTCAGAACGCACAAAATTTTGATGAGAAGACAGCAAAACAACATATGTCTCTACTTGCTTCAGTTCTTGAGTCATATGACAGTCTTGTTGCTGGAAAGATTGGAAATTCTGAAATGACACGTGAAGACTACGATCAAATTGATCCAGTTGAAATGGAGTTGATAGATATAAAATGGTGTATGGCTTCAATTGTTCGACGTGTACAGAGATTTATGGAAATCATTGGTAAAGAAAATTTGGGAGGTTTGGATGGGAAACTTGGATTTGATAAATCCAAAGTTACTTGTTTCAAGTGTCGGGAGAAAGGTCACTTTAAAAGAGAATGTCCAAACGAGAGGTTCAAGAAAATCATAATCCTTTTGCCGATGACTATTACAAAAGAGCGATCTACCACCGACCGCAACCAAGAACAAGAATCGTGCCGATTGAAGATAAGCAACGTGAAACTAAAGATAAGGCTTTGGTTGTTACACAAGAAGACGAAGGGTTTAATTGGAACAAGTTTATTTCGAAAGGAGAAAGTTTGGCATTGGTGGCTGAAATTATTGAGGAACCGGAAGAAGAATTGGAGGCATCCTTTGATGAAGGACCTGAGGATGACGATTATTACTATCATACTTCATCAGAGGAAGAGGAGCTGTTGAATGGTCCATTCAAACATCTTTTGCCTAACGATGTTTTAAAAACTTTTGAAGGATATTTCGCACCTACCCAACATTCAATAGATGAAGAGCAAAAGAAACCGGTTGACGATGTCAAAATTGATGAGAAAAAGGAATTGCTGAAAGAAGACATCATTAAAGCATTCATGGCCAATGAAAATGAGGTAAACAAGTCATCTGAGAATGAAAAATCTTGTTCAAAATGTGATGAACCATGTGGTGAGTGTCTTGTAAAGGACAAAAGATTTGCTGAATTGCAAAGTTTAACAGACAATTTGTCATGCGATTACAAATCCACAAAGGAAGCTTATTACAAATTGAGTGCGTCTGTTAAACAATATAACAAAGCACTCAGAGAAAATGACGCAACACTTATGATGCTTAAAGCAACAGTGATGGATAAACAAATGGCAATTAATATTCATCTAAATACTATTGCTGAGCTCAAAAGTGAGCTTGAGAAAATGAGAATTGAAACCGAACAAGTTAACAAATTGTTAATTAGTTATTCCACAAGCTCATATGTCATAGATCACATTTTACCAAAAATCGAAAATATTGAGGAATCTAAAAATGGTGAATAAAAAGTGGTAGTTATGATCGAGTTCCTCCACCCATGTGGAATAGTTATGCATGCAAAAATCCATCTGGGGTGGAAAAAGCGCTAAATCTTAAATTGAAAACTGAACAGCTGCCTGTGGATATCAATGTAACCTACAATAAAAATGATGGTGAATGTGATTCTGAAGTAGTAAATAATGTGGTTGACAAAGTGTTAAAAAATGAATCTGAAGGGGCTGAGTCTGAATAATCTGAGAAGTCAAAGTCTGATGATATATCAGAAAATAGTTTAAAGTGATGATCCCAATGTCATAGTTTATAAAATGAAAGGGTCTGATAAACTATTTTCGGATGAGGATTTTCTAATCAAGAATGTGAAAAAGGATTGTGTAGATAAAATGTTTAAGCTGATAGAGTTAAGTCATAATGATTTAGATAAATATGATGCATCTTTCTATTCTAAATCAAAAAACTGACAACCGACCCTACAATCGAAAAATGGAGATTATCCAGAAAACAAACGAGCAGGGTTGGGTTTCTAGAAGCAACATAAAACCAACAGGCCCCAAAAATTGAATTTTACAAAGAAAATCAATTTTGTGTTTGGGAAACAACCGAGAAAGAAAAGGAGGTCATCGGAACTCAATCAAATGATGATTTTCTTACAGAAAAAGAAAAACAGAAACAGAAATAGGTTTTGGATGCCTATGTTCATAAGGACGGCAAAACATGCTTTAAATGCAAGAAAGTTGGACATATCGCACGGTACTGTTCATAAGAAAGTTCAAAACCAGTTTCTTCTACAAAAAAGTTCACTAAGGATGAAAAGCAAAAAGCACCCATGTTTATGCCGAAACAAATTCTTAAAAGAAAGATTGAATCTCATTAAAATGTTAAACCAATTATTCAACCCCCATCTAAATTTGAAATTGGTGAAACATACACAAAATTCAACAAGTAGATTCAAAATTCTATGTGAAAAGGGCTAAACCACAAACACAGAAATGGGTTGCTAAAATTGTTAAAACCAAATTATCCAAGGTTGAACTCAAATCTTTTGTTCCAAACAACATTGAGCTTAAAAAGATTGAAAAGAACAAAGTGGGTCCAAAGTTCGATATTCCAAACCCACCCAAGACCAAACAGGCTTGGGTCTCTTTGTTTAAATAAATTTTGTTAATCATGTGTGCAGGGGCTCCAACGTTCCATATTGTCAAAATGGATCATGGATAGTGGAGCGTCTCGTCACATGACAGGAATGCTTGCGCTGCTCAATGATGTTAGAGCTATTTGAGGAGGATATGTAGGGTTTGCTGGAACACAGGGAGGTAGAATTGTCGGAGAAGGGATTCTCTCGAACGGATTTGTATCGTTTGATAAAGTGAACTATATCGCCGAACTTGAGAACAATCTGCTTAGTATCTCGCAAATTTGTGACAAGAAGTTCATGACACATTTCAATGATAAAGAATGTCTAATTCTAAAACCCGGTTTCAAGATTCCAGAAGAATAGATTTTGATGCGAGCTCCGCGAGAAAATGATTTATATGTTCTTGACATAAGCATCGCTTCTACCACGTCAAAGAAAGTTCAATGCTTTGTTTCCAAAGCTACCAAGAAAGAGTCAATTTTATGGCATAGAAAAATGGGGCACATTCATCTTCGAAAGATGAATTTTCTTGTGCATAACGACTTAGTGGAGGGTGTAAATTTGAAAAGTTTTCATTATCAAATGATTGTCTTTGCTGCAAAAAGGGGAAGCAGCATAAGAAATCACACCCGAGAAAGCTGTTGAATTCGATAAAGCTACCACTAGAAAGACTACACATGGATCTTTTTGGACCAGTCAATGTCAAAAGCATTTCTGGAGATTTATACTGTCTTGTCATTACAGATGATTATTCTCAATTTTCATGGGTATTCTTTCTGGAGAGTAAGGATGAAACATTTAAAACTCTTATGATCCTCTTCAGAAAACTCAAGAATTTATATCATTTGCCCATTAAGAGAATTCGCAGTGATAATGGAACGGAGTTTAAGAACGAGAAGATGCAAGAGTTCTGCAATGAAAAGGGGATTCTTCATGAATTCAGCGCCCCTATACTCCACAACAAAATGGAGTAGCTGAACGAAAGAATCACACGTTGATAGAAACTGCTAGAATAATGTTAGCTGATTCGAAATTACCGATCAGTTTTTGGATAGCATCAGCATGCTATACCTTAAATCGTGTGTTGACAGTTAAGGCTCATAAAAAGACATGTTTCGAGTTACTGAATCTACGAAAGCCAAACTTAGCATTTTTGGAACCTTTTGGATCACCGTGTACCATCTTGGACCCGGCTGGTAAATTTGGAGGCAAATCTTTGGAGGGTTTCTTTGTTGGTTATGCTACTCCTCAAAAACGTTTTTTCTTGCTGAGTTTGAACCAGGTAGTTCTAGCGCAGCATGTAGATTGTCAAAGATATACAACGCCTACGCAGAAGCCTGGGGATCCATGGTTGTTTAACTATGATGGATTGTGGGATTCGTTTGATCTACCAGATGTGCCAACTGAAGAAGAACTTGTTATGTTATTTCAACAACATTAGTTATCTAATCAACAACAAGTTCCTCGACCTATGGTGATTTCTACATCATTACCAGTTAACACGTCTGATATTGGTCAAAGCTCTTCTGTTCAAAATATGGTTCCTGCTCCAAATGTCAATGCTGCTGAATCATCTGCCCAGCCAAATGTAGATGCTGATTCTGATCGGGAACCAACTTTCGACGATGAAGGATCCAATTCTGATGAAGGATCTGAACAGATTGAACGCTTTCTACAACAACAGGCTGATCAGTCTAATGCTAGGAATAAGCTTCTTCATCTGTACCGGTTGTCGATGAAATTCTGAAAAATTTGCAACCACAAGTAGATGTTCCAACCGAAGTGATACCAAGGACACTTTCATATCATTCGTCAGAGAACATCATAGGCAGCTTACAATCTGGAGTGTAAACTCGCAATTAGATTAATAAAGATCTAAGTTGTTTCTATACTAGTATTGCTCCACTTCAAGTCCGATTTTCTCATAGTTGTTTTGTTTCTCAGGTTGAACCAGGAAGCTGGAAAGACGCGTTAAAAGAAGAAAGTTGGGTGGATGCGATGCAAGAAGAGTTACTCCAATTCCAGAAACTTGGAGTCTGGACGCTTGTTGACCTGCTAGATCATCACAAAAAGATTAACACAAGATGGGTCTTCAAGTGTAAAAGAGACGATAGAGGAGTCGTGGTGCACAACAAAGCTCGACTTGTGGTTCAAGGTTTTCACCAGCAAGGAGGGATAGATTATCTTGAAGTCTACGCCCCAGTTGCATGTCTTGAAGCAATTCACATATTCTTGGCCTTTGCCTCTTGGAAAGGGTTCAAGGTGTACCAATTGGATGTTAAATATGCTTTCCTTTACGGAAAAGTGAAAGAGGAGGTGTACGTCGGCCACCACCGGGGTTCGTTGATCCAGTGCACAAAGATAAAGTCTACCTCTTGAATATAGCCTTATATGGTCTTCATCAAGCCCCGAGAGCTTGGTATGAAACATTATCGAGTCATCTTCTGGACAATGGTTTTATCAGGGGAACAGTAGATTCAACCCTCTTCACAAAGGAAGTAGATGGGAATCTAATTATCGTACATATATATGTGGATGATATTATCTTTGGATCGACAAATGACAAGCTATGTAAAGACTTTGAAGAAGTCATGAAGCTCAAATTTGAAATGAGCGCAATGGGGGAGATGAAGTTCTTTCTAGGACTTCAGGTTGACCAGTTGCCTGATGGTATTTTCAGTCATCAGACGAAATATATCCATGACATATTGGAGAAATTCAATATGACAGGAGCTAAACCAGCATCGACCCCGTTAGCTCCAAATCACGGCATTTGTCCAGATCTTACTAGAGAGAGAGAGAGTTGATGAAACTTTATATCGCTCCATGATCGGATCCTTGATGTATCTTACCACTTCTCGACCAGATATCATGTATCCAACGTGCATGTGCTCCCGTTATAAGTCTAATCCAAAAGAGTCACACCTGATATCTGAAGGGTTTCCCAAGCACCGGCTTGTGGTACCCTAGACATGATGATTTTAATTTTGCAGGTTACTCGGATTCTGATTTGGATACTGCAAACTAAATACAAAGTCTACAACGGCCGGCTGCCAGTTCTTCAGAACTCGTTTGGTAACGTGGCAATGCAAGAAACAAACCGCGGTCGCTCTTTCTACCTGTGAGGCTGAATACGTTTTGGCATCCAGTTGTTGTTCTCAGATTCTCTGGATACAACAACAGATGAGAGATTTTGGTTTGTAATTTCTTGATACGCCTATTTATGTAGATAACCAGGCCGCGATCGATATCACCAAAAACTCATGCCAACACTCACGTACTAAACATATCGAGATTCGACACCACTTTATCCATGATTGATACGAGAAAAAGTTGGTGCGAATTGAGAAAATCCACACTGATGACAAAAAAAACATATTTTTATACCAAAGCTTTTGATAAAACAAAGTTTAAAAATTTGTTAAAGATAAATGGTTTAAAAAATATGATCTCAGGGGATGTGTTTGAGGTTGAGTTTGAGTATGATGACGACTTAATGTGAATTTGTCATCGTTAAACATTTTTTTTGTATATTATTTCTTATAACTTCTTAAAAAATCCAAAAATATGTTTTTGATTTTAGGGGGAGAATGTTTGAGGAAAATACAAAAACATTAAAAAAGACAAAAAGAGTTTTGTGTAAAAAAAGTGATCATAGTAAATCAAAAATGATAGTCACAGTATGCTAAAGAATTGTATTGGTTTTAAAAGTAATTAAGCAAGTCTTACTATGGATATGCCAATAAACTTCATTCATTCAGTAAATTGTATTCGAGATATAAACCTAAAACACAAAACTGATTAACTTGTGGGTTTCTCTCGGATATATGGACTTAGTATTCCAAAATTTCGTTTGAGAGAATGCCAGATTCTGTGATACTAGGTCTTTATATTTGATTGATATCTGGGGTATTATTCGAGTTCTTCTGATTTGCGAAAGCAATGTCTTAGAACTCATATAATACTTTTGCATTATTTCCCCAAAAGCTGCATAAAAATGATTATGTCTTAAGCAATTATGACATTTGCAATTTGCAGTACAAAAGATTCCTTTATGGAATACCACCTAAAGACGAGTCTTCATCTCTTTGTCTGTACGGTAGTACTACCCTGAGCTCTCAAGGTCTCGCATTCACCCTATTTACAGATATCAATTCGATATATTCACCTGTAAAATGACATTCTGGGAATCTCGATATGGGAGTATATTCTGAGATGGGAAACACAGTTATTTCATGTTTCTAATAATACCTTAACATATCTTGAAACAATTGAGAAACGAGAAGAGGTTTAAATGGACAAATATATTAGCAATATAGGTAAATTTGTTTTAAAAGCTGAAGGGTGTTTCTAAATCAACGGTACTGATGACTTATATGTATGCTTGAAATGATCCTCTAAAAATGCAAAATTCACAAAAATGTTATTATTCTTTGAAAAATATTTTAAAACTCAAAAAGATTTTCAGTTTACTTAGCTTGATAGTTTTATTTTTTTTACCAATGATAAAAACACTGACGGTTGGATTCATAGCAACATCTTGCTGAGGAAAACTTGGAATCATGGGTTGGGAGCTCATTTTAGCAAAAAATTTATTTGAATGTCAAGAAAGTTCATTAGTTTGAAACTTTATATGTTGAAATAAATTTGTTCGGTCGAACATGGTCAACCAAGGTCATTAACATGGACTTGGAAGGCAAATTGGATAACCAGGGTCATTAACTTGGACTTGGTTAGTCAAGTGGATTTTTGAAACAGATAAAATTACTAAAAAATGAAAAATACAAAAATAAAGTTGAAACTGAAAAGTTTAAATTTTTTTAGTTTTGATTCGCACAAAATCAAAATTCGTGCGGAGATAGTCATTTTAGTAAGAAACAAGAGTTAAAGTTTTTGTGCGATTCAGAATGTTCCGTATGAAAGAAGTTGAGTATAAATACTTTGTGTTTCGCACAGCATTGAGGTTTCTATTCTCTCTGCAATGTTGAGCGACTCGGGGTATTTTTGTGCGATTCGACTCTAAAAACTTCATTTCTTGGTATTTGTGCTTGTACTTCATATTGTTGAGGTTGATTGGTACACCTCTTTCAATGGGCAAGGTAATTTCGTCAAAATCACCCTGTTATAATGCCAAAATTTTGTACGATTCGGACTAAAACTTAGATCTAGGGAAATTGGACCGGTAAAACGTAAAATTGATCACAAAATCATTAAAATCGGCTCTAATAACCTGAAAAGCGACTATCAATTAGTTAAAACAACAAGTTTTAAATTCGGATTACACTTGGATAAATTTTGGGACGACGATGAATTTGGTACGAATGAACTGTTTCGCATGAAATAAAATTTGAAAGCAAAATGATTAAGTGCAAAGTTTTTGTACGAAGTTAGTAAATCGTATGAATAATATGTACTTCAAATTTCAATTTTATTAAATATAGGTTTCGTACCAAACATAGGTTTTGTACGAAACAGAGAAAGAAACTTTGAATGTTTAAAACTATTGGTTAAGATTGTGTTTCGTGCGAAACAAAGGATTTTGTACGATTCAGTGAAGAAAAACTTTGAATGTTTGAAATTTTCTAACAGTTGATTGTAATTTTTCTTGTACAGGCAAAGAAATCCGCGTTTTGTCCAGTGCACAATATATGTTGTATCACAGATGCTTCAATTCCAGAGATAGAGGCGTATCGAGATATCTTGGATTTTCTCACAAGGATTAGAGTGACTAAAGCATTAACAGATAGACATACGACATATCTTTCATATGTGGAATATTTCTGGAATGCCGCTGAGTATGGTATTGATGACAACACCATTATTTCAACAGTAAAGATTGATGACGTCGATATGCAAGTGAAGATTACTGAAGAGTTAATTCGGAAAGTTTTGGAGTTTAAGGATAACAATGACGATCCAACAGGTTTCATTGAATACATGGTAAAAGGATGCTTTTATAGGATGGGATATACAGGATTTGTGAATGTTGCACCATACAAGAAAGGAAACCTGAGTGCGCCGTTCAGATATCTTGCACATGTTATCGCTCACGGTTTGGGTCATAGGAAAGGTGGTTTCGATGACTTGGTAGATTATCAGATGTGTATGATTACTGCGCTTGTGTTGAATCTTCCATATAACTTTTCAAAGTTATATTTACTCAGATGATTCAGAATAATCAGAAGGAAAGATTTTTGCAATATCCAAGATTCATACAGATGATGTTAGACTTTTTACATCCTGATTTGAAGAAATCTGTAGACGACGTTCTCAAACTTGAACATATGGATGTTCCATCATTATGAAAGATGAATGTGCATCTAAAGTCTGCTCCCGCAGCTAAACCGATGTTTGGTGCTATTCTTGATAAAGATTATATTTCACCTGCACCAGGACAGTGGAGGAAGGATGATAGTGGTGACGATGAAGAGGAGATTAAATCATTATCTTTTTTTGTGGCAAAGAGAAGTCCATGGTTCATGAAAGACGGAGAAAAAGGTGGGAAAGCTACATATAAAGGGAAAAAGAGAAAAACTGCGTCTGCTACTGAAAGTTCACAGTTAAGAGATGAACTGAAGTTGAGGAAACGGTTGAACAGATGGCTGAAGAGATAGAACGTCAGGCTTTTGGAGCTGACAAAGCAGCTGAAGAAGTACTATCATCTAGTACCGATTCAAAAGATAGAAGAGCGGGAGAAAAGAAAAGAGTTGAGAAATTAGCAAAGAAACGTCAAGCTGAACTGAAACGCAAAGCTGAAGAACGCAAGAGAAAAGCAACAGGCGAGGATGACACAACTTATGTTCCGTCTGAATCTGATACGGAATCTACTTTTCATACCCCGATCAAGAAAAAACAAAGAAGAACGAAGCGATCTGCAGCTCGAATATCTCCGAGTGTTATTCCAACAGAAGCTGGTGCTGAACAGACTATTGAAGAAAATGTGCAGGAACCATCACAGAATTCCGTCTTCACCACATCATGTACATTCAGAACCAGCTCAGCAACAAGTTGAACCAGAGATACCTCCTCAACAACCATCAGTTCCTGAGCCAGAACTAGATCAACAACAACCAGCACCGCAACAATCTGAACCAGAACTAGTTCAACAATCAATTCCTGAACCAGAACTAGTTCAGCAACCACCACCACAACAGTCTGCTCAACAATCTCGTCCTACACAACAGCCGTTTGATTCATAAACATTTTTTGACGAGATTGGTTTAGACGATTTACCAGGAGGAGATGAATTTCGTTTGATGATCCTAGAGTTGACGACTTGCAGAAACAGGTGACAATGAATGTTGTACGCATAACTGAGTTGCAAGAGCAGATAAACATGTTAACAGCTGAAAAGTTTGAAATGCTTGAAAGGATTGGGGGATTAATTGTTGACAAACAACAATTAGAAGCTATGTTAGAAAGTATTATTTCTGAAAATGAAAGATTGAGGTTACGAATGGCATAATACGAGGAAGAATGGGTGAGAAATAATAGAAGAATGGATGTGTTTGAGAAGATTTTTTAAAAAAAGTTGGGATTGAGTATTTCTGGGGCAATTGATGAAATAGAACGTGGAGAAGCGAGGGAAAGAGTTGCGAAAAGAGAACGGTTGTCTAAATAGCACTCTGATGCGCAAGGGAAAGGAAAGGGTAAGATAGTGGAGGAATCCGTGATTGATGAAGCTGTGCCAGAAGCTGAATTTGAGCCAGTACAATGTTGGGATATTATGGTGTATGAGGAACCGAAGAATTTTATCCTAATAGGAAAGCCAACTGATGTGGATATAGATTCACTTGATATTTCTCAACGACATCGAGATTGGTTAATAAAGAAAAAGACGGAAAAAGACAGTAAAGAAATGGCTGAAGAAACAGAAAAGGAAGCAGAAATAGAGGATACTGAAGATGTTGATGTTGATGATAAAGATTCCAGCAGTTCAGATGATAATGATGATGATAATGTTGGAGGGTCGGGTATTCGTGTAATGATTCAAATGTTAATGAATTAGTTGATCTTTCTGAGTACTTTGATGACTCTGCAAACCAAACTACTGAAGAGGAAAGGATGAACAAAGCTGATGAGTTAGTAAATGCTCAGCAGGCAGGAATTTTCACAGAAAATGTTACATCTTCTGTTCCTGTCGTACCAAAGCCATTTGTATTACATCTTGAGCATGATGTTGAAGAAGGGGAGTTTGTTCATAGTTATTCGAAAGAAGAAATAGCAGTAATGCTCGGTATTAGCGAAGAGAAGTTCGATTTTGATTTTGAAGACAAACTTAATGCGATAGATGTTTTTGCGCCGAATGCTTATGTTTTTGAAGACATAGAAGATGCTAATATATATGATAATGTTGTCATGGAAAGTGATTTTGATGAAGATGCTAATGATGCCATTCAGGGTACAGATGATTTCCCAACGTTTATCGATTTATTTATAGCAGAAAGTTCTGGGATGTTACAAAGGAAAGTATCTGAAGCTGTAAAAGAAGGAACAATTCCTGAGAAGTTGTCTAAAACTGAAATTATTGAACAAAAGAAGAAATCGTTTCAGGAGAGTTCAGCTGAGCGAAAGTTTAAAAGACCCCTAGCATTTTTCACCAGAGATGCTGATATTTCTTTAGGGGACATTCTGAGTTGGGGTTGGATTGAAGAGCTAAATGTATATGCGATTACAAGGGATTTTGGGATCCAATATTTTTGATATCTGAGCGACACTAAAACACTGCCTTATTGGGACATAAAGGAACTTGTTCAAACAAAGATGATAACCTAAAGATGAAGTTTCATTACCAAAAGCTGTGGAGATTGATCAAGTTTGAAGCTAAGAATGGTTTTGTTCATTGGAAACCTCATTATCCACGTCGTATTGTTAAAGTAGATCCAGTGACAAAGGAGAAAGATATTACTTTGATTGTGAAGAAACCACGGGTGATGAAGAACATGCCCTGATCAAAATGGAGCAATATTTTTATGCGATCTTCAAGTGGTGGCATTATGATTCGAATACAGGAGATGCTGTTATATGTGTGCACCCAGATAAAGATTCGTGGAAGATTACAGAGGAATTAACGAAAGTCGTCATAGCGCACAAAAGAAGATATGGTCTATGGCGAGGCATTCGAATACTAGACCCTATGTGGCTAGTAAACTGTTTGAAGAAAGATATAGAATGTTTATTCTATAGTAAGATAAGTTTTGAAGAAAAGGATCAAGAACAAGCGCTTCAATTTCAAAAGATCGTGAATGTGTGCTTTGCGAATGATATTCATTCTGGATCGGATTGGAAAACAACTTGGAGAAAGCTTGAGAAGAAGGAGTCAAAGAAAACGAAAGAAAAAGAAGCTCGGATTGTTGAACGTACAAGAATAGCATCTTTAAGGAGCTTTCAGTTTTTGAAACGACGTCCTCTGACTGATCAAACGCCAATTCCTTTTGAGGAGCGTCGAAAGGCTGTAAAGAGATTTTTTGGGCATTAAAGTCAAATCAAATTGAAGATTTTGAAGATTATCTAGACTGCGGCAACATCCAAGGGGGAGTTTGTTGGTTCATAATGTCTATTGCCTACGTCTAGGATATATCTGTAATGTTTATAAAGTTTACACGTTAATGTTTAAATGTGAAAATATAGAAGAAACCACGGGTGATGAAGAACATGCCCTGATCAAAATGGAGCAATATTTTTATGCGATCTTCAAGTGGTGGCATTATGATTCGAATACAGGAGATGCTGTTATATGTGTGCACCCAGATAAAGATTCGTGGAAGATTACAGAGGAATTAATGAAAGTCGTCATAGCGCACAAAAGAATATATGGTCTATGGCGAGGCATTCGAATACTAGACCCTATGTGGCTAGTAAACTGTTCGAAGAAAGATATAGAATGTTTATTCTATAGTAAGATAAGTTTTGAAGAAAAGGATCAAGAACAAGCGCTTCAATTTCAAAAGATCGTGAATGTGTGCTTTGCGAATGATATTCATTCTGGATCGGATTGGAAAACAACTTGGAGAAAGCTTGAGAAGAAGGAGTCAAAGAAAACGAAAGAAAAAGAAGCTCGGATTGTTGAACGTACAAGAATAGCATCTTTAAGGAGCTTTCAGTTTTTGAAACGACGTCCTCTGACTGATCAAACGCCAATTCCTTTTGAGGAGCGTCGAAAGGCTGTAAAGAGATTTTTTGGGCGTTAAAGTCAAATCAAATTGAAGATTTTGAAGATTATCTAGACTGCGGCAACATCCAAGGGGGAGTTTGTTGGTTCATAATGTCTATTGCCTACGTCTAGGATATATCTGTAATGTTTATAAAGTTTACACGTTAATGTTTAAATGTGAAAATATAAATTTTATATGTTTTAAACACTATGATTCGTAGGAAATGATACAGATTTCGTACGAGTGAGTCATTCGTACGAAATATAGTTTGGTACGAAACATAGATGTTTGTTTTGCACGCACTTCGGTACGGGTCATGTCGATCTATAAATAGGGAAGTGTTGTGTTAGAGCAAGTCAGTGATTTGTCAATTGGTACGGCGAAGCTCTGCGTGTTTGTTTACTTGCGTCTGTATTTGAACGTCATGAATACATCAGAAGCAGTTAAACAGTAAGTACTATCTTGTTTGTCATGTCTACCTCTCTAGCAATGAATTCCGCCTCTGCTAGTTGAGCGAGATCAGGTCGATTGCTCATTTCAGGAGCTCGATCTTCGTTCACATAAATGCTTGTTGATTCAACTAAAGTTAGGGGTTTTGATTATTGATATAAGCTGATTGTTGTGATGGCAAAAATTACTTTAAAAAACACATTGATTTGAACAGATTGATGTTTGTGTAAAATGCTGAAACCCTAATTCGATGTTTAAACACGATTTTGACTTTCTAAGTCAAAATTGGTATAAGGGTTGTGTTATATGATTTTTAGACAAGGTTTACTACACAAGAAACTGATAAAAAAACAAGAAGATTAGACATAAATTTTCAACATAATCAGAATTGTTCTTATTGAACAGCGCTAGAATCGTACACACATATGAGTCTTGCTTTTTACAATAAGAAACTAGTAATTGGACACCTGCGAAGGACTGACACGCGTATCAGTGGTTCGTTGGATACCAAAAACCAAAATGTTCATGCACACGCACAACTCATGCATGTGCACATTTTTTTTAAACTAGTCATACACACGCATGACTCATGCGCTTATATAGATTTAAGCAAAATTGTTTAAGTGTTCAATTTGTTATTCATTCATGGATTTATGCGTGGTATTTTTTGTTTATTGCGGAAAATGATGATACCAATTCAACCTATAGATAAGGATACAAACACAAGATCACTGCATTGCTGAATGAGGATGATAAGAAGGCAAAATATTTCTAGATTATAATGTGTTTCTTAAAATGATCGAGAATTTTCAAAGCTATGGTAGAAATCAGAGTACCATATGAGTCCCGGATTCGTTATTTCTAGAGGAATTCAAAGGTAGAATGTCAATTAAACCCACCAGAAATTCGTTCTAAAGTCCCAAAGCAAAAGGTGTTTGCTAAAGAAGCTTTGATTAGAGAATTACTTGATTACAAAGAATCACCAAAAGATCCAGATACACTTGATGAGAAACTTGTTAAAGGGGTTTTTTCACAGAATGGGATATGAAGGAGAATTGAATGCTACAAATTATGTAAAGACTTGTGTACCTAGACTATATAAATTTTTAATGCATGTGGTTTTCCAATGCATGGGGTTTTCCAATGCATGGGGCCCGCACATCAAATGTGGATATGATGTAGCACCTAATAATCTTATGAGTGCCATTGTTGCATTATGTTTAAATCTGAAATTCAACTTCTCATGAATGACCTTTTAATAATATGGAGTTTAACATTACTAGCGTCTAATGGTTGATGTATCCAAGGTTTATTCAATTGTTTATTGATGTATGGATCTCGAATATCGAGAAGATGATAAGATGGAACTTGAACACATGAACAATATTACTTTAGGAAGACTAATTTCTTATAAAGGAAATAAAGAAGAAAAGGTACCTAAGTTTAGAGGTTTATTTGGTCATTTAAAGAATAAAGATTATGAAGTGCAAGAAAACAACAAGTGAAGTCACAACAAGAGTTATTCTAATTCAGAAACTAAAGAAATGAAAATTTTCATGTATTCCAAAAGTAAAAGAATCATGAAAGAAAAAGATAGTCAAGGTTCACCAGCAAAAGCTGTAGAGAAGCTAAAGGTAAACGAAAAGTAGTGGAAGTTGAGGGTATTTATACAACATCTAATAAAGAGAAATCTGATGGTGAGAAAATGGATAGTGATGAAGAGATCGATCCAAAATACACTAGAACTTAGAGCAGAACTCGGGGTGGAAAGTTGACTATTGAAAGTGAACTGTCGAATAAATATGAAGAAGACAAAGACGCAGATTCTCAACCTAAAGAGAATGTTGCTAAGGTTGTGAAGAAAAATACTGTGTGTGAAATAGCAAAGTAAAATCTATAGTCAAGAAGGGTTCTAGTATGAGGTTGATTGATGAACCAGACGATGAAGAACTTAGAATGAACCAGTTGCTGAGTTGCTGAGCTCAGACTACCAAATGATCCGGTTAATGAAGAAAATGTGAATGTAAAGAAAGGTACACCAATAATTGAAGAAATAGTGGATATTGAAAAGACTCACAATATCCAAATTAAAACACCAACATCATTACCATCACAATCAACACCAAAACCAACATTATTAAAACTAGATCACGGGGTCCTTCATCGTCACAACAAAGATTTCCTACACCGAATCTAGACGATCTTGGAGAGATGAGGTATGATTACTTCAATGAACCAAACAATGTAAGGGTCTTAGAGTTACAAAAGCAATTTGATCTTTTGAATGTGAAAGTAGAAAGCCTCGTTGAAGAGAATGTGAAGTTGAGGAAAGCGAATAACGAAAAACAAAGAAAGATTGGCGAAAATACTGATGGAAGAAGACGCCACGCTAGTTTGTTGATCAAATTTAAGGATTACTTCAAAGTGTTGGAGTAGAAGTTGAATGTTAATTTTTATGATGAAGTAAAACTGAGGAAGGTATTATAGAGGGAGAATGATGAAGCTGAGAAAGCAAAAGAAGCTGCTGAGCCTTCAAATGTTCAAGAAATAATCACTGAAACTGTTGTAGAGTCAATAGTAATTGAAAAATAGCATGAAAAGTGATGACAGAAGCTGTACGTCCTCCATAGATAAATCAAGCGGCTAAAGAGGCATATGTAGAGCCTGAGTTTACAAGTCAAGAAAGGAACATGATTAATGCTCTATATGATTCACAAGCTGAAGAAAAGGAGTATGATGAAGAAGAAAAAGTTGATGATGGTTGTAACATCCGTCAAAACGGATTTTACCAAACCCGCTCCGTTTATTAACCAAACAATCAGTTAAAAATTTCGTTGCAAATTTAATGCCCAAAATAATTTTAAACGATACATAATTAATTATTATATGGAAATATATAATTAGTTTTTGAAAAACTGTTAAAAATAAGAAAATAAAAATAAATTGTTTCTGCCGGGTTTCGAACCCGGGTCAGTCGCCGGGTCAAACAACATACTTAACACTCAACACTTAAACCACTGCGCCACTTGTATTCTTTGTTAAATGTTAGAATCATTTAATTCATAACATGTCTTTCCGAATTCAAAACCGGCGCCCAAATTTCAGTCGTCGGAAATCCCGCGATCTCGCCAATAATTTACGACTTTTTCAGTTATAACGTAAAACTTAATCGCTACATCGGTTATAACCGACGTCTGAGTCTGCGACACAAGTTATAACCGCCGGAGACTTTCTAACCGACGAATCAAGTCGAAAATTGGACCAAGTTCATCGATAACCTGCCTTATAAATACCCCCTCGAACCTCTGCAAACTTTTTCGCTCAAAACCGCACCCTTTCTCGGCGAAAACTCACTCGCCGGAAATCTTCTGCTCATCGCCGGAAAACCGAACCCTCCACTTCTAAGCCTTACTGAACCCCCTGAGCTTATACCGAAGTCACCCACATCCTTTTCAAGCTTGCTGAAGACTCTCTGCTGCAAGACACACGACGCCGGAACCTTTTGCTGTCGCCGGAGTTCTACCGGAAAAACAGAGGAGTTCAGTCGGTATACCTTACGCCTAATTTCTCTTTCTTTTTATTTATATCTCACTTGTAATTAACTAAAAACGCTAAAGAAACCGATTAAAACATTGAACCAGTCGGACTTCCGATTCTGGTTAAAATCGACGAAGAAGACGAAGTCCTGTAATGTTTAAGTATAATTAAAATCAAGTTATAACTCGGGTTAGACACACAGTCCAGCGGTGGACTGTGTGCACAATAAACACACTAACGTCTCGAGTTCGAATCTTGTCCCACGCATGCTGCCTTAATAAAAATGCCTTTTTTGTTAACCGAACCGGAGTCACCACTGGTATATGTTAAGTATAATAATAACCGGAATAATAACCAAGATAGACACACAGTCCATCGGTGGACTGTGTGTATGTTTAAATCACAGGTCACGAGTTCGAGTCCGGGCTACCGCACCGGCCCGGATAATTATTAAACTTTTTAAATAAGTCAGAATTGAAAATACTTAGTTTGTGTTAAGTATAATAAAAATCAGTTAAGTTAACAAGTTGGACACACAGTCCAGCGGTGGACTGTGTGTTAGCATAAGCCACAGGTCCCGGGTTCAAGACCTGTGGAGCGCACCGAGTCACGGATTAAAATCGTTTTTAAGAAATAAAGGATTTTCTGTTTAATCTAATTAATATATAAATATAATTAAAAACAGAAATATTTCGAGTTAGACACGTAGCTCAGTTGGTAGAGCTGCGTGCACGCGTACGGGAGGTCTCGGGTTCGAGCCTCACTCAGCGCACATATACACGCATACGAACCGGTCAAACAGTCAAGGTCAATGGTCAACGGTCAACGGTCAAAAAAGTCAATTTTTTTATTATTTTTATTTATTTATTTTAATTAAAAATCAATTAAAAATACTTAAAAATAACATTTTTAAGGTTAGAAAATAGCCTTAAACTCACAAAAATACACCCAACAATCCTACTAAAATGGATTAATAAAATCCGTTTACTTACCGAACCATAATGCTATTTATCTAGGTTAATTTCACTCGTGGTTAAAACCACTTCGCGTGCATTCAACATCATCAACCGAACGCACCCACTGTGAGTGAATCTTACAACTCCCCGTTTTTAATTACACGTTTTGGGGTGTGTCATGTGTCACAAAATAATTAACTCGTTTATTTAAACTTGTGCCATACCATATCGTGATCTAAACTTAGATTGTTTATATTGTTGTAATTATGTATTTCGTTATGTCAACTTATATGAAATTCATTTATTAAGCCCATCAGTTCCTCGTGGTAGACGAGTTGAACAACGCGTGCCTCAAAACCAATCCATTATTGTTCATGTGTGTATTATTGAGTTTATATTGTTTGTAGTTATGTCCTTCATATATCATGTTTATGCAATTCATTCATTAGGCCCATTAGTTCCTCGTGGTAGACGAGTTGAGCAACGCGTGCCTCAAAACAAATCCATTATTATTCATGTGTGTTTTGTTTGATATTAAATTGATTTATGAATAAGTTTACATCTATTTTTACTCATGTGTGGTTGTGCACTTATTTCATAATCATTTAAATAAACTTGTTCAAATGTTTTCCATAGGATTCACTCGCCAACTTTTTGTTAATCCAAAAACCCTTTTACACATGATACAGGTGAACAGGATGAAGCAAGGAAAACATAGGAAATGCCTTAGAAGAAAACAAAGAAGCTTAGATTGATGTTAGGTCATGATGTATTTATGGTTGTAAAGTTCCTATTAAATTGTATTAATGAATATGAAACGTATAATAAATGTCATGAGCTTTGATGATAACCCAATCATGCCCCGGTCACCTTTTCCGCTGCGGGTCGGGGTGTGACAGATTGGTATCAGAGCCATGACTATAGGGATATAGGATAGGTTATTAGACCCTTAGAGCCTATACTATAGTCTGCCTAAATTTTAATTGATTAGGTGGTTGCATACAAACTTGTGATATTTATTTGTTTCATATTTGTTTATACTTGCAGTCAAACATACATACTTATATACATATTCATTATACATATATCAATGTTCATATATTCAATTCATTTTCATACTCTCATTATTCAAAGATTTTGTTGCAATTTTCAAATCTCATCAAAGTAAGTTCTGCGACGGGCATGTAGTAACTGGAAGGGTACAAGTACCGGTAGTCGGAACGTCCTGTCTAGGTTGGCATTCGTATAAATCCAATATAACGGACCAGTTTGCCTACCTAGGGACCAACGATGAGAGTACGAAGGACCTATTAGGCCAGAGCATGCCACACCAAACTTCATTCGAACTAACCCCACTTTGAGGTGTCACCGTATCTACACCTGGACACACTTCGAATATCACACGTTGTATACATATTTCTCGATTTTCTCCGGGTTTTAGTGTACGCAACCAGGCAAACCCATGCGAACCAAATGAAAAACCGGTATTCATGGGGGCCCACATGATTACAAAGGTAAAGTATAGCGGCATGTAGGGCCTAATGGCGAGCAAAGCCCAAGACATCCTATGGATGTAGTAGATTTATTTTTCTATAATTATTTTATGAATGTTCATTCCTAGTGCGACCCATGATCCCAAAAGCATCCAACTCATACTCTTGACATGTATTCCTTGTAGATGTCTTCTAACCACGCCCGTAGGAAGACGAGAGCAGGAAAAGCCCGCGAACGCATGGCTGCCCTAATCGCTCAACAAATGGCTGCAGTAATACCCAACATTGTAATCCAAGTCCAACAAGCACTTACCGCTAATCCTGTCAATCAGGAAAACCGAAACATTATCAACTCTCCCCCAAATACCACTAAATGCACCTACAAGCATTTCAAATCATGCGACCCTCCGAAATACAGAGGGACTGAAGGCGTCACCGCTCTCCTCCATTGGTTTGAAGAAATGGAGAACACCTTTCTAAATTGCGATTGCCCCGATGATCGCAAAGTGCGTTATGCTACTGGTCGTTTATATGGAATAGCACTTACTTGGTGGAATACAGAGAAGGCAAAACGAGGTGTTGAAGATGCTATAACTTAAGTTGGAATGAATTGAAGGAAATCATGACCACACGATTTTGCCCAAGGAGCGAAACCAAGAAATTAGAAGATGAATTTTATTCGTTGAAGCAAAAGGAAGGAGACCACACCACCTACAACAAAAGATTCATCGAGTTACATCAAATGGTTCCCAACATGTTCACTCCCCTCTACCGTTTGATCGAGCACTACATTCGTGGTCTTCCGTCAAAGATTCAAGACTCTGTAATAAGTACCTCGCCTGCAACTTTGGAAGCAGCAATGGAGCTAGCAACAGCGCTCACCGAGAACCGAATTCGGAACAAAGACTTCAAGGAGGAGAAGAAGAAGGATAAAGCACCGACTGAAACCTCCGACTACACCCAAACCGAATCCCCTTCTCAACCCAACTCTAAGAGAAAAAGAGACGGGCAACTTTTCGCTGCTATCAAACGAAATCAACCAATTTCACACGCCATACCCATCCAAGCTATCCCAATCACTCAAGTGGCACCCAACTCAACTTACCCAAATAAGAAACCATATCTTGGGCCTCACCCTCGATGCAACAACTGTTTTTACCACCATCCCCTTACCTTACCTTGTCGACTATGTGCAACTTGTGGACGCTATGGTCATTTGAGCAAGGTTTGCCGCACCTTTCAAAACCAAATCTCTTCCCCTACTCAAACCATGAACCAAACCTATCAACAACCCCAATACCCCATGTTCCCATATGTTCGAGCTTGTTTCAATTGTGGCGACCCTACCCACTTTAGAAACACATGCCCTCAATTGGTTAACGTCATCAACACTCAAGCTCAATCAAACCCAGTTAACCAAGTAAACCAAGAAAACCCAACCGCTAGGCCACCAGCAAGAGGAAGAGTCTTCAACATCAACGCCAATCCTGTCGAAGATAATGACGGCCCAAACGAAGATACCCAACTAGTCCTCTTCACCGAAGATCCAGATTCAACTCCTATCGTTTAGTTTTATGTTTTTCTTTATCACATAGAACCAAACATAACTTAAGGATAAAGCCAATGAAACTTTGACAAGAATATGGTGGATACGCCGCTGGTACTTCCTATATATAAGTATTCTTGTCAAAGGATCAGAAGCATTATCTGGCGGTTATGAGAGGTTCCATGTGTAGACTGTTAGAGTAATTATTGTTTATTATTTTCAGTACATGCAATTTCATAGGCAGCCGCTCCCCATTACATTATGAGCGTTGAGCATGTTCCCCATTTTATTATGAGGTTGAACCTGGCGTGCCTACATACGATCGGCTCCGTTGATTGAGCCTTGATCGCACAGACATTTTCATTTTCAGTACATGCATTACGATCGGCTCCGTTTGATTGAGCCTTGATCGCACAGACATTTTCATTATCAGTATCTTGTGGTTGTTGTGTTTGTTGTAGAGTCGCATAGAACTAATCATAACTTGCGGATAAAGTCAATGAGAATTTGACAAGAATATGGTGGATACGCCGCGGGTACTTCCTATATATAAGTATTCTTGTCAAATGATCGGAGGCATTATCAGGCGGTTATGAGAGGTTCCATGTATAGGCTGTTTGTGTGATTGTTGTTTAGATTAAGTTTATTATTTTCCGTACATGCAATACGATCGGCTCCGCTTGATTGAGCCTTGATCGCACAGACAATTTCATTTTCAGTACATACAATACGATCGGCTCCGTTTGATTGAGCCTTGATCGCACAGACATTTTTCATTTTCAGTATTTATGAGTTTGTTGTATTGGTTGTAGAGTCACATAGGACTAATCATAATTCACTGATAAAACCAATGAAAATTTGACAAGAATATGGTGGATACGCCGCTGGTACTTCCTATATATAAGTATTCTTGTCAAATGATCGGAGGCATTATCAGGCGGTTATGAGAGGTTCCATGTATAGGTTGTTTGTGTGATTGTTGTTTAGATTAAATTTATTATTTTCAGTACATGCAATACGATCGGCTCCGCTTGATTGAGCCTTGATCGCACAGACATTTTCATTTTCAGTACATGCAATACGATCGGCTCCGTTTGATTGAGCCTTGATCGCACAGACATTTTTCATTTTCAGTATTTACAAGTTTGTTGTATTGGTTGTAGAGTCACATAGGACTAATCATAACTCACTGATAAAACTAATGAAAATTTGACAAGAATATGGTGGATACGCCGCTGGTACTTCCTATATATAAGTATTCTTGTCAAAGGATCAGAGGCATTGTCAGACGGTTATGAGAAGTTCTATGTAGGATTTAGTATTTTCTTGGTAACTAATCATAACTTGTGGATAAAACCAATGAAAATTTGGCAAGAATATGGTGGATACACCGCTGGTACTTCCTATATATAAGTATTCTTGCCAAAGGATCAGAGGCATTATCAGGCGGTTATGAGAAGTTCCATGTAGGATTTAGTATTGCCTTGGTTGAAATTTGTGTTACATTTATATCATCTTGCTATTTAAAGAAATTGGATTGTGATCAATTTCTATATAAACTAACCTCTCCATCATAACAAACGAGAGAGGAACTGCCACCATTCAAACATATATGCTATCAGAATGTGGGTTCAAATATTAGCTGTTGTGTTTATTTATGTTCTATAGTCATAGAACCAATCATAACTTACTGATATTAGCTGTTGTGTTTATTTATGTTCAAATATTAGCTGTTGTGTTTATTTATGTTCTATAGTCATAGAATCAATCATAACTTACTGATATTAGCTGATGTGTTTATTTATGTTCAAATATTAGCTGTTGTGTTTATTTATTTTCCATGTAGGTTGTAGTATTAGAGGTTTTGCCTTAGGATATAACCATATCCTTCCAAACATATCCAAACTCTTATGCATGATATCATAGTTAGCGAATCAATTCTGCTTATCAATACTTTTACAGTAGGCAACAAAAAGTGATTCCTGTAATAGGGTACTTAACCCTTACAAGGAACGTTACCGCCTCAAACAAAAACTTAAAACTTTACTTTTTCTAAGCATGTAACTGTCAAACTAAACACCATCATTCTTTTCGTCAAATATATCACTATTTAAATTTCGGGACGAAATTTCTAAAAAGCAGGGGATACTGTAACATCCGTCAAAAACGGATTTTACCAAACCCGCTCCGTTTATTAACCGAACAATCAGTTAAAAATTTCGTTGCAAATTTAATGCCCAAAATAATTTTAAACGATACATAATTAATTATTATATGGGAATATATAATTAGTTTTTGAAAAACTGTTAAAAATAAGAAAATAAAAATAAATTGTTTCTGCCGGGTTTCGAACCCGGGTCAGTCGCCGGGTCAAACAACATACTTAACACTCAACACTTAAACCACTGTGCCACTTGTATTCTTTGTTAAATGTTAGAATCATTTAATTCATAACATGTCTTTCCGAATTCAAAACCGGCGCCCAAATTTCAGTCGTCGGAAATCCCGGCGATCTCGCCAATAATTTACGACTTTTTCAGTTATAACGTAAAACTTAATCGCTACATCGGTTATAACCGACGTCTGAGTCCGCGACACAAGTTATAACCGCCGGAAACTTTCTAACCGACGAATCAAGTCGAAAATTGGACCAAGTTCATCGATAACCTGCCTTATAAATACCCCCTCGAACCTCTGCAAACTTTTTCGCTCAAAACCGCACCCTTTCTCGGCGAAAACTAACTCGCCGGAAATCTTCTGCTCATCGCCGGAAAACCGAACCCTCCACTTCTAAGCCTTACTGAACCCCCTGAGCTTATACCGAAGTCACCCACATCCTTTTCAAGCTTGCTGAAGACTCTCTGCTGCAAGACACACGACGCCGGAACCTTTTGCTGTCGCCGGAGTTCTACCGGAAAAACAGAGGAGTCCAGTCGGTATACCTTACGCCTAATTTCTCTTTCTTTTTATTTATATCTCACTTGTAATTAACTAAAAAACGCTAAAGAAACCGATTAAAACATTGAACCAGTCGGACTTCCGATTCTGGTTAAAATCGACGAAGAAGACGAAGTCCTGTAATGTTTAAGTATAATTAAAATCAAGTTATAACTCGGGTTAGACACACAGTCCAGCGGTGGACTGTGTGCACAATAAACACACTAACGTCTCGAGTTCGAATCTTGTCCCACGCATGCTGCCTTAATAAAAATGCCTTTTTTGTTAACCGAACCGGAGTCACCACTGGTATATGTTAAGTATAATAATAACCGGAATAATAACCAAGATAGACACACAGTCCAGCGGTGGACTGTGTATATGTTTAAATCACAGGTCACGAGTTCGAGTCCGGGCTACCGCACCGGCCCGGATAATTATTAAACTTTTTAAATAAGTCAGAAATGAAAATACTTAGTTTGTGTTAAGTATAATAAAAATCAGTTAAGTTAACAAGTTGGACACACAGTCCAGCGGTGGACTGTGTGTTAGCATAAACCCCATGTCCCGGGATCGAGACCTGTGGAGCGCACCGAGTCACGGATTAAAATTGTTTTTAAGAAATAAAGGATTTTCTGTTTAATCTAATTAATATATAAATATAATTAAAAACAGAAATATTTCGGGTTAGACACGTAGCTCAGTTGGTAGAGCTGCGTGCACGCGTACGGGAGGTCTCGGGTTCGAGCCTCACTCAGCGCACATATACACGCATACGAACCGGTCAAACAGTCAAGGTCAATGGTCAACGGTCAACGGTCAAAAAAGTCAATTTTTTTTTATTATTTTTATTTATTTATTTTAATTAAAAATCAATTAAAAATACTTAAAAATAACATTTTTAAGGTTAGAAAATAGCCTTAAACTCACAAAAATACACCCAACAATCCTACTAAAATGGATTAATAAAATCCGTTTACTTACCGAACCATAATGCTATTTATCTAGGTTAATTTCACTCGTGGTTAAAACCACTTCGCGTGCATTCAACATCATCAACCGAACGCACCCACTGTGAGTGAATCTTACAACTCCCCTTTTTAATTACACGTTTTGGGGTGTGTCATGTGTCACAAAATAATTAACTCGTTTATTTGAACTTGTGCCATACCATATCGTGATCTAAACTTAGATTGTTTATATTGTTGTAATTATGTATTTCGTTATGTCAACTTATATGAAATTCATTTATTAAGCCCATCAGTTCCTCGTGGTAGACGAGTTGAACAACGCGTGCCTCAAAACCAATCCATTATTGTTCATGTGTGTATTATTGAGTTTATATTGTTTGTAGTTATGTCCTTCATATTATCATGTTTATGCAATTCATTCATTAGGCCCATCAGTTCTCGTGGTATACGAGTTGAGCAACGCGTGCCTCAAAACCAATCCATTATTATTCATGTGTGTTTTGTTTGATATTAAATTGATTTATGAATAAGTTTACATCTATTTTTACTCATGTGTGGTTGTGCACTTATTTCATAATCATTTAAATAAACTTGTTCAAATGTTTTCCTTAAGATTCACTCGCCAACTTTTTGTTGATCCAAAAACCCTTTTACACATGATACAAGCAAGGAAAACATAGGAAATGCCTTAGAAGAAAACAAAGAAGCTTAGATTGATGTTAGGTCATGATGTATTTATGGTTGTAAAGTTCCTATTAAATTGTATTAATGAATATGAAACGTATAATAAATGTCATGAGCTTTGATGATAACCCAATCATGCCCCGGTCACCTTTTCCGCTGCGGGTCGGGGTGTGACAATGGTGATGATGATGATTACGACATGATTTTTTTATAACAAAAGTAATGGTGATGCTGATGTATCTACTAGTAAACAAAAAGAAGTTAAAATTTGTCAACATTGAAACAAACAAACATCAAAGACTCAAGAAAGTAAAAGTTCATCCAAATAATAAGGGGAGTCTAGGAGTGATAATGAAAAGAAGCAAGCTTTAATTGAATATTTAGGTGGAGATATATGAATCATCACAGATGCAGTACCATTCACATCTGTTCTTGGTAGTCCAGTTGCTTCACAATTTCTACAGAAAGATTACGATGTTGAAGAAGTAGAGTTTGTACATAACTATTCAAAAAGAAGAATTAACAAAACTCTATAGAATTCGAGAAGAAGATTTTGTATTGGAGTTTTAAACTGATCTTGAAGATATTGGTAAAGTAGACAAAGTTGATAAAGAATATGTTTTTGAACCTTTTGTTAACGCTAACATTTACGATCGAGTAAAAATAGAAAATATATAATGATGATGAAGTTCGCTATGCCAACAACAAAAATGAAGATTTTCCTACTTTCAATGAAGTTTTTTCTCAAGAACTTGAAGACATTCTGAAATAAAAAGTTGAAGAAAAGCAGGGAGATGTTCCGGTTATTGATGAAGTAGATGTTGTTGTTGACAAAACGAATTGGTTTAAAGAAATGAAGACGGAAAAAAAGTTTTTATGACCGTTGAAGTTCTTTACTCAACACAAAGATATCTCAATGGGCGACATCATTAGATGGATATGGATTCAAAAACATCGATGTATTGAAATTAGATATGAGTACGACATTCAATATTTTAGGTTCATCAACGACATAAAATCTTTACCTTGGTGGATGTAAAGGAGTTGGGTTGGATTAGGCTAATAAACTGCAATTTAAATGGTTATAATCAGCATGTGCTAAGGTTTATCAAGAGGGAAGCCAAAACGGGGTTCAAACACTAGAAATGGCAACAACTAGAGCGTAATGTATAAACACAGAAATCGATCCGGAAAACGGAAAATACGTGGTTACGCTGAAATACAAGAACCCAAATACTTTGAAGTTGATACTATTCCACAAGATGGAACACAATGTTTATGAATTCTTTAAGTGGTGGTACTATGACAATAAATTAGAGGGGTAGTGATAATTCTGCATAGGGAAGGCCACTGAGGACGATTGAAGTATATGATCCAATGTGGATAGTGAATATGTCAGAGAAAGACATAGAGATTTTATTCTTCAACAGAACTTTCTACGAGATGCGAGATCGTGAGCAAGCATTACAATTTAAATGAGTAGTACATGTATGCTTTGCTTATGAGATTCATTGTAGAAGGATGTGAAAGTAAATGGAGAGCATTGGAAAAAAAAGAGGAAAAGAAGGATAAGAAGAGAAAGGAGAAGACAAGAGAAAAAAAGAGAAAGGGAGCATCTATTTCAAGATACCAATTTCAGAAACATCCGAAGACTGAGAAATCATAGTAGTAGAGTTTTGAAGAACATCGAATGGAATATTGAAAGAGGATATTTGGACTGGATTGAAGGTTGAAGAATGAAGATTTTGAGACTCACAAAAGACAAGACTGCGGCAATATCCAAGGGGGAATTTGTTAGTACAATAATGTCTAATTCCTGCGTCTTTTGTAATGGTCAATTTGTTTATAGGGCAGTACATTTGTTATGTGTTAGTTTTTGTTTTTAATTAAATGTAATCTACTCATATGCACGCAGGAGTCACGCGTACACATGATTAGTACGTGGGTAGGAGTCGTGCATACAAGGGTCATGCGCCTATAAATAGGTGAGTCATGCGCTTGAACCTTATAGCTTTTGATTTTGGAGCTTTTGAAAGGAACTACTACTGTAATGAAGTGCTGCTCAATTCTAATATGAAACATTATATTTACATTTTTCAGCATAATACAACACCAATATATGAATTCCACACTTATATTCATGTCGTAGTTTTCGTTTACGTCAATTCAACGTCTACGACGTGACGTGCAACGATCCCTAAACTATCAAATGCAGAATCTGATACACAACTCGATTCTATGGACATTAAGAAGCAATCCATGTATGATAAATAAGTTTGCAACTTAGTTGATATTCCTCCAAATAACAAGGCTTTAAGGACTTAATAGGTTTTCGAGAAGAGAGTTAACATGGTTAGAAATGTACATAACTACACACTTTCAAAGAACTACCACCAGAAATGGGGTCTACCTTTACATAAAGAAGTGATTTTGAGGAAATGCTCTCTCTTGTTGCCACACTTAAATTTATTAGAATGCTAATTGCTATCACAGTTTATTATGAATTTATGGTTATCGTATATGCCAACCGGATGTTAAAATTGCGAAGATATCTTTGGTATATAATAAAGGCTTTATTGCTCCTAAACACCCTAACAAAGTAAGTAATCTTAAGAAATCTGTTTATGGACTAAAACAAGTTTTTTTAACAAAAAATTTCTTTTAGTCCTTGTCATCTATTGGACTTTTACCTAAAACCTCTCCTTTCATAACCTAAGGTGTTTAAAATTTGAAATCTTTGTTTAGATGAAAAAAATCAAAGAAGTTGATTGTATCAACTATGTATTTACAAGAAGGCTAGTGGGAAGATAGTTGTTTTCTTCATATTGCTAAAGGAAAGTATGCTCTTATACCATAATAACCCTTCCAGAAGTTAATTACATTGTATATATCAATTAAGGATTACAACCATACATAAATAGAAAATCTAACCACAATCAAATATCTTGTAACTTAGAAACGTAGTCATACAGACAATACAAAGCATATACGAATTATATAAGCACTAATAATATCTTCAAATAAATATCTATCAATGATCGTGCCTTTTGATCCAAATATTCCACGTAAGCATGCATCCAAACAACACACTCCAAAGAATGCTAAAAATGTGTATTATTTATATTTCACTATCTCAAGTTCAAGAAGCCTGTAGAACAACAATTGATATGAGATAAGTACCATGTATGGCCAAGAATTGACATAAATATACAGTTGTGTTGAAGGCAACATGGAGTTATAGGTGACACGTGACAATAATACATATGCTATGGTATCGTTAGTCATTTGTTTCATAATTAAATAAAAAAGTACCTACAGACATTTGTTTCATAATTAAATAAAAAAGTATCTAATAACATATAAGGCGATAATTTTTATAAAAAACGAGATCAACCATTTATGAGGTGTTGCTATACTTTATGTAAACGTTGTTAAACTTCTGGAATAACTTTAAAGACATTGATGCTAATAACACAACGTATGTTAAATTTAATAAATTACTTTAATAAAAATCTTATATACTTGAGCAACTTCCACAACTATTACCCTTCTATTTTATAAGCTTACGTAAACAAAATTGAGAGTCGAGCTTATACGCATGCTAGAAAGACGTAATAATATGAACCAAGGATCAAATATTTAGTTAATGAAAAGCATATCTTATTTTATCCAAATTGTATTAAACTTTAATACTTTTTGTTGTAATGAACTTTTAAATACAATTAATATTTAGAACTCTTTTTTTCTAATTTAATCTATAAAAGACATAAATTAAAAAGTTAGGTTCTAAAACATGGTTGCATGAAACGGTATGTTAATATATCCAACAAAATTGATGTAATTCCATAGTTTCCTAAACACTCATCTCTTAAAAAACAAAGGGTTGGATAAATGCGTCCTTCTTTTTTAATTTTTCTATCCCCTCCCCCTTTTCATAAAAAAAAAACATTATAGAACTTTTTAAACTTCACCCCTATAAAAATCCATTCCTCACACTTTTTTACGGTAGTATTAACAACCAATACTCTCTTTAACTCTAGATTTATACACCCAAAATCTGTACTAGCTTGGGTCAGGTCTTCTTACTTCGTGCCCGTATAACCCCATGTCGAGAATTAAATGGGTGACGCGCTTGGATCTCTTGAAAACTCATATTGTGCGTCGAGAAATAATCCCTAAATTGGACTCTGGTCCTAATTCATCTTCAATATCAAGGAATGCTTAATTTCACCACAAATGCCACCATCACCAGCCGACCATGTACCATTGGCGCTCACTACCACATCAACGCTGTAAGCGAGGATTCCTCTATATGGCTTTGCAAGTATTTGGCCTTTTCGGTTCACCTTTCTCTTTTTTTTTGGGAAGGAATGGTTGTAGAAAAACTGAAAAGCTAAACTGTGGATAAGTCATATAACCTCTTTAGGTTAATATTTTATCTTAACAATCTTTGAAAGGATCGGTTTGCGTTTGGGCTGGAAGGTTCCTGTTTTATGAGGAAGTTGCAAACAAAAAAGAGGCAAGGGGTTGGGTGTGACTGGTTTTTAATTGAGTCTGCAAACATGACTGGAATATGACAATATGAATTGTGATGGGTGGTGGCGGGGATATACATAAGTTAATTGGGGTGAGATTGACTGGTGCTATACATACATAATTATAATATTGATTATATAAAAAGTTAACTGATGGAAGATATCATTTAAGAGAACTCGTGTAGGCTTCAAGGGTCTGTCTAAATCTTATTCTATTAATCAGTGTAGAATATTTTTTTTGATGGAATCGATATATAACACGTATATATCTCAAATTCTCAATATTTAAATTATGGGAAGTTGCCTAATGCATTTAAAAAAATAGAAAATACAAGGTTTAAATTTATTTAGATACTAGGGGATGTTTGTTTTTTTTTGAAAAACTCTTTTTAACCACTTATGTCTGCCCAATATAGATCACACGCAGACGTTTGAATCTACAGTGTGCTTGTTTTTTCGAAAACCTTTTATTAAAAAAGGTCTGCGTGACCTCTTGATGCAGACATGGATCAAGGTCTTCTCCTCTTCTCCATTCTTTTTTCCCCAGATGTAACAAACACACCGAAACCCTAGTTCCTTCTCCATTTCCTCCAACTCAGTCGTCACTCCTCCTCTTCCTACGCTGCCGACCGTCCTCCTCCTCCTTCCTCTCTGACGGTCGTCCTCCTGCACACCGCTGGTCGTCCTCCTCCTCCACGCCGCCGGTCATCCTCCTCTTCCTACACTGACTGTCCTCCTCCTACGCCGCCGCCGACCGTCCTCCTCCTACGCCGCCGCCGACCGTCCATCTTCTCCTATGCCGCCGACCGTCCATCTCGTCCTACACCGCCACCGACCGTTCATCTCCTCCTACGCCGCTCGTTCCTGCTCCACGTTAGTGCGACAGAGGCAAGGTTTGGCTGGATCCTAATGAAGGAAATGAAATCTCAATGGCGAATTCATGTAAATTTTCTTTTTGTTTATGTTTTCGTTTTGTTTTTTTATTTGTTCTTGTAAACGGTGATTGTTTGTTGTAACTTTTTTGTGTTGTTAAGGCTTTAGTTGATGGATTTGATATGTTAAGTTGTTTGAGGTTGTTGTTTACGGTTGTTTAGATATTGTGCGCTGATTTTGGAGCTGAAATTGGTTGATAGTTTTGTGATTTTTGTTAGGATTTGATTATGTGTTAGGCTGGATCATAATATGGAAGTTTGAAGTTATTTGCTTCAATCTGAAAAACAAATAGTCTTCTTCTTGCAGACTGCGGAGGTTCGGTCCACCCCTTCAGCTACAGATGTCTAAAGATGTGGTCCGCATACTGAAGACGTTTTACCTCTGAAAAAAACAAACAACACCTAACTTGAGGGGGGAGCGTATCTAGAATTTTTTTTAAAAAGGGAGTGCAGCTAGCAACATCCTAAAAAACAATTAAGGGTTATTATGGTGTCACATCCCACAAACGTCGCCGTGGACATACCAACGTGGTAGTGACAGAGGTTGGTACCCATAAGTATCTTAGTGGACGACGCAATATTTATTTTTGGACATGTAACTTAATTAAAACATAATGTTTTAAACATAAACACAAACATAACTTAGTAATGTGATCCCTTATGGATCTTAATACAAGCGGACACAAATAGTTGTCAAAAACATTATTTAATATGAAATTGCATCAACAACTACAAGACAAGCCAAAATCCTAAAGTCAATCTCATCTACATGAAAAACACGTAAAACTAAAGTGTCAACACAAATATGTATATATATATATATGTGTGTATATATATATATACATATCAATTCACGCAAAGTGCCTCAAATAGGGTTGATTATGGTGCCTGCCTCATGAAATATATATATAGGATAAGGATCTGTAAGGAACCATCCTTTTATTGCTAAAAAACACACAAAAATAACTTTTTATTATCTTTTAAATCACTATATTTCGTCACAAAAAAAATTTCGAGTAACAATTATCGATTCAGATGTGCATATGTATCATTTCTTTGACAAATTTCGTAATACATTACTAGTATTAGACAATTGCACTTTCATTTACACTACCATTCATAATACTCTACTTTTTACATTACCAATACTAGAAATGCACATGTGCATCTATATGTATGAACATGATACAACGTGTTTTGGTATACTACTATGAATACACTTTCCGTTTCATCTATCGTAGCATCCATAATACACTACATTACCTCTTATCATCCATAATACAATACCATTACCTTCTACCATCCATAATATAATACCATTACCAATATGTATAATATTTCCACTTTATACACATGTACATCAACACCCTTCATACCATCCAAACAACATATTACATCATAAAGTGACAAATATAACCAAACCATCAACCACTAGATATAACTAACTAAAAAACATGTATATGAGCCTACTTTATCATTCAAAATGACAAACTTTTTGTAGCCAAACACTTTATACCATGGTTATACATAATAATGCACATATGCATTTTTAATATTGGTAATGTAAAAAGTAGTGTATTACGCATGTTAGTGTAAATTAAAGCTCAACTGCATAATACCGGTAATATATTACGGAATTTGTCAAAGAAATGATACACATGCACATGTGTATCGATAATTGTTACTAATAAAATACTTTTTTATTGACGAAATATAGCGATTTTTTTTAAATATTAAAAAAATTTGTGTGTTTTTAGGTATTTTTTGTGTTCACATTGGTTCTCGTGGTTCTTATACTGAAAGTGGTTCTCAAATGAACCCTACCATATATACACAGACACACACACACACACACACACATATATATATATATATACATATATATATATATATATATATATATATATATATATATATATATATATCTTACTAAAATGATAAATTTACTATTTTGCGTTGTAAAAATTTCTCGAAGTCCCAACCGAGATGTAGGCCTATTCTGATACCTACTGTCTTGAGAGCAGGCAAATTTGTCACAACTTAGATTTAAATATCATTAAATTTATACAGTCGTTTTACCCCAAACATTGTAATTCTCCATGTTCTCCCCGCTACAATTATTTATATTCCGTTTATTGTCGTTTTCTTCGAAAACAATTTTATAACATTCACATTCCAAAACCATGTTTTCCTCGAAAACACAACACATCATTTCAAACCATATTTTACTCGAAAAATATAATAATAATTTATTAAAAGGCATGTTTTATATAAAACATATTATATCCTTTTTAAGGCGTGTTTTTTCCCACAAAACATTACACAGAACAATAAGAGAGGGGTAGTGACACTCACCTTTGGGTGTGTTTTCAACTAGCACAATTCCACAAAATTCGTCTACACGTACTAATTTCAAATAGGAACGATTTAATGATCAAATATTCTAAAGTCCTTAAGTTTCTCCAAACCTTAAGATTTTTCACATAATTTGAGATTTTCTCGAAAAGTCTTTATTTTGGCTATGTTCCGTGAGTTTGTGTGTGTGTGTGTGTGTGTATATATGGGTGGGGTTCGGCTACAAAGTCATAAAACACCATAATTTCAGCCATAAAACACACTAAAAATCCACAAAGAACATAGCGAAGATCAATAACACAATATCCAAACCCTCACATTCCAAAAAAACTTCAAACACAACATCATAGAACTATGAATATAACACACAACATGATAATCAACATAAAACACACTAATGTTAGTTATTCAATAACAAAAGCCTAATCATACAAAACACAACACAAAACCCAAAAATATAACATTTTAGTAATCTTCACGTTGTTATTTGTAGGTTTTGAGTGTGTTTTATAGTTGATATTTTGGTGTTTTATGACTTTATTACACTTTGTAGGAAAAATGGACTTTGTAACCAACTCCCAACCTTATATATCTATATATGTATTAAGATCTTTGTGAACTTCAACGATTTTATTTGTGACCCTATTATGTTATATCCGTTATCACACCCGTTTATGTACAATACATCTACAATTTGTACTTTGTAACATATTTACAGAAACATTAGCATATCATCATAAAACATGAATTTCGCCAAAATATATATTTTATCATTTTTAAGCATTTTATACAGGCAATAACTTCACAAGTTAACCTATTGTAACACCCTGTGAAATCGTGTCCAATAGTATAATGACACGTGTTGTATTTTAAATATAGTCTGTTAAAGACCAATAAGGACTAAAGGCGTCAACATGCTCAATCTGAGCCTCTGAGTGACAGTCTGATGTCAACATGCTTAAATTATTAGCCTCTAAGTGATTGATATGTCAACATTCTTAAAACATTAGCCTCTGAGTGACTGATATGTCAACATGCTTGAAATTTGGCCTCTGAGTGACTGATACGTCAACATGCGCAGCCTCTGAGTGACATCGGAATCAACATGCTTATAATAAGCCTCTGCATGATCCTTTGCGTAGTCCTAACTCTCGTATGTCCCGTTTGTTGGACGAGAGTGATTAAATCCAATAATATATGAAAGTTGGATAATGGAGGGATTAAAAGTGTCAACATGTTAATTCATACCTCTGAGTGACTTTTTAACGAACCGAGGGCTCGACAATGTCCGGGCATAATCCCGGGTATGCCAAGTATTGGCTACGGAGGGCTAAAAGTGCCAAAAAGGTCTTTAAAAAGGTTTTCATAAGCTTTTATAAGTTAAGGGGTTGAAAGTGTCAAAGTTTGAAACTGGCTAAGGGGCGGTCGCGGGCCGGCGAGAGACTTGGTCTGTGTCTCTCGCGGGGCGGGAGAGGACCTCTACTGTAGAAAGTTTGCTTGGCTTCCAAACAAAACTGCCAAAACCATTAAAACCGAAACCATGGCTTCTCTAAACTGCTATGCCACGTTTTGGGACACTTGTAATCTTCTTCTTACACCCCTAAACACCTGGCTTCACCTTCTTTGAGCTCTCCAACTATAAATAGGTGTTCAAGTGCTTCATTCCAACTTGCACCTTTCTCATTAAATCACTCTTCTCCCTCCTCTGGAAGTTCTTAGCTGAAAGGAGCATCCAACTTAGTTCTCTTGCACCCTAGGAATCACTGGTAAGTGTTCCTTCTTTGTGCATTTTCGTTTATAGGCTTTTATAGCCAAAAGTCGGTTAAGACCATCTTGGTCCAGCCATTGTTCAAAATAAACAGGGCTAAGTGATCATAATAAGGTAGGTGTTAATCCCTATTAAGGGAACCTCCTAAAGATCACGTTTGCTAGACCAATTGACGGGTCAAAGTTAAGATATTAAAAAGTCAAACAGACTATTTTTCGGAAAATCATAAATTAATATTATATATGTTATGAAACCTGTTTTGACACTTAAAAAAGTTGGTAATAATTATTAAAACATGTAAGAAGATGTTCCGCTCGTCAATTTCAGTTCTAGGGTCGGTTCGAAACCGAAAGTCACGAACTGACCCGATTTAGATTAGTTACCTACTGATCTAAAGTTTCATTATGATCATAATATAATGTAGCATAACCCTCTGAGGTTATATTACATGATTATAATCAGAATCCAAGTTTATGCGCAAGTTCCATAATTATGCCATCTTTGACCAAAATGCCCTTTTTGCATAAAACAAGGTTTTAAATGGTAATGAACTTGAAAATGAGTTTTCTACTGATGTAATATTATAAGTAGGATTATTTGGGATGTTAAACCAAGTTATAAACTGAGTTTTCAAGCAAGTCCTTAAACTATGTCGATAAAAGGCGATTTTGGCGCTTGTGACTTATAAAATGGTTTTAATCAATCTAAATCAATTACCTACTGATATGTTATACTAAATAACATATTTTAAAAATTTAATCTGACCTTAACATCAATTTTTGTGAAAATCGCATAAGGACGCCATTTTACGACAAAAGTGCCATTTAAGCGCATAGTATGGTTTTAAACCATATTAATGGACCAAGACTTGTTACCTACTGATTTTAAAACTTATTTTAAACATCTTGACAGTAGATACATGTTATAAACTCACAATCCTAAATAATTTACGAACTATGTGTAAAATGACCAAAATGCCCCTTCGGTGCATAGTTTGGTGATAAAAGATAATTTACACATATAATTAATATCCTACTAATGTTATATCATAAATAAAGTATTCTTCCAGAATACTTATAATTATAACATTAAATTATATTCAAGTTCCTTCTATATGGTATGAAATTACCAAAACGCCCTTATCAGGTATAATTTCGTTTTAAAACCTTAATGGGCATACAAATTGATATCCTACTGATATCTTAACTTATTTAAAGTATAATGGCATATATAACTTGTCCATGACTTATCCGGTTACCCGATATATGCACACGGTTACGTATATGTAACCATTTTACGGAAATCAACCAAAACGGGTTTAACCTTGTCATATAAGTTTCAAAATCCAGAATGTTTATAGTTTACCCATATTATACAAGTCAAGTACTTGTCGGGTTTAAACTACATTCTATCCGATCATCGTTTAATCAAGCGTTATACGTAATGATCATGTACACTATTTGGTTCATAAGACCGTTAGTATATTAATTGGCTAGCTTATGCCATAATCCAGACTAGAGCCTTGCTGGTAAATGCTATCTGCACGTTGGTACTTTTTTATATGGCTGATTTATTAAAAATTAAAAGAAGAAGACTAGCTCAGGTAAATACTCTCGACTTGTTTTCCCTCTACGGGCTTGGGATACGGTAAATTATTACCTCTTGGTCTAAAATGAGGTCAATCGAATGCCCGCTTGTGGCTAGTAAACCCCATATTTCGTTTTAATCAGTTTTGTTTGATAACTTAAACATTGGGGGTTAAATTACCTTGTCCTGGATATCCTGGGCTCAATACATTAGTTATTGGCCACGACCTTAGCACGGGGTGTAGGCATACACCCTTTGATGCTCATATGCAATATGCCCAAGACGTTGGGATCACTCCTTCGAGAGTACCTGAGTGGTGTGTATTTAATCATGTCTCGGTTTCTGTCTCGGGCCCTTTATGTATTGACAAACATGTGAATCTGATAAAAAGGTTGAATTTCAACTTTCCCAAGTTAATAAAAGATTTTGTGCCGTTTTGCACTTAAAAGCATTTTAAAGTTTTCAAAATGAGTCAGTTGAGTGTATTTACCAGCGTAAGCTGACGTATCGTCCAAAGACTAAACTGCAGGTACAAGTCCAAAGACTAAACTGCAGGTACAATACGAAATAGGCCGGAAGCTGCTCGGTAGTGAATAAGAGGATCTTGCAAATCCTTAGATCTACCTAAAGTCTGTTTTATATTCTTTCTTGTACATTTTATGATCCGCCTATGGATCTTCTGTTATGAGCCTGTATCTTATTTTTTATTTCAAACATTTGGTTTGTAATAGTAATATTATTCCAAGACTTCCGCTGTGCTATGTTTAATTGACTATGATGTTATCAACTTACGTCACGATACTCCCCACCCGGGCCCACCGGTGTATGGATTTCGGGTTGGAAATCCGGGGTGTGACAGGGTTGGTATCAGAGCCAACGTTTGAGAGAGTTAAACAACTAGCCTTTGTGTTTAATCTCAAACTTACAAAGCACATTCCTTAGACTTCCGAGTCTAGGCTTTGACCTAGGATTTACTCATTTTATTATTAAGTTATTAGTATGTTTTTGAATTGATTTTAAACAGGAAATGCCGCTAAGAGTTCGAGGACGTGAAAAAGGACCCATGAGGGGAGGACCATCCGGCCATATCCCTTCAAATCCACATCAATCGAACCCTTACGAAGATTCGGTAGATTCATGGCCATTTGCCCAACACTCACCTACACATACTCAAAGTTCTTATCATTCTTACCATTCACACCACTCCTATCATTCTTATCATTCTTACCATGATGAGTTCAACCCAAACCAATACCTAAATACCCCTCCAGCTAATCAGAATCAGTTAAATCAACCTAACCCTATGGACGAAGACTCCGACCCGGAGATGCCGCCATCAGGATCGAACGTGCATCCTATCGAAATTTCTAGTGATTCCAATTCTTATGCTGGATCATCTTATCAAGGTCCTAATAAGTGGGACCAATACTGGGGTCAATTTACTTTTGCAAATACTCCTTCCCACCATTCACAACCACCTCCCGTGCAAGAAGATGTCCACATGGAACCGGTGGACCAACCCCAACATCCACCTGAGTCACCAAGCAGGAAACGTGGAGCACGTATGTCGGTACGTGCGGGCCAACGGTAGGGTTCGCTACCACCTTTGCCCAAATCTTACCCCATCATTCAAGAGGACCCACAAATGGGTGGACCCTCCAATGTTTCGCCTTTGGTGGAACCGACGCCAACACCAGTGGTTCAACAACCACCTTTGGGTTATAATAACCCAATTCCAACGTATCTGGGTGACACTGGATACGATCCTTTTAACCCAACGACCCCTATTGACTATCAAACACTTTCGCATGATCCATATATGCAAGCTATTATGCACAATGCACTTTACCCGTCTCCTTTCCCACCTACGTATCCACCGACTGGATATCCAACTTATGCGTACAAGTATCCGGTTAGCCACAACCTCAACCACAACCTCCGCCACCACTTGAGGGCATTAATGAGGCCTTAGAAAGAATGAAAGAAATGCAACAGCAGGCGGAGAAAAAGGAAAAGAAAACGAACAAATTTTTCTAGAAACTCTCCAAGCTGGTAAAGGGAAAGAAGGACGAGTGAAGTCTCTTCTAATTACATGTAGTCCATGCGAGGACATTGTTATTTCTTTTAGTCCCTGTGAGGACATGTTTATTTCCTTTAAGTCCTTGCATGGACAATTTATTTCATTTTCTAATATTGTAATTTCTTATGGAAATTTAATGAAGTATTTTGGAATTATATATATGTATGTATCCTTTTGATAACGAGCGTCTCGATTTTTACTCGAAATTTATGCTCTCCATATAATTCCAAAAAGATCTTAATTGTTTTGATTAGCCAAGTGGCACAGACCACACATATTGGCAAAATATATATATAAATGATAGTTAAGAACGGAAGGATCTTCTATCATGATAGTTAAGAGAAGTTATCCTTCTATCTAGAGGTGGTGGACTAGGATCAAGCCTCTAAGTCATTAAGGTCAATGCGACCGGGACTTATAATCAACCATTAAGATCCTCTTATGTTAACATTCAAGTAATGTGCATACTCTTGGTTGTGTGACTTGAGGAATCACACTAACCTTCCAGGTAATGGACTATGTCCTAACCTTATATAGCCCTTGTGATCTATTTGATCCCGGCTAAATAGCCATTGTAATCTATTTGATTCCGGCTAATATCACCAGTGCGGTGATAAAACATCCATTAGAGATGTATTTTAAATAGCCCTTGTGATCTGTTTGACCCCGGCTAAATAGCCCTTGTGATCTATTTGATCCCGGCTAAATAGCCCTTGTAGTCTAATTGATTCCGGCTAATATCACCAGTGCGGTGATAAAACATCCATTAGAGATGTATTTTATATAGCCCTTGTGATCTATTTGATCCCGGCTAAATAGCCCTTGTGATCTGTTTGATCCCGGCTAAATAGCCAGTGCGGTGACGAATATAACATCCATTAGAGATGTATTTTATATAGCCCTTGTGATCTATTTGATCCCGGCTACTATCATCAGTGCGAGGATAATTAAACATCCATTAGTGATGTATTACCCTTTCGGGTTATGATTTATTTTATATAGCCCATGTGATCTATTTGATCCCGGCTATTATCATCAGTGCGATGATAATTAAACATCTAATAGTGATGTAGTGCCTATGTGCCCTATTTTATATCCATTGGTGACACGCCTATGTGCCATAATCCATGTCCATTAGTGACAGGCCTATGTGCCATATTTTAAAATGTCCTTTGTGACATGCCTCTATGCTACATATATTTGTCAAATATGACAATGACAGTTGTGACATTGCAATCCCCTGTTTAATAATAAATGGACTATGTACAGATTGTAATTTGCCTAGGATGGTCCTATTAAGACCTAGGCCAAATATAGTTATATTAAGCCTAAGGGTTGTGATGTTATTCACATTAGCTAAATTAGGCAATGGATTTTTATATCCAATGTTTAAAAGCCGATATGTTGTTATACCATGGCTAAGAGAAATTTTATTGGTATTATAGAACCAAAGCTTTGAAGAATGGCTAATTCTAATGAGGCACAAAGTAGCCATCGGAATGTCAAAGACGCCAAAAATATAGCCATAAATGATAATGACTTCCAAGCACACATTGATGCGGCTATCGGAAGGGCCATGGGTAAGGCCATAGAAAACCTAAGAGAGTCGAGTGCTACTCGCTCTAAACCATTATCTATTCCACCATCGTCAGCTCATAGGGAGAGCTCCGTTCACTCTTCGAATGCGAAGAGTGAACCAAGGAAAATAGATTTCGCTGAAAGGTCTCGTTCCGTTAAAGATGGATTGTCTCCTGTAAACCCCGAGACTTTAATGGGAAAAAAGGAGCCGCAGAAGCCCTAAAGTGGCTGGACGAGATGGAGACCATTGTAGACATCAGCGGTTGTGCTGAAAAGGATGTGGTCAACTATGTATCATAGTCCTTTAAGGGCGATGCTCTAACATGGTGGAAGGCCATGATTCAGTCAACATGTAAAGTATACCTGTATAATCTGGGGTGGTCTAAGTTTGTGGACCTTATTAAGGAAACCTACTGCCCACCACATGAGGTGGAGAAATAGAGACAAATTTCTTGTCTCTATCAATGAAAAACCTAGATTGTTGGAAGTATGTTTGCGATTTCAATTCCGTATCTAGGTTAGTTTCCTAATTAATTAACCCTGAAACCAAACGCATTGCGCGTTTTATTAATGGGTTAGCGCCCAAGATTAAGGGCATGGTAAAGGCTGCTCAGCCTAATACCTATAGGTCTACTGTAGACCTGTCTCTCTCTCTCACCCTTGACTTAGTAAGGCAGAAGTCAGTTAAGCCAGAAACTGATGGGAAAAGAAAGAGAGAAGAAGACAACTCCCATAAGTTCAATAAGAAAAATAAAGGGAGATTTGGGCTCAAAGGGAACCAAGGCAAGTCGGCTATGATGCCATTTTGCAAGACTTGCAACTGCAAACACTGGGGACAGTGTACTTCTGATCCACAAGCTAGACCTTGTGGCATTTGCAACAGGAGAGGTCATAAGACCCTAGAATGTAAAGATCTTAAGGATGGTGTATGCTTTATCTGCAATGAAAAAGGGCATATTGCGACTAACTGCCCTAAGAATTCGAGGAATAATAATTCAAAGCCTGGAGAGGCCAAGAAGATAATTGAACGCGCTTTTCGACTGACTGCTAAGGAAGCTATTAATGACAATAATGTCATAACAGGTACTTTCCCCATTAACGATATTTATGCTAGAGTTCTTTTTTATTCGGGTGCAGATTGATCTTTTATTGATCATAAGTTTTGTAAACTGTTAAATTTACCCATAAGAACTCTAGGTAAAATCTATGAGATAGAATGATCGAATCCACATCTTCCATTCTTGATGGATGCCTGATATCCATTAAGAATCGTTCCATCCATTCCTATCTCTCTTCTGCCAATGAAATTGGCGGGGTTCGATGTTGTCTTAGGCATGGATTGGTTATCTCATAACCAAGCTCGTATTGCATGCCATAAAAAGCTCATCGAAATTAAAACCCCATCTGGTGAAGTAATCACCATCCTTGGAGACTCACACCATGGATTGCCAGACAAGGTGTCGTTATTTAAGGCATCCAAGTGTTTGAGAAGAGGTTGTGTTATTTACATGGCACAAGTAACCATTAATGGGCCTAAGCCGAACCTTAAAGATCAACCAGTTATCTCGGAATATTCCGATGTTTTCCTAGAGGAATTACCAGGCCTACCTCCAGACAGGCAAGTGGAGTTCAAGATTGATATTATACCAGGATCTGCACCAATATCTAGAGCTCCATATAGGCTAACTCCAACCGAAATGAATGAGTTAAGAGTTCAATTTGATGAACTCTTGGAGAAAGGTTTTATTCAACCTAGTTCCTCGCCTTGGGGAGCTCCAATCTTGTTTGTAAAGAAGAATGACAGTTTGATGCGAATGTGCATCGACTAACGGGAGCTGAACAAGTTAACGATCAAGAATAGATATCCTCTGCCTAGGATCGATGATTTATTTGACCAACTTCAAGGGGCTAGTTATTTCTCCAAGATTGATTTGAGATCAGGATATCATCAACTGAAGGTTAGGAGTGAAGATGTTCCTAGGACAGCCTTCAGGACCCGCTACGGTCACTTTGAATTCCTGGTAATGCCTTTTGGGCTCACAAATGCACCAGCAGCATTCATGGATCCCATGAATAGAGTTTGCAAACCGTATTTGGATAAGTTTGTCATTGTCTTATAGACGACATACTTATCTATTCTCATAATCAAGCTGATCACGAGAAACATCTTCGGTGCATCCTAGAATTATTAAGACAAGAGAAACTTTATGCGAAGTTCTCTAAATGTGAATTTTGGCTTAGAGAAGTCCAATTTCTTGGACATATGGTAAGTAAGCGTGGTATCCAAGTGGATCCCACCAAAATTGAAGCCATAATGAACTGGGAAGTGCCCAAGACCCCAACGGAGGTTCGTAGTTTCTTAGGATTGGCTGGTTACTATAGAAGGTTCATTGAGAACTTTTCAAGAATAGCCACTCCTTTAACTTCCTTGACCCGTAAGAATATTAAGTATAATTGGGGTCTAAAGCAACAATAATCTTTTGAGATTCTAAAACACAAGTTGAGCAATGCTCCTGTGTTATCTCTACTCAAGGGTATTGAGAACTTTGTTATCTATTGTGATGCTTCACACACCGGTATGGGCTGTGTGCTAATGCAAAACGACATGGTAATTGCCTATGCATCACGACAATTAAAAGTGCATAGAAGTACACCACCCATGATTTGGAACTGGGTGCTGTTATATTCGCACTAAAACTGTGGAGACATTACTTGTATGGTACGAAGTGTATTATATACACTGACCATAAAAGTCTTCAACACCTGTTCAATCAAAAGGAATTGAACATGCGACAACGTCGGTGTATGGAAACACTTAATGATTATGATTGCGATATTCGCTACCATCCCAGCAAGGCAAATTTCGTTGCCGATGCCTTAAGTCGCAAGGAAAGAATTAAGCCCATTAGGATTAATGCGAAGAGCATTGAACTCAAAAATAGCCTGAATGAAAAGCTATTAGATGCGCAAAAGCAAGCCCTATTAAAGGCTAATATCCCTAATGAGGGATTAGGCGGAACTATTGATCAATTAACGCCTGGAAAAGATGGGATCCTAAGATTTAATGATAGAATTGGGTTCCAATCTTTGGAGGACTTAGAGATCTAATGCTCCAAGAAGCGCATAGTTCAAGATACTCTGTTCATCCGGGTGGTGAAAAAATGTATCAAGACTTAAAGAAAAAATATTGGTGGATGGGTTTGAAGAAATCCATAGCCACTTATGTAGCTAAGTGTCTGACGTGTTCGCAAGTTAAGGCCAAACATTAGAAACCGTCAGGACTTCTACAACAACTTTAGATTCCACTTGGAAATGGGAAATGGTAACAATGGACTTGATTACCAAGTTACCTAAGACCAAATGTGGTAATGACACTATTTGGGTCATTGTGGATAGGTTGACTAAACCAGCACATTTCTTGCCAATCAAGGAAACGTATAGTTCTGACAAATTGGCTAAGTTGTACGTGGACAAGATTGTCCCTACACGGTGTGCCAGTATCTTATTATTATTAGCTATAATAATATTTAATAAAAATTCTTTTAGTTCTTTTCGAATGAGTTTTGAAATTCATACTAGCTCGGTTCGTTATTATTGCTCTTGCAGAAAACTAAGCTTTTGTGTTTGATTCTTGTTAGCTAAACAATTTTTTTCCCAATCTGATAGAGATACTAGATACAGATCTTACTTTTGGAAAAGTTTCCAACTCTCGTTAGGCACACGGTTAAATTTTAGTACGACTTACCATCCACAGACTGATGGTCAAAGTGAGCGTACTATCCAGACACTGGAAGACATGCTTAGGGCATGTGTGATTTATTTAGGTGGAAGTTGGGATGACCACTTGCCCCTAATAGAATTCTCCTACAATAATAGCTATCATACAAGCATTAAGGCTGCTCCTTTTGAGGCCTTGTATGGAAGAAAATGTAGAATGCCCGTATGTTGGGCAGAAGTTGGGGAAGCCCAACTATCAGTACCTGAGATTCTCCTGGAGACCACGGAAAAGATTATGCAAATCCGTGATCGTCTCAAAGCTTCCAGAGATAGGCAGAAGAGCTATGCTGACAAGAGGCGTAAACTTCTTCAGTTCCAAGTAGGGGACAAAGTCATGCTCAAAATATCACCCTGGAAAGGTGTGATGCGATTTGGAAAGAAGGACAAGTTGAGCCCAAGATATATAGGACCCTTCGAGATAATCGAATGTGTCGCCACTATAGCTTATAAGCTCAGGTTGCCAGAGGAGCTTAGTGGAATTCATGATGTATTCCACATATCTAATCTTAAGAAATGTCTAGCTGATGAGTTGCTAGCAATGTCGCACGAGGATGTGCAAATAGATGAAAACCTGAGGTTCATTGAGAAACCAATTTCGATCGAGGATTGACAGGTTAAGAAGCTTCGAAGAAAAATGATACCTATAATAAAGGTTAAGTGGGATGCCTTTAGAGGTCCCAAGTATACATGGGAGGTTGAGTCCATTATGCGACAAAAGTACCCCCATCTTTTTTAATAAAATCTCGAGGTCGAGATTTCTTTTAAGGGGGTGAGGATGTAACACCCTATAAAATCGTGTCCAATAGTATAGTGACACGTGTTGTATTTTAAATATAGTCTGTTAAAGACCAATAAGGACTAAAGGCGTCACATGCTCAATCTGAGCCTCTGAGTGACGGTCTGATGTCAACATGCTTAAATTATTAGCCTCTAAGTGACTGATATGTCAACATACTTAAAACATTAGCCTTTGAGTGATTGATATGTCAACATGCTTGAAATTTGGCCTCTGAGTGACTGATACGTCAACATGTGCAGCCTCTGAGTGACATCGGAATCAACATGCTTATAATACGCCTCTGAGTGATCCTTTCCATAGTCCTAACTCTCATATGTCCTGTTTGTTGGACGAGAGTGATTAAATCCAATAATATATGAAAGTTGGATAATGGAGGGATTAAAAGTGTCAACATGTTAATTTATACCTCTGAGTGACCTTTTAACGAACCGAGAGCTCGACAATATCCGGGCATAATCCCGGGTATGTCAAGTATTGGCTACGGAGAGCTAAAAGAGCCCAAAAGGTGTTTAAAAAGGTTTTCATAAGCTTTTATAAGTTAAGGGGTTGAAAGTGTCAAAGTTTAAAACTGGCTAAGGGGCGGTCGCGGGCCGGCGAGAGACTTGGTCTGTGTCTCTCGCGGGGCGGGAGAGGACCTCTACTGTAGAAAGTTTGCTTGGCTTCCAAACAAAACTGCCAAAACCATTAAAACCGAAACCATGGCTTCTCTAAACTACTATGCCATGTTTTGGGACACTTGTAAGCTTCTTATTACACCCCTAAACACCTGGCTTCACCTTCTTTGAGGTCTCCAACTATAAATAGGTGTTCAAGTGCTTCATTCCAACTTGCACCTTTCTCATTAAATCACTCTTCTCCCTCCTCTGGAAGTTGTTAGCTGAAAGGAGCATCCAATTTAGTTCTCTTGCACCCTAGGAATCACAGGTAAGTGTTCCTTCTTTGTGCATTTTCGTTTATAGGCTTTTATAGCCAAAAGTCAAGCGTTTTTCAGAAAACGCTTTGACTTTCGGTTAAGACCATTATGGTCCAGCCATTGTTTGAAATAAACATGGCTAAGTGATCATAATAAGATAGGTGTTAATCCCTATTAAGGGAACCTCCTGAAGATCACATTTGCTAGACCAATTGACGGGTCAAAGTTATGATATTAAAAAGTCAAACAGGCTATTTTTTGGAAAAATCATAAATTAATAATATATATGTTATGAAACCTGTTTTGACACTTAAAAAGGTTGGTAATAATTATTAAAACATGTAAGAAGATGTCCCGCTCGTCAATTTCAGTTCTACGGTCGGTTCGCAACCGAAAGTCGTGAAGTTTGACTTCTGCTTTGACTTTCGATTCTGACCTGATTTAGATTAGTTACCTACTGATCTAAAGTGGCATTATGATCATAATATAATGTAGCATAACCCTCTGAGGTTATATTACATGATCATAATCAGAATCCAAGTTTATGCGCAAGTTCCATAACTATGCCATCTTTGATCAAAATGCCCTTTTTGCATAAAACAAGGTTTTAAATGGTAATGAACTTGACAATGAGTTTCCTACTGATGTAATATTATAAGTAGGATTATTTGGGATGTTAAACCAAGATATAAACTGAGTTTTCAAGCAAGCCCTTAAATATGTCGATAAATGGTGATTTTAGCCCTTGTAACTTATAAAATGCTTTTAATCAATCTTTTCAATGTAAATCAATTACCTACTGATATGTTTTATACTAAATAACATATTTTAAAAATTTTAATCTGACCTTAACATCAGTTTTTGTGAAAATCGCATAAGGACGCCATTTTACGACATAAGCGCCATTTAAGCGCATAGTATGGTTTTAAACCATATTAATGGACCAAGACTTGTTACCTACTGATTTTAAAACTTATTTAAACATATTGACAGTAGATACATGTTATAAACTCAGAATCCTAAATAATTTACGAACTATGTGTAAAATGACCAAAATGCCCCTTCGGTGCATAGTTTGGTGATAAAAGATAATTTACACATATAATTAATATCCTACTAATATTATATCATAAATAAAGTATTCTTCCATAATACTTATAATTATAACATTAAATTATATTCAAGTTCCTTCTATATGGTATGAAATTACCAAAACGCCCTTATAAGGCATAATTTCGTTTTAAAACCTTAACGGGCATACAAATTGATATCCTACTGATATCTTAACTTATTTAAAGTATAATGGCATATAGAACTTGTCCATGACTTATCCGGTTACCCGATATATGCACACTGTTATGTATATGTAACCATTTTACGGAAATCAACCGAAACGGGTTTAACTTGTCATATAAGTTTCAAAATCCAGAATGTTTATAGTTTACCCATATTACACAAGTCAAGTACTTGTCGGGTTTAAACTACATTCTATCCGATCATCGTTTAATCAAGCGTTATACGTAATGATCATGTACACTATTTGGTTCATAAGACCGTTAGTATTTAATTGGCTAGCTTATGCCATAATCCAGACTGGAGCCTTGCCGGTAAATGTTATCTGCACATTGGTACTTTTGTATACAACTGAGTTATTAAAAATTAAAAGAAGAAGACTAGCTTAGGTAAATACTCTCGACTTATTTTCCCTATACGGGTTTGGATACGGTAGATTATTACCGCTTGGTCCAAAATGAGGTCAATCGAATGCCCGCTTGTGGCTAGTAAACCCCATATTTCGTTTTAATCAGTTTTGTTTGATAACTTAAACATCGGGGGTTAAACTACCGTGTCCTGGATATCCTGGTCTCAATACATTAGTTATTGGCCATGACCTTAGCACGGGTGTAGGCATACACCCTTTGATGCTCATATGCAATATGCCCAAGACGTTGGTGATGACTCCTTCGAGAGTACCTGAGTGGTGTGTATTTAATCATGTCTCGGTTTCTTTCCCATGCCCTGTATGTATTGACAAACATGTGAATCTGATACAAGGTTGAATTTCAACTTTTCCAAGTTAATAAAAGATTTTGTGTCGTTTTGCACTTAAAACCATTTTAAAGTTTTCAAAATGAGTCAGTTGAGTGTATTTACCAGCGTAAGCTGACGTATCGTCCAAAGACAAAACTGCATGTAAATTACGAAATAGGCCGGAAGCTGCTCGGTAGTGAATAAGAGGATCTTGCAAATCCTTAGATCTGCCTAAAGTCTGTTTTATATTCTTTCTTGTACATTTTATGATCCGCCTGTGGATTTTCTATTACGAGCCTGTTTATTATTTTATATTTCAAACATTTGGTTTGTAATAGTAATTTTACTCCAAAACTTCTGCTGTGCTATGTTTAATTGACTATGTTATCAACTTACATCACGATACTCCCCACCCGGGCCCATCGGTGTATGGATTTCGGGTTGGAAATCCGGGGTATGACGCCTATATATCATTTTCATGCATAACATAAGTTGCATTTTAACCTGTCTTTTTAACGAAACTATCATTTTAACTGTACAAGTACACATGCATAGTTCTAAATCCTACTATTATGTTAACACTTATCATTCTACATATCACATCTCATCAAACAAATTCACACTTGGACAACTCGTTTTCGCGTACGTCAAAATATGCATATTTTTAACGTTTCTTTATTGTTTTAGGCATCAAAAGTCTAGTATGACTAGCCAAACACCAGGGATACCTAATATAAGTTTAAATACTTGAATTTATCATGAAAATATCATTTTATAACCTGATCTATATCAGTTTTCCAAAAATCTCTTTAAAAGCCTATTTTTACCGTTTTTAACGAATAGTCTTATACCGAACTTTACTATAATCATCCCAAGTCATCGTGACTTCATATGTTACACAATACATTTTATTTATTGAATAAAATGGTACTAATGATCATGTTAGTGAAGATTTCATGTAAGTCACATAAATCATGCGTTTTCACCCATTTTCCTACTTTTTAAGCCTCATGTAAAACATACAAAGCTACCAAATTTATGACACGTCTTTGTATTATCAAAACACATCATATATCATCATATTTACATGCATAAAACCTTATTTAATTAAATTTTCATATATCATTTCATTTAATCACTAATTCATCTTCATATCATCATTTCATCATCACTAACACATATGTACAATCACTTAATGCATGATCATCTTTTCATCATCATCTAGCCATTTAAACTCATCCAACATTAATTTATTATCATTCCATATAATCCAAGACATCATACTTAATAAAATCATTCATATAATCATTACAACTTCAATGCATGTAACATTTATGAACTAGTGAACAAACCTACGTGAACAAACCTACATGTACATATAAACATATATACATAAACGACACATGCATATGTGTCCAAACACCAACTTTTCATCCTTTTCATCTTGAATCATATAAAGTTTCACAAAAATCCTTTTTGATCATACATGTAATTACCTTTCAAGAATCATTTCAATCAAAACTCAACTTTTAAACAAAACACAAACACTAACCCACACACTCACGACCATTCACACACACATGCACTTATACATCCATTTTTATTTTGATAAGATCATTTTGTTGATTAGTTTTCAAGAGTTATGAAGAACTCAAGTGTTTGAGAAACATGCTATCACCATCATCATCATCATCATCATCAAGAAACAAGTTTGAGAATAGGAAATGGGTTTATACCTTCCAAGAACAAAAATGGATTTTTAGTGAGATTTTTTATGAATGAAAGCTTGTTCCTCCTTGAAATCACCTTTAAATTATCAAATGAACTTGGAAGCAACTAGAAATGAACTTAGATCTTCAAGATTAGATGAAAAATGACAATGGAGGTGGTGTGAGAGTGGGTTCGGCCAAGAGAGGGAAAGGGAGAGGTGACTGATTATTATGAAGTGTATGTGTAAGATTGTTGAGTTTTTAAAAAAAGGTTTAATGATTACTTGGAAGGCTTTGTGGGACACTTAGAGATATAGGGTGTTTGTGGACACCCCCATGTGCCACCACCACCACCACCTTTACACACACATATTTCATAAGCATACATGTATATGTAGATTAAATGTATGCACAAACAAGTATTTAACTGATTACTGGTTGTTTTATTTTGCGTTTTACAGAGTTTAAAATTATTTTTATCATTCTATAAAAATTAACACGACCTAATATTGCTGAACAACATAATATTTGCCTTGACTGGCATCGTCGTTTAAATTTTGTAAGATAAGCGCGGTATCTCGAAGTATGCAATTAAAATTACAAATAGTATTTTTAAGCGTTTTGCTTAATTTTTCCTCACTGATATGAAAAAAAATAACATTTTAACTATTACGGAATATTTTTAGGATTTTAACATTAATCGGGCGGTCACCGACGTTCGTTTTGCATTTTGTTTGGTACGCGATAAGCTTATATCTTGCTTTTGCCAACATAATTTTTAATAAAGTTTGGACTTGTCAACACATCAAATACCATTAACTAACTTCAAATTAAATAATGCCTTTATTTTTTGATAACACATGTTACACTAGTACAATATAGATTCTAAATAGTCGGGTGTCACATTGCTTCACGACTTTTTTTTAAATGAATGGGAATTGAAAATGAAATTTGCATTGGAATGGAATCCCTTGAAACACACACAAAGTCTTTGGTTGATAAATTTACCAATAGAATTTGATTGTAAAAAATAAAATGACTATAGTTTCCTTTCTAACTCCCCTCTTCAACCGTCTCCATGGACCATCTCCCACCCCCACCCTAGCCTGATCTGACGAAAACCCTAGTCATCGCCACCGTCGTTGAAATTACACTGTCTACTAAGATCCATTTCCCATTGCTAGTGAAATCAACACCATCAACCTTGAAATCAACACTAGGTGCTCGACTATGTACCCAACCTAGAAAGCACAAATGTTCATTACCATTGATTTCATATTAAGGAGTTTTGATATATGTTTCTCTCATTAATTCTTGAGTTATTATTTTTCTTAAGTTTGATGGCTTAGGTTGTTTAAGTTTCAATTTTTTGTTGTTTGAGTTTTAGTTTGGGTTTCCACTTTGATTTGATTTTGTTGTTAGTTTCATCTTGATACGAATGTGGTATTAGGTCTCTACTCTTTATGAGTTATGTATTTCTACTATTTCAGGTTGTTAATAGAAAGAAATTACTTTCACTATCTTCTTTCTCTCCACGACAGTCTATCACTCAATATGTTAGTTATTGTTTTATGACCCTAGACACATGCTTCGACTCCCATGGGTGACCACCGATTACCGTCACTCCGACAACTTAACAATCCCTGTTAGCAACTCCAGAGATATCTGTCAAAGATTACTTAGCATGTATGTCATCACTTTAGCACAACACCTCAAAACTACCACCTCTCTTTTCAATCTCCCTAATCTCGCAACCTCTTCGGCTTATCTATTTAGATTGGTTCAGATTGTCATTTCCACGAAAACTTGTTCTACAATTCAATCTGTGCAAGACTGGCATCAAAGATGGGAAATAACAAGCTTCTTCGTTCCTCATGTAGAACCGGTCTCATTGATCTTACTGCCTATGCGGATTGTGTCGATGTGGGGTTATGGGTTCACATTGTAACATCCGAAAAATTTGTCAACAAGAAACTAATGAATATTGTTTTAGGGTTCAAAAGTTTGAGGAACTTAATTATAAGTATTGGATTAGTCCATGAGATAAAGTATTTTACAAACCCAACGGTGAGACCCATAAAGGATGGAAGGCCAATCAAAGGAAAAAAGAGATATTATGGTACAAACCCTAAGTATCAAAAGAAAAGGGAGTAACTCCGTACCATCATTCATCACTTCCCAATTTAAGAGCTAGAAAGAGAAAGTGTGTGCGTGTGTATGTGCGAAAGAGAAGCCACCGTTTACGCTCTAAATTCCATTTTCGATTGACCTAGCATTAGAGGTCGGACAATCCATGGAGATCTAACCGTCCAACAATCTCAACTCTTATAGAAGCTTCATAACAAACAGACCAAGAGTTTTCACATTGGGTCATAGATTTAAACACTTGGAGGTCAAGTTTTAACTCTTCGGAACCTAACAATTTAAAAATGGCAATTTTCGGTAATAATTTGTTATCCGGCGACTGTGGAGGAAGTTTCGAGTTGCACCAACTAACAAGCCTTGTTTATACCTACGAGATGAATCCACAACCTTTCAAATCATCTTAGTCATATTCCGTTTGATGAAATTTTAAGCTACTCAAGTGAAAATTCAAATTAGTCTTTGTTTAAGGTTAGAACTTCATATATTTTATGTGATGTTGACACATTTGACTTGGATAATGTTACACGAAGGTTTTGATGGTTTCACACGTTAAAATTAGGTTCTTGACGTGAAACAAAGAATGGAATTGAAGCAGCTGTAGCTAAAGTTCAATTAAGGTTTAGAACATGTCAAGCCTGCAGATGAACAAATGATATCGAAAAGCCAAAGCTCAATTTTTAGGATGTTCAACTAAAGCTTTGTTAAATGAAATACTCATAATAGAAAAGTTGAAACTTTATCCAGATCTTAAACCAACACCTCCTAACTAGAGAAGCAGGAAAAGACCCAATGACAAAAAGGCCCTCCAATTGATGAGGATGAAGTAAGAAATGGTTGTAGCCAACTTTGTCATATATAAAGAGGTCAATGTCAAAATGGGATGAGCCAATAATCAAAGAGAACTATAACAAGCTTGAAATCTTAAAAGAAAAGGATCCCTCAATCCCTAGAAAGCCAGACTATGAACAAGTAGACTTCTCTGTAAGTCCCGAAAACAGATCTTATAGGTATCATTAACCTAATCAGTAGCGGAAATAATGATTAGGAAGAAGAACAAACTTTGAATTAAGAACAGCTTAGTGGGTAGGAGGTTCTGAGGCAGGTGGAAGTGGTGTAGTCGTGTTGACGATGATTCTGCAGAATATTTGCGACGATAAGAAAAGCGTGCATTTGAAAGAAGCTTGCGTCAGAGATCACTAACAGGTATCACTAACCTAATCAGTAGTGGAAATAATGATTAGGAAGATGATGATACAACTGAGTGTGGCCCTGGATGGAGGTTCTTCAAGAAACTAGAGCGTGAGGTCAAGAATGGTTTTAAGACGATGAAGACTGCTGAACCCTATTTGAGAGCTGCAAAGGGCGTTCGTGATGCGCACACAGGGAAAAGATTTGAATGCATGCTTCTTTCAAATGCACGCTTTTCTGATCGTCGCAAATATTCTGCAGAATCATCATCACCACGACCTACACCACTTCCACCTACCTCAGAACCTCCTGCACCAGTTGAACTTCCCCCAAACTCCATCATCTGTAGTACTGTATCTGCTGGAATTGAGACAACTGTAGAATGCGTAGCAATAGGAGTGCTTGTTGATTCAGATAAGACGGGAGTATCAACTATCGGAGTGTTGATAACAGAGGCAGCGACTGAAGAGACAACATCAGTAGACGTCATCAACACAGACTCTTCAGTAGTACCAGCAACATGAACTTCAGACTAACTTGATAGAACAATCGGGTCTGTTCGCCTCCTCTTAATCAGTGGAACCTCGTCCTCTTCATCTTCGTCATCATCTTCAACCATATCAGTCGGAGCAACAACAGGTGGAATTTCTAGTGGAGGATCACCCTGTTTTTCCTGAATTTCCTTTAGATGAGCAATCAAAGCTTCCAAGTAATCTGAAGACAACTCTGGTAAAACTGGAGTCAAATTAGTATTAAACTCTGTAAGATCATCGAGAAAAGCTTGTTCGGCATCGGTTTCATGATCTGTCACTAGATCTACTACCTCTATCACTTTCTCTTTGACTGGTACATCATGTTCTTCGGCCACAATTGCATTTACTGGTGGAGGAGCTGGGACGTCCAGGCCGACAATCTCTGCAAACTTTCTAAATTTCTTCAGTGCAAACCGACCAACAAATACAGTCTTAGATGTCGAACGGTTCTTCTTCATGGTACTGAAAATGGTCGGTCCCATCGGCTTCATGTTCAACAAATTTGCATCTGAAGGGTCCTTTGCCAGATTCGGATAGCGAGCATCGAGAATCAACTGAACAAACCGCGGATACAAAAGAAACATTCTCTTCTTGGACTGCTACAAAATTTTCTTCATATTGTTGAAGATATAACCAAAGTAGTTATACTTCCAGTCCATAACCAAAGACACGATAGCAGAGGTCTGAGTTTGGTTTGGATGATCAAGACCTCCTTTGTTTTCCGAGACGCACTGCATAAACATATGAACCAATAACCGCCAATATGCTGGAAACATCTTCTTAAGCAGCGGTGGATACGATCCTTCATAACCCATCTCCATTAATACCGGCACCACCTTCTCTTTCGCATATACGGTTGGGTCGTTAACAGTATCAACAATCTGGAGCACCTCTCTGATGCAAGCTTCAATTACCAGTATCTCCTTTCCCTGTATCTGTGAACTGATTTACGGTCTCCCATCCACACCTCTGATGAAAACGAGCTCTCTTCCAGAAAGATGCACTAAGTCTCTGTATATGACTAGATTGGATCGGAGAGAATAGGCAATCTTGCATGCGTTTAACCCCACGACCATCTACTGAAACTCCTGATAAAACTCGGCTGGAGGGTCCGAAAGATATCCTTCTTGGTTGTGGAACTGCTCCTCAACCAGCATAACAGCGTCAAAAGCTTCTTCAACCATTTCTGTCAAGACAATCACCAAGTTAAATTCCAACTAACAGGAGTTAACGGAGTTTATCTGGATGGAAGTTAAAACTAACTAGATAGTTCAAGCAGATTTTTAAGGTTCAAAGATTTAAGAGTTCAAATCAGTTTTACGTGTTTAACAATTGAAAAGGTTCAAAACAGGTCAAAGGTTCAAAAACCTTAAATCCGGATTACTAACAGGTCAACACTAATCCGGATGAACCTTTTCATCATTCCGGATTAGCAAAAGGTCACTTGTATTTCGGATAAGTTTGCAATCCGGATTACCCAACAGTATCTCAGATAAATCATCAATCCGCATGAAGATTATCCTAGATGAAATCCGAGTTCATCAATTCGGATGAATAACCATCCGGAATGAAATCTGAAATACATGTGTCTTTGAAGATTAATCCGAGATGTTATCCGGAATGCTTTAAACATAAAAATAATCATCCGGATTACATGATTTTAAGCATATTTACCTAATCCGGATGATTTCCGAGATGAACAGTGCAATAGAGAGAAAATCCGAGAAGAATTTAGATTTCGGAAATTTGTGATAGTCTGAAATGAGGTTTCAGAGTCAAATATATACTTTCCAGAATGGGCTTGGGGCTCAAAGAGTCTGGATTGGGCTATTGTCAGGCCCAATCCAGAACAGTAAAGCCAGGTGGGCCTGTTCGAAAAAGTAATCCAATTAAGCCTATCCGGAAAAGCCCAATCCGGAATAGTAGTTCAAGAAGGTTTATCCGAAAAGCCCAATTTGGACAGTATTCTGATTTCCACTTTTTAAGACTTTTAAAAATTCTATTAGATTGGCCCAAATTTTGAAACTCAATGGGCCAGTCCAATATCCCTTGACAAAAACCATCTAATCAAAAATCATTAAGTTGACTAACCAAGCATCCAACCACCTTATACCAATCAACAAAGAAAAGACATTTTACCACACACATACACATTAACACAGCCTTGCTAAGGGATTAAATCGTTTCAAAGGTCGACTAAGGAACATTTTTCAGTATGAGCAGGGTCAAACTGGTCTAAGCGATTGTCAATGTACTTGTCCATTTAAATCTAAAAATCAACCCTTCCAGTTCAAGCTTTATGATACGTTTAAGGCAGTATTATACTATGATACCCGTGTGTCCCATACCATGACATACCCCCTCGATCAAGGTAAGCACAAAATTTCATTGTAGCAGGTTAGTATACGGTGGTCATCCTTTATATTTTACAACGTCAGGCCATTGGTGAACAGGTCAGTACTTCCGTACAGCAAAGAGACCAATAGTGACTGACGAGGGTTAGACAAATACCTTATGAGGTACGTAAGAACTTATGGAATATTCTCATGAAGAAACTTTCGTTCCCTTAGGTTTTGGAATTTATATTTTGGCTCTTTTAAAAGATATCATGACTGTGCCTAGGTTTGCATATAGTCTGGATGCAACAGAAGGGCAGCCAAGATATCCCCAGATGACTCAACAACATAAAGACCCGAAATCTCAGACGTTAGCTATCTATCAACACAAGATTTAAGACCATGAAATCATACGCCTATAGTAAGTGACCACTGAGTACATAGTTCATTATATTTGTATCACTTGGCTAACACTATCGGGTTGAGTTTTAGACCTATCGACTTGGATCCAAGCTTTTTCCTACTTCAATACCTTACATGTGTTAGTCAAACATTTTATCACCAAAAAGTATTTCATTTCCCTATCCTTGCAAAAGTTGTTTTTTTAAGATTTTTTTTCCTTAAATTGTGCATACACATGAACAAATTTACGAAACAAAGAAAATAAAGGAAAGACAGTAAACGAAACACAGAGACAGAGGATACCTAGGTAGAAAACCGAATCATTTTGAGAAGATCCACAAGCACTTGAAAACGCGCGTTGCTAAAGGGTTTCGTAAACAAATCCGCCACGTTTGCATCAGTGTGGATTTGCTCAAGCTTTACGAGACCCTAAAGCACGGATAAAATGAACTTTAATATTTATGTGCTTGGTTTTGGAGTGAAAAACATGATTTTTGACGATTTGGATAGCGGCATCATTATCACAGTAAATTGTGGTTTTTAGATAAGTCAAACCGTAATCCGCAAGCTGGTGTTGCATCTGTAAAACCTTGGAGCAGCAAGCAGAGGCTGTGACATATTCTGCTTCCGCAGTAGAAAGCGAGACCGGCTGTTGCTTCTTGCATTGCCATGAGATTAAGCGATCTCCCAGAAATTGACAACCAGCTAAAGTTGAGCGCATATCCCTATCTGTACCTCCAAGATTACTGTCAGAGAAAGCAAATAGTTCAAATTCAGAATTTTTAGGATACTAGAGGCCCAGTGATGGTGCCCCTTTGAGGTACGTAAAAATTCGTTTAACATCATATAAATGAGAGAGTTTAGGAGTAGCCTGATAACGAGCACACTGGCAGACGGCAAACATGATATCTGGCCGACTTGCAGTGAGATACATGAGTGATCCAATCATTGAGCGATACATAGTCGGATTAACAAGCGTTCCTTCAGCGTCTTCATTTAGCAAAGGCCGTTCTGCTATAGGTGAAGCCATAGGCTTTGAATCTGTAAGCTTGAATTTTGCAAGAACGTCATGGACATATTTTCTTTGATGAATCAAGATACCCTGTGGGCTCTGACGAATTTGAAGTCCCAAAAACATGGTCATCTCCCCCAATGAGCTCATCTCAAATTTCTTCTTCATAACTTCTTCAAATTCGCGACACAAACCATCATTTGTAGAACCAAAAATGATATCATCAACGTAGATTTGAACAAGAATAATGTCCTTGTCAACACGTTTGATGACCAAGGTTTGATCAATGGTTCCCTGAGTGTATCCATGAGCAAGCAGATGCTCTGTAAGAGTGGCGTACCATGTGCGAGGCGCTTGATGCAACCCGTACAAAGCTTTGTCTAATTTGTATGCATAGTCTGGCTTGTCAGGATCAGTAAACCCGATGGTTGTGCCATGTAGATTTCCTCTTTCACCGTGCCATAAAGAAACACAGTCTTGACATCCATTTGATAGACAGTGAAATCCATGTAAGATGCGTATGCCAAGAAAATGCGTATAACTTCCAAATGAGCGACAGGTGCGTAGACTTCATCGTAATCTAATCCTTCAATCTGACGAAAACCCTGAACCACCAGTCGAGCTTTATTTCAAACAATAACTCATGTGTCATCCAGTTTGTTACGGAAACCCAGCGAGTTCCGAGAGCACGTTTTCCTTGAGGCAGTTTCACCAATTGCCAGACACCAAGCTTCTCAAATTGATTGAGTTCTTCATACACCCAGCCTGGTTCCTGCAAGGAAACATCAATACTTTTAGGTTCAATTTGTGAAATGAAGCAAGAGTAGAGACAGGTATTGATATCCTTGGATTGGCTACGGGTTCGAACAGCAGCGTTAACAGGACCAATAATATTTTCAATGGGGTGATCATGCTGTAGATGCTGCGGTATTGGTGTAGCGGGAACAAGCACATCCGTTTGCAAGTTGGTAACACTTGCTGAAGCTACTCCAGATGACTCCCCCTCAACAGGTGCACTAGTAGTAGCAGTTGCTGAGGAATCAACCGAACAATCTGGCGGAGTAGGCTCAGGGAATAGAGATGAACCCAATACATCGGGAGGTGTAGATCCTTCATTTGTCATAGGAGGCTCTATGTCAGAAGTCCCAACTTCAGGAATATCATTCTGAGAAGGCGGATTAATTGCAGGCTCTTGAGATTGCGAAACGGAGGAAGGAGACGAGAAAGCGTCCTTAAATCCAGGAGAGTTTAATGTCTCATGTAGTTGTGCAGCATCAACATCGTCTTTGGGTGAGATGGGCACTGTTGGAGGGTCAGAAATTGGACTTTTACCTGTAGACACATTGGACGAAACTTCAACATGGTTAAATAATGTGGAATAATCATACAGCTAGTCAGGACCAATGCGTGTATCCTTGGGATTTTCCTCCAGCCAACCCACATTGTAGGTTTCAACTACCAATTTCTTGATCTTGTTATAAACATGGTATGGAGTATTTTTGGAATATCCAACGAAGATGCGTGGGTCCACGCGTGATTCAAATTTTCCTTTAGCGTCCATGAGCAGAAGAACACAAGGGCATCCGAACTTGTGAAAATGCTTGACCGAAGGTTTGTGACCTTCAACCACTTCGTATGGAGTTTTCATGTGTCGTTTATTGACCAGGGCATGATTCTGAATATGCAGTATTGATTGCTTCTGCCCAGAAAATGAGAGGTAGTTCAGATTTAACCAGCATAGTACGTGCAGCTTCAGTTAGCGTTCGATTTCTGCGTTCTGTAACCCAATTTTGTTGAGGTTTTCTAGCTACACTAAACTGGCGGTCAATTCCCTTGGAGGAATAGAAAGAATTTAAGGTAACATTCTCAAATTCTGTCCCGTTATCACACCGAATGGCCTTCACAGTGGTGCCTGTCTAGTTTTCCATAAGCGTGACGAACTGTTTAACTAACTCAGCGGTTTCACTTTTATGCGTAAGAAAGAAAACCCAGGTGAATCGAGATTAGTCATCAATAATTACCAGACAGTAAGCCTTCCTGTCAATGCTCAGAATGTTTGTCGGACCAAAAAGATCTATATGAAGCAGTTCTAAGACTTGAGACGTGGAAGGAGCGGCTTTAGATTTGTGTGGTTGTCGATGTTGTTTCCCACGTATACATGATTCACACTTTTCAATCTGCATTAAGTCGCGAACTGGTATATCTCAGACTAAACCACCTTTTGCAAGACGATTAAAGTTCTTCATGTTGATGTGTCCTAGTCTGTAATGCCATAGCATTGCATCATGTTCAACTGTAGACGAGAAGAGGCAAGTGAGCTTGTTAGAGGGAGCCTTGTTCATGTCAATGACATATGCATTTCCTTTTCTTGCAGCTTTAAGAAGAATCCAATCATCCGAAATAATAAGACCTGGTTTCAGCACATAACACCCTTTCTTGGTGAAAAGAACGTCCAAATGATTGTCGCAGAGTTGAGACACACTCACCTGTGCTTCAATTCTGGTACGTAATTAACATTCTTAAAGCTGAGGGCTCCGTTGCAAACTGTTCCTCTCATAGTAATCTTTCCGGTCTCACCACCTGCGAAGGAAACGAACCCGCCATCAAAAAATTAAATGTCATTTAACTGCAAGATGCCTCCGGTCATGTGCCTGGAACAGCCACTGTCAATATACCATAGTCTGACAAGAGTTCGCCAGAGCTGTTCCTACACATTTCAACAGTTTTAGTTAGAGGCTGCAACCGAGGCCATTGAATATCTGGACATGCCTTTAGCATCAACATAAGTAACCTCATGAAAAATTAAATTAGTTGAGGATGAGGTTGATGATGCTTTTGATTGGTTTGGAATAGGGACAGAAGACTGAGTCTTGGCCAATGTCTTAGGCCTCCAGGTTACCGAATCAGACTTCTGCACAATCCTTGAAGTGCTAGAAGGATTCTGGGAACCTGAAGGTCTTAAGGATTTGAGAGATTGTTTCTTGGCCAAGTTCCAGTCTTGATCAGAAGACTTAGCCATAAATCGAGCCTGAAGTACGCGATTAGGCATAGTCTATTGATATCATGAATACAATGTCTTAAATGGGGTAAAGGTATTTTGACAATTTCGCACAATATGCCCAGGAAATCCACAATTGAAACAGGTCTGCCTCTTCTGGAAGAAAACAGTTTGTTCAGCTTGGGAAATTCTGGGCAATTTGTCTGTCAGTTTCTTGCTTGCGGGCATTGACGGTTGATGCATGGTGTTGTTCTTGACTGTGTCCTGCGCACAACCATTAGCACACTTGTTAGTTTTATGATTTGAATTGGACAATTTTGAACGTGTAGATTTAGGCGTAATTTTAACTGATATATGTTCAGCTGGTTGCTTAACAGATTCAATTTGCGATCGCTGAGTCAATTTCTCAGAGTGATGAGGGGACTCAGCAGTTGCCTTGTCGGAAACACCTGTTTGGTTTTCTTCTTTTTGGATCGGCGTGTTCTCCGTTTCTTAATCTTACTTTTCAAATCACATTTCATGACAGATTCGGTATAGGACACGCTGCAGGGACATCCTTTTCTGAATTTTCAGAGGATGAGCTTGAAACGTTACATGTAGGTGGAATGTCAAAATTTTTGAAAATATGAGAATCCGATTCAAAATCGGTTTTAAGATTTTCATTTGAATCATTAGAAAAGGAATGCTCATAATCTGTCGTTTCAGAATCAGTCCCTTGTGCTTGGTTGGAATAAGCTGAGTCGCCCGAATCTTCTAGAATTATGCCAACATCAATGTTCACAGGGTCGGTTGGTTGGTCGACCTTTTCACTGTCAACCCTGGGATACGCATCCACAGACGAAACCTCCGGAGAAGAACTTTCGGTCTCTTCAGTTGGAACTGATGAAACCGAATCATCTATTGATGCTAGACCTACAGCTAAATTCATGTTTTCATCACAAGAGTTATTACAGTTATTAGTATCATTCAAAACATCAGCATTCGATGAAAAACCGGAATTAAAACTGTCTGTGTTCTCAACACAACCAACACTGTCTGAGAATTTAAATTGTTCAGCAAGAAATTGATTTAAAATATCAAAAGCGGGCTTATGAAATTCATAATCAGCAACTGAATTGTCTGAATTTGCATTCAGACATTCCTCTTGATCACCCTCTGTGATATCCTCAACTAAAATTTCTTCTGCACATGAGTTAGACACATTAGTATCGTTCACGAATTCAGTTTAAGTATCAGAAGATTCTTCTCCTTTAGATTATGTGGAGGATGTTGATTTCTCCGCCTCAGGCATTACTTTCTCCAAACCATCTGTACTACCAGAAGGATGATCACCAGATTCATGTGAAAGTGGTGTAGAAGTAACAAAAACATCATCCCTCTTGAGTTCAGTTGGTTTAGAGAACTTTGGGTAATAGGGCGTCCATGGTTTAGATAGATAATCTGAAGGTTTACCGTAAATCATTTTTCAGCATTTTTGAAATTAGCCTCAGGTTCAGGCATTCTTGTATAGTTATGATTATATGGTGGAGCCCAAGACCTTTGGTAAAAATTTTTCTGGTAATTTAGCTGAAGGTCACATAAGTCCTTGACTAGTTTACTGGAAGTTTCAATTTTTTTAATGTTTATTTCATTTTCGTGAAGCTTCCCTGTCAAGGAATTTAGCTTGGCTAAGGCTGCTTGAAGTTCTACGTCCTTTTCAGCTAATTTTAGCTTATAGTCGTAGACCCAACACTGCTGTTGGTTCAAGTCTAGCTTTAGCTGAGCTATATCTTGTTTCTGAGCTTCGACCTTTTCCATAAGAAGCTTGTTCGTATGTTTAAGGGCGATGTTCTGTGATGTAGCTTGTTGGTATTCAGCTACAAGAGTTGAATTATGGGCGCGCATTTGAGATAATTTAAAACGACAACTATCAGAACAGAGAATTTGATTTACCGTTTCCGAAAGATCGAGCGTCTCAGTTGTCTGCGCCATCATTCAGTGGTTGCTATTCTTGGAGAGATTTAACGTTTCCATTTGAGCTGCAGTATCTGCCCAGTTGAAGCCTTCGTGCTATAGCCACCAAGGTTGTTGACTTCCCGCCCGAGCTGCTTGAGGGACTCGTAGTGGACTTTGAGGGAGAGACGTGGACCAGCTGTCTGTCGCTACTCTGTATGTCTGCCACCCTGGATGACACATACCCGGATGGCGACTTCTTGCATTCCTTGGCAAAGTGTCCTGGTTCGTGACATCTGTAGCATCTGAGTTTATCCTTTGTGAGACAAGTCTTTAGATTTGACAATGGTTGTCGTCCATATTTCTTCTGAAACTTGTTAACCCGAAAGGCAGCCATTGCTAGATTCTAGGACACATCGATCTCGTCCAGGTCCTCCTCCATTATTTGATCAACTTCGGTTGGAAGGATGGATGGAGGAGTCAAATCACCTACCAGAAAGGGGTTCAAGCTCTTGATCATCGAAGCTGCAATAGCCAATTTCTCTTCGTTTTCTTTAGTTAGAAACGCAGAGTTGGACACAGGTTGAGCAGGTGCAGGCGCTGGTGCAGCAGTTTGTGGAATGTTGCCTTGTTGAACTGCATGAGGAATTGCAGGACTGAACACCATGTTGGGATACTGAGCATGGTACTGTGTCTGAACTTGAGCAGCCGAAATCATAGTGGGATTCTGAGGTTGAAGACCATACACGTACTGGGTGTTCTGTGGCGTGGCAATAGGACTATAAACCACGTTTAAGCTACCTGGTGTTTGTGAATTTCCTTGCAGAGGGCTATAAACCAAATTTTGTGACATCAATGCTGCATTTTACCATGTCATCCCGGCGGCCATCAAACTGCTTTGATGATTTATTTCTCTCTGCTTGTTATCAATCTCACATGATTTGATAGTAGCTATCATTTCTGTGAGAGTGACAGCATTAAGGTTCTTTGTCTTTTTATCATTCCCACATCCGCATCCCAACTCTTTGGCAGTGAATTTAACAACTGTCTGTTCATAGCACTGTTTGTGAGAGTAATCTTAGCTGAAATCATCTGGGAAACAAGCTTTACATAGTGACGAATCTGATATTCAATGGTTTCCCTGTAGATGTGATTGAATGAGCTGAATTGTTGATTCAGCTGATTTACCCTGCTTGCCTTCATATCTACATTTCCCTCATAGAGATTGTGCAGTTCACTCCATACTTCCTTTGCGGTCTTGCAATTTCTAACCACAATAGAAATATCTGGTCCAAGCGCCATGGTCAGTGTAGCCGAGGCCTTTTCATCTTCCTTAATTATCTTAACATCTTCTAGAGTCCACAGGTGACTCGGCTTAGGAATTTTTGTGTCCGGATCTTGCTCTGTACTGTAGACTATCGTTCCCGGACCATTCATGATACACCTCCACACACCAGGCTCTTTTGCCTTGCAATATTGTTCGAAACGAAACTTCCATTCATAATACTCATCTCCATATAACAAACGTGGCACTTAGTAGAAGTGTCAATGACTTGATCCAACTCTTGATGGAGGGCTAGAGTTTGTGATTGCAGGGCAGCCAGAGTGGCATTGGTCAAGTCTTGTGCTGTCATATATCCGTTCATCATGATTAAATTTAATTAGAATTACCAAAAAAATTTAAATTCAGTTTATTTTTAAGTTTTCTATGATGAACAGCGATAGTTCCGGAATGGTCAACTCTGAAGACAGTCCGATATGATGAAATCCGGAAGATAAATCAGAAACTGACTTGAATCCGAATTGATAAATCCGAATTGAGAAACCTAAATTGATAAATCCGAATTAACTCCGAGATGATGAATCCGAAAACCTGCAAACCCGAACTAAGAATCCGGAATAAAAGATCCAAGTTGAGAGAATCCGGAATAGAGAATTCTTAATGTGAATCCGGAATGCTGAGAATCTGGAATGATGAGAATCCGGAATGATGGGAATCCGGAATGATGAGAATCTGGAATCCAATCCTTATCCGATTGCAACAGTAATCCGAATTTTCAGCAACAGAAATCCGACTTCCAAGGAACTGATAACCACCAACAGTATCTCGATCCGGAAAAGTAGTAATCCGGATTGAACTACAGTCTATGATCAATCCGAGATGGATGATCTCCTTCGTGTTCTTCAGAATCCGTAATAGTAGCAGATCCAAAATACGTGAATCTTCTTCGAGTTCTTCGAAATCTGTAACAGTAACAGATCTAAAACCTTCAAATCTTGTTCGAGTTCTTCGGAACAGTAGCACTTTCGAAGACGAAAACAGTGATTCTTCTTATTTTGAACAGTGATCCGGAACAACAACGATTCTGAACAGCAGCAACACACTTCAAAACAACTTCTTCAATCAGCAATATCCGGAGCCTGTATTTGAACAGCAGGCTCAGATACCAATTGTAAGTCCCGAAAATGGATCTAACATGTATCACTAACCTAATCAGTAGCGGAAATAATGATTAGAAAGAAGAACAAACTTTGAATTAAGAACAACTTGCATACACTAGCAAAGTGTCTGATACAAGTTTTGTAAATACAACTCTCTAACATTTTCACCTTGACCTAATACATCTATTTATAATGCTCACTAAGCCCACCATTTACAACCCTAGGCCCACAAGGCACTAGGAAGCCCATAACCCCTCTAAAGCCCAAAATAGCCCTAATGTGTAAACCTTTAGCAATATAGGCCGAACATTCTCCATCAAAACAGTAGTTGATCCTACAGAACTTCCATTTACAAAGAACATCTCCTCAGCTATCAGAAGCTACCTTAAAAGGCAATAGGAAATGTTTGCAGAAGATATGAAGATGTATCAAGATGAATTCAAGAAGGAATGGAACAGAAATGAGCTAATGTATGGGCATGCGGATAAAAATTCTGAATATCTACTTGGTTAAGTATGGATAGACTAGTTTCCCCAAAATCATCATAAATAAGTTTTAGCCTAGAAAATCCATCTAGCATCAAAATTCTAAAATGAAAGTCTGACAAGACAAGCCATGAATTAGCATTGCTCAGAGCTAATGGAGAAGGTGAAAAGATCTCCATGAATAGTGATAGACTTAAAAATGAAGATCTACAAGACCTATTGGGTCTTGAACTTGAAAGGGACCCAGAAGATAACTACACTCTGAGATTTGAGCTAGAATTCAAAGGCAAAATCAGAGAAAAATCGATGAGAAATAAACATTGATCCAACAAAGATTGAGTTTTGGCATTATCTGTTCTAGGGTGGATTGCTAGACTTGTAAAAGAACAGATGTTTGAAAAAGCCAAAACATGCTACCTTGATTAAAAAATAAAACAAGTTATGATCAGCATCTCCTCCCAAAGATAGTGAATATTGAACACTAACATAGCATCTGTTTGAAGACTTCAAAGATTTGTAGAAGACATGAAACCACAATTGAAGAAGAAGAAAAGTCTGTTCATGGCCAAAACCTTGTTAAAGACAAAACTCTGATGAAGAAGACCAAACATTTGTTTTGGCCAAAATAGATGTTTGGATCAAGCAAACAAAGGTTGAAAGAACAGTTCTTTTAATATAACAATATATGTCTAAATAGATGTTAGTTGTATTAGAAAAGTTGTTACATTGCATAAGATGTTTCTAACACTTGTGGAATCTTTTATGATGTCACCATCAGGGTGATGACAGCGCTGATTGCCAACAGATGTTTGTACTTTGTATAAAAAGATCTCACATGTTAGAGATCTATTTCATTAGATCACACATAATCCTTTTGTACAAGCAATCTAAGTGAGTGATCGGTTGAGGGGGAGTTGAATCATTACTGTAATTGTAATCTTTGGATTATAATAGGAAAATAGTTTTGATAAACTTTCCATTCTTGTGTGTTCATTTATTTCTACTGCAGTTCATCTTTCCATTTTCATCTATACTTCTTTTATTTCATCAAACATGTTATTTATTCACACAAATTAAAATTCGGATCCTAACAATAATGTATATATACGTTATATCGCTTATTACTTGCAAGCTCCAAGATCTTATTGGACCTAGCATATTTGTCTATATAGCTTTGAGAAGAGTATAACCCATTTAAGATATATACCACAATCGTATCATTTATGTATTGTGCCTCATTTACTTTAAAATTACATGTAGGAAGTAGTTTAAGACAAAAGACCAATACAACATGTTAATGTCATTGTTAAAGCTCCCTGTGCTAAATTATGCATGCCAAATCTAGAGGTCATCTGATAGAACTGTTTCATTTATAATGTTCGGATATCCATGATCACCCTAGTATATCCAAGCCTAATGCTTCCTAGAATTCCGAGAAACCCATGTTTGGTTGAATAGGCTTTCTAGTAACCGCTAAATTTCACTATGGTTAGCCTTCTTAAATATTATTTTGAAAAAAAAAACATCAATAATACATCTATAAAATTTTTGTGGATATTCAATAGTAGTAATTTCACTAATTTGTCTATCATATTGGATACTGGATATGTGATATGCTAACTCACATATTTATCACATATGCACTTAAGATTTAAACTTAACACTGAAGATAATGATCATTTGATTTTAAATGTACGTTCTCAAATTGAGGCATTTTATTCGCTACAATTCTCGCTATATAAAATGTATTGTCCATGTTTGATTCTGCAAAATGTGTATACACACACCCACCTCTATTTTCATGATTTAGATATAACAACCTTTAAATACGTGTTTATGTTTTATTTACACGAGCATGGATCTGATCTTAGCCGCCTTTTTTGGATTTGAAAAGCTGTCATAATTGAAAAGTGTTAGAACCGAAAAGTACGAATAATGAAATGTTTTGTTGAGTGAAAGTTATAATCAACGAAACATACTATAACGTCATGTATGTTAAGGAACTAAATGTTGTCTGAATGAAAGGTAATGTTTCACTGACATGTTCACCCACGAAAAGTCTTACATTTTGCTGGTACTTGATAACGTAAAGTTTACATGATTTACATAAATCTTTGACCAGTTTGACTAAGCATTCAGGGTCAGATTGTACGTTGCTAACACTAAGAAGCTAACTCCCAAGTGAGTTCTAGATGCCCTCCTTTTTTTACTATTTTGGGTTGATATACATGCTACCTTAAATGTTTATACTCTCTAAGGGTTGTTAGCTATTATGTGTTTTTATTGATGTTATACGATTAATTTTATTCTATTAATGTTAAATGCTAAATGATTGATAATTGAAGGTACATGACTGACATTTATTATTAGTGTTATTGATATACATGTGAACATGATGGTGTAATAGGTATTGATAGAGTCTTGTGTTGGTACATGTCTACTCAACTACGTGAGATGTAGTTGATGGTGAAGCACACTTGACTAATATATGTATTAATCGATGATTGATGTTGAAGTGAATGATTGATGTCTAGAATGGTTTAGTACGACTTCCTATGTGTTTTATCCCAAATGACATCTTGTCTTTTTAACCTAAACTAGAACTCACTTAGCATAGCTGACTTTTAGCATGCATATCAAGTTAGATAGGTGCATATGATTAATAGGAAGTCATGAGGCATAGTATGAAAGTTAACCTACCCTAAAGACTACATCCAATTGTCCTTAGATGACTTTTGTTGTTTCATTTTTTCTTAAACTTTAATGACTGGATGTATTGGATCCTTAGATGTATTTTTTCTTACATATACATAGCCTTTATCAATTTAATAACTATGTCTTGATGTTTGAATTCAACTATGAGGTCTATCGGGTTTGAGGCCTTTAATGAAGTCCTCTCCTAAGTTACTTAGATGGGTTCCTGAGAAAGGGTAAGATGGTGTTGTGACAAATGGCAAATAACCGGTAAGTCCGTACAATTTAATCACTAATTTTATTTTATAATCTCATGCATATTATCGTCATTTAATTGCATAACTGAGTCGTACGTCATTAGGGCAAGTAAATCTGATCATAATATATACTGGTTTCCGTGCGACGCGGAACAAACCAAAACAATGCCCTAAAAGTGTTGGTAGAAAGTGTTGGACGCACTAATCGCGGTGACACTAACTGTGTCGGTAAATCGGCTAAAACGAATCAGAACAAGGAATAACGGCATGTTAATGCCATACCTGAGTCCATATATAAATGAAAACACTTATTTGAGATCAACCATTACAATAATACATAACTTTCCGGTACAACGCCTAAATTGCAAAATTGTCCGTTTCGACCAAAAAGGCGACAAATGTCAGTTTGTCCGCAAGACTAATTCGAAGGATTCTGAATGTAAGAATAAGAATAAAACAATGTTAATCATTCTAAAATGATATGAGAATAGCAAGAATGCACAAAAGACATCGTTTCCGGTCATTCGACAAACAGTGCACAATTCGACCGGAAGGCGACCGATTGCCGAAACGATGAATATTTTAGTAGCCGATAGCCCCATCCGGGCATCTAGTGAACTAGTTTAGCCTCATTTGGAACTCGGAATCCATTCAACTAACATCAGGTCACGGAAACACAACTTTCAGAAAAGTTCGACGGCGGACATAAAAGTGCCGATATCGATCGAACGAAAGACATTTCGGCCATCCTAGCTCAGCGTATATTCGTCTAGCGAACTAGTTATACACATTTTTAGGTCGTGAGTGCACTAAGTAGAAACCATAACAATTGTGGTGGTCGAAAACAAAAGCTTCCGGTACTAAATAAATAAGTGCGTTTATTAGCGACTATTGCGACATTGAGCGATCTAACGACATTTCCGTCATCCGAAACTTATATTGGATGACTAAGTGGATTAATTAGCCTGTAATAACACACTAAACCCTAATCTTATGCTAAGGATGCTAGATCAAACCCCTAATTACCATACTTAACATAATGACCAAAATATCTCCATTTTTAACATGTGCAAAAAAATAAATGTTACATTTTACCCCCACCCCTTTTGACGGTTTCAAGTGGGCCACATGCCCATTTGATTTTGTTGAAAATTGAAGGTTAGGAGTATGGTGTTTGATGTGATGAAGATGTGAAAGAAAGTCATGATACATTTCATAAGTTACCACATTCTTCATCATTTTTCCTTCACAAAGTTGCAACCATTTTCCCCCTCACTCTCTCTCTAGTTCAAGCACCACCACCTTGAACCACCACTTAGCCACCATAATACACCACATTTCATCAACTTTAAAGCTTCATCAAGATCATTCAAGGAGCTAGTTATGGTGGAGGATCACTAAGGCTTCTTTAGAGCTTCATATTCTTCTAAGATCATCAAGAACTTGTGCACCCTTTGTAAGGCAAACTCATCCATAATCTAGCTTATTTTTATGCTTAGATTAATAATGTACAAGTTGATCATCTTGAAAATAAAGAAAAGATAAACCAAAAACCCTAACTCACACCATTGATAACACTAAATATTGATTATTTTGTGTTGATTATGTGTTTATATTGTAGTTAGTTAGCATGTTGAAGTTATTTATGTTAAAGTATGATATAAAAGTTGGATGATCTTGTATGATTAAGTATAAAAATGAAGATTTAAACATGATAAGGTTTAAATCTAAACAAGATCATCAACTAAATCATCCATGAAGAATACTACAACTTAAATATAATTTTTCTACACATGAATGATTTTTATAAGAAATAAACATTTGTATTTAAGTTGTAACATCTTAAAAATGTGTAGTAATCAAGGGGTTAAAGGTATGAACTTGATTAAATGAAATGATAAAAGTAGTGATTTGAAAGTGTTAATAAATATTGAAAACCCTCTTGATTTAATAGGATCTTTAACACTAGAAAGTCATGGATGATGATGTCTTGATGTTGTAGAATATATATTAGATGGATTGTTGATGTTGATTATGGGCTTAAATAGATTTTAAATACGTTTTTGAAACGTGGAAAACGCCATATTTTAGGGGAACTATGGCGAAATTTTCTAAAAATCGAATTGCGATTAAGGCATGATTAATGGGGTGATTAGTGGGACTAAATGTGATTAGTAACTTAAAACGTCATTAAGTAGGCTATAATGACAAGGGTTAAACCCTAAATACCCAAGTGTTCAACAAAGTTATATATATATATATATATATATATATATATATACAAGTAAAAATAAATACTTTTTTTACGAATATATATATTTACTTGGGAAATAAAAATAAGTATACACATTGGTCACCAAGAAACTTGTATGAATACATATGTGTATGTATTTAGAAGTTTAGGGTATTCATAATAAAATACCCAATCATATATAAAATAATACAAACACTTGATAATAACACTAAGTGATGGTGACATAAAAAATATATTCTTGCGATGCCTCGATACAATAATAGGACAAACGAAACAATGCGAACGTTCAAGATTACACCGTCGCGTCGACGACCAACGGGTGAATCGCCGACACGAAGGGTCATTACGACAAAGGACGATTTTCGACGAAAACAAGCACCTAATAAATAACGTCGACGACAAGTCCAAATATATATTTAGACGTTTAACTTATATATATATATATATAAATATATAATATATATATTACATATATGTTATCGAAATCAAGATCCGGAAAGTTAAAAATATAAAATGCTAAAAATATTATAAGTATAATACTTATAAGAAAAATGGGCATTTGTGAATAAATTTGGGCTAGACCCAAATTGTAAAAGTCATAGGCAAGGCCCAATTCCATAATATTTATGGACGAGGCCCACAACGAATAAAAGCCCAATGACATAAATTACATGGGCTAGGCACAATGACATAAAAACATGGGCTATGCCCAAAGACATAAAATACATGAGCTAGACCCAATGACATAAAAACATGGGCTAGGCCCAAGGACATAAATTACATGGGCTAGGCCCAATGACATAAAAACATGGGATAGCCCAAAGACATAAAATACATGGGCTAGGCCCAATGACAAGAAAACATGGGCTAGGCCCAAAGACATAGATAACATGGGCTAGGCCCAATGACATGGATAACATGGGCAAGGCCCAATGACACGCGTGCAAGGCATGAGGACATGTGAAGGGCAAGGCCCAGTTCACACACGATCTGAAAACAACAACAATATACATATATATATATATATATATATATATATATATATATATATATTGAGAAATATATATAACAATATTAATCAAACAAACTACCGACACTATGATAACATTAAACGTTGTTCTATCATAACAAAGAAATACATAACAAGAATTCAAGATGAACAACGAGTACAAGGTCCATTGAGGCCTAGGTGTCTAATAAACTCAATACACATGTAGGTTACACATGTGTGCGGACACCGATTGATAATAGTACGTCTTACGGAAAGCAAAAATGTGAGTTCATGTCCCTCCTTTCAATTATTTCAAAGTTTTGTTTTAAAACTATCGAGGAGAAATAAATGTCATAACAAACAGTATGTTAGCCATGGGTTTAGATGATAGCACGATCATTTGTGCGTAAGTAGAATGATGACAATAGTAACCATTAATCACTTAGTGACCAAGGTGCAAAAGAAGTAGATCTATTGAGTTTGAGACCCGCTCCACTCCTGGTTGGTATACCCTTCGGAGTGCTTTTGTGATCCCAATGATGTCAAAGTTGTCTCGGTTTGGTTACCTACTTATGACACATATATGCCAGGGTGCTCGCGACACACTGATAGATCCTTAAAAACTCATTGATGCTAATAACATACTCGGATTTCAATACAGGATTTCAAAGATGACATTTTGATAAAAAAAAACATTTAAGTACATGAACTCGCCAACTTTATGTTAACTTTTTGAAATTACTTGTATTTCAGGACGCAAGGCATGAGCTGGTGATAGGATTCGGGTATGAGAAATTGTCAAGACAACGATGTACCACCTTTTGGAGGGTTTGCCTTTTATATCCCAATTTCTTATGGGTATATAGGGGTCAAAACCTCAATATGAATTTGTGAAGAAAACAATGTCTTATTTTGAAACAATATGTTTTAAATTATGTCTTATGATGACAAGCTAAAACAGATAACAATGTGATTTTACTTTTGATGGTTGTATATTTGGATTGAAACTTATTAATGGCATGGCATAATTGTTAATTTATATTGTTTACTAGATTGGATGTAATGATTACCTAATAGTCACACACTTGCGCTTTCGCTATGACCAGGTTGTGACAGGTGTTACGTATTTTTTCATAATAGTCTTGTGTTGAACATCATAACTTTCAAGTTGAGTGACTTAAAACTCAACTTGTGAGAACCCTTTATTTGTACAAGGGTATGTGGACATAGATAAAATTAAACAGGTGGATTTGACAAAATTTTTATAAGAATTCTTAAAAATCTATGGTTGTATAGTAGATATAATTGATTTGACTTAGCATTAGTCCATGGGAGATTGTTTGGAAATACACCTTTAAAAATTGTCAAGTCAGTTCGATATTGATGACTTGTTATCAACAAGTTTCCAACAATGAAGGGTTACTACCCACAAGGTTATTGCTACCATTGAAGAGTCAATCACGACATAGAAGAAGATCAAATAAATATTTGATAAAGATCTTATATATTTTATTTGATATTTATCTTATATATTCTTTTATGTATTTCTAAATATATTTTCTGATTGCTCAGGTATTTTCTTATCTAGTATTCGGAGATGTAATTAAACAATATCAAAAGTCCGTTTGTTTATCACTGAATTGATTATGGTTAAAAAAATGTTCTTTATATTTTTTATAGATCAAACAATGTTCTTGATTATAAATGTTATCAACAATTCTGCTGCTTCTATAATTAATTAATCAATCAAGAAAACTTCAGCACTCATAATACAAATGCACGTTAATTTTGAGTGTGAGTATTGTTCTAAGCAATTAAGTTGTTTGTATTACTATTTTTACAAAACTGGAATAGAATTAGCATATGTGCTTTTTTTAAACGGGGTGGTGAATAGGTTTGTTTCTAAAATATCTTGACACCTTTAAAACCTCTTATTTTTTTTAATAAGATATTGATTATGAAATATTAGAAGGCTAAGATCATAAGTAATTGTTAATGTCTGTAATGGGTATTTTTCGTCACATCAGCATCAATACACCTCTTAAATGTGCAGTGGTTAATGCCTATTTCAGTCAATATTTTCCATTTGTTTCTCTACTTTAAGCATTATTATAGAAATGTCTCTTACTTTTCATACCCCTATAATGGCCAGGTGGCGATACTAGGGGCGTTATCAAACCCTTTCACGCCCCTTTAATGCCCATTACACATGACCAAAACTTAGTAAGTACAAAGTTTGTAGTTGTAGTTAAAAGAGATATAACCATATAAACAAAAGAATTCTTAATAGTTGGGGTGAGTGTTAACAATCCCACCATACATCCATTTATTTGCCTCCCACAAAGACTTGTTCTTCACTATCTTCTCTCTAACATCAGGTAGAAATTATCATTATAACATCTTACGAAGATGGTAATGATCATCGCTTAAATGTCTCACAAACATGGTAGTGGACACCGATACAATCTTCTCACAAATATGACCATATTACCTTTTCTTTTCAATAATGTATGTAGTAATAGCCTTTACACTTTTTACAAACTTTGATATTGATCACCATTTAGGTACAAGAATGTGGAATATTTAGTGATAAACATTACAATTTTTTTCGTTTGAAGCTTTAGATCTTGATCTCTCGTATAAAATGAGGTGTATTAATAAAAAAAATCTAGTGAATAATCTTTAAACAATCCTCCATACGGTTGATCCATGATTCGACATTATTATTGTAAATATCAAAACAATAGTCGTATAGAAATGTATTATCAAAACTTTATAGACACGGTATAACGAACAACAACGCAGTACCACTAAAACAAATTTTATAAAGATTTTAGAAACCAAATAATTTGTCAAATTTGTGACAAGAATGTGTTGCAGCCACCTTTTCGACCACTGGCGTGCGCGATTGGATTTGTGTCCATTTTTGTGGCAGGCATAATTTGTATTTTAAATTAATTTTGTTTTAGCCTATCATAGTTATGTTATATTTTTTTTCGTATCCACACATCCTCTAAAAGTATCACACATTCCTAAACTCTATACACCTCCATTGACCTATACGTCTGAAATGGACCCACATGTACGCCCCTCATAGCCCTTATACGCTTGCTTCTAGCCCATCTAATTAATTCCAATCATTGGATGTCAGCCAATGATTGCCCAATGATGATTACTCAATGATTTGACCCGTATGAAACTTTATTCAATTTAATGGATGTTTGGTATGGGAGAGTTGTGAGATATTAATATAAGAAAACTAATAGATCTTTTTGTGAAATGTTGTTATAAAAAGTGTGTTAATATTATAAAAAGTCATATTTTTATTTTTTATTTATTAAGTATTATAAGAAAATATCATCATTTTAATAAAAATGTGCATATGTTTTTTTTATGAAATATTATTGTTAAAAATATCATATTTTTATAAAATATTGTTATAAAAATGTGTTAATATTATAAAACGTCACTTTTTTTATTTATTAAGTATTATTAGAAAATCTCATCGTTTTTAATAAAAAATGTGCCTGTGTTTTTGTTATTAAGTACTATTATTTGTAGCTATAAACGCCGACCATAGGTCAATGAGAGGCGCATAAAAGTATACTTTCTGTCAATTTTTCAGAAAAAGTAAGTATATACGACCCTTATTATCCTATCTGTAGCGCATAACCTAAAAAAGTGTCAGAATTCGTATATCTATACGCTTCTTATTACCCTATTAGCGGCGTATAGACATTTTTAAAAAAAAAAAACTTGTAATACGTATGACTTATAACAATTTTTATTAACCAATTATATTTTAAAATATAATATGTGTCAAATATTAATTGAATTAATTTTTTTTATCAATCAATTTTATAGAATTATAAACTATTTCGTTTCGCTTCGTTTATAAACTATTTCGTTTCGGTTCGTTTCGACCCACCACCACCACCATAGCCGACCCCCACCATCTCCACCACCACCTCCACCACCACCATAGCCGACCCCCACCACCTCCACCTCCATCGTCAAACCCTACCACCGTCAAACACCTAACCACCGTCAAACACAACCACTGTCAAACTCACCACTGTCCAATCCTACCTCGTTAAACACCACCACTGACCAAATTACAAAAAGAAAGAAACATAGGAAAGATGAAGGGTGTTACTAACCTCTTGTGAAAATCTGGAACGTATAGCTTGATACGAGAGAGATAGTATACGGGAGAGAGTTTATGTGTATTTTTTTGGTGTTTCGTGTGTGTGTTTGAATTTCTTTTAATCTATTTCCTCCCTTTAGTGAAGATGAAAAGGTGTTTGTTTTGTATACTACTCTCATTGACCTATATGCTGCATATAGACTGTCCACCAGGGGAGGCGTATTGGGCAATGAGCATCGTATAGGTGCTGGTATATGCTTATCATTGTCCTATATGTTGCGTATGGTGCCTTTTTAAAATAAAACATTGTGATGTGAATAAGGGTTTTATATTATAGAACAATCTAATTAACATATTTTTATATAAAAATTATTGCGTACACTATATTTGGAAGATAATACAATGTAAATAACAAATTTTCTTAACATGTAATACTACGATTAAACATTTTTAAGTGTTATAACGAAAACCTATGACAAGTTAATAAATTCTCTTCGTTGACTTCTATTACTACCTAGTTACGCCCTACCTTGTGTTATACAAGACATGTACATTGTCTCCCATTCCTTAGCTTCTATACTTCGGTATATACTCCAAAGTCCATTTGGTACTAGCATTGGACAATCATATGTATGTATGTATGTATGTATCGTAAAAAAACAAACATTTATCTTATGTAAATGTATAATTTTAATTAGTTTAGAGTCGTTTTATTAGTTTTTAGTTTATATATGAGGCGATCATATATTTGTAGGTCATGGTTAGGTCTGAGCAATTTACGGTTATGAACCACCAGAACTGGGGAACCGAACTGGAACCACCAGATCCGAACTGTATTGTTGGATTTCGGATCCGGTTCCGCTCTTAAGTTTGGGAGAAAAGGGCTCCCGGTTCGGTTCCGGTTATAACCGGCGGTTCCGTTTAAAGAACCGCTAGAAACGCTTTGGGTTTAAACTTTAAATAATATATTTAAAAACCCTAGTAATTCATTTAAACTTTAAATATTGTATTAAAAAAAAAAATGTATCTAGTATTAAAGAATATAAAAAAAGTTTTGACACAGTGTTTAAATAAAGTTTTTGTGATGGTTAACTAAAAGTTTTTTAGTTTAATTTTGTTTTTTTACACTGTATAATTTCGGTTTAAAAACATTTTATTGTTGCTACTTTTACTCTGATTGGTTTGAATTTTGTATGTTTCAACTCTTAGTTATATGTTTTAAATGGTTTATTGTTTTAACTGTTTTTATTTTGTTGTTATTTTTAGGATTTAATTGATAACTGGTTCCGGCAAGAACCGTTTACGCAAGAACCGTTTACGACATCTTTATGCTTCACAGTTTGATCGAACGTTTTTATTTGTGAATTTTCATCATTATTTTGTGATTTTTCAACATTTGAATGAAATAGTTCCCGTATGCTTGGATTAATAACATTTTTTCGGACGATAAGTCACATATAGGTCAATGAGCGCCTATAAGGGTCACCTTTTCAGCTTTTTCAGTGTGAACTACCTGTATGTCAGTATTTATACCTTATATTACTTGCACATCGTACCTGTACGTTGCTCATAGGGCAATGAGACGCGTATAGGGTTTAATGCTTCAACTACCACTTTCTTATACACTACTCATAGGGCAACGAGAGACGTATCGATTCGCTTTTTCTGACACATTTAATGCTTTCATACCTTATACACCCCTCATATCCCTATACACTAATTCTGAAAGGATATACACTTAAAAAGTAGGGATGTATCAATTCCCTCACCCTTTTTTTCTCGGCCTTTTATTGTAGTGAATTCACAACAGATTGTTACAAAAATACAAACTAACAATTATATAGAATACATTCTGAATTTTACTATTATAATTTTACCCAAAATTGAATTCAGAGTCAGTCAATTACAAAGGACTTTCTTTCACATAGAAAATTGATCTCTAAATTTGTAAGTAGTGAGATGATACATCTAGCTTATATATATTCAACTTAACTCATATATTTGGTGAGTGCCAACTAAATATAATATCATAACGCAACCTGTGCGATAAGAAAATTGCGATTTTAATCTCTGCGGTTTAACACAACCTGTGCGATAAGAAAATTGCATTTTAATCTCTGTGGTTTAGTGCTTATGGCGATATTTTACAAAATCCAAATTTCTTGCAATTAACATACAAAGGTTGCTATTTATTGCGGTTTTGGTCCAAATTTCATCCAACTTATACTTAAATTTGGGTCACGTGAGAGGCATGTACTGGGCATTTTAGTAATTAACCATTCAAATGAAATAAAACAAATATTACAAGTAGACGCCAAACATTTGATAGCATCGGCTGATGGCTCAATGAACTTCACAGTAAATGTTTTGTTATACTATATAAACACTGTTAGGTGTGATCAAAAGGGTTGAAACTGGCAGGAACAAACTGAACTGGAACCGAAAACCAAAAAAGAATTACTATGAAAACCGTGACTGAACTCTTTACTACATGTTCAGTTCGGGTATGTAATGGGTTCAGGCGCTCAGTTCTTATGCGACTCGTAAAGAACAAAGGGATAAGTAATACGTTTACTCCTAAACATTGTTATCTTTACGTAAACAATAGGATGGTTTACACTCTTGTAGTCAAATTACCCTTGGTATATGAAGCTCCACCTCAAGATTGTTTAAGCCTGACTTAATTTTAAGTTCTTAGTGAACCCATCTTGAAGAGCTCACTACCGGCTCGGCCCATTGACATATCTAATCGAACCTTTGTTATTGGCTCAAGCTTGATATTTTTTAGCCTGGTTGGCTTGATTAGGTTCTCAACTTTGAACTATCATAAATAATATTAGCCATGGTTAGTATTCAATCCATATTGTTGAGCTCTCATTGACTTTAGCATATACTTTTAAACTTGGCTTGACTCGGGTCTATAGATACTTTAAGGTTTACACAAAATTAAAATATACTTCACCGATGCAGAAACAATCTCATTTGGTTACTTAGATGCAAAATAAAGTAGGTATACTTGTGATTAAAAGAAAAATTGTTTGTTAGATGGTTTATTTACAGAGTAAATTACAATGTTGGTCCCAGTTGTTTAGCAATAAGTATTAAACCACATGGACTAAAATCGCAGTTTACTCTAATATATGTTTTATTTTATTTAAATGGTTAATTACCAAAATGCCTAGCACATGCCTCTCATGTGAAGAGCATTTAACTATAAGTTGGATGGAGTTAGTGTAGTGGACTAAAACGGCAATGAAATAAAAACCTTTTAATGTAAATTGCAAGACATTTGAATTTTGTAAAGTATAGCAATAAACATTAAATCACAACGAACAAAACTGCAATTTACTCTAATATATAAATAATCACTTTTAAGAACCAGAAAATTAATAGTCATTAGTGTGCTCTTTGCATGCCTTTAATTTACTCACTTTGTTCACCTTGTTATCCAATGCGAATTATGTTGATAAACGTAGTTGCATATGTCTCATGAAAAGTTCTACAACAAAAGGCTGGCGTCTAACCTTGATGCATGCTCCCTTGATAGGGTCGGTCAAATATGGGTCAACTTGATAGTTTATTTAATTACAAATATTTGGGTATCCGATTCTCTCTTTCCATCCATGAAAACTACAAAAGTTATGCATACAACTTTTTGTTAAGGAATTTGTTCTCCCCTTTTCTTTGCCTTTTTAATTTTCTTCAAGTTCGATGATTTATCCACAAGGAAAAACATCATCTAGCAAAGGGATGATATAATTTTTACTTTATTTGAAAATGGTTTTACGGGTCTTTCAAAAAGTGAAGTGTTGGCTTTCGTTCAAGTTGTAATTTGTCCAGAAAACATTTATTATTAAATATATATTTGTTTAAATAACTAAAATTAGATACATTAAACACTAAAATCCCAATCATTTCTAAACGAAAACGATAAACAAAGCATACTTTATTATTATTAACGCTAGTAAAAAAAATATTTAATTTGTTAATCTACCTGGGATTGGTAGAGTGCATGTACCAGTATTGATAAAGAATTTAAATAAAACTGGGTACCAAATAGTAATATCGTACCAAATATATTGTTATGGTGCGGATATTTCGATACGATACCCGTTTTGGTACCACTTTATTTTTATTTTTTTTGAGCACCAGTAGAGGTACTAAATAAGTAAAATCGTCACGGATACCAATATGGTACGAGTACCAAATAGGTAAAGTTGGTACGATTACCAATACTATACGAGTACCAAATAGATAAATTCAATGCGAGTACCATACATACCATAATACAAAATAAAACATAATATATATTTTTTTAAAAGTTGTATATAAATTCGATACCAGTACTTGTTTTTTACCAATACCAAAAATACCAAATACAAAAATTTATAAAACTGAGTAACAATACATATATCGAATGCCTGGAATTGGTATGATACAAATACGGGTATTTGAGAAAAATGTCCCTTAAATGGTAAAAAAAGTTAAAACAAAAGACAACATAACCTAAAATATTAATTCTCAATACACAATTACTTAAATTAATATTCATCACATTCAAAACCTCTCTTAAATACCGCTTGGGTGGTCAAAAGCTAAAAACTTGTAAACTGATTCTTTAGTCAAAAAGTATCTAGAACACATGTAGCTTATTTAGTCCTTAAAAGTCTATAATTTCCCCAGATTTCCATTACTTTTCATTTCTTGGAAGGATGCTCTTGTTTGGGTTTGAGAAAAAACAAAATTTTGAGGGAAAATTGGTGATTTACGTAGATGCATGACATCGGGTTTTGCAATTGCTTTAGTGTGTCAAAAGAAGAGAAAATCAAGCAAATGATAAGAACATGATTTGTTAACGTTGCATGGATTTTATTCCCCATGTAAAAGATACGACTCTATATTTGTGCCATGCAAATCACCAACTTTGCTTTTACTTTTTACCTTTAAAGATTTTAAAGTCTTGACCTTTCTTTTGCTTTTTTTTCTTTTTGCTTTGACACACGAGTAATATTATCTGAAATGACATTAACAAGATGATTTGGTCAACTGAGGCGGTCTATGAGAATGATAAAAAAAATTGGTCTTGGTGGAAAAAATATTAAGCCTACTTATTATAATATAAATTCATCAGTTATATATTAAGAAAATATAATGTCACGATAATTGTTATAAAATAAACAAAACAAACCAAAAGTGATGTAGTTTGATAAAGTATATTTATACACCCATGAATATATAAATATTTGATTCAAAATAGTGATATTTTTAGGCATAATATATCACGAAATCTTACTTTATAAAACGTTAATATTGTTTTTAAAAAATGAACCATTACAAAATCATTAACTAAAAATAAAAGTTAATCACGAGGTTTGAACTTATGACCTCAAGACTGTAACCCAAAACATTAACCAATGAATCATATAATCATCTTGTTAACAAGATCAAACTGTTAATTAATAAGTGGATTGATAAATAAAAATACAGGAGACTAATAGTTGGAAATTATTTAAATAAAAATGCAAGGGAGAAGATTAGAACCAAAGACCTTGGTTTCCAAATTTTAGTGTCTTAACCACTGAACAAGCTTCATTTTTTTGTTATTGAACTCATTTATCACAATTTAACATATTGGTGCTCACTTAAAAATCTAGGGCTTGAAATTTTGTTGGGCCCTACAAGCCTTTTGGACCTTGGCATCTGCCCAGCCCTAAAACCGGTCCTGGGCCAACAACTCAACTTCTTTTTAAATCATGTTATGTAAAATAAAACTCCTTTTTTACGGATTCTTGCACGAATAATGTACAACTATATAAATAGTGTAGTTTGGGATGTTAAATAAGTCAGTTTTTTACAAGTGGTTGTCAAATCCAATACACTACAAGAAAACAAGATTTTCACTAATGGACAATTTCGTTGGTAAAACGCATCACCGATGAGAATCCAATAGTGAAGCTCTGTCGGTATGTATAATGCTTTCAACGATGGAACACTAGCGATTTTTTCCGACAGATTCATCGATGGGCAACTTATCGAGTGATCACCGACGCGCCTTCTCCGACATAAATTTAGGTTCTCCGACCAATGGTTGATTCTTACGACAGATTACTGATGGGCAATTCTCCAACAATGTAATGTTTATCAACGGATTTCCCATTGATAATCCTCCAACAAGTATCTTCTTTCCTAAAAAGAATAAGATATATATTGTTGTAGTTATTCCCAATAAAAATACAGATAATTCGTAATACAAAATGTTCTCCAAATCATGGAATTTTATTAGAACTCCTTAATTTACAAATCACGGATTTATAAATTACAAATCATGATATTACAAAGTACTAAATACTGATTAAACCTAAAATTACAAATCACGTAACTGAAAACACATTTCCATGCCTTATATGGTATATTTTACATATCAATGTAGTTGAACAAGATGTTAGGGGCCCATTTCATCGTTAGCTGTATTTGATTCCATGATTAGAAGCCTTATCTCTAAAAAAAGCTCATTAAAAACCTCTCAGTTTTTGGTCTTTAGGTTCTTCATATAGGTCACAAAGATACCTCAACAAGGTTGCGTATACCCCTAAATACTAAAGCTTATAAAAACGCCATAAAAATATACAATATATAGTTTTTAGTTGGATAACTAGATTATCAAATAATAACTAATTATAATAATTAAATGAAATGAGATATTAATAATGAGTCAACCTATGATTTACTTAGCTTAATTATACACATAAATCCTTAATGATTGTTGTTGATTTTTCTCTTACCCAAACCATCACACTTAAACGTAAACATTTCTCCGATGTACCCATCACATACACAACTTATGTATGTATAGACGGTGACTAGTGAAGTGGTTATTTACTTATGACATCATGGTTTGGCAAAAGAAAACCATGAATTGAGGATGTATGTTTCATATTCTGCACGAGGAGAGTGTATGCTTCTTATAAACATGCATTAAGCATGTTAGATAATTAAATCAAAACACAATCAATATACAATCAAACCATAAATAATTTGGAGAACTTATCGACAAGTGAAGTTTGAGTTTATAAAAACAACAAAAATCGTGTGAGAAGTTTGATCGTTATTCCACAATAGCTAAACCTACAATGTTAAAATGAAAATACACAATCATCATACACCAACAAACACATATCTACACATACATCTACCATACACATATCACACAAACCTACACATACACATATACATACACAAACACATACAAATACATGTCATACATATATGTATCGTATCCATAATACATATCATACAAATACACACACACATATACATATACATATACATATACATATACATATACAAACACGTACATATATAAATATGTCATACAAATACAAACCCATAATCATACGATCCATACCCATACAAATATACACACATATCATACAAGTACAGACACTTAGTAATTTTTGATACTTGTCACTGACGGTGTATGTGGTGTAAGAAGTTGTGGTAGTGGCGGTGTAGATGTGTGTGTGGTAGCGGTCGTCTGAAGGTGTGTGTTGGTAGCGACGGTGTAAGGCTACATGTTAGTGGTAGCAGTGGTGTATGATGTCAGGCAGGGTCGATGTATGGGTGTTGGTGGTGGCGGCAATGTAGTTGGTGTTGGTGGCAGTGGCCGTCTTGTGATGTTTGTTGGTGGCGTCAATGTAGTGGTGATGGTTATGGTGTCAAAGAGAGAGAAAATGTGGGTGAAAAGAAAATAAAAGAGAAAAAGTTTGGCTAGGGAAATAAACCCTAGAACTTCCGACAGATAAAGTTATTGGAAATCGTCAGTAAACACACACACACACACGCGTACGCACGCACATACACGCACACACACACACACACACATATATATATATCCACATACATATGTCACACCCGTTCATAGGCGGAAGCGCGCAGTGTGATCTGATTGATTCTCATTGCATACAACATAAGTGAACATACTAAATGAATAAAACAAGCTCATTGCCGTTGCCATAATTGTTTCCAAACGCAACATGAGTTAAGTAGTTTTGCTTACAAACTTTAAATGAAATAAGTTATCAAAGTGTTACATATCCAAGATGCAAGTTTTAAAATGATAAGGCTTTGACTCTTATATCACCGCAAGGAGGCAGTATATAATGGGCAAACCCTTCAAAAGTTGACATGGAGACTTGATACTTGTTTTTCTTGACTGAGATTCCCTGCATTGGTTCACTAATTACCTGAAATACATGTTAAGTTGAAAATCAACAACAGTTGGCAAGTTCATGTGTTTTAACTGTATGAGATGGTTCCATAAAATGTATGAAGTATTTATACAAAACCTAGTATGTAAAGTGTCAATGAAATCGTGATCATTACTGTTTTGCAAGGACATTAATATGTGTGACGGTATAGGAAGCATCCAAACTAGACGATCTTTGTTGATTAACCTCGACTGGGACAACAAATGCACTATTCCGTGTGGGTCCATGACCAAGAGTGGGGCTCGCCAACACCCGCTAGATCTAACCTTTGTACCATGGTCTTAAACAAGATTAATGGTGCTTACATTCACCCTATTCGCACATGATCTAGTTATTTCATTCCCTAGCTTATCATACCATATACATGTATTTCTCCCCGATAGTTGTAAAACTGTAAAACATTTAACATGAAAAAGGGGACATGAACTCACTGAATTGCTTTCTGTGTTCTCTATTTAGCTCAAGTATTTTCCTTGGTTTGTATAACAACCTACAAACGCGTTAGGTTTTGTTAGACACTTCGGTCTTTGTAATGATTCATGTTCATGTTTCTTGTCTTAAGTATTTGTTAAGACTTGTTCAGTGTTTTGTTTCACTTAGATGTATTTTCAATGTATGATGCCCACTAAGATGCATTTTCGGTGTATGACGTCAACTGAGGTGTATTTCGGTGTATGATGTTAGCTGAAGTGTATTTTCGGTGCATGATATCAATATATATATATATATATCGTCAAATATGTATATATATCCTTGCATATCAAGTGTTGCATGTACGGGCTTAGCCCTCTTGTCTCTGTGCCTCACACGAGTAAGACGTATATGTTTCATGACTTCTCATAGTCGGGTTCCACTCGTTTGCCTTGACGATGCCATCGTCGGATATGTTCCATATATAATTCTTTTTAATTGTATAAAATTCCAAGTTCGATGTATTAGTTAAAACACATTTTAACTTGTATGATTTGTATGCAGTATATTATATATCATTTATAATTATGATAGGTTTGTTAAAAATAATCTATTTTTAACATGTCTTGATATATAATTATTCGTGTGCATGGGTTTATGGTATACATGACCAAGTGTTATAATTGTTAAGTATTATACATATGCATCTTCCCAAGTATAGGTATACTTGTATTGTGAGTATTTGTGTATTTAAAGTCGTATTCACATGGTTATGTATAATACTTGTATAATGGTATTTTCACTATGTATTAGTGGTATATGTTGGCATGTATTTGTACGTATAGGAATACGCATATTCTTGTATTCCAAACTCACAATTTTGTATACTCTTAAGATTTATAATTTTAAGATATGTTCAAATCAATATATGTATGTTATGCTTGGTAAATGTATATATCCCAAAATAATATATATTTTTAAGATTAGTTCTAGAAAAATCTATATTTTTAGTTTCCACCCAAAACAATATATTTTTAAGAGGTTTATGAAATATATATTTTTATACACTTCAAGAATAATACATTTTTAGCATCGACGACATATGATATATTTTATATACTTGTAAAAATATATCTTTTGTCACTTGTCCGATTTTGAAAGTAATATTTACCAAGTTTCGAAATATTATATATTTTTAGTCCGTAATCCTTATATAGTCCGATTGTCCAATATGTCCATATTTTTGTCTCCAAGGTATGGATATATATATATATATATATATATATATATATATATATATATATAATTCGTTGTTATATATATATATAATTCGTTGTTTGTCAATGTTTATTGTATTTGTTTATGTGTATTATTTTCAAGTCCCTAATTTATATATAACTAATACAAACAATATACACATAGCATGTGATCCTTATGATCACTAAATATATATTTTCCAAAACCATGACTTCTTGGACTTACATTTTATACAAAAACATTGGGATTTTTATGTTTATGGCCTTTAAACAAGTTTACATATAAGAACTTTGTAAACATATATTTTTCTAAGTGTTCAAATTTTATAAAATTTTTGCCATAGTTTTCCCTAGATTTAGGAGGTTTCCCATGTTTAAATACATGTGTTTAAGCTTCCAAAATTCATCAATTTAATCACAACAACTTCAACAAGTATAATATATGCATTTGTCATGGTATGATGAACTTGAAAGTTTACCAAATCATGTAATATTTTAACCTTGTGTTTAATATGTTCATCCATCCTTAAATATGGGTTTAGTTTCTAATATTTACTAACTTTATTAAAAATCATTTTTAACAACTTGTTCACATATTATTAAGAACATCACAAATCATTTTAACCATTTTAATAAGTTCATTCATCATGTTTAACAAGTTCATCAACACTTTGATCATGGATCTTGTAAGATCCATGTGTATACTTGTTAGATTTATACTTCTAGCAAGTATACATATGATGGATATCATCCATACCACAAGGTGGTATAACTTATACATTAATAATATACTAGTAACAAGGTATCAATTGAAAGATTAGGTAGCTTACTACTAGCTCTTGTGGCTAGGGAAGTGGCAAGATGAACAAGATGATGAAGATGAAGCAAAAATGATGGATAATAGCTCCCTAGAGTGGTCCTTCAACTTCCAATGCTTGACACCTTCTTGATTAACCATGAGACACCTTAGGATGACCTTGGATTGCTTGGAAATGAACAAAAAATGAAGGTGAATGTGGGGTGTTTGGGCCGTGAGCTTGAAGGAGGTGGGAGGTGGTTTGGGTTTTGAATTTTTTATGTAAGTGATAAGATTTACAAAGTGTGCTATGATGTCTCTTATGCAAGATCTCCAACACAAGACCCTCCATACAATAACAACTATCTTCCAACATTAGGGGACAAGGGGGACAAGAATATGGGTGGCTAGTGGGCCCCCACATGCTGTAACGCTTTGCTTTTTGTAACTTTCCATTTTTAGTAAGTTTGCTACGTGATTCTATTTTTGGAAAGTCTAAACCTTATAATCGTATCACATTCAGAATCACTGTGAATCCAAGGCTTTGATTGTAATCAAATTGATCAATTATACGAAATCCGCAATCTTTATACGCATTTATACATATGTTGGTACACTTATTCGTTACATCATTTATAGTTTCAAATTAACTCGTGGATTCTTATCGTGCATTCATGAATCTTAAACGTTTCAAATCAAGCAAAACAATTAGTGATTTAAGCATGAAATACATAAGTTTTGGCATCTCGTAAACCTTTCACATTCATGTTATAACAATTGCCACTTAATAAAGTTCTTATTTTATGGTTATAATACACTCTTGCACTTAAAACCAACCTACCAAACAACCAAACGTGTTATATATATTTCATAAAAAAACAATTCTTCAAATAATAACATTTAGATAACAAAAAAAAAAAGGAAAAGAAAAGGGCAGCTTGCGGCCGCAAGCTGCCAACCCATTAAACCACTCCTTGTTTCAAGTTTAACAACCACCTAACTATCTTAAATGCTAACTAACCCAAACCCTAATCTCCTCTATATATAAACCAACCTTTCCCCAACCTTTTCTCACTTTTACAAGCCTCCAACACTTCAAAAAGCCTCTCTAAACTTCCAGAATTCTCTGCATTCCCACTTCAGTTTGCAATTGAGTTCTAACTTACTTCCTTGGCTAATCAAGCCTTGTTTTTTCTTCTAAAACACTTGGATAACCTCTAGGAACGTTTTCACAAGTTTGCTTAGGTAAACTAAGGTGAAACCTCATCATTTTGAGGTCCAAAAGCGTTAAACTTTCTGTTTTTTTTTTATCTTTTCATCTCTTAAAAAATTTCATGTTTTCACTATGTTTTCTTCCTTTACAATGTTTGATAAGCCTCTAGGGATGTTACCATAGGTTTTCTATGTAAAACCAAGGTGTAACAATACCATTTTTATGGCCAAACATTCTGTTTTGGAAGACAAACTTGTAAACTTTTCTTACACAAGTTTTCTCTTAACAACTTTATGCTACTTGTGCCTCTAATCAAGCCAATGATTAGTGAGCTAGCTAGAGTTGTTTCATACAAATCAAGAGGTATAAAATATCTCGAAACTTGTTATTTTACTAAGGGTCTTATCCCACAAGTGTTGGAACCATCCAAGCTTACAAAGCTTGTGTTTTGGTAAAGGTGTGATTACATGGAGGCCTTGGCTATCCTACTTTCAATCCACCACCTCACTTGATGATTTCACCCACTAAGCTATGTTCAACCTTCAGTTGACTAACAAGGCTATGACACGTCCCCAAACGTTGCTATATTCAGGATGCACTCACCTAGCTTGCTTACTTGGTCGATACATAGTTTAGTGAAGTATTTTCCTTTTATTTCATTCATGACCATCCGAATTTTTCTTGTGGCCATTTGTGTATTGGTGATTCTTACAAAAGAGGTTAAAGGACGGTTATCCTCCTACCTCCATGCATGACTTCTATGACTTCCATGAAATCTATCATTTATATGATAAACTTGATAATATAATATGTAACATATATATGTAAATAAAAAATATAACCGAACTTTTGACAAAAGCCGTATGGTTATTTGACCTAACATTAGGTTATTTTATCTAAGAATTAACCTCTTGTTACGATTCTATTTGGTATGACCCATAAAACCACAAACACCTTACGGGGCTTATAGTGTTAAGAACGAACGTTAACGTCTAGTTAAATACTTTCGACAATACATACTTTTGCATACTTTAAACGCCTAAACTAACGAACTCCATTGCCATTCCAATACTCACACACCTACGTTCCCTTGTATATGATAAATCGGTGTTCGTTCCCTAATCAACCAAACACTTTCACGGATTTAAAACGTTGTAAAACAGTGAGTACACTCGACACCCTTTTATGCTTTACACTGTTGGGTGCAATTTGTTAATCTCTCAAAACTCACTAAATCACACTTATATCTTATGCAATCACACAAACAATCCATCATACATGCTATAGTTACGTAAAACCCAATTTGTATACTTGGAACATTCTTATGTGATACTAGTTGTCATTAACTTCGTACGAGCCTCCCCTTAACATGTATAGCGCTATAGGAGTAACGAACTGCCCGTTGACTTGTAGTGTGCATGCCATGTTTACATTAATTTTGCGGTGACACTTGAGGATTGACTTATAGTTTGCATGCCATGTTTACATTAATCTCGTATGCTAGCTTAACGTGTGGATTTGTTTAAACAGAATTTGATTACTTAGGCTATGATTCAAACTTGTGTACTCGCCAATACCTTTGTATTGAACTATACTTTTAACATGTTGTAGGTTGAGGGTGTTGAAAAGACGTAAACATAGTAGGAACGACATAGAAACACATCTATAATGCTAGTTACTTGTTATATTTTGTTGAACTTGTCATATTCTGAATTTATGATGTATTTGAATTTGTGATGTACTTGACTTTTGGATAAATGAAATGAAATGGATGGTTTAATTAAATATTGTCACAATTAGTGTTATGATGTCTCGAGCAATCTCATTAGTCTCACTCTGATGTATCCGCCATCGGTTGGGGTGTGACAGATCGGTATCAGAGCCATAACTATAGAGAATTAGGTAGAATTGCCATGTTCGACCTAGTCTATAGTTTAAGTGACCAACTTGACCCTTCTTTATTCATGATTAAATGTTAATTCTTCCTACTTGATTCTTCCTATTTATTTTGTCTTAATATATATACAATATGTCTTTCTTAAGACACTTACACAACTTACACACTTGAAGACTTGAAGACACTCATACTATAAACGAGACGATCTCACCAAATAGGGGTGAAACCCGCACTTTGGTGATCACCCTCAATCCGCATATTCGATTTTAGATAAAATTACACCATTAAGCTAGAAGTGAAATCCACATCTTGATGGGAAATTTCCATTTCAAGCTCTAGTGGACCCTTACCAACGAGTCGAAATTTGCTCTTCATTTGGTAAGTACCACCCACACTTAGGGTACAATGTCATCAAGTTAGGGGTGAAACCCACACCTTGTCAACTAGTCCCATTCCTCGATTTTAAATCTCGCCAAAGTTTCGTTTTTTCGATCGAGACGTGTAGTAACTGGAATGGTAAAGTGCCGTTAATCGCTTCTCGACGAGAGCATTTTACCTATAGGCCAAAGCACGATTCTCTAATTTGAAAGGATCTCGATTCACTTTGGAATAGTCGACGTTTCTCAACCCGAAACACTCCAATGTTTTATTAAGCCTATCTTTTATGTTATCTCAATTATTATGTGTTTTAATACTTGTTACCTCGATCATTTTTAGCCCGATGCACAACTCGCAAGCCCTTCGCAACCAAAACCAATAATAATCCTCGTGAACCAACTAAATTTATACTCCTTACGTAATGATACGTGTTTATACTTTTGAATACTTGTGTGCCTATGCTATCTATGTGAATTCATACGAGTTACGTGATACTTACATGCTCGAAAATGACTTTTTTAAAACACATTATGATCAAAGCCTTAACCTTTCCTCTTGTCAACCCTTTAGATGTCTTTCTCACAAAACTTCATTGGAAAGAAGAAATCAAAGTCACGCTCTGACTAGATGTCAAAGAGAGACTGTATGAAGTTCATGGCCAAGGTCACTCTGGAAATTGTAAGCAAAATCCAACTCTCGCCAAACGCCGACTCACCCCACGCCTCCGTCGACTATAAGGTCAAAGGACCTAAGTCAACGTTCACCTTCAAATAGTTTTGCTCTTGCAACCCACTACCTTTCACCGGCGGCCACCAAGTTACTGCAATGGTTTGACGCCATTGAAGTAACCTTTCTACAAAGTGGTTGTCCCGACCACCTGCGTACCATCAACGCAACGGGAGTCTTCCGACCAAGGGCTCTTGATTGGTGGACCTCCGAGCGAAATGCTCGTGGGAATGATGCTGCATACGCCTCCCTTGGGCCAAGCTCAAAAGCTTATAGAGAACGAATTCTGCTCCCCCCCTGAACGCCAAAGACTCGAAAACGAGTTTTGCAACCTGAAACAGGTTGGGAACGACAACGCCGACCTCATGGCCCATTTCAAGCAGCTTAGTACGATTTTCCCTAGTCAAGTCAACACGACTGAGAAGGCGATTGCCAAATACATACGCTGCCTCCCTCCTCACCTTACGGACCTCGTTGACGTCACTTCGCCCAAAACTCTCGAGGAAACCTTTCGCCTATCCGCCAAACTCAACAACAACCACATTCTTCATGAAGCCTTCACCAAGGCTTCATCGAGGAATGCCCACCAAGCCACCACCGAAACCCTCGTCGAACCTTCCTTACCCAAGCCACCAAGAAGCAACAACAAAGGCAAGAAGTAGAAGGCTTCAAGTTAAAACTGCGCGGTAATCACTCTGCCAAACCCTCAACCCTCCCAACAGCTAGCTTCAGCCAACCCTGAGCCTATCAAAAAGGCATACACTAGGCCGCATCCCAAGTGTAACACATGCCCTTACCACCATCCCGTTAACACCCCTTGCCGCCTTTGCACTAGCTACAATAGATTTGGATACCTTGCCCAGCAGTGTCGAACCTTCCCGCAAGCCCCCACTAACCAAGCCCGAGCCATCACTGCACCCCAAAGCCCTACTGCGAACCAAACCCGACCACCTGCAACCATGGCTCGTGCATGTTTCAAATGCGGAGATCCCAACCACTTCACCAACACTTGCCCGCAACGCAACAACAACAACAACCAGCAACAACATCAGCAAGCTCGTGGTCGAGCCTTCGTAATCACTACCACACAAGCTCAGAACTTCAACGATGTCATCACGGGTACGCTTCTCGTTAACAATGTTTACGCTTCGTGTCTATATGATACTAGTGCTGATAAAAGTTTTCTATCCGTAGAATTCGAACCATTGCTTAAGTGTAACCATTCTAAGTTGCCTAAACCATTCGAAGTCGAAATCGCTGATGGAAAGTCTGTCACTGTCGATTATGTCCTTTCTAATTGTTCATTGAATCAACGATCATATGTTTTCCATTCACCTCATACCCATGCAAATGGGTAGCTTTGATATCATCGTAGGTATAGATTGGCTTAGGCGGGTCCGTGCTGAGTTGTTTATTCTGAAAAGTTCATCTGTCTTCCCCTTCCCAATGGTGACTCCTTACACGTCTATGGCGAGAAACCTTCCAAAGGTCTCAAGCTTGTGTTGTGTATCCAAGAAAACAAATACTTACGTAAGGAATACTTCGCGTTTCTCGCCCACATTGTGGAAAAGAAGGAGAAGGGTCCGAGCGTGAGTGAGGTTCCCGTTGTTCGTGATTACCCTGACGTTTTCCTAGAGGATCTTCCTGATCCTCCTCCTCCTCATTCGGTTGACTTTCGCATCGGTCTCATTCGTGGTGCAACTCCTGTTGCGAAATCCCCTTATCGTCTAGCACCCTCAGAAATGCAAGAGCTATCTAGCCAACTTCCAGAACTTCTTGATAAATGCTTCGTACACCCTAATACTTCTCCTTGGGGCGCTCGCATTCTGTTCGTAAAAAAGAAAGATGGATCATTTCGGATGTGTATCGACTATCATGAGCTCAATAAGATTACAGTCAAGAACCGATATCCTCCTCCACGTATTGACGATCATTTCGATCAACTTCAAGGCGCGACTTGCTTCTCGAAAATCAATATTCGCTCTGGTTATCATCAACTTTGAGTTCTGGAAGAAGAAATACCCAAAACCGGTTTCCGCATACATTACAGGTACTACGAGTTCGTAGTCATGCCTTTTGGTTTGACTAACGCTCCTGCGGTTTTCATGGACTTGCGTCTCATCCTCCAGCTTTTGCGTACTGAACGTCTTTACGCCAAATTCACCAACTGTGAATTTTGGCTAAAGGAGGTTCAATTCCTTGGTCATGTCGTCAACGAACTCGGTATTCACGTTGACCCACAAAATCGAAGCGGTAAAGAATTGGATTGCTCCTAAGTCTCCGTCCGAAATTCGTTTGTTTCTTGGTTTAGCAGGTTACTACCGTCGCTTTATCTTGAATTTCTCCATGATCGCTGTACCTCTCACTTCCTTGACTCAAAAGGATAAACCTTTTGTTTGGAGTTCCGAGCAAGAGGAGTCTTTTCAAACGCTCAAGGACATGCTTTGCAATGCTCCTATCCTAGCCCTTCCTGATGGTAATGACGATTTTTTCGTGTATTGTGATGCCTCAAAACAAGGTCTTGGTTGTGTTCTGATGCAATAAGATAAGGTTATCACTTATGCGTCACGACAACTCAAGATTCATGAGAAAAAACTATACTACTCACGACCTTGAACTTAGTGCAGTTGTTTTTGCATTGAAGATATGGCGACACTACCTTTATGGTACAAAGTGTACGTTCTTCACCGACCTTAAGAGCCTTCAACACATCTTCAATAAAAAAGAACTCAACATGCGTCAATGTCGTTGGGTAGAATTGTTAAACAACTACGACTGTGATATTCGCTACCACCTTGGTAAGGCGAATGTTGTAGCCGATGCACTTAGTTGGAAAACTCATGTTAAGAGCATACGTTGCTACCAAACCTTGGGAAAGCTTCCTGAGCTGATTCCTGATGAGCAATACTCAATCGTTAATGAGGGTAACCTTGATAATAAGTTGAAGTGTGGTGTCGAAAATCATCTCGTAACTAAATCCAATGGCATCCTCTACTATATTGATCGTATTTGGATTCCGAACCGTGACAACCTTCGTGATCTCTTGATGAGTGAAGCTCATAAATCCCGATAATCTATTCATCCTGGCGCTGATAAGATGTACCAAGAACTTCGTACGTCTTATTGGTGGCCTAGTATGAAGAAAGATATCGCCTTCTATGTTTCGAAATGCCTTACTTGTTCCAAGGTAAAAGTTGAACATCAACGTCCCTCTGGTTTACTCGAACAACCAGAAATTCCTGTTTTGAAATCGGAGAGCATTGCCATGGACTTCATTACCAAACTCCCTCGTACATCGTCTGGTCACGATAGTATTTGGGTAATCATCGACCGTCTGACCAAATCTGCTCACTTCCTTCCCATACGTGATGGTCGTTTGTCATCACGGTCTCCCCATTGACATTATCTCGGACTGTGATGGTCGTTTCACTTCCCGTCTTTGGCAAACATTTCAAAAGGATCTTGGTACTCACCTCAATCTCAGTAGTGCTTTCCATCCTCAGTCTGATGGTCAAACCGAGCATACTATCCAAACTCTAGAGGATATGCTTCTTTCTTGCGTAATCGATCGCCTATTTGTTGGCACGAGATCGGGGAAGCTCAAATCATGGGTCCTGAGCTTATACAAGAGATGACGGACAATATTTTGCAGATTAGAGACAACTTGCTCAAAGCTAGAAGCCGGCAAAAGACGCAAGCCATTGGAATTCAAAGCTGGTGACTTTATTGTTGATACAGTTTTGTGTCTGTCGCTTGTTCTTAATTACTATGGTAATTTTACGGTCTTTGCTCCAGTGTCTGTATAGGTTTGGTCGTGTCGAATAGCTCAAGATATCCTTCAATCTTGATCTAGTATGACATCTTAGCTTGTCTGTGTTAATCAGTTGCATGTGTGCATACTGATGAATCTTGGAAACATCAAGTCTACACACATTTTCCTGAAATAAGGATTCTGTGCGAGTCAGAGTTTTCATACGAATCAGGTGATTCATACGAAATTCTTTAGTAACAATTGTGTTACTTGTGTCGTACGAAATAAGTATTTCGTACGAAACAGTGTCTCATACCAAATTCTGAGTTGTGTCTCGTGTGAAATAGTGTGTTCCATATGTCTAGAGTCGTGATTCGTACGAAACTAGACATACACTATATAAGCAGACATGTACCTCTTAGTTGGGTTGCCTGAGAACTAGTTGACTCGTGTGTGAGAGTTAGACTGACTAGCTCACCAGACTGACCAGAGAGATCGTTATCTATGTAGACGAAGACACAAGAACACAACAAGTTTGTTTGAGTCATACGAGCATTGTGTGTATATGTTTGTACTTGTTCTCAATCATTAATCAAGATAGTGAATCTTTGGTTACCCCGTGTTCTTTACTTTGCTTTGGTTGCATGCACACTTGGATTCCGCACTTGTGTGTGTGTCATATGAACAAGGAACTGGTTTAACACCATCCGCAGGTGGACCTACAAGTGGTATCAGAGCTTTGGCTCTTTCCTTGTTCAAAACCGGGCTTAGTTGTGTCTGAGCTAGTTTGAAGATTTTTGAAGTGTTCTTGAGCCCCCAGCAGAAAACTTAAGTTTTGGATAGATAACTAACTTAAAACTTGGTTAAAATCTGTTGCATACAGAAAATTTTATGGTAAAAGTTTTCTTAAAAACACCCTTGAAAAAGAAATCTGCAAAAATTTGAATCTGAATAGTTTTTGTAGGATTGACATTTTCTGACTTGGATCTAGACTTGGACTGTTGACTGATTAAAAATCTGTGTTTTAACTAAAAGTGGGTAAGACAACAGGTATTTTCGAAAAAGCAGGTCTACACAAGAAAGGAAATTTCTCACCAAACCATTTCTGAAAAGATCCTCTGAAAAACACTGAACTAAACATTTGGTGCGACTGAATTATTTCGTGCGAATCATCTTGATATGCACGAAACAGCCATTTCGCACGAAACATCAGTGTTTCGCACGAAACAGGTGTCTCGCACGAAACATAATTGTTTGTTTTTCGCATTTTTCAAAGCTTTGTGATTTTAAGAATTTGTCATATTTTCAGAACCTGTAAATTTTTAAACGGTAATTATAATTTTGAAATTTTAAAACCATTAAATTTTTATTAAACAAGAAAATATAATGAGTTCTAACCCGTGGGATTGGAGTTGTTCAAACTCAAATCAGGAGTCTTCGCAAAGCTCCGCAAAATCATGGGTAAAATCTTTGATGTCTCAACATACAGCAATGATCTTTGCAAATCAATGGGCGTGTGTTGCGAATCAAAATCAAAGCATCCAACTCTACTAATGAGCGAAAGTGAAACAGGGAGTAATAACCGACCGCCGAAGTTAAATCACATGAACGATTATCCTGCATGGAAAAGTCATTTTCATACGAATGTTCTCGGTCAAAACACGGAATTGTGGACGTGTTTCACTACCCCCTATAATGAAGCACTTGAAGAAGCTGGATCAAATCCAACCTCATTGGCCAATCTAGTCGAAATTGACAAGAAAGCTTACGATCTAGAGAAATAGGCATTTGCTATCCTCACACAAGCTCTGCATAAAGACATTTATCATCAGTTTGTGTATTGTACTACAACGAAAAATTTGTGGGACACTTTGGAAGCAAGAGGTGAAGGTAACGCTGCTACCAGGAAGATTCGGCATGATCTGCTCAAGAAAGAGTTTGAAGGTTTCATGTTCATGGAGAATGAAACCTTAAATGATATGACCACTCGGTTTTATCATCTTCTCAGTGAGATGTACTCGTATAAAGTGTTAGCAACACCACAAGAGATTGTGATGCGATTTGCTGATGCTTTACCGCCAAAATGGGGTCAATTTATTGATCTATTAAAACATACAGGTGTTTTGGACTCAATAAGTATTTATGAATTTGTGCAGAAACTGGAGAACAAGAATGAAGAAGAACTCGGGAGGCACAACGAGTCTCTGCTCCACAAACTCTGAGATGTACTTTGGAAGTATAAATGCAGGTACAAGTTCAAGTCAGCAACCGAAGCTGCAGACCGCGTTTGTGTCAAACATGAACCCTTTTCTACCCCGACCTGTCCAATCAAGTCAATCTATAGGTTTGAGTAATCAAGCCCATGGACAGAATTCTGATCCAAAAGCCTTCCTTCCACAGCCAAAGGATTTAGCGCATAAAGCTCCACAACAAGCTCCTCAACAAGCTTTCTATGGAAGCAACAGTCAATCTGCAAATCCCAACACTGTCAAACTTGACACGTTAAATCTCTCCAAAATCAATGTAGAAGTTGCACAGGAACATGCGGAACTTCTAAATACCATGGTTAGTGCGTATTGTGGTTTAGTTGCAGGTCAAATAGGGAACATCAATTTGACGTACGAAGACTACGAGCAAATTGACCGAGATGAAATGGAGCTGATGGAGATCAAGTAGGCATTTGCAAGTGCTATGAGAAGAGCGAATGATTATATGAGAAGAACGGATACAAAATACGACTTTGACAAACCGCCGTTACTTGCTTCAACTATGGAGAAAGAGGTCACTTTAAGCGGGAATGCACAAGACCCAGCAAGGAAGGAAATCACAACCCCTTTCGCAATCAGTCTCAACCATCCAACACAGCACAGTACAACAACGAAAGAAGAATAGTAGCTGTTGGCAACTCTAACAACACCAATCAATCAGGACCTTCAAACACGCACAGAGCTATGGTAGTTCAGTCTGATGAAGGATGTGATTGGTCAGTACAGTTGGGAACTGAGAACAATGAAAGAACTATGCTATGCAAAGATCGTGGATCAAATCAAGCATGATCACAGCATCAACACTCCAAACAACAATGATACATCTGGGAATGCTGGTAGTTCTGATGAAGAATGTTCAAGTTCGGATGGTTATGGATTTGATTCTAGTGTGAAGAAAGGAAGTGATGCTGAAGTTGAAGAGTTGCTGAGTGAAGCTGCGGAAAAAGAGACAGAGGCACTCTCTACAGATGGTGCAGCTTTTCCTCATCACACTGCCTTTATGGAAAATGTTGAAGGTTCTTCAAAACAGGTAAATTCTGACCCTCCTACTTTTGCAACGACTGTGTTGAGTTGAAAATAAAATATGAAAAAGTCAATAGTCATAATCAAAATTTAGTTGTTGAACTAGAAATGAAAAAGAATTCAAATCTGTAATAGAAACCCTTAAGAAAAGTGTTTCTGAATTGACAAAAACAGTTTTGAATAAACAGACAGGAATTAATAACTACATTAATCTCCTGGAAGAAACAAAGAAAGAGTTAGCCATCGCCAAATGCGAATATGATTCGATTAAACGCAAATTGGAAAGTTATTCTAACTCTCAATATGTGTTTGATCATATCATTGAAGTTCAAAAACTAAAGGGAGATGCTCAATGCATAGGGTATAAGTCGTGTCCACCCCCAATGAAACACAACTATACCAAAATGCCTGTTGAAGAGGAGATGCCTCGTTTTGAACCCTCTGTACCTTTGAATCCTAAGGAATTCGCAGCAGGGTTAAGGTTCAAACTAGGCAATTCATCTCATGAACCAAGCAAGCCAAAAAGTTCATCATCTGATGAAGAAGAGGATGATACATTAGATGATGAATCAAGAAATGATGATCAGGATCAGCCTCTTGATAAAAGGAAAAGAGTAGAATTGTCTGCTACTCCTAGTACTCAATCAGTTGAGAATCAAGAGACTGTTCCTAAGAAATCTGTGAAGACAAGTGTGCCTACACAAGAAGTAGATAATGTGTTATATACTTTGGTTGGAGATAAGAAAATCTATTCAAACAAAGATTTTCGAATTAAAAACATAAATCCAATCTCTATAGATCAGGTGTTTGAAAAGTAAAAAACCAAACCTTTAGAGAAGAAAAAGCCCACCAAAACACAACCATTATTCGCTTAAAAAGAAAAACAATGGAAGCGAGTTGAAAAGTCTACATTTTCTCAACCGAAGGTTGAAGCAAAAGGCTCTTGTTGCCAGAAAAAGGGCAAAACTGTTAAATTTGTGAGTTCTAAAGGTACCGAAAGTCGAAACTTTTCAAGGAAAATCTAATGTTGATTTTGTAAAGAAAGTTAAGATTTTGTAAAGAAAGTTAAGATTTTGAAAAGAAATAGTCAAAACAATTACACCCAACACACTGATGGATGTAATGAAAATGAACCCAGTACCTCAGGATCCACAAATTCAACATCAAGCCGAGAAACACGATCTCCTAGTTTTGTTGAAAGGAGAACTTGTTTCAAATGTGGAGAATTTGGCCACATTATAAAGGATTGTCAAAATCCAGCCAAATCAAGATGTATAGAGAAAACCCCCCATGAACCAACTTGCAAACGTAAATCTGTTTCTCTGACACAAGATAAACGAATCATTAAGGATCAAAAAGAGAAACAAAAACGTAAACAAGTAAAAGCAGTTGAGAAAGCTTTAAAATCGGATTCTTCGAAAAAGGATCAAAGATCTTCAAAGTCAATAAAACCAGACACTGTTAAAACTGTAAATAATAGTAAATCTGGTAATAAACAAGGATCTTGGAAACAGAAGACCGGTGATGGTTCAAAAGGAGGTTCTCAGTTTGTTAATCATCTAGAAATTGAGATTACATTTCTCGATGATAAGGGACGACCCAAGACCACTAAGGCTTGGGTCCCCATCTCAAACTAATCTTATTTGTGGAATGTGCAGGGTGTTCTAGGAGGAACTGTAAACAGTGATTGTTGACAGTGGAGCATCAAGGCACATGACGGGCGACTTGCGGCTCCTATATGATGTGAAAAGCATAAGGGGTGGTTATGTTGCTTTTGCTGGTGACAAAGGTGGATACATCACTGGAGAAGGAATGGTCTCCAATGGTGTCGTGAGCTTCGACAAGATCAATTATGTGCGGCAAATTGATCAAAATCTTCTTAGCGTTTCTCAAATCTGCGACAAGAAGTTCATGGTACATTTTGATGATGTCGGATGCTATGTGCTGAAGGCTTGATTCAAGATCCCCAAGGAATGGATTCTCCTGTTGGCTCCAAGAATTAATGATTTGTATATTCTTGATATGAGCCAAGCTATTACAACATCTGCACAAGTCACATGTTTTGTCTCCAAAGCCACCGAGAAGGAATCAATCTCCTAGCACATACGTATGGGACACATTCACATGAAGAAAATGAACTACTTTCTGAAGAACAATCTAGTGAATGTTGTACCAGTGAAGAACTTTCATCTTCAAGACATTTGTCTATCATGCCAGAAAGGGAAGCAAGCGAGAAAATCCCATCCCGTGAAGAAGATCAACACTGTGAATATGCCACTTGAACGTTTTCATATGGACCTCTTTGGACCTATGAAACACAAGACTACCTTTGGTGATTCTTATTTCCTGGTAGTTACTGATGACTATTCCAGATTCTCATGGGTAAACATGCTGGCACACAAGAGTGAAGTTCCTACTATCCTCAAGAATCTCCTGACTCTGCTGGAAAATTTGTACAATCTGAAAGTAAGGAGAATCAGAAGCGACAATGGCACGGAATTTAAGAATCAAGTTATGGACGAGTACTGTTCCTCAAAGGGTATTCTGCATGAGTACAGTTCTCGATATACTCCACAACAAAATGGCGTCAATGAGAGGAAAAATAGAACTCTTATTGAAACTGCAAGAACCATGTTAGTAGAATCTAAACTTCATGTTCAATTTTGGGGAGTAGTTGTTGCTACTGCGTGCTACACGATGAATAGAGTTCTAACGGTGAAGATACATGGGAATACATGCTTTGAGTTGTTACATAAAAGGAAACCGGATATTTCTTTCTTAGAACCTTTTGGAGCTCCATGCACTATGATCGACCCACATGGAAAGTTTGGTCCCAAGGCTATCGAAGGTTTCTTTCTTGGATATGCTACTCCTTCCGGGTATGGAATTTGTCTTTGAAGAAGAAGAATGGGGTGAAGTCAAGGTTCAGAGATATACCGAAGCTGTTAGAGCTCCGGGTGCTCCTTGGATGTTTGACTACGATGGGCTATTTGACTCCTTTAATCTGCCAACTTTTGATGATGTAACAGCTGCTGCTCAGATGTTATTGGAAAGTGATACTGCAGTAGATTCATCACTAGTTCGACCAATTATTGTTAACCCTCAAGTGTCGATTTCGGTTAACAATCTTGTTCAAAATGAGGAATTCGAAGACGCTGCAGATTATAATGTTTCATCAGAAGACGATGAGTTTCACGATGCGAATGAAGCTACCTCTGGTGCGGTTCCTAGAATTTCAGATGGTACGTCAAATATTCAACCTCAAGGAACGACTGAAGGTCAGGCATCTACAACGTCATCAAATCCAGCTCACGATTTAACTGTTGATCTGAATATCAACAATTTGGTATAAATTCTCGAGTTCCTGATGTGCCAGAAACTCATTAAAAAATTCAGAAAAATACAAAAACATTTAAAAAATCAAAAATGAGTTTCTTGGATAAGTTGAAGATGATGAAATTCACCGGTAAATCTGTCAGAAATGGTTAAAAGCATAGAAAGAAGATTGATAAGTAGCTTGTCTTATGATGTATCGGTAGGCTCACAATCAGACTAAAATGTGCAGGTTGATATAAACCTAACAGACAGAACGCCAGGTGGGAACCATTCATTGGCATATGGTCTTGGTACCGAAATTTCGTTTGATAGAGTGCCGAGGTTCTGAGATATACGGTCTTTATGCTGGCTTATCATCTGGGTATCATGGTTGAATCTTTTGCCGAAAAATAACGGTGGCGCAAGTCTAGAACTTCCATGATATCATACATACGTGTACATACTGCATTCGACCATCAAATAAGTGATAAAAATATCACATCCCCAAAATAAGTGATAAATATCACAGCTTTATGCGAGAGCTAAGTTCGTCTCTTTGTCGGTACGATGGTACTAACCTGTTCACGGACTTACTCCTGTGCCCTCATGCATATGAAAATCAAGTTCCTCATCAATAAGTGATTAAATCACAAAGGGCTTGTTTTCAATTCAAAATAAGTGAGTATTTTACATCATATATATACGTCAAAACAGATGATAAAGCAGTATACTCACTGGTAAGGTTTTCTCTCGTGCATATCTTGATACGGGAATGTGTAGTGATGTGGTTGAACACCGGCTAGTAAGTATAAATCCATACCTTAATCATATCTCCTAATCATGATTACATCTGATAAGTCTGAGCTTACATGGACAACAATACCGATGATCATAGTTGAATACCTATCTGTTTAATTTTGAAGTTTTAAACCAAATATCGTTTCTGACAAAGATTAAAATACTAGTATGATTCCTTTACCTTGAAACTCGAAAAAGATTGTAGTTTATCTGTATATTTTGACTTTAAGTTTAGTTTACTTAGTTGCTTACGTAATTACTTTTTGAAAGTTAGCCAAAGTTGATACTCGAGAATTTCTACCAAGATATGCTAGAAAACCTTTGGTTTGATATTGCAACTTCGTAAAAGTAATATCTTGCAACAAGTAATGTATCTAAGAAATCCAAAATCTGAAATTCGTTTGAGTGTGTGTATCTCATAAGAATGAACCTAGTCATTTGTTTTTACTTGGTTACTTGTTTTTCTCAAATCTGGTGCTGGAATTCATACGAGTGTGTGTATCTCGTTCAGGGAATACAATCATACGAAGATTTTATGATAAGTCTTTCGTGTGTATCCCATGAGAAAGTGGTGTTCTGATTATATTTGTCTATTGAATACAGATTGATACAAAAGAACATAAACAAAGACCAGCAACGAAGAAATCTAACAAGTCAGAAGAGGAAACAAGAAAGATTTAAAGTTTCTTAGAAGTTCGAAGACCTGATGCTCTAATCATTAGATAGCAGATCTATCAATGAATAGCAGATCTTCAGGGGGAGTTTGTTGATACTCCAAACCGTTCTATGTGAAGACCAAAGTCTGAAGACCAAAGACCGAAGACCGAAGACCAAGAAACATCCAAGGGGGAGTTTGTTGATACAGTTTTGTGTCTATCGCTTGTTCTTAATAGTGGTAATTGTCGGTCTTTGCTCAAGTGTCTGTATAGGTTTGGTCGTGTCGAATAGATCAAGATATCCTTCAATCTTGATCTAGTATGACATCTTAGCTTGTCTGTGTTAGTCATGTGTGCATACTGATGAATCTTGGAAACGTCAAGTCTACACACGTTTTCCAGAAATAAGCATTCTGTGCGAGTCAGAGTTTTCGTACGAATCAGGTGATTCGTACGAAATTCTTTAGTAACAATTGTGTTACTTGTTTAATACGAAATAAGTATTTCGTACGAAATAGTGTCTTGTACCAAATTCTGAGTTGTGTCTCGTGTGAAATAGTGTGTTCCATATGTCTAGAGTCGTGATTCGTACGAAACTAGACAGACACTATATAAGCAGACATGTACCTCTTAGTTGGGGTTGCCTGAGAACTAGTTGACTTGCGTGTGAGAGTTAGACTGACTAGCTCACCAGACTGACCAGAGAGATTGTTATCTCTGTAGACGAAGACACAAGAACACAACAAGTTTGTTTGAGTCATACGAGCATTGTGTGTCTATGTTTGTACTTGTTCTCAATCATTAATCAAGATAGTGAATCTTTGGTTACCCGTGTTCTTTACTTTGCTTTGGTTGCATGCACACTTGGATTTCGCACTTGTGTGTGTGTCATATGAACAAGGAACTAGTTTAACACCATTTGCAGGTGAACCTACATTTATACTTCTCAAGGTATCCCCTTGGAAGGGTGTAGTTCTTTTCGGAAAGAAGGGAAAGCTCGCTCCCTTCTATGTGGGTCCTTTTAAGATTCTCGAAAGGATTGGCAAGGTAGCGTACGGACTGGACCTACCACAAGAGCTCAACAACGTCCATCCTACATTTCATGTCTTGAACTTGAAGAGATGTCTAGCTATAGAAGGACTCCAAGTCCCACTTGAAGACCTTCAAATCAATGAGACCTTATACTTCGTGGAGAAACCAGTCGAGATCATGGATCGAGGCACCAAGCAATTAAGGCGCAGCCGAATTCCAATCGTGAAGGTTCGGTGGGAAGGAAAGCGTGGCTCTGAGTTTACTTGGGAACTTGAAAGCGACATGAGGACTAAGTATCTGCATCTGTTCGTTACATCTTCCTAAATTTCGGGACAAAATTTCCTAAACGAGGGGAGACTGTAACGCTTCGCTTTTTGTAACTTTCCGTTTTTAGTAAGTTTGCTTCGTGATTCTATTTTGGGAAAGTCTAAACCTTGTAATCGTATCACATTCAGAATCATTGTAAATCCAAGGCTTTGTTTGAAATCAAACTGATCAATTATACGAAATCCACAATATTTATACGCATTTATACATATGTTCGTACACTTATTTGTTGCATGATTTATAGTTTCAAATTAACACGTGGATTCTTATCGTGCATTTGTGAATCTTAAATGTTTCAATCAATCAAAACAATTAGTGATTTAAACAAGAAATACATAAGCTTTTGTCATCTCGTAAATCTTTCACATTCATGTTATAACAATTGTCAGTTAATAAAGTTCTTATTTTATGGTTATAATGCACTCTTGCACTTAAAACCAACCTACCAAACAATCAAACATGTTATATATATTTCATAAAGCAACAATTCTTCAAATAATAACATTAAAATAACAAAAAAAGAAAAGAAAAGGACAGCTTGCGGCCGCAAGCTGCCAACCCATTAAACCACTCCTTGTTTCAAGTTTAACAACCACCTAACTATCTTAAATGCTAACTAACCCAAACCTTAATCTTCCCTCTATATAAACCAACCTTTCCCCAAAATTTTCTCACTTTTACAAGCCTCCAACACTTTAAATATCCTCTCTAAACTTCCATAATTCTCTGCAGTCCCACTTCAGTTTGCAAGTGTGTTCTAACTCACTTCCTTGGCTAACCAAGCCTTGTTTCTTCTTCTGAAACACTTGGATAACCTCTAGGAAGGTTTTCACAAGTTCTCTTGGGCATACTAAGGTGAAACCTCACCATTTTGAGGTCCAAAAGTGTCTTAAACTTTCTTCTTATTTTCATCTTTTTGTATCTTCAAAAATTTCATTTTTTCACCATGTTTTCTTCCTTTACAATGTTTGATAAGCCTCTAGGGATGTTACCATCGGTTTTTCATGGAAAACCAAGGTGGAACAATACCATTTTTATGGCCAAACATTCTGTTTTGGAAGACAAACTTGTAAACTTTTCTTACATATGTTTTCTCTTAGCAACTTTATCCTACTTGTGCCTCTAATCAAGCCCATGATTAGTGAGCTAGCTAGAGTTACTTCATACAAATTAAGAGGTATAAATTACCTCTAAACTTTGTTTTACTAAGGGTCTTAACCCACAAGTGTTGGAACCATCCAAGTTTACAATGCTTGTGTTTTGGTAAAGGTGTGATTACATGGAGGCCTTGGCTATCCTACTTTCAATCCACCACCTCACTTGATGATTTCTACCCACTAAGCTATGTTCAACCTTCAATTGAGTAACAAGGCTACGACACATCCCCAAATGTTGCTATTTTCCTTTTATTTCATTTATAACCATCCGAATTGTCCTTGTGACAATTTGTGTATTGGTGACTTACGAAAGAGGTTCAAAGACGGTTATCCTCCTACCTCCATGCATGACTTCTATGACTTCCATGAAATCTATCATTTATATGATAAGCTTGATAATATAATTATTAACATATATATGTAAATAAAAAATATAACCGAACTTTTGAGAATAGCCATATGGTTAGTTGACCTAACATTAGGTTATTTTATCTAAGACTTAAACTCTCGTTACGATCTATTTGGCATGACCCATAAAACCCAAAACACCCTACGGGGCTTATAGTGTCAAGAACGAACGTTAACGTTTAGATAAATACTTTTGACAATACATACTTTTGCATACTTTAAACACCTAAACTAACGAACTCCATTGTCATTCCAATACGCACACACCTACGTTCCCTTATGTAGGATAACTCGGCGTTCGTTCCCTAATCAACCAAAAATTTCAAGGATTTAAAACTTTTGAAAGCAATAAGTACACTCGACACCCTTTTACGCTTTACACTTTTGGGTGCAATATGTTAATCCATCAAAACTCACTAAATCACACTTGTATTTTATGCAATCATACAAACAATCCATCATACATGCTATAGTTACGTGATACTCGATTTCTATACTAGAAACATTCTTATGTGATACTAGTTGTCATTAACTTCGTACGAGCCTCCGCTTAACATGTATTGCGCTATATGAATAACGCACCGCCTATATTCTTGTGGTCATGTTAAGTTTAATCTATTTTGCGGTGACACTTGAGGATTGACTTGTAGTTCGCATGCCATGTTTACATTAATCTCGTATGCTAGCTTAACGTGTGGATTTGTTTAAACGGAATTTTATTACTTACGCTATGATTTAAACTTGTGTACTCGCCAATACCTTTGTATTGAACTATACTTTTAACAGGTTGCAGGTTGAGGGTGTTGAAAAGACGAAAACATAGTAGGAAGAGATAGAAACACATCAATAATGCTAATTACTTCTTATGTTTTGTAGAACTTGTCCTATTCTGAATTTATGATGTATTTGAATGTGTGATGTACTTGACTTTTGGATAAATGAAAGGAAATGGATGGTTTAATTAAATATTGGCACAATTAGTGTTATGATGTCTGGAGCAATCTCGTTCGTCTCACTCCGATGTTTCCGCCATCGGTTGGGGTATGACACATGTGGCCATCCATGGTGTGTTGTTATGGAGTTAACTTGGTTAAGTTTCATAGTTAGGTATTTAGTTAAGCTTAGGTTAAGTTAAGTTAGGGTGTTTAGGGTTTTAGGGGTTTTTGATGTATTTTAAGATATAAGGTGCCATACACTAACTTAATATTGTTAAACAATGTTAACTAGTTTATATTTTATGTCTAGTTCGTATTTGGTTGCTTAACGGTGCTAGATTCGTCATTGGGTCCCTAAATGAAGGTTTAGGTAATTGTAGGGATTTTAGGGACTTTTAAGCCAACCAATGTGTTTTAATGATTTAAACTAGTTGTATGATGTTAAAATGCTGTTAACTAGTTAATATGATGTGTCAGATTGCGTCAGGGTGTTCGTTTCGTTGTCGGTTCGTTAAAACGTTGACTTTCAAGACTTGTATGATATGTTAGGTTTTTGTGCCAAATTGATGCTTTCAATATCTTTTATGTAATGCATGATGTTTAACACCATCTGAATAATACACAAGCTAGTGAATGTTGTACTTTGTTGAATTATGCTGAATTGTTGTTTAGTATATATCTCGGACAGTTTTCAGTGCATGTATAGTTTCCGGAAAGTGTTAGCATTAATCCTTTCTTTCCCACGTGGGATTTAATATACAGTTTATGTTGGACTCCCATTTAAGTCCTAAATCTGCTATTTCACTGCGTACTGAAGCTGTGTTGTCACAACTAGTCTACTAGTTGTTCCGATGCACTGTTTTTTCAACTGTTTTTGAATTGTAACCACTTAAACGAATAACATGCATCATGTAATGTATTCAATAATTTTTCTAGGTGTATGCTATGCAATTCATGCAGTTTAGACGTTCAAAACACGTAATTGGATAATATAATTCACTGCTTAAATGTGCAGGATTTACCCGAAGTGACAGTTGTCACAACATACATACATACATACATACATACATACATACTACATACATACATACATACATACATACATACATACATACATACATACACACATACATCATACACACACACATACATACACACATACATACATACACACATACATACATACATACATGCATACATGCATACATACATGCATACATATATACATACCCATAAAACACACATCTCACATACAAATAAACACATACAAATGTACGTACGTACGTACGTACGTACATACATACATACATACATACATACATACATACATACATACATACATACATACATACATACATACATACATACATACATACATACATCACACATACATACATATACAACATACATACACACATACATACAACATACATACATACATACATACATACATACATACATACATACATACATACATACATACATACATACATACATACATACATACATACAAACATACATGCATACACATGCACACATACATACATACATACATACATACATACATACATACATACATACATACATACATACATACATACATACATACATACATACATACATACATACATACATACATACATACATACATACATACATACATACGTACATACATACATACATACATACATACATACATACATACATACACACATACATACATACACACATACATACATACATACACACATACATACATACACACATACATACATACATACATACATACATACATACATACATACATACACACATACATACAACATACATACATACATACATACATACATACATACACATAAAACACACATCTCACATACAAATACACACATACAAGACTTTGCAGGCTCTATTAGATGAAGCTAAAAAAAACCCTCATTTTTCAAGACTATGCAGTCTCTACCTGTTGAATTTCGGGGATGAAATTTGATTAACTAGGGGAGACTATAGCATTCTAATTTTTAAGTTTATTTGATCATGTAATTATGTGAATCAGAATAATTTTGTAGGAACAATTTTCTTTTACACTTGACGTAATAAACCTTGAAATCGATGCAAATGAATATCTATGACATTTGAAATAGTGAAGAATCCAATCACCAATGTTATGTAATGCTCAGTTATCACATATAACTTTCTGTATTGATTTTGGAAGTAATTATTTATAATTAGTCTCCTTCTTCAAAAGCTTGAAATCCAAAGTTATGAGCTCATGTACATGAGACCATCCATTTATAGGCCTTGGTCATGCGTGTACATGACTCCTGCGTTTAGTGGTACTCAAATGTCCGTAGGACTTCTACGCACGTATGAGTCCTTACTATTCGAAATCAAACATTCTAACTTAACATGTTGCCCTATTGTTGATGCACTTTTGTGTGTGTCGCTTGTTCTTAGTTACGTCAGTAATTGTACGGTCTTTGTATATTGTGTCTGTATAGTTTGGTAATGTCGACTAAATCAAGATATCCTCCTATCTTGATTTAGTACGACGTTTAGATTGCCTGTGTTGTAAAACAGTTGCATGTGTGCATACTGTTAAGTCTTGTGTATGGCATGTCTGTTAAGAAGTTCTCCGAAGAACACTTATTCGTGCGAGTGACAGGTGCTTCGTACGAGCAAGTTGCTTGCTCGTACGAGCCATTATCTTGTTCGTACGAGTCATTCACATGATCGTACGAATGGCCCTTTCAACAAGCATTTTGCTTGTTCGTACGAGCCATAGGTTGTTCATACGAGTAACCATTGCTGAATGTTCTTCATGGCTTGTAGTGGTTCGTACAACCAGGAACATTCTTCGTACTGTTGTTGGGTGGGTGTACTGTATAAACAGACATGCACTTCTAAGTTCAGGTGACACTAGAGAGAGACATTGAGGAATAAGAGAGAGATAGAGCACAAAGAGAATATCCTGAGTCTGTATAAGCATTATTTGTATGTGTTTGCACTAGCTCTCTTCATTTAATCAAGATATTGAATCTTTGGTTATCTTGTGTTTGTTACTTTGCTTTGGTTTTCATACTTACGTGGATTCCGCACTCGTATGTGTGTTAGATAAACAAGGAAGTAGGTTAATCCTGATTCTTCAAGTGGACCTACAAGTGGTATCAGAGCATTGGCTCTCTTCCTTGTTTATAAACCAAGCTTAGTGTTTTGTTTGAGCAAGTTGTGAGGGTTCCTATAAGTGTTCTTGAATTTCTAATAAGAAACTTAAGTTTTTAAAGGATAACAAGCTTAAAACTTAGGTAAAACTTGTTGTATCCATAAAATTTTCATAAAAACCTTGTTAGAATACATGGAGACATGTTAGGATACAATGTTTCTTAAAATTTTCTATCAAAGTTCCGTTGGACATATTTTCCGGTGAAGCACTTGCTGGAATATCCGCCCGAATATTCCTTTAGGGTTGACCAAATCTTGAGACTTGACTATTTTGACTGAAAAGCTGATATTGGAATGTTTGTCTTTTTAACAGAAACTGTGTAGACAGCTTACAACTTTCTAACAAACTCAGAAACAAGTTTCTGTTACAAAAGTAAATTTTTACCAAACAACCATGCAAAAAGATTCCTCTCTGCGAAAAACCAAAATATCAGCGAAAGACCTCCGTGTAAATAACCCATCCACACGAAGAACAAGATTGTTCGTGCGAAGTATCAACTAACTCGCACGAAGAACCTTGTTCGCACGAAGCATTAGTTGCTCGCACAAAAGATAGTTGTTCGTACGAACAACCGAGTTCGTACGAAGAACTTAGTTTTTCGTGTCCTTCAGGTTATTTTTGGTAGTTTTTCATGAGATATGATACCTTGAGGTTTTTGAGACTGTGAACGTTTACAACAAATTTTTATTTAACCCTTGGAATTTTAAATTTTAAAAGCAGATTTTCATAAACAAGAAAACAAAATGGGTACAAATCCTTGGGATTGGGGGTGTAGTTCAAGCTTAAAACAAGACTCACCACAATCTAGCTCCGCAACCTCATGGGTGAACTCACTGATGCCTCAGCAGACAGCCATGATTACCGCTAATCAATGGGCATGCGTGGCAAATCAGAACCAAATCATTCAGACTCTTCTAATTAGCGAGAGTGAGAAAGGAAGTAATAACCGTCCACCGAAGTTGAACCATATGAACGATTATCCTTCATGGAAAATTTGTTTCCATACGTATGTTCTTTGTCAAAATATAGAATTATGGACATGTTTTACTACAACGTACAAAGAATCTTTCGAAGAAGCAGGATCAATCCAACCTCTTTAGCCAACTTCGATGAAAATAATAAAAAGGCTTGTGATTTAGAAAAGAAGGCGTTCGCTATCCTTACACAAGCACTTCACAAGGACATTTATCATCAATTCGTGTACTATATAACCACCAAGAATTTGTGGGATACTTTGGAAGCAAGAGCGGAAGGAAATGCTGCAACAAGAAAAATACGACATGATTGCTGAAGAAAGAGTTTGAAGGTTTTCTGTTCATGGAAAATGAAACACTAAGCTATATGACAACCCTTTTCTATCATATGCTTAGTGAAATGTATTCATACAAAGTGATTGCATCTCCACAAGAGATTGTAATGCGTTTTGCTGATGCCTTACCACCAAAATGGAGTCAATTCATTGGCTTACTAAAGCACACAGGGGTTTTGGATGTGATCAGTATTTATGAATTTTTCAGAAGCTGGAGAACAAAAATGAAGAGGAAATTCAAAAAGCAAAAGAATTCCTGTTCCACAAAATCTTGAAATGTATTTTGGAGGTATTAACACAGGCGTTAGTACACCTCAACAACCAAAACTTCAAACAGCGTTTGTATTAAATGGTAATCCCTTTCTACCACAACCAGTTCAAACAGGTCAATCTGCTGGTTCAAGTACTCAAACCTATGGTCAAGTATTTGATCCTAAAGCTTTTCTACCAAAACCACAAGTTTTTACACCTCAAGTTCCATAACAATCTTCTCAACAAACTTTCTGTGGTAACAACTTTCAACCTGCAAATCCTAATATCGTCAGACTTGATATGTCACGTCTTTCCAAGGTCAGTGTAGAAGTTGCTCGGGGACATATGGAACTTTTGAACACCATGGTTAGTGCATACTGTGGATTAGTCGATGGTCAAATTGGAAACATCAACTTGACTAATGAAGACTATCAACAAATAGACAGAGATGAGATGGAGTTGATGGATATTAAATGGGCATTTGCTAGTGCGGTTAGAAGAGCAAAGGACTACATGAGCAGAAATGGAAGAACAAGTTTAGAAAGCAAGAAAGACACAAAGTATGGATTTGATAAAGATGTTGTTACTTGCTTTAACTGTGGTGAAAAAGGTCACTTCAAGCGTGAATGTACTCGACCTAGCATGCAAGGAAATCACAACCTTTTCCGAAATCAATCACGACCATCCAACACAACTTAAGTTAATAGTGAACAAAGTATAGTAGTTGTTAACAACCCAAACAACTCTAACCAGTCTGGGCCTTCAAACAACACAAACAGAGCATTAGTTGATCAAGCTGATTAAGGATATGATTGGACAGTTCAATTGGGAAGCGAAAATCAAGGAGGAACTGCGTGTTATGCCAAGATAATCAATTAGATCAAACATGTTCACAGTATTGACTTTTCTGATGATGATGATAGTTTTGGGTATAGTGGGAGTTATGACGAGGAAAGCTCGAATGAAGGTGGTTATGGATCTGATTCAGATGTCAGGGAAATGATTGATACGGAGGTCAATGAGTTGTTGAAAGAAGTAGAGAAGTTGAAAAGCCAAAGGTCTGGAGTGATGAAGAAAGCAGAAGTTGCATCAAAGGAAATGGAGAAACTCTTTGCAATGATGCATCCTTTTCTCATCTTACCGCTTCCATGGCTAATGTTGCAGGTTCAACAAGCCAGGTAAAATCCGACTCACCTAGAATATGCAATGACCGTGCTGACTTAAAATTTTTTTGAAACAATTAACAGTCACAATCAAAGCCTAGTAGTTGAGCTGTCAAAATACAAAGAGGCAAATCTGGCTTTAACTCGAAATGAAAAAGAATTCAAATCTGTAATTTAAACTCTTAAGAAAAGCATGTTTGAATTAACAAAAACAGTTTTGAACAAACAAACAGGTATTAATAACTACATTAATATCCTTGAAGAAACAAAAAAGGAGTTAGCCATTGCCAAATGCGAGCATGATGCAATCAATCTGAAATTAGAGAGTTACTCTAACTCCTGATATGTGCTTGATCACATCCTTGGCGTTCAAAAACTTAAGGGAGATGTCAAATGCATTGGGTATAAATTTTGTCCACCCCCATTGAAACACAATTATACCAAATTGCCCGATGTAGAGGAAATGCGACACTTTGAACCATCTATACCTCTTAATCCTGAAGAGTTTGCAGTAGGGTTAGGGTTTAAGCTGGACAGTTCCTCAGATGAATCAAGAAAAACAGAGAACTCATCATCATATGTTGATCAAAATCCATCTATATTAGAGGAAGATGATTCATCAGATAATGAGTCAGTCAAGATTGATCAAGATCAATCTCTTGATGAAAAGAAAGGTGTAGAAATTTCTGCTACTCCCGATGTGCAATCTAGTTCAAATCAAGGGAATGATCCTATCGAATTTGTCAAGACAACTGCGTCTACATTTGAAAACGATAATGTGTTGTATACGTTGATTGGTGATGAGAAAATTTACTCAAACAAGAACTTTCCAATAAAAAATGTAAATCCAACTTTAATTAATCAAGTTTTTGAAAATTCAACAATCAAATTTTTGGGAAAGAATAAACCAATCAAACCACAATCATTGATCGTTTATAAAAGTAGACAACAAGAAAAGCAAGCTGAAAAACCTAAGGTGTCACAACCAAAGGTTGAAGCTAAAGGTACTCGCAACAAGAAAAGGGGAAGAATGTTATATTTGTGGGCTCAACTGGTACTGATAAAATCGAGACTTTTGAAACATGTCAAATATTGACTTTGTAAATCAAGTCAAGATTTTAAAACGCAATAGTCAAAACAATTACACTCGACACACAAATAGGTGTGAAGATGGACCAAGTACCTCTAGGCCTACAAGTTCAACATCAAGTCATCAAACGGGATTTCCTAAATTTGTTGAAAGGAGGACATGTTTTAAGTGTGGGGAGTTTGGCCACATCAAGTCACGATTTTAAAACGCAATAATCAAAAACTGTACCAACCCATCAAAACCCAAGTTTGTTGAAAAAGCCCCTCCTAATATAAGATTGCCAACGTCGATCTGTGTCACCTAAACAAGACAAACATGTTGTTAAGGAACAAGAAGAAAAACAACGACGTAAACAAATTAAAATAACTGAGAAGGTTTTAAAACCGGATGTTTTATAAAAGAAGCCAAGTTCATCAAGATTGTTAAAACCAGAAATGTCTAAATCTATAAATAATAGTCAATCTGGTAAACATCAACAATCTTGGAAACCTAAAACCGGTAATGTTTCAGGTGGAGGCACAAAGTTTCCAAATCATCAAGAAATAGAGATCATATTTCTTGATGATAAGGGTCAACCTAAGACCACTAAGGCTTGGGTCCCCATCTCAAACTAATCGGGTAATGCAATGTGCATGGTGTTCCAGGAGGAACTGTGAATAGTCATTGGATTGTTGGTAGTGAAGCATCACGGCACATGACAGGCGACTTAAGGCTCCTTAATAATGTGAAAAGCATTAGGGGAGGTTATGTTGCTTTTGCTGGAGATAAGGGCGGATACATCACTGGAGAAGGAATGGTTTCCAATGGTGTTGTTAGTTTACAAGATCAATTATGTTCGTCAAATTGATCACAATCTTCTAAGTGTTTCTCAAATTTGCGACAAGAAGTTCACGGTTCATTTTGATGATACCAGTTGTTATGTGCTGAAACCTGGTTTCAAGATTCCCAAAGAATGGATTCTCTTGTCAGTTCCAAGGATAAATGACTTGTATATTCTTGACATGAGCCAAGCTATTACTACGTCTGCACAAGTTACATGTTTTATCTCAAAAGCCACTGAAAAGAATCAATCTCTTGGCATAGACGAATGGCTCATATTCACTTGAGGAAAATGAACTATTTAGTGAAAAATAATCTTGTGAATGGTGTACCAGTGAATCATCTACAAGACGTCTGTGTTCCGTGCCAAAAGGGAAAGCAAGCTTAAAAATCTCATCCTGTGAAGAAAATAAACACTGTGAATATGCCTCTGCAATGTCTTCATATGGACCTTTTTGGACCTATGAAAGACAAGGCTACCTTTGCGATGCATATTGTTTAGTTGTTACTGATGACTATTCAAGATTTTCATGGGTAAATATGATGGCACACAAGAGTGAAGTTCCTGAAATCCTCAAGAATCTCCTCACACTACTTGAAAATTTGTACAATTTGAAGATAAGGAGAATCAGAAGTGATAACGGCACCGAATTCAAGAATCATGTTATCGATGAGTTCTGTTCTTCTAAGGGTATTTTACATGAATACAGTTCTCGTTACACTCCACAAAAAAATGGTGTCGCTGAGAGGAAAAATATAACACTTATCAAAACTACAAGAACTATGTTAACAGAGTCAGAACTTCCTGTTCAGTTTTGGGGGGAGGCTGTGGCTACTGCTTGCTATACAATGAATAGAGTTCTTACGGTGAACGGCATGGGAAAACATGTTTCGAATATTACATAAAAAGAAACCGGATGTGTCTTTCTTAGAACCTTTTAGAGCTCCAAGCACTATGATTGGTCCACATGGTAAATTCGGTCCAAAGGCTACCGAAGGTTTCTTTCTTAGATATGCTACTCCAAATTTGAGTGTGGAATCTGTCAACAAAAAAGATTGAGGAATGGGGTGAAGTTAAGGTTCAAAGATACACTGAATCAGTAAGAGCTCCGGGTGCTCCTTAGATGTTTGACTACGATGGACTATTTGACTCCTTCAATCTACCAACTTTTGATGATGCATCTGCAGCTGCTCAAATGCTACTGGAAAGTGATACTGCAGTTGACTCGTCATTAGTATGACCAATTATTGTTAACCCTCAAGTGTCTACTTCGGTTAACAATTTGTTCAGAATGAGGAATATGAAGATGCTGCTGATTACATTGTTTCGTCAGAACATGATGAGTTCCATGATACAAATGAAGCTACTTCTGCTCCTGTTCCTAGAATTTCTGATGTCACCTCAAATGTGCAAAATCAAGGGACTACTGAAGGTCATGCTTCTACATCTTCCTCGATTCCATCCATCGAATTAGCTGTTGATCTAAATATCAACAATTTAGGTATAATTCTCGAGTTCCCGATGTTCTGAAACTCGAATTCATAATACCCATCCTCAGCAGAAAATTATAGGAAATGTCCAGAGTGGAGTGCAGACACGTAATCAGCTAAGAAACAACCATAATGCTGGTTTGTATTCGTCTATTAGAGAATCTGGGGAACAGAATGATTGGCCTTTTTCCTGCTATGTTTGCCAAGTTGAACCGAAATCTTGGAAAGAGGCTATCAAAGAAGACTCATCGGTTGAAGTAATGCAAGAAGAACTTCAGCAGTTTCAGAAGTTGGGCGTGTAGAAATTGGTTGACAGGCCCGACAACTACAAGAAGATTGGTACTAGATGGGTTTATAAGTGTAAGAAGGATAACCGAGGTGTTGTTGTGAGAAACAAAGCAAGATTGGTTGTCAAGGGCTTTAATCAGGTAGAAGGCATTGATTATAATGAGGTTTATACACCGGTAGCGCGTCTTGAGGTCACACGAATTTTTTTGGCTTATGCATCCTATAAGAAGTTACAGTTTATCAAATGGATGTGAAGAGTGCATTTCTTCATGGTGTGGTTGAAGAAGAAGTATATGTTAAGCAACCGCCTCGTTTTGAAGATCCAATCCATCCTGACAAGATTTGGCTTCTTAACAAGGCATTATATGGTCTTCATCAAGCTCCACGGGCTTGGTATGAAACGTTGTCTTCCTATCTTCTCAAGAATGGTTTTCGACGTGGATTGATCGACTGTACTCTCTTCATCAAAGAAAAGAATGAGGATTTATTGCTGGTACAAGTATATGTTGATTGTATTAATTTTGGGTCTACAAACGAGAAAATGTGCAAAGAATTCGAGCAGGTGATGCAAGAGAAGTTCGAGATGAGCGCCATGGGAGAAATGACTTTCTTTTTAGGTTTGCAGGTTCATCAATCTAAAGAAGGGATCTTCATTCACAAACCAAGTATGTTGGAGATATTATCAAACGATTTCAAATGGAAGACTCAAAGCCTTTGGGAACTCGTTTAGCTCAAAATCATTGGATTACTCCTGATGGAATGGGTGAACATGAGGAACCGTCTTTTATCGTGCTATGATCGGATCTCTTATGTATCTTACTTCTTCAAGACCCGTCATAATGTACCCAACATGTCTTCTAGCTCGCTACCAGTCAAGTCCAAAAGTTTCTCATTTGATGGCTATGAAAAGAATCTTTCGTTATTTGAAGGGTCGCCCGGACACTAGTCTCTGGAACCCTAAGGATGATAAGTTTGATTTGACAACATTCAGTGATTTTGATCATGGCGGCTGCAAGATCGATGCAAAGTCAACATCAGTAGGATGTCAGTTCTTGGGAAATTGCCTAGTCACATGGCAGTGCAAAAAACAGACTTGTGTAGCTACTTCAACTTGTGAGGCTACGGTTTTGAATTTCTCACTACTCCTATTTATGTTGATAACGAAGTTGCTTTACAGATCACTAGTAATCCTGTACAGCACACAAAAACCAAACACATTCAGATTAAGTATCATTTCATACGAGATTGTTTTTAAAAGAAACTTATTAATGTTGTTAAAATCCACACCGATCACCAACGTGCTCACCTGTTTACAAAAGCTTTTGATAAATCACGCTTTGATTATCTTCTTTTGATCAATGGCATCAAGATGAAACCCTAGTAAATCATCCTTGGCTAATCATTTTCATATATATTTTCTTCAAAACTAAAAATACAAAAAGATTTTTCATTTTCTTTTCTTTTTATATTTTAGGGGGAGAAAATTTCAAGAAAATACAAAAACATAAGAAAATGCAAAAATACAAATAAATGTCTTTTATTTAGTTATGTCTTTATTTATTTACTTTCTACATTTAAGGGGGAGAAAAGCTTTAGAAAAATACAAAAACAATAGAAAAACCAAAAATCAAAAATGATTTTCTTGAAAAGATAAGAGAAGATGATGATACACCGGTGCTTTGTCAAAAACAATCAAAAACATAAAACAAAAATTGATAAGTAGCTTTACTAATAATGTATCGATAGGCTCACAACCAGATTGAAATGTTCAGGTTGATATAAACATAACGGACTGAAAGCCAGTTGGGAACCATTCACTGGCATATGGTCTTGGTACCGAAATTTCGTTTGATAGTATGCCGAGGTTCTAAGATATGTGGTCTTTATGCTTGCTTATCATCTGGGTATAATGGTCGAATCTTTTACCAAAAAATAAGGGGACGCAAATCTAGAACTTACATGATACCATAAATACGTGTAAATACTGCATACGACCAACAATAAGTGATAAAAATATCACATTCACCAAACAATAAGTGATAATATATCACAGCATTATGCGGAAGCTAAGTTCGTCTCTTTGTGGGTACGATGGTACTAACCTGTTCACGGACTTACTCTTGTGCCTTGCATGCATCTGGAAATCAAGCTCCTCTTCAATAAGTGATTTAATCACACAGGGCTTGTTTTCAATCAAAAATAAGTGAGTATCTCACATCATATACGTCAAAACAGATGATAAGCAGTATACTCACCGGTAAGATTTTCTCTCGTGCATGTCTTGATACGGGAATGTGTCGTGAAGTTGTTGAACACCGGCTAGTAAGTATAATTCATACCTTAAATCATATCTCCTAATCATGATTACATCTGATAAGCGAAGCTTATGTGGATAACAATACCGATAATCGTAGAATACTTATTTAATTTAATTTAATTTAGTGTTTTAAACAAAAACTCTTTTTTGGCAAGATTAAAAGCTGGTATGATTCTCTTACCTTGAAACTCAGAATAAGATTGCTAGTTCTTGTACAGTTTGTTTTTACCTAGTAGCAGTTATTTTAGTTTACTCTGTTTTTAAATTAAATTATTTTTGATTTAGCCAAAGTTGAAGCTCAAATGTTTTCCACCAAGATATGCCTTAAAAATCATTTGCTTTGATATCATAACTTCATAAAGTACTTTCTTACAATAGGGTAAACTCATTACAAAGAACAAAATCTGTTTAATGTGCACATTTTCTAACTTGAGATTTGTGTGGATATGTGCAAAGATTAAAACAGGTCAACGAAAAACCTAAGGTCAACGAAGAACTGATGTTCCAGTTTGGAAGAATCTTGATTTGTACGACTAAGTTGTTGCTCGTACGAATCAGAGGTCCTCGTGCGAATGACAGCTCTTCGTACGAATGAACCATGATCACTCGTACGAGTGTGTATGCTTCGTACGAATGAGCCCTTGGCTTGTTGTTCAAGACAGTCTTTCGTACGAACTGGGTGTTCTTCATGCGAACTAAGTGTTTTTTGTGCGAGTATAAGAATGTGGTATAAAGAGTGATGAAGTTTCTTCAGGACAACTTTACTTTCACCTTTCTCACTTCATCTTTCCACCCTTTTAAGTTGTTTCTGATATCTTTAAGGTATGTTTGACAATGTTGGTTTACCTTGAAGATGAGCAGTTTGAACATTACCTGACTGTATGACATTGCCCGACACGAACAACAAACTTTTAAGCGAAGAACCTGTTGACAAAAAATGAGTTCTTCATGCATAATCTTCACTTGAAGTTCTTTGTGCGAACAAGTTAACTTTGCTTTGTACGAGTGAATTATTACTCGCACGAGTAACCTGTCATTCGTATGAACCAGTTACTCGTACGAGTAAGTCACTTGTTTGATCGAGTCAGTTCTTGTTTGTACAAGCCAGTTGTTCTTCGTACGAATAATTTCTAATTCGTATGAGTCGGTAGTTCTTCGTCTAGGGAATACATATATAAAGAAAGTTCACAATAAATTTTTTTGTGTATGTTTCACTAGTGTATCTATCTTCTTCTTATTCAGGTTATCTTTGGTGTACAGGATGGCACAAAAAGAGCATAAAAGAAAGCCCGCAACAAAGAGAACTGACAAGTCAGAAGTGGAAATTATGTCCAAGGCAAGACACAACATGGTTGCCTACTTAGATCCGGAAGATAAATTTACTGAGTACAACGGTATAATAAAGTTTTTGCGCAACTCAAGGATACATATGCTACCGCATAAAACTATAGTATACAAGAGATTGATCAAGGAATTTTGGGATTCAGCTAAAGTTGTTGAAGTGAACGAACATGAATTTATCCACGGAATAGTGAAGGACTTAGACGTAGATGTTTCCGTTGAAGTAATTAACTCAGCATTGCAGCTTGGTGATGATCCTGAAGCTCCATACTCAGTTCCATTGAAGTGTCAACGTGGATGTTTGATTCGAATGAAATGTGTTGGAGATTTTCTTGTAGGACAACTAAACAAAGCATGGCTGCCACTCCAACACAAGTTCTTTCTACATGTTTTAATTAAGTGTTTAAGCAATAGACGAAGTGGTTATGACATGGCTAATAACGACTTAGTTGGAATGATGATAGCTTTGACATTGAACAAACTGGTCAGTGTTTCAAAGTATATTTTTGCAAATATGAGGGAAAACCTGAGAAGAACCGGATATGGTGGAAACAAGTTTTCGATGTATCCTCGTTTTCTCCAAATGATCTTGAATATACAACATCCAGATCTTCTGAAGAACGACAACGGTGTTCTAAAAGTGGAGGTTATGATGGAACATTCGTTGAAGATATTTAGAGGAATAGGAGCTGAACGTTAAAAGGAAAGCATACCTCCTCAAAAGTTGTTTGGTTTTCTAGCAAATGATGAATATGTTTCACTAGAAAATGATAAGTGGCGCCATGACGATAGTGAGTCAGATAATGAAGAACCAACTTTGAAGAAGATGATCAAAGATAAGTTTGGTCGTCAAATGGGAAAAGGTGATGATGATGACAGTGATGATAATGGTGATGGTGGTGCAAGTGGTGGAGGTACTACAGGTGGTGATAAAGATAAACAACCGGATGAAGAATCGGATTCTGATGAAAATCTGCTTGAACCTGGGTATGAACGCTATGTTGATGAGCGTGGGGTTAGGCAGATTAGAAAAATTCCAACAGATCCAGATGCTGACTATGTTCCATCCGAGGCTGATACTGAACGAGCTCACAAAAAGAAATTTGCAGTTCATAGAAAAAAAACAGAGCAAAAAGTCTATAGAAACCTTATCAGCTCAACATGAAATCACACAACCTACAACCACGCAACAAGAAAAACTCAGTCTGCCTTCACATCGAAGGAGGCTGAAACTCTAATATCGGAACCCACTACAACCTCTGAACCGCAAACTGAAGCTACCACAACAACTGAAACACCTTCAGTTGAGTCTACTCCAGTTCAACAATTACCCACTACTTCTTTAGTTCAGCAATCCCCGTCCGCATTTCATCAACAAAGTACAAAACAAAGTATTCGGTTATTCTCTGAAATGGAACATGATGAGAAAGTGGATTTTTTGCTCTCTCTGCTACAAGCCGCAGCAACTCAGATTAACAAGCACTCAAAATTCATGTCTTCAAATCGGAATACAATTATTAAGCAACGGTTGGAGATAAATTCTTTGAAGGAAACTGTTGGAAAACAGGTTACTGAGATTGCGCAGTTAAGAAAGGAGAATGAGCGGTTGAGTACTGCGGATACTGCAAGGGCAGCTCAGCTACAACAAATGAGAGTGGCTGATAACGCTCGTGGGATTGAATTGAATAGGCTAAAAGAACGTAGTGCGGCTGTACAACGATCTGTCGAAACATTAACTGCTAAACATGACGACTTGAGAGAATGGTATCATTCTCGTAATTCTACATTGGTTGAAGGCTTTAATGGTATTAAAGCGTATTTGAAATGAGAAGAAAGCAGGTGAACATTCTGTGGAATGAAAGATGAAAAGCATAGGAGATCCAGCGTAAACGTGATCACGATAGTGAAGACACTGGTAATCCTAATGCTTCAGCTTCATCCGCACAACCAAAAGTTTCTGCTGCAACTCCAGTGGTAGAGTCTAATGCACAGCAGATCGTGGCCGATCCAGTTACTTCTAGTGGTACTCAAGACGAAACAGGAAAGGTTTGATGTTTTGGGAGAATGTTGAAGACTTTGATTCTGAGTCAACGTTGGTTGAAAGTGTTTAGTGAATCTGGGTGCCGTAGTCCATTAGAAATGAGATAGAAGACCAAGCAACAGCCAAGGGGGAGTTTGTTGATGCGCTTTTGTGTCTGTCACTTGTTCTTAGTTATGTCAGTAATTGTACGGTCTTTGTTTATTGTGTCTGTATAGTTTGGTCATGTTGACCAAATCAAGATATCCTCCTATCTTGATTTAATAAGACGTTTAGATTGTTTGTGTTGTAAAACAGTTGCATGTGTGCATACTGTTAAGTCTTGTGTACGGCATGTCTGTTAGGAAGTTCTCCGAAGAACACTTATTCGTGTGAGTGAAAGGTACTCCGTACGAGTAAGTTGCTTGCTCATACGAGTCTATCTTGTTCGTACGAGTCATTCACATGATCGTATGAATGTCCCTTTCAACAAGCATTTTGCTTGTTCATACGAACCAGTTTCTATTCGTACGAGCCATAGGTTGTTCGTATGAGCAACAATTGCTGAATGTTCTTCGTGGCTTGTAGTGGTTCGTATGACCAGCAACATTCTCCGTACTGTTGCTGGGTGTTGGCACTAGATAAACAGACATACACTTCTCAGTTTAGGTGACACTAGAGAGAGACACTAAGGCACAAGAGAGAGAGAGAGAGCACAGAGAGAATATCCTAAGTCTGTATAAGCATTGTTTATATGTGTTTGTACTAGCTCTCTTCATTTAATCAAGATAATGAATCTTTGGTTATCTTGTGTTTGTTACTTTGCTTTGGTTTGCATACTTATGTGGATTCCGCACTCGTATGTGTGTTTGATAAACAAGGAAGTAGGTTAATCTTGATCCTCTAAGTGGACCTACACCTATACATATTGATACGTACAAAGGACTCATGCATTAGACATAAAGTGTAGTTACATACTCCCCCTTGGATATTGCCGTAGTCTTTTCTTTTGACAGTCTTCAATCTTCACTCGTTCATCCCAAACACCATTTTTATGTATTCTCTTCGGTGTTCTTCAAAACTTTTCTTAGCAATTTGATCAGGCTTTGGAGGTCTTCTATATTGATACCTTGATATATACCCTCCTTTTCTTCTTTTCTCTATTTTATCTTATTTCTTTGTTCTTTCTTATCCTCTTTCTCTTCTGACGCTCTCCATTTACTTTCCCATATTCTTCCCGAGTGAATTTCATATACAAAAATATATGCACTACTCTTTGAAACTATAGCGCCTGTTCTCTATCTTGTAAAGCATAATATATTATATTCATGAATAAAACTTCGATATCTTGTTCAGACATGTTCACCAATCACATTGGATTGCATACTCGTATCGTCTTCCAATTCTTTTCACCTTCACGTAATAATATCACAGCCTCCTATTTTCATCGTAATACCACCACTTGAAACATTTATAAGTATCTTGCTCCATCTAGTGAATTGGTATAACCTTCAAAACATTTGGCTTTATATACTTCAAAGTAACCACATACTTTCTCAAATCTGGATCAACTTAAGTTCTGGATACAACACATTTAGACTGTTGGGATTTCCAATATTTGAACCCTATTCTTGCTTCTCTCTTTATAAACCTTAGAACATGCTAATTGTAAGAATTCAACTTTAGTCTACACAACTCCTTCACATCCCACAATGGTAGAGCTTTTATAGCATTTATGAATCTAAAATATTGAACTCCATATTCTCTCCTTATAGCAATTCATTTTAGCTTCGAAATCTAACACCAACTGATAGTATCTCCCATAGAAACATCTTTGTGCTGAGTGAAGAACTTCAAATGTCTTAAATCAACCATTATATCACTCTCTTTAACTAATGGAACATTTCATTGTTTCTCTTCAACCTTTCGTTTAAGAATATCTTCAACTTCTTCAGCAAACATCTCGTTGAAAGTAGGAAACTATTCATTAACACTGGTAGTATATCGAATCTCTCATCATCAGTATTATCTTCAATCTTAACTCTTATCATAAGCACTCGCTTCAATAACAGGTTCAAACACATAAGCTTCTTGTTGATCATCATTCACCACATCTTCAAGATCTTTTTTGAAATCAAATTCTTCTGGAATCTCAAAGAGTTTGGCTAATTCTTCTTTTTATGGTTATGAACAAAATCTCTTTCTTCTAAGACATAATCCTTTTCTAGAAATTGTTGAGCAATCTCACTATCAGGAACATATATGAATGGTACCACACTTATGATGATTCCTGTAGTTAATCCTATATAAACTACCATTCTTTGCTCATTATTCTGTTCCCGAGACTCCTTTCCTTTTGTACTCTCATCGGTCTTTTGTGAGGTTGTCTATTCTGGTTGATCATCAGTATTTCCAGGAACTTCTTTGTTAAATGACTCACTAGCATTACCACCTTGATTGTTATCATCATCATTACCATGTCCAACTTTTCTTTGTAATCCTCTTCATCATCATCTTTTACAAGATCATCCTTCTGAGATCCAAAATGTGCTTCAAACCACTTCTTTTTCTTGACTTGTAAGTACAGGATCAAATGGTTCTGTTGTTTCTTGAGTTGGCATAGATTGAGGATTCGTTTCATCAACAACTTGTTTTCCTTTGGCTTTAGCTGTAGTAGCTTTAGCAACTTCTTTCTCAACTTGTGCTTCATTTTGTGTATTTAAATCTTTCATCACTTACACTTCATCGTTAAAGAAAACACCCAATTTCTGCTCTAACACTTTAAAGTAATTCCTGAACTTTAATAACATACTTGCATGTACTCCTCTACGTTCCGAATTCTCATCTATCTTCTTTTGTTGAGCTTTGTTTTCTTTCCTCATTCGCTCATTTTCTTCAGCGAGACTTTCAACTTTAATGTTCAACATATTAACTTGTTTTTGCATTTCAATAATCATTTCATTAGTAGGCTCGTTGAAGTAGTCGTATCCCATATCATGCAGATCTTCCAAGTTTGGAGTAGGGAATTGTTGTTGTTGAGATGATGATGATGGCCCAACCTGTTGTTGTGATGATAAAGGCTCTGCCTAATTTGGCCTTGATGTTGGTTTTTGTATAGATTGTGATGGCATTGATGCCAGTGTCTTTATATGAATGTTGTTTGTAGCTTTAATATCAATTGTTTCTACAACTATTGGAGTACCCTTCTTCACATTCTTAGTCTCAGCTCTAACTAGTTCATCGGCAGTTTTAACTGGTTCTTCTTCTTGAACATCTTTAGTGGCTGGTTCATTTACTAGTTCATCAGGTTCAATGACTAATCTCAAACCTGAAACTTTTATTGTTTTCCTTGCTCTGGTGATCCAGTTGACTTAACAGGCGATCTTCTTATACTCTTCTTTCAACCACCTGTTTTCTTTATAACTTTGGGTACTTCAACCTTAGGTTCGTATGGTTCATCACGATCTTCATTAGTTTTCTTTCTACGAACATTTCTTTCAAACCTAACCCTTGGATCATAAGTACTCGTTTGTACTGGTACATCTTCATCACTTTCTGTTCGTTCAGCATCAGAGTTATCTTTGTTGCTTGTTGTAGACACCACTGCTTCCTCTTCAACTTCCACAACCTTTCGTTTGCCTTTAGATTTTTCCTTCTTAGATTGACTCGGAGATTTTTGGGTATCTTCTTCTTTCTTTATTCGTTTGCTCTTAGAATACATAAACTTCTTCATAGCCTCGGCTTCAGAATCAGAATCTGATTTCTCATATCTCCATTTGTTGTTTTCTGGTGCAACATAATCTTTATTATTCAAATGCCCAAAAAACCTTCTAAACTTTCCTATTTCTTCTTCAAATTTACCCTTGTAGGAAATCAATCGTTCAAGTGTGTTCATGTGTTCCAATTCTATCTTGCCATTTTCTTCTTTCACTGGATCTTTACATTGCATGTCTATGAATATATGAAGAAACCTCGGATACATGAACCATCTTCCTTGATTAATATTGTCCTTCATATCGTTAAAAATAATCCTGGAGAAATTGAACTTTAAGTTCAAACATAGTGCTGCAATAGCACTCATCAAGCAATCCGTAGCAACTTCGTAACCTCCCTTCTTGTGCCTAAGCACTGCACTACTACATCCATCATGTATTTAAACGGTCTTGAAACACCGTTCTTAGCATTCAAATACCCTTCATACCCCATTCTCTGGAAACAACCTTTTACCTATCTTTCGTCTAAAGTATTTGAATCTTTAGGTGTATCTTTAAATTCTAACACTTTGAATTAAGGCTTGAGTAATCATCACCTTTTCCTTTTGTACTGTTGAATGAATTTAAGATGGAGTTAACTGGCATTCTACTATTGCATTATTCTAGATTCTCTGATGGTCTTGTTCATAAGGAACACGAACTTATGTAATAGCCTTGAATATACTTGAATACTTCAAGAAAGGCATAATCTGTTTAAAATGAGTAGTTTTTTATCATCTTCGTTCAGTAGAGCCACGATGTTGTGTTTAAGATCTTTATCCTTTGGTTGTTTTGCCTTAACCATCTATACAAATATTCACAAATCCGACAATTTATCAAAGTTTAACACTTAGAAAACTTTGGACAAGATATTTTAAGCGGAAGAGCTATTTCAAGCGTATGAGTCTTTACAAGCGCATGAATCTTGCGAGCACATGACCATCGTTCAAATGGTTTTGAACTTAGGACTCCTGCATTCATGACCATTTGACAAGGTTTCATTGGTGAACGCAAGAGTCTTACGCGCATAGGAATCCTATGCCGATCAATTGACTATTAATGGTCCAAAATCATCCAAGTTCAATTTCGATTTTTAACATTTAATTCTTATCTTTAAAACAATCTGAATATGCTGATAAACTATTCCCCTTTATCAATTTACATTTTAAACCATCTAATCATCCTATATCTAAGGTTAGAGTTTCTTATTTTCTGATCTAATCGATTTAAGCTTTGTGATGTTGTTTATCATGTACAAGATACATCGTTCGACTCGTAAACATAACAATAACAAACTCTTATCAAGTTTTATCACATGCAAGACCATATTTATTCCGATCTTATTTCAAACGTAAGAACACGATGAACAACGATTTAAATTTTACCTTTTAAATTTGTTATACGTTCTCACAAACTCAAACAAGTGATTTTAGATTCATATTCAAAAGGGTTTCATCATATTTTATCAGTTTTTCAAAGCTCTCCACTGTAGAGAATGAAGTTGCAACATAGGACACAATGCCTTATTTACTGGATGGATTACTCTTGCGCGTGGAGGAGTCTTACACATGGATGACTCCTTTGTTTGACTTCCTGCGCGTTGGGGTCCTGCGTTTGGAACCCATTTCCATTTTTCCTTTTTAGTCAATTTTTCACATGTCTTCGTTTAACCAGGTCCAAGATAATGACCTTGGTTTAATGTTTTTAGTTTGCAACAAACTGGTTTTTCAATTATTTGTTTATCTAAATCAAAGTTAGTGACCTTGGCGTAAACATTCTATGATAAAATTCCAATTTTTACTATTTTGCCTAATCCAAGTTCAACTTTATGCCCATTTTCAAGATTATTAGACGTTATGAACAATCTTTTTAGATTAAAGTCTAAGCCAGTTGTGCAAAAGTTCCATCCATATGTTTTGGTTAAAGATTTCGTATTCCAATATCAGTTGTCGAAAATAAATTGAAATGTAAAATATTTTTGACTTTTACAAACTTTATGCTAGAACACACTGAAAATCTTTTTGGTTTTGTAATGAAAAGCAATACAAAGAATGTAAACTATTTACAAACAAGCTTTTTTGTGAGAATTGTGCTAGATGGTGATATCAGTTTATATGAACATATCAGTTGCACCATTGATCTTTAATAAACACCAAGTATCAAACAATTTATGTCAATTATTGATATTGTTTAACCACTTAAACTTAAACACGTTTATATCTCAGGCATTGTTAATATGATACGAATTAGGTAGTATTAAAACATATTAATCAATGGTTCCCAGCACACGACATATTCCTGTATCAAGATATGCTCGAGAATATCATCTTACGGGTTAATATATTTAGTTTATATCTGTATGGGGTTAATGTGAAACTTCAGTGACTCAGGTTAGTATCACTATACAGAAAAAGAATTTAAAGCTCGACTTTGGGTGGTGTACTTCTTTGGTATGTTTTGAGCTTGAAATCATATCTTTCGATAATGATTTAGCTTTTGAGGGCTTACACATTTTGTGTTGTAATAAAGTATTACAGAAGTTCTAGGTTAACATCACCGTGTACACAAAAGAACTTGTATAATACCGCATATGTTAAACGAATATCTCAGTATCTAAGTAATACTATCACACGAAATTAAAGTACTAAGACCATATGCCAATGAGATGTGACACACACTTAGTTAATAGTTCGTTATGTTTGTATCACTTATGAAATATTTTGATTAACACTGAGTCATCAATACATCAAACAATGAGATTGTTATCAACATTTAAAACCTTCCAAATCTTTAGCATGCATTAATACTCCACTAATGTACTATCATTTCCTCTTTTTGCAACAAAAATTCATTTTAATTTTTTATTGTTTATGGAATCTTGAAAATATTTCAATGTTTTTGGATTTTCAAGCATATTCTCTCCCTAAAATCAAACACATGATTTTTGGATTTTTGAGAATAATGCAAGAAAAATGTAAAACAAAATAAAAAATTACTCTCGATGAGGTTTACTCTTTGTCAGATTTAGAAATCTCGGTATCACTCTTTTCATCACCCCGCCCCCGATTTTAAATCTTCTCTACAATTGATTTTAAGTAGATAATCAAATCTAGTTATATCAAAGCTTCGGTGAAAAGATAAGTTTTTTGCTCGTCGGTGTGAATTTTGACTACGTTAATCAACTTTTCTCGTAGCAATCACGGATGAAGTGATAACGTATTTCTATATGTCATAAGCATATCGAAATACATAATACCAGGTCTGGGTAAAGTTAAGTACATGAGTGAGCCGATCATTGAGTGATATTCGATAACATCCACAATCCCACTTTAAATGTCTAGACTGATGTTATGATTATGAAGAATAGGAGTGTTGGCCGCAATACAATCTGTCATCTTGAATTTATTTAAGATATCATTGATGTACTTTGTTTGATGCATAAAGATACCATTCGGTAACTGATCCACCTGCAACCCTAAGAAATAGTTCATTTCTCCTGTTGAGCTCATCTCAAACTTTTACGCAACAGTACTTCAAAATCTTTACACAATTTGTCATTTGTTGACCAGAATATTATATCATCCATATATATATATATGTACGAGCTGAATATGCCCGTCTGTTTCTCTCATAAAGACTGTGCAATCCACAATTCCTCTGATGAAATTGTTATCTAGCAAATGTCGTGACAACATTTCGTATCATGCTCGGGTGCTTGGTTTAAACCGTATAGCGCCTTGTAAAGCGAATAGGCTTTATCTATATTCTGTGGATCCACAAACCCTAGCGATTGTCGTACATAGACCCTTCTTTAACCTTTCCTTAAATAAACATGGATTTCACATCTACCTAATACACTTTAAATCGTTTCCAAGATGCAAAGGCTAAAAACATTCTAATAGCTTCAAGCCTTGCTACTGGAGCATAGACTTCTGTAAAATGTATCCCTTCTTGTTGACAGAACCCTTGCACAATCAATCTAGAGTTGTTTCAAATAGTTACCCCTCTGTTATCCCTCTTGCACTTAAACACCCATTTGGTATTAATTTTCTTATGATCATCCGGAAGATCTACCAGCTTCCAATCTGCTAGTTTTTCAAAATGTAGTAATTCTTCCTTCATTTCAATCACCCAACTTTATTGTTTCAAAGCTTCTTTATAGGTTTTTGTTCTATTTGTGAAATGAAATAATTGAATGAGAAAGATTCTGCAATTTAGCAACCTTCGAATAAAAACAACTCAATCCCTGTTGTATTTGGTTTTGTGTTTGTATGCCGCTTTGTAGATTTTCAAGAACACTTTCTGAAGGATGTTAAGATAGAGACTGAAGAACAACTGATGACGAAATGATTACCGCCGATTATAAACTATATACGTTCTGATCAGCAATACTTCGACAAAAATTTGGTGCGTTTGTTTGAATAAAATGAGTTAATAATTGAGTCTTTTGTAGAACCTCTGTGTTTGGTTCATCATCTGATATTGACACATCTTCATCATAAACGACATTTTCTTAATTTCCCGAATCATCTGACTCGTTAAAACTAGGGCCTTCAACATTTTTATTAACCTGGGAATTTGTTCCTTCAACAACATTATCTAGAACAGATTGTGTCGTGGTGATAACAACCGGTCTTGAATTTGCTCTTGAACCGAACATTGTTGTTGATATAACATGATTAGTGCTTGACCAATTGGTTCTAAAGGTAGATTGAATGATTTCCATAGATTCTCATAGTCAAACATCCACGGGTCACCTGGTTTCTGAGTTGGGCTAGTGTACTTCTTGATTTGAACATTTTGTGCTTTGATTATACGGTTGATACTTAGTAGATACACTCGTTTCAAAGGACTTGCATACCCTTCAAAATACCCTTCGATAGCTTTTGCTGTGAACTTCCCCTTTTGATTAATGACTATACACGGAGACTTGAATGGTTCTAACCACAAAAGATCGAGTTTTCTTTGCTTTAATAGTTCAAAAGATGTTTTCCCATACTTCCTCACGGTGAGAACTTTCTAAAGTATGTAACAACCGAGGTTACTACTTCATTCCAAAAACTTAATGGAAATTTTGAATCTACTAACAACATTCTGGGTGTTTCAATCAGGGTGCGATTCTTCCGTTCTACTACTCCATTTTGTTGTGACGTGTACAGTGCACTAAACTCATGAAAAATACCGTTTTGGTTGCAAAAATCAAACATATTGTTATTCTTGAATTATGTAATATTGTCGCTTCGAACCCGTCGTAAGATTATATGGTACAATTTTTTCGATCTTCAGAATCAGGGTTTTCAAATACTTGAGGGTTGTGCGCAAAATGCAACCTAAAAATTACATCGAACAAGGCATAAAATCAATTGTTTTTTTGGTACTAATGTTGGAAAAAGCATGTTTCTTTGTTTACTTTCAAATTACAAGATCAAAAGAGCTTAAATGAATAAAAGAAACAAATTAACAGCAGAAACCAACACAGATAGAAAGAAGAAGGATTGACATGACCTGCCGAACCGCCATCCACATCCAAAACAATAAAATAACAAGAACAAAATGTTAGGCACAGGGTTATGCCTACCAGGCATGGGGTCGTGCCCAGTCAAGATTCTCATTAGAAAAAGACAACAGGAACAGACAAACCAACACGGGGTCGTGCTAACCCAACACAGGCCATGGTCAACTCTAAGATTCACAGAATCTATGATAGTACAACAAGTACACTAACCACGGGGCTGTGCCATGACACCACGGGGCATGTTAGTACAAGACCTAACATCTGTAGTTAATGAAGGGAGAGTGAAAGATGACCACGGGGTTGTGCCAGGTGGGCACGGGGCCGTGTCTACCCTCTGTTTCCAGCTATATATAGAGGTGCTTGGTTCATGAGAAAGGCATCACTTAGCAAACAACTTCTCTCACACTTACCATCAGGCCACAACCACTACAACGCCAACACTCACCACCACCATCCATATTTCATCTTTTAGAGTGTGTAGTAGTCTCGGGATCCGAGATTGATTGTAAGAGTTCTTGTCAAACAAAGACCATGCTTGGCTAAATCTCTTACATCACTTGGTGAAGACAATCTCTTATGTATTACTTATGATTTCAACCTTTGCCAACTTTTTAATTAGGTGTGTATTAGTGACTTTAATAACTAGTTTTTTATGTTAAAATGAACTTTGGTTCAACATTTCTTCATGTTTCATTAATTCACTCATTCGTGTCTTTACGGTCTATATAAAGTGCATTAACTACCTGGAAGAGGGTTAGATGGGTGTTTGGGTAAAGTTCTTTTCTTGTTCAGTGTATAGATCCTACAAGGACTTGGTTCAAGCTTATTAGGACTTCCCATGAGGCAGATAACATCAAATCGGGGAAGTAAGTACGGCTTGAACCCCTTATAAATAAATTACTATTAAAACTTTATCCGGCCTTGCGGGACTGTATCCCTGCTGACTCAGACCAATATGGCCGAGGGTAACATCGCCTTCACAAGAGGGGCCTAACACTTTTCGCATTAATAACTTATTTAATTATCTTGCAATATTCCGGCCTTGCGGGACTGTATCCCTACTGACTCAGACCATTATGGCCGAGGGTAACTAAGATAATCTCTTAAAAACCAACGTGCGGAAATCATCAAAGAATACATAAAAGAGGAGTTGGAACCTAGTGATTCTTTCTTGTCTATTTGTTTTTATTTATTTCTTTACGTTCTTACATTTCGTCTTATCTTTTAAAACTTTCAAAATTTTATCAAACTTTGTTTAGATTAGATGTTAATGATAAGCCGGTATTAAAAGCTCTTGTGTACTAGGACGACCTCGGTATCTTACCAACACTATACTACGTCTACGATGGGCACACTTGCATAAACGTGTGTAGAGTGGTAGTATTGTATCCTGTTTTTATAAATTTAAAGCTTGATCAACGAGTAAAAAGTGCTTAAAATATAACAAAAATTATAACCACGCTTACCTTCGTCAAGTTTTTGGCGTCGCTGCCGGGGACACAAGGATTTTAAGAAAGCTTAAAATTAGCGGCCTATTCAAATTCTATACCTTTTTCAAACTGCACACCCGTTTTTAAAATTTTGTATTTCATAGTAGGTGTATCACGGGGCTGTGCCACTTGGCCACCCCCCGTGCTGCAGATATTTAGTTAAAACTTTTTCAAACGCCCAGATACAGGCTTGCCCACGTGGTCGTGGTCATCCCCCTGTTAATTTTTATTTTTCTATTTTCTGTCCCTAAGGCTCGTTAATCTTTTGGGTATCTTCCAATATGGATTACTACTTACAATACTACATCTACTACTATAATGCGGATGATTATAAGGAACAATATTGTACCATATACGATGAATCTCATTCTGTACAAAATTGTTACCTCTTTCAACCATCAACCTCATACACAACATATGAGGAACCAAGGTTTGAGCTCCCAAAATCAAGCTTTGATTGGGATACTACACCATTTGAAACATACGAGACGCCACCCACCATTGTCCCCGAAGTCGTAAGCCTCATACAAACTCTCTAGAACTTAGAATGATTAATCAAGAAATCTCCTGCAAGTGAAGATATCATTTGTATCGAGGAGGTAATCGATGAAGAGGTAAACCTCAAAAACGGAAAGAAGAGGAACCACTCAAAGAAAAGCCTACCATGATGATGAAAAAACCAAACCAAGTCACACAGAAGGTAGGTCTACAAAGGTAAATTTCAAAGAGGAACAGCAAGACCTCCAAGAAATACATATTTTACAACCTTCTTTTGAAAATCATAGTTTGGTTCCATCTCATGCTAAGTTTTTAAAAGTGTTAAACACTAATCCCAACATCAAAGAAATGCAAGTGTTAATTTGACTAAAGATCAAACTTCACTGATACAAGATGAACACATTGAATTAGACATAAAACCGGTAGCATGTTTTATTCAAAACATCTATTTTAGTAGATAAAGATCTTTGTGTTAATATAATGCCTAGTGTTGGTGATTTCATTCCGATCAAATTCCTATCCTCTTGGCTCATCGAAACACAAAAAATGCTACGGGAGTGGTTGAAGACGTCCTCATTCAAATGCAACAAATGGTTGTACCAACCGAATTCATCATCTTAGATGATGCTCCCCTCGCATTCGGACAAACATTCCTAAAAACCCATCAAGCTTTGCTAAAAAAAAAAAAAATCTTCCCACTAAACTTGGGGCCATCAAACGAAGCTTTAATCTCGATATGAAATATCCAATAAGCAAGACAACCCCTTGTTGGAAGATGAGCCATAACCACCCGATACGGGGGGTCTAGCCACGGACCCTTATAAACGTGGCGCACCATGAATGCATTTCATGGAACTATCACTAAATAAACTTGTATAAAATGTAGTTTAAATTTAATGCGTTTTGTTTTAACTTTTTCATTTATAGGAATAAAGCACACTTTAAATGGTGGAATGGTGTGAAAACTGAGAAAAAGGGACCCTATGCACGTAAACTAGAGCATCCCGCTTCAAAAACTACAAAACAGAGTCTGCAGCACGGGGTCGTGCCAACCAGGCTCGCCCCCGTGCCTAGATGTCTGATGAAAAAAAAATTTCTGCAGAGAAGGTGGCACGGGTCATGCCCACAAGGCATGCCCCCGTGTCCACTGTTGGTGCATATTTGTGACAACAGCTTAGATTTGGTCTTTGGATATCTTGTAAGTAGTAAAATGATAAACGGTTAGCGGTTTTAGTTTTGTAATAGTTAATTAGAAGTAATTGGGTTGAATCAGACACCATATAGCATATGGTAGGCGAATTGGTCCTAGACCCATTTGCAGTCCATGTAGGGAAACCCTAGCCCAGGTGCATAACTTGTCTCTATATAAAGAGTGTTTAGCATTAGGGTTGAGGTGGGTGGTTTGGTTGCTTGTTTAGTTGATCAGAGAATTAGCTAATTACTTCAGAGAGAGTTGAGAGAGAGAGAGTCTTGAATTGATTGTAAAACACTTGTGTTAGATAATCAATAGAAGACAGTTTGAAAGGAATTATGTTCGTGTTCTTGTTCGGTTTTCTGTGAAATCTGATATAGGGGATTCCGCACTCTAGATTAGATAGACGATTCTGTAACGATCCATACGGATTAGGGGACCTACAATTGTTATCAGAGCACTCGGCTCTTGTTTTTGCTCGGTTCAGAATCGTAACAGTAGAAAAAGTTGGGTTTGGACATTTTGGAGGCTGGTTTGAAGTTTTGACGGCTGTTCTAGGGTTTTTGCAGCAATTTCGGACTAACAGCAAGGGATTTCGGATAGAAGTCTTGCATCTTGGATTAAAAGTGAAAGCTTGAATTTCGGATCAGAAACTTGCATTTCGGATCATCAGAGTTGCATTTCGGATTAGAACAGTCTATCTCGGATTAAGATCAGTCCATTTCGGATTGAATTTCGGATCAAAATAGTCTATTCCGGATTCCATCTCGGATCAGAATAGTCTATTTCGGATTACATCTCGGATCAGAATAGTCTATTCCAGATTCCATTTCGGATCAGAATGTACATTCCGGATTCCATCTCGGATCACTATTCCGAATCACTATCTCGGATAAGCAATTCGGATTACTGTTCTGTGTTTCCATCTCGGATTGACTATCCGAGTTACTGTTCCGGATTTGGTAATGTTCCGAGTTCTATACAAAAAGGTGGAAAGTTAATCAGTTGATGTAACCGGAGTTAAACGTTTTCGGACATAGAATTTGATCTACAGACAATCTTGACAAACCGGTTGCACAGTTATACTCGTGTGATATTTAGGACAAAAAAGGCACGAAAATTCCTAAAATCATAATCGGACAATATACATCATTAGAATCGTATCGTCGAGACGAGTCTAACAATATAATTTGGTGACCACTCATTTCGGACAAGTTTTAATGTTTTTAACGAGCCGGTTCGGTAAAAATGTCTAATATGTCTAACCTAAATGAACTGTTAAGAATGGAGCACGAGGATGGCACCACTAACAAACCTCCAAAAATGCTGAAAGTAGAAAATTATCTTACTTGGAAGGATAGGTTTCAGTCGTTCATTGAATACCAGGACACACGGATGTGGATCTGTATTCAAGATGGATACGTAACCCAACGCATGACTTTGAGGGTAGACAACGTGTTACTGCTTATGTGAATATGTCGAAGCTGAAAAAAGGATGTATGAGTCTGAGAAGAAAGCCTTAGCTGCTATAAAGATGTCATTACCTGATGGCATCAAACATACATTCAAGCGTTATACTACGTCGAAGGAGATGTGGGATGCCCTAGAGAAGACGTATGAGGGCAATATTGATGTGAAGAAGAACAAGGTTGATCTGTTGAAGAAACAATTTGCTGTGTTTAAAGGCATGAGGAGTGATTCCCTTGGAGATATTATCACGCGATGACATAGAGTGATACACGAATGTGGAGATAAACGATAAGTTGCTAGATGCTTTACCTGCAAAGTGGGTATCTATACTTTGATGATAAAGGGTGAAGCTGACTACGAAACTAAAGACTTGGAAGAGGTTGTTGGGAAACTGAGAGTTTATGAGCTCAACATGAAGAAGAAGGAGACTGGATATGATCAAGTTCATGATCCAGGGATTTATAAAGGGCTTACACCTTCATCTTCCAACAATGCTTCAAGTGATACTACATCTGCGTTTCTTTCATGTGAGAATGAGCATATTGTGACAAATGCTGAGGGTGAAGCATGTTTTGTTGCTGCTTCAGAAGGCTCGTCAGGGGCAAAAAGACAACAATCAAGTAATAGTAACAGCAATACTAGGTCTATGCCTCTGAGTGTCAAAAGTGCTGAAGATTACCTGGCATTGCTTGCTTCTTTCATTGCTTCGTACGAGAACTACATTCAGGGAAGAATATCCGATCCTGCTACGTTTGATGAAGATTATGATCAGATCAACCCCGATGACCTAGAGGAGATGGATTTGCAATGGCAGTGGCCATGATCTCTAGAAGAGTGAAGAGGTTCATGAAAAGAACGGGCAGGAAGTTCGTTGGAAAGAGTGTGGGTTTTGACAATTCTAAAGTGAAGTGTTACAATTGTCAAAACAACGGACATTTTGCGGCCAATGACCAAAAACTGAATCTCATTCTAACTCATTCTTTCATGATTCTCCTGGTCATGGTTCAAGCAACAGGAATGCGTCAACCAACACTGGATCAAAGGCCCGGATCTCTACTGCTAGAGAGGGTTCTTATGATAGGAGTGTTCATCTGGAGGGTGATAACAATGCCTCACAGGCGTTCATGGTTGAGATAGCCCCAATTGTTGATGAAGTGATAGCTGATGCTGAGGTAGAGCGAGAGAGGGTAGCTAAAAAGGCTGATGGAGAACAGAATGTTGCAGAGAAGATGATGGTTGCTGATTTTGCTGCTTTCATGGCTGATCTAAGCAAATCAACAAGAGAGGTACATTCTAACTCTGGTAGTTCTGTTTGTTTAAAATGTCGTGAACTGCAAAGTGAAGTTGACACCTTCACAAAACAAAACCAAAGTCTGGTTAATGAGCTCTCAAACCTAATAGAATCAAACTTTTTCGTAAAACGAAATGAGTCATTATATTTGAAGAAAACTAAAGGTTATGAAGAAGAAATCAATATTCTAACCCTGTAAGCTTAATGAAAAACTTCAAGTTATTGACTTAGCTCATGATACGATGAGTGAGAAACCAAAAGAAATTTCTGAAAAATGCAAAGAGTTGTCTGAAGCACAACTTAAAATTTGTGAGTTTGAAAAGAAATTAAATCAATTCAGATATTCATCTTTTGTTATGAAACACTTGATGAATAGCCTGAAGAAGAGTAATGACAAGACATGTGTGGGCTTCAAAGGTTTAAATGAAGTTCCACCACCTCTTGGTCACGACTATTCTTTCTTGCCAGATGAAGAAGAGCTTACAAACTTTGTGTCAACTACACCTGGTAGTTCCACATCGGAGGATGTTGATGGTTCTGAGAATGCCAAGAAGGATGATAACGGAGATAAGGTTTTGAAAACAAAGAATACACACCCTAAAAATCAAAAGCAAATTTTTGTCAAGAAGGTTGATTTTGTTAAGGGGAGTGATATGAAGAAGAGGTCACTGTTATTACAAAAGAGTCTAATGTGCAGTTTTCTAAGAACAAAAATAAAGAAAAATCAGAAACTATGCAAACTAAATAAGATCCTTCAAAGGCATCATCATCATCATCACCTGATGTATCTAAGCAAGAGGCTTCAATTAAGAAGTCTTCGGCTAGAAAATCGTGTTTCAAATGTCACGAAAAAGGACATGTAGCTAGCTGCTATCCTACCAAAAAGAATGAAGCACAGGTAAGTGAGAGACAGAGAGAAAAATCACCAGAAAAACTTGGTGATGGTGAGAAGAAGGTTCATAACTCACCAAAGATATCTGCTACCAAGCAACAAAGTGTTGCTGTTGGTGTAGATAAGGCTGAAAAAGGAACTCACCAAGTTCCTCGTTTTCAAAGAAATCAGCAAAGATTTCAGCCTGCATCTACATCAGGCAGATATGAAAGACCTAGAAGTAGTTCACCAAGAATGAATAACTTTAATGGTCAATCCAATAATTTCAAAAGTCAAGGTCAATATCAAACTCGATACCAGAATGTTGGTAGTCGAAATTTTTATAACAATGGCTTTAGAACTTATTATCATCAAAATTCATGGAACCAAAACCAAAATTTCCAAAGGTCACAAAGTCTAAACATATTTAGGAAACCTCAGGACCAGAGACCTAGTGGAAATCAAAAACCATTTCCATCAACAGGTCTAAGATCCAAGACTCCTGTTAGGAGTGACGGATATTGGATGGATGTTCCTGTGGTTGATGAATCTGGAAGACCCAAGACCATTAAGGCGTGGGTCCCCCAATCTAACTAATTTTGTTGGGTGGTGCAGCTGCTAAGGAGGATTCTCAACTTGTGGTATGTTGATAGTGGATGCTCCAGGCACATGACGGGGGATGCGAGGTTGTTGATTGAGTTTGAGAATATAGATGGTGGATATGTGAATTTTGCAGGTGCTAAAGGAGGACATATTACAGGTCGAGGAAAAGTGACCAACGGGAAAATCACCTTGGACAAAGTGAACTATGTGGAGCAGCTGAAGCACAATCTGATGAGCGTGTCTCAAGTCTGCGACAAGGGTCACTTGGTCCACTTTACTAAGTCTGAAGCTTTGGTGTTGAAACCTGGTTTGGTGATACCGGATGATTGGATAGTGATGAGAGCGCCAAGGAGAAACGACACTTATGTCATGGACGTGGGTGCTAAGGATTCTTCTACTGTAGTGGTGTGTTTACTATCAAAAGCATCTGAGGCTGAGTCATTGTTGTGGCACAGACGCATGGCCCACATCCACTACTGAAAAATGAATTATATTATTAAAAACGGTTTAGTGGAAGGGGTACCAGTGCAGAGGTTTCACGTGGAAGATAAATATCTTCCATGTCAAAAGGGATAACAACATAAGAAACCTCATAAGTCTAAAACAATAAATTCCATAGATGCCCCTTATGAATTACTTCATATGGATCTATTCGGTCCAGTGAACTAAGGAGCATAGGTGGAAAGTACTATTGTTTAGTTGTCACAGATGATTACTCATGATATTCATGGGTTTTCTTTTTAGGTACGAAGGATGAGACAGCAGAGATGCTGATAGATCTTTTTACAAAATTGGAAAATGTCCATGATGCACGGATCAAGAGGATAAGGAGTGACAATGGCACGGAGTTTAAGAATCAGATTCTGGATCTCTATTGTCTTCGCAAGGGAATTGAACATCAATATTCTGCTCCTTATACACCTCAATAGAATGGAGTTGCTGAGAGGAAAAATAGGACGCTGATTGAAGCCGCTATGACTATACTTTCTGATTCAAAGCTTCCAGTTCTTTTCTGGGGAGAAGTTGTGAACGCAGCTTGTTATGTCCTTAACAAAGCTTTGACGGTTAAACGGTTTAACAAAACATGTCACGAACTATTGTTTAACTGAATACCAAACTTAAAAGGCTTTGAACCATTTGGATTACCCTGCACCATTGTGCGAAATAATGATAAGCAAAAATTTGGTTAGGTAGCTAATGAGTACTTTCTAGGCTATATGCCTGGAACACCGATTAAAAGGGTTTTTAATCTAAAAGCTGGTAAAATTGAGGTGGTGTTTAACATGGCAATCACTAGTTATTGACCTCAACAATCAACGAGTGGTCCTACTATATTATATGATTATGATAGTGTTTTTAAATCATTTAATATTCCTGAGTTTTCCAATGCAGATGAGTCTCAAGTGATCCAAACTGTGACCAGTGAAGATGGAGATGGTGACTTCATGCCTAGATCGAGTATATCGATGACGAATGCTCCAGAAACTTCTTCCAGTGCAGCTCCACAGGACTCCAGTGATAGTGAGTCTAAACCTATTCAAGGGGAGGACTTCACTAATCCGTTTGCTGATACTAACATTCATGGGGAGGTTAGATCTAATCTGGGACCATTGCTACCACACGTGTACACAGAGATCATCCAGTTGAAAACATCATAGGTGATGCTGTTGCAGGTGTTCAGACAAGAGGAGGTGTGATCGAAGGTTCCTGTTTTATTACTTCGATTCAGAAGACCGGATTAATTCATGAGTGTTTGTAGAGCTGCTTTATTGCCCAAGAGGAGCCAAAGAATATTCACATGGCTCTAAAAGATAATTGTTGGGTTGAAGCTATGCAAGAGGAACTAACTCACTTTAAGAAGTTGAAAGTTTAGGAGCTAGTTGACTTGCCTGAAGGAGAGAAGGAAATAGGCACTAAGTGGGTGTTCAAGTGCAAGAAAGACGACCGAGGGATCGTAATAAGGAATAAGGCTCGGTTGGTGGTGAAATGGTTCAATCAGCAAGAGGGGATTGATTACAATGAAGTGTTTGCACCAGTAGCAAGGTTGGAAACAATTCGTTTGTTCCTAGCTTTTGCTTCATTTAAGGGCTTCAAAGTTTACCAACTTGACGTGAAGAGTGCGTTTCTTTACGAGATAGTCCAAGAAGTGGTGTATGTCTCACAACAGACCGGTTTACTGATCCAAATTATCCAGATCGAGTCTATCGACTTGATAAGGCATGGTATGGATTGCATCAGGCACCTAGGGCGTGGTATGAGACACTGTTAGCACATTTGTTAAAGAATGGTTTTGAAAGAGGTCAGATTGACAGTACACTTTTCATTAAAAGGAAGAAGGAAGACTTTCTGCTATACAGGTATACGTAGATGACATCATTTTTGGGTCATCTAATGAGAACATGTGTCATGATTTTGAGGAGGTAATGAAGAGCAAGTTTGAGATGAGTGCGATGGGTGAGTTATCCTACTTTTTGGGTTTACAAGTTGAATAGAAGAAGGATGGGATGTTTATACATCAGACAAAGTATGTGTACGACATGTTGTCTCGTTTCAGAATGGAGGATTGCGCTACTTTCAAAACACCTATCTGTGAGAATCACAATCTTGGTCCAGATCATGAGAGTGTGGAGGATGTTGATTCAACTCAATACAGGGCAATGATTGGTTCTCTGATGTACTTGACTGCTTCTAGACCAAACATTAAGTTCGCAATGTGTCTTTGTGCCAGATATCAAGCGAATCCAAAGGAGTCACACATGAAAGTGGTGAAGCGGATTCTTCGTTACTTGAAGTGGGAACCTAAACTTGGGTTATGGTATCCAGCTGCTAGTGATTTGAAGTTTGTTTCCTTCACTGATTCCGACTTTGGAGGATGCAAATCAACAAGGAAGTCTACCATAGGTGGTTGTCAGTTCTTAGGAGGGAGGCTCGTGTCATGGCAATGTAAGAAGCAATCTTGCGTGCCTACCTCGACGTGTGAAGCTGAATATATTGTTGTTGGTAGCTGTTGCTCTCCGGTTCTTTGTACAATAGTAGATGCGCGATTACGGTTTAAATTTCACTCGTACTCGTATTATGATAGACAATAATGCCACTATTTCAATCACCAACAATCCCGTAAAACACAGTCGCACAAAACATATTGACATTCTTCATGATTTTATACGGAATTGTGCTGAAAAGAAATTAATTGAACTGCATCGAGTCAACATACTAGATAACCTGGCAGACTTTACAGAAAAGCATTTGACAGGGCTCATTTTGAACATTTAGTCAAACTCAACAGGAAGAGGAATCCTGAATAACCAGTTTTCCATAAGAATTTTGTAAATAATTTATTGTTTTCAAATATTCAAAACCTAAAAAAATAGAAAAATCAAAAATGAGTTTTCACTGTGTGAAAAAGAAGAAATGATAGTACATCAGCAAGTTAGACTGCCACACTAATATTTAAAACTAAATTGCTTAAGTGTGATAGCAGCTTCATCATATAATGTACCAGTAGGCAAAAAGCATGAAATAATCAACTTACCTTTGTGATACACATATAATAAACTGTGTATGAGTGGGTAACATATCAGTGGCTTATGGTTTTATAACCTTAAATCTTGTGTTGATAGATTGCCAAAATCTGAAGTTTTAGGTCTTTATATCGTTATTTCATCCGAGGTATCAAGGTTGTCCTTCTGCTGCATCCAGATATATGCTGACCTAGGCACAACCAGGATATCTTAAAAGAGCTAAATGCCAAATCTGAAATATTGAAGAAGCTCTCCTAGAGAGTCATTCAAATGTGCAAATTGCATTATTCGTACCAAAATTTGGTATTTTCCCTAACCCTCGTTGGATATTGGTCTCTTAGTTGTACGGAAGTACTGACATGATCATTAATTATTTAACGTTGTAAATCACAAGGATGAATTTCGGTTTACTCACCTATTATGAGGAATTTTGTGCATACCTTGATCGTGGGGGTATGTCTTGAAGTGGGACACACTAGTATATCAGTATAAATTATCTAAACTTATCACTAGGTAATGGTACTCGAAATGTTCATGTATTTTGTTTAAGTGGATAAACAATACTGGTAATTGTTTGGAACTGTTTTTCATAAATATTGCATATAGAATTATCAAATAGTGTGAAAGCAGTTTGATGCTGATGATATGATCTTCTTACCGGTGATTCTCACAAAAACATAGTGTTTATTATTTTGTTATTTATTTGCTTTCAGAAAATATAAAAATCCAAAAATATTTCATTTTCTTGTATATTCTTAAAGTACGGAATATGGTTGATTATGGAGGAGTTGTTACCGATAGGGGGAGACCATGTTAGAAGCTGAGTTCAAAATTTTAAGATCTTGCAGGTACTGTGTGCTTCAAATTTTAAGTATGTGGTTTGAGTTGAGAAGTGCTTAATCTGTGATACAGTTTTACTATCTCTTGAATAATAATAATTTTTTTAACTTGTGTTGAAAAATTCTTATGGTTTCTCGAGATGTTTGTTTTATAGTATACAGATTGTAGCAGTGTGTTGCTGAGAAGTTTAGTGAAGAGGAGTTTGCTTGGATGCATGGTAGAACCTCCTTTCTACATTGCAGAACATTGAAGAGTTTGAAGATTGTTATGCTAGGACTAAACTAGAGTTTACTCAAACGCTAACGATTTAGAAGATTTGGTGATTGGATACATCAGCTTAGGGGAGTCTGTTGCTGACAGAAGCTATTAAAGCTGAAGCTATCCAAAGACCAACGTTTTTCAAAGAAGTTAAAGATTGCAAGGAGACTAAAGACTAAGTTAGTTTATGAAGCTATTGTCAAGGGAGAGATTGTTGGTGCATATTTGTGACAACAGCTTAGATTTGGTCTTTGGATATCTTGTAATTAGTAAAATGATAAACGTTTAGCGGGTTTAGTTTTGTAATAGTTAATTAGAAGTAATTGGGCTGAATCAGACACCATATAGTATATGGTAGGCGAATTGGGCCTAGACCCATTTGCAGTCCATGCAGGGAAACCCTAGCCCAGGTGCATAACTTGTCTCTATATAAAGAGAGTTTTGCATTAGGGTTGAGGTTGCTGGTTTGGTTGCTTGTTCAGTTGATCAGAGAATTAGCTAATTACTTCAGAGAGAGTTGAGAGAGAGAGAGTCTTGAATTGATTGTAAAACCCTTGTGTTAGATAATCAATAGAAGACAGTTTGAAAGGAATTGTGTTCGTATTCTTGTTTGGTTTTCCGTGAAATATGATTTAGGGGATTCCGCACTCTAGATTAGATAGATGATTCTGTGATGATCCATACGGATTAGGGGACCTACATCCACCACATTGTAAGTTTTCTATAAACCTTGTTACTAGCACTTTAGCCACGGGGCCATGTCCACCAGGCACACCCCCGTGCCCAGTTATTAGTAACCTAAAACATTGTTGTTTTACCCCACTTTTTGCATATTTAATCTAAACAAATCCTATTTGGGACACATTGAGGACATTGTGTAATTTAAGTGAGCGGGGCTGTTAAAACCTTGAATCTTTTCTCCTAAAAACAAGCGTTACACAAAACTCGCCTTGGAAACCGCTAATCACCACAAATATTTTTCAAAATTTTTCATTTTTCCTTAATTATCGTAGTTTAGTTTGGGAAAAAAATTTCTAAAAAATATTTTTTTAATAATTTACGCCTGAGAGCGTCGTAATAAAAAGAACCAATTAAGAAAGTTATAAAGACGGGCGTAACAAATCTTTGTAAAAATTGATTATATATACACTTTTACACTATACTCTTTTCACACAAAAAGTGAGTTTTGAGCCTTTACCGAGCTTACAAATACACATCTATCCCTGCTAACTCAGACCAATATGGCCAAGGGTAACGTCGCCTTCACAAGAGGCCTACCACTTTTCACATTAATAACTTATTTAATTATTTTCCAATATTCCGGCCTTGCGGGACTATATACCTACTGACTCAGAGCAATATGGCCGAGGGTAACATCGCCTTCACAACCACTATAACTAAGATAATCTCTTAAAAAGCCCAAAGTGCGGAAATCATCAAAGCAAACAAGTGATTCTTTCTTGTTTATTTGTTTTTATTTATTTCTTTATGTTCTTACATTTAGTTTTATCTTTTAAACCTTTCAAAATTTTTATCAAAGTTTGTTTGGATTAGACGTTAACGATAAGCCGGTATTAAAACTCTTTTGTCATTGGATGACCTCGGTATCTTACCATCACTATAATACGTCTACAATGGGTACACTTGCCCTAACGTGTGTAGAGTGGTAGTATTACATCGTGTTTTTATAAATTTAAAGGTTGATCCACGAGTAAAAAGTGCCTAAAATTATAACCATGCTCACCCACATCGTTCAGCGTCTTATCTTTTATCTCTAAAAGAACTACCCAAGAGAATTTGGAATAATCATTAGTGACCACTAGGCAATATAAATCACTCGTGATCCATATGTAATCTCTCAAGCCGTATTTTAATAGAATTGAACATCACCATTGGATGTGACTTCTTTTTTTGTTTTCCGTTCTTGCAGCCGATGCAATCGTCATTCATATGAATACTTTTAATATTTACACCATCCACAAGTTGATTCCTTAGAAATTAATTCATCTTCCTCAGGTGAATGTGCCCCACTCGTCTATGTTTCTATTTTCTATAGCCTTCTTGACAAAGCAATGTGTTGTTTGCTAAGTAGTGGATGCAGTGCTCATGTTGAGAACATAAAGATCATTCTTTCGAGGAGCCCGCATGAGAATCCACTTTTTAAGAATTTTAAATCCTGGCTTTTGTATCATGCACTCTTTGTTAGAAAAGTGTGTCGAAAATTTATCGTCACAAATTTGCAACTCAGCAAATTGTTTTCAAGTTCAACGATGTAAATAACTTTTTCGAATAAACATTTCCATTTGATAAAATTCCTTCACCAATTATACTTTCTTCCTAGTTTCCAGCAAATTCGACATACCCGCCCTTGATTGGTCTAACATTGTAGAGAAAAGTGAGCATACCTGTCATATGCCTCGAGGCTCCACTGTCCATTATCCACTTTGAAAATGCAGACCTAGGAAGCCCCAGCACATGCAAGTAACGGATTAGTTTTTAGTGGAAACCCAAGCCATCTTGGTCTTGGGTTTTCCAGCTCCTTTAACCATTTGTTCACTTTCATTCACACATGAACTTTCAGTTTCTCCCCATGAAGTTTCAACCGATTTCTGTCTCCAACTTTATTTACTCGAAAGTGTTTTTTCTGAAATAAAATTTGTAGCTTTCACTTTCTTCAATCGCTTCAGGGTTACCAGTTTTTTGTGATTTAACGTTTACTAGTGTGTACAAGGTTTTTAAAGATTTTTCAATATGTGTTCTTTGTTTCAAAACTTGCTTCAATTCAACTTTGGGAGCTGGTTTAGAAACTCAAGGTACTGATTTCTTCTTGTCTAGACTATGATTTGTCTAGTTACAAGAAACATATCTAACTTCATGACGATTAAAACAACTTCTCCTATCTTTGTGATTTGTCACAATTTAGAAGGTACTTGAACATGTTCTCAAGCTTTTCTTTCAAAAAACTATTCATTTGATTGTTTCTCAAACACTTCCCTCTCACTTGCACAACTAGATATAGACACAAATTTCACAATTCTTTGAAACTTTGATTTACCATCATAGGAATTGCTTCGTTGTGTGTTACCTCTGAAGCTATTCCAATTTAGACCATTTCCCAATTTGTTATTACCATTTCCCTGATAACCCCTATTACCATTGTTATGTCGGTAATTGTTATACTGCTTTCTCAAATTCCGTGTATACTTCTTTTGATTGTTAAATGCAACATCAAATTGATAAAAACTTGTTTTTGGAAAAATTTTGACCAATTTCGGTTGTTTCGATTGTTTGAAAAAGTTGGTTTGTTTTTCGGAACTACCTTTTTCTTAGTTTTAACTTGAACTGCAACATCTTCAACAAGTTTAAAAAAAATTAGAACACAAGGCAACATTCATATTTTTATTGGAAAATCTAAATCAAAATATATCTTATCATATCTAACCATCTGATACATGGTAATCAAATTGTCTGGATCATATAAAATATGATTCTTTAATGGAATGTCCCTGTTCTTGACAACTATTCCTTCATTTTCACTATTAGAAACATCTTCGACAGTCATCACACCATTTTCAAAAACTTTTTCAACAACTAACAAGCATGCATTTTCATCACAATTGTCAGAATTGTTTCTTGATTTTTTCAAAGGAAATATCAATGGTGTCGGGTAAATATCTCTTTGGTCAGTTACCAATGGTGTTTTGACAACCAAATTCATAGCTTCCTCAACATCCTTCAGGGATTTTGAATAATCATAGTTAATCAGAGGTGGACATCTATTATACCAGATACCTTTGTTTCCTCTACCATAAACATCTTCTCCAGATTCCTTATCTTAATTAATGGTTTCGGAATAATGAGATCTAATATGTGTGATGTTATTGCATAGCTTTTCAATTTTCGATCAACTCTTTAAGATTTAATTTTAACGTTCTCAACTTCTTGTTCTAACACTGAAATTTCATCAAGAAACTAATTAGTTGCTTCTTGTTTAGAAAAAAATAGTTGCTTTGAAAGTTTCATTTGTTCTATCACCCTTTCATCAAGATACTAACATGTTTTGAGTATGCCCTTTCAACCTTTCACAATCTACATATTTTTCAAGACATTTCTCACATGGAAAACATTTAGTGAGTTTTCATTTTCAGATTCATACTTTGTATTTACTTCTTTTAATTTAACCATCATAGCATGTTGATCCAGCTTTTCTACTGATTTCGTAGAGATCACTATTATTCTCACCAATTCACTTCTCCTAGTGATGCATCATGAGAGAAAATCCTACAAAATTTTCAACAGAATTAGACGGAAATATTGATTTAAATAAATTATCTAGAGTTCACCTCTTTAACATTAAACGTCGGTTTTGCTTCTTTGAGTTAATCGTTGAGAATCGTTGTTTCTTCTTTAGTTTCCACCATCACATCTGTAGTTACTTCTTTGATATCGGCAATAAGAGCAATTTCCCTAATCCTTTGAACCATGGACTTACATTTAATTCCTTCATCTTGTTGTACTACCATCAAAGCTTTGTCTTTTGGTGTTGAATTTGAAGAAGAACTTTCAATCGGAATAACTCTAGAAGTTATTGATCTTGGACTTTGATTATGTGCTGGTCGATTGTGACAAATGGCAAATAACTGGTAATTCCGTGCAATTTAATCACTAATTTTATATTATAATCCCATGCATAGTTATCGTAATTTAAATGCAAAACCGAGTCATACGTCATTAGGGCAAGTAAACTTGATCATAACATAAACTGGTTTCCCTTATAACAAACCAAAACAATGCCCTAAAAGTGTTGGTAGAAAGTGCTGAACGCACTAAATGCGGTGACACTAACCGTGTCGGTAGATCCGCAGACACGAATCAGAACAAGGAATAACGGCATGTTAATGCCAAACCTGAGTCCATATACAAATGAAAACACATATTTGAGAACATCTACTACAATAATACATAACTTTCCGGTATAACGCCTAAATTGCAAAATTGTCCGTTTCGACCAAAAAGGCGACAAATGGCAATTTGTTCGCAAGACTAATTCGGAGGATTCCGGATGTCAAGATAAGAATAAAACAATGATAAACATCCTAAAATAATGTGAGAATAGCAAGAATGCACAAAAGGCATCATTTCCGGTCATTCGGCAAACAGTGCACAACTTGACCGGAAAGCGGCGGATCGTCGAAACGACAAATATTTTAGTAGCCGATAGCCTCATCTGGGCATCTAGTGAACTAGTTAAGCATTATTTGGAACTCAGAATCCATTCAACTAACATGAGACCAAGGAAATGAAACTTTCAGAAAAGTTCGACGGCGGATCATAAAAGTGCCGATATCGATCGAACGGTCGAACGAAAGACATATCGGCCATCCTAACTCATCATATGTTCGTCTAGAACACTAGATCATGCTTACTTTTGGATGGGAAATGCACTAATTAGACACCATAACCATTGTGGTAGTCGAAAACAAAGGCTTCCAGTACTAAATAAATAGTTCCGTTTATTAGCGATTATTACGACGATGAGCGATCTAGCTACGTATCCGACATCCGAAACTTATATTGGAGGATCATGTGGATTAAATACCATATAAATACTAAACTCAAGCCTTATGCCTAAGATGCTAGAAGATTGACCCTAATCACTATACTTATCCTAATTACCTAATATCTCAAATTTTAACATGTGTAAAAATGGAAAGTTACACTTCACCCCCCATCATGGTTCACGGCTACAAGTGGGTCCCACCCCAGTTGATGTTGTTGAAAATATGAGATCTTAAGTATGGTGTTTGATAGTTGATGGACTTGGTGAATGATGAAAATTATATATCATATCATAAGCCTCATTCTTATCATTTACTTCAACAAAAATATTGCAACTTTTTCTCCTTCTTTCTTCCCCAACCTCACGGCTCCACTACCATCACCATAGAACCACCATTTAGCCACCAAAACCCATCACTTTTTACACCATTTGAAGCTTAAACAAGACCCCTAAAGAAGCTAGCATGGATGGAGATCGTTAGGGATTCTTAAGGAGCTTCACTTTCTTCTATAATCTTCAAGAAACTTGTGCACCCTTTGTAAGCTAAACTCCTCCATAATTTAGCTTATGTTTATGTTTAGAGTATAAGTGTATAAGTTGATCATCTTGAAAATCAAGACAAGATAAATCATAAGCCCTAACTCACAACATAATAATAACAATAAATATTGTTTATTTTGTGTTGATTATATGTTTGTATGATTGTTAGATTGCATGTTGAAGTTGTTTATGTTGATAGTATGATATAAAAGTGGGATGATCTTGTGTGATTTAGTATAAAAATGAAGATTGAAACATGTTAAGGTTTAAATCTAAACATGATCATCAACTACACCATCCATGAAAAATACTACAACTTAAGGATAATATTTATACATATGAATGATTTTTATGAGAAGTAAACACTTATATTTAAGTTGTAATCACCTTAAAAATGTATAGTAATCAAGGGGTTAAGTGCATGAACTTGTCTAAACAACATGATAAAAGTAGTGTTTTGAAAATGGTTAATAAATATTAAAAACCCACTTGATTTACTAGGATTTTAAACCATAAAAAGTCATGGATGATGAGGGGTTGATTATGTAAAATAAATATTAGATGGTTGTTGATGATGATTATGAGTTTAAACAGGTTTTAAATACGTTTTTAAAACTTTGAAAACGCAATAGTTTAGGGGAAACTATGGCAAAATTTTCTAAAAATCTAATGGCGATTAAGACATGATTAGTGGGGTGATTAGTGGGACTAAACGCGATTAGTAACTTAAATCGTCATTAAGTAGACTCTAATGACAAGGGTTATCCCTAAATAACCAAGTGTTTAAACAAAGTTATAAATATATATTTATAAGTAAAAATAAATACTTTTTACAAATATATATTTCTATTTGGAAAATAATACAAGTATATATATTTATACCATTGTTGCCAACAAGTTGTATGTATACATGTGTGTATTGTATGTGTATGTATTAGAAACTTAGGGTATTCACAATAAAAATAACCCACCATATACAAAATACAAACACTTGAACAGTACACCAACTATTGGTAACAATAAATATATTTTTGTTAAGCGTCGAAACAATAGATCAGACAATTGAAACAAGGCGAATAATAGGCGGACATTCAAGATTATACCTTTACGTCGACGACCAATTGGCGATTCTCGACGAAAACGAACATGTAGTGAACGATTCTCGACGAAAACGAACATATATATATATGTGTGTGTGTGTATGTATGTTATCGAACTCAAAATCCGGAAAGTTAAAAGTATAAAAAGTTAGGAAAAATTATAAGTAAATACTTATAAGAAAAATGGGTTTTTTATAAATAAATTTGGGCTAGGCCCAAATTGTAAAAAATCATATGCTAGGCCCAAATCCCATAATATTTATAGATGAGGCCCAAAAATAATAAAAGCCCAAAAAGATATAAATTACATGGGCTAGGCCAAAGACATAAATCATATGGGCTAGGCCCAATGACATAAAAACATGGGCTAGGCCCAAAGACATAAAAACATGTGCTAAGCCCAAAGACATAAATTACATGGGCTAGGCTCAATGACAAGAAAACATTGTCTAGGACCAAGGACAAAGATGACATGGGCTAGGCCCAATGACATGTGAAGGGCAAGGCCCAGTTCACACATGATTTGAAAACAATAATATATATATATATATATATATATATAAGAAATATATATAGCAATATTAATTGAACAACAAACTACAAACACTATGATAACATTACAAGTTGTTCAATCATAACAAAGAAATACATAACAAGAATTCAAGATGAACAACGAGGTCCATTGAGACCTAGGTGTCTAATGAAACCAATACGCATGTAGGTTACATACGTCGAAGACACCGATCTATAAATAGTACGACTTAAACGGAATGCAAAAACTATGAGCTCATGTCCCTCCTTTCACTTATTTTAAGTTTTGTTTTAAACTATCGAGGAGAAATACATGTCATGTCAAACAGTATGTTAGCTATGAGTTAGCATATAACAGATCACTGTGCGTAAGTAAGAAATAACAATAGTAACCATTAATCACTTAGTGACCAAGGTGCAAAAGAAGTAGATCTATTGAGTTTGAGACCCGCTCCACTCCTGGTTGGTATACCCATTGGAGTGCTTTTGTGATCCCAAAAGAAGTATCGGTTTGGTTACTTACTTATGGCACAAGTATGTCAGGGTGCTTGCGACACACTGATAGATCCTTAATTAACTCATCAGTGCTAATAACATACTTGGATTTCAATATATGTTTTCAAGGATGACATTTTGATATGAAAACATTAAACTACATGAACTCGCCAACTTTATGTTGACTTTTTAAAATTACATGTGTTTCAAGACGCAGGACTTGAGCTGGTGATGGGATCCGGGTATGGGATTTGTCAAGACAACGATGTACTACCTTTTGGAGGGTTTACCTTTTATATCCCAACCTCGTTTGGGTATATAGAGTTCAAAGTCTCAGCATGACTTTGTGTTAGAAACAATATCTTATTTTGGAACATGTGTTTTAAACTATGTTTGTAATGGTAATCTAAAAACTGATAACAATGTTGTTTCACTTAGAAATGGCATGACATCATTGTTGTTAATACTGTTTACTAAATTGGATGCAATGATTACCTAATAGTCACACACTTGCGCTTCCGCTACGACCAGGGTGTGACATGTTGGTATCAGAGCTCCGATTGTAGTGAACCGGGGAAAAACTTTTTATTAAAAAGTTGGTCTACAATCACCATGGGCTCACACATGAAAACAAAGTTTAAAACATGATAGAAATGTTTTGGAATTGTAACAAGGTAACAAAAAGCGTTTCATTGTGACACAATAACACAAGGATCTATCACACAAGCTCAACTACAAGTAATGAGCAGAGTCAAGAAATGGTTAGTCAATAATGGATAGACACAAAACAGTAAGATTACATGGAATACAAAAGAGAGACAAGTCGTGCATAAGAATTAGTGATTAATATAAAATATATCATAAATTACTAACATGTATATATATGCATTGTACAGATTATTTGCCAGGACTATGTATTCATCATCGAGCTATGAAGAAGACCCTGAGGAGTACGTGTCTAACGATGGATATGACCCCGCTGCTGAGGCCCTACCCTTAGGGGATGGAGCCGAACACGGAGACTTTGAGGACTTTCAGCCACTTGCCCTGATCGACCCTATGGAGGTAGATGTACCCCCGGCAGACGATGTGCCGGCCGCCCCTCAGCCCCAGCATGATATTATCGTGTATGGCCATCCAGAGGGCGAGAACGCTATTGTACATTTGGTCGTGCCGTTGCTATAGTCCCTCTAGTGATTGATCTAGACGACGATGACGAAGAGATACCAGTGTTCCATGTTGAGCACATGGAGGACGACCTTGGCGATGTCGAGGTCTTTGATGATATCGCTATACTCGAGATTCCACCCCGTGATATCCCTGTTATTGACATCTCGTCATCCACCTATGCTGCTCCGAGTGAGCATGAGGCAGACGATGCTTCATCTGCCGCCCCAGACACACCTGTATCTATGTATTCACCCCCTGTGGCCTCACCGTCTTGCGCTAGTTCATTCCCAGTCAGAGTCCCAACCCCTAGACTCACTCACTATACTGGACCTACCAGTTACGACTCACTGAGCGGCACTCCACGTGCCTCCGAGCAGCCGCCACCGTATTACTCTTAGAGGTCCATGTCACCCCATTTACAACCCTGCTACAGCAGGACCCTCTCATATGGCATGTACCTCTTTTTCTGGTAGAGTATCCCCCATGTATGACCCACGTCCCACACCACCTCCAGCAGGTATGTTTACTCCGAACCCTCCACCGAGCATGAGCCCTTCGGACCCTTATCATCCCTCACACTTTCCTCTGAACCCTGTGGAGGAAAGAGTGACTTCACATGACCTACAGCTCTCTCTAATATTTCGTAGGATTTGGGAGTTAGAGTCTCAGCGTACTACTCACGCCACTGCCAGAGTAACACCCCCACCACCGTCATCACCGATACCACCCCCACCATCATACCCACCTCCATCACCACCACCACTACCCCTATCACCACCACCGACTCCACCATTCTACTGCCCATTCCACCACTCGTCATGCCCATCCGAGGCACGAGTGCAGGAGCTAGAGCAGTTTCAGACGGATGCTACTACATGTATTTCTAGCCTCGAGGAGGAGATGGCCTACCATCACAGTTTGTTTCCGCGATCACTATTTCCACCACCCCCACCCAAGTAGCAGGTTTGTGAATATCATTTGGGGATCAGTTGTACTTTTGATGCTTGGCTCATGAAGACTCAGCCTTGAAGATCCCAGCTTTTGGAAGATAACTTATCGACGTGAAGAAGCAATGTAGTAGAAAATTGTACTTTTGTAATGTAAAAACTTGTATTGACTAGGGTTGTGTACCCCTAAGTCCTTTTTGGCTCTTCGCGAACAAATTGTAACAAGTTGTCATTGTATAAAAGTGTATTTTCTTCATGTTATATTGTATTTCTTTTATGTTATGGTTGATTATGTCATGTTGTGGTGATATTATGACTAATGCATTGCACCGTGGTGATATTATGATTTATATCTTATGATGTGGCGACTATGATGTGGCGAGCTATGTGTATGATGACAACGGGTGTGCGTATGGCGTTTGCATATATTCATTTATTTATTTATCATATACCGATGTGCTATGGCATATATTTAAAATAATAATAATAATAATAATAATAATAAATAATAAATAGTAATAATAACATGAAATTATTATTCGGCTAATTGTGAGCGACATATTGTATTAGAAGACGATGCCGCCACACAGAAGAAGTTCAAACAATAACACCCTACCCACAACACAAGAGGAGCTGAACAAACGTATATCCCAAGCCATTGCACAGTACGAGGCAAACCGCTCTGAGCATAGCGGCGGTACAGGAGGTTCAACAGAAGTAAATCCTCCCACTGGTAATACACGATTTCCCATAAAACCGCGATACACTCTCATCCATCTTATTCGTGCTACTTACTCATGCTTAAATGGTGTATCCAATGATTTCAGGTTGCATATATAAGCAGTTTCTTGAGTGCAAACCTCTGAACTTCGATGGTACCGGAGGCGCTGTAGCCTTCGTACGCTGGACTGAGAAAACAGACTCAGTCATCCGAATGAGTAAGTGCCTGGCTGAACTAAGAGTCACCTATGTTACCGGACTCTTTGTGGATGGAGCTCTATCATGGTGGAACCTTCAGGTCCAAACCAAGGGCGATGATGCTGCATATGCCCTGACCTGGGAGGAACAAAAGGAGATAATGAAGAAGAAGTATTGTTCAAGATCGGAAATTCAAAAGTTGGAGACAAAATTTTGGAATTTGAAAATGATTGGTTCAGACATTTCTTGGTATACGCAGCGATACCACGATTTATCCCGAGTGGTGCCATATCTAGTGGAACTCAAACTCAAACTTATTGAGAGGTACATTTGGGACTTACCCCCGAGATTCTGAGTTTGGTTACCTCTTCGAAACCCACAGAGATTGGTGAAGCAATTGAGCTAGCTGTCAGCCTGACCGAGGAGGCTGTACGTCAGGGAAAGTTGCCTAAGTATGGTGGGAACAAGAAAGAATCTACTGAGGAGACCACTCATTCCAACAAACGGAAATTTTCTCATTTCAAGAAAGGCTCTCGTGGTAATCACAACAGTAACAAGAGACAAGCCGCGAGAGAAGTCAAGGAAACCAAAACATATGTTACCACAACCACGAACACTACGGTTAAGAAGTCTTACATTGGGGACGCACCGAAATGTCCCCACCATTGGGAATGTCGAGGCCCCAAGTGTGGAAAATGTGGAAAAATTGGACATCGCACCGATGTGTGCCTAGCCAATACTGGAGATCAAGTTTGCTTTGGATGCGGAGACAAAGGACATTTCAAGAAAGACTATCCTAAAGCGAATCAAGCATGGGGAAGAGCGTTTGTAATTGGAGCTAAGGATGCTCGCCATGATCCAAACGTGGTCACAGGTACGTTCCCTATCAATGATCACTTTGCAGCTATTCTTTTTTTGATACCGGGGCAGATTTCAGTTTTATTTCTAAAGAGTTTAGAGATATACTTGGGGTAAAGTCGAGTAAACTAGATGTTCCCTACTCGATTGAGCTAGCTAATGGAATATTAGCAGAGTCGAAAGAAATAATAAAGAAATGTACATAAGAATTGGGTGAACAGAAGTTTGATATAGATCTATTACCAGTTCAACTGGGTAGTCTTGACGTTGTTATTGGGACGGATTGGCTATCCAATAATCAAGCCGAGGTTATATGTCATGAGAAAATAATTCGTATCCCCTTACCCGACGGAGAACACTTGATGATTCATGGTGAGAAGCATGACACCCCTCTGCGAATCATAAACTGCATGCAGGCGCATAATTGTTTAAGGAAAGGATGCATCGCTTTTCTAGCCCACGTGGTGGATAAGAAGGCCGAGGAGTGCACGATTGAAGACATACCGGTAGGAGGGAATATCCCGAGGTCTTTCCAGAAGACTTGCCAGGGCTACCTCCTCAGAGACAAGTCGAATTCCGTATTGATTTAGTGCCAGGAGCTGCACCTGTGGCAAAAGCTCCATATCGACTAGCGCCCTTGGAGATGCAAAAATTATCTACGCAGTTGCAAGAGCGGCTCGACAAGGGTTCATAAGGCCGAGTTTCTCGCCTTGGGGAGCTCTGGTGCTATTCGTGAAAAAGAAGGACGGAACCTTTCGCATGTGCGTCGATTATCGGGAGTTAAACAAGTTAACTATCAAGAACCGGTACCCATTACGAAGAATCGATGATCTATTCGACCAGTTGCAAGGGTCAAGTTTTTACTCGAAGATCGATTTAAGATCCAGTTATCATCAATTGAGAATCCAAGAGGAAAGCATTCCTAAGACAGCGTTTCGGACTCGTTATGGTCATTACGAGTTCCTTGTTATGCCCTTTGGCACGAACGCCCCCATAGTATTCATGGATTTGATGAACCGAGTATGTAAGCATATCTTGACAAATTCGTGATCGTTTTCATAGATGATATACTGATATACTCACGCACCGAGAAAGAGCACGAACAACACCTGAGAACCATTTTGGAATTGCAGAAGAAGGAGCAGTTATATGCCAAGTTCTTAAAATGTTTTGGATTCGTGAGGTACAATTTCTTGGCCATGTGGTGAACGAGAATGGAATACATGTTAACCCTTCGAAGATCGAGGCTATAAAGAACTGGACCACGCCGAGAACTCCCACGGAAATACGACAATTCCTAGGTTTAGCGGGATATTACAGGAGGTTTATTGAGAACTTCTCCAAGGTTGCTCAGCCACTAACCTCGCTAACCCAGAAGGATAAAAAGTTTGATTGGGGAGAAAAGCAACAATCAGCATTCCAAGTATTGAAAGATAAGTTATGCAAAGCACCAATACTATCCCTCCCGGACGGTACCGATGACTTTGTGGTGTACTGTGATGCATCACGCCAAGGCTTGGGTTGCGTGTTGATGCAACGAGAAAAAGTCATCGCGTACGCGTCACGGCAGTTAAAAGTTCATGAAAGGAATTATAGCACGCATGACCTGGAGCTAGGTGCCGTTGTATTTGCTTTGAAGATCTGCCGTCATTATCTATATGGCACTAAGTGTACCATATTCATAGACCATAAAAGCCATCAACAAATATTCAATCAAAAGAAACTGAATATGCGCCAACGACGTTGGGTGGAACTCTTGAATGATTATGACTGTGAGATCAAGTATCACCCGGGCAAAGCAAATGTTGTAGCAGATGCTTTGAGTAGAAAGGAACGGGTCAAAACATTACGTGTGCGAGCTTTAGAGATGACAATCCAGACGAACTTCACTACTCGAGTGCGTGAAGCACAACAAGAAGCATTGAAGCCAGAAAACATTCCAGCGGAATCGTTAAAGGGAATGGAAAAACAATTGGAACCTAACAAGGATGGAACTCTATATTTCATGGGAAGGATCTGGATTCCCTATTGCGAGACTTGGTGCTGGATGAAGCACACAAGTCCAGATATTCGATATACCCAGGATCGGACAAAATGTACCAGGATCTGAGAGAATATTATTGGTGGCCTAATCTCAAGGGAGATATTGCGACCTATGTTGGGAAATGCCTAACTTGTGCAAAGGTCAAGGCCGAATACCAAAAGCCATCTGGGCTATCACAACAAGCTGAGATCCCGGTTTGGAAGTGGAACAGATATCAATGGATTTCATTACGAAATTACCCCGGACCTCTCCAGGTCATGACATGATCTAGGTTATCATTGATCGATTGACCAAATCAGCTCACTTCATGCCCATTCGTGAGAAAGACAATACAGAGAAACTAGCTGAACTGTACCAGAAGGAAATTGTGGCACGTCATGGTGTGCCAATCTCGATAATCTCTGATAGAGATGATCGCTTTGTGTCACGGATCTAGCAATCATTTCAAAATTCATTTGGTTCTTGTTTGGATTTAGGCACAGCCTTTCACCTGCAGACCGACGGTCAAAGCGAGCGAACCATCCAGACATTAGAAGACATGCTTCGGGCCTGTGTGATGGATTTAGGCGGAAACTGGATACTCATTTACCATTGGTAGAGTTTTCCTACGATAACAGTTATCACATCAGTATCCAGGTCGCGCCTTTCGAAGCACTATATGGGCGAAAGTGCCGATCGCCATTATGTTGGGAGGAAGTCGGTGACAGACAACTCATTGGTCCCGAACTAGTACAAGAGACCACAGACAAGATATTTAAGATACGTGAGCATATCAAAGCGGCCCGAGATAGACCAAAGAGCTACGCAGATCAAAGACGCAAACCAATATCCTTCGAGGTGGGAGACAAAGTATTGTCAAAGGTCTCACCTTGGAAAGGCATAGCTAGATTCGGGAAGCGCGGAAAGCTCAACCCGAGATATATCGGACTTTTCGAAATTCTGGCAAAGATTGGTTCAGTGGCTTACAAGTTAAAACTGCCAGAGGAACTCAATAACGTACATGACACATTCCATGTGTCTAACCTGAAGAAAAGTCCGACAAATGGCACCGTTATCATTCCAGCATATGAGATTCATGCTGATGACAACTTACAATTCACCGAAGAACTAGTTGAAGTCATGGACTGGAAGGTCCAAAAGAAAAGAAGAAGCCAAATCAAACTGGTGAAGGTTCACTGGAATTCGCGTCACGGTCCCGAGTATACATGGGAGCGTGAAGATCAAATCAAGTCAAAATACCCCCACCTATTCGAGAAGACTCCTTCAGTGGATGCCTCTAGCTGAATTTTGGGACAAAATTCTTTTTAACAGGAAGAGTATGGAACAAATGGCAAATAACCAGTAATTTCGTACAATTTAGTCACTAATTTTATATTATAATCTCATGCATAGTTATCGTAATTTAAATGCAAAACTGAGTCGTACGTCATTAGGGCAAGTAAACTTGATCATAACATAAGCTGGTTTCCGTTATGACGCGAAACAAACCAAAAAAATGCCCTAAAAGTGTTGGTAGAAAGTGCTGAACGCACTAAATGCGGTGACACTAACCGTGTCGGTAGATCCGCAGACACGAATCAAAACAAGGAATAACGGCATGTTAATGCCAAACCTGAGTCCATATACAAATGAAAACACATATTTGAGAAAATCTATTACAATAATACATAACTTTCCGGTATAACGCCTAAATTGCAAAATTGTCCATTTCGACCAAAAAGGCGACAAACCGCAATTTGTCCGCAAGACTAATTCGGAGGATTCCGGATGTCAAGATAAGAATAAAACAATGTTAAACATCCTAAAATAATGTGAGAATAGCAAGAATTCACAAAAGGCATAGTTTCCGGTCATTCGGCAAACAGTGCACAACTTGACCGGAGAGCGGCCGATCGTCGAAACGACGAATATTTTAGTAGTCGATAGCCTCATCCGGGCATCTAGTGAACTAGTTAAGCATTTATGGAACTCAGAATCCATGCAACTAACATGAGACCACGGAAATGCAACTTTTATAAAAGTTCAACGGCGGATCATAAAAGTGCCGATATCGATCGAACGGTCGAACAAAAGACATATCGGCCATCCTAACTCATCGTATATTCGTCAAGCGAACTAGATGATGCTTATTTTGGATCGGAAATGCACTAATTAGACACCATAACTATTGTGGTAGTCGAAAACAAAGGCTTTCGGTACTAAATAAATAGTTCCGTTTATTAGCGATTATTACGACGATGAGCGATCTAGCGACGTATCCGACATTCGAAACTTATATTGGAGGATCATGTGGATTAAATACCATATAAATACACCCTAAACTCAAGCCTTATGCCTAAGATGCTAGAAGATTAGCCCTAATCACTATACATATCCTAATTACCTAAATATCTCAAATTTTAACATGTGTAAAAATGGAAAGTTACACTTCACCCCCCCCCCCATCATGGTTCACGGTTACAAGTGGGTCCCACCCCACTTGATTTTGTTGAAAATATGAGATCTTAAGTATGGTGTTTGATAGTTGATGGACTTGGTGAATAATGAGAATTATATATCATATCATAAGCCTCATTCTTATCATTTACTTCAACAAAAATATTGCAACTTTTTCTCCTTCTTTCTTCCCCAACCTCACGACTCCACTACCATCACCATAGAACCACCATTTAGCCACCAAAACCCATCACTTTTTACACCATTTGAAGCTTAAACAAGACCCCGAAAGAAGCTAGCATGGATGGAGATCATTAGGGATTCTTAAAGAGCTTCATTTTCTTCTATAATCTTCAAGAAACTTGTGCACCTTTGTAAGCTAAACTCCTCTATAATTTAGCTTATGTTTATGTTTAGATTATTAGTGTACAAGTTGATCATCTTGAAAATCAAGAAAAGATAAATCATAAACCCTAACTCACAACATAATAATAACAATAAATATTGTTTATTTTGTGTTGATTATATGTTTGTATGATTGTTAGATTGCATGTTGAAGTTGTTTATGTTGATAGTATGATATAAAAGTGGGATGATCTTGTGTGGTTTAGTATAAAAATGAAGATTTAAACATGTTAAGGTTTTAATCTAAACAAGATCATCAACTACATCATCCATGAAAAATACTACAACTTAAGGATAATTTTTATACATATGAATGATTTTTATGAGAAGTAAACACTTATATTTAAGTTGTAATCACCTTAAAAATATGTAGTAATCAAGGGGTTAAGTGCATGAACTTGTCTAAACAACATGATAAAAGTAGTGTTTTGAAAATGGTTAATAAATATTAAAAACCCACTTGATTTACTAGGATTTTAAACCATAAAAAATCGTGGATGATGATGGGTTGATTATGTAAAATAAATATTAGATGGTTTGTTGTTGATGATTATGAGTTTAAACAGGTTTTAAATACGTTTTTAAAACGTGGAAAACGCCATAGTTTAGGGGAAACTATGGCGAAATTTTCTAAAAATCTAATCGCGATTAAGACATGATTAGTGGGACTAAACGCGATTAGTAACTTAAATCATCATTAAGTACACTCTAATGACAAGGGTTATCCCTAAATAACCAAGTGTTTAAAACAAAGTTATACATATATATATTTATAAGTAAAAATAAATATTTTTTTACAAATATATATTTCTATTTGGAAAATAATACAAGTATATATATTTATACCATTGTTGCCAACAAGTTGTATGTATACATGTGTGTATTGTATGTGTATGTATTAGAAACTTAGGGTATTCACAATAAAAATACCCCACCATATACAAAATACAAACACTTGAACAATACACCAAGTATTGGTTACATAATAAATATATTTTTGTTAAGCGTTGAAACAATAGATCAGACAATTGAAACAAGGCGAACAATAAGCGGACATTCAAGATTATACCTTCGCGTCGACGACCAATGGACGATTCTCGAGGAAAACGAACATTTAGTGAACGACGCCAACGACGAGTCTAAATTATTATATTTAGACATTCAACATATATATATATATATATATATATATGTTATCGAACTCAAAATCCGGAAAGTTAAAAGTATAAAAAGTTAGGAAAAATTAGAAATAAATACTTATAAGAAAAATGAGTTTTTTATAAATAAATTTGGGCTAGACCCAAATTGTAAAAATCATATGCTACGCCCAAATCCCATTATATATTTATGGATGAGGCCCAAAAATAATAAAAGCCCAAAAAGGTATAATTACATGGGCTAGGCCCAAATATACAAAAACATGGGCTAGGCCCAAAGACATAAATCACATGGGCTAGGCCCAATGACATAAAAAGATGGGCTAGGCCCAAAGACATAAAAAACATGGGCTAGGCCCAAAGATATAAATTACATGGGCTAGGCCCAATGACAAGAAAACATGGGCTAGGACCAAGGACAAAGATGACATGGGCTAGGCCCAATGACATGTGAAGGGCAAGGCCCAGTTCACACATGATTTGAAAACAATAATATATATATATATATATATATAATATATATATATATATATATAAATGACATGTGAAGGGCAAGGCCCAGTTCACACATGATTTGAAAACAATAATATATATATATATATATCTAAGAAATATATATAACAATATTGATTGAACAACAAACTACCAACACTATGATAACATTACAAGTTGTTCAATCATAACAAAGAAATACATAACAATAATTCAAGATGAACAACAAGTACAAGGTCCATTGAGACCTAGGTGTCTAATGAAACCAATACGCATGTAGGTTACATACATTGCAGACACCGATCGATAAATAGTATGACTTAAACAGAACGCAAAAACTGTGAGCTCATGTCCCTCCTTTCACTTATTTTAAGTTATGTTTTAAACTATCGAGGAGAAATACATGTCATGTCAAAACAGTATGTCAGATGTGAGTTAGCAGATAACATATCACTGTGCGTATGTAGGAAATAACAATAGTAACCATTAATCACTTAATGACCAAGGTGCAAAAGAGTAGATCCATTGAGTTTGAGACCCGCTCCACTCCAGGTTGGTATACCCATTGGAGTGCTTTTGTGATCCCGAAATGTCAAAGAAGTGTCGGTTTGTTACTTACTTATGGCACAAGTGTGTCAGGGTGCTCGCAACACACTGATAGATCCTTAATTAACTCATTAGTGCTAATAATATACTTGGATTTCAATACAGGTTTTCAAGGATGACATTTTGATATGAAAACATCAAACTACATGAACTCGCCAACTTTATGTTGACTTTTTAAAATTACATGTGTTTCAGGACGCAGGACTTGAGCTGGTGATAGGATCCGGGTATGGGATTTGTCAAGACAACGATGTACTACCTTTTGGAGGGTTTGCCTTTTATATCCCAACCTTGTTTGGGTATATAGAGGTCAAAGTCTCAGCATGACTTTGTGATAAAAACAATATCTTATTTTGGAACATGTGTTTTAAACTAGGTTTGTAATGGTAATCTGAAAACTGATAACAATGCGGTTTCACTTTTGAAAGATGTAAATGTATAATGAAACTTAGAAATGGCATGACATCGTTGCTGTTAATACTGTTTACTAAATTGGATGCAATGATTACCTAACAGTCACACACTTGCGCTTCTGCTACGACCGGTGTGACATGGATGATGTTTGTAAGCTTGTTGATAATAATCACCCCTTCCAAAAGGATTATACTTTGCTTCAACTTTCTGATTGGTGCACTAGCTCTTGAAATGCCTACTTTCACCACAATTAAAACATGTAACCTTTGACTTGTCGAATCCTAACTTAAAATTTGCATCATCTAGATTATTTCTTCCAGAAATTTCCATTAATCTTTGTACCCTTCTCATAACACTCGCCATACACCAATAGATATCAGTCAGTTCCATTTCTTCAGGATCAATCTAATCATAGTCTTCTCTCATCATATTATAATTCTCATTTCTTCCAACAACTAGACTTTGAATCAAGTAGAGCTACATGCTCTTTGGCATTTGGTATAGTAATATTTTGTGGGTTTGTGTTAAAGGCTATGTTGCATTGAAGATTCTCTGAGCTTTGACTTTGTGATGTTGGTTGACTTGCTTGAGATTGAAAAATATGACTTTATGATGTTTATTGATTCTGTTGAGATAAAAGCTTTGACTTTGATGAGTAAATGATCTAGAATTTACTTCGTAACCAATTTTTGACTTTGATTATGTATGAAAACTTTCCCATACTATTCCCAACAATAGCATTTCCAACTAAGCTATTTTCTTCAATAGGTATACCAGTGTGTGTATACCCACCTTATCCATTTAGTACTGAAATGTATTTAAGTTGTGTTGAACCTCCAACATCTGCACCGAAAGCTACCTGAATTTGTGGGTTCACAAATACTAAGTTCTTATAATATAGCCCAATATCTTGCGATGTAGAATAACTTTTCATTTTGGCATTCTTTCGTAAACCTAAACCATGTCCTTCAAGCTTTTAATAAAACTGCTCAAAGTCAATCCTGAGAATTTTGACAGCTTTGACTTAAGTATCATTAATAACACTTTCCAATCTTCATTGGGTAAAGCATCTCCGCAAACTTCTCAACTTGATGTTGTTGTTGTTGTTCAATCCCATGTCGCCTCATTTCTATAGTAAGATGACAAAATCTTTCTACAAGCTGTTAAAAACTTTCTCCCCTTACTGAACTAAAAAAGTCAAACTCTTTCTTGCTTAGATCAGCTTTACTTTTTCTCATGTCTGGATTTCCATGATACTTGTTTAGTAATGCTAACCATAAGGATTGCATTGTTCCGCGATGAAGTAGAATATGCAAGATATCATCATATATCGATTGCTGAAGTAAATTGTACATTTTACTTTCACTTTTGTAGTATTCTTTTTGGGTCGTTAAGATTTGATAAAGTTTGTATTTTTCACCACGTTCATTTTAAATAACCATATATTCATCAATAGCCATCCATGCTTCCAAATTATATTCTTGAACATATGTTTCGAATCTTTCATGCTAGCTTGGGTAATCTTCCAATCTGAGCAACTTTGCGGTTTGTTTTTTGTGCCCATCATGTTTTCCTGAGATTTTGTACAACGCTAGAAGGGGAACTTCCAGCTGCAAATATCATTTGTCTTTGAAATCCATAATCTTCAAGTGCTTCTAAGCATATGACTCTCCAAGTGTAGAACTCCTTTTTAGCATATGACTCTCCAAGCATATGGCCCTTCTAAGCATATAACTCTCCAGGCGTAGAACTCCTCAAGCGTAACTCTCCAAACATAGAACTCTTTGAGCGTAGGACTTATGCACTTCTACTCTTGCACGTGTGTGACTCCAGCGTCAGTACTCCTACATGAGCATGACTTTGATGATTTGGATGTGTTTTCTCCTGAATTTTGGTGTGATTTTCAGATTGATGTTCAAAATTGAAAAAGAAAGGCTTGAGAAGAATTTTGGAACTTTTCAACTATGGAAACTCTTCGAATGATTAAACATCAAGCTTTTTGACCAAAATCTTCACATCTAAGCAATGACACAAATATATATCCTCTCCATAGCTCTATACCACTTGTAGGAACAGTTTTCTGATACACTTGACGTAATAAAACTTGAAATCGGTTAGCATGAATATCTATGACATTTCTAATAGTGCGAAATCCAATCACTAATGTTATGTAATGCTCATATGTCACATATAACTTTATGTATTGATTTTGGCAGCAGTTCTTTACAATTTGTCTTTTTATTCAAAAGATTGAAATCCAAAGTTATAAGCTCATGAGCATGCGATCACCTATTTATAGGCCTTTGTCATGCTTGCGCATGACTCATACGTTTAGTGGTACTCATACGTGCGTTGAACTCCTACACACTTATGATTTCTACAATAAAAAATCAAAAATTCTAATTTAACATGTTGCGCTACACATATTGACAGGTACAAAAGATGTAGGCACTAAACATAAAGTGTACTAACAAATTTGGAAGTATATTATTATCAATTATCAATTATCAATTCAAGTTCAATCATATTATCAATGGATTAATAAAAAATGTAACACATTCAACATTGCTTGTAAATACTTAATTCGATTATTCGGACATGTGTTTTACAAGTCAAAATCAAAGATTCTAACTTAACATGTTACTCTACACATACTGACACGTACAAAAGATGAAGGCAAAGTGTACTAACAAATTTGGAAGTATATTATTATCAATTATCAATTCAAGTTCAATCATATTATCAATGGATTGATAACAAATGTAACATATGCAACATTCCTTGTAAATACTTAAGTTCGATTACTCGGACATGTGTCTGAGCGTATCCTAGGACGTATGAGACTGATGAAGTCATAATCATAACATTAGTGGATCAAACTAACAGGAATTTAAAATAGTAATCTTCCATTAAAACCCTATTTACTAGCATAAAACATAAATCGAGTAAATCATAAATAGTGAAACTATTGGGGAATTGTGAAACAAATCAAAACTAACCTCGAGTTATACCAAAATCTCACAAATACTCCCCCCCCCCCCCCCCTCTTGTTATGGAGCAACTAGGGTCCCCAACCCTAGCTTATTCCCAAAGTTCTTACAAAAAAATAAACCCCCATATGCACAAGTAAAAATAGAACCCTTCCCCTACGTTTTTTAAACTTTTGCAATCAAAATCACACCCAATGAAACATTTGGCCTCTCTTACCACCAATATTCTCCACTTTGACCCTGATGGGTTGCCCATCTAGGAACTCACTAATTTGTTTTTGGTTGCTCGGTGGAGACTTCCTAGGAGGTCACTTTCCTAATACTACTCCTACTTGAACTAGCTTAACTATGGAGTTTTCATGTGCTCCACATCCAACTAAGCCCAAAACGTGTTTGTGATTTAAGTGGCAGGGCATGTCTTATGAACTAAAAATCTCTCCTGGCCACCGTCGATTTGGGATTTGCCTAGGGTTTTACATTGGTCCATGTTAATATACTCAATAGTCGGTATCGTTACGCACAAACCCTACCTAACGCCGACCCCATCCCCTTTTCTGCTGAAGATTTTGTTTTCAAAATCCAAGTAAGTCTTTCATACGTGCAATCTTCGTTTATTATCCATTTATTTTATTTATCGTTCTTTTTTTAAAAACTCTTCTACTATTTATTTATCGTTTGCTTTGGTGGTTATATTTTGCAATATGTGAATCATACAAGATAATCCATTGCAAAAGTATCTTTGTCGATGCTTTAAATTTTCTTGAGTATTCAAATCTTAAACCATGATGATACATCTTCAATATGTAGTGTTCATGAAACACATAAGTCTTTTTTCCCGTACAAATCAGAATTTGTGTTGACTTCGTAACAACCATATCTTGTTCATAATCTAATAAAATAAATTAAATATTAATTTCACAACTAAATTCAATGAAATATGGTTTCAGGCATATATAAAATGCTCAATAATCTTTTGTTTGGAACCCAAATAGTTTAAACAAAACAAGTGTGCAAAACTAGATAGTTTGTAAAAATCCACAGTGTTGACCTATTTCCGGCTTCCAAACATAAAACTTTCAAAATGAAAATTGTTCAGAACACATTAATTTAATTAGCTGAAAATTTGTATAATTTTTCATTAATGTTTACTATTTTAAAATGTAATTAAAAATCATTACACAAAACTATAAGAATCTACTTTTCTAAAATGAATGGCTAATAAATTCTCATTCAATCCTTTAATCATTGTGATCTAATATCACTATTATAACATATTTCTATTTATTGTTTTAGGATGGAACATGTAGTCTAATTTCAATAATAATTGTTGTTCCAAGAACTAGGAAGGGGGTTCAATAGTATATTGTGGATCTCTAAACTTGTTTATGTAATCCCAACCGGTATCATTTCGTTAATCAAATGAATATATCCATTAGGTTGAGATTCCAACTCTTCGCAGATGACAACACAAAATCCATTGAACTTCAGCCTCAAAATATCCCTCTTAATTTCTCCATATCATTGTTGCCTTTAAATCTTGTAGGTAAAATATTCCATAAGCTTTGAGAAGGTATATGTTGTTTAAACCCATGAAAAATTTCAGCTTTAAGTGCCATTGTGAGAGTAGCATAGCACTTTTGATCCTTGTCCAGTTGCTCATAATCCTCACCAGTCCAACCAGTTTTGGGTGTGGCAACAAACTCAGCATAAGCTCCTATCTCAACAAGTTTGTGTGGTCTAGAATCAATTGCTCTCCACATCTTTGAATCCAGATGTAGTATGAAAAATTGAAACTAAAACCTCCATTCATAATAATCAGTAGAAAATTGTAGAACTAGTGGTATGTTTCTAGACCCCGTCTCATTATTAGACTTGAAAATATTTTCTAACTGCTTAAAAGTTGAAATAGATATTTCTAGAATTTGTTGAGTTTTGAAAGCATGACAAGACAAAAGTAACTGCCTCACACTTCAAGTAGACAAAGTGAACACTGCTCAAAAAATGAACGCTACACAGGTCAATGAACTTTCCAGCGATCTTCACTCGTAAGTGTTCTCTTTGAAGTGAAGTAGTCACTTTACTTGAAACAAAACAATCAAAGTTGAATAGGTGTAATAGGATCGCTTCACAACTTTTCAATTAAATGCTTCAACTACTAATCTAGAAAGTGAGCGCTTCACCGGTAACCCTCAAAACTAAGCACTTTAGTCGAAAGTTGTTCAAACCAAAACACGTTACCCTCAAAAACCTAAAATTACTACAATTCCACTACTATAAATGATCGAAAACATGTTCTTTGACGAATAATTGTGTGTTTTCATCGTGAAAAAGCGGTAAAAATGATTTTTGTTTTGTAATTTAATGGTTCTTGGTCGAATCAAGACCAAAAACATTGAATTGTCCTTCAAAGTTGAATCAGTTGCACTCAACTCAATTAAATACACTCGAAATCCATAAGCGTTAGTCCCTAAACCAGATCCTAAACGAACAGTTCAAAACAGTCACACATAGATTAACTTGTGGAATCCATTTGAGCATGTATGAATAGGCAATTGCACAAACATGAGGTAAATAAATGGTTTATGTATTTGCGGAAAAATAATGTTATGATGCGTGCACTTTGATCATCCACTCAAACTCTATGTATCACAGGGACTAACAACCTATTTATAACCAATACCTAAAGTGTGCGCCTCACACAAGTGTGCGCTTCGTAACAATGACGCGTCCACTTAGGGATTTTTTGCTAAAGTTTACGTATCACACACTTGATGCGCCCTCTTTAGACTTGTACAATGAAACTAAACAAAACCCTATTACAATTTATTGAGTCATTAACTTTTAGATCCTAACATTTTTGATGTAACTGTTGTGATGAACTACCTACTAGCAGTTCGAGTCCGCTTATCTACAACTCGTGAACCTAGCTGATACAAAGCTATATGATAGCACCCAATTTTTCCGATTTGGCAGTTCGATCTATGTTTATCATTGATGGACGTTGATAAGATCCATCCATTTAGTGGCACCTCAGGATGGCATAGCCTTAAAATGAAGAGCGAGGTTCAAACGAGGAAAGGCTTATGGTAGATACCTAGGCACCTAGAGACGAGGTAGGGCGTAGTAAGCGACGAAATGCTTCGGGGAGTTGAAAATAAGCATGGATCCGGAGATTCACGAATATGTTAACCTTTCAAACTACTACTGAATCCATGGGCAGGCAAAAGACAACCTAGTGAACTGAAACATCTTAGTAGCCAGAGGAAAAGAAACCAAAAGTGATTCCTGTAGTACTGGCGAGCGAAATGGGAGCAGCCTAAACCGTTATAACGGAGTTGTGGGAGAGCAATACAAGCATCGTGCTGCCAGTCAAAGCAGTAGAATTGTCCACCCTAGATGGCGAAAGTCTAGTAGCCAAAAGCATCACTAGCTTATGCTTTGACTCGAGTAGCATAGGGCACATGGAATGTCGTGTGAATCAGCAAGGATAGAATTCATACATGATGTCCCACTAAGCTTCATTTTGGTATGAATAGTTAGTTCTTCTCTTATATTCAATTTTGTTTGGAATTGTTGTTGCATCCTGAATCCCTGTCCCTGGATGTGACAATTAAGCATTCATACTTCACCTTGCCTTTGAAAACCACATGTTACGTGTGTTTTTAAGCAATAAATACCTATCCATAAACTTAACTTCTTCATTGCAATGAGTGCGGATGATTCTCCCCATTAAACCGTAACGTTTGAGTACATTTAGATCAACCCCAAAGTAACATTTAACAGATTGGTCATCTTTGCAAATTGTTTGGTTATAGTCCCCCTACAATCAAACATTTTTAATACAAGTTCCCTAATCAATGACTAGATGTTTTCATCCCATGCATTGTCGTGGGGAAGCCCATATTGGTTGGTTCGTCACGGCACATGCTAATCAAAAAATAAGGTTGTAACGTAACTAAAACGATATTTGCATGGGTTTAGTTCGTTGGTTACGAAAAAAGGAACTAAACATTTATGTAACTCATACGTTTCTCATTTTTAATTTTCAATTGATTATCTGATACAATACAACGTTTGGAAAAAAATATTGTGAATAGCAAATTCAGCCTAGGCCTTTTCATATATATCTTTTAAATTTATATAAAATTACTATATTGTCCAATTTGCTTTATAATGTATTACAGATTATAAATAGTTCTATTATAAATAGTTCTGTTATCAAAATGTTTTTATGCGTCTTCTACTCTCATCATTGCTCTTAAGTCATGCATTCATTCATTTCTTAAATTATTTATGCGTCTTCAAAATTTTCGACCCGACAAGTTTTTAGAAGCGAAGTTCGACCATTTTCAGAAATGAAGTTTGACCATTTTCGTCAACAATCTCACACATTCCCCATATAAATATGGGACCGTTAAGCAAAAAGCAACAAAATTTTATTTTCCGTTAATTATATAGAATTATCATTTTAATATTCATCCAAACAGTATTTAATAGTGTAATCATCTATAAACCATCGTTGAAGTTAAAAGTATTATTTATGTCAAAATCCATCCTAAATCAAACAATTTTTACTAAAATTATCAACACACACTAATACCAGCATCAAAAACAAAGTTGGACATTATGAACATATTAAGAATCATCAATGTTGTAGTTCTGGACTAATGGATGCCTGTCTGTAATTTTTATTTCGAGGGCTCAAAACCCCTTTACAACATAAAATATGGACCAGGTATAAGAATACGTTTTTTTTACATCAAATTTGGCATACCTATTTTTATACCACTAGGCCATAGGTAGGTAAAAAAATGCAAAGAGGTGAGAAGCGTCACTTACAATAGTTAGGAATTGTTGGAATTTAACCTAAAATTGACCCTACACAATATTCTAGATTGGAACGAATCCTATCTTAGATTGGCAATCACAAACAATGGTTGTATGCATTATGAAAGAATGACCCCACTACTTCTACTTGTTTCAAGCAATTACATTACACTATATTGAATCGATGAAACTTTAAAGCTTAACAAAAATACCTTTTTTTGTAAAAAACCAATCTAATTACCACCTTAATATAAAAATTAATAAATAAATTTAGTGTTATTTTGCGTGGGTTGATGATAGTATAAATTATTAATATTTATTCCATGGTTTCTTCTTTTTTCAATAGTTCCCAAATAACCTTGTCCTATAATATTATTTCAAAGGCAAAATAAACGTGGAAAAATAAATCGACATTTAATGTGGTGAATTGATTATGAAACGATTTTGTAGATTTTCATGTCTTTTGTAAATTAGAATAACCTTGTCCTAGAATATTATTTCAAAGCAAAATAAACATCGAAAAATAAATCGACATTTAATGTGGCGAATGCTCTGTTTAGCAAATTCGCTCAAAGTCTGGGAGAAGCTTTTGATTTGTCATCCCGCCAGAAGGTGGTGTTTGAGTGCCTGAAAGGTCACCATGCTCAGGAATTTCTGACCGTTATACCAATTGAGGGTTTTGGGAGACAATGTATGTCTGCAGTAAAATATAGAGTCATTCTCAAATACCGGTTGATGATCCCTATGTATCCGGAAGATGAAACTTGCCCGATATGTCGTAAAGCTTGTATGGATAAATACGGGGGGCATGCAGTTCACTGTAAAGAGCTCTCTGGGTTCAAATATCGGCACGACTGGGTGCGTGATGCTTTGTGGGACATCTTAAGAAGAGCTGGGATTTCGGCTAAGAAAGAGGCCCCAGTGAATTTCCTCATGGACCCTATAGAAGGGAGATCTACTCTGCGACCAGCGGATCTGCTCGTCTTTGGCTGGCTGGGGGAAACATGCTTGTGTAGACCTCACGGGGGTTTCCCCTTTGGTTGGTTTAAGGGAAAACGGGTTTGTAGTTGGACAAGCGGCAAGAAAGGCAGAATCAAAGAAAGTGGATAAGCACGCTAAAGCTTGCGCAAAGAACCAGCATGTCTTTGTCCCTTTTGTCTTTGATACTTTTGGCTCCCTAGTGCCAGAAGCTATCCACTTCTTGACGAGGGTTTAACGGGTCGTCTACAGCAATTGTTCAACCCTAAGAGGACAAGGGTTTGTATTTGGAAGGTTAGGGTTTGCAATCAGAAAGGATTGGCGGCGCAGCTTGTTGCCCGGCTACCTTCTATTTTGATGTAACTTGGCAAGTTTTCTGGCTTATATATGAATCTCTAGGGTTTTTGACAAAAAAATATGTGGTGAATTGATTATGAAACGACGTTGTAGATTTTCATGTCTTTGTAAATTAGAATAGCTTGGGGTTAAAAAAATGATGAGTAAAATCCGTACTTGTGGTCTTCAGATTTTCCTCTCCAGATGCAAAAAACAAAAAACAAATTAAAACATAGAATAGTGAAACTTCAAACACAATAGGAGAGTTACGAATATTGAAAATATATGATGTAAAGTGTTAATAAAAAAGATACTTCTCATGAAATTCTTAATCATCTTGCTCAACAAGAAATCAAAAATTTTGATTATTTAGCATTTAGCAAAAATGCTAAAAACTTGATGTGTGTAAATCTAGCAACTAGCAAAAATGCCAAAAAAAAGGATGAATTGTGTCAATCAAGGCTTAAATTTTTTGAAAGATGACTACTCAAGTTTAGTGACTCACATATGTATGAGTACGTGTATCTATCGTGGAATAGTATGATAGTATCACTTAAGTAAGTGTAACAAATAACAATATAAAATACTTACCAAATTTTAGAAAATTTAATTTATATGATTTTGTTAAGTATCATAGTGTTAGTGTAATTTATGTCATTAAAAAGTAGCATAGGATGAGATAGTAGTAGTTTAATAGAGTCAGAAACAAATAACATTAACTAGATCAAAGATCATGAGATAGAAACACTTTTTAAGATTTCATCCACCCTACTTGGATGACAATAAGATACGAAAAATAATCTTTGTTTTATTTAGTTAGACCTATGAATTCGAGTTCCTAGACTTCACAATACTAGCTGATATTATATATATATATATATATATATATATATATAGACTTAGGATCATTTGTGAACAACTTCTTGAAAATGAATTAAGTGAACTAATCTTGACCATTGATTATTTTTTGGATTAAAAGGGTAAGATTAATATTAGCGCGCTCTCTCTCTCTCTCATATTTTTAATTATTTCTCCATTATTTTAAACTCGTGTAGAGTCAGTTATTAATAACGTATATGAAACTCCTAACGGAACTAGGTACTGGACACCAACTGTTTCTCCCGGATTCAAACTGTATATGAAACTCCTAACGGAACTAGGTCTTGGACTACAAAATACACAGATGTATCAAAAGTCTATACACATCTGTATAAACTAAAAACTGTGTATCTTGTATAAACTGATTGTTAGCGAGACTGTACACATGTGTATAAACTAACAACGGTGTATTTTGTATAAATTGATAGTTAGCGAGACTGTATACATGTATATAAACTAACATATGTGTATCTTGTACAAACTGATACTATTGAGACTGTACACATGTGTATACACTAACAACTATGTATCTTGTATATACGGAAACTAGCAAGATTTTAGGAATTTTGATTATAGTGTTTAATAAATGCAATTTACAAAAGACGCAAATACCCTTCTGTCAATTAATTTAAAAGGAAGTTACAACATTATAATTACAATCTTGTCATTGTTTAAAATCTCTAGATGATATAATCCAATGGCTCAGATTATTTCACACATTTCACTCTCAACCTATTGTTCACTCTAGAACCCTACCCTATATATATATATATATATATAGGATCAAGATAAAGGAAAAATCACTTCGAGTTTTGACAACCTAGAGAACTCGGACTTCTCACACGAGTTTCGCCCCTGATTTTTTTCATCTTACCTAGATTAAACTATTTAGAAAGACTATCTTAAAAAAAATTTAAAAAATTTTGAACTGGTGTTTTTCGGCCCTTACAGCAGCCGTAAAAGTTGATGACATAAGCATGTTATCAATTTTTACAGCATTTACGGCTGCCGTAAATGGAAAAAAAATAGTTTTTTTTTTGGAAAAATTGATTTTTTAAGGATTTTTTGTAAAAAAAATTTGAAAAAACTTTTCGTGTAAGGCCGAGTTCTATAATTTCTCACAACTTGTAAAAGTCATTTTACCCTAACCTTATATATATAGGGCTCGGTTCAAATAAAACTCATTACGAGTTGTGAGAACCATGAGAATTTCTACTTCCCATATGAGTTGGGCCAAATTGTTTTTTGCACAAACGTAGATGAAAATATTATAAACACATATGTATAAAAAAAAGCAAAAAAAATTGTCGAGTCGGTAGTTTTATCTAATGTAAGTTTTTTACGCGCTGGTGTAATTTTTTACGAAAATAAATATTTTGTTATATCTCATGTAAATGTGTGTATGCGGCATTTTAAAAAAAGTTTTTGCTTAAACAAATGATTTTTTTTATGATTTTTGAGAAAAAAAATTTTTTGAAAAACTTTTAGATGGTCTAGTTCTCACGGTTCTTACAACTCAAGGTGGTTATCATTTTAACCGATCCATATATATATATATATATATATATATTTAGGGAAAGGCTAAAATGAGAATCACCTTGAGTTGTAAGAACTGTTGGTACATAATGTCTATTGCCTACGCCTAAGATGTATCTATAATGTATATAGAGCTTTCATGTGAATGTTTATATGATAAAATGTAAATTCTATATGTTTTTGTTAGATTGGTTCGTACGAGTGTCTCACTCGTACGAAGCACATATTCGTACGAAGCATAGTCAAGTCACTTTTTCAACACGCACTCCAGTACGAGTCATGTCGACCTATAAATAGAGGAGTGTTGTGTTAGAGCTAGTGAGTAATTTGTCAGTTGGTACGGCAAAGCTCTGCCAGTTTGTTTACTTGCGTCTGTACTTGGACGTCTTTTAATACAACATATGCAGTTAAATAGTAAGTACTATCTTGTTCATTTTGTCTACCGCTCTAGCAATGAATTCCGCCTCTGCTAGTTGAGCGAGATCAGATCGGTAGCTCATTTTGGGAGCACGATCCATGTTCACAAGTGCCAAAAACATGATAAAATTCAAAAAGAGTTGTTGTTAAAAAGGAGATATCAAATTATATCAAAAAGACAGTCACAGTATGCTAAAGAATTGGAAAGTTAAACAAGTTGTTTAAACAGGTCTTACTGAGGATGTGCCAGTAGGCTTTACTTGTTCAGTAAATTGTTTTCGGGATATAAACATAAAAAGTCAAACTGAATAATTTGTGGGTTAACATCTCTCAGATATATGGACTTAGTACTCCGAAATTTCGTTTGAAAGAATATCAGATTCTATGATACTAGGTCTTTATATTTGATCCGAGTTCTTCTGATTTTGCGGAAGCAATGGCCTTGAACTTGTATAATACTTTATGCAAATCACCCAAGCTGCATAAAAATTTTTATTATGTCATAATCTTTGTGACAAATGCAGTATAAAAGATTCCATGTATGGAAGCACACACGACGACGTGGATGTACACACGTCATTCAATCATTAACTCTGCATTGCAAATGAACTGTTTTTCGGACTAACCGCCAGAAAACACGTATGTCTTGTAGTTTCAGTGCCCCATTCCAGCGGAGATAGTTATACATCTGTTCTTGCGGCTGGAAAGAAAGAATGTGTTTCTCATTGCAGCAGGATGTGTGATCGAAGAATGTTCAGAATTTTCAGATCATGTTTCAGATTGATGCTCAAGGGCTAACCACCTGATCCCCGATGTGGAAGTGGAAGCACACACGACGACGTGGATGTACACACGTCATTCTATCATTAACTCTGCATTGCAAATGAACTGTTTTTTCGGACTAACCGCCAGAAAGCACGGATGTCTTGTAGTTTCAGTGCCTCATTCCAGCGGAGATAGCTATACATCAGTTACTGTGACTAAAAAGGAAGAATGTGATTCTGATTGCCAAAGAATGTTTCTCAGATTTGATGTGTCACCAGATAGTTTGTTTCTGATGATTTGCTTATTGAGAAGATTTTTGCAGATAGCTATTGATTTGAAGTTTTTCGAGGTGGTATATCGAAGTTTCTGTCAATTGCCAGTTGGGTTTTGAAGATCGGAGGATTGAGATTCAAGGGGGATGCGCTAAACCGAACGCGGATATGCTTAAACGTCGAAACGGAGAAACTGCGTTGTTTAATCTCAAGTTGGTGATTATTCGAGAAAATTTGTATATCAAGCAAATCAGAGGAGGTTCTGAACCGTGCAAACAACGACCTGAAGATCAATTTCTGGAGAAAATTATTTCAGGGGGAATGTTGCTTTAACATAGACAATGCAAGCCCGGATCTTCAATCAAGGGGAAATTACAACGTCAACAACTACCCGATTGAAGTTGCAGAATATTCAAACACAACTCTCAGATTTCAAGTTCAAGCTTCGAAAGTGACGTCCAAGGGGGAAATTGTTGATGCACTTAATGGCCGCCACTGTGCGAATAGGCTAGAAAGAGTGTGTATTGAATATTGTATAGATTAAAGACGAACACACAGCCCAAGTGCGAACAAGTACTGGCTCGTAGGAGTGACATGTGCCTCATACGAGTGACTTTGTGCTTCGTACGGATGACCCTTCACACGGATGACCCTTCGTACGGATGACTCATTCGTACGGATGACTCCTTCGTACGGATGACTCATTCGTACGAGTGACAACATGCTTGGTTCGCACGAGCTGTCATGTCTATAAATAGGTGTTGTGTGTTCATTGTTTGTAAGTTTTGGAAGTTCCCTTAGGGGAAACGCTGGTGGATTCTCTCCAGGAACTCCGCCAGCCAGTCAAGATGTATACTCTTTTGGTATGAATGAATGAATTGAAAAGCTTCCGCTGATTCTGTGCCTACACGTCTGCTTCGTTATGCCGAATCTGATCTATCCTCAAAGCTTCCGTCTAGAACCGCCGCCGACCACGGGACCACAAGAACCATGAGAATTAGGCCTTCCAAAAAGGTTTTTCAAGAAAAAAAAGTCTCAAGAATCTTTAAAAAAATCACTTGTTCTAGCGAAAATTGAAAAAAATGTCACATGCAAAAATATACATTGGGTGTAAAATAATTTATTGGTAATGTAAAAAATTATTGTGGCTGCAAACAAATTTTACATCAGGCATAACTACTGACTCGACTTTTTCTTTCTTTTTACATATGTGTTTATAATATTTTCATATACGTTTGTGCAAAAGATTGTGGACCAACTCGTGCGGGAAGTAGAAGTTCTTATGGTTTCTTACAACTCGTGGTGGTTCTTAATTGAACCGAATCCTCTCTCTCTCTCTCTATACACACACACACACACACACACACACACACACACACACACATAATATATATATATATATATATATATATGGGAAATGTTCATTTGAGAAGAAATTTAATGTGAGAAGAAAAAGAAGAAAGGGAATAATTGTAAAATATTAAATAGTTTATAACTCCTCTTATTAATTATGTTATCTCTCATTAATAAAACAAAAACATTTTATCCTACACATTTCAAAATTTATCCTACATATATCATATACTTATCGGAATTTACCCTACACACATGTAAATTTACCCTACACATTTCAATATTTATCCTACACATACTAAAATTTATCCTACACATGTCGAAAATTGTCCTTCACCAAAAGTTATTCTTTTTTTCTTACAAAATTTTTCTTCTCATTTGAACTCTCCACACACACACACACATATATATATATATGGTTAGGGTTGTGTGAGAAGCACTATGCTAATGGAGAAACTTGAGAAGCATTCTAAATCACACATTTTCCCTATGCTTTTCGTAATATACACAGATGTATAGTTTAAAATTCACTATACACATATGTGTATAATTCAAGATTTGAAAAAATACACGGTGTTGGAAGTCCGTTGTGTTGGACCGCATATTTCAATACCCAAATGTATTTCAACCAAAGAAGCCGGAGAATTATTCGGAGCAAGATTATCAAAAATTCAAGTTGAATGGCAAAGCCTTTAGTATCGTGGCTATGGCTCTGCCGAATGATATCTATTCTGGCCTGTTGCATTGTAACAACGCCAAAGAATTGTGGGATACACTAAAATAACAATTCGGTGGAATGAAGAATGTTATCGAGAACATTCAAGAAATCCTTAACAAGCAATATGAAACCTTCACTCACGTCAAGGGAGAGACCCTGACTTAGTAGTTTGAACATTTTCATGTCTAATAAGTGAACTAACGTTTGTTAATAATGAATTTACCAAAACAACTTTAAGTAACCAATTTTTAAGATGTTTGTCTAAGTAATGGGACACTATTGCTATAGTAATGAGAACATCCCATGTTTCAAGTACATGAGCCTGACTCAGCTTCATGGAAAGCTCCTAACATTTGAAAGGGAGCTTGTCCAGAAAAAGAAGCTCTAGAAAACTGAAAAGTGTCTGTTTTCAGTAACATGGCACATCTGAGTCAGGAGGGATCATCTCCTAGAATAAAACTTCTGTTGTGTATTAGATTAGGTACTTTGATTAGGTCTGTGATCATTGGTGTAGAGTTGTTTGATTGACTCTTGCACTCTATTGCAAAGTGACCTAATCTGTTACACTTAAAACATTTATTTTAGATTTATTGCACCCCACTTTTGACATCTCACTTAATCCTAGATATGTCTTACTAGTCCTTTTGTAAAAATTATTTGCTCTTAGACTTATTAGTGCCACTTGATGCAATATCTCTATTTCCTCTAGGTCAGTTGGGTCTTTGTACTTAAGATCATAAAATACAAATGACAGACTACATCGTTTGTTGTAAATGCATAACTTGTGGAATGTTGATCAGAGTTGATTCCTATTGATATATCAATAAAAAGATCAAAACTCTGATCATTTCCCGTGCAAAACACAGACCACTTTCCACAAACATGAATCTTGTGCCAATGCATTATGTTCAAGCACCACAAATCCCTCAACTTTAGTATGTTTAGATGCCAATTGTACATGTTCAAGCACCACAAGTTGCTCCTTCTCCTACACTAGCATAGCCTAGTAAACAAAGTTTTTTCACACAAAGCTATGTGGACTTAAGTAGCTTGTTAGAAAACTTAACAAATGAAAATTTTTCTTTAATAGCAATGATTATGATGAACATGCAAATTTATGTTTTATGGCTCTTGAACATGACTCAGGTGAAGAAGATCATGTTCACACAACTGTTAGTGAAGGAATCATTGGTGAAACTACTGATAGCCCAGGTCAAACGTCTGCTAATGACCAGGAGCATGCAGGAAGGATGGATGAAAACAATATAAAAAGTTCCATTGATGGCATTAGTTTGGATCAAGTTGAAATGGCTGCCTCTAAGGTATCACCTCAAAATTTCAAAGAGTTATGTTATTATAAATGTATCATAAAATTTGCTAATAACAAAGCCCTGATAAAGCTAAGGTCTAATGAAGAAGACCAAACATCTGTTAGGACAAACAGATGTTTGGACAACTACAACAAAGAATAACTTAGACAGTGGTTTCTCAATGTTACAATATTTATATCATCAGTGTTTCTTATAGCCTATATTAGATGATAGCATTTGCTCAAACGTTTGCAAACATCTGAGCAATCTTTTTTATTAGGAATATTAGATGTCACTATCAAGGTGACATCAACACATCACAAATAGAGCTTTATTACTTGTATAAATAGATCACACCTGTTAGTGATCTATTTATCACTCCACACACATTCTGCTTTGTACGAATAGTTCCAGTGAGTGATCGACTGAGGGGAAGATTGTAAATCATCGCTGTAAAACTTTTGACTATTTGAATTATTAGAAAACAGTTTATGATAATGTCTCTTTATTTGTGAATTATATTGTGATAATCAATATTAGTTTGCAAATATTAAACTCAGATCCTATCAATCAAGTTCATTAGCTAAATTAGAAATAAATGATGACGTGGTGTCAAGTTGGAGAAAAAGGTTCCCTGGACGTTTTATTTCACCAAAATGCATTGTTGACATTATTGAATTGTTAGGGGGGTGAAGATGATTTCAATTTTCATAAAGACTTTGTTTTTTGTTTCCTTGCAGTAATTGTTAACTACCCAAACATTGGTGCTTGATGGACTGGATACTGAAATACATTAGAGAAGACACATACTTTTCTAAATTCGATGGGTGTGAGTTAGCAATAGAGAAAATGAAATAATGTAAGGTTTGATGGAGAAGTTGTTACCCAAAGAATTCATTTGTTGGGGCGCTAAAACTGCTATCGGTAATGCTTTCTATAAATATCATAAATTGATTTTATTTTAAACACATGTAACTATAGTTGCAATAAGTATACTTTCGTACTTATGATATTAACATATGTAGGTGTCTGTGTAATACCTAAGTGCAACTTGTGTTACCAAAAATTGTGTAATATATGTATATGTGTGTTTTACATATGTTATAGATTTGCACAAAAAACGTTATGCTATGTAATGTCTATTTGTCCTTTGTTCATTAATGAAACATGTAGTTGTTGTATACAGATAGTGTGAAATGTGATGCCCTGGATATAGGTTATAGGTTACACCGTATATATATGTGTTTTACATATGTTACGATTTTGCAAAAGAAAAAAAATGATACTCTAAGTTCGATGTAATGTTTGTTAGTCCTTTGTTTGTTAAACAAACGTGTAGTTATTGTATATATGTAGATAGTGTGAAATCCGATGGCATGGATATAGGTTACATCGTATATCCCATGTTGTTTTTATAGCTCCGTATCACACGTGGATCGATACGAGATTGACTAATTAACCAAGGGTGCGGAATCCCCTTGATAAATCACACTAATAGAAACAAATTAAAATAAAAAACACATGAATACTTTAAACCGATCTTCTATGATTAACGAACACAAGGTATACAATCACTCAAGATCACAAGAACTCATAGCCAATACTCTGTGTTTTCCCTCACAAACTCACTAACTGCTCTCTCTAATGTCTAACCTAAAACCCTAATGCAGAACTATTTATACGACACAGTTACATGCATATTGGGTTAGGCCCATATTACACAAACACACAAATTCGGAATTACTAATAAAAAGTACAAACTCGGACCAGCTTGCCAAATTCAGAATTCACTTGACATTCACAAACTCGGAATTCCTTACACTCTTTATAAACTTGGACCATCTTTGTTTAGCAAACTCAGAACCTTCCATAACTAGTAAACTCAGAGTCTTTAACTTAAACTCAAACTTAGACATTCCATAAACTCGGAAATACCTTAGTAAACTCGGAATCCTTCATTAAGTCCGTAAACGCTTTCTTGGAACCAAAGTCTTGATTAAGATATCCATAGGCCAACACAAATTTGTTGTGACATAACATGCACCAACAACCTCCCCCTTGAGAATAGCTTGTAAACGTGAACTTGATCTTCAGAATCTCGCAGTCTTTTGTCTTTGGATAGCTTCAGCTTCAACAAGAATTCTGTCAGCAATAGACTCCCCCTAAGCTGATGCATCCAATCACCAAATCTTTCAAGTTCTGAGTCAGCAATCCAAGTATGTCTACATATCTTCCGTTTTGCATTGTAGAACGAGCATTCTACCAAGCAGCAACAAACTCCCCGTCTCTTCACTTCACCACAACTTCTCATCAACACATTGCATCAATTTGTATACTATAAAACAAACATATCAAGAAACCATATGAATTTTTTCAACAAAGTTAAACAAATTATTATTAATCAAGAGATGTGAAAACCGTATCACAGAGTAAGCTATTTGCAACTCAACACCAACACTCAAAAATTTTGTCCAACACATTAGAACCTGCAAGGTTAAAAATTTTGAACACATCTTTGTACCATCGTCTCCCCCCCATCAGTTAAACAACCATTTTCCGTACGTTAAGCATTTTAAAGGAAAAGGAATTTTTTTTGGATTTTTATATTTCTAGAAGCTAATAAATGACATAAATGAAATTAACAAGGAAAATTAACACTCAATTTTTGTGAGAATCATCGGTACGAAGATCATATCAGCCAAGACAAATTGTTTTCACACTATTAGATAATTCTTTATTTAATTTTCGTGATAAGCAGTCCAAAATGATTACCAGTATTGTTTATCTACATAAACAACACGCATGAATATTTCAAGTCACAGTACCTTGTGATACGTTAAGGTAATATTATACTGATATACTAGTGTGTCCCACTTAAGGACATACCCCCGTGATCAAGGTATGCACAAAGCTTCCCTGTAATAGGTGAATATACCGAATTCATTCTTGTTGTTTTACAATGTTAGATAATTGGTGATTAGGTCAGTACTTCCATACAAAGAGACCAATATCCAACGGGGGTAAGGCAAATACCAAAAGTTGGTACGATTTATGCATTTTGCACATTCAATTACTCTCTAGGAGAGCTTTTACAATTTATGGGTTTTGGGCATTTTAGCTCTTTTAAGATATCTTGGTTGTGCCTAGGTTATCATATATCTTGATACATCGAAATAACAACCTTGATATCCCCGGATGAAATAACTACATAAAGACCCAAACCTTAGATTTTGGCAATCTATCAACGCAAGATTTAAGGTTATAAAACCATACACCACTGATGTGTTACCCACTTGGTACACAGTTCGTTAGGTTTATATCATGTTGGTAAGTTGATTATTTCATGTTTTTTGTCTACTAGTAAATCATATAATGGATTTATTATCACACTTATGCAATTCAGTTTCAGTTTTAGTGTGACAGGCCAACTTCCTGATGTACTATCATCTATCCTTTTACACACAGTGACAACTTTTTGATTTACTATTTTTTTTACTTTTATAGTTTTCTATTTTTTTGTTTTTGAAAAAAAAGCAATAAAATATTTACAAAATTCCTATGAAAAATTGGTTATTCAGGATTCCTCATCCCATTGAGTTCGATTAAATGTTCAAAACGAGCCTTGTCAAATGCTTTTGTGTAAATATCTACCAGGTTATCTAGTGTGTTGACTCTATGAAGTCCAACCATTTGCTTTGCAGCACAATCCCATATCAAATGATGACGAATGTCGAGATGTTTTGTTCTATTTTGCTTTAGGGGATTGTTTGTGATTGAAATTGTGGCATTTTTGTCTATCATTATGGGGGTACAAATGAAAGTCAAACCGTAATCGTGCATCTAGTATTGTATCCAGAGAACCTGAGAGCAATGGCTACCAACTACAATGTATTCAGCTTCACACGAAGACGTAGACATGGAAGCATGCTTCTAGCATTACCAAGACACTAGCCTCCCCGAAGAACTAATAACCACCTACTGTTGACTTTATGTTTAACTTACATCCTCCAGAATCTGAATTAGTGTAGGCAAAAAACTTCAAGTCACTTTCAGCTACATACCCCAGCCCAAGTTTAGGTCTCCCCCTCATGTAACGAAGAATACGCTTCACCGCTTTCATATGTGACTCTTTTGGATTCACTTGATATGTGGCATAGAGACACACTACGAACATGATGTCTGGTCTTGAAGCAGTCAAGTACATTAATGAACCGATAACATATTCCACACTCTCATGATCTGGACCAAGATTGTGATTTTCGCAAATAGGTGTATTGAAGGTAGCCCAATCCTCCATTTTGAAACGAGACAAAATGCAATACAAATACTTTGTCTGATATATAAACATCCAAACCTTCTTCTGTTCAACTTGTAATCCTAGAAAGTAGGACAACTCACCCATCACACTCATTCAAACTCGCTCTTCATCACTAGCTCGAACTCGTGACACATGTTTTCATCAGATGACCCAAAAATGATGTCATCCACGTACACCTGTACCAACAAAAATTCTTCCTTCTTTTGCTTTATAAAAAGTGTAATGTCATTCTGACCTCTTTCAAAACCATTCTTCAGCAGATGAGTTTACAATGTCTCATACCACGCCTTGGGTGCCTAATGCAATCTAAACAATGTTTTATCAAGTTTATACATTAATTCCAGATAGTCTGGATCACTAAACCCATCTGGTTGTGAGACATACACCAGTTCTTGGACTTTCCCCGTAAAGAAATGCAGTCTTTATGAAAAATTGATACACTTTGAAACGCTTGAATGATGCGAAGGCTAGGAGCGAACGAATTGCTTCCAACCTTGCCACTAGTGCAAACACTTCATTGTAGCCAATCCCTTCCTGCTGATTGAACCCTTTAACGACTAACCGAGCCTTGCTTCTTGTCACAATCCCTCGGTCATCTCTCATGCACTTGAATACCCATTTAGTGCCAATTTCTTTCTCTCATTCTCGCAAATCAACAAGCTCCCAAAGCATCAACTTTTTTAACTGAGCTAACTCCTCTTGCATAGCTTCTACCAATGAATTTTCTTTTAGAACCATTTTCACATTCTTCAGCTCTACTTGGGAAGTTAAATAGCTATACAAACACTCATTGATAATAGTAACCCTAATCACACCTCTTCTTGTCTGAACTCATGTAGTAGGATCTCCAATGATCTTGTTTACTGGATGATCTCTGTTTACTCGTGTTGTAGCAATGGTGCCAACTACTAAATTGTCACCCATGTTGGATCCAACCCCCCCCCCCCTGAATATTTTGATTTGCAAATGAATTAGTAAAGTCCCACCCCCCTTCAATATGTTAAAACTCACTATCACTTGAATCTTGTTATGCTGCACTAGAGGAAGTTCTCGGATCATCTGTCATTGATATACTCGGTCTAGGCACCAGGTTGCCATCCTCATCCTCACTAATCACACTTTAAATCAAATGTGACTCATCTGCATTGGAAAACTCAGGAATATTAAATGATTTAAAGACACCATCATAATCATATAGTATAGCTGGACCAGCCATTGATTGTTGAGGTATATAAGTACACACCCTCAATTTTACCAACTTTTATATTAACAACCATTTTATTAAGTGTTTCAGGTACATAACGTAGGAAGTATCCTTCGTCAGCTACCTCACCGAATTTTTTTTATCTTTATTTTTCACAATTGTGTAGGGTAATCCAAATGGTTCAAAACCTTTCAAGTTTGGTTTCTTGTTAAACATAAGTTCATGACATGTTTTGTAAAATCATTTAACAATTAAAACTTGTTTAGAACATAACAAGCTACATTCACAGCTTCTCCCTAGAAAAGAACTGGAAGCTTTGAATCAAAAAGCATAGTCCTAGCAGTTTCAATCAACGTCCTGTTTTTTCCTCTCAGCGACTGCATTCTATTGAGGTATATAAGGAGCAGAGTCTTGTTGTTCTATTCCCTTGCGAAGACAACAAAGATCCAGAATCTGATTCTTGAACTCTGTGCCATTATCACCCCTTATCTCTTGATGTGTGCATCATAGACATTTTCCAATTTTGTAAAAAGATCTATCAGTAGCTCCGATGTCTCATCTTTTGTACCTAAAAAGAAAACTTATGAATAACGTGAGTAGTCATCTGTGACAACTAAACAATAGTATTTTCCACCTATGCTCCTTACGTTCACTAGACCGAATAAATCCATGTGCAGTAATTCATAAGGGGCATCTATGGGATTTACTAGTTTTAGATTTGTGAGGTTTCTTATGTTGTTTTCCCCTTTCACAAGGAAGACATTTGTCTTCCACCTAAAACCTCTACACTGGCACCCCTCCAGTAAACCTTTTTTAATTATGCAATTCATTTTTCGGTTGTTGATGTGGGCCATGCGTTTGTGCCACAACATTGAAGAATCCTTAGCACCTATGTCATGACATAAGTGTCATAACTCCTTGGTGCTCTCATTACTATTCAATCGTCTAGTATCACCAAACCCAATTTCAACACCAAAGCCTTAAACTTAGTAAAATGGACCGAGTAACCCTTGTCGCAGACTTGTGACACGCTCATCAATATATGCTTAAGCTGTTTGACATAGTTCACTTTGTCCAATGTGATCTTCCCGTTAGTCACTTTTCCTCGACCTGAAATATGACATACTTTAGCACCTGCAAAATTCACATAACATCCATCTATAATTTCAAATTCAGTTAGCAATCTTGCATCCCCATCATGTGCCTGGAGCAGCCACTATCAACATACTACAAGTTGATAATCCTCCTTAGCAACTACTACACAAACCAAACATTTTAGTTAGGTTAGGGGACCCAAGCCTAAATTGTCTTGGCTCTTCAAGATTCATCAACTACAGGAACATCCATCAAATATCTATCACTCCTTACTAGAGTCTTGGATCTAGGACCTGGTGATGGAAATGGTGTTTTATTTCCACAAGGTCTCCAGTCTTGAAGTTTCCTATACATGTTTGAACTCTATGACCTTTGAAAATTTTGATTTTGAAACCTTTTGTTTTGACACTCATATCCTGTGTTCGATTGAACTCTCGGTTGATTCATATAAATTTTGATTGTCATATTTTCTAAAGCCTTTGTTATAATTCGACCACCATAATTTTTGTATCAACCTTGACTTCTGAAATTACTAGATTGACCATTAAATTATTCATTTTTTGTGAACTACTTCTAGGTCTCTCATATCTACCTGATATAGATTCAGGCTGCAATTACTAGATTGACCATTAAATTCATTATTTTGGTATCGACCTTGACTTTTGAAATGAGGAACTTGTTGAGTTCCTATTTCAGCCCTATCCACATCAATAACAACACCTTCTTGTTGCTTAGGAGCAGATGTCTTTGGTGACTTAGTCACTTTTTGCTCACCATCACCTTTCTTTTCTAGTAATTTTTCTTTCTTGTTCTCACTTACTAGTGCTTCACCCTTTCTGTAAGGACAACACCTTGCTACATGTCACTTGATGTGACATTTGAAGCACGATCTTTTTGCCAAAATCTTCTTTACAGAAGCCTTTGGACTAGATCCTTCAGGTGATGATGATGACGCCTTAGAAGGACCTTGTTTGGTTTGCTCAGTTTTAGATTTCTCTAAACCTTTATTTTTAGCAAACTGAACATTTGATTCTGTTTCAATAACAATTGTTTTATTTTTCATGTCACTTCCTTGAACAAAATTAACCTTTTTAACAAACGCTTGATTTTTTATTTCTAGGAGGTGCATTTTTTTTGTTTTCATAGCTGATTCTTTGTTATTTTCCTTCTTGAAATCAACATCATCATTTTCAGACTCATCACCATTTTCTGATGTGGAATGACTAGGTGTGTTTACAATGATTGGGTCCACTACATCAGGTGTAGTTGATACAAAGATTGTTAAATCATTTTCTTCTGGCAAAAATGAATAGTCATGACTAAGAAGAGGTAGTGGTACTTCATTGAAGCCAAGGATTCCTACCCACGTCTTGTCATTACTTTTCTTCATGCCACCCATCATATGTTTCATTACAACAGAGGAATCTCTGAATTGATCTAGTTTCTTTTGAAGTTGATCAATTTTTAGTTGTGCTTCCGACAACTCTTTGGATTTTTTAGAAATCTCTAATGTTTTCTCACTCATTGTATCATGAGCTAAGTTGATTATTTGAGGTTTTCATTTAATTTGCATGTTAAAATATTTATATTCTATTTCATAACCTTTAATTTTCTTCAAATATAAGGACTCATCTTTTTTCGCAAAGAAGTTTGACTCCTTTAACCTAAATAGATCATGTATCAAACTTAGACTAGGCTTTGATAATCTCAACCTCACATTGTAATTGGTGACACTTTAAACAAATTGAACTAACAGGATTAAAATTTACCTCTCTTGTTGCTTTGCTCAAATCGGCCATGAAAGCAGCAAAGTCAGTGGCCTTCTTCTTTTCTACAACATCCTTCTCTTCATCAGACTTTATCTTTATCTCTAGTTCCTCTTCTGGAACTTCTGTCTACTCATCATCAACCTTATCAGCTTCTGTCTCTTTCTCCATCTCAACATCTACCTTTTCTTCTACATCATCAACTTTAGCAATTTCTACCATATATGCATGTGTGATGGTTCCATCATCTTCCAGATGCACACTCCAGTCATAAGAACCCTCTCGTGTAGTGGAGATCAAAGCTCTTGATCTGCTGTCGTTAGACGCATTCCTATTGCTAAAACCTTGAATAGGAGAATCTTGAAATGATGAGTTAGGACGAGATTCTGCTCTTGGTCTTTGACATTTCCTAGCAAAATGTCCAAAATTCTGACATTTATAACACCTTACTTTGGACTTGTCAAAACCAACATTCTTCCTAATGAACTTCCTTCTTGTTTTGTTCATGAATCTCTTAGCTCTTCTAGAGATCATAACCATCTACCACTATAGATCCATCTCCTCTAGGTCATCAGGGTCAATCTGATCATAATCTTCATTAAAAGTAGTTGGATTAGATATTCTTTCCTAAATGTAATTCTCATACGAAGCAACAAATGAAGCAAGGAGGGTAAGATGCTCTTCAGCAACCTTCACACTCAGAGGCATAGACTTAGTCTTGCTACTATAATTACGAGTTTGTTGTCTTTTTCCCCCTGTTGATCCTCCTGAAACAGCAACAAAACATACTTCACCATCACCATCATTCGCAATCTTAGAAGCTTCACACTCATTAGACAAGAAAGCTGTTGCACTACCACTCGAACCATTGATATAGGAAGAAGAGGGCACTCCATAATACATCCCTGGATCTTGCACCTGATAAAATCATGTTTCCTTTCTCCTCATATTAAGTTCATAGGATCTCGACTTTCCTACTACCTCTTCGAGCTCCATTGTTCCATACCCTTGATCCCTTTGATCATTAGTGTATAAATATCCCATTTAGTTGGTAGTGCATCCAACAGCTTGTCATTTATCTCAACATCTATGTATCTATCTGTTCCATAATTTGAACTTCGGTAAGTAAATGGTAAAATCTGGTGATAACCTGCTCTAGCGATTCATTCTTAATGCACTTGAGGACAACAAAGTGCTTTCTCAACAAGACAATCTTACTCTTCTTAACATCATCATTACCCTCATATCTCTTTTCAAGTGCATCCCATAGCTCCTTGGATGTAGTATACCTATGAGAGGTATGTATAATTTCACCAGGTAGAGTCATTTTGATTGAAGTTAAAGCTCTCTTTACAGCTTCGTACATCTTCCTTTCTTGTTCTTACAAAGAAGTGAAAGGAGTCACACATTGTCTTCTTTTAAATTCATGAGTGGGATGTGAGTACCCTACATTAATGCACATCCACATTCTTGTATCTTGACACTCTGCCAAGGATTCAAACCTTTCCTTCCATTCCACAAACTATGAGAGGTGGAGAAACTTAGGTGGTTTGTTTGTCGTTTCTACCTCATGATCCATTTTGATAAATTGAATTAAGTTCAAAAGATTCGACATTATTAATGTAACCGGCTTGATAAAAATGTTTAAACACTGTGTGAAACTTTTTTATACTAAAATGTACCGTTAGGCTCGTCTCGAGATAACGAATCCAATGATATTTAATGTCCAAAACCTATTTCAGAATTTTCGTGCTGTTTTTTCTCCTAAAAATCAAAGGAATCTAACCGTACAATCGGTTTTCAAATTTGGGAATGGATGATTTTCTGCACTTAAATACGTTTAATACCAAACGCGTCAGCTGTTAAACTTCCACCTTTGTGAAATAAGTCCAGAACTTGTAAATTTGGAATGTTAAATCTCTCAGCTTATAAATCCGGAGAAGTTAGTATAAATTCAGAACAGTGTGTAAACTGTGAACAACTTAACAACCCTGAACAACTTTGTAAATTCGGAATAATCAAATCCGAAAGTTAAGTTTGGAATACTTAAACTGTTTAAATTCGGAATGTTTAAACTACTAGGTCTTAAATCGGGAATGCTTAAACCTGTCACACCCCGACCCGCAGCGGAAAAAGGTGATCGGGGCATAATTGGGTTATCATCAAAGCTCATGACATTTATTATGACGTTTCATATTCATTAATACAATTTAATGAGAAATATACAATCATAATTACATCATGTCCTAAACATCATTCTAGACTTCATTGTTTTCTTCTAAGGCATTTCCTATGTTTTCCTTGCTTCATCCTGTTCACCTGTATCATGTGTAAAAATGGTTTTTGGATCAACAAAAAGTTGGCGAGTGAATCCTATGAAAAACATTTGAACAAGTTTATTTAATTGATTATAAAATAAAGTGCACAACCACACATGAGTAAAAATAGATGTAAACTTATTCACCAATCATTTAATATTAAATAATGCACACATAAACAATAATGGATCGTTTTGAGGCACGCGTTGCTCAACTCGTCTCCCACGAGGAACTGATGGGCCTAATGAATGATTTGCATATACTTGACAATATGAAATACATAACTACAAACAATATATACTAAATAATGCACACACGAACAATAATGGATTTGTTTTGAGGCACGCGTTGCTCAACTCGTCTCCCACGAGTAACTGATGGGCCTAATGAATGAATTGCATATAACTTGACAATATGAAATACATAACTACAAACAATATATACAATCTAAGTTTAGATCACAATATGGTATGGCACAAGTTTAAATAAACGAGTTAATTTTAGTGACACATGACACACCCCAAAACGTGTAACTAAAAAGGGGAGTTGTAAGATTCACTCACATTGGGTGCGTTCGGTTGATGATGTTGAATGCGCACGAAGTTGGTTTTAACCACGAGTGAAACTAACCTAGATAATGGCATAATGGTTCGGTAAGTAAACGGATTTTATTAATCAATTTTAGTAGGATGATTGGATATATTTTTGTGAGTTTAAGGCTATTTTCTAACCTTAAAATGTTATTTTTAAGTACTTTTAATTGATTTTTAAATAAAATAAATAAATAAAAATAATAAAAATTGTTGACTTTTTGCGACCATTGACCGTTGACTTGTTGACCGGTCAGGCTGTGTAATTGTGTGCGCCGGGTGAGGCTCGAACCCGAGACCTCCCGTTCGCGTGCACGCAGCTCTACCAACTGAGCTACGTGTCTAACCAGAAATATTTATGTTTTTAATTATATTTATATAATAATTGAATTAAACCGAAAATCATTTATTTCAAAAACGATTTAAATGACTCGCTCGGTGCTCTCCACAGGTCTCGAACCCGTGACCTGTGGTTTGGGTTAACACACAGTCCACCGCTGGACTGTGTGTCTAACTTGTTAAATAATCTGATTTTTATTATACTTATATACAAACTAAATAATTCCGTTTCTGCTTTAAATAAAAAGGTTTGATAATTGTCCGGACCGGTACGATAGTCTGGACTCGAACTCGTGACGTGTGATTTAAACGTTCACACAGTCCACCACTGGACTGTGTGTCTATCTTGGTTATTATTCCGGTTTTTATTAAACTTAACATCTATTGCAGTGAATCCGGTTCGGTTAAAAAAAAGGAACATTTTTATTAAGACGAGTGTGCGTGGGACAAGAATCGAACTCGGTACGTAAGCGTGTTTTATTTGCACACAGTCCACCGCTGGACTGTGTGTCTAACCCGAGATATATCTTGATTTTAATTAAACATATACAATATTGAACTTCGTCTTCTTCGTCAGACTTAACCAGAATCGGAGTCTGACTGGTTCATCAATTTTAATCAAGTTCTTTTAGTGTGTTGCGCTTAATTACAGGTGAGATTAATAAAAGAACGAGAGATTAAGTGTAAGGTATACCGAACAGGGCTCCTCTGTTTCGCCGGCGAAGCTCCGATGACAGCAGATGATTCCGACGACGGGTGTCTTGTGGCAGAGGGTCTTCAGGGAGTTTGAGATGAGTGTGGGTGGCTTCGGTATGAGCTCTGGGTGTTCAGTAAGGCACAGAGGTGAAAGGCTCGGTTTTCCGGCGAGTTGCAGCAATTCTCCGGCGAGTGAAATTATGTCGGGAAAGAGTGTGATTGTGAGCGAAAAAGCTAACAGAGGTTAGAGGGGGTATTTATAGGGCATAACATTGACGAATTTAGTCCGTTTTCCGTCTTGATTCGTCGGTTAAAATTTTCCGGCGGTTATAACTTGTGTCGCGGACTGGACATCAGTTATAACCGATGTTGAGGTTAATGTTTTACGTTAAGTCATAGATAACCGACGACGGTTGACGAAATCGTCGGATTTTCCGGCGTCAACGGATTTGGGCGCGTCAGTTTGACTGGGTTTGATTTCTGTTTCGTTATTTGAATTATTTGTCTGGATATATTACCAAAGAATACAAGTGGCGCAGTGGTTGAGTGCGTGTGTGTTAAGGCATTGTGCTGAATTCCCTGGCTGACCCGGTTCGAAACCCAGCATAAGCCTTTTATTTTTATTTCCTTATTTTAAATACTTTTTCAAATATGAATTATATATTCCAATATACTTATTAATTATGTATCGTTTAAAAATAATTTGGGCATTAAATACGCAACGAAATTTTTAACTGATTGTTCGGTTAATAAACGGAGCAGGTTTGGTAAATCCGGTTTTTTTTACGGATGTTACAGTATCCACTGCTTTTTAGAAATTTCGTCCCGAAATTTAAGTAGTGATATATTTGACTAAAATGATGGTGTTTAGTTTGATAGTTACATACTTAGAAAAAGTAAGGGTTTAAATTTTTGTTTGAGGCGGTAACGTCCCTTGTAAGGGTTAAGTACCTTGTTACAGGAATCGCTTTTTGTTGCCTACGGTAAAAAATATTGATAGCAGAGTTGATTCACTAAATATGATATCATGCGTAAGAGTTTTGATATGTTTGGGAAGATATGGTTATATCCTAAAGCAAAACTTCTAATACTACAACCTACATGGAACTTCTCATAACCGTCTAACAATGCCTCTGATCCTTTGACAAGAATACTTATATATAGGAAGTACCAGCGGCGTATCCACCATATTCTTGTCAAATTTTCATTGGTTTTATCAGTAAGTTATGATTGGTTCTATGATGTGACTCTAGAACATAAATAAACGCACAACCAATGTACCAAGAAATTACTAAATCCTACATAGAACTTCTCATAACCGTCTGACAAGGCCTCTGATCCTTTGACAAGAATACTTATATATAGGAAGTACCAGCAGCGTATCCACCATATTCTTGTCAAATTTTCATTGGTTTTATCAGTAAGTTATGATTGGTTCTATGATGTAACTCTAGAACATAAATAAACACAACAACCAATATCTGAGTCCAAATTCTGATAGCATACATGTTTGAATGGTGACTGTTCCTTTCTCGTTTGTCATGATGGAGAGGTTAGTTTATGTAGAAATAGAACACAATCCAATTTCTTTAAATGGCGAGATGATATGAATGTAACACAAATTTCAACCAAGACAATATTAAATCCTACATGGAACTTCTCATAACCGCCTGATAATGCCTCTGATCCTTTGGCGAGAATACTTATATATAGGAAGTACCAGCGGCGTATCCACCATATTCTCGTCAAATTTTCATTGGTTTTATCAGTAAATTATGATTAGTCCTATGTGACTCTAAAACATAAACAACACAACAACCACAGCTTGAGTCTAAATTCTGATAGTATACATGTTTGAATGATGACAGTACCTCTCTCGTTTGTTATGATGGAGAGGTTAGTCTATGTAGAAAATGGAACACAATCCAATTTCTTTAAATAATGAGATGATATGAATGCTAAATCAGGGAGTATAACACAAATTTCAACCAAAACAATACTAAATCCTATATGGAACTTCTCATAACCGCCTGATAATGCCTCTGATCCTTTGGCAAGAATACTTATATATAGGAAGTACCAGCGGCGTATCCACCATATTCTTGTCAAATTTTCATTGACTTTATCCGCAAATTATGATTAGTTCTAGGTGACTCTACAACAAACACAACAACCAAAACTTGAGTCTTAATTTTGATAGTATCCATGTCTGAATGATGACAATACCTCCCTCGTTTGTTGTGATGGAGAGGTTAGTCATTGTGGAAGTGAGACATAGCTCAACTTCTTTAAATGATGAAATTGAAATACGTTGTAATGTATGATGAACAAACTTCGACCAAAACATACTAAATCCTACATGGAACCTCTCATAACCGCCTGATAATGCCTTTGATCCTTTGACAAGAATACTTATATATAGGAAGTACCAGCGGCGTATCCACCATATTCTTGTCAAATTTTCATTGACTTTATCTGCAAGTTATGATTAGTTCTATGTGACTCTACAACAAACACAACAACCAAAACTTGAGTTTTAATTCTGATAGTATCCATGTTTGAATGATGACAATACCTCTCTCGTTTGTTGTGATGGAGAGGTTAGTCTATATAGAAATGGAATACAATCCAATTTCTTTAAATTATAAGATGCTATAAATGCCAAAATCAGTAAGTACAAAACAAACTTCAATCAAGGCAATACTAAATTCCACATGGAACTTCTCATAACCGCCAGATAATGCCTCTGATCCTTTGACAAGAATACTTATATATAGGAAGTACCAGCGGCGTATCCACCATATTCCTGTCAAATTTTCATTGACTTTATCCGTAAGTTATGATTAGTTCTATGTTACTTTAAAACATAAACAAACTGAAATAGTAATTCGCATTAGGATCCTTGGATAAGATTCCAATTTATAACTGAGATACGGGAAAATTGAGATAACATAAAGAAAAACATAAAAACTAAGCGGCTGGAGTTGAATCTTCATTTTCGGTGAAGGGGACTAGTTGGGTGTTTTCGTTTGGGCCGTCATTATCTTCGACAGGATTGGCGTTGATGTTGAAAACTCTTCCTCTTGCTGGTGGCCTAGTGATTGGGTTTTCTTGATTTACTTGGTTAACTGGGTTTGATTGAGCTTGAGCGTTTATGATGTTAACTAATCGAGGGCACGTGTTTCTAAAGTGGGTAGGGTCACCACAATTGAAACAAGCTCGAACATATGGGAACATGGGGTATTGGGGTTGTTGATAGGTTTGGATCATGTTTTGAGTAGGGGGAGAGATTTGGTTTTGAGGGGTGTGGCAAACCTTGCTCAAATGACCATAGCGTCCACAATTTGCACATAGTCGACAAGGTAAGGTAAGGGGATGGTGATAAAAACAGGTGTTACATCGAGGGTGAGGTCCAAGGTATGGTTTCTTATTTGGGTAAGTTGAGTTGGGTGCTACTTGAGTGATTGGGATAGCTTGGATGGGTATGGCTTGTGAAATTGGTTGATTACGTTGTGTGACAGCGAAAAGTTGCCTATCTCGTTTTCTCTTAAAAGTGGGTTGAGAAGGGGATTCGGTTTGGGTGGAGTTTGAAGTTTCAGTCGATGCCTTATCCTTCTTCTTCTCCTCCTTGAAGTCTTTGTTCCGGATTCGGTTTTCGGTGAGCTCTGTAGCTAACTCCATTGCTGCTTCCAAAGTTGCAGGTGTGGTACTTATTACAGAGTCTTGAATTTTTGACGGAAGACCTCGAATGTAGTGCTCGATCAAACGGTAGAGGGGAGTGAACAAGTTGGGAACCATTTGATTTAACTTGAGGAATCTTTTGTTGTATGTGGTGTGGTCGCCTTCCTTTTGCTTCAACGAATAGAACTCATCTTCTAGTTTCTTGATTTCGCTCTATGGGCAAAACCGTCTTGTCATGATTTCCTTCAACTCTTCCCAGGCATCTTCAACGCCTCGTTTGGCCTTCTCTGTATTCCACCAAGTAAGTGCTACTCCATATAAACGACCAGTAGCATATCGCACCTTGCGATCATCGGGGCAATCACAATTTAGAAAAGTGTTCTCCATTTCTTCAAACCAATGGAGGAGAGCGGTGACACCTTCAGTCCCTTCGTATTTTGGAGGGTCGCATGATTTGAAATGCTTGTAGGTGCATTTAGTGGTATTTGGGGGAGGGTTGATAACATTTTGATCTTCTTGGTTGACAGGATTAGCGGTAAGTGCTTGTTGGACTTGGATTACAATGTTGGGTATTACGGCAGCCATTTGTTGAGCGATTAGGGCAGTCATGCGCTCGCGGGCTTTTCCTGCTCTCATCTTCCTACGGGCGAGGCTAGAAGACATCTACAAGGAATACATATCAAGAGTATGAGTTGGATGTTTTTGGGATCATGGGTCGTACTTAGGAATGAACATTCATAAAATAAATATAGAAAAATAAATCTACTACATCCATAGGATGTCTTGGGCTTTGCTCGTCATTGGGCCTTGCATGCCGCCATACTTCACCTTCGTAATCATGTGGGCCCCCATGAATACCGGGTTTTTCATATGGTTCGCATGTGTTAGCCTGGTTACGTACACTAAAGCCCGGAGAAAATCGAGAAATATGTAACGTATGATATTCGGAATGTGCCCAGGTATAGACACGGTGACACCTCAAAGTGGGGTTAGTTCGAACGACGTTTGATGTGGCATGCTTTGGCCTAATAGGTCCTTCGTACTCTCATCGTTAGTCCCCAGGTAGTCAAACTGGTCCGTTATATTGGATTTATACGAATGCCAACCTAGACAGGACGTTCCGACTACCGGTACTTGTACCCTTCCAGTTACTACATGCCCATCACAGAACTTACTTTGATGAGATTTGAAAATTGCGACAAAATCTTTGAATAACAAAAGTATGAAGATGATTTGAATATATAAACATTGAAATATGTATGATGAATGTGTATGTAAGTATGTATGTTTGACTGTAAGTATAAACAAATATGAAACGAATAAACATCATAAGTTTGTATGTAACCACCTAAACAATTAAAATTTAGGCAACTATAATATAGGCTCTAAGGGTCTAATAACCTATCCTATATGCCTATAGTCATGGCTCTGACACCAATCTGTCACACCCCGACCCGCAGCGGAAAAAGGTGATCGGGGCATAATTGGGTTATCATCAAAGCTCATGACATTTATTATGACGTTTCATATTCATTAATACAATTTAACGGGAAATATACAATAATAATTACATCATGTCCTAAACATCATTCTAGACTTCATTGTTTTCTTCTAAGGCATTTCCTATATTTTCCTTGCTTCATCCTGTTCACCTGTATCATGTGTAAAAATGGTTTTTGGATCAACAAAAAGTTGGCGAGTGAATCCTATGAAAAACATTTGAACAAGTTTATTTAATTGATTATAAAATAAAGTGCACAACCACAAATGAGTAAAAATAGATGTAAACTTATTCACCAATCATTTAATATTAAATAATGCACACATGAACAATAATGGATCGTTTTGAGGTACGCGTTGCTCAACTCGTCTCCCACGAGGAACTGATGGGCCTAATGAATGATTTGCATATACTTGACAATATGAAATACATAACTACAAACAATATATACTAAATAATGCACACACGAACAATAATGGATTTGTTTTGAGGCACGCGTTGCTCATCTCGTCTCCCACGGGGAACTGATGGGCCTAATGAATGAATTACATATAACTTGACAATATGAAATACATAACTACAAACAATATATACAATCTAAGTTTAGATCACAATATGGTATGGCACAAGTTTAAATAAACGAGTTAATTTTAGTGACACATGACACACCCCAAAACGTGTAATTAAAAAGGGGAGTTGTAAGATTCACTCACATTGGGTGCGTTCGGTTGATGATGTTGAATGCGCACGAAGTTGGTTTTAACCACGAGTGAAACTAACCTAGTTAATGGCATAATGGTTCGGTAAGTAAACGGATTTTATTAATCAATTTTAGTAGGATGATTGGATATATTTTTGTGAGTTTAAGGCTATTTTCTAACCTTAAAAATGTTATTTTTAAGTATTTTTAATTGATTTTTAAATAAAATAAATAAATAAAAATAATAAAAATTGTTGACTTTTTGCGACCGTTGACCGTTGACTTGTTGACCGGTCAGGCTGTGTAATTGTGTGCGCCGGGTGAGGCTCGAACCCGAGACCTCCCGTTCGCGTGCACGCAGCTCTACCAACTGAGCTACGTGTCTAACCTGAAATATTTCTGTTTTTAATTATATTTATATACTAATTGAATTAAACCGAAAATCATTTATTTCAAAAACGATTTAAATGACTCGCTCGGTGCTCTCCACAGGTCTCGAACCCGGGACCTGTGGTTTGGGTTAACACACAGTCCACCGCTGGCCTGTGTGTCTAACTTGTTAAATAATCTGATTTTTATTATACTTATATACAAACTAATTAATTCCGTTTCTGCTTTAAATAAAAAGGTTTGATAATTGTCCGGACCGGTGCGGTAGTCTGGACTCGAACTCGTGACGTGTGATTTAAACGTTCACACAGTCCACCACTGGACTGTGTGTCTATCTTGGTTATTATTCCGGTTTTTATTAAACTTAACATCTATTGCAGTGAATCTGGTTCGGTTAAAAAAAGGAACATTTTTATTAAGACGAGTGTGCGTGGGACAAGAATCGAACTCGGTACGTAAGCGTGTTTTATTTGTACACAGTCCACCGCTGGACTGTGTGTCTGACCCGAGATATATCTTGATTTTAATTAAACATATACAATACTGAACTTCGTCTTCTTCGTCAGACTTAACCAGAATCGGAGTCTGACTGGTTCATCGATTTTAATCAAGTTCTTTTAGTGTGTTGCGCTTAATTACAGGTGAGATTAATAAAAGAACGAGAGATTAAGTGTAAGGTATACCGAACAGGGCTCCTCTGTTTCGCCGGCGAAGCTCCGATGACAGCAGATGATTCCGGCGACGGGTGTCTTGCGGCAGAGGGTCTTCAGGGAGTTTGAGATGAGTGTGGGTGGCTTCGGTATGAGCTCTGGGTGTTCAGTAAGGCACAGAGGTGAAAGGCTCGGTTTTCCGCGAGTTGCAGCAATTCTCCGGCGAGTGAAATTATGTCGGGAAAGAGTGTGATTGTGAGCGAAAAAGCTAACAGAGGTTAGGGGGATTTTCCGGCGTCAACGGATTTGGGCGCGTCAGTTTGACTGGGTTTGATTTCTGTTTCGTTATTTGAATTATTTGTCTGGATATATTACCAAAGAATACAAGTGGCGCAGTGGTTGAGTGCGTGTGTGTTAAGGCATTGTGCTGAATTCCCTGCTGACCCGGGTTCGAAACCCGGCAGAAGCCTTTTATTTTTATTTCCTTATTTTAAATACTTTTTCAAATATAAATTATATATTCCTATATACTTATTAATGATGTATCTTTTAAAAATAATTTGGGCATTAAATATGCAACGAAATTTTTAACTGATTGTTCGGTTAATAAACGGAGCGGGTTTGGTAAATCCGGTTTTTTTTTACGGATGTTACAAAACCCAAAATGCATAAATCCGAAATATTTAATAAATGTGGAAGTTTGTTATTCGAAACCTTATATTCAGAACAAAATAACAAATTCGGAAGACCTTAGTGACAAATCCGGAACAATGACAAATCCAGAATTGTTACAAATTTGGAACTGTCTTCTGTACTTCCTAAAATTTGTGTGGTTTTGGTAAATCGCAAAACTGTGAATTCATAGTAATGAAAATTTACCCACAAACTTAGGAACCCTAATGATTAAAGAAGGATGACGGTAGAGAATTTCTTCAAACAAAAACTTGACTCTTGCAAAGTCAATCTTGAACCATACAATAAGAACAAACGCTCTGATACCAATTATAGTTCCTTATCAAACGTGGATTGATACGAGATTGACTAATTAACCAAGGGTGTGGAATCCCCTTGATAGATCTAATGAACAAAAACAAGTAATAAGATGAAGAACACACAAATACTTTAAACCGATCTTCGTAGAATTAACAAACACAAGGTTTACAATCACTCAAGATCATAAGAACTCACAACCAATACTCTGTGTTTTCTCTCATAAACTCACTAACTACTCTCTCTGATATCTAACCTAAAACCCTAATGCAGAATTATTTATATAACACAGTTACATGGATACTGGGCTAGGCCCATATTACATAAACACATAAATTTGGAATTACTAATACAAAGTACAAACTCAGACCAGCTTTACAAATTCAGAATTCACCTGACCTTCATAAACTCGAAATTCATTACACTCTTCATAAACTCGGACCATTTTAGCAAACTCGGAACCTTCCATAGTAAACTTGGAACCTAAAGTTAAACTCCACCTCGGACATTCCATAAACTCGGAAACACCTTAGTAAACTCGGTATCCTTCATTGAGTCCATAACTCTCTTTCTCGGAACATAAGTCTTAACTAAAGCACCGGTAAAGTTTCATACAAAATTGTTGCTTCTTGCCTGGGTCACATGTTAAATCAATATTTGAGGATCTCATTCAGAATATTGACATATCACCTGAAATTTTTAAAAGAACTTTGTTATGGACAACGCATCGAGGCACTTTGGAATATCAAAGCAGTGAACATCATGTTAACGGAAAAATCAGAAAGATCATAGAGAATTTTGTGTCAAACCATAAACTCTCATAAAGAAGCTCTCAAAGAAAAAGATCTAGTGATCTCAAATTTAAAATGTGAAGCCACAGTTCATGCTGCACATTTAGAGCCACATCTCACAAAATATCAAACATGTCGAAAAGAGGTTGAATCTACCTAGGTGAACTACCAAAAATATGTACAATAATGCAAAGAATTTTGAGATTCTCTAAACACAAAGAAATGTAAAATTTGGTGTTGGATATCATCATACACAAGGGCCTAGTGATTACACCCAACTCAGATTAAGGATGAAACTGAGTTTGTAACCTTAAATGGGAAGGAAATTGTTATTACAAATCACAATGGGATTGAAATCACTCTTGAGAAATCTAAATGTTAGTCAAGTGCAAATCCTGGTTCCTCATGAAGTTTTTATGTCCAACACAACTCAAAATGGTCTAATGAAACATGTCTTGATCAAAATTTCAAACCAATGAACTTTGTGACCTCATAAGGGAAAATAGCATCAACTACTATCCCTCAAGTAGTTTCATCTCAAACTATTGGCCCCAAACACAGCTCTAAAACCAAATCAAAATATGGTTTAAAAAGGGGTAAAGGCACATTATTTTGCACTGTATGCGAAAGACCACATCACAACACAGATGATTGCTATATGATCATTGCTTATGAGAGAAGCAAGAGGATGAATCTCGAAAACTTTCAAGAAAAGCCAATTTTCTATCCTTGTTGTGAATGCAGTTACTGTGAGTCAAAAAACATCACAACATAGAGGATTGCTATGTGGAAGTGTTTAGAGAAGATGGCTCTGCAACCTAGTTAGATGGGTATGGTGTTCTAAGTTTAAACCTTGACGAAATAAAAGTCATAATGGATCTACGCTGGAAAAAGATGAGAATAATTACAAGCCATCAGCTTGGAACTTGGCATCAAAGGCATGATTAGAGAAAGGCAGCTTGACATCAACAAGTAATAAAAGACAAGTCATATAAGTGTGATTTTGGCATCAACAGATCTGGGTAGAGATTGTTAGGTTAAGATTTCTACAATCTTCAAAGTATCAGAAGTCCCCACCCCCTCCCCTTCAAGGATTCACAAACAACCACTCAAAATAGTTGGAAAAGAACTTCCTGGATTAAAGAACTGGAAATCAAGTCAAAGAGCTATATTGATAAGGTGTTAGATCAACAAGTCAATAGCAGAAGACAAAAGTACTAGGAACCAAAGTACTAGACTCTTCCAGTAGTTTGGTTTCCTAGCAGTTTTCTTTGTCAATTCTAGTAGTTTAGCTTTTCAGTAGTTTTAGTCGACTGTTCAGCAGTTTTGCAAACTACTGACATTACATAATTATTGGGTTGTTTTGGGTCACTTTCATGGTGATGTCGCAAGCAATTATATTCTCTTATATACAGAACAGTACATGATGTAATTCATCAACTCTTACAACTGAATATCCTTTGATCAAAGAATCTAGAGAGAGAAAAGCATAAGTAAGAGATAGTGCACTTGGTGAGTGAGTACATAAATCATTTGACAATCATTCCTTACAAATCTAGTTTATGCTTTGTCTGATGTGTTTATTATTGACTAGTATTACTGATCTTTTGAATTGTTAAATAGTTTGTATGAAAAACTCATACAAGCACACACTCTTAGATCCATTAGTTATGGTGGTAAAAAGGTTGGTAGATTTGTCAGTGAGGCCCAATAAATAATAGAAGATATCTTACCTAAACTATATATAGAATATGCAGGAGAGGTGGAGGTTAATACTTTAAAGGTGATGTATGAGAGCATGCTGGAACAAAAATCAAAGTGGAAAAAGAAGCAGGATGAACAGATAGCTGCTATAATTGGTATAAATATTAATGTTCTTGAAGGGTTGACTCACAATGTAGGAAGTAGTGCAGAATCAATAAATGAAGATATTTAGTTAATTTTTTGTATGAAAAAATATAGTTATTACATGATGTTTAGTAGTTTGTGTTCAAAAGTCTTTTGACTTAAAAACCACTTAGTGGTACATGCGTAAAAGGTAAATATTCCCCTACTGGTGAACACGATACCAGATATGAGGTGGATCATGAGGAAGTAGAAGGTACAACTAGCCCGATTATTAGCCAATACCAGAAGTCTCTTGAAGAGGCAACTATCTATGTAGGTAGTCCAAGGTCTTTAGCAATGTGGTTCCCAACTCGTGGTGAGAGAAAGAAAATATGTGAGTGGATATGCATAAAAAGTGATAAGTTATACAACTCAGAGGTATTAAAACATATGTTACTGTTTAACAGAATGCAAAAGGAATGGAGGAAGCTGAAAAAAATGTAGTTGAAAGTAGTGAAGAGATAGAGGACACAAGTAAAATGGTTGCTTAAAACCATAATGTTGTAACATATGAAAAAGATTGGTAGAATCTAAATCAATTTCAATATTTTTTAATTTATAATTATCATTTTTTAACATCCTAACTTAGCAACTTTAAGACTAATACTAACTTTTAATTTTAAAAACATATATTATATTATATAAAACTCATTTATGTTGAATATTCAGTTATGTATATTTTTTTAAAATTTTAAATTTTTAAACACAATAATTTGGGTTATGGGTTTATTGGTGATATTTGATTTTAATTATTTATATAAATATGTAAATAGATTTTTGCCGATAGTCAAAGCTAACATTTATAATGTGGTCGTGTTTATAGTATATAGATATGACTTGATTTTTTTAAATAAGGAATAAATAATAAGTTAAACAATAATGAATTTACAAAATACACAAAAATTACTTATCCATAAAATTACAACTTTAAAAATATTACTTATTTACCAATGATTTCCAAATTTAATTAAGATTTCATTCTTGGAGAATATATATTTTTTCATCGAATTATACCTAATATAATAACACTAATTAATCTATTTTTTAAAATGTAATACTTAATATACAATAAACATCAAAGCATTCTTTTACATATTGATTAAGGAGAACACAACCATTTATAAGTTTATTTTATAATACAAATTGTTTGTTTATGCTACGCATTTTTATTTAAGTATTTTTTATGAAGTCGTTTACTATTTCAATAAACATTGTTTAATACATCTGAACTACAACTGTTAATTCAAATAATTATAAAACATATAACGTTTGAAAACATTTTTTTTATTTTATTGAACAACATAATTAGATTAATATAAATTAATTTTCGTTGTCCGGGAAATTCCGGTAGAATTTTTATTTTACATTTGTTGTATACATAATTTAAATGGTCCAACCCCGTAAATTTCACGAGGAATAACCTAGTTATATATAAAACATTACAAACCTAACCACAACCCTAGCCGTTAAGACCTCTTTATACCGCCAACACGTGTCTCAATGTCGTCCACTCCCTTTATCTTTACTTCAGCCCCCTAAAATCAAATCTTTTATCCACAATGCCTTACTTACACAAGCCTTCTCCTTCTATAGCACCCAACTAAAGTAAAACCAGACTCATCAACACCAATTACTCAAAACCATTTGCGTTAATGGTTAAAAAACAACACACACAGAAGTTTCTAGAAATTCCTAGTGGCAAAGGCAAAAAAACATAATGGAACATAAGTTATCCACTAAAGAACTAGTTAAGAACTTCAAGGATCATAAAGACAAACATTGCCCTGGACGTTATACCTCAAACTCTAAATTCTTAATAAAACACAATGTAGGCCCTAATACTACTACTTCTGTTTTCACGAACCTATGTGATCATACTTGTAAAATTCTTTTGGGTTTATCACACAATACCTAGCTCACACACACATATACATAATGCACACAAAATAAAATAGAAAACTTGCTCAATCAACATTAAGGTGTTTTGTATTATTACCACTAACTATCATCTAGATGAACTGTAAACACTATGAAAACATTGGGTTGTATTACTTCAATGGTGTGATCCTTCCTTACTTTCACTTATATCTTGCTTATGTCTCATTCTCTTATTTTATAACATGATTCCCATGCAAGAGGTAGATCACATGGAAACCCCATGTCTCCCCACTTGTCTAGCGTCGATCACATGGAAACCCCATGTCTCCCCACTTGTCTAGCGTCATTTTTAATTTGTTTTGACACATAATGTGCAAAGGTTTCTTTCCACATCTGGATAGAAGTGAAACCCTTTATATCAGGAGCTTTCTCTTACCCGTATAGTCATATCTTCAAACTCTAAACTAGACCGCTCCCCTTTCTACCCATATCCTTATACTCTATGTACTCGATTAATCTCTAATATTTAGTCACCATAACATAGTTATATTACAAACTCATGAGGTACATCTCTAAAACGAACCCGTCGGTAGGATAAATCAAAGAAAGGACTATCGAAGAATCCAGCTAGCTGCAATAAATGTACGTGTACCAATTTATTTGGCCATTATATTTTTATTTTTGCTTGTAGTCTCAAGCTTAGGATTAATATAAGCTAAGCATGTTCTGGTGAAATGACTGGTAGTGTCATTGATCATTTCACTGTTTCTAGTTGCAAGTTTTCTAACTTGTCTCCACAGATCGTTCTATGGTATAGGATGGGATTGTACTTAGCCACCTTGTGGATGTCTATCCAAAGTACTGAAATCGACAAAGGAAAACCCAACTCATTTCCACTTTAACCCCACCAATCTTTATCAAATGAGTCCTCTCATAGTCTCATCATTGGGTCATTTAGGGTTTTGTGGATAGTTCATTACAAACTTGATGCAATCCAAATCCAATTACTAGGGTAGAGACATTCACCTAATGATAATCTTCGTTTTAATAAGCCATAGATGATTCGAGGTGTTTATATCTCAGAAGCCGAGGGGTGAAGTGAGAGTTTCATGCATAGAGGATGGATGTACAATAGTAAAAAAAAAAAGATTAAAAGGTTATAAAATGATGTTATAATCATCAAGACTTGCTTCTTATACAGATGTTAATGCAATAATGATATTTAACATATACTCAAAAAATAATTTTGATGATAAACACATTACAATAAATGTCATATCGACGATTATTTTTGTATACATTAATTTCGAAACAAAAATCATAAGGAAATTCAATATGTTTATATTTGAAATTAGTGTAAAAGATAGATCCTATTACAAACATAAAATATTTAAAAAAGAAGTTATAGAAATTTCTTTTTAAAAAATCTCCTAGCATATATTAAAAGCACGTAAAAACTTCAAGTGCACCCAAAATTATATATCTAAACTTGTTAACTTACATATTTATGCCCTGGTTTTTCATGTAAGGTGTAACAAATTGTTATATACTTTTTCAATGCACATAAGTTGTATTTGCGTATACCTTCTTTTATAACTAAATGTGTGAATTCTTGTTATTTTTGTAACATCACTGCTAAATGGCTTAGCATTTACAGCCGTGTTTTCAATAGCAAATCAGTCGCAAATTACTACTTAAATTATAGCTTATGTTTGTTATTATTTTTTTATTTTTCAAACTTTTTGCCATCCTTTTAAACGTTCGCAACATTTTGTAACTGATCTGTTATTGTATTTGTGACCGACTATCTAAATTTCAGAACTAGTAATTATCTTTTATAATTTTTGTTACCGAGTTGTGACAAAAACTAGACGGTTACAAATTTTGAGACCGGAACATGATCAGTCCCTACCTTTAATACGACTGTTGTAATTGTGATCGCAAATCGCACTAATTTTTTCTCCCATTTTTATCAATCTGAAATCCCCAACTTTTCTAGTACAGTTATCTCAGTTTCACAATTATCCATGGTGATCTTTAGAATAACTATGAATACGAAAAAGCTGTTTAAATTTTAAAACCTTTTTAAAACGTATAATAGAAACATAAAATAGTGTATGCCATACAAGCCCATATACTGTTGTTTATTTTGTCAATCTTATTATACTTTTTTAGCATGTTTCAATTACGTATTGTACATCCACTCGTTCCCTTCTGAAATTTCAAAATTTAATAATAATATCTTGATATATTAGTATACATATCGTTGATTTCTAATAAAGTACGATCAGAAAGTTTAGTCGACGTTTTTAATTAGAAAGTAAAACAAGTGGAGACAGAAAGTGATAGGGATATGAATTTTATTTGTTATAAAAGGCATTTGGCTTTTTTAGAAAATGACCAAAATTTATTTTATCATGTGATTATATATTTTCCCCTAAAAACAAATCTAAAACTTCCTTTAGTTTGCAATGAAGTCTTCAAAAGGTTGGCAAATTAACTTTACAGTAGTGGGCATGATAAGAATCGCTCATATATGATAATTGCACATAAATGTTGGCCCCTCTTTGCTCTTCTAGTTTGGCTGTTTTCTTTTTCATCATTATACTTATATGTAAGTTGATTAGTTTTAAAAATTGAAAATGAAACTTTTCGTCACTTAGAAACGTTAATTATTGTAAATATATATTAATATATATAGAATAATGATTGAGAGATTAATTTATAAATTGTAAAGTTAACTTATCTGTTAGTATAATAAGTTACACATTAATTAAGTAGTTATGTAGTGAACTAATGAACTTACTTTTTGATTTTTGAAAGTTTTAATCTGTTTTATTGAATGTATTCATGCACTTCTTCTATTATTTTTATCAATGATTAACATCTTATTTCAAATTAAGTAATGTTAATTTTACAAATGGTCCATCTGATTTGATCCGGGTCGCACTAACAAAAGTTGCAAACTTTGGTTAAATTTGTAACATTAGTGGTTCTACCACTAACAACCCTCACCAATACAACTATGAAATTAAAATCCAATATACTTACAAAATTAAAACCGTCAAATCTAATCTTGCAACTTTTGAAACTTGGACAATAAATGTGTAATCTAACCAAACAACAAGGATTGTTTGTGTAATTAAATTTTGTTATTATTTTTGTTGTATACTAACATCTGTTAAAGATATACTAACATTTGTTCAAGTCTTGTAATCACTATTGAAGAAGAACACCGATCAAATTGGTGAAGCCCTCTTGAAGCAAAGATCTGTTATCTTTATAATCTCCAAAGTACAATTTTTGCGATTTTGCTCACATCATCAGGACAATGTTTAGAACATAAATTAAATTTCTTGTTTATTCTCTCCCATCACATTCATTGCTTACGCATCCAAGCTTAGAGAGAAAAATAGCGACACCTAAACATTAAATGATCTATTTCTTACAGAATCATGCCACCTAAATCATAAATGAAAAGTTGATGTGAATCCTACCATCTATTTGTTCTCAACAGATTTTCACAATGAGAAGTATAGGGGTACAAAATCTAAGTTGGTAAATCCCATTTATGGCATCTATACTTTCACTTATAAATAACAACCACTTGGATCATTCACTCTTATCAACAAAGGTCATTTTCATATCTCTTCAAAACCTTAACACTAACTCTTCAACTTCACTTTGATCATACAATGGAACACACTCACTTTACCAAGTTCCCTCTTCCATACATCTTACAACACAACTTGAGAGTCCGGATAAATGTGTCTGGAGAAGCTTGGAAGAGGTGCAGTACCATCCTTGCACTGATCATGTGTGTGGGTGCACCCGGAAATTCTCCAGCAGTTCTGGTGTTCTGTTCGTCTCACCATTGAAGATGGCAAACTCAGCACCATTGTCGGGTGGGTGATGGATAGACTCATTATCCTTAATGAGTACACCATAAGGGAAGCTCTCCACTTCAACGATGACGACAACGTGACTGCCTTCACTCATGTTGAGCTAGAAGATTCTTTGTGATAAATGGATATAGGGTGCCTGGACCAATAAGGCAGATTGTAAAGTCTGAGTTCACCAAACCATGGCATTTTCTGTGACAGCTTTTCAAAGAAGTCTGTAAACTTCAATGAAATCTCATACAAGCTCATCGAACCCATTCATACACTAGTGCATGTTGTTCCATACAACTTCTCTCACTATCTGATGAGAGATTTTATTTGTAACATCATGTATCCTCGTTTCTTGATGAATGTAATATTTAGTCAGTTGGATTTCGATGGTGCTCCGGTTTGATATCCCAGAGCAGAGATGGTGCTCAAGGTGAACTTCTAGTGTGCACAACTCGTGCTGGTGGACAGTCACACGGGAGTGGCCACAAATCTATGGGCCTTCAATGCCTTGATTTATGATGGTGATTAGATACTGTTGTTTTTTTTCTTTTATAATATATTTACTATAGCCTTTCTTTACTTCATAATAAATATTGTTGTTTTCTTTTTTTTTTTATAATATATTTACTTCAGTCTTTCTTTATTCTTAATTTTTTAACAAAAAAGGGGTGGGGTGGTAAAAAAATAGAAAATGATCAAACAGAATTTTGTAAATATCAAGATAGAAAATAATTTAATATAAGCAATAAAAATCTGATGAATATCATTAAATGAGATATCAAAGTCTTTTCTGATAAAGCAAAACCATATACAATTTTTTTTTCTCCCATCCCGCAAAGGATTTTTCAAAAACTTTGCACCCTTGCAATTTTATTTCTGAGGAATCTTTAAAAGAATATCAGATAATAATAAATATTCTGATAGATCAATCATCCAAGGAGAATGCTATGTAAGTCAAAATACTCGTCAACTCTTATCTTAAATAAAGATCATTACACTTGATACGTTCTAATCAAATTCTTATAACAAGAACATTAAGCTGATTAATATCCGATAGCCAACATGAAGAATAAGTACACAGTAGTAAGAAGCCTAGCTAATGACAAACATTCAATGATGGGGATATGACATCTCTAATTCATCTCGTTGATCTGATGAAGCAAAGAAAGATATATGAAGAAGAAAAGTCACACAGAAGAACTGTTAGAAAGCCATCAACAGTATCTCCACAAGTGGTTAAACATGTCCTATGATAAGTCTTAAATTCCCAAACATGTTTGAAAATGTTATAACACCAGTTTATATGTCAAAAATTTGGTTACATGTGTTTAAAATTGATTTATGCGCAAAAGGTCTTTTTGGTCATTTTTTTAAGAACATAGAAGTAACTTATCATAACACTAACCAAACGACGTGACCATAAGGTATAACCTCAGTAGGTTATTCCCTATACAACTATGGTCACAAATATGTGTTTGGTCGGATCCTAAGATCGACCAAACGAGTCGGATTCGAAAGTCAAAGCGGTGGTCAAGACCGCTCGACTTACAACCCTAAATAAGCACTAGATGAGTTAGACATGTCAAAATATGTCTAACTAAGTTTATAAAACTGATTTGGTACCAAAACTTGGTGTTTTAATACCCGAAAATAGTTTCATCGTAAAATGCACATCATGCGCATTTTGACCGTATGACTAGTAAACGTGGTAATGAAATCGCTAGGGATTATAAACTTCGTGATTACGATCATGTTGCAAAGTTAAATTGAACTTTGACTTGACCAAATATGGTCAGTACCAAAAGTCAATCAGGAAGCCAAATTGTTCGACTTTTAGCTCAAAATTGTTCGACTTACTCGTGTTGAAAAACACTTTCAGAACTCAAGATAGGAGGCTTCCAAAGGCTGAAAATAAGCTCCAATAAGGATAGAAAGAAGAACTTCACACTTTGCTATGAAGTGTTTTGAAGCGGTGTGAAAAAATGGAAGAATCATGGGGTATTTATAGTATTTTAGGATCAAGGAGGTGATGACAAATGTTCTAAAGTGTAGATTAGTGTACTAACATGTGTCAACACCAATTTAAGTGTGGAAAAATGAGTGCTAGGTGTCATAAATTGGAGATAGGTGGCAAACTTTGTGAAGAAGCAAAAATCTTTATTGTTTTTTTTGACATTTTTGGCCCTTGGACTTGTAATTTCACTTTTTTACCATTTTTAACCCCTTTAACCTAATATTTAGGTTATATAAAGGTGTTAAGACATGTGTAACCTGGATTATGCCTGAAAATGTCGTGGATGTTGGTTCGTTCAGTTGTACGGTTACGCGCTTAGCAAAAATGCATAAAACGCCGTAACGAACACGAAAATGAGCGAAACTGTGCAACGATGACATTTTTGCGTTCTCATCAATAAAATACAAGATTTTAGTGAATACAAAAATATTTGTATTGTACACATGATTCGTATCTTGAATACAGACCAACAGACTGTCGCAGTTTGTGAAAATAGTCCCTGGACTTGTATAAGCGTGTTTTTGTCATATCTAACCCTTCAAAACTTATATCTAAGTAATATGAAGGCATTTAGAGTATGTGTAGCTTACGTCCTTGTTTCGGAGTGTACGTCGCATTAAACTGATTGCGTTTGAGTGTCACTTAACGAATTACTTCCACACAAAAATTTTGAGAGTTCGAAATCGTGCAAGAAATTTAAATTGTGCAAATATCTTAGATAATTATACAAATTTCGGAAATAAAACAAAGGTTTCATTGAATAAGAAATTGTATGTAATTGTACAATGATTGAAAAGGCACACATGTCACACTCTCCCCTACTTTTGGAAATTTCGTCCCAAAATTTAATTAGAGGAAACTTTGTGAATTTCTTCTCTACACGGTTCAATATCTCCATAGGTTTCTCGACAAAGTGTATAGTGCCATCAACGTGAATTTCGTCTAGGGGAATGTGGAGGTTTGTATCAACTAAACACTTTTTCAAATTAGACACATGGAATGTTGGGTGAATATTCCCAAGTTCAGGAGGTAGCTCAAGTCGGTAGGCCACCTTTTTGATTCTCTCAACGATCTTGAATGGTCCAATATATTGTGGTGCAAGTTTCCTTTCTTTTCAAATCTAATCACACCTTTCCAAGGGGATACCTTGACAAGGACGTGATCACCAACTTGGAATTCCAAGGGCTTGCGTCGTTTGTCCGCTTAACTCTTTTGACGGCTTCTAGCTGTCAAAAGGTTATCGTGAATTTTCTTGACTTTTTCTGTTGTGCCGTGAATGAGTTCAGGTCCAGTGAGCTGAGCTTCACTGACCTCATTCCAGCAGACAGGTGAACGACATTTTCGACCGTATAGAGCTTCGAAAGGCGCCATTTGATATTGATGCTGGCATGATAACTATTGTTGTAGAGAATTCGACCAATGGTAGATGCGGGTCCCAACTACCACCAAAGTCGATCACACATGCTCTAAGCATATCCTCCAGTGTTTGAATTGTCCTTTCAGATTGTCCATCCGTTTGAGGATTATAAGCAGTGCTCAGATTGAGTTTGGTTCGCATGGCAGATTGCATGGCCTTCCAAAAGTGAGATGAGACACATCTCGATCGGATATGATGTTCAAAGGAAGACAATCACGAGATACAATCTCATCAATGTAGATCTTGGCGAGTTTATCAGCAGATAGATCCTCACGAATTGCCAAATGGCAGCATGACCTCTAGGTGTGTGTGGTGGTTTATACAAAAAATTTTGAGGGTTCGAAATCGTGCAATAAATTGAAATTGTGCAAATGTCTTAAATAATTATACAAATTTCGGAAATAAAACATAGGGTTTCATTGAATACGAAATTGTTTGTAATTATACAATGATTGATAAGACACAAATGTCACAGGTGACATCATATCTGGTTCGACCAACGATGTGCTGTGTAATGACTTCAAGAAAGTCATGCAAAAGAAATTCGAGATTAGTTCTATGGGGGAGATGAAGTTCTTCTTAGGACTTCAGGTCGACCATTGCCTGATGGATATCCATCAGACGAAAATGTGCATGACGTTTTGGAGAAATTGAACATGTTGGAATCATTACCATTGTCTACCCCATTAGCTCTCACTCACGGCATTGCACCAGATGAAAAAGGAGCGAAGATTGATGAGACCTTATATCAATCAATGATTGTTCGTTAATGTACCTCATAGCATCAAGGTCGGATATCATATATTCGACATGCCTCTGCGCCTGATATCAGTCAAATCCACGAGTGTCACTCATGATGATCGTCAAACGAATTCTACGATATCTGAAGGGTTGCCCAAGCACCGACTTGTGGTATTCATGGAATGACGACTTCAACCTCGTTGGATATTCAGATTCTGATTTTGGGTGTTGCAAACTAAATGCTGAATCTACAACTGCTGGTTGCCAGTTCTTTGGCACATAATTAGTAGCGTGGCAATGCAAGAAGCAACCACGGTCACTCTCTCTACTTGGGAAGCAGAATACGTTTCAACTTCCAGTTGTTGTTCCTAGACTTTGTGGATACAACAACAGATGAGAGACTATTGATTACAATTTTTTGATACGCATATATATGTAGATAACAAGGCAGCCATTCACATAACGAAAAATCCGGTTCAACACTCTAAAAACTAAACATATTTAAATTCGACACCACTTTATCTGTGATTGCTACGAGAAAAAGTTGGTTCGAATAGAAAAGATCCACACTGATGAACAAAAGGCAGATTTTTACACCAAAGCATTTGATCTACCTAATTCAAATATCTTTTGAAACTTAACAGGTGAAAATCTGACATCAAGGGGGATGTAGAGGTTGAATTCGAGTTGGATGACGAGTTGACGTAATCCTCATCGGTTTATCAAGTCGTATTTCAAATTTCTTTCTTTAAAAAATTAAAAAAATATGTTTTCGATTTTAGGGGGAGAAATTTGTTATGAAAAATACAAAAACATAGAAAAATATGAAAATGTAAAAATACATGAAAAAGACAAAAAGAGTTTTCGTGTAACTATTATAGTATGCAAAGGAAATGAAGTGTCAAAACATTTAAACATGTCTTACTGATGATGTGCTAGTAAGCTTCACACATTCAGTAGATTGTTTCTGAGATATAAACATAAAGAAAAACTTCTTAATTAGTGGCTTAACATATCTCCGATATATAGTCTTAGTACACTGAAATTCCATTTGGGAGATTGCCAGATTCTGAGATACTATGTCTTCATAGGTAATTAATATCTAAGTTATTATACAAGCTCTTATGATTTTGTGTCAGCAATGGTCTAGAACTTGGAGAACACTTTTACTTTAAAAACCCAAAACTACATCGAAATTGAAAGTATCGAAAGATCTGACAATTGTAGTAAAAAGATTCCAAATTTAGAACACCACTTTTAAGTCGAGCCTTCATCTCTTTGTCTGTATGGTGATACTAACTTGAGCTCTCAAGGTTTCGCACAACCCAGATACAGATATCAGTTAGATATATTCACCAGTAAGATGAAATCCAGGGAAACTTCATACCGGAGTATATTCTAAGGTGGGAAACACTGTTAAATCAAGTTCTAAGACATCTAATTAACATATCTCAGAACAATTGAGAAACGTATAGAGTTTAAGTGGATCAGTATACTGGCAATCTAAGTGATTTTGTTTAGAACATAAAGATTTCAAGATCAATAGTTCTAGTGATTTGTCTTGAAAACTAATATGATCCTCTAACACAAACTCTAAAAAAATGTGTGTAAATATTTTTTTTCATAGTTATTGCATTTCATTTCAGAAAAAACCCAAAAAGATTTTTAATGTGTTTGAGAATAAACTTTTAAAAAATCAAAAAGATTTTATTTCTATCTTAATTTCGACTTTCGATGATGGAAAACAGATCTTCAAAATCCAAAGATGCTGAATGCTGAGAGAATTCCACAGGACAACGGGTTGGGAGCTTATCTAAAATGAGAAAATGTTTTGAAATGTTCAGAAGTTCATTAATTTGAAACTTAAAATTGTCTACAAATGTCAGTTTGTTTATAAAGTGTTCAACCAAGGTCATTTACTTGGATTTGGTAGACAAATCAGTTAACCAGGGTCATTAACATGGACTTGGTCAACTGAGTGGGTGTTAAAACTAGTAAAAACGAACGAGAAGTTAAAAATATAACAGTGAAGAGTTAACTTTGCACGAAGTGGAAGTCCACTCCGCACAAAGTAAAAATTTACTCCGCACGAAGTAAATAATTCACTTCGTACGAAGTGAAAACTATGTCCTATATATACTTCACTTTGTACGAAGTAAGCTCATTTCCACTGTCCACGATCTCTATGAGATCTGAGTTTTGCAAAGCAAACGATGAAGTGCTGCCAAAATTTTCATTGTAGTGGTTGATTGGCACACCACTAAAAATGATTAAGGTAGAACTTTGGACCAATTGAACATAATTAGATGGATTCGGCTTGTCGGACCTTTAAACATAGATCTAGGAAAATCTAATGGACAAAAAGTAAAATTGAACATAGATCTAGGTCAATCGGCACTAGTTGCACATGTTAGAACCATCAATTTTATTAAAATCATAAAAATTTCATGTTGTGTTCTTAACAGCCACTTCGCACAAAGTGAAATTTGAAAAAGTCAAAATTTGTATATGGTTAACTTTGCGTGAAGTGAAAATTCACTCTGTACGAAAGTAATTTGTCTCTTCGTTCAAAACAACTTCGCATGAATGGAGTTTGAATTTGGTCAAAATGCTTAACTGTTATCTTCGTATAGGCCACTTCATATAGAAAAAATTGGTATGTTTGTGAAATTTTCATCTAATTGTTTGTTGTTTGTGTTCTCGCAGGAAAAGAAATCTAATTTTGAGCCCAAACACAACATTTGTTGTGATTGGATGACACAATCCCTGAGATGGAACCATTTAAGGAAATATTGGAGTTCATGGGACAACTACCAATCAAGAAGGCTCTTACAGATCAACATAAAGCCTATCGTTCAAATATTTTGGGATCATGCTAAGTATTTGCAAGAGTAGAAAGCTATCTAATAGTTCATAAGAATTAAGAATGAAGACAAAGAGGTTCTTATTATTGAGGTGTTGATTCGAAGGGTTTTGGATTTTAAAGACAAAGCTGACGATCTAAAAATGTACTCTGAACGTATGCGCAAAGTTGTTTCTATAGAATGGGTTATAAAGAGATAGTGAACGCACCAAATTCAACAAGGCTTTTCTGGCGAGACCATACAAGTTTTTCGTTCATTCTATTGTTCATGCTTTGAAATATAGGAAAGAAGGATTTGATGCACTTCTTGATTATCAAATGCGCATGATCACTGCTCTCACACTTAACAGGCTATACAACTTCACGAAGTTGATATTCGAGCAAATGAAGAGCAACATTTCTAAAGAGAAATTTCTGCAGTATCCGAGATTTGTTTAGATGATGCTTGATGATCAGTTTTCAAATCCCGAGAAGAACAAGAAAGATTTGCTAAATTTGGAACATATGTTATATCTATCTCTTATTCGGTTGAATCAATATCTGAAGTAGAAAACCGAGCCTGTAATGAAAAAGTTCATTGGCACAATCAAAGACAAGAATTATAAAGCACCGGCCAAAGACAAACGGAGAAATGATGGAAGTAATTCTGAGAACTATGAGGAACACTTAGATGACTATATTCCTAAAAGAGGTTTCTGATATGAAAAGAAAAAGAAAGCTACTCCAAAGAAACAAGCTGCACAACGTAAACAATCATCTAAGAAAGCAACGACTTTACTAGTTGATGAATTGTCTAAAGAGGAGATGAATATTGAGAAGGAAACTAATATTGAAGATGAGGTGTTCTCTTCAACATCTGATCAAGAACAAGATGATGTAAATGTTGTTAACATCGCTAAAGAGATAGAAAAACAAGCGTTTGAAGGAGATGATGAAGAAGTTCTGATGATAGTATTAATCTAGAAGCCAGAGCGTCAGCCGAAAGGGTAGAATTGAGAAAAAGAAAGGCTATGGGTGATCATGATGAAAGTTATGTGCCGTCAGAACCTAAAGTGATAAGTAAAAGACCAATAAAGAAAGTAAGAAGAGTAAAAATCAAGCTAACAGATGTTCATAAAAACACAACAGGGTCTCTTCACATAATCGTCTATCTAATCTAGAGTGCGGAACCCCCTAGATCAGATTTCACAGAAACAAGAACGCGAACACAAACATGAACAAATCACCTTCAAACTGTCTTCTATTGATTATCCAACACAAAGGTTTACAATCAATTCAAGACTCTCAAGAAATCTCTCAGCCACTCTCTGTAGATTTCTCACACTCCTCTCTGTCTCCTTTTTCTCATCAACTAAAAACCCTAATGCACAACATGTATATATACTACATGCCTGCATACTAGGCTCTATATTGGGCTAAGCCATTCTCCAAGCCCATTACAACTCTAAACAAGCTAAAAACAAACGCTAAGCCCAATACAAAATATCCAAAGACAAAACTATTAAACTATTAAGCTGTTGTCACAAATATGCACCAACAGTCTCCTAATGTTAAGCGAGCAAGAAGGAAATGTTTGAGGAGAAAGACTACTAAAGCTGAATCAGTGAGTCATGAGAAAAAGACACTAGTTGTGGAGGTTATTGCTGAAACTGTTGTTCCTACACCACCATATCTCCACAACGTCAAACATCTCCAATTCAAAAAGCTACACCATCACCTCCAAGGCAATCAACTCCGAAACAAAAAACACCTCCTACTCAACAATAATCAACACCTCAATCAGCAAGACGTCAATCTCACCCCACTGGCCCTATATTCGAAGAAGATCTACACTTTGCGGGTTTTGAGGGAGACTTCTTTAATGATCAGAAAGTTCAAGACTTGGAGAACAAAGTTAAGCAACTAGAAGCATAGAATGTGCAATTAGTCTCGATGCTGACAACAGTTACTGCTGAAAACGAGAGACTACATAGAGTTGTTCAAGATCTAGAACTGAAAAGACTGTTAATTCTAAGAAGTTTGATGTGTCATACAAGGTGTTAGAAAAATGATTCAACATAAACTTCAATGCTAAATATGATTTGATTGAGATAGAGGATACTAAAGCTAGAGCTGCTGAGATAGCTAAAAAGGCAGAAGTTGATGTTGCGGCTGCAGGAAAATGGAAAGAAAAGATAGACGATGTTCCTGTGGTTACACTTGTTCAGCAAGAAACCAAAGCCGAACCGTTAGTCAATTATGTTTTTATTGGAGGAGTAGTTGATGTTCCGTATGATACAGAAAAGAATAAGAAGCCAATCAGAGATATTATGTTGTTTACTAGAGAAGATAAGGAAGATAAGGATGATGATAATGATGATAACGATCAAAATGATGATGATGTTGGTGGTGATGGAAAGAAAGATGATAATGATAAGGGTGACGATGATGATAACACCCAGGGAGGTACTGGTCTGTTAGTGCACGAAGCAAAGATCAATGATTCATTTGACTATGATGCATTCCTAAATGAAGAAGTCAATTAGGAAGATGTCTCACAGAGACAGGGGGAGCAAAAAGATACTGTTCACAATGCAGAGCAATCAGGAATCCTCACAGTTATTAATCCTATAACAGTTGTTCCTGATTTGCCACAACCCAGAGTCTTCTATCTTGAACATGGTGTTGAAGAGGTGGAATTCATCCATAATTACACCAAAGAGGAGATTGCAAAGATGTTAGGGGTTGATGAAAGTATGTTTGATTTTGATTTTGAAGAGGGGTTGAACAATATTAGTACATTGAAACCTGAAGATTATGTGTATAAGTATGTAGCAGATACAGATTTTTATGATAGGGGTGTCGTGGAGGATGATTTTGATGATGAGATAGTCAAATATACTTGAGAAGGTATAGCTGACTTCCCAACCTTTCAGGAAATGTTTGCTGAGGAAACAAATGAGCTGTTGAAGAGAAAAGTTGAAGAAACTGTAAAGGATGGTAATGTGCTGAGACGTTTATCTAAGGAAGAAATTGCTAAAGCCAAAAAGATGTGGTTTTAACGTGTTGCCCAAAGAAAGAAAGTAATGAAGACCGCTAGCTTTCTTCACACGTGATCAAGATAAGTGGTTAGGGGACATATTAAGTTGGGGTTGGATTCCTGAGTTAATGTTTATGTAGTGATGAGGGAGTTTGGTGTAAAGTATTTTTGGTACTTGAGTGATATTAAAACGTTGTCATGGTGGGACATTGAAGAACTGTGCCAAACTCAGAGTATTAACTATTTGATGAAGTTTCACGATCAAATATTATGGAAGTTGATCAAGTATGAAGCTGCTCACGGTTTTCAGAATTGGGTCCTGCACATTCCAAATAAGAAAACCAAGATAGATCCTGTTACTAAAAATATGCCGCTAATGAAGATAGAACAAGATTTCCATGAGTTCTTTAAATGGTGGCAGTATGACATTGAAACGGGTAAAGCCGTGATAGTTTTGAAAGCTGAAGGGTTATGGAGGGCTATTCGAATACTAGACCCGATGTGGCTAGTGAATTGCTCAGAAAAAGATGTTGAATGCTTGTTTTACCACAAGATCTGTTATGAGACAGAAGAGAAGGTTCAGGCAATGCAATACCGAGGTGTTATTAATGTATGTTATGCACACGATATTAATTCGGGCAAGATATGGAGATCAAAATGGAGAGAACGGGAAAGATTTGAATTTATGAAGCATATTCGAAAAGAAGAAAGGATTGATAAAGTTACAAAGAAAGCATCTCTCAGAAGATTTCGATTCTTGAAGTGGGCTCTAGCGACAGATAAATGCCTATACCGAGTGAAGAACGAAGAAAATCAAGGAAGATTTCTTCGGAAGGTAAAAGTTTAACGTTATGAGGATCATTGAAGTTTTGAAGACTGACCAAGACTGCGGCAATATCTAAGGGGGAGTTTGTTGATACAGAATGTCTATCGCCTACGTCTTTGGGTCATGTCGAGTATGTAATAGGGCTTACAATGTTAGATTTGTTTTTATATGTATGTAGTTAACTTGTACGAAGATAAACTATCTTCGTACAAAGTGAAGACTCTCACCTTATACGATCTGAGAAGTCTATATATAGGAGTGTTGAGGTCTTGAGTCTGTAGATGTTTTTGTTGACTGATACGGCAAAGCAATTAACACATGGTACGCGTGACCTTATTATAACTAACACATTACCTCCCATGTAAGTAATTTCTTGGTTCATGCCCATATCTCCGATTTTATTTGGTAAAACCTCTTTTATTGTTATTTAACAATTACTAGTTTTACCCATTTTCATCTCGAAACATATAGAATTTTTTTTTCTTTTTATATTTTTTTATGCAATCACATTCATCAATGTGATTATTACTTTGTCCTCAATAGAGGTTTATTGAGAACATCCTTTTGGATGGTCACCTCCATCCAAGTTTCTAAATTTGAACTCTTTTGTACTTTTGTTATTCACGAATGTGAATAACACTTATTTCCCATCTAATTTCTCTTGGGAACATCATTCTGGATAGGCACCCTATCCAAGTTTCCAAGTCATATGTGCTCATATGCAACCGTCATCCGTTACTTGAATGTTGCATACTACTATCAATACAGTAATTTAAAGTGTGCACCTGGGAGATAATTGCCCCGATGGGCTTTTATTGTCGTTCAACCTTTATTCCGTATCATTACTTGATTTAGGTCCTTGGTGAGAATGCTCTACTTGTCATAGTTCGGACCATTCCATCATCACATCGGTAAATCATTAGACTCCTGCCATCTTCAGATGAGAGCGTCATTTAACTGAAACATTCACAAAAGATTAGTAATGTTAAAATCAATAAGCGCCCGTACTGTAGTACAAGACTTTCTACAATACTTGTTAACATAAGTAATTTTCTAACCATGATAGTCTTTTACCAATTCATTTGGTGAAAGCATGCATTCACACAATAGCCTTAAGTGTTTTTAACAACACTTTCAACCATGCTAGACTGTTAACATTCAAAATAACTAACCGCACTGTGTGACCAACTCTTGAACTGAACACATTCAACCTTTAAAACTAAGCTCTGATACCACTTGTAACAATCTAACCCGTTTTCTATGTGTTTATAAAAACACGGATAATTTGGTCCCAATTTTTATTTTTACATTTAACATACGAGTCTGAGTTAACTGACAAATCGACATACGGATTATTATTACAATTGTTTTACATTTTACATGCGTCGAGTTTATAAGTTCAAAAACTTCAACACGCATGGTTATGCTTTAAATATACCGAAGGATGTTCCCGAGGAAATGGTGGTTCAGGAGTGTTTGGTTCTTCATGTGATTGGTCTTCCGTCCGTCCGGTTCTCGCCTTAGTGAAAGCCTGTCAGAAACACTAAAAACAATTAGTGTTTAAGTTATATGGTCAAACAATTAGTAATCGAAACATTTGAACGAAAACATTAAGCACACATTTTTTTGTGTAGCCTCTTTACCAGCAGGGTCAGGTTTTTACCCGGCTGCGTCAGCTGAAAACTTGTTTTCTTTTCATATCACTATTTCGGTTTGAAGTTAATTAACCAACCGACCCGTTAGTAGGCATTTCGCATTCTAGCTCACTCCTCCTACTTCTTTATCAAGATTTTCATAATATCTTCCACCACAACTTCCTTTGTGGTGGTTTATTATCGTAATCCTTTATATTCTAATTTTACCCTCCGGTATGACATTTTACCAAACTGACCCATTAAAGACATAAATCAAAAGGTCTACGCCTCCCATTTTAATGTTACTAAAAGATCGACCCAATTATGGGACTCATTTTAATTTACCCCTAGGGGTAGTTTGCCCGACCAATGACCTGGGGCATTTTAGTCAATGTAGTCCATATCCGCATAATGGACATGTCCTTGGCTCGAATGGCCGTTTTACCCAAAATGCTAAATACATTTCACTTGGGTTAATCTATTATCCAAATTTGATTAACCCTCTTTAGTCTAGCCATAAGCCCCTACCGAAAGCATAACCTTTTATACATACCTGGCGCGAGTCAAAACCATTAACTCGTTATCAATACCTTGTGATGGTTATTTCTTACCAATTCGCGGCAATGCATGCCCATACGTTATGCTTACCTATAAGCATGAAACCTGACAAAACAAAGCATTAAATACCAGATTCAAATGGTGATCTCCATTTGACTCGCATAACCCGTTTGTCCTTTTAACCATTCTTAGTTCGCCCCTCTTTTTTTCGCATCTAAATCCATCTTTATGTTATTTATCACCAAAATTCATTTTTACTTGTTTGACACGTTTGGTTAGCGTCAGCAAGTCCTTTCACCAAAAACTCACATTTTTGCTTGTTCGACACGTTTGGTTCGCGCCAACAAGTGTTTATCACCAAATATTCATTTTTACTTGTTTGACCTGTTTGGTTAGCGTCAGCAAGTGCTTATTACCAAAACTCACTTTTTACTTGTTTGACCTGTTTGGTTCACGTCAGCAAGTGTTTATTATCGAAAATTCATTTTTATCTTGTTTGACCCGTTTGGTTCACGTCAGCAAGTGCTTATAACCAAAACTCACTTTTTACTTGTTTAACTTGTTTGGTTCGCGTCGACAAGTGTTTATTATCAAAAATTCATTTGAACTTGTTTGACTCGTTTGGTTCACGTCAGAAAGTTATATTTTGAAAGTTTATTTGTTTATCACCAAAAACTCATTTTTACTTGTTCAAGCCATTCGATTAGCGTCAGAGAGTCATATTTTGAAAGTTTATTGGTTTATCACCAAAAACTCATTTTTACTTGTTCGACCCATTCGCTTCGCCTCAGAAAGTCATGTTTCAAAAGTTTATTGGTTTATCACCAAAAACTCATTTTTACTTGTTCGACCCATTCACTTCGTGTAAGAAAGTCATATTTCAAAATTCGTTTTGTTAATCACCAAATGTGATTACTCACCATTTTGCTCGTTTGACCCGTTATGGTTTACACCATAGGGTCTATTTCTAAAATTATTTATGTTAATCACCGAAATGTGATTATTCGCCATTTTGTTCGTTTGACCCGTAATGGTTTACACCATAGGGTCTCGGCTTTAATAAATAATAGATTTTAACTGTCCACTCTTCATTTAAAAACAAAACTTCTAACCTAGTAGGCGTAAGTTTTACTTACTTTGCGTCCGTTTAAGCCTTCTCGCGTCTTGATCCTTTTGACCCATTCCTTTCCAAGCTCTCACCTAACTTGTCAAGTGTCAAACTATAATACAATATCCATAATATGGTTAGATTAGTCATCCAACATCATGACCACCACACCTCATACACTTTCATATCATATTTATTCATCCGATTCTATTATATGCAAATGCACTAACAAGTTCAATAAACTCACTTAGGCATTTTTATCAATATTTGGTGGCATCATTTTTAGGCTATCATATTACTATGTATACCTAGATAACACTTCTCTAGTCATTCATTCACATTCCATCCTCATGATTTCAAGTTCAATGACTAATTTTTATAATCCAATCATAAAAGGTTCAAAATCTATAACCATGTCAAAAATCAATTTCACCTCTTATGAGAGTTTTAATCTAGAACACCCATGCACATGATTTCTACATATATTTCTATTATATCATGTTTCTAAACCATATTTACATATCTTCATCATATTATCAAGACCCACTTTATGTCTTTCACGCATACTTGCATGTATGATGAGCATAAGCATAAATTCATCATCAATTTCACCATAATCAAAATATCCAAATCAAGATTACCACATACAAGCCCCTTCATATACTACTCATCACCAAAACATAAATTACTACATACCTTATGATCTCCAAGCTTAGAAGATCACTAATTTATGTTCATGTATGTGTTTTGGATCCAATTCACCTTTCAATTGCTAGAACAAGATGAACTAGGGTCCCCCCCCCCTATTTTCTTCTCCTGGTTCAACATACACACACAAGTGTAGGCTTTTTTGTGATTTTTTATTTTTAGTTATTCAAGTTTGATTCGTGTTTGTTTTTAGCCCTTGAACTTTATTACTTGTTTTATACGGTTCAAAACTCATTCAACTAAGAATTGACTAGTCTATAAACTAGATTAGAACATTCTTAGTTATTTTGTTTACGGGTTAACTTTTACCACCAATGATATTTTACCCGCTCATCCCTAGTTAATTTGGTTTAGTTACCAAACCTTTTATTTAGGATGTTGCAGAAGAAGACTGGATTAGAAGAATTTGATGTTTCTGATGATAAATCTAATAATTATCTTCATGATCAGATCTAAACTGGTCATCAGAAATCTGATGATCAAAGTCATTAGATTTCTGATATAGGACTCATCAGAATTCTGATGAATCAACTTGCTAAACTGATACAGTTTGCACGAACTCCACAGTGGCTAGTGGATCAATGGATTCAATGAATATGCCCAAAAGCTACTTTTCACAAGATTAGTGCATGAATAAACAAATGTTTATTCATGTCAAACATTCTCTATAAATAGAGAGTAAATCATCAAAGAGTAAATGAGTTGAACTTTACATTTCATACATCGTACAAACCACTACCTTCAACACAGAATTCTTTAAGTATTTGTTTTGTAATAGCCAACAACTTTCTAAACACCTTGTAAGCATTCAAAGTGATATAAACTTGAATTTTTTGAAGCTCGGTTTCTTCAAAGTTTGATTTCTAAATTCCGCACGTTATTCTCTATATTTGTTGAAATCGTTTGCCAAGTTTAGTTAAACATTGTTATTTAGGATCAACAAACATGTTAATTTACAAACAATTAACTCTATGACAAAAGAAAACCTTATCAAAGGTCCACCAACTAAACAATTCTAGTGTGATGAACATTGTGTTTCTTGCTTTAAAGGCAACAACATAAAGCATCATATAGACCCATTAAAGAATCCAAAATAATGCAATGCTTACAAATGTAACATATGGATTTGTTTGCCAAGTAAAAATCATGAGCTTAAGGAAAAAAAGATATTGTTTAGTAATAGTTGATGATTTTTCTTGGTTTACATTGACTTATATTATACACTCCAAAGATGAGACTGCAGGTATCCTAAAGGATTTTATCATAAAAGTTGAAAAACAATATGATTCGCTTGTAAAGATTTTCAGGAGCAACAATGGGACAAAATTCAGAAACCAAGAGCTTGATGAATTATGTCATCAAAAAGAATGGTGAGACAACTAAGTATTCCTAGAACACAAGAACATAATGGAGTGGTTGAGAGAAAGAATAGAACTCTAATTGAGGTAGCTTGAACCATGCATGCAAATTCACACCTTTCATTATCTCTTTGGGTAGAAGCTATGAATACTACATGTTATGTTCAAAACCTAGTTTTTATCAATCACTGATCCCATTTTTCAAAATCTTTGGCTGTCCATGCTTAATTTTAAATCTTAAAGATTCAATTTCAAATTTGCAGCCAAAGTCGATTGTGGTTATTTCTTGGGATATTCCTCTAAAAACAAGGCCTATAAAGTGTTTAACACAAGGACCATGACTATAGAAGAAACTTTAAATGTAAAGTTCAATGAACTTTCTTTTCAAAAAAGTCCAGCAGACCTTTTTTACCTTGATAAATTTAAATTTGAAGAAGTTACTACCAAAGTTGATGTGAGTATAGGTAAACCAAAGGCAGCACAATAGGATTACAAATTTGACATTGAGATATCTCCTCAATACAAAGTCTCTTCTGATCCACAAAGTTCATCTGCTCAAAACAACAGTCAAACAACTTTAACTAAAATCATGGTTGACCAAAGTCAACCTTAAAACACTGATCATACATGTGGTCAAACCACTGATCTATCTTCCACAACAAATTCTCCACTTGGGCCAATTCCACCACCACCTTTCCCTTGACCATAACACAATGACAATAGATGTTTCACTAGAAATTTCCTAGCTATGCCCTTCACCACAAAACTCCATATTTCTCTACACTAGGAACTATCTGATCCATGGATCACATCCACAAAAACAAGTCATAGAAGACATCACTACAAGAGTGCTCACAATAAGCCAAACCTCAAATGTCTGCCTTTTTTCTTGTTTGGTTTCATTAACACAACTTGTCAAATACTAAGAGGCATTAAGAGATAATGGTTGAGTAGAAGCCATGCAAGAAGAGCTCATTAAATTTAAAAGACAACAAGTATGGGAACTTGTTCCATTACCAAAAGATACATGTCCAATCAGTATAAAATGTGTCTTTAAAAACAAAACTGATGAAAGGGACATAGTTGTAAAAAAAACCAGGCTTGTGTTCCAGGTTATAGAAAAGAAAAGGAAATAGTTTATGACATAACCTTTGTTCCTGTAGCCAGATTAGAAGCCATCAGACTCCTCTTGGCCTTTGTTGTCAACCACAACATCAAGGTGTATCAGATAGATATCAAGTATGTCTTTCTCAATGGAAAAATCTAAAAAGAGATCTATGTGTGTTAACCACCAGGATTTGAAGACTTATTTCATCCTGATTATGTCCACAAGCTAAACAAAGCTCTGTATGGACTAAAACAAGAACTAAGAGCCTTATAGGATACTTTATCCACTTTTCTCTTATCCATTGAATTCAAAAGAGGTCAAATTAATAAAACCTTGTTTCTAAACTGGAAAGGGACAGATTTGTTTATAGTACAAATCTATGTGGATGATATCTCCTTTGTATCCACATGTGAGAAAATGTGTGAAGAATTCAGAAAATTGATGATAACTTTATTTTAAATGAGTTCCGTTGGAGAGTTTCAGTGTTTTCTTGGTCTTCAAGTAAAATAACTTGAGAATGGAATTTTCATTCATCAAAACAAATATGTTAAAGCATTTTTAAAAAATTGATATGAATAACTGCAAACCATGTGGCACTCCCATGATTACAAGCAAATAATTCATTTCTGATGAAAAGGATGACTTGGTAGATCACACTTTACAGATGCATGATTGTGTCATTAATGTACTTAACTGCATCAAGACCTGATATCATGTTTGCAACTTGTGTATGTGCAAGATATCAAGCATCCCCCAGAAAGTCTCATTTAGTTGCAGTAAAAAGGATATTACCCACACTTGGTATCTAGTGTCCTGCTAATGGAAATATTGAGCTTTCAGGTTATTCAGATAGTAACTTTGTTGGTTTCCACACAACAAGGAAGTCCACATCTGGAGGTTGCCAATGGAATTTCCCTAGTCTCATGGCAAAGGAAAAAAAGCAAACAACTGTCTCTAATATTATAGTAGAAGCAAAGTACATAGCTACTGTAGGCTTCCCCAACATAACTCTTGTCATTTCAAAACCAGTTACTCGATTCTGGTATAATGCTCTAAAGACACCACTGAAGCTAGACAGTCAAGCAGCTGAAAACATTATCAAGAACCCAACATCACATTAAAAAACAAAGCACATTAACATCCTTCATCATTTTGTAAAAGATTGTTATGAAAGGGTTTGGTTTCTCTTCATCATGTTCCAACTGTGTTCACAAAAGCATTGGACACATCTACTTTTAAAAATTTGATCTCCAATATTGGGATCCTAAACATGGACTAAAAGAAAATTTTAGTCATCTTTAACAAAAACACCAAATGTTTATTCTGAAAATCAAAACTTTTGTTAACAATCACCAAAAAAAACTAAACTATGTTCAAAGGAGTGAAACATCTGTTGCAGTGGTTTAAAACTTTGTTTATGTTTTGTTAACTACTATTTGCAACACATAACCACTGAATCATTCTCCACTATTTGACTAAAAAGGTCAAACTTAACCACTTTTTTTTTGCAAAAGCAACCACTATTTTATCTCCAAAACTCTGTTTTAACCCAACAATGGTTTCAAACATCTTTTTCCATCCATCTGTTGACCACAAGTTAACAGATGTACCAACCACTGTGTTTATCCCAAACACCTGATTGATGACAAACCGAGTTTTCAAAATAGACATTTGGCAAAACAAACCTTACATTACTTCACCAAATGGATATTTAAGTGGCGCCCAGTCCTCATTAACATACAGCTTTGATAAATAGAGATTTATCTTAACAAAGGATTGCCACATCAGGCAAAAGGTAACCATTGGCCACATCATTACCACTACTACAAAACCATATAATAACCCTAGCTTGACAGAGCTTACATTTACCATTGTATATCCTCAAACTAACAGCATTTCACAAAGAGATAAACTCCAAAATTGCAAACAACATTCATCATTTTAAATTAAAAGATCATCCACTCAAAAGATATTCTTAAAAGATTCACTCATATTTTTCATCCATGGACCTCAATATTAAACACCTCACAACTACCTTCCGTATCTTTCCAAACATTACAGGAATACAGATTTCCACTCCATCAATGACATTCTCACAACATCCAAATACCACACTATCTTCACCACTAATATACCTTTACACCTGGACATTCTTCATGAATTTTAGGCAAATTCAGAATTCTTGATTCGTGACAAAAAGCACTTTATCATCACCTCAAAGGTCTAAAATGTTAATGTCTAGACTACCAGAGTTAATCTCCACAGCCTTCACTTTAAACGATGAAATAGGTACAAAGACATTCTTTAAAACTGAGCTCCAAACCGAATTCATATAGAGGGGGTATGATGCTCAAATGGAAGGAACAACAATATTTAAACCAAATTTTCCACCGGAAATAAATTTTTATTTCATACCCTACTCATATGTCTCTCTATGAGAACCATATCATATAATGAAATACCACTAAAAACACAGTATTTGAGATATGCTATTTTAACAAATAAGAATTACAAGCTGTCTAAAGCTCTGTTTCTAGACATGGTTACAAATGTAAAAGCCAAAAAGGGAGGTAAAGCTAAAGCTTTTCTCTTGTACCCCATACTTTTAAGCTAAAAATTACAAATGGTATTGGCACAAAACATTTTTGCACGTGGTGAAGCCCTACAAATTAAAAGTCGTTCTAATGAAACAATTCACCCACATGTTAAGCAAAAGTCAAGAAAGTGAGGATGAACAAAATGTTTTAGAAAATCCAGCAACAAATGTTACAACATCTGTAGAGCCCACTTCTCCTAGTAACCAAAGTTTACAACCTAGCACTGTAGAACACATACCAGATAATTCCATAAAGACCATTTTTACCCAAAATCCAAAAGAACCAAAAAGAAGGTATCTCTGGAGTCTAAGATGCCAGAGATCCCTACTGTAACACAAATGTAGCATGAAACATCTGTTGTGACTTCTCACAACATATGCACATATCTCTACCCATCCATACTCCTCACATCCTCACAAAAGGATGTGTTGTAAACACAAGGGAATCAAATGAAGAGATAAATGATTCAAGTGAACATTTATCTCAAGCCCTCTCCAAGGGTTGCTTACCTTTTTACCACTCCACCTACTACATCCGCCATAATACATCGCATAATACAAACATTGCTTAATGCAATAACCATAGTAAGTGACTGGTCCAAGTCAAGTCAATGCTAGCCCACAAATAGAGGAAGGTGCACCTCTTGTGTCACAAGAGACACCTGCAGGTTTTTCAAGTGACGCAACCACTACAATTGTTGAGACAACAGTCCCACAGTTGGAAAGTGGTTACATAACTAAGACCTCCTTGAAGGCAATAGTTGTTGAATCAACAATAGTTCATTCAATATTAGTTAGAATTCCCCACTACTGGGAAAAAGGGGCACTTAGGTCAAAACTAAGAACAACCACATCTGATGGGAATTCAGATGATCCTATTCGTTTAGGTGATGAATTAAATATCAAGAATTGACGGATATAGTAACAAATTTGGAATCTTCAATTGATTAAATCAAAGGAATGATGACCACTTTGGTACAAAACTCTAGACCTCCAACAACTAACGCAAAACTTGCAGAGAAAATATGGTTCCATGCCCAATCCTATCTCTAGCTTCAAAAATAGTCTACCGATACCACTCACAACATGCACATGGAAATGATCAAGAATATGATTGAAGCAAGATACATAGATACTCAAGTTGAGATCAAAACCATTAAAGATCATCTTCTTCAAGCAACAGGCACTACTCCAACACCTAGGTATCCTATAGATTATTTGTAACGACCCAAAACTCGAATTAATAATACGATAGAATGCTTTCTTATTTGGGGTATGAAATGTACTAACTAAGTTATTTAACTTACTTAAATAATAAGGATTAAGTATAAATGAGATAGTGGGGTTGGTTGTGAAGAGACAAGGGCTCAAAATTTGAAGGACCTAAAGTGAAAGGTGGCAAACTTAATAAAAATTCTATATTTTTATATGGATGTATGCATGCATATATGTCACCATATACACACACATATGAAAAAAGGGTTCTTCCCAAAAAAACCCCATAAATTGAAAAAATTGATGGTGAACTTGGAAGATAATCTCTTGCATGAATGAAGAATTAACATCAGCTCAACCTAGCAAGCATGTGGTAAGTCGTAATTTATGATTTGGTGACTTTGTGATGAAGTGAGTCATGATCAATCCGTGAATTGATATGAAATTAAGCATGACTGTGTATTAGAATCACCAAATAGAACTTGTGTTGTGTATGATTTTGAGTAATTTGATATTCTGGGATAAAACATTTTGTAGTAGTAAGGATGGTGAGATGAATGATCATCCATCTCCAATTCTTGTTCAATGTTGATGTACTATGTTGTGTATGATGGATTCTTGTTAGATGAATTGGAAGAAATGATGTGTTAGTGGTACTTGTTGATTAGTAAGAAGATTTGATGAGTTATGTATGAGCTTGTAAGATTATTCATAAACTAGTTGTACATTGTGCATTATAGGGTGTATGCACACCAAGTGTTTGATGAAATGTATAGTATGAGCTAGTATATGAAAATATATGCTAAACAACGGATGAACATGTGTAAAGCTTGATAATGACATGATTAATGATAGTTGAACTTAAGAAGATATATTGTAAAAGGATTTTGTAAGAAGGTGTTGTTAATGGAATGATTGGTTAGAATTATGCATTAAGACTTGTACTCTATGCTTGAATGATGAGGTGCATATCATGCATCAGACTAGGGGCTTAATGGTCATTTGGATATGGATGTGCACAGAATGGATAGCTTGTGGACTTACTAGTAAAGAATTATGTTGAGATTATATTAAATTACTAGCATTGAATGTGGTTGACAATTGTAGGATCATGAGAGTTTTAGTTTGTATTAATTTGGTTGTACATGTGCATTATATAACTAGGTGATCATGTGGTTGTAAGCATATTGCGTCATCAGTATGAAATGTATATAGTGTTATTAGTATAGCCTAATATGATGACACGGATATATGAGGTTAAGTCGAAAGTTCATATGATAAACCGTTGACTTCTGAAAGCCAACTACGTATAAGAAGCACGGCTAGACTTGTTGTCATAATTGTAAGATTATAGAAAGTCATATGGTCCATGCTATATCAACACGTATTATATGGGATGATATGATAAATTGTATGAGTTAGAAAGGATGTGATTTGGGTATATACCTTATGCTTGTTAGAATTGACTAATGAAAGTCAAATGTGAAATATGCATTTGATATGATCGATAACATGTACAATCATGTATGCTAACAAGAATGTGATTACGATGACATGAAAGTATATGGATCATGTCGAGATGGACTCAAGCACAAAAAGCTAATGGGTCGAGAGGAGGCAAGGAAGCGGATATGAACCCGAACGCATAAGGTAAGTGAATCTCAGAACCTCACTTCTTAGTACATAATTAAAGTCTTTTGTATGAAGATTAGGAGTCATATAGGAATGATTGAGAAAGGTAAGTAAATGGGAAAGAATGTTGTAGTAAGTTGTTTGTAGTTCAAGAGTAACGGAAAGTGCATGGTGGAAATTAAACGGATCTAAACACGGAAAGTAACTTGGTGGATGTAATAGTTAATTTGATCTTATAATTAATAATTAGAAGGATATGGGACTTGAATATGGTAAAATTACGTAATGGAAGCATGAACAGGGAAGAAAGAAGATCGAGGGCCTAACGGTCATTTACGAAAGTATAAAGAGAATAAAAGGTTTTGAACTGGGCTCTACCGTAGCTTACGATAGCCACCGTAAGCTATGGTAGATGGTGATGTTGTGTTCTCACCATAAGACAGTTTTGCCACACCATAGAGACTACTTATCCACCGTAAGCTACGGTACCTACTGTAGGTTACGGTGGGGCCTCAACCAGCAAAGTTGTTTTCTTTGATTTTGGACCCCGTGAACCCATTCCAAGCCTCGTTATACTTCCATATTTTACCTCAAACTTTACTAAATGGTTTTGTGAAGTATGGGTGAGTATTGAACTTATTTTTTAAGATCCCGAAATGTATCCGGAAGTCAATAAAAAGTGTTCATGAGGTACGAGTAAGAATGGAGCATGTAAGCAAGTATGTGTGAAACGAAATAAGTATGTGGGAATGTATGTATAGATCAAATTGCATTCCATTAGATGGAACCCTTTGATAAGAATAAATAGGTGTTTCATTAGAAGTTATTAAACGAGAAAGAGTTAGTTTAGATAAGAGGTAAGTGTATTATTGATCCGTAGGTACACGAATGTACGAATTCTCATATGTAACTTGTAAGTATGTATGGTGTTAAATACATGAGCGATATCAATGCTAACCGGGTTGCCTTTGAGAATGAAATGTTACGCAGGTACATTATTGTCGACTCATCGAAGATTAGTCACAGGGACACAATGCTTGAATTTATAAAGATAACAGAATAGAAAGTATACAAGGATAGAACGTGATGAGACCCTATAAATATGAATCTTAGATATATATATATATATATATATATATACATATACATATATAATTTGTACTATTGTGGTGAATGTACTTGTGAGTGCAGGTTATATAGAATTACGAAGTCTAACATCATTGTGGAGACTAAGAGGTTGAAGATCGAGTCAAAGAGCAAGGATTGTACGGGAAGAGTGGTCACATATCTTGTGTTTATACATTACATTTGATGCGTTAAGTAAGAATGAATGTTTTAAATCTTTCAGAAAGTGTTAGACATTTTGAGAAAATGAACCTTAAAGTATGTCATATAGATAACAAAGACAAAATTTTTGAGTCGGTATTTTCGCTGTGTCACTTTTGGTTAAAACGTGTTCCGGTGTTATATGATTCCAAAAGGGGGGGAATGAGAGCATAAGAAAGCTTCATCCACTAACAAAAAGAGCTCAACAGAAACCTGATACATCTACCGCCAAAAAGGCCAAACCAATCCAACCACTGATCCTTCACACCAAACATTTGTTGGCCTTTCAAAAGTGACAATAGATGTTATATCCACAACACCACTTATCACACCATTAGAGATTGCCATACTTACTCTACGAACTAGAAAAAAAAACAATAACCTCTCCCATCAAAGTTACTTCATCACTTCCATTTGTAAACCTTCCAAAGCCATCCAGTGTCAAAGAATATTTGAAGCTCAAAAAGTAACAGGCTAAGAGGATGATTCTCGAAAAAACCCAAGGAAAGGATGACAAACAACTACAGCAGATCTTATCTGAGGAATACAGAAAAGTAGATTCCTCAGAAGGTTATGCTACAATGATTTGCAAAAATCTCTCCCATGATCCAATAAGATATATAGATCTTAAAAAGCTATTAAGGGGAGATTACATAAACCACATCATGGAAAAGAAGCCCTATGATTCACACAAAGAACAATTCACAGGATGGCCAACTAAATCCTCGCTAGATAAAATAGTAATGATTGAAAAGATAAAATTTATTCCTGAAGTCAACCCTACTCCCCCAAACTGGAACACGCGAAGAAAACCCAATCATAAAAGGGCACTAAAGTTAAGGAGGATGAAGGAAGAGATGGTTGTTGCTAAAATGGGCACCACTAAATCAATGGCAAAATGGGATGAGCTAGCTTCTGTTTTACAGTTTAGTTTTATTTTTAGCGATGTTATTTTTGAACTTTTCCGAAAATCAACAGCTGTATCTAGTAGGTTTACACCAAGCAATTTAATAAATTTTCGGTTGTTCAATGATATCTGGAATTTGGACCACTCGTGGGCGAGGTTGTGCCTAACTGTGCACGAGCGTGCCTGTGGTTTTGGTCAGCGAGACAGTGCGCAGACAACTTCCATATCCGTAAAGCTTTTATGCTAGTGGGCTAGGTACGACTTATGCACAGTCGTGCTTAGCGGTTACACTTGGTCAAAGTTGGTCAAACCTGTAATTTTCCGGAAAATTGGTCACAAAAATTTTCAATTCTTCTTGACCCATTATGTTTACGCAAGTACCCTAATTACTTCCACACAAGTTTTAGTTTGAGATCATGGTGATTTATGGTTGAAATAAGAAATTTTATTATGAACTGGGTTTGAACCAAAACATAAGAAATCTAACATGTTTAGCCACTAATTGTAATCACAAAGTGTAAAAGATATGTAATACATACTTGGAGATGAAGATTCCCGAAAACATTCAGAGGAATTTGGTGGTTTGAAATGGCGGAAACGATTTCGGTTGCCGAGCACGAGGATGGTTGTAGGTTAGTTTGTGTTTGTGACCTAGGTCACTGAAGAACTTAAACCCCACTTTTTTTGTTTTTCGGATGTGCATCCTTGAAAGAAATCTACAAAATAACTAAGGAGCAAACATAAAAACTGAAAATAAAAGTGAAAATAAAAATAGAAGAAGAAATCGGATAGAAAATAAGTTTTGTCAAAATAATAACTTGGGTCTTTCTATGGAAGAAACCGTATTACCCCAGCAACGGCGCCAAAAGACTTGATGATGTGTAATTATATATTAGTTTAATAATATTGAGCACACTTAAGTGCGTTAACTTAATAACTTTGGAACACAATTATCTAGCTTTAACTTTATATAAATGATTTTTATTTAAACTAAATACACAGAATGGACAGAGAATCCATCGCATATAGTACAGCTTTGATAAGAACCAAGTATTGTCCAAGGAACATGACTCCCCAACTCAAACGTTTATTATTATTATGAGTGTCCTTATTTGTAGTTAGTTTAGTAGACTAAAATAGTAATATATGACTTTTGGATAAGTCTTTCTTAATTAATATAGTCTATTCCATTAAATGAGGAAAATGTTTAAGTCTTTGATTTTATATTTAAATTAAATTAGAAGTTGCTTCCTTGGTCTTGTTTTCGACATCCCTTGATCTTATCCCATCATCTGATAGACCGGTCTAGAAATATGTCCATTATGAACCTCCCCTAACCTTTCGATAAGTAAACAATATCAATATACCACAACAAGATTATTTTAAAGCCATCTTGGTTATATTATATTTTATAACATAACTAATAAGTGCTCACATTTCAAGCTTAACAAATAAGATCACGTTTAGGGATCTTTTAAATTATCAAAGCAATTTAGACATCAAATTAAGTATGTTAGCGAATAAGCAAAATAGGTCCCATTTCACTAATTATCTTCTATTCCACTCGATTGCCTTATCCTCCCATTAATTTATTATCTTAACTTTTACCCCCCCCCCCCCAATAGGGCCTTGGTGCATTACCAGAAGCATTCAAAGGATCTTAATGTTATATCAGAAGCCTTTTTATTACCCTAAGATCTGGTTCGATACTAGAAGCTTGTCACCCCCCCCCCCCCAATAGGGCTTAGGAAGTATCATGACCGTGGCATACTTAGCTATTGGCTAGTCAAGCTCCATGGATCATCCTCACTTTCTCCAAGGGGCTAGAACCTTCAAGGGTGATAGAAAAAGGCCTTGGAGGCACAAGTCTACCAGCCTTGGAGTTGTAGCACATTAGGGAACAAGAGAGCAAAGAAGGGCAGGCCGCAAACGGGTGAATGAGGCCAGTATTTATAGGCTGATCAAAGGCAGGGGTGTTGGAAGCTTCAAGAATTTGTCCTTTCAGTCTTCCGGTGGTCTTGGACACGGGCGTGCCTAGCCATGCACGCATGGTGATATGTCCCAACAACGGTTGCAGCAAGTGTACTTTAGTCTCGAGCTTTTGTCTTTAATGAAGTTGTCTTTTTGGACGCGCACGGTCGTGCATGTGTGTTCACGGGCGTGCCTGGCGTGTTTCTTTTTTTACTCGCCAAGTTGTTCTAATTCTTCCAAAAGGCGGGCTAAGGCGAGAGGCATGGCTGTACTTTGTTATGTACGGGGGTGATTCTTAGAAATGTCGTGTTTTCATCTGTTTTCATTATTTTACTTCTTTTTTTATTTTGGACATGCAAATCCTATAAAATCTAAAAAGGAACAATTTAGGTAGTGTTTCCTTCATAAATTGCCTCAAAATTATACATAAATAGGGTAAGCTCATGTTCAAATATGTATAATTAATGGCACATCAATTCTTTCATTTCTTGGTAGACATCTCATATTGTCTTTTTAAGTAGCTTCTTACAGCTGAGGAAATGTTCTTGGCATAAAGAAGTTATGTTGGGGTAACCCAGGTCTTATAGGGAAATCTACTTGATCGTATACTAGCTTTCTTGAAATTGAAGGGTATTTTTCTCTGAGTGCTTTCAACTTTTTGTAGTTTTCTTCAATAGTTGCTTCACTCCATCTTACCATTGATCTTAAACTTCCAACATTCACATCAACCATCTATTCTTTCATTCTCTTTAATTGTAGGGCCTTTTATCATTTGGCATTTTCCCAACTTTCCAATTTGGAGGTATAGGTTTTTGCAATGGGTCAAGGAGCATCTTTTCAGTCCTTATGATTTCATCTAATAAGGCTTCAGTTGTCCACCCTGAGACTTGCGCTCTGGTTGCTTTGTAATGTATGTTCTTCATTATGTGATCCAAGTAATCTTCTCTCGAAGTCTTTTTTAGCTCAAGGTCTATGATTGGTGCATGAGAAAGTTTCATACAGACATCCTTTACATAATTTTCAAGATCATTTACCTCTCTGAGTTCTTGAAACAAAATATATTGTGCATGTTTATCATCCTTCCCTCTACTCTTCTTAGAAGCTATATTTTCAGCCTGTTTTACTTTTAGATCTAAGTATTCTTTAACATTTGTAGGCTTTGGAAAGTTGTGTAGAGATGGAAAGGTTAACTAGCTTGAATCATATGTAGTGTAGAAGGATTGTAATTCAGTAGATACATAGGATACTTCCAAAGGATGTCTAATGGCAGTTAAGGCTGTAGTAATTGATGGAGTAGATGTTGGATTAGGTTCAGAAGTGGTGATAATGATTGGTTTTGTGTATAGTGGTAGTGATGAAGTGGTAGGGATGGAAGTTACAGTTTTGATTGGAGTATCAGGTGGAGTTGCTTTATCATTATCTTGAATGATAAAGTTTTGTCATCTTCCCCTGGTGTAAGGAATAGGAGCTTTTGGTGGAGGAGATGGAGTGTGTGTTGGTGGTTTTCTTTTTAGGAAACCAACATAGCCCTTTTGTGAAATGGGTTTAACTAGTTCAACAGTGGTTACAAGGGCGGTTGTGATTATAACATTTGTTTGCATATTTTTAATGCCAACCGATGTTCAATGGTTGTAACAGTGGTTTAGTTAGTTTCAATGGAATGAGGACCAGTGGTAGAAGTGATTTAACTTGCCTTCCAGGTTGTCTTCTAGTAGGTGCCTTTGTTGAAGTACCCTGATTTTCTTGAGCTTTCTTCTTTTCAAGTTTCTCTTGTACTGCAAAGGCATCTTTGGCATGTTTGGTATCTTTTTTCTTCATTTTTTCTATTGCATCCTCTTTGTCTTTTGCTAGCATACTGACAGGTTTCTTTTGTGCTTTCTTAACATGAGGAGGTAATTTTCTCATTCATTCTTAATTCTCCCCCTTTTTGGCATCATTATGATACTAATGGTGAGGAGCAGAGCCTGTAGTCTTAAGAAGATGATCTTTAATGGTCTTTCTCTCAGCTTGAGTATCTATGTACTTAGCTTCAACCATAATTCTGATAAGTTCCATGTGAATGTTGTGGGTGGCATCTGAGATTGCTTTTGTAAATGAAGAAATGGTTGAAGATATGACCATAAATCTTTGACAAGATCTGCATTTGATAGTGGAGGCTTTGAGCTTTGCACCAAGAGTTTAGTATGTCTTTCATTTCATCAATGGAAGAGTCCATCTTGGTAACTCTCTTCGTCAATTCCTGAAATCTTAATCCATCACCTAAATTAATAGTATCAGCTGAATTCCCAACAAAGGTGGTTATACTTGATTTTAAACCAGATGCCCCTTTTTCTCGGTGCAGGGCACTTCCAACTGTCACTAAGTATACAATTGTAGACTCTACATTTGTTACCTAAAAGGAAGTCTTAAAGATGTAACCACTGTCCAACGGTGGGACTATTGTCCCTACAGTTGTAGTGGCTGCTTCACTTGAACTACCAACAAGAGTCACTTGTGACTCAAGAGGTGTACCCACCTTTAGATGTGGGTTAGCAATGAGCACTAGACTTGACCTAGTTAATTGTCGGAGCATACTCTCAGTAATAGGTGATTGAGAGGAACTAGGTTTGTTCAAGTCTAGGGTATCAATTGCATTAAGCAACGGTTTTATGGTTAGAAATATATTTGGTAATGGAGATGAAAGAGAGACAGCCTTGGGAGATGGACTTGAGAATAGATGCTCAAGTAAATCATCATACTCAGCGTTTGATTCCCTTGTGCTCACAACACTCTCCTTTTGTGAGGAAAAGTGAGGAGTTTAGATGGGGTTGAGATGTTTGCATCTGTTGAGAGAAAGTATCAACAGAGGTTGTAAGTTGCATTTGTGTTATAGTAGATTCCTTTGGCATCTCATCCTCCATAGGCACCCTTAAGGTTGTTTTGGCTTTGGAATAGTAATGGTCTTTGTCGAGATAGCTGGTGTGGGTTCCACAATTTTGGTTTGAGCACTATGATCACCATAAGCTGTAGGCCCAATAACAGATGTTGAGACAACAGATGTTACCTCAGTTTCTAAAACATTTTTCCACAACATGTTCTTGACCTTTCGTGGTCATCATCCGAGTGAAAGTTTCATTTGAAGGACTTTTCATTTGAAGGGCTTCACCCTGTTGAAAAGCATTTTCAGCGAAAATCTTTTGAAGAGAAAAGCTAAGAAGCCATGGAGACATGGAAACATGAGAAAGGCTTTGGTAGAACCTTTCTTTATGGCTTTCACATTTCCAACCAGGTCCTTAAACAAAGACTGGGATAGCTTATAGTTAGAATTTGATAAAATAGCATATCCCAAGTACTGAGTTTTTAATGGAACTTCATTAAAAGAAGTTGTTTTTGTTGATAAACATACTTAAAGAGTTTGGAAGAAAAATTCATAGCTAGTGGGAAATTTGGTTTAAAAATTGTGGCTCCCATCATTTGTGCTTCAGACCCTCTTTCTATGAATTCATTGTAAAGATCCATTTTTGAGAAAGATTCCATGCCTGACTCGTCTTTAGGTAAAATGTGGTAGATAGCAACTAAGGGGTTATCTAGATGCCAACACCATCGATTTTGGAAATGATGGTGAAAGGCATTGTATCATGGTTTAGAACATCATAATTTACCCAAAAAGCACGAAGAGTATCAATATAGATAGGTGCATCAGCAATGAGTATAGTATGATATTTTGGTGATTTGGTAGTGCCGGTAACGGAGTGTAATTCAGGGTTGGTGTCAAGTTTGACGAGATATGGAAGATAATTATGTAGTGATTTGAGATTAAGAGCCGGGATTGATGATGTAGAATGTATAAGAGAATCGTTTCATTAGATGAAGTTGGTGATCTCCTATATTAGTGGAAGCTATTAATTATACGATAAATTTGGAAACTATTATGGTAATCACCAATATTGGTGGAAACTAGCTATTAAATTATACAATAAATTTGGAAACTATTATGTTAATCTCCTATATTAGTGCAAGCTACTAAATTAAATAAATAAATCTAGCTTTTAATGAGAATCGCTAAGATAATGACACGTTGCAACAAATAGCTTAAAAAGTGATAAGTTCAACAATCAAAGAAGGAGGCTGAAAATAAGTCTAAGTGTATTTTTTATTTATTATTATAGAGACTTAAACTCTTTGGATTAAATTTGAAAGCTTACATAGTGATCTCTTATATTAGTAGAAGTTATTAAATTATACAATAAATTTGAAAACTATTAGGATAATCATCTTGATTAGTGCAAGTTATTACATTAAATAAATGAATCCGTTTTTTTAGTGAGAATGCCTAGGAAAGTAACATATAGCTAATAATAACTAAAAAAGTGACAACTGGCAACAATAAAGAAAAGGCTAAAAACTAGCAAAGTGTACTCTATTTTTATTTATTATTATAAACATGTACAATAATCTTTTTCTACAAAAGATTTTGATATTAATGATGATATTCAATATGATGTTAGATACGTAAATTTTGAATTCAAAATTTTTGGATGAAATTTGAAAACTAAGGTGATGATCTCCTATATTAATGAAACCTATTAAATAAATATGGAAACTATTATGGTAATCTTCTAATTTAGTTTAAGTTATTAAATTAAATTAAATAAGTAAATCAATTTTATAATGAGAATAACTAAGACAATAGTAACACCTGAAAATAATAGCTTAAAAAGTAATAAGTTGCAACGATTAAATAAGTAGGCTAAAAATCAGTGAAATGTATTCTATTTTTTATTTATTATTATAAAGATAAATAATAGATGATAATAAATTATCCCATTTTAACTTAACAAGAATTATGCTATCTTTATTTGGTTTAATCATCCATGTTCTCAGAAAAATAAAGTTTAGTTATTTACTAAAAGATCAACTTTTATGTATGTGTAATGTATGTGTAGGGAGTCCATTCTAAAATTAGAACCCCTTTAACTTATCACGTCTTGTCTAGCAAGGTTTTTTTTTAATTATTTTAGGCAATATAAGTTTTGATGTTGCATGATAACATACTTTGATTTAATCCGTTATATGTTATGAGTAAAGTTCTCTTATAAGTTTAATGTGTTAAAAGTATGCAAGGCATGAAAAAAAAATAAAAAAAGCGGTGATACTTTCGTAATTATTTGTTCATAGAGTAATTATCAAAATTACTCTACAAATGATCATGTTGACCAATTTTGATCTTATAGAGTAATTACCAAAATTACTCTACAAAATGATCTTATAGATTCATTTTGATTTTATAAGGTAATTATCAAAATAACTCTACAAGTTTCTACAAGTGTATCAAAATTACTCTACAAGTTTAGCAAACAACATATAATTAAAATTACTCTACAAATCATTTGTAGAGTAAGTATGATACTCTACAAAATTACCTTACAAGTTCGAAATTACCATACAACATCATTTGTAGAGTAATTATGATACTCTACAAAATTACTTACAAGATCAAAATTATCCTACAAGAGCATTTTACAAAATTACTCTACAAGATCATTTATAGAGTAATTTTGATAATTGCCCTACAAACAAATAATTACGAAAAATACCACCGCGTTTTTTCAGCAAACCTCTCAGTTCGTACCTTTTTTACGTTAATGTTATTTATATTTATCTTTTGTCCATATGTTATATACTTACTCATTTTATACATAATATACCTATTGTTTTAAAACCTAACATATAGTCTGACATAAATTTAAGATGAAATTTTTCTTTAAGTATAACACCATTAGAAGTATTTATTATTCCCAAATTCAGGGCACTCAACATGTTTTGTTGTCTAAAATGAAGTGGCAAACACATAAATATAATGCTTCAGGATCATATATTAATTAAAAAAATCTATAATCAAAACTTTAATTTTAATAACTAGTTAATGTTCTGATCCAAGGTGACATATCTTAGTGTTGTCTTAAATTATGGACCTACGAAAACTTTTGATCCATACTTTATAAATTATAAAATTATTTTCAGGATGATGATGAAGATCTAAAGTTTAACCCTTACAGATTTTGTTATGCATTATGTAAGTATATTTTGTATGTGCGGGAGTTTGTTATACTATAAGCCGGTGTTTTTAACTTTTGCAGTATTATACGTAACTTTTCGCAACAGTTTGTAGAAAAAATAGTTTCCTTTAGTGTATGGGGTTAGATCAAATACAAAACCTTATAAAAATAAGAAGTTGTAAGAAATGTATCAAACAAACTCTGACTGACCTTATATAAGCGAGATTGAAACTATCTCATCAAAATCTATGTTGTGAGATTTTAGATTTTTGTTTTTAGACGTTTAGCTTGTAGATTCTATGATTATGTTTGCATCATTGTGTCTTTTATTTATTATTGTGTATTTTTTATATTTGCATCATTGTGTCTTCTACGTGACTCACTGTGTCTTTTTTCTTCGAAATTGTGTTATATTTTTCAGAATTATGTCACATTTTGCTCGAACTTTTAATATATTTCGATCGAGGTTTTTCGTGAGGAAATAAAAAGAAGCTCTCTTGTAAAAAAGATGTATTTTTGTGTACTTCACATTTTTATCTATACTATATTATAATACATTTCCCAATAACCTTTTTATTTAAGAAGTACACATGGAATTTCTTAAAGTAAAACACTTAGTGCACATGTTAACCACTTTTTAAAGGCAACTATGTCCTTTTAACAATACTTACACTATTGCCTCTTAAAACTTACAGTTTTCTCCCCTTATCTTTATCCATGTATTGCTATTTTTATTATTCTTTGTTTCTCTCTGATATCTTTCAATATATTATGTTTTAAAAATTCTGAACATCCCGTTAAAACGTGTTTCTTTTTGTCGGTGTATCGATATAATTTTATACAACATCGAGATGTGAACTAGAATACACAAGTCATTCATATGTTCATTTACAAGTCTTTTGATGCATTATAATGTAAAAGTCAATCAGACAGTTATAATGTACGAGTTTTAATGCATTAATGTATAAGTCTTTTAAGCACTCTCATGATTTAATTCAAATTAACTAAAATTTTTAAAACATGTGGTATGGTAACCATTCCTTCCAATTTTGTAGTTAGTTTAAAATTTTTATTTTTCTTTATTTTTCTCTTATCTATACTGTATTATAATGCATGAGGGAGAAGCATTTTAAGATACCCAAAAAATAAGAATTTTTTTTCTCTTAATTTATAACTACACTCCTAAAGTGAGAGTAAGTAAATTGGTTTTTTAAACAATAATTATATTTTAGCTCTCCATCTTATTACACTTAAATCCATGAGTTTTAACATAATTATGGGTAATTAGTTACAATTTTCTGCCTCCATAACAAACTTATAATTCTTTTACGTATTCTTGCCATATGTTATAAACTATAATATTTTAAGAAAATCCAAAAGTACCGTAACGACCTACTTATTTTTGTCAACGTTATCTTGGTCAATATTGACGTGTGGATTAAAAGGTACAAGTATATGATGCCTTAGTATACAAGTGAGTAAAGCCTAACGTATTTAGTCATTATCCCATAATGTTTAATAATTACAGAATGTCAATTACCGTCAATTTAATCATCTCATCTAGATTACACTTTAATCCTTCATCTTTAACAAAATTATAGATAATTAGTTAGTAGTTAAACTTTATCCTCTTATAAAAAAATAACTCTCCTAGGATTTTTAAACAGTCATAACTTTTTGGTCCGTTAATATATTTTATTTAAATTAGAGCATATGAACAAGTATTTTTATTCTCTTTAATTTGAATACAGCATTGGTATAGTTTTTTAATTAAAAAATTGATATGTTACATAACTAACATTATCTAAGGGTGAGTACTAACCGAACGGTTAACTGAAATCAACCAAAAACTAAATTAACTGAAAACTGATTAATGAAACCCCAATTAACCAAAAAAAGGTTATCGATTTTCAGTACCCTCATTTAGCCAAAATTTTAACTGAACCAAACCATTCATATTTTCATATATTTCTAGCTTTTATACCTTCAGTTCATGTATTTATACCTCCATTTCATATATTTATACCTAAATTTCATGTATTTCTAATCAAAATTTTAACCCAAGTTGGTTTTGACTATTACCTAAAATAAATACTTCAAAGAAAAAATCGACAATCTAACTGAATAAACCAAACCTACTAACTGAAAACGGATTGGTTAATAAAATAGATAAATCAAAGACCTCGATTTCGGTTAGGATAATATACCAACCAACCGAACAATGCACCCTGTGGCAATGTATGCATTTCTCGGCTCATCGCGCGCACACCTACCAGTTATTAATAAAAACTGTTATCAGTGAGCAATAACTAAATAGTTAACCTAAACCAAACCAAAAACTGACGAAACCGAACAGAAATCAACAACTGAATTAACTGAAAACTAAAAACCAAATTAACCAAAAACCGGCTATCAATTTTTGTACTCTCGTTTAACCAAAATTAGTTGAACCGACCTAAATCATCCATATTTCATATATTTCTAGCTTTTGTACCTGTAGTTCATATATCTTATATTTTATATCTCCATTTTATATATTTATACTTTATTTCATGTATTTATACCTCAATTTCATATATATTTTAAGCAAAAGTTTTAGACCAAATTTGGTATTTGCTATTAACTGAAATTAAATGAACCAAACAACAAAACCGTCAGTCTAACAGAATAAACCAAAGTGATTAACCGAAAACCGATTTGCTTATAAAATAGACTAACCGATGACTTTGGTTTCACCTCCAGTTGTGGATAATAACCGAACCGACCGAACCATGCACAACACAATGAAATGGATTACCCGATTAATTCGCTTTTAATGTATATCTATTACAATGTTACTACAATTAATATTATATAAATAAGAAAACTAACAAAACGAATATCGCAATATGATGTCGCTCCCGCCGCATCATAAGGGTATCTTGCTAGTTTCTTTAAATATATCTACACAATAATATAACCACCCACTCCCCACATCCCACTTTTAGAAAAGAAGTTATACAAAATACACTCTCCTTAAAAATACGTATAAAAAACGTATTTTACAAAGAACGATTTTTTATTAAAAAAATTTGAACCATAAGGTTTAATATAAGTTCCTACTAAAAAAAACATGATTCGTAAACTTTATTATTTTTAAAAACTATAATTATAATTTAATTAAACACTAAGTTACAAGAAAAAAATTATACATTTAGTTCTACACGATTACATATTAAACCATTGTAAACAAAAATAAAATTGTGTTGACACATATGTCTGCCGACTACGTCATCGAATAGAATTAATTCTATACTACGAGCATAAAGTTAAGTTAAAATTTGTAGGTTGTATGATCACTTCGTATGAAGTGAAGTCCACTTCGTGCGAAGTGAAGCCACCTCGTGCGAACTATAAAATTTGCCTTGCGCGACCTATACAACTTGCCTTGTGCGAACTGGATTTTCTATAAATAAGCTAGAGGTGTTAATGTTAGTTGTTGATGTAAACCGGACGATGGAGCTCTGTCCAACTGTTTCTAGGATCTGTAACATTTGAAGTATTAATGAAACAGTGATTAAAAGTGAATCTTGTTATTAATGTCGCTTAACTCTAATATGGATTCACGTATAAGATTAGGTTAACAAATTAATGCTTGAGCTATCGGATCCGACAACGGACTTACAATTGGTATCAGAGCCAGAAGGCCTAATTTGAAGATATTCTACAAGATTCAGCAACAAAACACTTCTCTTCTCCTCATTTTTCTTATTTTTGATCATAAAGATCTAACAGAAAAATAGCATAATTTTCTCAAGGATTAAGTACAATCATATTCTAATAAACCCTTTAAAGAATCAGACCTGAAATCAACCGAATTCTGATCAAAATGTAAAAAAAACGTGAATTCTTGAACTCCACTTCGCACGACCTAAACCCCACTTCGGACGAAGTGTGAATCCACTTCGTACAAAGTGAAATTTGTTCAAATTTACACTCTCACTTCGCACAAAGTGAAAATTCAACTTCGCACTTAGTGATTTAAAGAAAACAACCAAGTTTATATAAAATTTCATTTTGCATAAAGCATTTGAGACCAAGTTTTTTTAACAAAATGGAAATTGAGTATAATGAAGTTTGTTATGATGAGGAAGATTCGTTTCAAAACGCTATTCACGAATTTATATCTCCTGAGTTTTACAGTGCTCTTTTTGGTAATCAAGTAAATTATCAGAATACACAACAGGAAGAAGAAATGATTGCTAAAAAGATAATGATAGACTGTGAAGAAGAAGAAAATTTTAAAGTTGATTAGAAATTTAAAGTTGAAAGAGTTCTAAATCAGAAGAACATTAAGAAAGTTGAGATAGAAAGACAGTGCACAAAATGTTTAGAACCGTGCAAGTCTTGTTTGGAAAAAGATGAGAAGTACAGAGAGCTTAAACGTCATATTGATAACCTATCTAGTGATTTCAACGTCACGAAAGAGGCCTACGATAAACTAAGCAAATCTATGACGAACTCCGTACTATAAGCGTAAAAGATGTAGATACGATTTCTATGCTCAAAGCAACAGTCAAGGATAAATAGATGGCTATAATACACACCTTGACACGATCGCCAAACTGAAACTTGAGCTAGAAGCAATGAAGATAGAGACAGAGCAAGTTGATAAGAAGTTGAAGAGCTATTCTACGACATCTTTTGTATCGGATCACATTCTTCCAAAGACGACAGGAAAAGATGAAAATGGGGAAGATATATATGGTTATCAAGATCGTGGTTTGGGTTATAATCAATGTCCACCCCCAATGTGTAACAATTTTTCGAGAAGAAAACCAGATAGGGTGGAGAAGGCACTGAACTTAAAGCTGAAAACAGTAAAAACTTAACAGAAAGATCAGTTGCCTGATAACATTGATGTGGCCTTTTCAAAGTCTGATGATGGTGATGATGGGTCAGGCATGGTTAAGAAAGTGGTTGAGAATGTTTTGGGCAAAGGAAAAGATAAAATGTTTGAGAACACTCAATCAAAATTTGAAAAACGAAGTTTGAGTTCACAACCCGAAAATGATGAAAATTTTCTTGATGCTTATCTTAAAACATTAGAGAGTAGTTGTAACAACCCAAAAATATTAAATCTGTATAAATATGCATATATGTAAGTGTGTACATGTATATGTATTATTATACAATACCAAAAGAAAACTAACCTAATTAGTAACAAGAATAGGATTAATTGAAAATATCAAGTTATAAACTATCATGGGCAAGAACTAACCTTGAGGGACTATAGTTGTCAATTTCCAAACTATTATGCTAATAATAAAAACAACAGGGGGAATCGAAAGCGGAATCGAGCCTAAAGTTAACGCATGAACTAAAATTAGTGATCACCTAACTAAGAGATCCTAAGGTATATCGAATCTTTATGTTTAGTGATGTTATGAAATTTGATGAACATCACAAGTTGCGATTCAAGTATGAATTGTAGGTGTTATAGCATAGCTGGGAGTGTGTTCATGTTTAGAAACAAACCCTTGATGAAATTAGTGATCAAAATGCTATAATTTAAGTGTTTAAAGGGTTAACAATGCTTGAGTTAAATGGGTCATGATAAATATGATGAACACATGAATTGTGATAGCGAAATTGTAGTATTGATGTTAAAATGTTAAATTCTAGATGTTAATTATACATACTAGACATAGAGGTTTGAAAAGATGAGAATACATGGCTATTAGATAAAACATAGGCTTAACAAAGGTAGTATGTAAATCTTACCCACAAGGTGTTTGATGTAATGCTTAAATGATCATGAATGATTGAAAAGTATGTAAGAATCACGTAAATGAGATTTCGACAATGTTGCTTGTCCTATGTTGTATTATGAGTTCTAAACGACATATCAGATTGAATTCTATAGGCAAATTGGGTGAAGCGTCAAGTGGCCAAACTGGGACAGACACGCGCTTGAAAGGAAAGCTTTAAGGTTAGTGGCTTATTGCTTCGTAAGATTTTACTTATGATTCTTGTAGTGATATATGTGAATAATGAAACAAACTTAGATAAATTCGCCTCGTTCACAAGTGATGGACTTTACACGAATGAAACGAATAGGTAATAATAAGAAGTGGATAATGGTTTGGTTGAATAAAACCATGGATTTCGTTAAACAACCAAACGGGTCAAAATAAGGAAATAGATAATGGTTTGGTTGAGTAAAACAATGGATTTCGTTAAACAACCAAACGGGTCAAAATGAGGAAATAGATAATGGTTTGGTTGAATAAAACGATGGATTTCATTAAACAACCGAACGGGTCAAAGTGGAGTTTAAATGTATGCCGGAAAGGATACATGTATAGTTGTCTTAGTTAAAATGTGATAAAAGGGTAAAATCGGAAAAGAAAAGTTTATATGTATTAAAATCAAGAAATAGACGTGTAAATTATGAATAACTATTCCTAAGAATGAGGATGTATATATATAACTGATAATTGAAATGAATAATAAGTACATTAGGTTGTTTGTTGAATTTTTGTAAATGGGTCAAAATAATGAGGTGTACGATAGTAGAAGTCGAGCAATGAAAATACTCAAATGAGAGCCCTACATTAACAAAAATAGAGAATATCATTATTCAGAAGAGTTTAGCAAGTTCCGAGTTGTACGCTGATGTTCGGAAGTCGAAATGGGTCGAACGGGTATTAAAACGAATCCGCAGCAAAATCGCTACAGAAGGTGTCGTCGCCGACGGCACAACTGGCCGTCGCCGACGCACCACCTTAGTGCTGACGCCCTATGCTACTGTCGACGGTAGCAATGATCCAACGTAAGTTTTCACATGGCGTCGCCGACGAGGCTTTATGCCGTCGCCGACGCCATGCAAAAATTTCAAATTTTAAAATTTAATTATTTGATTTAAATGTTAAGATATATTTTCTTTATTGATTATATCACTAATAAATTAAAAAATTTCAGTTTGAAGGGATCTACAAGTAAGGTGCGGATGAAGATCAAGCCATGATGAACATATCCTATGTCCAAGCTTCCGTTTTTATTGTGTCTAGCTAAGTTTTGAACAAAATTATAAGATGTAAGATATTTGTTAACACCACTAATAACTTATATATTTTGGAGCCTTTAATGCAAATAGTAAAAAAAAATAAATGGGTGTTTCAGTAATTTAAATGATGATCCGAATATTTTAATGTACAAAATGATTGGATCTGATCAAATATATTCTGATTCTGAATTCCAATTTAGAATGTGAACTTGGACAGAGTTAAAAAAGTTTTCAAACTTGTAGAAATTGACATTTCTAAAATGGAAAGTTTCACTAATAAAAATGTTTATTCTAACAACCAACATAAAAACTATAATGGTTTGAATGAGTCTGGAAATGGTAAGAGGAATTATAAAAAGTTTGGAAAATCAAAATTTTTAAATAAATTGATTTTTGTACCAGCAAATTCAGAAAATACAAAAGAAAATCAAAGTGTTAAACAATCTAATGAAGAATTTTTCAAATATAAACAACAACGTAAACAGGTTGAGGAATCCACTATTGTAATAGACAGTAGGATACGCTTTAAATGTAATCAGACACATTGCTCGAAAATATTCACAAAATAATCCTAAACCAGTTCATGATGACAAGAAAAATTCGGAAGATTTGAAACAAAAATCACTGATGTTTGTACCAACTCAGGTTCGGAAATAATGCACAGTTCTGCAAACAAAGTTAAACCAGTTAATACTAAAGTTTCAAATTATGAAATGTTGAATCTTCAAAATGTAATGAACAAAAATATTGTACATTGTATTTCAAGAAAGGTTTAAAGAAAAACCAAACATGGGTGATGAAAGAAAAAGAAATTTTTGAAAAATCTGTGAAAATTGAGGGTTAGAAAGAACTTCCTAAATTTGAAAGAGTTGAAGATAAATCTGTTTGGGTAGAGAAAATTAAAGTTGAAGAAATTACACCCAAGACAGAAAAGAATTGGATATCTCTATTCAACTGATTGTGCATGTTTGTGTGTAGTAACTTCCGAGATCAAAGTAAATCATAAAGATACAGGTTCCTTGGCATTTACTAAATAATAAATGGGTATAACACGTTTATTTGACATAAATTTGATAAAAAGATTGAAAATCACAGAACCCTCCCTGTTGAACAGATAAAACTGATTGAAAAGACAGATTTGTAAATGTTTAAAAATCAAAAGTGACAAAGTTTTGTCATCTTGATGGGAGAGAGCTTAAAAGAAAAATTGTGAAGAAATAATGGATGGAGAATTGAAGTGATTCTCATCGGGCGATTAATGTTTCTTTCTTTAAAACAAAATTAAAAAATATGTTTTTAATTTTAGGGGGAGAAATATTGAGAAAAATACAAAACATATAAAAATTTGAAAAATATATAAAAACATGAAAAAGATAAAAATAGGAAATGTTAGTAAATCAGTGAACTATCACAGTACGCTAAAAATGTAGTGTTAAAATCTTTAAACACGTCTCACTGATAATGTGCCAGTAGGCTTCGTACATTAAATACATTGTTTTGAGATATAAACATAAAGAAAAACTCTTTAATTAGTGGTTTAACATCTCTCAGATATATGGTCTTAGTACACTGAAATTTCGTTTGAGAGATTGCCGGATTATGAGATACTAGGTCTCTATAGATACTGGGTATTATACTAGTTCTTCTGATTTTGCGTCAGCAATGGCCTAGAACTTGTAGAATACTTTTGCTTTTAAACCCGAAAACTGTACAAAATTGAAAGTATTGAAAGATCTAACAGTTGCAGTACAAAAGATTCCAAATTGGAACACCACTTTTAAGTCGAGTCTTCATTTATTTGTCGGTACGGTGGTACTAACCTGAGCTCTCAAGGTCTCGCATAACCCAGACGTTAGGGATTAAATTTTATTGGATCTGGATCATGTATCCTAAGACCGAAACTGTATCACTTATCCTTAGTGAATGGTGCAAGGAGTCTGAGGATCAAGGATCCTTATTTTTACTTATGATTTCTAACAATTGTTCTCTATGTTTCTAATGGATATGTGCAGGTTGTGGATGACGTGGACCAAGTCATAAGCTAGAATCTCGGTCAATATTCACCGGAGATGCTGCACGTGATGAATTCCACTAACGTTCATGAGCTTGGACGTGGTCATCCTAGAATTTCGGCCTTAGTTGTTAGCTTAATTCAAAAGGGGTTGATCAAGTGTTAGATAGTAGATTTATAGTTAGACACACACACACATTCGTATACATTGCAAAACAGAGCTTTCCTAACACACTTAGCAAACAATCATTGTCTACACTTATCAATATCCGAAGTTGTAATCTTTGTTGTGCAATATAGTTGACAATGATAGTTTTCACTATCCGAGGTTTTTTTATGTCGGAGATCTTCTAAAGATCAAGGGCTATTTCCTCGTATAAATCCTTGTGTTCAACATTGTTTACATTTGACATTCATTCATACAATTATTCAAAACATTAGCACTCTACCTCACAATCAAAGTTTGGTTACATTATCCTGAAACCGATTTTTGACCAAAACAGTTTGGCGCCCACCATGGGGTATGTGGTGCTCCAATTCTAAGAATTTCCATTCATTTCCATCTATTTCCATCAACTTCAGGCCTCTCAGGGGAAAGCTACTTCAAGTGCAATGCCGACGAGTTACCTCATGTCAAATCACTGTGCCTTTGCCTCCCATTCCCCCAACATTTTAGAAAAATGCTCAAAATTCTACGAAGAAGACATCAGCCGTCTTCATAGGATCAAAAACCTCTGTTGTTTCTTCCTCTACAACTACTAATAATGATATTTCTGTTTTGGTGTTGCAGATGAAAGGCTATATGGAGCAATAAGACAAAACCAACCAGAGGATCCTTCACGAAATTGATGAGATCAAGAAGCAGAAGAGACCGGCAGAGACTAGTCTCCACTGATGCCTAGATCATTGGATTTTGCTACTCAATCATCAACAATCTAGCATTGAAGGGGATCCAATGTCCAGATTCAAGGATCCTCCAATCTTCAGCAAGGATCACTAGCAATGACGCAGGCTCAAGGATCCTACTTCCATCCTCAAGGATCCTCTATCTTTCGTCAAGGATCGCTGGAGACAGATCTGCCTCAAGGATCCTTCTATCAGCCTGGAGAATCACAGGGAATGTACCAGCCTCAAGATCTTACTTTCAGCATCAAGGATCCTCGGCTCAGGTTCAAGGATCCATGGGTTATTCGTCAAGACCTTCAACACCTACATATCATGGATACAACATCTTCCAAGATCAAGGATCCTCGAGGAGTCAACCAATTAGAAGTTCCGAAGTCCATGATGGGCATTCCATCCCAATGCAAACTATTGCTTCCTCAAGTCCTAGTGTGACACTAGACATCTCCTACAATAGCACCTTTGTGTCAAACAGGAGGTAACAATTTTAACAACACTTTTATGGATACTAATTATGGTTTCATGTAGGATGTAGGGTCAGTCAGGCTATTTCCCAGGAACTACAGAAGCTCTGATATCCAGCGTTCCAGGAATAGTTAAGCCTATTCCTGTAATCCCCGATGGAAGTCGCAAGGTGTCTCGCTTTGCACCACCTATTTGCAATGAAGAGATGCCAAAGATTTTCAGAAACCCAACATGAAGTTGTACGATGGAACAACTGATCCAGAGAACACGTGGCACAATATCGGGAGAGAATGGAAATTAATCCCATTCCTAAAAGGTTAAAAGAAGCTTGCTTGTGTAAGGGCTTCGGATCCACACTCACTAGATCAGCACTCAAATGGCTACTAAGTCTTCCTCCCTATTCCATAACTTCATTTTCTCACTTATTTAATTTACTCAATAACCAGTTTTCTTGTAGTAGAACCTTTGAAAGACTAACTAGTGAATTATATATGATCACCCAATCTCGTGATGGAACACTTAGAGATTATGTTACTAAATTTATAGAGAGTCCTTGGAAATCCCAAATTTAGACATTGCCATTGCTGTGGAAGCGTTTTAAATGGGACTACAAAAGGATTCTCCTTTCTATGGTGATCTTGTTATTACACCTTATAGGAACTTAGATGAAGTAAGGAACAAGGCCCTAAGGCTCATACGACTAGAGGATGACAAAAGAATCCAAGACAGGTTATCCGGATCATCGAAACAGGAGAAGCAATGATCCTTCTACAAGAACAACCGATCCAAGCAATACTCCAAGCATGACAATCAAAATGTTCATTCAGTTGAACAAGAGGAAGATGAGGAGGAAAATCCTCATATATCTGAATATTGTTTTTTTCTAGTGACAATAGTGAACTAATCCTTGCTTTAGAGAATCTATATGAAAAGGCGAGATGGCCTAAGAAGAATGAAAAGTCTATATCAAACAAGGATAAATCAAAGTGGTGTGCATATCACGAAGACTTTGGCCACCTTACCGATGAATGCATTGCACTCAAAAAAGAAATAGGTTACCTACTCATCAGAGGTTACTTGAAAGAGCTTCTTGAAAGGAAAAAATTAAGAATCCAGGATCAAGGGAAACCCCTTAAAAGTGCTAATCGAAATCCCAAATGAAAAAGCGATTTCAATTTTATTTATTATTATTTTTTTGCATTATAATTATTATAACTTTATAATTAATTTAGCTGCTTCACTTATTTTACTCGTGTAACTGTCAAAATATAAAGTTTTATAAAATTATGAATATGCCGCTAAGACGAGCTTATTTTTCTCTACGTTTTAACATAAGTTTTGTTAAAAATAGAGTAGGGTCAAATATAATATATTTTGTTATTGTTATACAACAGAATCTTATTCTACTCAATATCTGTCAAGGTACCTCATGGTTGAAATCATTATTTGACATACCACTTACTCGTTTGACGAAATATGAAATATAAATTTCATATTTTTAGTTTTAATAACTATTACTTTCAGTTACCACGGGTTGAAAATATTAAAAATGTTAACACATTTTGGTAAGCATCTCGGTATAATTTTTGGGTTTCAAGTAACTGTCGGTTATTAATGCACCCCCCGAGGTTGGTAAACGATTGCGCAACACATAGTTTTTCGTGTTTTTAAAATACGAAACCAACTTCAACGAAAACCCAAACGCTTTAACATATTTACTTAAAATACATTATATTAATATTGTGTAATTGTTTTTAGGCTTGACTGATGGTACAATTCATGTTTGGTTGTTTCCGTATGTGTTAAATATCTTTAACCAAAAACTGTCTCGTTTAACGTGCCACCACCTACCAAGCCACAAAACCTTATGTTGTTATCTAAGTATTATGTCTAAGTAATTCCATACCCTTACAATCGTCTACGGCACTTCTTTTTGCACCTAAATCGTTATTGTAAGGTTTGCGCACTGTTAAACGGAAAACTTCCATTTAACCTGTTTTCAACACCGTGAAGCATCAATATCACATAGTTGGGTATTATTGTTCATATGATTCTCATAACGTACCCTCGGATTCATCCGTATATAATCAGTATCGTTTCGTTACTCGTGTAAGTCATACGTATCAATTTAGGGTTTACGGTGAATCCTTGCACATATCATGACGACTGGTCCTTATTATACTTTCTAGAAATCACATGTTTGCACATTACTAACCTCAAAATCATCACAAGTCTGATTGTTTTCACATCGTGTTATGTTCTCAAGGACCAGAATGATTAGAGTTTACCGGGATTTTCACAATTGTCACAGTCTCCCCCGGTTAAAAGAATTTCGTCCTCAAAATGCAGTTTAGTAATCAGCTGGAAAGCTCAGTACTCATGTTTATTCTAGTCATCAAGCTGACAAGTATGTTATAGTTCCCCATTTAGTATCATCACAATACAATGATTATGTTCCTGCTACCTAGTAGCTTTTTTGATTTGTCCATCCACACTTCCTACAGTACCACTACGAGTGGATTTGCTATCACAATCCTTTTAAGATGTGATAATTTTGTTGGACTTGCGATATGATAAGAGTTATGCATGTTGTTTAGCTTGCGGCTAGTTGTAAGTACTACGTTCGTTCAGACTCCATTAACCTCCAATACTTTGGAGCACTATCGCTAGCACACTTGATTTGAATTGTTGTCTAACAATTTTAGCATCACTTGATAGAGAAGGGGTATAGTTTACCTCAAATGATTAGCTGCGAATGTAACAATGGTGAGCACAATGCTTAGTAAACTCATATAGGGATGATGAATTTGTTTTTAAGGATTTCCAAAGATAGTCTCCCCAATTTTCTTTCGTTCCGATACCTTCCTGGTAAAGATGACCGGATATAAGAATCCTTGCTCGTCGGGCTGAGAGTACTAACAGGAAAGGCATTCAGTCCCCAAGTTTGCCATAGTGCCCAAGAGGAGCGAACGAGTAATAATGAATCTACAAACACACACAGATAATCTTGATAAGACTACATACCATTAGTCAAATTATATTGTTAGGATACATGAGAAATCTATAGTATAGTAACCCGAGCTTGGGTTAAGTTCCTGAAGCTTGGATCTGGACATTATACGTCCAATATGTCTACACTACTCATTTTAACATACCCTTTCCACAGAAAGAGAATAATTAAGAGGGAACTTATTATACTGATCCTCTTGTAACAATTTCGAGATCTAGTTATAGCATTAACCCTTTATCCCTAAGCAGTTAGTAAGAAGCAAGATACGTAATCGATAGCGTTATCAATCAAGTAACACCGTGATTGGGATGCTACCGTGCCTTGTAGCAGTACTGTATTATAAGGGAGGTCTAAATATCGTATCCGAAGAAGGATGTCCGTGGTTATCGAATCGGAAAGAACGTAGAATTAATAATACTCTCTTAAAGAATGAATAGCTAATGAGTCATTAATTACTAATCTCCCAGTTAACATGGTACCACACGCATTATTAGAAACACAAATATTCTATACCAATGTCCCACAAAGGAAAGTTGTATGGGAAGAGGGAATTAATTCTTCTTCCAATAGATTCATCAATGGCTGAATTATGTATAGGCGAAATCTTGCCTATATTGATCAAAGGATTACTTATCATGATTCAACAATCACCGTTCTCACTAGCCAATCCACTAGCGTTGTAACATATAATAGCATCCGAATAGTTTCACAAGTACCGCGAATGGAACGATACTCTAATAGTTCTCGATTTCGTATATTTTCTGTCTAGATCGCCTATTATAACTAGTAGTTCTCCAAAACTCATATTATAGAGGACCGAAACTTTGTAGTATTTAAACTTTGTGAGGCGCATTAAGTTAGTTTCTGAGTTGGGAAGAAAATCTACCGTTGCGCATTTAATTCGCTTGAACAGGGACTTTTTAATTATTTGATACTATATTAATAGGAGAATTCACCCTCTGGAATGACCCAATTGACAAGAATTATAATTGAAAGATTCGTCTAGCCATTTATCCGGAATGGCAGGAATCAAAAAAATGGGTTTATTGTTTAGTTCTTACTCAAATCAGTCAGTGTACACAAATGATATTAATTCCAACACAAAGACGATCTCAGGGTCACTCAATCCCGATGTGAAGTTTAGTTTTAGAATCATTAACTTAAGCGGGTTGGATCCAGATTTCTGAAGTTAGACTTTACATATATAAAATAACATAGTTAAAAATTTTAATCGAATTTCTCATTCAGGAGAAAACAAGAAATCCACAAAACTGTGAGATAAAAAAAAGATAGGATTCTTTAACGAATCAGCACTTCATGAATACACGCTCATAGGGATTATAATTGGAAAATGAACATGTAGACAAAATTGTAAGGACATAAGTCACAGCTCAGCAGAAGTTTACCACTTCAGAATGCCTCAATCTACTTAGGTTCATGAGGAAATACTGATACCGAGTACTGTATAATTCTGGATTAACATTGTCTGAATTTCACCATTCACTACTTATCTAGATGAACAGATGAACACCAATATAAATTACAAAATCGCTCTCCTACACCTGTAGGAGGCCTTTATTAGAACAAAAAGATTTATAACGCTTGAAGGGAGCCTCAGTTATGCCTCGTGATTATTGGATACAATAGTTTGTATATACTTGGACTCCATAGCCCAACAGGTAATTTAGAGGAGAGTAGGACCTCCATAATCTAATAGGTAACCCAGAAAAGAAAAGGAAACTCATTACGTTCTCAGGTTATCCCCATCGGTGAAATGGTTAACATAGGCTTGTAAATGTATGGGTGTTTTACATTGCTTCCGCTCGGAAGAGGTCATTCAGCCATCACAGACATCACCAATACGAAAAGATTTTCGAAACGAAATCGAAAGAATATATATCACACACGCAATGTCTAAAACACCTCACACGAACCTCTTACTACATAAGGTTTTACCAAATTTGAACGAAATTATATCGTGACCTAGGCTAGATGGAACTTAGGGGTTGTGTACCTGTGTCATGATTCGAGAGTACGAATTTGTTTTAGATATTGTCTCATTGCCTCATCCTTTAACGTCGACACTACACAATATATAGTTCATTTGGCGAAACTCACAGAGTGGGTCATTGGATTACCAACGAGAAGGAATCGAGGCCATTTTATAAAGACGCCTTTTAAGATAGAAATTGTCATATAGGTCTTGTATTCATGTCAGTTCGCAGAATTAACTACAACCAACGTTTCTTGAACAATGAATTGCTTCAAAATGAAGTACAACAGGTACTCACAAGACCAAATTTAATTGATCATTCAATATTGAACAAAGTTTGTAGTCCTTTTTTGGTCACAACCCTTTGGGTACGTATAATTGAAATGACAACATCAGATAGAAGAGTTCATCTTCCACCATTTTGTATATCGTACACGAATTAGGAAGTAACTTCGCACGAAAGTACATTGTACCACTAATCCATCACCTCCCCCTATTTAGCGATAATTTACTTTGTATCAACCCGACCTAAGCCGATATGGTTCGGGGTTATGCTTTACGCGATTCAACCATGATACTTTTAACGGAAGTTAAATAGAGAAGTACCGCATTGTAATACGACTCAACATAGAACAGGGAGTGAGAGGCATCAAAATTTTAGTTATAGATATTAGGCACTACAACTTCTAAGAGCTTTAGCAAGTCAAAGAAAAGTTTTAAGTGGTGAATCTAGTTAAGTCACAGTTGTAGTCCTCATACATATAATTGAATTACGTTTTTCACGACAGTGATTAACCGGGTTTTATAGTTGAATTGGGCTACGAGTAATACCTTAAAATTCTAAACCAAGATTGTAATATAAGTGCCTGAAACAACGAAAGGATAGTGGTTATAAAGAATACCGATAAAAGGTTTTGCCTCCAAGAGTCACATATCAATTTGGTCCGCATCAACACAAATCATCACTGAACCTCGATCACTTCAGATAGAAATTACAATTAAATTGTTACCAACTTCGTACACTCAGATCACCAACAATGGAGATAGTTACCCGCTCGAACTAGTTGTTAGATGTTGTATTACTAGTCAACAAAATTCGCTTGGAAAATATGATTTGAACGGATGGGTTTGATCCCTGTGAATGGTGACATAGATATGTTTTGTTCTCCATGACGTAAGGATTTAGATACCTCAAAATCAGTTCTAGTGAGCCCTATAAGAGGAGATAGATTATGTAGAAGAGTCCTAGCGGCGACATAGAAACGTTGTAGCATATCAGGTGCCAATCAATGAATCGAGTGGATATTGGCAAATCAGTAACAAAATATAACAATACCAACCATAGTAGAGTAATGCTGGGAGATAATACACCTAGGAGAATTTACACCAATTGTTTGCAAAACTGACCCCAAGAAAGATTAAAACAAAGTGTCATTATATACCGACCCATACTGTCCTTCACTTAAGTTACCGCAAGGGATTTACATGAAACATAACATGTTGATGGAAAGACAGTTCTGTAAAACTGGTAAACGTATTAGATTAACCTCGACACCAAGTCTCGCACAATCAATGAACTATGATTAGAACACAAAGGTAAGAATTCGGTTTAATCAAGGTAACAGAATTCGCCATGATTCATACCTACGCTTGTAACCTTACAACAATGCTTTATTCCAGATGCCCAAGGCTAATAGTGAGCAACTATGTCATGTTCGTTTTCGGATAGGTATTATGCCACATATATGACTAGGATTTTCATATTTATAGTGCTATTGTTAACGACAACTAGTATAACCATATCATGCACATGGCAAGTTTATCATGTACCCCCTTGCACAACACAGTTGTTGTCTACAACGTATATCCAATGCTACACCAGAAATTACTTCGCTCAAAATTCACAAAATACATTCATAGTTACTTTTATCCAAGAACCAATTACTATCGATGCCTTATTCACTCTACGCCTTGTGCTTACATCACGACCTCTATCACCCTTAGAAATAAGGTGATTCGTTGATAACAAAATGATGCGATTAAAAACCATGGGTACTAAGGGAATGAGTAAACTCGCACCCAAATTGGAATTAAGAGTAGGGAGACTATAATTTTTAAAGAAGCACTACTAAACTATTACCATGCAAGAGATTGTTTCATGTCCTTCCGGACTAGTGTCATGATAAACGCACCTTTAGTGTATGTACGTTCACTTTTGTGTACCCACTTCGATATGTAGTTGTCGTTACTATGGATGTAGAGTTGGTAAGATTATGTATTTGTAACTAGTTGACTTCCCGTATTGGAAGATATATGAAGGCCGTCATGACTGTATGAATCCAAATCTAGTGCAACGTTAAGTAAATTATCAGTAGGAATGTGGAATGGACTGTAGCACATGTTTTCCAATGAATCTGCTTATCTCTAAGGCGCAACTCACGTACTATCCACAAAACTCTGATTCATAAAACCAATACCACATATCAGTCAATGCACATATACTCACATACTTTTACATTGGCACATATATGTATCACTACACGTATTTACGTGTGTTTATCCTTTATTTTGACCTTCCCAGGACTTCCTCGTATAAGCAAGTTTGTTATTATGTTCCGGACCATAATAACTCACTTGTCCCACAAGGCTATCCAGGTACCCACCATTTAGACAATCTTACATGATTCATTTAATCTCTTGGTACTGTTGATTATTTGTTGTTTATGTTCTCTATGGTTCGAGCCTAGGGTTAAAGTCTAGGTCTCCTTAAAAGCATCCTAATTCTCTATAACCAATGGCTCTGATACCATCTTCTGTCATACCCTGACTCGCAGCGGAAGTAAAATATGGGATGCAACAGACACCTCTGGTACAAGCACATTGTTTATAAAGATACTACATCTATTATTAAACTATATTTTCAATTACATTGTTGATTCCATAATACAGGTATGTTACAACGGCATGTTCCTGCGAACCATGTTATCCTTCTTAACCGCATGCTTCTATACATGTATGCATCTGTAAAGCACAACTTGAACGGCAAACACTAGTATCACACGAGTCTCAAGTTACCTAAAAAGCATGTTAAAGTTTTGAAAGGTCAACTACAAATAACTGGTGAGTTTCACTGTTTTAGTTTGTTTCACAATTTAGTTTGAATCGATTGATTATGCAGGTTTGACATGAAATTATACTAAGCCTACAAGTGAAACCTTGACTATTCATAAGTGTCGTGTCCCACATCCGACACCTCAACACTTTTCCACCCTAAGTAGCTATGTCTAACACCGTATATCGTGCTCATAGAGAGTGCATGGACATGCGCAATTGCAGTAGAACCCATGGCATTTGTGCCAGCTCAATTGGGTTTGTCAGACCGATAGCACTAGCATATAATTGATCACTCGTGTTTGTGGGGACTTTTCATGTGTTAGTATAACTCAGATAATTCACATCACAACATGTTTGTTTGTGCACATATGAACATTTGTAACATGAATTTCACCCCAAGTAAAACAATAAAACAGTTTAAAAGTAGGGTAGTGAAAACTCATGTAGTATATAAGCACAACAATCACTAGAGATGTATGTATTAAGGCTCTATAACCTAAATCCTTGCATCATATCGTGCTTGGTTAGTTACCGAATACATTTATCAAATCGGTAATTGCAATAACTCGGGTTCAGATGAGAATAATCATATGATAATCGACCTATAGCATACTAGTAGGGCTGTGGGTATTATCTTAGTGTCTTCGATTTGTCTTCCATACACCGTTTTGCTTGCTGGTCGAAGTCGTTTGTTTTAGAAGTTCAAAAAGTGGTATGATCATATGGACTGTACTAATGAGTTGTCCATTAGAAATGATTAACTTTATATTAATGGAGTTCGGTCTTTTGGGGATCTAAGTTTGCCCGATTTTAAGTTTTCGCTTTCGCCATCGGGGAATCTTCCAAACTGGCGTGTAATGTATTCCAATTACCTATTTTGTCCGGACAGTCCAGAATGACTCTTGTGTTCCACTTATTGCCAATTTAGCCGGTAGTCAGTTCACAGTTCCGGCAGGTTCATTATGAGTTTACAGTTGTCGGTATTGTATAAAAAAATGAGATTTTTAATTCTAAAAATCATGGATATATTTTATAAAATTTTGAAAATTTTATATAAGTTGGTAAAAATATATAGAATTCTGGAAAAATATATTCAGAATTTATAAAACCAATTTATTAATTTTACTAACTTTGCGAAAACAATATTTTATCGAACAATTACGCCCAAAACGATCTGACTTTCAAAAATTCCCAAAAATTAACAAAAGTATCCTAGTACATCTAGAAAATTCCTGAAAAAATATGAGATTTTTCCAAATAAGTTATACCGCGTTTCTGGCAATCGAAACTTCGCGACAACGCGACTTTTGAAATCAAACTCAAACTCCGCCAATGATCCCCAAAGTTCTCTAGAATTGTTTCCATATTAAACTAAAAATCCCTGAAAGTTTTGGTGATTTATGGAGCTTCTTTAGTATTTTATATGATTTTATTCCTTTAAAACAGTTAAAAATTCACCAAAAATCACCAACAATTCAGAAAATTCTAAAATTTAATCAAGTCTTATTTTCACCATGTATAACTAGCCTGTAAATTATTAAGTCCTAACAATACCCACGCAAAATGCTATACAAAAACAAAATGTACGGCTACAAGTTTCAATTTTCGGGTATTATAACTCGCGTTTCTCGATCAAATGAGCGATCTCTACCCTTCCAAAGGCCTTTTATAAGATAGGGTCAGTACCTATACACCATATACAATGCAAAAAGACATTCAACCTCATCAATCAAGCATCTTTACATTAGGGTTTGAATTATCCGTTTACTGCCGAATAAGTCGAAATTTTGATCCATAATCCAAGTTTTTGTTTCATCAAACAACATGTATGCTCTTGTTATATGTTTATCATGTTTCACTAGCCTCCAAATCTCAATAACATCAAAAGTTTATGTACCAAAATAATTATTTTGATTAAAAACATGTTTTAATCATAACAACACATGAAATAATAACTAAAAAGCTTGGCATACCTTAATATTTGATTATATTCTGTTGTGTTGTTGTATTAATAGGTATAAGATGTGAGAAGTTCTGATTTGTTAAAATCTGAAAAAAAAAAAAAAAAAAAAAGAAAAGGGAAACCCTTTAAAAATGCTGATCGAAATCCCAAATGACAAAGGTGGTTTCAATTTTATTTATTATTTTTTTATACTATATTATTATAACTTTATAATTAATTTAGGTGTTTCGCTTATTTTATTCGTTTAATTGTCAAAATATAACGTTTTATAAAATTATGAACATCCTGCTAAGACGAGCTTATTTTTCTCTACGTTTTAATCCAAGTTTCGTTAAAAACGGAGTAGGGTCAAATATAATATAATATATTTTGTTATTTTTATACAACATACTCTTATTCTACTCAATATCCGTCAAGGTATCTCATGGTTTAAATTATCATTTGACTTGCTACTTACTCGTTTGACAAAATACAAAATATAAATTTCATATTTTTAGTTTTTATAACTATTACTTTCAGTTCCACGGGTTGCAAATATTGAAAATGTTAACATATTTTGATAAGCATCTCGAGATAATTTTTGGGTTTCAAGTAACTGTCGGTTATTAATGCACCCCCTAAGTTGGTAAACGATTGACCAACACATAGTTTTTCGTGTTTTTAAAATACGAAACCAACTTCAACGAAAACCCTAACACTTTAATGTATTTACTTAAAATACATTATATTAATATTGTGTAATTGTTTTTAGGCTTGAATGATGGTACAATGCATGTTTGGTTGTTTCTGCATGTGTTAAAATCAAAGACGTTTCTTTAACCGGGAACTGTCTCGTTTAACGTGTCACTACCTTCCAGGCCACAAACCCTTATGTTGTTGTCTAAATATTAGGTCTGAGTAATTCCCTACCCTTAGAATCGTCTACGACACTTCCGTTTGCATCTAAATCGTTAGTGTACGGTTTGCGCACTGTTAAACGGAAAGCTTTCGTTTAACCTGTTTTCAACACCCCGAGGCATCAATATCGCACATTTAGGTATTATTGTTCATATGATTCTCATAAAGTACCCCCAGATTCATCCGCATCATAATCAGTATCGTTTCGTTACTCGTGTAAGTCAAACGTATCAATTTAGGGTTTACGGTGAATCTTTGCACATATCACGACGACTGGTCCTTATTTTACTTTCTAGCAATCACATGTTTACACAATACTAACCTCAAAATCATCACTAGTCTGGTTGTTTTCACATCGTGTTATGTTCTCGAGGACTAGCACGAGTAGAGTTTATCGGGATTTTCATAATTGTCACATGTTAGCTTCTGAATCCATTGTACTTGGCTTGAATGTTCTGATCATAGAATCAAGAGTCCAAAATGTAGCAACTTTCTTTTCAGTTCCCAGTGAATTGGCAAGGCAAGCAAAATTTGTCACTACATACAGAAAGAAAAAGAAAACAAGTTTGCAACAGGAAATAATTTCTTACACTAGCTATCTAAGGATCCTATATCCTACCCTTCATGATCCACTTTTTGGGTATTCTATCCCCAAGAGGAATAGAATCCCTTCGCACAAAGAAGAATTTATTCTTTCAGGTGGAACCATTTTGAGTGGATTTCAGAATGGGTAGAGGCTGTTGGGGTTTGGCTTTGAACAAGAATCGATGGAGACCATGAGTAATAAGGTTGTAAAGATAGGAGAGCTCGGATAGACTAAAATCGGTCCCTTCTTTACTGATGATCTGTTCAAGGGTATACAAAACACTCCAAAGCAAAGGCATAGCCTGACTATAACTCATGCCGATCAGGGTGAAGAACTTTTGAGTAAAGTCTAGAAATGGGTAAGAGTAGCTGAGAAGAAAAGGTAAGGCATGGAAGCACACCCAAATGGATGAGATAGCATCACTCTTCATAGTGGAATGATATGGCCGGAAAATGGTCTTTGGAGGAAAACAAGGATGTAAGCTATCGATCTGAGGATCACCGAACTTGCAGAGCTCGAAAGATGGGTTACACAAAAGGTTTTGGCTTTGGGGTATATCATCAGTGTCCTGGCTCTTGCCCGGTGAGTATCCGGTAGCCATTTTAGTCATGATCGAGAAATAAAGATGGGAAGTTAAGAAGATGAAGAGAATTAGAGAGAAAGAATACCTGATTTGATTCCAGAGTGAAGATATAAATGAAGATTTGATCTTAAATGGTGGTTCAATCTTATCTCCTCCCTATAAAGCGTGATGATGGTTATAGCATATCCATCGATGACATTAGAAATCGCAACGACTAGTTATCAATCACAACGACTAATTCGCATCAAACGGAAATATGGCCAATCTGATTTACATCTTATTCCCCATATTTGGGGGTAATTTTTAGGGGAATAAATTTTATTGGACCCGGATCATGTATCCTGAGACCAGACCTGGATCACTTATCATTACTGAATGGTGCAGGGAGTCTGAGGATCAAGGATCCTTATTATTACTTATGATTTCTAACAATTGTTCTTTATGTTTCTAACGAATATGTGCAGGTTGTGGATGACGTGGACCAAGTCATAAGCTAGAATCTCAGTCAATATTTGTTGGAGATGCTGGACCTGATGAATTCCACTAACGTTCATGAGCTTGGACGTGGTCATCCTAGAATTTCGGCTTTAGTTGTTAGCTTAATTCAAAAGGGGTTGATCAAGTGTTAGATAGCAGATTCACGGTTACACACACACACACATACACATTCGTATACATTGCAAAACAGAGCTTTCACAACACACTTAGCAAACAATCGTTGTACCACACTTGATCAACATCCAAAGTTGTAATCTTTGTTGTGCAATATAGTTGATACTGATAACTTTCACTATCTGAGGTTTTTTATGTTGGAGATCTTCTAAAGATCAATGGTTTTTTCCTCATATAAATCTTTGTCTTCATCATTGTTTACATTTGACATTCGTTCATATAATTGCTCAAAACGTTAGCACTCTACCTCACAATCAAAGTTTAATTACATTATCCTCAAACCGAATTTTGACCAAAACACTAGATACGGATATCAGTTAGATATATTACCCTGTAAGATGAAATCCAGGGAATCTTGATATGGGAGTATATTCTGAGGTGGGAAACACTATTAAGTCAAGTTCTAAGACATTTAATTAACGTATCTCGGAGCAATTGAGAAATGTTGTAGAGGTTTAAGTGGACAAGCATATGGACAGTCTAAGTGAATTTGTTTAAACATAAAGTTTATCAAGATCAACGATACTAGTGATTTGTCTCAAAAACTGATATGATCCTCTAACACAAACTCACAAAAATGTCTATAAAAATGTTTGTACATAGCTTAAATTTCATTTCAGGATACCTCAAAAAGATTTTCGTAGTGTTTTAGCATCAACTTTGGAAAATACAAAAAAAATGTTTCTATCTTAGTTTTAACCACTGATGATGAAAAGCTGATATTCAAAGTCTAAAGTTATTAAACAAAATTTGAAATGAGAAATTGTTCTGAAATGATAAAGTTCACAAATTTGAAACTTACATTTGATAAATACATAACTTTGTTCACAAAGTGGCCAACCAAGATCATGCATTTGAGCTTAGTAGATAAATTAGATAATTAAGGTCATTGACTTGAACTTGGTTAACTGAGAGAGTTGATAAAACAGATAAAGTGATTAAAATTTGAAAATTTAGAAAATGATAAAAAAAAATTGTGTTTGAAAATCTTCAAGTTTGAATCTGAAATGTTTATTTGAATGTATATAAGAATGAACAGAATGCAGACTAATAGGAGGAGCAGATCAAAATGTTGTATAAAGAATAGGAAGCTCAAAGAAAAGGGGAGCATGCTAATATTCAATGTTTACAAGTCAAAGATCATGGTATGGAATTAAAAAGGAAACTATTGATGATATGCTGAACAAGCATGTTGAAGAAATTCAAGTATTACAGATATGAAGATCGTAAAAGACTCTAAAGCTTAGAAGAAAGAATCGATTACTATGGCAACATCCAAGGGGGAGACTGTTGATGCATATGTTTGTCGCCTACGTCATCGAATAGAATTGAGTCCGTAATAGGAGCATAAAGTTAAGTTAGAATTTGTATGTTGTATGATCACTTCGTACGAAGTGAAGTCGACTTCGTACCAAGAGAAGTCACTTCGTACGAAGTGAAGCCAACTCGTACGAATTGAACACCTTGCCTTGTGCGAATTGGATTTCCTATAAATAGGCTAGAGGTGTTAATGTTAGTTGTTGATGTAAATCGGACGCCAAAGCTCTTTCCAACTGTTTCTAGGATCTGTAACGTTTGAAGTATTAATGAAACAGTGATTAAAAGTGAATCTTGTTATTAATGTCACCTCACTCTAATATGAATTCTGTATGTATAAGACTAGGTTAGCAAATTAGTGCCTGAGCTATCGGATCAGACAATGGACCTACAAATTGTTATTTTCTAAAACACTTGGGTAAGAAAACTTCAAATATAAAATTGTCTCCCACACATACACGGTTCTTAGGGATACACTATGCTAAGTGGTTTAGTAGTAGTTCTAATAAGATGGTTACTAAAATGATACTTTAATGTATAGGTAGATGGCTTATAGGTCAGAAAGTGTTTTTGTACTATTTGTTTTTCAGACAATTTCTCTATGAAAATTGTGCTAAGTGTTGGTCTTATCATTACTTTTATCATTACTTAAGTATGTATTTTTTAACATTCTTAATTGTACACCTCTAATATGCATACATCACATATTTTTTACCAGTTCAGAAATTATTGCTATGTATATATTCATGTGTTTGCACTTCCTCTGGCACATATGATTTGATTATATCATTTCAATTGTGATTTGAAAAATATATGTATTATTTATTGATTTTATAATTTTGTTTTAGAATCATTACCACTTACTCAGCCGGTATCGTGATCTTCACTAGTTAACTTCAGTTAATCCCAGGTTGTATTGATTTGATCAAGTCTTAAGTTTGTTAGTTAATCTAAAGTTTTAACCTATTAAACTTAGGTTCGTCAATATTTTAAGCTCTAAAATCTATTATGATTGTATTTTTTTGTTTATTTCATACTACATATTCTTTTTCAATTTGTCTTTGTGAATCAACTTACTATTTATTTAGTTTTAAGCTTTAATTTTAAACTTTAGTATGCTTACACATCTTAATAGTAATTGCTATAAGTCAGATATTGTTTTAATTTGATCAAGTCTTAAGTCTGTTTAGTTAGTTTCCATCTATGTTGTATCAATTTCATCATGTAGCTTATACTAACCCAATATTGGTGGTGCCCTCTGAATAGACCCTTTAAAATGTTGTGTTAAAAAAATATAATTGACGAGATAAAAACAATTGTGGTGGATCTAGTGATTATCTATACTAAACGTCATAAAATAACTCTCTAGGACAAATTTGATATTTCACTTAATTTTAAGATACCTACTAAGGGCAATTTGGTATTTATTAATTTGGTATTTTTAACATAATTTTGTTATTTAATTCAATTTTGTATTTAAACAAAAAAAAATAAGCATGACTCATGCTATTAGTTATTTACCAATTCTTTTAAGTAATTTAGAATCTAACAAAAATCGAAACAAAGGATAAACAAACTGAAAACATATACAACGTTGTAAATGATCGACTCCGTCGCAACGCGCGGATTCCCCGCTAGTACATTAGTATATATTTTGTAATTAGACAATATTGGTATATGTCGGTCAAAAAAATTCACTCTTTGCCCAAAAGTATTGAACGGGGTTGACATATCCTAAGAGTGAGACATATCATGGGAGAGAGGTACATAAAATTTAAAATCAAATCATAATGGCGATTCGCTCTAAAAGAATAATATCTTACCTTAGCAGTTATGAAAATCAAATCAGATCAATTCCGTTAAACTATTACACCATTGCTAACATGTGCGCCAAAATTTCATCGCCCCCTTCTTTGTTAAGGGGCTGACTAGCGTGAGAGATAAGGGAGGTGGGGTTATTTGCAAACCAACCAATCATACATTTTCTTTTTGTTTTATCTATTTTTAGTTAAAGTCTTATTATCCACGTGGTATTGATATGTCGCCTTAACATGTACTTTTAGTTAAAACCACTACACTTAATCTTAAAATGATCATATTATTGAACCATGGTCTACCCGGATTTATTGGACTAAAAATCCGGATTGCACGACACTTGACTTTAAGATATACTTAGCTATTATATAAAAGTTAAATATCTACTATATTATGATTGTGTTAGTTATATACAAAAGAATAAAATACACTTGTATTACACATATTAATATATTGTAGAAAACCTAAATCATAAGTTTGTATAAAATCCTTATAAGTGAATGACTTATTATATAAAATACTGAAATAAAAGAAAAGTTACACTTTCAATTATCCAAATATAATTTTCTAAATTTTCACTTATATCTGGAGTCATGATAATCCATCTTAATATATACGGCTGTAAAACATAAAACACTAAAATATAAAAATAATGTTGATAAGACTGTAAAAAAAATTAAATAAATTATAATTTATGATGTTAAAATACAGATATCATCCTAATATAAAAATATTACATATTTAAAATATATATTATAAATAAAATATGTTCTTAAAAGTAGAACTAAAGTTTTTAAAACTATAATTTGAAGTGTCAAAACAGCATATTTAATTAATGGTCGGCATTTAAAATCTTCAAATTAAAATTTTATAATATGATATTACATATTTGTTTAGTATGATAATAAAATACTTAATGTAATAGAATAATATTTGATAGTTAAAAGATAATGTTATTAGAAAGTTTCACTAACGTTTTATGGTAAAAAAATTATTGATCTAAAATTGGGAGAAGTGATTTTTTACGTATAAATTAAAGTTGGGAGAATCGATTTCATTTTAACATGTAACATTCTTTAAAAATTGTTTTCAGAATAAGGATAAAATAGATACATTGTTTTCTTTCTTTATTTAAAAAGTATACGGATAACTTTTTAGTGGAAATTATTATTTAATTTAACAGCCCAAGTTAAAATCCCATCACCCAGAAAGAAAATAGTTTAAAGCATTTGGGTGATAGTTTAATTAGCTATCCAAAAATAGAACACCAGTATCATATAATTAGATTAAAAAAAATTGTAAAACCGTTTAACTGCTTAAGTGGTTCCCGGTTCAATCCATGCAAATTGTACTCACAGATTTACTACACTGGCTTCAATCTATGTTACACTTGCTTTTTTTTTTTTTGCTTTTTATGTTCATTGCTTAATTTTTTGCATTGTTTTTCAAATTCGTTAAAAAGAGGAAAAAACACTAGTTCTCATTTACATCTTTTTCAAATAAATTTCCAAGAGTATTATATAGTAAAATCATGTTTGTGTGTAACCAATAATGAGAATGGGCTCTTTTTGCTTGGTTTTGGGCGAACCCATCATGTTGTCAAAGATTGTTTATTTCAACCAAAAGAAAATCGTTTATGTAAACCAAAAGAAAATGAATCCACTAAGAACCAAGCGAAGCCCCAAGCTAGAGTGTAATGAGTCGAAGAGCTAGTTAGCTATTCGAGATTAGATCTTAAAAGCTCGAATCAGATCAAGTTTAAACAAGCTTAGGGTCAAGCTAATGAGCCCGAAACCAAGTTACACATACTAAACTCAGTTAGACTTGGGAGTTTAAATAAGTATATAGGAAAATAATATTTTGAGAAAAAAAAAACATAATGCAAGAAGAAAAAGAACAAAAAGTACAATGTTAAAATAATAATTAGTTTATAACTCCTCTCATTAATATCATTCTCTATCTATTTTTTTTAACAGCCAACAAAATCAACCCAAGCACTTTCGGGGTACCCACTGGACCAACCGCCGAGAGTAACCCGAGTCCACCACTAATTCTAGGGAAAACCTGGTAACCCATCCGCCCGTAGACACGATGGTGAAATTACAAGTAAAACCGGTTTGGCTCAAGGATCGAACCCAGGTTTCCCTAAGTTTTCTATCATTGCTCACGAGTGCCCCATTTTGCACCAAGTGTGAAAACAAAAAGTATAATGTTAAACAATAATTAGTTTATAACTCTTCTCAATAATTATTCTCTATCTAATTAATTAGGCAAAAGCAATATATCCTATACATATCGAACTTCATTCTACACTTTATCCTATACACATCGAAAATTGGTTTTTACCGTAAATTAGCTAGTTTTGAAAGGGTATATATTTAAAAATGAGTTATAAGTTAAATTTAGTTAGCTAATATAGGGGAATACATAAATTAATAAAGTTTGTAAATTTACTCATATGCTTTTACAATATCATTAAATACACATACTAAATGAAGCATTTTCATTGATTTTAAACTTATTTTTTCTATTCTTACAAAATAATTCTTCTCATTTGAACACTTCACTATACACACACTTGGTTATCACCCATGCATTGAAGTCGAGAAAATTATTTATATCACTTACTTATTATTAATGATTAATAATTAATCTATAATGAATATCTATAATTAATCTATATGGAAATTATTTATATCACATGGTTTGACAACGTACTAATATGTACGTTGAAGAAATGGTTCTAACCATTGTTTGGTACATACTTCTTCTAAATTGTGAAACAAGTATAGTACAAATATGTACGTATCTGACATTGAAGAATTAACATGTTACGTGATTACTGATGTATTTGTTCTTCATCGCATCATATGGTCACCCCTCTAGTACATGTGTGTATCGATTCCCATATGAAGTTGAAAAGGCATGTGAGGTGTGTGAAGTAGCTTTCAATCATTGATTTCACTTCATCCACTGGAAAACATGCAGCTGCATATGAAAATAAAATAGGCTAATGTTTCTACACTAAGGGACGAAATTACCGTTAATATTTTTTAATGCGTGAGATAATACCTCATCGTAATCACAAAAAATTTCAAACTTGTTTGGGCACAACGTGATTATTTCAATCAAATCACATGATATCATGCAACAGAAAACATTTTGAAAAAAAAAAACAAAACAAAAAACTTAAAAGATATATGAGTTAATTAACACTACATTACAACACGATCACGTTAAGAGTACAACTTTAATAGATAAAATCTCCCGTATGGCATCACTTTTAAGATAGGATTAAGATTTATCATCCAACGTACTATGAAATTAGGATTTTAAATCTACTGAACGATTTGGTGCCCTTATAATTTTACAAGTTCAACAACTTTGTTCAATGGCAGATCTAAAAAATCCGCATAGGGGTAACGTTTCAATGAAAATGGGTAACGAAATCAAAAAAAGGTTAAATTTTTCAAAAATTTACACTACCGTCGGAGCGGTAAGGGGCAACGTAGGTTACCTCTTCTATCACTCTAGGTCCGCCCATGACTTTATTAACATCCTTTGATCCAACATCAACCATAAATAAAACGTGCGAATCTTGAATTGTACTTCTAAACATATGCATCAGCAGCTTAGTAATACATTCATGTTTTCTCAAACACTCTAAATTAATTGAAATTGCCAAAAAGATGGTGGACAAGCAGCATCTTCTTCTATATGTTTCCTAATCCTTTATCTTAGTCTTGAGGGATGACGATGACAATTATGTTGATGATGCTCTTGAATCCATATTTTTAATAACCTAGAAAATATGTGAAATGAATAAGAGTGTAGAATTAAGAAGAAAATATGTGTGATATAAGAACATTGTAAAAAAACTATTATTATTATTATTTAACTTAGAAAAACCAACACCGGAAATAGTTGAGAACTAATATCTTTTTAATGCATTTAAATGCACTGTTTCTAAAGGTATAATCACATATATCCCCTATTTAAAACCATAATTATATACTTACCCAAACCAAAAATAAATTACAAAATTTCCAATTTTTAACAAAATGACAAATATACCATTTGAAACGTTTAATAATACTTACACACTTTTCATTCATGTCTCCCATCCCTCTATGACAATCTCCACCTATAAGTTTAGCGATCAACAAGTGACGAGTAGAATCCTAAAAACACGTGCTTTTTTTTTTATTTTTGCGATTAACAATTATATTTGGTATTTGACTCTTCATACTTCAACCCTAAATAAGACTAAACAAAAATGGTTGGTTTGTTCAGGTTTCATTCAAAGTATTTGTTTGTGTTACATTCAGGTTTGATTCAAGATTTCGTCAACATTGTTTTCACTGTAGGTTTGTTAAGGTTTGATTCAAGAAGGGAGATAGTAAAGTGGGTGCTCAAGTAATGTCACGTATGAGATAAAATTAAGATATGAAAGCTATTTTCTATTAGTGAAGAACTCATCAAGGAAACAATAATATTTTGACTTTCAAGAGTGTAACTACATTGACAAATACACACCACTATGATAATTTAAGGGTCATTTACATATATTCTTTTTCTAAAATTGTTTATTATATATTTACCCAATCTTTAAATTCAATTACATATTATCCCTTACTAAACTATATATATTACATATTTACCTATTTCATTAAATTTACTCTTATTAAATTACTATTTTACCTTAATCAATTTATTAAATAGTACCCAGTTTTATTAATGTATATATTTCTTAGTAATCAGTGAAACACAAATGAGAATGATGCCAACGAACAGCTGTGTTTCATCTAATTCTTAATGCGATATTGTTGTTTAAAAAGAAAATCCAATTCTTAATGTATATGAATACACAGATCGCACCTAATAAAGTTTTCCAATTTTGTTTATCCATGAATCTTCACCATCACCATCCACTGTTCACCACCACCACCAACCCTAACCCTAACATGACAACCACCGTCTACCACTCCATCGTACAAATCTCCATCACCGCTTACCACCGTTTACCATCATGTTCCTCTTGTTACCATCTTCATACAAATAAGGGAAAATATGTAATTAATTTTTTGGTTGGGTAAATATGTAATAAAGGGTTTTAGTAAGGAGAAATATGTAATAATCCCATAATTTAATGCAAGGGGCCTCAAATTATTATGGGGAAATAGAGATCTCAGTTTCTTAATTTGTTCTGTTGAGAAGAATGCTATGGAGCAATCTTTTATTAAGCTTTATTCCCATGAAAACTTCCAATTGATGCTTGATATGTATGAGCTAGAAAACGAATTAATCATGCATGTGACGATGGATAATAATGTGGAGACAAATTCAAACACACTAAGGTAAAAGATTGTTTTGATAACAATTTAACATCTTGTACACCAACTCTTTGTTTTGGTAAGAAGTGAGAGTAACGTTTTTTTAGTTTTTTGTTACATATGATTTTAAATAACATATCTTGGGTGAGTACGAAGTTTGTTGAATCGTTGAAAATCGAGCCGAAGTGAAACACAATGAAGTTTGGAAGTATTACTTGATGAATGTGGTTGCACTTGTCGGATTTGACAACTTAAAGGTATCTCATGTCTGCATGTGACTGCTTTTATTGCTTTCAATAGAGATGTAAACTTGGACAAATATGTTGATTCGTATTTCACAATCGAGAAATTTAAAGCGGCTCATGCTCTAGAAGTTGCTTTGATGCCTGCAAATGATCAGTGGGTACACATAGATACCGAAGAGAAGATATAATTGCCTACTATTAGACGTTTGCCGGGAAGATCAAGAAAGAATAGTATTAAACCACATGACGAGCCCAAAAAATACATAAATGTTTGTGTTTGGTGAGTATGAACACCATGAAAAATACTTGCAAAAATCCTGCTTCTCAAGATTCCAACCAACAAGTAAATGAGGATGAGGAAAGAATAAACAAGCTAATCAAAGTTGAGTAATTGATTTTTTCAGTATTGTAATTCGTCATAACATTGGCATTTGTTTTTTTGGATTTTAAGATTGTTCACATTGATTTTTGTAATACCCCAATCAATGAAAAAAAATATTTGGGTGACACGTTAGATTGTCCAATAGTACATGATCAAACTATTAAACTTTAAATATTCATTTATTCCAATTAAAATATCCAACAACCAAATCAAAAGACAACTTGTTCATGTAACAAAATAACAACCCAAATTAAATAAAAACTAAGTCCAAGCTCCTAAGTATGGAAAGATTTGGAATGGCATCAAACATGATTACCTGAAACATTGTAAAAATCAAGTGTCAACATCGAGAAGTTGGTAAGTGTGACAACCGGCAAAATATCAGGTAATTCTATACAACTTAATCACTGAATTAATATACAATTATGTGCATTAGACTTAATTATGTAACAATTGAGTTTCATAAGTCTAGAAATCCCAAGAAATGCATTTACATTTGCATAACACATAATCGTATTCATCGTGTCGCGATGCGATAAAAACTATTTCAGAAACAGTTGGTAGATTATTCGGTTACACTATTCATGCCAAGAGAGTTCCGGTACTCCCTGCTCTATGAACATCAATTATAGGACATTTAATCAAGCCTAACATCAAACATATACTAAATCCTAACAAGGAAAACAAGTATACAAGTTATGCTTTCCGGAAAAATACATAAGCATTTAATTTGTCCGACCCAAGCCATAAAGTTGCAATTTGCAATAAACCGGTTAACAATTTCATAATTGGTTGGAATATATATGATCAATGGATGATGTAAATCATCATGATTGATATCAAGGGCATTTTATATGCCAAAAGGTTACTTAAACATAAATCATCCAACATTGCTTCATAAATAATCATTAACGGATTATTTAACATTGTTTAACATCCTAACACTAGTTTAATTTATTAAGCATCCTAATTAAACCCTAACTACATAATACTTACAATATACAAACCTTTCATGCTTAAACACTCAAACAAAATTCATAGCAACGCAAGATCCCCCCTCCCCCCACCCTTAAAGGGAACGGTTTTAGGGAGGGCCCCACATTGCCTCCCTTGTTGTCTTGGTCAAAGTCAAAAGAAGCTTAGTCTTGATATCCAAAGGGTCTTGAGGTATTATAAAGGATTAAACTCCTTATCCTTTCACTACCACCAACATTTTCACTTTCAAAACACAACACAAACTCTCTCTTCCTATCTCCGTGTTCGACATCATCATCATATCATCCTCCATTTTCAAGTTTCTTTCAAGTTTCATAAGGGTTGCAAGTGTATACAAGCTTGGTGATCATTAAGGAAGCTTTTATCCAAGACTTGAAGCTTTTCATCTTCTTTCTTTTCATCAAGTGACCTTCCCTATCCTTGTGCTAGTTGTAAGGCTTCACAACCTTCCATTCTACTTCTTATCACATGTAGATTCAAGAAGTACAATTTGATCATGCAAGAAGCCTTGTTAAAAATGAATGAAAACCCTAAAAGAAAACATTAAAATCTAAACGATATTAGTTCTTGTTAGTGTTGATCTTGAAGTTGATGAACTAGTATACTTGTTGGAGTTGCAATTTGATGAGAAAAATAGATCTAGTATGATGTATGAACTATTATATGTGTAAATAAACTTGTTATGAAGTTGATGATATTGGAAACTATAATAAAGCATTTTAAGGTTTATGAAGTTTTGTATAAAGTTCATGTTTTTTGGTCTTGAAAGTGTATAAAAGTTGTTTAATATATAGTTGGTTAAAAAGTGGATGAACGTGAAAAGTTGTTTTCTTAAAAGATCTAGTATTTTTTTTAAAGTTCATGATCTAGGTTGTTGGAAAATATATAGAAGTTATTCTTGTTAAGTTGAAATGTTGTTGTTGATGATTTTTGGACACTTGTTGATGATTATGATAAAAGGAAAAACATGATATTTTAGGGGAAACCATGCCAAAATTTTCTAAAAATATAAGTTGTGATTTAACATGGTTAATGTTTTGGTCAAAAATCTGATTAAGATAATGTAACCAAATCTGATTTGTGAGGTAGTGTGCTTGAATATTGGACAATTGTGTAATCGAATATGAAATGTAAATGACAATGAACACAAAGATTTATACGAGAAAAAAGTCCTTGATCTTTAGAAGATCTCCGGCATTAAAACCTTGGGTGATGGAAACACTGATCACCAACTATATTGAACAAATAATGTTAAAATCAATCCAACTTCAGATGATGGAGCTCAATACAAGTGTTTGCTAGTGTGTTGAGAGAGACAGAGAGTTTTCAAATGTTCTAAGTGTGTAGGTTGCTAATTGTGTCTAATGAGCTTATCATCCCTTTCATATAATTAGAAAACTCTAGCTAACTAACTATATAAAAAAGGTGCAAGTCCCCCATGTTGGTCCATAACGGCTACTCTATATCATGCACGTGCTTTATTTGAAGCATATTCAGTGAGATTCCTTCACAGACTAAGTCCACGTCGCCCATTACCTGCATATAAACTTTAGAAACATAAAGAAAAATTGTTAGATAACATAAGTAATAATAAGGATCCTTGATCCTCAGATTTCCTAACCATCCGCTAAGGATAAGTGATCCAGTCTAGGTCTCAGGATACATGATCTAGACTTAATATAACTCATCCCCTAACAATTTCCCCCAAATATGGCGGATAGATATGAATCAAATCTGTCATATTTCCATTAGATGCGGACTAGTTGTTGTGCATGTAACTAGTCGTTACAAGTTCTGACATCATAGATGGGATAACTGTAACAATCATCATGCTATATAGGGTGGAGATAGGATTGAAAAACCATTTAAGATCATAGAATCCTCATTTAATCTCCATTCTGGAAACAAATCAGGTATTCTTCTCTCGCTAGTCTTCTCTTTCTAACTCTTCATCTCCTTTGTTCCGATCATGGCCAAAATGGTTACTAGATCTTTATCGAGCAAAAGCCAGGATACGAATGGTGTACCCCAAAGCCAAAACCTTTTAACGAATCCTTTTCAGAACTTTGCAAGTTAACCGATCCTAAAATCGAAAGTTTATACACTTGCTTCCCGCCGGGAACTATCTTTCATCCCTTTGATTCTTTATGGAAGAACTACATTGCTTCACCCGTTTGGGTGTGCTTCCCTGCTTTACCCTTCCTTCTCGGCTATACCTATCCTTTCCCTGACCTAACTCAATGATTCTTCACCCTTACCTGCATTAGCTACAGCCACGCAATGCCCATGCTTTGGAGGGTCTTGCATACGATTGAGCGGATTAGTAGCAACGAAGGAATCGATTTCAATCTCTCTGAACTCTCCTACCTTTACTCTCTTGTCACCTATGGCTCTCACTGGTTCTTATTCAAAGCTAAACCCCATTAGCCTCTTCCCATCCTTAAGACTACTCAGAATGATTCCACAATTGAAGAATCAATTCTTCTTTTTGCGAAGGGATTCTATTCCACCAGGGATAGTCTGCCCAAAAAGTGGATCTTGAAGGATATGATATAGGATCCTTAGATAACCACTGTAGAGAGTTGTAATATTATTGCTGACTTATCCTTTTTTTCTCTATTTGCACGTAGTGACATAGTTTCCTTGCCTTGCCAATCTACCCAGTATTAAAGAAAGAATTGTTGAGTTCTAGGCTATCAATTCAACAATCAGGACATTCAAGCTAAGGTAAAAGAGTCAGAAAATAATTCCTCCACTTCCTACACGATGTCAAGTAAGTACTTGCATATATTTGTATAATGTAATTATATATTGAAATATATTGAGTGAAATAATAAGACTTATCAGTTTATTTTTAGAACAGGTGCCCCACGATCTACCAGCAAATCAACTTCCAAGTTTGGTCTGGACGACACTGACAGCATGATCTCTCCTCGTACCATCAAGAAGGAACTGGCCAAGGGCCAAAGCCTGCCGAAGCCGAAGACGGTGACCACCAGGACCAAGGCTGGGTCTAAATGGAAGAAGCCTTCTGAGCCGGAGGAGGATAGCTTCGAAGTTGAACTACAAACTCATGAATTTGTCACTGAGGTAAGGATCCTTGATCCTCATAGGTAGTCTTGTATGTAGTGAAGGATCACTGATCCTGATTTCTTCTGTCTTGTGATTTGTAGAGGTTTGTCCGCCTGAAGGCTCACCAGGAGAAAAGCCTTGCCAAAGCTGAGGGGAACTTGGCTGGTCTCCATTCCATTGCTGCCGCCAAGGATAAGGCCATATCAAAGCTGGAGAAGGAGAAGAAAGGTCTGGAGGAGCAGTTGCTGTTTACCGAGGTCAGGATCCATGAAGCTACATGGTTGCTACAGATGAGGCCAAAGTTTGTGTTGCTCGTGCCATCCTACATGCTAGGATTAAAATAGCCCAAGAGGTTATGGATCCTATCTTTGATCGATCTGCATGGGACGTGGCTGGCTGGAAGCAGGCTCTTCTTGAGCTTGGTGGTGTTGCTGAACTAGAGTAGGTGCGGGCTTTGGAGTCTAGTCCGAGTGGGGTGAAGGAGGTGACAGGTGGTGAAGCCGGAGGTGAAGCTGCTAAAATGGGCGATGAAGGATATTGATGCTTAGGCCCGAGCCCAATGGTTTGTGTTTTTGTTTTGATGGTGTTTTGGTTTTGAATAATTATGGTCTGTAATAATCTTTGAACAATAGCTTTAGGTTTAAGGATCACTGATCCTTCTGACATGAGATAGGATGACAAAGGTGGAGGGATCCTCTATTTAGGGGATGAAGCCTTTGTTATCCTGCTCTTTAATTTCCTGCAATTTAAATTTCTGCACAAAACTCTTAATCGTTAGGTAGCCGATCCAGCCTGGGTGGATGGTCCACGTTTTTTGCTGGTGAAATCAAGGTCGGGCACTTTTGATAAATATTGATAGGTTTTAATAATATTAATCTTTTGACTATGCCTGGTGTTGTACATATATCTTTAAAGTTTTGGCTTGATATGCTTATGTCTCCATATTCAAATAGATTGTTTGTGAAGATCATCAACTTTTCTTTATAAAGACTTAGAAAATCTTAGGTTGTTATAAATTTGCTAACAAAAAGTTTTAAAGAAAACCCGATTGGATATGAATCATATATCCTTAACTGAAAGGTTTAGAGTGTAATAAATAAAACTAAAGGGAAAACATACCAGGATCCTTTAAATTTATCATAGTATAAACACACCAATGAAATTAGTTAGAGTGTAAGTATCCAGGATCCTTTCTTAATAGATCTTGTGAACCCTTAACGCTTCAAGAACCTACCAAGATAAACTTGGGACTAAGCTAAACAAACTGGGACAAGCCCAAAAATTCTAGGGTCTGGCCCAAACTGGAGACAAGCCCAATGTAAGTGACATGAAAATGCAAAACCTTAGCTAATGTGAAAATGGTAGAAACCTTAGGATAACGGATGTATGGTACGTCTACCATTTTACTTGAGATCCTACATATGGCCAACAACAATGAAATTGTCAGCCGCTAAGCGTGTACTAGTCTCATTGCCTCGAACAATACTTGGATAAACGTGTTCTACTGACGGGGTGTCAAAACCCAATTCGTGTGAAAGGTGAAAACCTTTAAACCTTAGAAGGTATAAGATACCTTAAATGTGGGAGAGAGGAGGCCAACCGTTTAGTCCTCTATTAATGAAGTTAAAAGTTTCTGTAAAAGCTTAAAACTTGGTGAAATTGGATGTTAAGTATCTAACATCCTTTTCTCATAACAAATTAAGTATGTAAAATAAAAGAAAATTAAAGTAAGAGGTTACCTAAATAAGGATCCTCTACCCTTGAAGGATCCTTGATCCTTGTCTAATAAAATATTTCTTCAGATGGATAACATTCAAAGCCATGGTAAAAGATCACCTTCCATGGTTAACAAGCGGTATGCCCCTTTTCTAGCCTCTTCTTCTATCCATTTGGAGAAGTAGTCGGTCATAGCTAGCATAAATATTTTTCCACCTAGTGCCTTTGAAAGTTTGCCTACTATATGCATTCCCCATTTCATGAATGACCAAGAGAAAATTATAGGAATAAAGGCACTGCTGGTTGATGTGGGATATTGCTATGTCTTTGGCAAACGTTTCACTTCCTTGTGTAGTCTATTGCGACTTTCTTAATTGTGGGCCGGAAGTACCCTGTTCTAAGGATCCTTTGAGAACAATGCTCTGCCCCCAGTATGATTTTTGCAGTCTCTTTCATGAAGATCCTTTAACACCTCTTGAATCTCTAGCTCCTCAATACATTGCAAATAGGGACCCAAAAGGGATCTTTTCTATAGAGTGTTATCCATTATAGTGAACTGAGATACCTTGACCCTAAAGGCTCTAGGATTCTTTCATGTAGGGATCTCTCCATTCTGGATAAACTTCATGATAGGAAGGATCCAGGATCCTGGATTTTGTTTAGAATCACTGGATGTCATTGACGTATCCTTCACTACCTCCATCACGTCATTCTCCTCAATAGTAGGAAATAGGATGTGAATAATAGGTATTTTTATGTCTTCTAGAATCTTTAGGGTTGATCCAAAATTTGCCAAGGCATCTGCCCAAGCATTTTCTTATCTAGGTACACACGTTATACTAAAGGAATCGAAAGCATCTGCCCAAGCATTTTCTTCTCTAGGTACACGCGTTATACTAAAGGAATCGAAAGCATTTGCGAGTTTTTTAACAATTTCCAACTATTTGATTAATTTCTCACCTTTCACAGCATATGAGCCATTATAATGGTTAGTAATTAGTAGTAAATCTATGTGAATTTGAAGATACATGACCCTCATTTGTTTAGCTAATTGCAAACCTGCTATCATGGCTTCATATTCTGCTTCATTATTAGTAGTCTAGAATTCAAAGGCAATGGTCTGGGTATTATGTCCCCTTGTGGTGATTTTGCTAGTATCCCTAATCCAGTTCCTTTCATATTTGAGGCTCCATCAGTTAAGAGTATCCAAGGATCCTTGGTCTCTCCAAGTTGTTGAACCTCTAATTCAGCTTCCCTTTGTAAATCACTACTGAAATCAGCCACAAAGTCAGCCACAAAGATAGCAGTCCTTGGTTCATATTTTATATCATATTTTAACACCTCGTAAAAATCGTGTCCAATAGTATAGTGACACGTATTGTATTTTAAATGTAGTCTATTGAAGACTAACAAGGACTAAAGGTGTCAACATGCTCAAACTAATCCTCTGAGTGACTATCCGATGTCAACATGCAGCCTCTATGTCACACCCCCATGTAATCCCTTCACATCAGAGCGGGGCGTGACCTGAATGGTATCCTCAATGCACAGCAGAAGCAAACGTGATGGCTAAGATTTCTAGTAACTGAACGCCCACTAATTACTCAAATCCCCATGGGTTCCACTATTCCAACCATGCCATACTTGTAACCATAACCTGAGAAAGAACATGCGAAAAATCAACATAAAGTTGGCGAGTTCATAGTTTGTTTGTTTTTGTTTCAAATGAGTCATAAAACATTTAAAAGCCTTGCATTCGAAAAACCGGTTTGTGGGATCATAGTATCCCAAAGCGTTTGAAATGTCATATCTGTATAACAATATTGAAATGTTTTCCATGTTGTTTGCAAATCCATGCATATAACTGTTATGTTTATAAACCGGTGATAAAATGTTTTCAATCGTATCTATAAATAAACCGGTATTGAAATGTTTCCTGTTATCTTTGTAAACCGGTATTGAAACGTTTTCTGTTATCTTTGTAAACCGGTATTGAAATCGTAGTATGTAGTTTTCCTATGGTATCTAAGGATCTGTCAGTGTGTAGCTAATACACTGACCTATGTGCCATAAGTAAGTAACCAACCCGAGACAACTTTGACATCATTGGGATCACAAAAGCACTCCTAACCGGTTAACTTACCAGGAGTGGAGTGTGTCTCAAACTCGATAGATCTATACCTTTTGCACCTAGGTCACTACGTGATTAATGGTTACTATTGTCATCATCCTACTTACGCATAGTGATCTGTTATAATCTAATCCCATAGCTACATACCAATTGTTATAAATCTGTGTTCTTGAGCCTAGCCCATGTTTTCTTGTTATTGGACCTAGCCCATGTTTTCTTGTCATTGGGCCTAGCCCATGTTTTCTTGTCATTGGGCCTAGCCCATGTTATAAATAAAATTGGGGCCTCGCCCCTAGTTGTGACTATGACAATCCCGTCACTAGTCATAAAACTCATGCATGTTTCGAAAAGCTTTGTATAGCTGTGAAAACCGGTAAGTTTAGCATGAACCTTTCGTAAACCATTTGAGTTCGTTGAAATCTGTTTGTAACATGGTTTAGAAATATATGATTTTCGTTCATCGAAACATTGTATGCTTTTGCAAAACTTGCATTTCTTTCCACCCCCGAAAACATTTATAAAAATGTAAAACGGTAAAAAGTGGGGGTTATGAACTCACCTTGATTTCCTTGTGCAAAGCTAGCTTAACGTGATTCCATAACGTCTCCACGACTTGACTTGCTAGCATGCAATCTAGGGTATTTCTAAAACGGAATAACTTGTAAGTTTCTAAATATAACGTAGCTATACTACGTGTCACCGAGCTCTACCGTTACTAATACGATTCTATAAAATTGTCATTGTCCTAACTCGGTTTACCAACCTATGGTTTTCTTAGAAACGATTCTGTTTTTCGAGCGACTTGAAATATATGTTTACATATAAACATGACTATATTTCATGAAATCGTATTTAGTCGTCATGTACGTCGACGGATAATAGTACGACTCTTCGTAGTTTTCGTAAGATATAATGTATATATACTCGAAAATATATCCGTATAGATAATACATTTTGTATTCGCGTGATAGTCTTGCGGTATCGTGTCGCACTTCGTTTAGGCGTTGAAATCGAATATAATCAATATATATTATTGTTATAAATTCCTTCGAAAGTATTCGCAAGTGTTCGCGTCATCGACGTTTGTAATAAATATAACTATATTTATTTTATAAAAGTATTCAAACTCTCGACATTCGAATATATATAATTATATTCGTGTTATACGATTTCCGAATTCGTTCGTTTGAAATAATGCGCGCCTTGTATTCGTCTTGTAAAAGCGTTCGGAAATCTTGGCGTTTCGAAATAAATATAAACAATATACTTATTTTTATAACATCGTTCGAATATTTTATCGATGTTTGAAATCTAGTTTCCGAGTTTCGACTTTGAATTAAACATAAATAAATATTATTTATCTTGTAGTTGATTGCCGAACGTTTGTTATCTTGAAATCGCACTCGTGGAAAGGTTGTCGGATCGATTTGTAGGCATCGTCAAACTAAATATATATTAATATTTATTTTATACTTTTCGCTTGAATCGGGCGCTTTGCCTTTGAATTTTAATGTGTTTTGTATCGCGTATTTTGACGAAAATCGGGCAGAGTTTCCTCTGTTTTCGGATGATCCCGACAATACTAGTTGTCGATTTAATTATCAAAAACGTAATTGTCAATATAACAACATATATATAGTACTTGTCGAAATCAAATATAATGTTTTGCCGATTTAATTTTTGATTTATATAATATCGCCGGTTTGATTTTTAACTAATATCTTTTACGCGAATTTTGTACGTCATAATTATTGTTATTTTTAAACGTTTTGGCGATATGTAATCGTTTAACGGGTCGGGTCGAGCTCGGTTTCGCGATAATTATTAATAATATTTCTATACTAATGTAATTAAAATTTCGCGTCATAATTAATTTTTACCGAGTCTCGCGTTGACTCATTGACCCGACAGTTGACCAGTTGACCGGGTTTGACCAGCGTTTGACCGCATTGACCGTGTTGACTTTTGTTGACTGAACCGAACACCAAGCCGAGACCTGAAATAAACAATTAAATATTCAAACTGAACCGAAGACAAACCCAAATTGAAACGAACCGGAAATACCGAAACTGAACCGGAAACCCGTTGACTATTGTTTTGACTAGGTTAACCCGAGTGAACCGAAACACCCAAACTTGAACCGGGTCGAACTGAGTCGACCCGAGTGAACCAGAACTGAACTGAGTGTAGCGAAACTGAAACCTTGCTGAACCGAACTCGAACCTTGAAACACGAGCCGTGACCCGAGCCGCTGACTGAACTAGAGCCAGAGATGACTGAACCAAACGGAACCAACTCAAACCACCTCCGCTGCCGACTTTTATTTTTATAATAATGTATAGTTTTTTATTATGTTTTATTTAATATATTATAATAGTTTATTATTATATTTACTTTAATACTATTTTTTTTCTTTTTTAAAATCATAATTTCCTTTATCATTTTTATAATATTTTTTTCTTTTTTAAACATATATTTTAGTTTATTGATTAATTTGATACTTATTTGATAAATTACTTTATAACTTTTTTTCTAAAAACTTAACTACGTAGTTGTGCTTGATTTTTTCCCTGACATTCTGTTATAAGTTTTGTTAAAAATGAATATATTTTGTTAATTAATGCGGATAAATAGTAATTTTATTTTTAAAATAATGTATAGTTTTTTATCATGTTTTGTTTCATATATTATATTAGTTTATTACATATTACTGTAATAACATATTTTTTCTTTTTTAAAATCATATATTTCCTTTATCATTTTTCTAATAATTTTTTTCTTTTTTAAACATATATTAATTTATTTATTAATTTGATACTTCTTTGATAAATTACTTTATAACTTTTTTTCTAATATGAGTCGGAAAACCACAGCCAAGATCTGAACGGAATGAAACCCGAACCAAAACTGCACCATGTGAACTGAAACCCGAATCAAGAACTCAAGCCGACATAACCACCACCATTTCCGCTGGCGATCGGCCCCAGCACCGCCGGTGGCGGCTTGCTCCACCGCCTGCCGCCGTTCGAATCCCTCAACCGAACAACAACACAGCCGTCGCCACTCTTAGTCGATCGAAACCCCTGTTTGAAACTGAACCCGAAAGATACCCATAATAACCCCACAATCACCGCCATTTGATCGGTCCTAGACCGCCGGCGGAGGTCGCCGCTGCTAAACCACCACCATCGCCGCCACTACGGATGTCGCGGCTCAGCCGCGCCGCCGCCTCTTTCTTTCTCCCCGATCTCTCTCTGATCTGATCTCTCTCACTCTACCAGTCTCTCTCTATCTGCGTATATATGTAGGGGTGTGTGTGTATTAGAAAGGAAAAGGGGTGTCGGTGTATGCGTGTGTAACCGGAGAACACGACCGGAGTCGCCGGCCGGTGGTCACCGGAATCCGGCGACCGGTTCAGAGGGAGAGCAGGGGATTTTTTTGGTGTGGGGGCTAGGGTTTCACAAGAAGAAATGAGGGGATTTAGGGTTAGTTTTGTTTATATACTTAGGGTTTTCGTTTAGTGGGTCGTGCCCAAAGCCCGTTAATGTTTTCAAGGCCCAAACATATCCATGGCCTATTTTTGAACTCGAGTTTTTTTGTAAAATGTTATAAGACGTTAATTTGGAGCCGAGAATGCTTAAAATTTTAGCGGAGGTCGGGTTTTTGCCGTGTAATCCGTTCGTTGCGTTAAAAATCGTGTAATTGCCCTGTTTGTCGTTTCTGATCCGTTTTTCGTTCTGGTTTCAACCGCGAGTATCAAAATTTGAAAACAAAGCCAAAATATATCGTAATATATTAATATCGAGGTGTAACTCGAGTCCGTTGCTTCCGTTTTGTTGTCGGTGAGTTCCGGTTTTCCACGTAACTTCCGCGTTGTGCTTTGCGACGTTCAACGATCCAAATTTATCACATAATTTTAACTGTATGATAAATACAACTGCAAAATTCGTATTTATAGGCGTTGTCAGTATTTGTTCGGCATCAATTCGCTTATCGTTCAATTTCGCGTTTAGAGTTCTTGATTATCGCCAATTCGCGTAACGTGAATAATGTAGACGTTCCTAGGCTTTCCAAAGGCTTGATCGAGTAAGTTACGTCTAATTACGCTAGTTATAATGGTTTTATTGTTCATCACACGCTTAATTACAACCGGAAACTGCCGGTTGCCACACTCTGAGTGACTGATATGTCAACATGCTTAAACTTGGCCTCTGAGTGACTGATATGTCAACATGCCCAGCCTCTGAGTGACATCAGAGTCAACATGCTTATAGTGGGCCTCTAAGTGATCCTTTACGAATTCCTAACTCACATACGTACCATTTGATGGACGAGAGGGTTCAGTTCTATAAATATGTGAAAATTGGATAATGGAGGGATTAAAAGTGTCAACATGTTAATTTATACCTCTGTGTGACCTTTTAACCAACCGAGAGCTCAACAATGTCCGGGCATAATCCCGGGTATGCCAAATATTGGCTACGGAGGGCTAAATATGCTAAAAAGGTGTTTTAGATGGTTTTTAGGGTGTTTTATAAGTTGAGGGGCTAAATGTGGCAAATTTTGAAAACTGACATGGGGCACTCACGGGGCGCGAGAGGCAAGGCCTTAGCCTCTCGCGGGGCGCGAGAGGCCTGTATCTGTAGAAAATTAACTTGGCCAGCATACAAAGGTGCTAAAAACTATTAAATCGAAACCAGGGACTTTTAAACAGCTATGCCATGTTTTAGGACACTTGTAAGCTCCCTCTTACACCCCTTAACACCTGACATCACATCCTTCAAGCTCTCCAACTATAAATAGTTGCAAAGGTTCAACCTTTGAACTTGCACCTTTCTCATTTTCAACTCTTCTCCCTCCTCTGGAAGTTCCTAACTGAAAGGAGCATCCAACTTAGTTCTCTTGCGTTCTAGGAACCTCTTGTAAGTGTTCCCCTTGCTTTTGTATTTTCGTTTATAGGCTTTTATAGCCAAAAGTCAAGCGTTTTATAGAAAACGCCTTGACTTTCGGTTAAGACCATTATGGTCCAGCCATTGTTCGTAACGAACATGGTTAAGTGATCATAATAAGGTAGGTGTTAGTCCCTATAAAGGGCACCTCCTGAAGATCACGTTTGCTAGACGAATTGACGGGTCAAAGTTATGAGATTAAAAAGTCAAACATGCCATTTTTCGGAAAAAAATTATAATTGGATCTTATATATGTTATGAAACCTGTTTTGACACTTAAACAAGTTGGTAATAATTATTAGAACATGTAAGAACATGTTCGGCTTGTCAATTTCAATTCTAGGGTCGGTTCACAAACGAAAGTCGTGAAGTTTGACTTCTACTTTGACTTTTGATTCTGACCCGATTAGGATTAGTTAGCTACTGATCTAAGGTTTCATTATGCTCGTAAAATAATGTAACATAACCCTCTGAGGTTATATTACATGATCATAATCAGAATCTGAGTTTATGCGCAAGTTCCATAATTATGCCATTTTTTACTAAAATGTCATTTTTGCATAAAAACATGGTTTAAATAAACTTGAAAATGAGTTTCCTACTGATGTAATATTTTAAGTAGGATTATTTGGGATGTTAAACCAGATATAAACTGAGTTTACAAGAAGGTCCTTCTATTATGTCGATAAATAACGATTAAGCCCTTGTGACTCATAAAATGGTTTTAGTCAAATATTTTCACGGTAAATCTTTTACCTACTGATATGTTATATTAAATAATATATTTAAGACATTTTAATCTGACCTTAACATCAGCTTTCATTAAACATCGCATAAAACGTCATTTTACGACATAAGTGCCATTTCGGCGCATAGTATGGTTTTAAACCATATTAATTGACCAAGACTTGTTACCTACTGATTTTAAAACTTATTTTAAACATTTTTACGGTAGGTACATATTATAAACTCAGAATCCCAAATAATTTATAAACTATGTGTAAAATGACCAAAAGCCCCTTCGGTGTAATTATATTCATGTTCCTTTTATACGGTAGGAAATTACCGAAACGCCCTTATGAGGCATAGTTTCGCTTTAAAATCATAACGGGCATAAAAGTTGATATTCCACTGATATTACAACTTACTTAAAGTGTAATGGCATATAGGACTTATCCATGACTTATCCAGTTACCAGATATCGTTCATATGCGTACGGTTAAGCATATGTAACTAGTTTACGAAAATTAACCAAAACGGGTCTAACCTTGTCATTTAAGTCTCAAAATCCAGAATGTTTATAGTTTATCCATATTACACAAGTCAAGGTACTTGTTGGGATTAAACTACATTCTATCCAATCACCGCTTAATCAAGCGTTATACGTCTTGATCCTGTACACTACACGGTCTATGACTTAAATAAACTGTTAGTAATTAATTGGTTAGTTTATGCCATAATCCATACTAGAGACTTGCCGGTAAATGATATCTGCACTTAGTACTTTTGTGTACGACTGAGTTATATAAATTAAAAGAAGACTGGCTCAGGTAAATACGCTCGACTTATTTCTCCTATACGGGCTTGGGTTACGGTAAATTATTACCGCTTGGTCGGAAATGGGATCAATCGAATGCGGATAGTGGCTGCATATTCTGTTTTAATCAGTTTTGTTTGATAACTTAAACATCGGGGGTTAACTACCGTGTCCTGGATATCCTCGGCTCATTACAATAGAAATGGCCACGATCTTAGCGCGGGTATAGGCATACACCCGATAGACGCTCAAAATGCATTCCCACAAGGTTTGGAAGAATTGACTCCTTCGTGAGTCCAAAGTGTTGTGTACGTTAATCATGTCTCGGTCTCCGTACCGGGCCCTGTATGTACGGACAAACATGTAAATCTGTTAACAAGGTTGGACGGTCAACTTTCCCAAGTTATAAAAAGATTTTGTGCTGATATGCACTTAAAACATTTTTTGAAATGATTTCAAAATGAGTCAGTTGGGTGTATTTACTGGCAAAATCTGACGTATTTTCAAAATACTAAGCTTGCAAGTACAATACGAAAATAGGTTGGAAGTGCTTGGTAGTGATAGAGGATCTTGCAAATCCTAGGTCTGCCCAAAGTCTGTTTTATATTCTTTCTTTGTACATTTTATGATCCACCTGTGGATCTTCTATTACAAGCCTGTATATTATTTAGTATTTCGAACATTCGGTTTGTAATAGTAATTTTACTCCAGGACTTCCACTTTGCTGTGTTTAATTGACTATGGTGATTATCAACTGACGTCACGATACTCCCTACCCGGGCCCACCGGTGTATGGATTTGGGTTGAAAATCCGAGGTGTGACACATATGCACTAAGCTTGACTACCCATTTTGCCATCCTACCTGACATTTCCCGTTTCCTAAGAACATTCTTGATTGGAAAATTAGTTTTCACAATAGTACTATGAGTTTCAAAATAATATCTAAGTTTAATGGAAGCCATGATCAATGCAAGAATTAATTTCTCTAAATCACAATGCGTAGCTTCAGCATCAAGAAGGCTTTTACTTACATAATATACAGGATATTGTTGGCCTTCATGATCCTTAACTAAAACTGCACTTACCACATTACTTGATACCGGTAAGTACAAGGATAATGGTTCACCGTCCACTGGTTTCATCAGAGGTGGTGCTGAGGATAGATAATCCTTAAGAGCTTTGAGTGCGGCTTCATGTTTCTCTGTCCACTCAAACTTCTTGTTCTTCCTCAGGATATCATAGAAATCCTTGCACTTTTCTAAGGACTTTTAGATAAACGTGTTTAAAGCTGCAATCCTTCTCGTCAGCCTTTGGACATCTTTTACACTAGTAGGATATTTCAAGTTCATAATCGCCTTTATTTGCTCAAGACTGGCTTCAATTCCTCTTTTTGTCACTATATAACCCAAGAATTTCGAGCTTTGATGCCAAAAAGGCATTTGAAGGATTCAGCTTCATGTTTTAGTGATCAAGGATGTTGAATGCAACTTCCAAATTGTTGATACACTCTATGTCTGTCACTTGTTCTTAGTTACGTCTATAATTGTACGGTCTATGTACACTGTGTCTGTATAGTTTGGTCATGTCGACCAAATCAAGATATCATCCTATCTTGGTTTAGTATGATGATTAGATTGTCTGTGTAAAACAGTTGCACGTGTGCATACTGTTAAGTCTTGTGCACGTCATGTCTGTGGAACGTTCTCCAAGAAAAACACTTTATGCGAGTGGGAATACTTCGTGCGAGCAAGACATTGCTCGTACGAGTCACCTGCCATTCGTACTAACGAATCCACCTAAGCAAGTATCATACATGTTTCGTATAAGCTAGTTGATGCTCGTACGAACCAACTTGTTTGTACGAGTATCTTTGGAGTAGTTCTTCGTATCTTTTGGTGTTTCGTATGTCCAGCAACATACTTCATAGAGTTGCTGAGCATGGACACTATATAAGCAGACATGCACTCCTCAGTGTAACATCCGTCAAAAAACGGGTTTTCCAAAACCCGCTTCGTTTATTAACCGAATAGTCAGTCAAAACTTTCGCCGCGTATATATTGTTTATTTTAATTTTAAACGATACATAATTAATAAATGTTGTTAGAATTTGAAACAATAATTGATAAATAATAAAAATAAGAGAATAAAAAAATAAAAGAGGCTGCCGGGTTTCGAACCCGGGTCAGCCGGCTCACCAAACAACTAACACACCACTCTACCACATGCTTAGTTTGGAATAATACTGAAACAATTAATACTTAATATAAATCTCGAAACTCAAAAATAGGTAACCAGTTCGCCCAAATACGCAGTCGCCGGAAAATACGCGGATTTACGACCGTTTCCTTTGACTTCGGAATCAAGCAAGTGTAATTGATGATTAACGTCAGTTATAACTGAAAACCTTAAAGCCACTCATTCAAAATCGTCAAAATCAAAACCGAAGGATGATTAAATCACTTGACCGAAAACTGTCGAACATGTTAACTATAAATATCAAGTCCGAAGATTGTAAATCTTGTTCAATTCATAACCACACTCTCACCGCATTGTGAAAACCAGTCTCTGTTTCACCGGAGTTCATCGGAAGTCAACCGGAATTTTCTGTCGGAGTTAAACCGAAAGGTCTAACACCTCGCGCAATCGGTACAAACATTTAACTTTCTTCAATACTGTTTATATGCATTTGTTTAAACTGGGAATCGAAATTATGTGGGCTAACAGTCGGGTTGAGAGTTCTGGGTTGTTTTAACGAAGAAGATGAAGTTTAGGTTGTGTATATATTTAATATAAATCGGGTTATATCTCAGGTTAGACACACAGTCCAGCGGTGGACTGTGTGCATTTCATGCTATCAATACCAAGTTCGAATCGTGCGCTTAACCGGGTCCTGTGATAAATCTCAATTTTTTTGAAAAGCTCCAGAACACCTTCCGGTTAGTATTTAAGTTTAATAAAAACCAGTATTTTAACCAGGTTAGACACACAGTCCAGCGGTGACTGTGTGCAAAGTTAAACCACAGGTCACGAGTTCGAATCCTGCTCCTGTAACCGGTTCTGGTAATTATCAAAGCTTTTTAAATAAAGACAGAATTGAATTAATCTAATTTGTATATAAATATAATTAAAAACAGAAACATTTCGGGTTAGACACGTAGCTCAGTTGGTAGAGCTGCGTGCACGCGTACGGGAGGTCACGAGTTCGAACCTCACTCAGCGCATACAAACACACGGTCCGACCGGTCAACGGTCAATGGTCAACGGTCAACGGTCAAAGTCAAAAACTCAACATTTTTTTTATATTTTTTATTTATTTATTTAATCAGAAAATTATTTAAAAATACTTAAAAATAATATTTTTGAAGTTAGAAAATTTCCTTAAACTCACAAAAATAAACCTAACAATCCCAATAAGAACGCTAATTAAAAAATATTAATCTCAAACAAAATCCATTTATTTACCGAACCGTTATGTTATTATTTAGGTTAGTTTCTCTCGTGGTTACATCCAAATTCGTGCGCGTTCATCCTCAATCCAAGAAACGCAACCACTGTGAGTGAATTCTTATAAATTCCCCTTTTTATTCATGTTTTGGGGTGTATCACGTGTCGCTTAAATTAATTCGCTTATTCAAACTCGTGCTATACCATTATATGATCTAAACTTAGAGTGTAAATATTGTTTGTTGTGATGTATTATATATTGTCAAGTTGTATGCAATTTATTTATTAGGCCCATCAGTTCCTCGTGGGAGACGAGTTGAACAACGCGTGCCTCAAAACTCATTCATTAGGCCCATCAGTTCGTTGAACAACACGTGCCTCAAAACTCATTCATTAGGCCCATCAGTTCCTCGTGGGAGACGAGTTGAACAACGCGTGCCTCAAAACAATCAATTGTTGTATGTGTGTGCAATATTTAATATTATGTGTTTCGTGAATAAATTTACATTTACTTTTATTCATATGTGGTTATGCACTTTATTTTATAATCAATACAATAAACACGTTTAAATGTTTTCATAGGATTCACTCGCCAACTTTTTGTTGACCCAAAAACCATTTTTACACATGATACAGGTGGACAGGATGAAGCAAGGAACACATAGGAAATTGCCTTAATAGAAAAATAGTGAAGTCTAGAAAGATGTATAGAACATGTTGTACTTGTATGATTTGATTGTATGATCTCCATTAAATTGTAATAATAAATATGAAACATTATAATAAATGTCATGAGCTTTGATGAAAACCCAATCATGCCCCGATCACCTTTTTCCGTTGCGGGTCGGGGTGTGACAGATTGGTATCAGAGCTTTTGACTATAGGGATATAGGATAGGTTATTAGACCCTTAGAGCCTATACTATAGTTGATTAGATTTTAATTGTTTATGTGGTTACATGCAAACTCATGATGTTTATTTATTTCATATTTATTACATACACAAATGCATGCAAACACTTCCAATATTATATTTTGTGATACTTAATGAATCACACTTATAGTCGAACATAACATGCTTACATATACAATCATCACGCATATTTCAATGTTCACATATTCAAATCATCCTACTTCCGTTATTCAAGATTTTGTCGCATTTTTCAGTTTTTCAATCTCATCAAAGTGAGTTCTATGACGGGCATGTAGTAACTATAAGGGTACGAGTACCGGTAGTCGGAACGTCCTGTCTAGGTTGGCATTCGTATAAATCCAATATAACGGACCAGTTTGCCTACCTGGGGACTAACGATAAGAGTACGAAGGACCTATTAGGCCAAAAACATGCCACACCAAACGTAGTTCGAACTAACCCCACTTTGAGGTGTCACCGTGTCCACACCTGGATGCACTCTGAATCTCATACGTTACATACATATTTCTCAATTTTCTTCGGGTTTTAGTGTACGTTACCAGGCTAACACATGCGAACCATATGAAAGACCCGGTAATCATGGGGGCCCACATGATTACGAAGGTGAAGTATAACGGTATGAAAGGCCCCATTACAAGCAAAGCCCAAGACATCCTATGGATGTAGTAGATTTATTATTCTATATTTATTTTATGAATGTTCATTACTAAATACGACACATGACACCTAAAACGTCCAACTCATACTCTTGATACGTATTCCTTGTAGATGTCTTCTAGTCTCGCTCGTAGGAAGATGAGATCAGGAAAAGCCCGCGAGCGCATGGCTGCCCAATCGCTCAATAAATGGCTGCCGTAATACCCAACATCGTAGTTCAAGTTCAACAAGCCCTTACCGCTAATCCCGTAAATCAAGAAGATCAAAACATTATCAATCCTTCCCCAAAAGCCACTAAATGCACCTACAAACATTTCAAATCATGCGATCCTCCAAAATACGAAGGGACTGAAGGAGTCACCGCTCTCCTCCATTGGTTTGAGGAAATGGAAAACACTTTCCTAAATTGCGATTGCCCTGATGATCGCAAGGTGCGATATGCTACCGGTCGTTTGCTTGGAATAGCACTTACATGGTGGAATACAGAGAAGGCCAAGCGAGGTGTTGAAGATACTATGACTTTGACTTGGGAAGAGTTGAAGGAAATCATGACAAGACGTTTTTGTCCAAGAAGCGAAATCAAGAAATTAGAGGATGAGTTCTATTCTTTGAAACAAAAGGAAGGCGACCACACCACATACAACAAGAGATTCCTAGAGTTAAATCAAATGGTCCCCAACTTGTTCACTCCTCTCTACCATTTGATCGAGAACTACATTCGAGGTCTTCCTTCAAAAATTCAAGACCCTATAATAAGTACCACACCTGCAACTTTGGAAGCAGCTATGGAGTTAGCTACAGAGCTCACCGAGAACCGCATACGAAATAAGGACTTCAAGGAAGAGAAGAAGAAGGATAAAGCATCAACTGAAACCTCAAACTCCACCCAAACCGAATCCCCTTCTCAACCCATTTCTAAGAGAAAACGAGATGGGCAAATTTTCGCTGTCACCCATCGCAATCAACCAGCCTCACAAGCCGTACCCCTCCAAGCTATCCCAATCACTCAAGTAGCACCCAACTCAACTTACCCAAATAAGAAACCTTACTTTGGACCTCACCCTCAATGCAACACCTATTTTTATCACCATCCATCTACCTTACCTTGTCGACTATGTGCGAATTGTGGACGCTATGGTCATTTGAGCAAGGTTTGCCGCACCCCTCAAAACCAAACCTCACCACCTACTCAAAACATGATCCAAACATATCAACAACCCCAATACCCCATGTTCCATATGTTCGAGCTTGTTTTAATTGTGGCGACCCTACCCACTTTAGAAACACGTGCCCTCGATTGGTTAACATCATAAACGCCCAAGCTCAAGCAAACCCAGTTAACCAAGCAAATCAAGAAAACCTAACCACTAGGCCACCAGCAAGAGGAAGAGTTTAAAACATCAACGCCAATCCTACTGAAGATAATAACGGCCCAAACGAACCACCCAACTAGTTTTCTTCACCAAAAATCAAGAATTCAACTCCGACCGCTTAGTTTTTATGTTTTCTTTATGTTATCTCAATTTTCACGTATCTCAATTATAAATTGGAAATTTATCAAAGAATCTTAATGCGAATTACTATTTCAGTTTTGTTTTATACTCATTGATTTAACATTCATATCATCATACCTCACGACGTATCTCAGTCTCATCATTTAAAGAAGTTGGGTTGTGTCTCACTTCTACATAGACTAACCTCTTCATCATAACAAACGAGAGAGGTACTGTCATCATTCAAACACGTATACTTTCAGAATTAAGACTCAAGCTTTGGTTGTTGTGTTTGTTTATGTTTTAGAGACACATAGAACTAATCATAACTTACTGATAAACCAATGAAAAATTGACAAGAATATGGTGGATACGCCGCTGGTACTTCCTATATATAAGTATTCTTGCCAAAGGATCAGAGGCATTGTCAGGCGGTTATGAGAAGTTCCATGTAGGATTTAGTAATGTCATGGTTGAAGTTTGTTTTATACTCACTGATTTAGCATTCACATCATCATACATCTCGACGTATCTCAATCTCATCATTCAAAGAATTGAATCTTTGGTTATCCTGTGAGACCTGCTAGAGACAGAGACACAAGAGCACAGATTGCGTTGCATGTGAGTGTATGAACATTGTTTGTATATGTTTGTATCAGTTCTCTTCAGTTAATCAAGATATTGAATCTTTGGTTATCCTGTGTTCTTAATTTGTTTTGGTTTGCATTCATACGAGGATTCCGCACTCATATCTGTGTTGTATGAACAAGGAAGCAGGTTTATCTTGATCCTCCAAGTGGACCTACAAGTGGTATCAGGGCTTTGGCTCTCTTCTTAATCAAAACCAAGCTTAGTTATTGTGTCTGAGCTAGTTGAGAGGGTTTCTTGAAGTGTTCTTGAACTTTCTACTGGAAACTTGAGTTTTTGGAAGATATCAAACTTAAAACTTGGTTAAAACCTGTTATATCTAGAAAATTTCACAAAAAAACCTAGTTAGAATGCATGGAAACATGTTAAAATCTAGTTTTTCTTAAACTTTTCATCTAAGTTGGACACACTTGCAGGAGAAACTCACCGGAATATTGTTATAGGGTTGACCAAATCTCTAACATTCTAGACTTGACTGTTAAAACTGAAAAGTTGATAGAGTGTTTGTCTTTTTTAACTAAAATTGTGTAGACAACAGAACACTTTCGAAAAACCAGTCTGTGCAGAAAAGGAAATTTTTCACCAACCAGTCCTGCAAAATGATTCCTCTACAAAAAAAACATCTGTGTAATTAACCAATTTGTACGAAGAACAAGATTGTTCGTACGAAAGACTAGTCATCCGCACGAAGAACCTGGTTCGCACGAAAGACCTAATTGTTCGCACCAAGTAGTCCTCCGTACGAAATACCTAGTTGGTCGAAGAACTTACAATTCGTACGAAAGAGTGATTCGTACGAAGAACAATTCAGTTAGTTTTTCGTGTTTCAGTTTTTCAAACCTTGTGATTACTTAAACTTTGTGATTTCTGAAATCGTGAATTTTTAAAAGGGACACTGTTATTTTCAAAAATCAAACTTTAAACCTTTTAATTTTTCATAATCAAGAAAATGAGTTCAAATCCATGGGATTGGAGTAGTAGTTCAAGCACAAATCAGGACTCTTCGCAAAGTTCCACAACCTCATGGGTAAAATCATTGATGCCTCAACATACAGCCATGATTACTACAAATCAATGGGCGTGTGTCGCAAACCAGAACCAGAGCATTCAGACTCTTCTGATGAGTGAGAGTGAAACTGGGAGTAATAACAGTCCACCTAAACTAAACCATATGAACATTTTTCCGTCCTGGAAAAGTCGTTTGCATACATATGTTCTCGGACAGAACACAGAATTATTGACATGTTTTACTACACCCTATAAAAAATCACTCGAAGAGGCAGGATCAAACCCAACCTCCTTAGCCAATCTAAATGAAGGTCATAAAAAGGCTTACGATCTAGAGAAAAAGGCGTTTGCTATCCTAACACAGGCACTCCATAAAGATATCTATTATCAGTTTGTGTACTATACGACCACGAAAAATCTGTGGGATACCCTGGAAGCAAGAGGAGAGGGTAATGCTGCAACCAGAAAAATTCGGCATGATCTACTTAAGAAGGAGTTTGAAGGTTTCATGTTCATGGAAAATGAAACATTGAATGATATGACAACATGTTTCTACCATTTGCTCAGCGAAATGTACTCGTACAAAGTGTTAGCATCTCCGCAAGAAATCGTGATGCGCTTTGCTGACGCATTACCGCCAAAATGGGGTCAATTTATTGACTTATTAAAACATACAGGTGTTTTGAACTCAATCAATATTTATGAATTTGTGTAGAAATTGGAGAACAAGAATGAAGAGGAACTTCGAAAGGCATAAAGAGTCACTGTTCCACAAAATCATGAGATGTACTTCGGAGGTATCAATACAGGTATTAGTGCAAGTCAGCAACCAAAGCTTCAACCGTGTTTGTGTCAAATGTGAATCCCTTTCTACCATAACCTGTTCAAACAAATCAGTCTGCAAGCTCAAGTACTCAAGCTTATGGACAAGTATTTGATCTGAAAGCCTTTCTACCACAACCACGAGATTTAGCACCTCAAGTTCCACAGCAAGCTCCTCAACAAGCTTTCTATGGAAACAATCTTCAACCTACAAACCCCAACACAGTCAGACTTGACATATCACATCTTTCCAAGGTCAGCGTAGAAGTTGCTCAAGAGCATATGGAACTTCTAAACACCATGGTCAGTGCCTATTGCTGATTAATAGCTGGTCAAATTGTAAACATCAATCTAACAAATGAAGACTACCAGCAAATAGATAGAGATGAGATGGAGCTAATGGATATCAAGTGGGCGTTTGCTAATGCGGTGAGAAGAGCCAAGGATTACATGAGCAGAACAGGAAGAACCAGCTTAGAAATCAAGAAGGATACAAAATATGGTTTTGATAAAACGTTGTTACTTGCTTCAACTGCGGTGAAAGAGGTCACTTCAAACGTGAGTGCACGAGACCCAGCAAACAAGGAAATCATAACCCCTTCCGAAATCAATCTCAACCATCAAACAGAGCTCAAGTCAACAATGATAGAAGAATAGTAGATTTCGGCAACCCAAACAATACCAACCAATCAGGATCCGCAAACAACACACACAGAGCTTTAGTAGTTCAACTGATGAAGGATACGATTGGTCAGTATAGTTGGGAACTGAGAATAACGGAGGAACTGCATGTTATGCTAAAATCATCAGTCAAATCAAACATGTTCACAGCATTGATTTAGATGATGATGATGCTTCAGGGTATACTGGTAGTTCTGATGAAGAATGCTCAAGTTCGGGTGGTTTTGGATCTGATTCAGATATCAGAGAGGGAAGTGATGTTGAGGTCAGAAAGTTGCTGAAAGAAGCTGAGAATATGAAGAGTGAAAAGGTGGGTTTGATGAAGAAAGCTGAAGTTTCATCAAAGGAAACAAAAAAATTCTTTACAAATAATGCAGACTCTCCTAAAGTTTGCAATGACTCTGCTAAATTAAAAACAAAATTTGAAACAATTAACAGTCATAATCAAAACTTAGTTGTTGAACTATCAAAATGCAAAGAGGCGAACTTGGCTTTAACTCGAAACGAAAAAGAATTCAAATCTGTAATAGAAACTCTCAAGAAAAGCGTTTCTGAATTGACAAAAACAGTTTTGAACAAACAAACAGGAATTAATAACTATATTAATCTCCTAGAAGAAATAAAGAAAGAGTTAGCCATCACCAAATGTGAACATGATGCGATCAAGCTAAAATTAGACAGTTATTCTAACTCCCGATATGTGCTTTATCATATCATTGATGTTCAAAAACTAAAGGGAGATGTTAAATGCATTGGGTATGAGTCGTGTCCACCCCTGATGAAAAACAACTATACCAAATTGCCTGATGAAGAGGAAATGCCACTTTGAACCCTCCGTACCTCTTAATCCTGAAGAATTTGCAGCAGGAGTAGGGTTCAAGCTAGATAATTCCTTGGTTGAATCAAGAAAGTCCGAGAACTCATCATCACTTGTTAATCAGAACCCCTCTACAGCAGAGGGGGATGATTCATCAGATGATGAGTCGGAGAAAATTGATCAGGATCAATCTCTTGATCAAGAAAAGGGAATAGAAATGTCTGCTACTCCAAGTGTAAAGATTGTCGAAAATCAAGAGAATGATCCTAAGAAATCTTTCAAGACAAAAGCGTCCACAGATGAAAATGATAATGTGTTATATACCTTGGTTGGAGACAAGAAACTCTATTCTAACAAAGATTTTCTAATAAAAAATGTAAATCCAACCTCCATTGATCAAATTTTTGAAAAGTCAACAACTAAATTTTTGGAGAAGAAAAACCAAACCATGCCACAACCATTATCAATCTCAAGAGAAAGACACCAAGATAAGCGAGTCGAAAAGCCTAAAGTACCACAACCAAAGGTTGAGACAAAAGGGACTCGCTACAAGAAGAAGCTTAAAAATGTTAAATTTGTGAGTTCTACGGGTACTGATAAAGTCGAAACTTTTGAACACATGTCTAATGTAGATTTTGTAAACAAAGTTAAAATTTTAAAGCGTAATAGTGAAAACAATTACACCCAACATACAAATGGGTATGATGAAAATGAACCCAGTACCTCAAGACCCGCAAGTTCAACATCAAGCCATGGAACACGATCTCCTAAATTTGTTGAAAGGAGAACATGTTTCAAATGTGGAGAATTTGGCCACATTATCAAGAATTGTACAAACCTAGCAAAGCCAAGATTTGTTGAGAAAGTCCCTCATGAACCAACTTGCCAACGTCGATCTGTTTCTCCAAAACAAGACAAACGAATTGTTAAAGAACAAGAAGAAAAACAGAGACGTAAATAAGTAAAAGTAATTGAAAAAGATTTAAAACCGGATTCTTGAGAAAGGAATCTAAGATCTTCAAATTTAATAAAACCAGAAATTGCTAAAACTGTAAATAATAGTCATTCTGGTAAAATTCAAAAATCTTGGAAACCTAAGACCGGTGATGGTTCAAGAGGAGGCACACAGTTTGCAAATCAGCAAGAAATACAAAATCACATTTCTTGATGATAGGGGTCGACCCAAGACCACTAAGGCTTGGCTCCCCATCTCAAACTGATCTGGTTTTTGAAATGTGTAGGGTGTTCCAGGAGGAACTGTGAATAGTCATTGGATTGTTGATAGTGGAGCATCGAGGCACATGACAGGCGACTTACGGCTCCTTTATAATGTGAAAAGCATTAGGGGTGGTTATGTTGCTTTTGCTGGTGATAAAGGCGGTTACATCACTGGAGAAGGAATGGTCTCCAATGGTGTTGTGAGTTTTGACAAGATCAATTATGTTCGACAAATTGATCACAATCTTCTTAGTGTTTCTCAAATCTGCGACAAGAAGTTCACAGTTCATTTTGATGATGTCGGATGCTAATGTGCTGAAACCTGGTTTCAAGATTCCCAAGGAATGGATCCTCCTGTCGACTCTAAGAATCAACGACTTGTATATTCTTGACATGAGCCAAGCTATTACCACGGCTGCACAAGTTACATATTTTGTCTCCAAAGCCACCGGAAAGGAATCAATCTCTTGGCACAGACGAATGGGACACATTCACCTGAGGAAGATGAACTATTTGGTGAAAAACAATCTTGTGAATGGTGTACATGTAAAGAATTTTCATCTACAAGACGTCTGTGTATCGTGCCAAAAGGGAAAGCAAGCAAGAAAATCTCATCCTATGAAGAAGATCAACACAGTGAATATGCCTCTGGAACGTCTTCATATAGACCTCTTTGGACCAATGAAACACAAGACCACCTTTGGTGGTTCCTATTGTTTAGTAGTTACTGATGACTACTCAAGATTTTCATGGGTGAATATGTTGGCACACAAGAGTGAAGTTCCAGAAATCCTCAAGAATCTCCTAACTCTGCTTGAAAATTTGTACAATCTGAAGATAAGGAGAATCAGAAGCGACAATGGCAGCGAATTCAAGAATCAAGTTATGGATGAGTTCTGTTCTTATAAAGGCATTCTGCATGAATACAGTTCCCGATACACTCCACAATAGAATGGTGTCGCTGAGAGGAAAAATAGAACTATAATTGAAACAGCAAGAACTATGCTAGTAGAATTAGAACTTCCTGTTCAATTTTGGGGAGAAGTTATGGCTACTGCATGTTATACGATGAATAGAGTTCTTACGGTGAAGAGGCACGGGAAGACATGTTTCAAGTTTCTACATAAAAGGAAGTCGGATGTTTCTTTCTTAGAACCTTTTGGAGCTCCATGCAATATGATTGATCCACATGGTAAATTTGGTCGAAGGCTATCGAAGGTTTCTTCCTTGGATATGCTACTCCTAATTTTCAGAGTGTGAAATTTATCAACAAAGAAGATTGAAGAATGGGGTGAAGTCAAGGTTCAAAGATACACTGAATCAGTAAGAGCTCCAGGTGCTCCTTGGATGTTTGACTACGATGGGTTATTTAACTCCTTTAACTGCCAACTTTTGTTGATGCTTCTGCAGCAGCTCAAATGTTACTTGAAAGTGATGCTGCAATTGACTCATTATTAGTTCGACCAGTTATTGTTAACCCTCAAGTGTCTACCTCGGTTAACAATCTGGTTCAAAATGAGGAATTCGAAGATGCTGCTGATTACAATGTTTCGTCAGAAGATGATGAGTTCCATGATGCAAATGAAGCTACCTCTGCTCCAATTCCTGGAATTTCAGATGTCACGTCAAATATTCAGAATCTAGGAACAACTGAAGGTCATGTGACTACATCATCATGAAATCCAGCAAACGAATTGGTTGTTGATCTGAATATCAACAATTTGGGTATAAACTCTCGAGTTCCTGATGTTCCTGAAACTCGAATTCATAATACCCATCCTCAGCAGAATATTATCGGATATGCCCATAGTGGTGTGCATAATCGTAATCAGCTCAGGAATAATCAGAATGTTGGGTTGTATTCGGTTATTAGGGAATCTGGGGAACAAAATGATTAGTCTTTTGCCTGCTATGTTTGCCTAGTTGAACCAAAATCTTGGAAGGAGGCTATGAAATAAGACTCATGGGTTGAAGCAATGCAGGAAGAACTTCAGCAGTTTCAGAAGTTAGGCGTATGGAGGTTGGTTGACAGGCTTAACAACTATAAGAAGATTGGTACAAGATGGGTTTACAAATGCAAGAAAGATGACTGAGGTATTGTTGTGAGAAACAAAGCCAGATTGGTCGTTCAAGGCTTTAATCAGGTCGAAGGGATTGATTACAATGAAGTTTATGCACCAGTAGCTCGTCTTGAGGCCATAAGAATTTTCATAGCTTATGTGTCCTACCAGAAGTAAACTGTCTACCAAATGGATGTTAAAAGTGCATTTCTTCATGGTGTGGTTGAAGAAGAGGTATATGTTGAGCAACCGCCTGGTTTTGAAGATCCAATCCATCCTGATAAGGTTTGGCTTCTCAATAAGGCGCTATATGGTCTTCATCAAGCTCCACTGGCTTGGTATGAAATGTTTTCTTCCTATCTCCCGAAGAATGGTTTTCGACATGGATTGATCGACTGTACTCTCTTCATCAAGGAACATAATGAGGACTTATTGCTTGTGCAGGTGTATGTTGATGATATTATTTTTGGTCGACCAACGAGAAAATGTGCAAAGAATTTGAGCAAGTGATGCAAGAAAAGTTTGAGATGAGCGCTATGGGAGAAATGACTTTCTTTATAGGTTTGCAGGTTCTACAATCTAAAGAAGGGGTTTCATCCATCAAACCAAGTACGTCGGGGATATTCTCAAACGATTTCAGATGGAAGACTCAAAGCCTTTGGGAACATTAGCTCAGAATCATGGGATTACTCCTGACGGAATGGGTGAACATGTGGAACCATCTCTTTATCGTGCTATGATCGGATCTCTCATGTATCTTACTGCTTCAAGACCCGATATAATGTACCCAACATGTCTTCTAGCTCGCTACCAGTCAAGTCCGAAGGTTTCTCATTTGATGGCTACGAAAAGGATCTTTTGTTATTTGAAGGGTCGCCTGAACACTGGTCTATGGTACCCTCAGGATGATAACTTTGATTTGACAGAATTCAGTGATTCTGATCATGGTGGCTGCAAGATCGATGCAAAGTCAACATCAGCAGGATGTCAGTTCTTGGGAAATCGCCTAGTCACGTGGCAGTTCTAGAAGCAGACTTTTGTAGCTACGTCAACCTGTGAGGCTGAGTATATTTCGGCTTCTAGTAGCTGCTCTCAGGTTCTATGGATTCAATAGCACATGCGCGACTACGATTTTGAATTTCTAACTACTCCTATTTTTGTTGATAACGAAGCTGCTTTACAGATCACTCGTAATCCTGTACAACATTCAAAGACCAAACACATTGAGATTAAGTATCATTTCATACAAGATTGTTATGAAAAGAAACTTATCAATGTTGTTAAAATCCACACCGATCACCAACATGCCGACCTGATTACAAAAGCCTTTGGTAATCTCGTTTTGATTATCTACTTTTGGTCAGTGGTATCAAGGTGAAACCTGAGTAATTCATTCCTGGCTAATCATTTTTCGTAAATATTTTCTTAAATATCTAAAAATTAGAAAAAGATTTTCTATTTTCTCTTAGTTTTATATTTTAGGGGGAGAATATTTCAAGAAAATACAAAAACACCAGAAAATGCAAAGATACAAAAATGTGTCTTTTATTTAGTTTAAGTTTGTATTACCTTCTTTATTTAAGGGAGAGAAAAATTTAGAAAAATAGAAAAACTAAAAATCAAAAAATGAGTTTCTTAAATTAATAAGTGAAGATGATGAAATACACCAGTGATCTGCCATAAACAGTCAAAAACACAAAATGAAAATTGATAAGTAGCTTTACTAATGATGTATCGGTAGGCTCACAATCAGATTAAAATGTGCAGGTTGATATAAACATAATGAACTGTAAGCCAGGTGGGAACCATTCATTGGCATATGGTCTTGGTACCGAAATTTCTTTTGACAGTATGCCGAGAATCTGAGACATGTGATCTTTATGCTGACTTATCATCTGGGTATCATGGTTGAAGCTTTTGCCGAAAAATAACGGTGACGCAAGTCTAGAACTTCCGTGATACCATACATACGTGTAAATACTGCATACGACCTTCAATAAGTGATAAACATATCACATCCACCCAAAAATAAGTGATAAAATATCACAGCTTTATGCGGGAGCTAAGTTCGTCTCTTTGTCGGTACGATGGTACTAACCTGTTCACGGGCTTACAATGGGTAAACTCATCTCGATAGAACAAAATCTGTTTTTAACGAGCACTTTTCTTAACTTTGTGATTAGTGTGGATATGTGCCAAGTTTTAAACAGGCCCGCGAAAAACCTAAGGTTCTCGAAGAACTGAAAGTCCAGCTTGTGAAAGACCTGGACTCATACGAATTAAGGATCATTCGTACGAACAATTATGCTTCGTACGAATGACTTTTGGGTTTTGTACAAATCACTGCTTCGTACGAAGCTAAGGTTGTTCGCACGAATATTGTGATGTGGTATATAAGGTGATGAATTCTGTGGTAGAACTTCAATTTCACCTTTCTCATGTCATATTTACAGCTCCCTTTAAGATTGTTTTTTATTTATTTAAGGTATATTTAAAAAGTTTGGCATACTTTGAAAATGAACAACTTAACCATTATCTGACCATGTGACTTTAACTGACTTGAACAACAAAATCTAAGTGAAGAATCATTTTTAACCAAAAAAAAACAAGTAACTTCCTTTCAAGATATTTATACGAATTTGATTCGTACGAATGAACCAGTTTCTTGTTTTTAAAATCAAAAGTTCGTGAGAATGCGTTGTCCTTCGTACGAATAAGTTGTTATTCGTATGAGTCAGTAATTCTTTGTTCAGGGAATACATACATACATACATAAAGTTTGAAATAAAACTTTTTGTGTATATTCCCTAATAAATTTGTGTTCTTATCCTATTTGACTTATGTGTACAGAATGGAACGAAAAGAACATAAAAGAAAACCATCAACAAAGAGGACTGACAAGTCAGAAGTGGAAATTATGTCTGAGCCGAGTCATAACATGGTGGCCTACTTAGATCCGGAAGACAAATTTGCTGAGTACAACGGTATAATGAAGTTTTTGCGCGACTCAAGGTCATATTATGCTATCACGCACAAGAGTACAGTATACAAGACGTTGATCAAGGAATTTTGGGATTCAGCTATAGTTATTGAAGAAAATGGGCAGGAACTTATCCGCGGGAAAGTAAACGACTTGAACATAGATGTCTCTATTGAAACCATTAACTCAGTATTGCAGCTTGGTGATGATCCTAAAGCTCCATTCTCAGTATCGTTGAATTGTCAACGTGGATGTTTACTCAGAAGGAAATGTGTTGGAGATTTTCTCGTGGGACAACTAAAAAAGCATAGTTGCCACTCAGATACAAGTTTTTTCTACATGTTCTGATTCAGTGTTTGTGCAACAGACGAAGTGGTTATGACATGGCAAATAATGACTTGGTTGGAATGATGATAGCTTTGACATTGAACAAACCGTTTGGTGTTTCAAAATATATTTTTGCAAACATGAAAGAAAACATGAGAAGAACCGGATATGGTGGAAACAAGTTTTGGATGTATCCTCGATTTCTCCAAATGATCTTGAATGTACAACATCCGAATCTTCCAAAGAACAACAGCGATGTTTTAAAAGTAGAAGTTATGATGGAACATTCGTTGAAGATCTTTAGAGGTGTAGCAGTAAAACGTTACAAGGAAAGCACACCTCCTCGCAAGTTGATCGGTTTTCTGGAAAATGATCAATATGTTGCACCTGAAAACAACAAGTGGCGCCATGATGACAGTGATTTAGATAATGAAGAACCAACTTTAAAACAAACGATCGAAGGTAAGTTGGGACATAAAAAGGGAAAGGGTAATGATGATGACAGTGACAATGTTGGTAATGGTTGTGCTAGTGAACCAGTTGCAGAAGAGACTGAACCTGTAATAACGGAACCCACTACAACTTCTGAACCACTACCATCAAATACCATAGCAGCTGAAACACCTTCGGCTGTAGATACTCCAGTTCAACCGCAACCTACTACTTCTTCAGCTCAACAATCCCAATCTACATCTCACCAAAATTCAAAACGAAGCAATCGTTTATTCTCTGAAATGGAAAAAGATGAGAAAGTGGATTTTCTAGTTCTCTCAGTTGCAAGCTGCGGCAATCTAGATTAACAAAACATTCGGAGTTTATATCTTCAAATCGTAACACAGTTGTGAAACAACAGTTGGAGATAAATTCTTTGAAAGTGACTGTTAGCAAATAGAATTCTGAAATTGCACAGTTAAGAAAAGAAAATGAGGGACTGAAGGCTGCAGATGCTGAAAAAGCAACTCAGCTACAACAGATGAGAGCAGCTGATAACTCTAAAGGGATTGAGATAAATAGATTGAAAGAACGTAGTGTGGCTGTACAACGATCAGCGGAAACATTAACTGTTAAGCATAGCGACTTGAAAGAATGGTATCATTCTCGAAATGCTACAATGGTTGAAGGCTTTAATGGTATTAAAGACGTATTTGAAATGAGCAGAAAGCGAGGGAACATTATGTGGAATGAGAGATGCAAAGCGAAGGAGATCAAACGTCAACATGATTCGGTTAATGAAAACCCTGGCAATCTGATGCTTCGGCCTCATCCTCGCAACCAAAAGTTTCTGCATCATCTCCAGTGGTAGAGTCTATTGCACAGCAGATCGTGACTGATCCAGTTACCTCCAGTGCTAATCAAGAGGAAACAGGAAAGGTTTGATGTTTCTAGAAAGTTTTGAAGACCTGATGTTCTATCTTCATTGGATAGCAGATATTCAGGGGAGTTTGTTGATACTCCAGACCATTCAGTATGAAGATCAAAGACCGAAGATCAAGCAACAGCCAAGGGGAGTTTGTTGATACACTTCTGTGTCTGTCACTTGTTCTTAGTTACGTCTGTAATTGTACGGTCTTTGTTTACCGTGTCTATATAGTTTGGTCATGTCGACCAAATCAAGATCTCCTCCTATCTTTGTTTAGTACGATGATTAGATTGTCTGTGTAAAACAGTTGCATGTGTGCATACTGTTAAGTCTTGTGTACGTCATGTATGTGGAACGTTCTCCAAGGAAACACTTTGTGCGAGTGGGAATACTTCGTGCGAGCAAGACATTGCTCGTACGAGTCACCTGCCATTCGTACGAACGAATCCAGCTAAACAAGTATCATACTTTTTTTCGTACGAGCTAGTTGATGTTCGTACGAGTATCTTTTGGTCAGTAGCAGAGTTACCCTAGAGACATATATGTGAGACCTGCTAGAGAGAGAGATACAAGAGCACAGAGTGTGTTGCATGAGAGTGTATGAACATTGTTTGTATATGTTTGTATCAGTTCTCTTCAGTTAATCAAGATATTGAATCTTTGGTTATCCTGTGTTCTTACTTTGCTTTGGTTAGCATTCATACGAGGATTCCGCACTCGTATCTGTGTTGTATGAACAAGGAAGCAGGTTTATCTTGATCCTCCAAGTGGACCTACACAAATCCTTGAGATGATCTTCTTCCTTCTTGGACTTGACTACCATATCATCAATGTAGACTTCCACGGTATCTCCGATTTGGTCTATGAACATTATGTTAACAAGTCTTTGGTATGTTGTTACTGCATTTCTTAGTCCGAAAGGCATAGCAGTATAACAATATATACAAGTGGCGGTCATGAATGCGGTATCCTCTTGATCAGATGGTTCCATTTATATCTGTTGAAATCTAGATGAAGCATCCATAAAGGTAAGTAATTCATGACTAGTAGTAGTATCCACCATGGAGTCAAAGTGTGGCAAGGGGAAAGGATCCTTGTGACATGCCTTGTTTAAATTTGTAAAGTCGACACATACCCTCCATTTTTCGTTTTTCTTTTGAACAACCACCACATTGGCCAACCATCTTGGATACTTTACTTCCCTAATCATACTTGCCTTCTAGAGTTTCTCTACCTCTTCTTGTATTATGGCATTTCTCTTGGGCACAAATTTCCTTCTTTTTTGATGAATTGGCCTGAAATCTTTGTCAATACCCAATTTATATGTAGTAATGTCTTTAGAGACACCTGTCATGTCTTCGTGTTTCCAAGCAAAGGTAGACATTCTTCTTTTCAGGAAGGATACTAGATCCCGTTCTATATTATCAAGGATCCTGGATCCTATGAGAACTTTGATGTTAGGAACCTGAGGATCCATTATTACATCCTTGATGTCTTCTTCTCTTTCCTCCATGACATCCCTTGGAGGTTGCCATAATTGCTATGTTGCCCTTGTTTTTTAAGCCGGTTTCATTGAAGATGTATAGCCCTTCTTGGCCTCTTGTTGATCGCTCTTTATCTTTACTACTCCCCAAGCGGTCGGTAGTTTTACACACTGGTGGTAGGTTGAAGGGACAGCTTTCATTTCATGTATCCAAGGCCTGCCAAGGATCACATGCAACAAGACAAACAATCAACAACACAAAATTTGATGTCCCACTGCGTGTTCTTCGTTTCACACTGAATCCTACATGGACCGATGATCTTGGAATTATTTCTGTTTCTGGGATGTTCATCTTCTTCAGGACATCAAGTTGGATGAAGTACACAGAGCTCCCACCTTCTATAAGGATACTGTGAAGAAAATGATTAGCAATAAACAAAGTAATAACTAGGCCATCATGATGAGGATCCTAAATGTCAACACAATCATGCTCATCAAAGGACATAACTTTTTATTGATTTAGAGTGGAGGTCCTGATAGGCCTGTCTCTGTTTTCCAGCTTGGTTTCTTTGGCATGCCTTTTTACCACCGAGAACGAGGTTCCGCAGATATTTGATCCTTTGGAAATAAAGTTAATGATTTGGGCATCTGCAAGTGGTGGAGGACCCCATTTTGGCACTTTTTCAGGATCCTGGATCCTTTATTTCTTCCTACCAAGAAATTCTTTCAGGTGTCCCTTACTGAGGAGGCAGCATATCTCCTTTCTGAGCACAATGCATTCGTTAGTATGGTGGCCGAAATCTTCCTGGTATGCACACCATTTAGATTTGTCCTTGAAGGACGTTGATTTCTCATTCTTCTTAGGCCATCTTGCCTTCTCACCTAAATTCTGCAAGGCAAGCATTAGCTCACTATTATCAATAGAAAAACAGAATTCGGATATCCGAGGATATTCATCCTCATCTTCGTCTTGTTAAACTGCATGATTATTTTGATTATCAGGCTTGGAATACGGCTTAGATCTATTATTTCTATAGAAGGATCCTTGTTTCTTATCATTGTACTCCTATTTGGTAGAACCAGTGAGCCTGTCTTGGATTCTTTCTTGGATTCTTTTATCATCCTCCAATTGGATGAATCTTAGGGCCCTGCTCCTGACTTCATCTAAATTTCTGCATGGGGTCATGACAAGGTCATCATAAAAGGGAGAATCCTTTTGCAATCCTATCTTAAATGCTTCCATAGCAATTGCAATATCAAGATTCGGATTTCTAAGGATTCTCTCCCAAACTTGGTAACATAATCCCTAAGGGATTCATCACAAGCTTAGTTTACTCTATATAGGTCACTAGTTTTAACCTTTCAAAAGTTCTACTATAAGAAAACTGATTATTAATTAGGTTAATTAAATGTGAGAATGAAGTTATAGAGTAAGGAGGAAGACTTAGCAACCATTTTAGTGTTGATACAGTGAGTGTGGATCCAAAGCCTTTGCATTAACAAGCTTATTTCAACCTTTCGGGGATGGGGTTTATCTCCATCCTTTCCCGGTATTGTGCCACGTGCTCCTCTGGATCGGTTATACCGTCATATAACTTCATGTTAGGCGTTTGGAAACATTTTGGTATCTCTGCATTGCATATTGGTGGAGCAAAATGAGATATCTTGTGGCTTCCATCTGGGATTTCAGGAATGGGCTTGACCATTCCTTGGACGCTAGATATCATATCCTTGAGCTTTTGCAACTCCCTTGCCATAGCCTAACTGATCCATGCATCCTGCATAAAACCATAGTTAGTATCAAAAGATGTATTATGGAAATTGTTACCTCCTGGTTGACATGAAGTTGGTATTCCAGAAGTATATCAGGGGTAAGACATGTCTGCTGTTACAGTAGGGCCTGAGGCAACAATAGTCTGCATAGGGATGAAGTCCCCATCATGGATTTCTGAGCTTCTAAGTGATTGGCTACTTGAGGATCCTTGATCATTTCCTGTGATCCTGCGAGTTGGTAGAAGGATCCTTGAGACTGATTCATTGGTAGTGATCCTTGCTGAAGGATGGAGGATCCTTGAGGCTGGATAATGGATCCTCTAGAATGCTGAATTGTTGACGCCGAGGTGACAAAATCCAATGCCCTAGGCATCAACGGAGATTGATCCTCTACTTCCTCTTTTGCTTCTTGATGCCATCAATTTCACGAAGGATCCTTTGATTGGTCTTATCTTGCTGCTCCATATAGCTTTTGATCTGCGAAAACAAAACAGAAAGATCATTGTTAGTAATAGTAGAGGAAGAAACAACAAAAGTTTTGGATTCTTGGAAGACAGATGATATCTTCTTCTGAGCATTTTCAACATTCTTCTTGAATGGTGGGGAAATGGGAGGCAATGGCATAGTGGTTTGAGATGAAGTAACCGCCGGCATAGGAGATGAAGTGGATTTTCCTTGAGAAGCCATGGTATTCTTGAATTGATAAGAATGAGTAGAAGTGGGTGAAAATTAGTTGAAGCACAACTTGCCCTACGGTGGGCGCCAAATTGTTTTGGTCAAAAATCGGATTAAGGTAACGTCACCAAATATGATTTGAGAGGTAGTGTGCTTGAATATTGGACAATTGTGTAATCGAATATGAAATGTAAATGACAATGAACACGAAGGATTTACAGACTTAATAAAACTCATCTCCTAACAGTTAAACAAGGATTTACAAAGTTAAAAATGGATTAAGTGCATTAATCTTGATTATACAATGTTTTGGTGAAAAATGTAAGTTTAAGAAGCCAGAGTTTTCATAAATATATACATTTATATATGTAGATATATATATATATATATATATATATATATATTATATATACAGTATTAATAAGCATATCCAAAGGATAACTTAAGGTAATTTGCCACTTCCCTTAAACCTCCTTTAATGCATGAAGTACAACATCTTTAAGCACAATATGTTTGAGCGGCCAAATTTTGCATTCAATATTTCAATTCCCGCTCATCCCAATTCCCCATACACCCCTGCCACGGATATACATCAAAGGTTTTCTAGATTCATTCTTCATTTTCAAAATCATATGGCCCCTTTCTCTCTCTGGTGATTTAAGAGATGGCGATTTCACAAGATGTTCAAGGTTTCACAAGATCCAATTGATAGATCCAAACGATTTGAGATCTTCACTGACCCTCTCTCATTTTCATCTCATCTCAAGTTCAGATCTCTCATTTTCATCTCATTCTATCTAGATCCAAATGATTTGAGATCTTCACTGACCCTCTCTCATTTTCATCTCATCTCAGGTTCAGAGCCCTCATTTTCATCTCAATCTCTCTGTTTCTTCATCCATTCAAGATCCAGATCTTGGTGAGTACCAACATTTCCTCTCTCATACAGTAATTATATTGTTTTTTTTTTCAGTTGTATACAGAATCTTAAATGTTCTTGATATAATGCTGTATAGCTCATCTGAACATTAGGTCACTCGCCTAGAAGCCAAATAAAACCATTTATTACTTCAAGTTAGAACTATGAACTTTATGGTAAACAAAACCTAAATCTTAATCCCTCTTTGTTTACAGGTAGATGAAACGCCACAGACAGTGCAGCCGCATCGCCACAGCCAGCGCAGCCGCAACAAGTTTATACGGTAAGTAATAGGTGCACTTCCACTAAAAAGATTTTGTAAACTATATCTCAAGAAATAACAATAATATTAATCGTTATTGTTTCTCAGATTAGATCAGCAACTGAGTCTAGCACGCCTGATTAAGATGAAGAGAAATTGAAAGAAGGTTTAAATTGCGTGATATGTTTTCTTTGCTTTTTAGGGGGGAAGATAGGTGGTTCTCTCCTAGGGCTTACAAAACACATAATGTTGGCGCAGCACGCCTTATTTAACATATAAAAAAACTTTATATGTTAAATATGGCGAACTACTGCACATAACCTGGGTTTTGTGAGCCCTATGGAAAGAAGCACCCGTCTTTCCCTTACAAGGCAAAGAAAATTTATATATGTAATTTGTCAAACTACACTAAATTTAATGTAACATCTGCCCAAGTCAAGGTCCGCTGAAGACGAAATGTCCCAGGTCTGCCATAGCTAACTCTGTTGAAGACAAAGCTCTGATCCAAACAATAATGTAACATCTGCCCAAGTCAAGGTCTGCTGAAGACTAAATGTCGAAGGTCTGCCATAGCTAAACTCTATTGAAGACAAAGCTCTACTGAAGTCTAAAGCTGAAGGTATGCCAAGGCAAAGCTCTGCTAAAGACCAAAGGTAAAAGGTCTGCCAAGACAAAGCTCTGCTAAAGATCAAAGCTAAAGGTCTGTCAAGGAAAAGCTCTGCTGAAGACCAACAAAGGATGTATCATCAGTTTTTTCTATCAATCGTTGTAATGTTTAGTATATAGCAGTGGTTAGCTTAGCAGATGTTATTAGTTTGTTATTTTTTTAAGTGTCACTTTCATGCTGACATCAAAATAAGATGCTCAGTGGTTAGGATTGTAGTATAAATAGAACAGTTCCTATACTGTTCTATTTGATCACTTTCGTCGATTATTAATCTAAGCTATCTTCCTTACATTCTGTACGAACAAATCAGTGATCTTAGGCTGAGGGGGAGATTGTGAGTCATATGCAATTAATCATAATTAAAAAATCATGATAATGAAAACAATCGCTCAACTGTTATGAATTAAAGCAAACTTGACATAAATGCCCACCGATGCAAACCATTGACTCACTAACACTGATGTTATAGTCACTAACCACTGATGCGAACCAATGATGCAGGTTCATCTGATTTATCTTCTTTCATTTAGCATTTTTAGAACATACATAAACAGTTTCAAACTCATATCCTAACAATATACAAATAATAATCCGCGGTTAGAATATAACTTCATTTGAACCATTCTCAATATAGTCAACTTTTCTTACACCTGTCATTTTAACCATTGTCAATATAGTCAACTTTTCTTACACCTGTCATTTTAACCATTGTCAATATAGTCAACTTTTCTTACACATGTCTTTAACAACCTTCATTACTTAAGAAAATAAGTATCAGTCCTTATAATCCTATCCACTGATCAGAAACCACTGATGCAAACCACTGATGACAAACCACTGCTAACACACCAACAATAGTTGTATAAAAAAACCATTGATTCAACCACTGACTCACTACCACTGATGTTATACTCAGCAGTGGTTGTCCAGTAGTGGTTGTCTACCACAAATAGTGTTTGCCTAACATCTGATGTTAAAACTCCATGAAAATCTATCCGTTGCTGAAAGTGTATCCTCTGTTCCTACATCCACTATTGGTAAAACCACTGTTTTCCCAATCCACTGATAATTTATCCTCCGATAGTGTAAAATCTCCTCTGATCATTCCTCTGTTCACAACCACTACTAGTCTCCAGCAGAGGTTTCCAAACAACTGTTATCCAATATCCAATAGAGTTTACACGTGCACAGATGATAGCCATCAGACCTTAATAAACCTTGTTTCATCCAAACAGAGTTTCCACTTGCCGTATCAATTTCAAAAACAAAAATCTCTCTTAAATTTCTCCATTACTCTCCTTGTTCTCAAAACCCTAATCACTCACTTCTTCACCATGATCCCAATATCAATTTGTGGCGAGACAATTTGTGGAGTGTTAAGTTTGTTTACCTGTTCTACTTATATAATGACCTTTTTTGGTGCGAGCTAGATATATGTTTTTTGCGCTAAAAAACAATTGTAATTTTTTTATGTGTACTTTTTGTATCTCTTGTCGTGTGATGTAGGATGCAGACCTATAATGTAACATGTAATTATGGGTTTTGAAATATAAAAAAATTCAATTGCCATGGTGTGGTTTTTAATATAATAAATGTTAGTAATAAATTTTCCGTCGTTTCAGTTACTGTTTGTAGTTACTTTTTGTTCAGCTTTATCTATTAAGGCTGTAACACGTCCCATCTTTTTAAGTTTGGCGTTTTGTATTTTATTGACGTTTTATAGATAAAGATGGAAAAATTAAACTTTCGCAAGGTACCCTTTTGTTCTATTCTCTCGCACCTTTTTTATACATCTCAGTAATTATTTGGAGTTAATAATAATAAGTGATTAAAGGAATTTTATTATAGTTTTGGTGTTTAGCGTTTGTGGAATTTTGGCTTTTTATAAGTAATTAGAGGAATAATGTATTTTATTAGCTGAAACTTAGATAACAAACCACAGAAAATGACACCAAAAAAATATAGAAAAGAAAAAAAATAAAAAATGCTAATCCAATTTGTCATCCAAATCTTCACTGCCATCAGTCTCATATTCTTGAAGTTTTTGTCCCCTTGACCTTTGAATTCCTTAGATAGGTGCAGGTACCTAGGGTTTCCATCCCTCGAAACTAATTGATCGATTTTGTGATATATTCCTCTATGTGCATGAAAAGTATATACACCGTCTCTCATATTGCTCAATGTATCATCCAACGTCACTCCCAATGAGGCAAAAGAAAAATTGGTGTTATAAGCACAAATGTTTTGCTTAAAAATATTTCCAATTTCATCTTGTGATGCGAAAAGCCGGTGCAATTCCTCTGGAATTTCTAAATTTGCAAACACAGTTTTCCCACCCGTACAACAAAAGGTATCAAATTCAATTTGAAAACGTGTTGCTCCAAATCAAGACATGCACCCTGCTCTTTTAAAACACAATGCTCTCTAGGTAGACGATCGTAAACAAAGTTATATGGATCATCTTCTACGTTTTCATCTTAGAAGGAATAACATCAGATTTAGGCAAACACTGATGATGTTAGACAAACACTGATGATGTTGCTAACCTTTGATGGAGTAATAACATCAGATGTTAGGCAAACACTGTTGGTGGTAGCCAACCATTGCTGGACAACCACTGCTAAGTATAACATAAGTGGTTAGTGAGTATGTGGTTGAATTAGTGGTTTTGCTATACAACTAATGTTGGTGTGTTAGCAATGGTTTGTCATCAGTAGTTTCTAATCAGTGGATGTGACTGACATGTTTCAGATTTAACAGATAAAGCTGAATAAACAGTAACTTAATGATGGGACGTGCCATCTTTATTACTGAACAAACAGTAACTTATAGAGAATTGCCGCCCAAACTACGCGCCAAAAACATCTTATATAAACAACCTCAGGCCCTTCCATTGATTACACCAAAAGCAAACACCATAATTTACTAAATACCATATGGCAAACCTCGTTTCTTGGAGATTCAGTTTTGTTCTCAATAAAATATCACTGAATGAGGTGGACAACATTCTTAGGTCATTATTAAGTGAGCATAACAATGTTGCCCATCTCATTTAGCAAAACTTTATTGAGATAAACCTCACCTTGTTCAAATTAAAACACCAAAAAGTTCAAAATAATAGATGGCAAACTTGTAAGCTGTGTGTTCTAAAAGATTTTGCTGAATGAGATGGACAAATCTCCAAGAAAAAGAGACTGATGATAGTGATATGTCATTTTGTGTGCTTTGTTCTTGATAAAGGTTTGGATGAGAAGAAGAGACCTATGCTAATGTAAACGCTATTTTGGACTCCATTTTAAATGATTAAGAGTGGGATGAGCATGAAGATGATGGCCAAATATCATCCAAGCGAAAAACCCACTCACAATCACAGCCCAATAATAACATCCACAAAAACGGCATCGATCTATGTCTCCAACATCCACAAAACCACTTCAACAGTCAACAACAAATGATCGCACCAAAAACTAAAACGCCATATTTTTAGTTGAATGATCAGCTTCGCCTAGAGCACGGCATTTCAGCTGTGTAGGGAAATCGGCAGCTATCTAAGAAATTCAAAGGTTCAGGGGATAAAAACTTCAAGAATAAGAGACTGATGGTAGTGAAGATTTGGATGATAAATTGGATTAGCATTTTTAATTTTTTTTCTTTTCTATATTTTTTTGGTGTCATTTTATGTGGTTTGTTTTCTAATTTTCAGCTAATAAAATACATTATTTCTCGAATTACTTATAAAATGCCACAAACACCAAACACTAAAACTATACTAAAATTCCTTTAATCACGTAATATTATTAACTCCAAATAATTACTCAAAAATGTATAAAAAAGGTGCAAGAGAATAGAACAAAAGGGTGCCTTACGAAAGTTTAATTTTTCCATCTTTATCTATAAAACATCATAAAAATACAAAACGCCAAATATAAAAGATGGGATGTGTTATAGCCTTAATAGATAAAGCTAAATAAACAATAACTACAAAGAGTAACTGAAACGACGGAAAATTTATTACTAACATTTATTATATTAAAAACCACACCATGGCAATTGAATTTTTTTATATTTTCAAAACCCCATAATTACATATCACATTATAGGTCTGCATCCTACATCACACGACAAGAGATACAAAAAGTACACATCAAAAAAAATTACTATTGTTTTTTAGCGCCAAAAACATATATCTAGCTCGCGCCAAAAAAGGTCATTATATAAGTAGAACAGGTAAGCAAACTTAACACTCCACAAATTGTCTATACACGCCACAAATTGATAATGAGATTCATGGTGAAGAAGTGAGTGATTAGGGTTTTGAGAACAAGGAGAGTAATGGAGAAATTTATGAGAGATTTATGTTTTTGAAATTGAAACGGCAAGTGGAAACTCTATTTGGATCAAACAAGGTTTATAAAGGTCTGATGGCTATCATATGTGCACGTGTAAACTCTGTTGGATATTGGATGACAGTTGTTTGGAAACCTCTGCTGGATAGATTATCAGTGGTTCTAAACAAAGGAATGATAAGAGGAGATTTTACACTATTAGAGGATAGATTATCAGTGGATTGCGAAAACAGTGGTTTCACCAATAGTGGAAGTAGGAACAGAGGATACACTTTCAGCAAGGATAGATTTTCATGGAGTAATAATATTAGATGTTAGGAAAACCGTATTGGTGGTAGACAATCACTACTGGACAATCATTACTGAGTATAACATCAGTGGTTAGTGAGTCAGTGGTTGAATAAGTGGTTTTGCTATACAACTACTGTTGGTGTGTTAGCAGTGGTTTGTCATCAATGGTTTGCATCAGTGGTTTCTAATCAGTGGATAGGAAACAAGGAGCTTTACTTATTTTCTTATAAGTTTAGGGGCATTTATGTCAAGTTGCATTTATGTCAATGGACAGGATTACAAGGACTGATACTTATTGTCTTAAGTAATGAAGGTTGTTAAATACAGGTGTAAGAAGAGTTGACTATATTGACAATGGTTCAAATGATAGGTGTAAGAAAAGTTGACTATATTGAGAATGGTTCAAATGAAGTTAGATTCTAACTATGGATTATTATTCGTATATTGTTAAGATCTAAGTTTGAAAATGATTATGTAAGTTCTAAAAATGGTAAATGAAAGAAGATAAATCAGATGAACTTGAATCATTGGTTTGCATCAGTGGTTAGTGACAATAACATCAGTGGTTAGTGAGTCAGTGGTTTGCATCAGTAGGCATTTATGTCAAGTTTGCTTTAATTCATAACAGTTGAGAGATTGTTTTCATTATCATGCTTTCGTAATTATGATTACTTACATATGACTCACAATCTACCCCATAGAGTAAGATCACTGATTTGTTCGTACAGAATGTAAGGAAGATAGCTTAGATTGATAATCGATGAAAGTGATCAAATAGAACAGTACAGGCACTATTCTATTTATACTACAATCCTAACCACTGAGCATCTTATTATTATATCAGAATGAAAGCGACACTTAACAAAAATAATAAACTAATAACATCTGCTATGCTAACCCCTACTATACACTAAACATTACAGCGACTGATAGAAAACACTGATGATACATCCTTTGTTGGTCTTCAGCAGAGCTTTGCCTTGACAGACCTTTAGCTTCGATCTTTAGCTGAGCTTTATCTTGGCAGACCTTTTACCTTTAGTATTTAGCAGAGCTTTGCCTTGGTAGACCTTCAGCTTTAGACTTCAGTAGAGCTTTGTCTTCAATAGAGTTTAGCTATGGAAGACCTTGGATATTTAGTCTTCAGCAGACCTTGACTTGGGTAGATGTTACATTATTGTCTTGATCAGAGCTTTGTCTTCAACAGAGTTTAGCTATGGCAGACCTTGGACATTTAGTCTTCAGCAGACCTTGACATAGGCAGATTTACATTATTGTTTGGATCAGAGGTTGTAGTATATTTTGGCTTTCTATCTCTATTCTTTTGTAGGGTTAAATTCCAACATATATTTTATATCCAACACATATTTTTACTGATTTAGTGTAGTTTGACAAATTACATAATAAATTTTCTTTGCCTTGTAAGGGGAAGATGGGTGCTTCTCTCTCCATAGGGCTTATAAAACACAGGTATGTGCATCAGTCCGCCATATTTAACATATAAAGTTTTTTTATATGTTAAATTAGGTGGGATGCCGCCAATAACCTGTGTTTTGTAAGCCCTAGGAGAGAACCACCTATCTCCCCCCTAAAAAGCAAAGAAAACCTATCACGCAATTGAAACCTTCTTTCAATTTCTCTTCATCATAATCAGACGTGTTAGACTCAGTTGCTGATCTAATCTGAGAAATAATAACGATTAATATTATTGTTACTTCTTGAGATATAGTTTACGAAATCATCTTAGTGGAAGTGCACCTATCGCTTACCGTATAAACTTGTTGGGGCTGCGCTGGCTGCGGCGTTGCGGCTGCACTGGCTCCAGCGTTCCATCTACCTGTAAACAAAGAGGGGTCAAGATTTAGCTTTTATTTTACCATAAAGTTCATAGTTCTAGCTTGAATTAATAAATGGTTTTATTTAGCTTCTAGGCGAGTGACCTGATCTTCAGATAAGCTATAAAGTATTATATCAAGAACATTTAAAATTCTATATACAATTGAAAAATAAACAATATAATTACCGTATGAGAGAGGAAATGGTGGTACTCACCAAGATCTGGATCTTGAATGGATGAAGAAATAGAGATAATGAGATGAAAATGAGAGCACTGAACCTGAGATGAGATGAATATGAGAGAGTGTCAGTGAAGATCTCAAATCATTTGGATCTAGATAGAATGAGATGAAAATGAGAGATCTCAACCTGAGATGAGATGAAAATGAGAGAGAGTCAGTGAAGATCTCAATCGTTTGGATCTATCGATTGGATCTTGTGAAACCTTGAACATCTTGTGAAATCGCCATCTCTTAAATCGCTAGAGAGAGAAAGGGGCCAGAGCATTTTCAAAATGAAGAATGAATCTAGAAAACCCTTGATGTATATGCGTGGCAGGGGTGTTTGGGGAATTTGGATAAGCGGGAATTGAAAAATTGAATGCAAAATTTGGCCGCTCAAGCATATTGTGCTTAAATATGTTGTACTTCAAGCATTAAAGGAGTTTTAAGGGAAGTGGCAAATTACATTAAGTTACCCTTTGGATATGCATATATATATATATATATATATATATATATATATATATATATACGGGAGGGATAGAAGGAAAAACTCACTTGAGTTAAGAAAACCAAAGAAACCTTATGTAACATTTTTTTATGTAAAAAATTAGGGAATGTAAATGACATGTTATTGAACGTTTTGTAACAAAAAGAAAAAACAAAAAGCGCAGATAGGTTTTTTTTTATTAAAAATTTTAACAATTCAGTTTTTTAGCATATATATATAAAAACTGACTTTTTAAAAAATTTTATTAAAAAAATCCATTCGGCACTTTTTGTTTTTTTTCTTTTTGTTACATAACGTTCAATAACATATAACTTACATTCCCTAAGTTTTTTACATAAAAAAATTATTACATAAGGTTTTCTTGAGTTTTTGTAACTTAAATGGGTTTTCTCTCTATAATTCCCCTATATATATATATATAATGGAAAACATACAATATCGAGACTCTGTAAAAATGTATAAAATTTCAGACAGGTGACAAGATATACATTTGAAAAAGTATAAGAAATATATACGTTACAAGTCGATCTTAAAACTATATTATTTTTAAGAAACATCTAAGATATATTTGACAAGAAATATAATTCCGGAAAACCAACAAATTACTAAGTGTGTAAATATTCCAAGAAATACGTCTATTGTGAGAAACCTTCTAAAGGTCTCAAGCTTATGTCGTGTATCCAAGCGAACAAATACTTACATAAGGAATATTTCGCCTTTCTCACCACATTTTGAAAAGAAGGACAAGGTTATCGCTTACGCGTCAAGACAACTCAAGATTCATGAGAAGAACTACACTACGCAGGATCTTGAACTTGGAGCAGTTGTTTTTGCATTGAAGATATGGCGACGCTGCCTTTATGGTACTAAGTGTGTGGTCTTCACCGACCATAAGAGCCTTCAGCACATCTTCAATCAAAAGGACTCAACATGCGTCAATGTCGTTGGGTGGAGTTGTTAAACGACTATGACTGCGAGATTCGCTACCATCCTGGTAAGGCGAACGTCGTGGCCGACGCTCTTAGTCGTAAAACTAATCTAAAGAGTATACGTTGTTTTCAAGCTTTAAATAACCTTCACGAATGCATTCATGATACTCAGCACTCGTCTGTTAACGAGAATACCATGGACAACAAGATGAAGTGTGGTGCTAAGGATCAACTCGTATCCAAACCCGATGGCATCCTTTACTATCTCGATCGTGTCTGTATTCCGAACAGTGACAACCTTCGTGACTTCTTGATGCGAGAAGCTCACAAATCCCGATATTCTATTAATCTCGGCGCTGATAAGATGTACCAAGACCTTCGTACATCTTACTGGTGGCCTGGTATGAAGAAAGATATTGCCTCCTACGTTTCAAAATGCCTTACTTGTTCCAAGGTAAAGGTTGAACATCAACGTCCCTCTGGCTTACTCGAACAACCGGAGATTCCTATCTGGAAATAGGAGAGCATTGCTATGGACTTTATCACCAAACTTCCTTGTACATCGTCTGGTAACGATAGTATTTGGGTAATCATTGACCGTTTGACCAAATCCGCTCACTTCCTCCCCATATGTGAAGACTACAAAGTCGAGAAATTGGCTCGTATATACACGGATTAAAGCATTTGTCGTCATGGTATCCCCATCGACATCATCTCGGACCGTGATAGTCGTTTCACCTCCCGTCTTTGGTAAACGTTTCCATCCGCTCTTGGTACTCACCTAAATCTTAATACTGCTTTCCATCCTTAGTCTGACGGTCAAACCGAGTGTACTATCCAAACTCTAGCGGATATGTTTCGTTCTTGTGTAATCGATTTTGGTGGCAACTTGGATATGCACTTGCCTTTGATCGAATTCTCGTACAATAACAGTTATCACGCGAGTATTCGAATGGCACCTTTCGAGTCGATCGCCTATTTGTTGGCGGGGAAGCTCAAATCACCGCTCCCGAGCTTATAAGAGTGACCACGAACAAGATCTTGTAGATTCAAGAAAAAAGCGTTTGGAATTTAAGCGACGCAAACCTTTGGAATTTAATGTTGGTGACTTTGTACTTCTCAAGGTATCATCTTGGTAGGGTGTATTTCGTTTCGCTAAGAAGGGAAAACTCGCTCCTTGCTATGTAGGTCCTTTCAAGATTCTCGAAAGGGTTGCAAGGTAGCGTATCGACTGGACCTACCACAAGAGCTCAACAATGTCCATCATACATTCCACGTCTCAAACTTAAAGAATGCTTAGCAGAAGGAGGACTCCAAGTCCCATTCGAAGATCTTCAAAACAACGAGACTCTACACTTCATGGAGAAACCTCTCGAGATCATGGATCGAGGCATCAGGCAATTAAGGTGCAGTCTAATTCCCATAGTCAAGGTTTGACGGGAAGGTAAACATGGCGCCGAATTTACTTGGGAACTCGAAAGTGATAGGAAGACTAAGTATCCGCATCTGTTCGTTACACCTTCCTCTTGAATAAATTTCGGGATGAAATTTTCTAAAGGAGGGGGACTGTAACGCCTCGCTTTTTCGTATTTTCCTTAATGAGAAAGTGTAATTGTATTTCTATTTATGGAAACTTATATTCGTATTGCATTTGTATTTCATTCCAACCTTGCAATCCGAGACTTTGATCGTAATAAAATTCATACTTCATACATACTTGTCGTACATGCATACAATCATTACATACATGTTTACATACAAAAATCGATACTTGTTAGACGTGCAAATACTCATGCATACATACATACATACTCGATACTCAAAATATACTTACACACATATTACACACTTAAAAACATGCCAAAACACCAAGTTTTAGCTCAAAATAAAGGAAACACCAAATTTAGGGGCCAAATTGCAAAATCTGCCAAAATGAGCCTCTGGCGTGACGTGAGAGACCATAATCCGCAGTAAGTTGTGTCTAGCTTACAGGTTGGCCCATTTTTCACACCTTTTTTCATACCCAATCACCCCTAAACCTCATTTAACTCAAAACCCTACTAAACCACTATATAAGCAAGCTTCCTAACACTCATTTTCACTTTCCAAACTCCTCTACACTCTCAAAACACTCCCAAATCAGTTGTAAACTCAAGAACAAGGCAGAAAACTTTAAGTACAAAAGTGAGTCGAAACTCACTTTTCTTCATCTTTTCTTCATCAAATCTTCCTCTACAAAGCTTGGAACACCTCTAGGATTGTTTCCACAGGTTTTCCATGGAAAATCAAGGTGGAACATCACCATTTTGAGGTCCAAACTTTCTGTTTTGGAAGATTATGGTTGCTACTTTAGTTAAACATGTGTTTTCTTATACAAACTTGTGCTTCTTATGCTACTAATCAAGTCTATAGTTAGTAAGCTTAGCCAAGATTGATTCATAAAAATAGGAGGTGTAAATCACCCTCCAAACTTTTGGTTTTGATAGGGTTATCAACCCACAAGTGATGAAACCATCCAAGCTAAACAAAGCTTGTGTTTTAGTAACGTGTGATTACTTGGAAGCCTTGGCTATCCTAGCTTCAATCCACCACCTCACTTGATGATTTGTCCCTTGAATAATATGCACCTTTCATTTCCATTTTAACTTATTCATGACCATCCTTGTTATCCTTGTGACAACTTGTGCATTGGTGAACATACGAAAGAGGTTAAAGGAAGGTTATCCTCCTACCTCCATGCATGACTTCTATGAACTTTCACGATAAACATGATGGACTTATTACTTATACTATCTGTAGAATATAAAATATATATACTAACCAAACCCTTGATGATAATCAAATGATTATTCGTGAGGGTACTAAGTTACATCATCTAGATACTTAACTTCTCGTTACGATTCTAATGGGTATCTTAACCCATGAAAACACATCGACCCAAATGGGATTTATAGTGTAAAAAACGAGTATTAAGTCTAGATTATTATTTTCTTGTATACATACTTTGGTATATTTAAATTCCTAATCCTCCATTATCATCCGAATATTCACACACCAATGTTTCCTCATGTAGGAGAACTCGGTGTTCCTTTTCCAAACAACCAACTCTTCACGGAATTACCAAGTGGAAGCTTGCAAAACCGTGAGTAGACTTGACCTATTTTCCCTTTTTACACAATTTGGGTTGTAACATGTTAACTTATAAAATACACAAATACTCACAACATACTTTATACACTCAATCCGTTATACATGCTTATTGTTATGCTTAGGTTCATGCTAGATACATACATACTTCTTGTCATTTAATTAGCTAGCACAAACTTGACATACGCACTATAAGAATAGCACGCCGCCTATGAGCGTATTGTTAAGCTTATTGTTATTCATAAATAGTCTCGTTACTTTTGTAGCAAGGGACACTTATAATTCGTGTGGACACTTGGGTTTGACATTTAGTATTGCATGCTAGTTTACCTCGTATACTATTGCCATGTGGGATTCGAGCAAACTCTTTTATACTTATGCTATGTAATTTAAAACTTGTCTACTCGCCATTGCTTTTGCATTGAACCATATTTTCAACATGTTACAGGTTAATGATGATGTTTAAGATGAATCTACTAGGGACGACATAGAAACGCATAAGAAATACTGGATTTGGATATTTTGTTTTTCACGAAATTACGCCATCAAGTTAGGAGTGATATCCATACCTTAATCTAAAATTTCCATCTCAAACTCTAATGGACCCTTACTAACAAGTCGAAGTTCGATCCTCGTTTGGTAAGTACCAACCACACTTAGGGTACGATGTTGTCAAGTTAGGGGTGAAACCCGCGCCTTGTCAACTAGTCCCACTCCTCGATTTTCAATCTCGCCAAAGTTTCGATTTTTCGATCAATTAGAGACGTGTAGTAACTGGAAGAGTGAAATGTCATTATTCGCTTCTCGACGAGAGCATTTTATCTATAGGCTAAAGTACATTTCTCTAATTTGAAAGGATCTTCGATTCACTTTGGAATAGTCGATGTTTCTCAACCCGAAACACTCCAATGTTTTACTAAGCCTATCTTTTATGTTATCTCAATTTCTATGTATTTAATAATTGTCACCTTGTTCATTTCGAACCTGAGGCACAATTCGCACGACTTTCGCGATCAAAAACAATAATAATTCTCACAAACCAGCTAAATGTATACTCCTTATGCAATCATACGTGTTTATACTTTTGAATACTTGTTATGCTTATATCATTTATGTGAACTCGTACGTGTTATGTGATACTTACATGCTCAAACGTGACTTTTATAATCACATTATGATCAAGTCTCATCCTTTCCTCTATTTTCGATCACCTAGATATCTTTTTTGCAAAACTCAAGCGAGAGAAATAAGTCAAAGTCCAACTCCAACTCGATGACCAAGAAGGATTGTATGAAATTCATGGCGAAGCAAATTGCTAAGATTATCTCAGACATCATCTGCAAAATCCAATCTCCACCAAACACCGAATCACCCCAAGGCTCTGTCGACTCCAAGGTGGAAACGCCTAAGTCGACGTTTACTTTCAAGCACTTCTGTTCTTGTAACCCTAAATTGCTTCAATGGTTTGATGCCATTGAAGTAACATTCCTTCAAAGTGGATGCCCTGACCACCTGCATACTATTAACGCAACAGGCGTTTTCCGATTAAGAGCCCTTGATTGGTGGATCTTCGAGCGTAACGTTCGTGGGAACGAAGCCGCTCATCCCCTCCCTTGGGCCGATCTCCAGAAGTTGATGCGAGACGAGTTTTGTCCTCCACACGAGCTTTAGAAACTTGAGAATGAATTCTGGAATCTGAGGCATGTGGGGAACGACAACGCTGGTCTCACCGCTCACTTTAAACAACTGAGTACACTATGCCCCAGCTAAGTTGACACCCTTGACAAGGATATCGCAAAGTACATTCGATGCCTACCCCCTTGATCATAAACTTAGTTGAAGCCGCCTCACCTAAAACCATCGAAGATACCTACAAACTAGCCGCCAAACTCAATAACAATTGCGTTCTTCATGAAGCTTGCAAAAAGGCTTTATCAAAGAATGCACACCAAGCCACCACCGATACCATCGATGAACCCACACCATCCAAGCCACCAAGGAACAAAAACAAGGGAAAGAAGCGGAAGGCTTCTAGTCAAAATTATGCGGTGTTACTCCACAAAACCCGATACCTTTACAGTCAGTTTCCGCTACCTCAACCCTTGAACCACCAAAGAGGAACTACACTGGACCGTGGCCCAAGTGTAAACAATGTTCTTACCACTATCCCGCTAACACCCATGTCGCAAATGCACAACTTGTAACAGGTTTGGGCATTTCACCGATCGATGTCGCCTAAACCTAAAGCCTACCCAAGACCAAACTATTGTTGCAAACCCTGCCCCTAACCATGCTCGACCCCAAGCCGCCACTATTCGAACATGCTTCAAGTGTGGCGATCCTAATCACCTCGCCAACGTCTCCCCTCAACGCAACAACAACAACCAGCAGCAGCGGCCTCAACAAGCCCGAGGTAGAGCTTCTGTTATCATCGCCACTCAGGCGCAGAATGCTAATGACGTCATAACTGGTACGTTTCTCGTCAACCATGTCTAGACTTCTTGTCTTTTTGATACTAGCGCAGATAAAAGTTTTGTACCTGTTGAATTCAAACCTAAGCTTAAGTGTAAACGCTCTAAGTTGCCAAGATCATTCGCAGTCAAAGTCGCTAAAGGAAAGTCTGTCACTGTCGATTCTGTCTTTTCCAAATGTTCCTTAACTCTTAACGATCATACGTTTTCCATTGACTTCATACCCATGCAAAAGGGTAGCTTCGATATCATAGTAGGCATGGATTGGCTTAGGCGAGTTCGTGCTGAAGTCATTTGTTCTGAAAAATTTATCCGTCTCCTCCCAATGGTGACTCCTTACACGTCTATGGCGAGAAACCTTCTAAAGGTCTCAAGCTTATGTCGTGTATCCAAGCGAACAAATACTTACGTAAGGAATACTTCGTCTTTCTCACTCACATTGTGGAAAAGAAAGACAAGGGTCCAAGCGTGAGTGATGTTCCTGTTGTTTGCGAATTCCCTGACGTTTACCCAGAGGATCTTCCTGGTCCTCATCCTCCTCGTTCTGTTGACCTCCGTATCGATCTCATTCCTGGCGCAACTCCTGTTGCGAAATCCTCTTATCACCTAGCACCCTCGGAAATGCAAGAGCTATATATCCAACTTCAAGAACTTCTTGATAAAGGTTTCATAAGCCCTAGTACTTCTCCTTGGGGCGCTCCTGTTTTGTACATTAAGAAGAAAGATGGATCCTTTCGGATGTGCATTGACTATCGTGAGCTCAATAAGCTTACAGTCAAAAACCGATATCCTCTTCCACGTATTGACGATCTCTTCTATCAACTTCAAGATGCGACATATTTCTCGAAAATCAATCTCCATTCTGGTTAATCAACTTCGAGTCCTCGAAGAAGATATGCTCAAAACTGCATTCCACACACGTTATGGGCATTACGGGTTCGTGGTCATAACCAACGCACCTGTAGTGTTCATGGATTTGATGAATCACGTGTGCAAGCCTTACCTCGACAGCTTCGTGATTGTCTTCATCGACGATATTCTCATCTATTCCAAGACACAAGAAGAGAATGAGTGACATTTGCGTCTTATCCTCCAGCTTTTGCGTACTGAACGTCTTTACGCCAAATTCTCCAAGTGTGAATTTTGGCTAAAAGAGGTTCAATTCCTTTGTCATGTCGTCAACGAACTCGGTATTCTCGTTGACCCTGCGAAAATCGAAGCTGTGAATAATTGGATTGCTCCTAAGACTCCGTCTGAAATTCGTTCATTCCTTGGATTAGCTGGTTACTATCGACGCTTCATTTCGAACTTTTCCAAGATCGTCGTTCCTCTCACTTCCTTGACTAAAAAAGATAAACCTTTTGTTTGGGGTTACGAACAAGAAGAGTCTTTCCAAACGCTTAAGGACATGCTTTGCCATGCTCCTATCTTAGCTCTTTGCGATGGTAATAACAATTTCGTCGTGTATTGTGACGCTTCAAACCAAGGTCTTGGTTGCGTTCTCATGCAACAGGACAAGGTTATCGCTTACATGTCAAGACAACTCAAGATTCATGAGAAGAACTACACTACGCACGATCTTGAACTTGGTGCAGTTGTTTTTGCATTAAAGATATGGAGACACTACCTTTATGGTACTAAGTGTGTGGTCTTCACCGACCATAAGAGCCTTCAGCACATCTTCAATCAAAAGGACTCAACATGAGTCAACGTCGTTGGGTGGTGTTGTTAAACGACTATGCCTGCGAGATTCGCTACCATCCTAGTAAGGCGAACGTTGTGGCCGACGCTCTTAGTCGTAAAACTCATCTGAAGAGTATACGTTGTTTTCAAGCTTTGAATAACCTTCACAAACGCATTCATGACGCTCAGTACTCGTCTGTTAATGAGAATAGCATGTACAACGAGATGAAGTGTGGTGCTAAGGATCAACTCGTATCCAAACCCGGTGGCATCCTTTACTATCTCGATCGTGTTTGGATTCTGAACAGTGACAACCTTCGTGACTTCTTGATGAGAGAAGCTCACAAATCCCGATATTCTATTCATCTCAGCGCTGATAATATGTACCAAGACCTTCGTACGTCTTACTGGTGGCCTGGTATGAAGAAAGATATTGCCTCCTACATTTCAAAATGCCTTACTTGTTCCAAGGTAAAGGCTGAACATCAACGTCCCTCTGGCTTACTCGAACAACCGGAGATTCCTATCTGGAAATGGGAAAGCATTGCTATGGACTTTATCACTAAACTTCCTCGTACATCGTCTGGTCACGATAGTATTTGGGTAATCATTGACCGTTTGACCAAATCCGCTCACTTCCTCCCCATACGTGAAGACTACAAAGTCAAGAAATTAGCTCATATCTACATGGATGAAATCATTTGTCGTCATGGTATCCCCATCGACATCATCTCGGACCGTGATGTTCGTTTCACCTCCCGTCTTTGGCAAACGTTTCCATCCGCTCTTGGTACTCACCTCAATCTTAGTACTGCTTTCCATCCTCAGTCTGACGGTCAAACCAAGTGTACTATCCAAACTCTAGAGGATATGTTTCATTCTTGTGTAATCGATTTTGGTGGCAACTTGGATATGCACTTGCCTTTTATCGAATTATCGTACAATAACAGTTATCATGTGAGTATTCGAATGGCACCTTTCGAGGCATTTTATGGTCGTAAGTGTCGATCGCCTATTTGTTGGCACGAGATCAGGGAAGCTCAAATCACCGGTCCCGAGCTTATACAAGAGACAATGGACAAGATCTTGCAGACTTGAGACAACTTGCTCAAAGCAAGGAGCCGACAAAAGAGTTACGCGGATAACCGACGCAAACTTGGTGACTTTGTACTTCTCAAGGTATCCCCTTGGAAGGGTGTATCTTATTTCGCTAAGAAGGGAAAACTCGCTACTCGCTATGTGGGTCCTTTCAAGATTCTCGAAAGGGTTGGCAAGATAGCGTATCGACTGGACCTACCACAAGAGCTCAATAATGTCCATCCTACATTCCACGTCTCAAACTTGAAGAAATGCTTAGCAGAAGAAGGACTCCAAGTCCCATTCGAAGATCTTCAAAACAACGAGACTCTACACTTCGTGGAGAAACCTGTCGAGATCATGGATCGAGGCATCAAGCAATTGAGGCGCCGTTGAATTCCCATAGTCAAGGTTTGATGGGAAGGTAAACGTGGCGCCGAATTTACCTGGGAACTAAGAAGTGATATGAAGACCAAGTATCCGCATCTGTTCGTTACACATTCCTCTTGAATAAATTTCAGGACGAAATTTCCTAAAGGAGGGGATACTGTAATGCGTCGCTTTTCGTATTTTCCTTATTAGAAAGTGTAATCATATTTCTATTTACGGAAACTTGTATTTGTATCGCATTCGTATTTCATTCCAATCTTGCAATCTAAGACTTTGATCGTAATAAAATTCATACTTAATACATACTTGTCTTACATGCATACGATCATTAAATACATGTTTACATACAAACCGATACTTGTTATACGTGCAAATACTCATACAATACACACTCGATACTCAAAATATACTTACATACATATTACACACTTAAAAACATGCCAAAACACCAAGTTTTAGCTTAAAATGAAGGAAAAACCAAGTTTAGGGGCCAAATTGCAAAATCTGACAAAATGAGCCTCTGGCGTGGCGTGAGAGGCTAAGCCCATTCCTCTCGCGGGGCGCGAGAGACCTTAATCCGCAGTAAGTTGTTTCTAGCTTACGGGTTGGCCCATTTTTCACACCTTTTCCACACTCAATCACCTCTAAACCTCATTTAACTCAAAACCTACTAAACCATTATATAAGCAAGCTTCCTAACACTCATTTTCACTTTCCAAACTCCTCTACACTCTCAAAACACTCATAAATCAGTTGTAAACTCAAGAATAAGGCAGAAAACTTTAAGTGCAAAAGTGAGTCGAAACTCACTTTTCTTCATCTTTTCTTCATCAAATCTTCCTCTACAAAGCTTGGAACACCTCTAGGATTGTTTCCACAGGTTTTCCATGGAAAAACAAGGTGGAACATCACCATTTTAAGGTCCAAACTTTCTGTTTTGGAAGATTATGGTTGCTACTTTAGTTAAACTTGTGTTTTCTTATGTAAACTTGTGCTTCTTATGCTACTAATCAAGTCTATGGTTAGTAAGCTTAGCCAAGATTGATTCATACAAATAGGAGGTGTAAATCACCCTCCAAACTTTCTGTTTTGATAGGGTTATCAACCCACAAGTGATGAAACCATCCAAGCTTGACAAAGCTTGTGTTTTGGTAAAGGTGTGATTACTTGGAAGCCTTGGGTATCCTACCTTCAATCCACCACCTTTGTCCCTTGAATAATATGCACCTTTCATTTCCATTGTAACTTATTCATGACCATCCTTGTTGTCCTTGAGACAACTTATGCATTGGTGAACATACGAAAGAGGTTAAAGGAAGGTTATCCTCCTACCTCCATGCATGACTTCTATGAACTTCCATGATAAACATGATGGACTTATTACTTATACTATCTATAGAATATAAAATATATATATATACTAACCGAACCCTTGATGATAATCAAATGATTATTCGTCATGGTACTAAGTTACATCATCTAGACACTTAACTTCTCGCTACGATTCTAATGGGTATCTTAACCCATGAAAACACATCGACCCAAATGGGACTTATAGTGTAAAAAACGAATATTAAGTATAGATGATTATTTTCTCGAATACATACTTTGGTATATTTAAATTCCTAATCCTCTATTATCCTCCGAATATTCACACACCTATGTTTCCTTGTGTAGGTGAACTCGGTATTCCATCTCCAAACAACCAACTCTTCACGGAATTACCAAGTGGAAGCTTGCAAAACCGTGGTACACTTGACCTATTTTCCCTTTTTTACACAATTTGGGTGTAACATGTTAACTTTCAAAATACATACAACACACTTTATACCCTCAATCCGTTATACATGCTTATTGTTATCTCTAGATGCCACTAGGATAAGCATTTGGTACCGGGTACCGATACAGAAACGTACCAGGTATATTCAGTACCGGTATCGGTTCCCGTTTTCTCCGTTTTTCGGTACCGTTACCATTAGGTTTTGGGGACGGGTGGAGGGTTTAGGCTTTTGGGAGGTGGGGGTGGGGGGTTTAGGTTTTTGGTGGGGTATAGTTACTATTATTATTATTATTATTATTATTATTATTATTATTATTATTATTATTTGGGGTGAGGGGTTTAGGTTTTTGGGTGGTCATTGTTCGTTTTGGATTTATTTTGATTGTGTTCACAAGTGGTTCTCAACATAAATGATGGTTTTCGCATGAACCATACCCTATATATATTAGTGTGTGATTGGGGGGGGTTAGTTTCGTCAACAAACCATTAAAAACTTGAAAACCGAATATATTAGTACCAACCAAAGCAACCCCTAATTCCCTAATTTTGATTAACAAATGATAACGACATGGATTTGGTTAAGTTTTAGAATTTAGCTCAACTATTATCGAATATGCAATGAAACAAGGATAATTTATTAATATTTCTCCAGTTTAATCATGCTAACAAGTTAATTATATACAAGCAAAGTAATCACTTTCAACCCAACTTTCTATTGAGACTACATAATAACATAAATATATAAATTTTTAATAGTGTACGACTAACTAATAACTTCGTAGTGTTATTCAACAATTAAAAAAAGTGTAGTTATGAATCTTGTATGAACGTGTGTTCATAATTCATCTCCTCTAAGTGGATTGAGGGACATTAGCCCATTGTTAAATACAAACCATTTTCAGTCACATAAGTTGTGTTTTTACATTCTCACATCTTATTAAGTGTGAGAAGGCTGCACAACACAACGGAAATGAGCAACTGTACACACATTATAAACCAATCACGAACACTGATTGAACATAATTGTGAGTCTAAAGAGTTTGAATTGATGACCATCATCGTTTGTATGTGTTTAAATTAGTTATGGTCATTGTCCTTAACACCCAACTCAAGTATTGGCGTCGTCATTTCCCTCACTGAAGAAAACGGATAATACCTGAATCCATTTAATGTATGCATATTGAACTTTTTCAGGATAATGTACCGTTTTTGATGATACATGAGTGGCACTTTGCGTGCATGTATCAATGGATGCTTTTGTGGTGGCACAACGACTGTCAAGTGGCCGCCGGCGGTACGGTTCCCGGGGGAATCCCCAAAAAATCCAAACTTTGAAACCAGCATGGGTCCGGCTAAGACAACATAGCCTGGCCAGAGTGGGGCAATACGTGGCTCTTCGATTTAGAGAATGCGGTAATCATATACATGAAATGCACCATTCAAAAAAATGATTATCGGAGATTACTATATCATATATCATTACTATAGAGATATAATCCTTTAGTGATTTTATTAAAGAAAAACCTTGGATTTTGCAATGTACTTGTCACAATGTATATCTGAAAAATGAGGTGCACTTAATCTGGTGATAAAAGATGCTCCTCAAATGCACAGTTCTATCCGCTTTGGGCCTTTGGTTTCAGAATGTGATGGCCCATGACTGTGGGCTAGGATGGAGATAGACTGACCAAAGTAAAGGGTCCCAACCTATCTCTCAACTCAAATAGATATGTAAGCAAAACACCAATCACGTTGCACGTGGTTCGAGTAGGTTCCAGGACCCACGTTGCATGTGATTGTGGTCGAGATAAAACATTGAAGAAGACATCTAACCAAATGTTGACCTAAAAGATTGTATCCACAATCTGGTTGTGGTTCCAAAGGATAGGAAACTCTAGATCCGCATGACTATGGCTAGGAGATGTCTGCATGACTGCAAAGACCTAGCTAATAGTTTTCCAATTTGTACCATAATGTAGCTATGCGACCTAGGTGTGTTCAGACCATCTCCAATAGATGTTTGTGAGATCTACGAACGGCAGACGTAGATGAGAGAGGGCTGAGGTGTTATGGCAAGGAGACAAGTATTGGTAATCCCGGTCACATATCCAATTGTAAACTCGTTTACACAACTGGCCCAATATTCGACGGGTAATTACCCTTCGGATATCGGACATACCCGTTAGTTTATTAGAAATTACTTGTTTGGAATTCCCAAATACATTTCATAATAATTTTAATATAAATTATTATACAATGAATTTAGAAACATAAAACTAAAAATTAGTAAATTAGTAGATTATTCTATTATCAAACATAAAAGAAAACAAAAAATAAAAAGAGAATATTCTCTAGTGTCTATGTTTCGAGTATCCGGTCTAGGTATCACCTAAGTACCCATCGCAAACTCAAAAAAAAACTAAATCTAATCTCATGCCCAAACCCGTCATGGAAGTTTTGGGTTCGGGTTTGTTTGACATTCCTAGAGGGGGAATCGAAGAAAGTGTGGGACGTGGAGGAGAGAGGGATGATAGAGAGGGGTCGGTTTGTATAGGTTTTTGTGTCCGTGGATTTTTTTTACCGGAAGAGTAAGACATGATGGTACTTAGCGTCTTAGGGTCAAGCAAAACCAAAGATTAATCATAACGAATTCATATGAGAAATGTGTCAACAATGAAGAACACTACTGATTTTGTTAAGTTATGCATAGTAATTATGGAAAATATGAGATGAAACAAGGACGACATGTTAATTATCAGTTAAAAATGCGGAACAACTGAATATATATATAGGGGAAAGTTTAAATGAGAACGCTAAACATTGTGATAACCGTGAGAACGAATGGAAAAACCGCGAGAAGTTGATCAAAAACAACTCAAATTCGAAAAAAAAATACACTTATCATATTATTCGAATACAATGTTAGAAATTAAATTTACACATTTGAATTTACATGTATTCGTAAATATTGAAAATTTACACATGTGTAAGTTTTCTCATTACATATGTGTAAATTTGTTGTATTTAACAAATTTACACATGTGTAAACATTTTAATAAAAGTAATTTTGAGAGAAGAAATAAATTATTTGATGTTGTATTTTAATTACATTGAGGTTTGTATTAAAATATTTGTTTTGATTAGTTTTTTTCATTTGTTCTCACGATTCTCGCAATATTAACGTTCTCAAGATAACCATATGTAAACACTTTGTACAAACTTATTCATTGAAACCAGCTCAATTCATAATATAAACATAAGAATTATAATTATAGTTTATGCATATTTTATGTCTTTAAGTTTTATTCAACAATTACTAATGTACAATTATGAATCTTGTATGATACTACTTATGTTAATGATGAAAGTAAATCCTTGGCCTAATAATATTGCTTCAAAGACCACCTGACGGTGTGTTAGTGCACATGACCAGATGATATGGTGAATTTTGAATTTGTATGCTTCTGCGGGGTCAGGTGGATAAGGCACACGGTGGGTGGTCCAGTGTTGGTTGAAGCTTGTCGAAAGTTGCCCTGTATATTGAGTCGGGAGGCTTCTTGACGACCGCTCATTAGGCGTTTAGACCCAGCAAGGTTGTAGATGAGAGTAGAAGTGTTGGGTGGGAGCTGGAAGTCTCCACTCGTGTAACAAAAAATAAGGTCGTAAGCTATGAGTGGGCAAAACGAACAATATGGGTTCAGGGTAAAACTCACTAAAGAGCTCAAGGCAAGATAAGCGCAGTGCACGCAATGTGACGTGTTTAAACACTCCAAGCACTTGCTTATTGGTTAGAATTTCACTTTGATTGAAGTTTGAATTTAGAGATTCTTTGTCCCCTTCACTTGATCGCCACTATAAAAATTTAGAGAGTTCACTCCTTTTTTGATCCTCTCAAACCACTGATATTATTTCCTTGTTTGCTATTTCAATGGATCTAACTTCGGGAAAATAACACAATGAGCCCACCAACGTTGTGTTTATTATGTGAAGTTATACACTTACGCACATCTCATGATGATCTAAACCAACTCACGTGTTCGGTTTATAGAATTTTGGGGTGAAGAAATTTACAAGGCCTAGGCGCCTGGCTAAGTTGTTAAAAGAGTGGGCTGCCTGATTATGGGCCGCTAAGTATTGTGTTGAGCAGCTTGTGGCTGATGTTATGTTATGTAAGCCCAATTCACGTCCTGTTTATTTTGTTTAAGCCCATTAGATGAATAAAAGCGATGTATGAGTTTAATTAAATTCACTATAGATATATTAACTTAAATTTGATTGCTAATTTAAAAGTAACCAATGGATGATGGTCCACTAGTAAAAGCTGAAAAACACCTGTATTGAAAAGTAACCAATAGGTGGTGGCCCAATTCCCATAGACGATTGTCAAGAAAATAACTTTAAAAGTAAACGTATGTTTAATTTGGAAATTCACATGAAATTAACTACAGGGACTTCCTTTGAAATTTTAATTTGGCTACCAAAATTTGTTGGTGGTCAAATTTAGTCCTTTTAGTTTTAGTATATTTTTTGTATTAAAAGAGTGCATCAGTTTTTAAAGTTATCAGCTTTACCTTCTCTCATCCCCCCCACCCTTCTATAATATATCTTTGACCCCTTCGATTTTGTAATACGTGTTGGTAATATTTGTCCTCGTCTACATCTTACGTCATGTAACTTACTTAGTGTTATAAATTCATGGTCCTTTTACCGTTTTTTTCGTTTTTGATCTGGTCGCTGCAATGCAGCGGCATAGCGCTAGTGAGCTTTTATGGTTTTCGCCATCAAACTATGTTTGGTGTTCAAGAGGTTTTTCCCTTCCCCTCAAGTTTCAAAGTTGACAAGGTCTATAGAATATCTCTTTCACTCCGTTGACTTTCTAATGCGTCTATAAGTTCGAATTCGTCTATGATTTACTTCACGCGGTCACTTAAGTTCATGGTTTTTTCACGTTTTTCCCTGATGTTGGTCAAACCGTTGCATTCAATTCTAGTTGAATAAACCAACGAAGAATACAACTTAATTATATAAATTTATCAAAAACGTAAGAAGAGTAAACTAATAAGAAGAAATAGAAAAAATTAGAAAACTTTCACTATGTTTAATAAAGTATATATATATATATATATATATATATATATATAATTAAATAATTACAAAGGTAGGTGATTGTCACATCAAGTGTGACCACTCCTAGAAATATAACATGACCTGTCTTAATCTAAAGCGGATGTCATGGGATTCATCTATGTGAACCAAGATGGATTAATAGATGATTTAGAAGACCGACACATTTATTTGAAATACCCGTTTTTACTCATAGCCAACTGTATGTTGCATTGTTAAGAGTAAAAAGCAGAAACGATGTTAAGTTACTAATCTTAGATAAAAATGACAATGTTACAAATAAAAACCCAATGTTATGTACAAGGAAATATTTAGAGATTTTATGAACTATTTGTACTAGTGGGTTGGCTTGGGCGACGTGACGGGTGTCACTAAGGTTTTTTAATTTGTTGGAAAACGCAATCTAACCCGACTTGTCTTAAACATTGATCATATTTGTGTATTATTTTTATTATAACTATTTATGTATTTATTAATTATATACTTAAGTATTTAAATAAGATAATATCGTGCGATACGGCAGGAATCACCAAGGCTCTTTTATATAGCGCAATCTAACTCGACCCGCCTTAAAAACTGATTATATTTGGATATTATTATTATTACTACTAGCGGGAACCCACGCATTACGGCAGGGCTACACGGTTTTTGGCTATTGCCTTTGGTCAATCACACCGTTGGTGTATTTGGTTGCACGGGACTAAGGTTTATAATACAACTTGGTGCAAAAAAAAGCACTGGCTTGAGATAGATTTAATCGACACCAAGAGTGTAACGTAGTTGACTAAATCTAAGGTTAATGTTTCATCGAAGCTAACTTATCTGACTATCTACTCAAATTAGATGTTTAGAAGACGGGTCATAGATTTGCTTTCTCAATCAATTTGAAGAGTTCATTAAAAGATTTTCAGATTAGAACAACAACTTCAAGATTTATTAGTGACATTCAAATTATCATGCAGGTATGTAGAATCAAGCAACTAAGATCAACAAGTGGATTAGTACAAATGGGAAATAACAAGCAGGCCTCCTATTGTATCAACATCATTAGTTAGTCTATCTTCTTAAATATTTATTTCAAGATGAGCAGTTTTAGTCCCCGGAACAACTCCAAATTACAAAAGAAATTTTTTTTGGAACTCAAATGCACTTATCAAATGATTGAAATTCTTGCCTCAATAGTTGAACAAGTCGAACGATGAAATTCTAATAGGGCAGTGGTTGTTCTAATTGGTGGGTGTAGCGATGGCTTTTAAGGTCACCACAATAGGTTAACTAAATATGAATTAGGTTTCTAAAGAGAAAAAGAATGGGTCGATTAGTGGTACCTGTTGGAGGATAGGAGAAGGCGATTGCCAAAACTGGTTGTGGCAACTGTTTCAGGTGGAACGATGTGATATGTACTAAAGTGTGTGTAATAGTTGGTTAGGTTAGTATAGTTAGTCTAGTTTGTTAGTCCTGTTAGAAGTTGTTAAAGTCAATATTAGTCAATTGTGAAGAGTCAACTGTGTCTATAAATACAAGCTCACAACTTGTGATAAGTATCAAATAAGAAATAACAGAAGTTTCCTCCCCTCTCTCTCAGCTGTTCTAATGAAATTAACCAACCTTGAATAATATTTCTTATCTTTGATTCGTCAGGCGTTAATGGTGTTCAACCATTGTTAAATCAATCTTGAACACTTGAATACACATCACGATGATGGTATGCAATGATGAAAATCAGGCAGAACGGAGGAAACGAATATGGGGTCAAAGAGTTGATATGCTCAAAATTACACATATTTTTATATAAATATCTCATCCACTTTTGAGTAGTTTTAGGGTTGTTTTTATTAAATTCTACTCATTCCTTGTCCACATGTGAAGTTTGATGATTTTAAGTGGAAAGCTAAAATGGTTCAGTTAAGCTAAAAAAAATAAAAGAATGATGTTACTAGTTAACGGTCAAACATCATGTTGTTTATATAGTTATAATCTTGGGTTTTAATCAATACAAAAATTTTAAAAAAAAAAGATAATAATATAGTTTGCGTTATTTTTCATAATTGAAACTACTTTAGATAAGTTAATGTTTGGGTGAACTAATATGGCTTGTGAATTTATTTGGTGTAGGAACAAGGAAATATAGTACAAAAATAATGATGAAATTTATTATATCAAGTGGGCTTAAACTAATTATTAGTGAATGAACTTAGTTGGCTTTATGACATGGGCTACAAAGATTATGGCAACAAGGGATGAAATAATGGGCTTCATGGATGGATTTTGGAGGGTAACAGACTAAAAGCCAACCGAATCGGGAAGCCGGCAATTTAGAGATCTGGGAATCACCAACACCAGTGCTTTAGTGGTTGTTACGAGTTAAATTTCACTTATTGTGGGTTCGGGTGAGTTTTTCCCTCCAAGTATCAAATTTGAGTCTGGGTGATAGGGGTTTCTCGTTGAGGGGTTTAAATTGGGGATCTATTTTGCGAAAGGCTCTCTAGTGCGGACCCCGTTAAAACAACGTATGTCAGATCTCCCAACATTCTCACACCTTAAAAAAATAAAAAATAAAAAAAAACTGTGTTGGTTCAAACGAAGAATTATTACCAAGCACACTCGTTGAGGAACATTACGGCTGGAAAAAGAGAAAATCATAAACCACGCTAGCTAGGAGGTCAAGAAAGTCAACAGTTCATCACGGCAGGTTACCTGGTGAATTAGGCAAGCATACATCTGAGAGCACTCTATAACTATGGAGGGGTGGGAGTTAAAAACATTTTCCTTAACCTTTTGCAGATCTATCTTATATATGTGACCACTCTATAAATATCCTTACTTTTTGTGAACATGTTCTTAGAGAACAATTGTTAAATAAAAAAAAAAAGTGTTCGAACGCCTTTACTTTCCTTATTCAAATATGACAAATATGAGTTATTTATTGGTAAATTACTTATTTGACATCAAAATATAACATATATAGTTTTCTTTCTGTGATAAATGGTCTGAAATTTCAGATCCAAAGCAGAGTTTCTCTGGTATTAGAGGTTCCTCTAAGATCATTGTTACATAATATCTCATAAGTTTGACTAGAATAGTCAAATTAATGATTAAGTCTCAAAGCTCTGAATGAACTTCTATAATTTTAAAGCAAATATGATTGGTTATTGATAATCTAACACTAATCTAGTACATATATGCCGAACCATACCTTTACCTGCAGGTACCTTTGTTATCAAAGTACTGCCTCCGAATTTCGGCCTTCTATGTTCATCATGTCACATGTTTACTTTTCCTATTTTCCATAACCTAGTTAACCGTTGGTCTGCTCGCTTACACAATAGTATTGTTTTACTCTCCCAATGTCCGACCCGAGGCCCGTCATGTTCAATTTCTAACTTATACTTTTTTTCTCCGAACAGTTGATTAAGATATGATCGATAGGTTTGGTTACTAATTAATAGTTCGGGCACAAATTGCATGTCTTGAATGAACCAAATAAATCTGATAAAATCCGTTCGGTCTTGCCTACCCTTTTTTATTAGCTTACCAGTTATTAAGGCTAGATCGACGGGTGAACTAATAAACCGTCTATTTATCGTATTTGATAATAATTTATATAGCGATATCTTTGCATTTATATAACATCTGACTTGATGAATTTACTTTCTATAAGGTCTTTGCTCTAGTAGGCCCTTGAGCTACTTAATGGCAGCAGTAATAAGTTATATATATATATATATATATGGTAAAATTATTGTAAAAAATGTGTTTTTTTAAGAAGGGTAAGAAAGAATCTAAACCATTAGATTTTTAATCTAATGGTTGAGATATTAATAGCAATCTTGTAAATAGTGTTGACTATTAAAATAATTAATTTTCTAGATTAAGGGTATAAAGGTAAATTTAACATTTTTAAATTAAGAAACTAACATTAATGCATATGCAAGTTCCCCTTTCTTTTTAAACGTCAATAACTTTTTATAAGTAACTATTTTTTTTAAATTACACCATAATAACGAGTGTTTTTTTATCTTTAATATGAGTAACATATTGATATACTTATGTAGAGAAAAAAAATTACGTCTCGCTTAAATGTTTTAGTCCATGGTGTTTTTTCTATGTTCGTACAATGGTGTTTTAATTGTATTGTGATTCAAGGCGTTGTATTTTACAGTAAAACAAACTTGATTAAATTCAGTTTACAGATGTTCAAAAATTAGGACAATAGAGAACTACAAAAAAAAAACACTATCCAAATCATATACTATGAAAAACACTATATATATAAAAAGCATCCTAACTCATTGAAAACACCTATTGACTTCACCACTAGAACCCTCTTAAAAAAGACACCATAACACACTCTAACTCATTGAAGACGCCTATTGAATTCACCATTCACTAGAACCCTCTTAAAAAAAAAATCGTAACAACCATGTAAATTACAATTATACCCTTAAACTATTAAAAAGACACCATAACACACCCTAAATCATTGAAGACACATATTGAATTCACCATTCACCAGAACCCTCTTAAAAAAGACATCGTAACAACTATGTAAATTACAATTATACCCTTAAACCATTAAAAAGACACCATAATACACCTAACTCATTGAAGACGCCTATTGAATTCACCATTCACCAGAACCCATAGCACCATACGATAAAAACACCATATATATAAAAAAACATGCACCTTTCAACAAAACATCATATATAAGAATAAAACACCACAATAATAATATGAACACAACATATGCAACAAACACACTCCCAACCACCATTATAGAAATTAAACACCATATAAGGCTGCTACTTCATTATCAACGATAATAGAAATAACACCATATTTTTTTAAAAACACCAAAACACGCAAAATAGTATGTACAATAAAACCACCATTCGGAAAATAAACACCTTGTGCAAATAACATCTAACAAAAACCAATGTACAAATAAAACACCATATACGTATGCTACTATCATTATCAAACATAACATAACAACACCATACTTTCTTTAACCCTCAAACCCCCCATACCCAACATGATTGTTTGAAACAAAAAAATTTGAACGATATATATAATTAAAAAAGGGTATTCGTTACCGATCAACAAAAAAATGTAGACGTCGATCGAACAAAGAAACAAATGCCACCCTAAATGTTCATGCCCGGTTTATCGTTATCCATCGATCGACATCTTAATGTATATGGTGTCGAAGATGATCAATAAATCTCATAACCGTGAATGAAAAAATGATCAAGATGCTATAAATAAATTTTCATTATGATATGGTGTCGAATATGATCAGTAAATTCAAAAACAACTAAAAATTCCCTAAAATAACTGCCAAAAATCGGTTGCAAATATTCATTCCTTAATCAGATTTTATTAGTTAAATTACAATTATACCCTTAAACTACCAAAATCAGAAGGGACATGTGTCACCACCAAAATCTTTCTTATCCTTCTCACACTTTTATATTTTTTACAGAAACGTCTACCTATATATATATATATATATATATATATATATATGGTAAGGATCTAGAGTGAACAACATTATAAGAGTGAAATGTGTGAACTGATCTAGACCATTGATTCCATCATCCTAAAGTTTTGATTAGTGGCATGATTGTAATTATTGAGAGTTGTTTTTTCCTTTAAATTTAATTAAATAGGGTAATTCTGTAATTACATAATGGGGCGATTTTTGAAACTGGAAACATGAAAAGTTGCCATATATTTGGCCAGTTACTCGTTCTCCAAATTCGCTTATAATACACATGTGTACAGTATATGATAAACTAGAATTCTACAGCAAAGCTCATCCTCGATTTATAATAGTGAAGTAACTTTACCATTATACACATGTGTACTGTATGGTACCAACTGGAAGTTTGCATCAAACAAGAATACTCGCATGTAATATGCAGAACTTAACATTATACACATGTGTACTGTTGTATCAACATGAAGTTTACAGCAAAGCTGCATCCCCTTATATAATAAATCATCATCTTAACAGTATACACATGTGTATTAAATGGTATCAACTGTAAGTTTACAACGAAACTACATCCTGATATGTAATAATGCATATACTACGCGCTATACACATGTGTACTAAATTGTAACAACTGGATCCGCCATATTTCAATGAATTAAAAAATACGAACTTTGATCCAGGCAAAGTTGAAAAAAAATAATCCCTGTATAAAATCTTCAAAAACAGTGTATTAGCAAACGAATTCGATCTGATAAAACTGAAAATACGTAAAATTAACTGGTGATCTACGAAATAATTAGAAAGATTGTTAAATCCCTATAATGTAGGGATTTTGTAACTGAATAAATGATTAAAAAGAAAAGATTTAAATGAAGAAATATGAAAAAATACGATCCTATCCTTAACACATAAAAAGGAAATCAATGACTAAGATGAGTTCACACAGTTTACTATGAAGATATTGTTCACAAATGATCATAAACCTATATATATATATATATATATATATATATATATATATATATATATATATAGCTCGGTTTAAATGAGAACCATCACACTGACGAAAACCTTGATAACTTTTTGTTCTCGTGCGAGTTGGGCCAAATTTTTTTTGCACAAACGTAGATAAAAATATTATAAACACATCTGTAAAAAAAGTAAAAAAAAAATTGTCGAGTCGTCATTTTGACTGATGCAAGTTTTTTTTGCGCGCTGGCATAAATTTTGCATAAGATAATTTTTTTACGCCTCATGTAAATGTGGGTATGCGGCATTTTTTTTAATTTTCTTTTTGCTTAAAGAAGTGATCTTATTTATGACTTTTGAGGGAAAAAATCGGAAAAACCTTTTGAATGACCTAGTTCTTACATTTCTCACAATTCAAGGTGGTTCTCATTTTAACATATCTATATATGTATACATACATATATATATATATGTATACATACATATATATATATATATATATATATATATATGTATATATATATATATATATATTAAGTTATAAAGTTACAAATATTGTTACTTTTAATTAAGATTGATGTGTTATCTTTTGAAATTGTATTATGGGGGATCTTGTGAGGAGCCATATGCAAATATGCCCCATGGTGCCATTATAGGTAGGTGTAAATTGCTAGCTAAATTAGTGAAGTTATTAATAGATGCCAAGGATTATGTAGGGGAGATTCCGTAAGCAGCATTTATACATAAGGAAGATGAGGATAGTCTTGTTATGATTATTAGTATGTGTGTCTGGTTATCTAAACTTTAACAAATGTTTTGATTTATTACATTTCTGATAACACCAAACATAACCAAAGTGGCTTCATTAACAACTTTTGAAACATATAAAGATTTGTTACTCCTATCTCTTGAAGTTGCATTGCTTAGTCAAAGATAAGAAAATTATGTTTTACCATATTGTAGAAGGTTATATATTTAGTTATTAAGATTTGCTTGACGCAAATATGAGTTTTTTTAGTAATTACGTTGGGTAGAGAAAACATATTTGTATATTGAGAACCATTTATACTCAAGCCAACAGACATTATATGTTATTTTATATTTATTTATTGAACAATATTTTTATCATATTTTTATGTCTTATACATCTTAAATTGTGCAGCCCGTATATCACATGGGTAGATAAGAAAGTCATATATGTAGATAAGAAATTCATATATACATATAGATGTGTGTAACAGAACCATTAAGTTCTCATTAATCAAAACAATATCAAGAACAACTTGTGTAAAAAGTGAGTTTAAAGAGAAACCAACTTTTATAAAAAAAAAATGGTAATAAATCTTAGCAGACGCTAATAATACCGACAATACCTTTGAAAAAAATATAAGAAAATCTTTGACCATGTCAATAAAAAATGATTACAAGTATAAACAAATTGTAAATATTACCATTGGACTTTTATTAAATTGAACTATTAAATGAAGTTTATTAAATGACATCTTAATTATGAAAAATTTATTAAATAGAGTTTTTTAAATGAAGTTTATTAGATTGATATTAAATTCCAATTTCATCTCTCTAAAATGTATTATATGTTAGTATGCACTATGAGTTTAAGGAGAAAACTTTTATATAAAAATTCTAATAAGTCTTCGTTGACACTAATCATATGGACCAATATTTTTGAAAAAAACAATATAAGAAAATTTTTAATTGTGTCAATAAAAAGATTACGAGTATAAAAAATTGGTAAATATTACCTTTAAACTTTATTAAATAGAACTAATTAATTGAAGTTTATTAAATGACAACTTAGTTATTAAATGTTTATTAAATATAGTTTTTTAATAAAGTTTATTAGACGGATGTCAAATTTCAACTCTATCCCTGTAAAATGTATTATGTATTACTAGAAGTGGCCCGTCGTGCTTTGCAATAGGGACACACCAATTTTAAACGAAATTCAAATGGAATGTGGATGAAACAATAAAAATAACATTAAAAACGGTAAACTAAATTGTTACAAAATTTAAAAAAAAAACAAAAAATGTTTTAGTGTCATCCAACCACAATCGACTCTAGAATGTTCGGTCTATTTTTTGCCCAACCTGGTTTCTATCCTAAACACATTTGGCTAAAGTCATTTCTAATTTTTCTTAAAAAAAAACCCAAATCGGTTTTAAACCCATACCTGTTTGAGAAAGAAAAAAAAAGCTGACATAGTTCTCATGGTTAAAAAAAATCTAAACATATTTTTTATATTTTTCTTATGGAATCTAGTTACAATTTCTGTATTTTTTTTATTTATATAAATGCAATAACTATTATTGAGAAAGTGCATTTAATACATTTAATTACAATATGTTTAAAATAATGTATTAATGTGTCTTAAACTTTGAAATTAAAATTTTCTTGTTATCCTCTAATATGTATTATATAGTAGGCGTATAATCAAATAAAAGCCATGTTTTATGTAAAAAAAAAACAGTAAGAATCAATACCAAGCTACCACATGACATCCATTTAGTTTATAAAGAGAGGCATTTTTGTTCTTTTATTTTAATGTTGATTTTAGTATCCCATTTTTATACAACTTGTTAGTTTTTGTACTACAATTATATTTTCCATAAATACATCGAAAACTGGTTTTAAAATCAATCCATTAAATAATTAAACAATCCATCATTGCTTTGAACTCATCGTTTCATTAAACATTCTTATTCTTATTTCATCTAATCCTAATTCTATATATATGTTCATTCGACATGTAATTATCACCCATTAATGTAAAGTTAATATAAGCACGTCAAGACCATCACAAACGTTTAGTGCTGCTTATATGTTTTCATGAGCTAATTTCATAAATTAGTATGCTAATTTCATAAAATAATATCCAACTTATTTAAATATTTGTGTTACTTATATGAATATATGTATTGATCATATAATTTTATGTGCTAAATTGATAAATTGATGTGCTAATTTCATAAATTGACGTGATAAATATTTGTCACCTATAAGAATTTATGTATTGAAACCAGCACATACAATTTCAAAACTAGCATAGACATAACCAACATAAAACAGGTTTTAGACTTGCACAAACGGTTTTGAAGTGATATTTTCAATGTTTTAGAAAAATAATGTCATATTAAAAAATATATAAAATAATATTATACCATTTTATGATGTAATTTTTTAAAGAGTAACAAAGTATATAAAAGTTATTTTATTTTTTTTAAATGGTGGAACTAGTATGAAAAAGTCAATATAAGAAAATTTTAATCTTAATCTTCATATTTAATATATAACACAATTACTAAAATACCCTTGAAGCTACCATTAGACATTACTAATACCAAGGGCTAGATGTGTAATACCAATTATTAATTAACTATATAGACGACTCAGATCTGTTCTCGCTGTTTTTACAGTTAACATAGTTTGTACCTTATCTTAATTCTTATATAGTAGTATAGATTGTTGTTGTTGTTGTTGTTGTTGTTGTTGTTGTTATTGTTGTTGGTAGTGGTGGTGGTCGTGGTGATCCTAGCCATTTCCGCAACACTTGTCCACGCTTGGTCAACATCATCAATGCGCAAGCACATGCCAACCCAGTCAACCAAGCAAACCAGGCTAATCAACATGCTCGAGGCAGTGCTTTCAACATCAACGCTAATCAGGTGCAGGCTAACAACAACGTGGTTAATGGTACGCTCTTGATTAATGGTATTTACGCATCTATACTTTTCGACTTAAGGGCAGATAAAAGTTTTGTGTCATTGGATTTTGAGTATATTCTTGGTGTTCCTCGTAAAAATTTATCCGGTTCCTTCATTGTCGGAGTAGCTGACAGAAAGCCTGTTGTTATTGATGTTATGATCCGTGGATGCACTCTTAATTTAAACGAGCATGAATTTCCCATTAATCTTGTTCCAATAAAGTTAGGGATTTCGATGCAATTGTAGGCATGGATTGGCTAACTAAGAACCATGCTGAGGTTGTGTGTTTCGAAAAATACATTCAAATTCCTCTCGCTGACGGTCAGGTTCTTCGAATGTTTGGTGAGACTTTCTCAAAAGGGCTCAAGTTGATGTCGTGCACCCAAGCCCAAAAGTATATACGCAAAGAATATGTGGCTTTCTTGGCCCATATTGTGGAGAAAAGGAGCAAGGAAAAGAAGTTAGAAGATATTCATATCGTACGTAATTTTCCTCAAGTTTTCCCTGGAGACATCTTCGGACTTCCTCCTGTGCGATATGTCGAATTTCGTATTGATCTCACCCAGGCGCAACACCTGTTACCAAATCACCCTATCGACTAGCTCCCATTGAGATGCAAGAGCTAGCTAGTTAATTGCAAGAGTTGACTGATAAGGGCTTTATACGTCCTAGCACGTCTCCTTAGGGTGCACCAGTTTGTTCGTGAAGAAAAAAGATGGCGCCTTCCGAGAGCTTAACAAGTTAACTATCAAGAACCAATATCCTCTACCTCGAATCGATAATTTGTTGGACCAACTTTAGGGGCTACGTGCTTTTCGAAGATTGATTCACGATCTGGTTATCATCAGCTTAGGGTTCGAGAAGAGGATGTTCCTAAGACGCCTTTCGTACTCGCTATGGTCATTACGAGTTCATGGTCATGCCTTTTGGGTTGACCAATGCTCCAATGGTATTTATGGATTTAATGAACCGAGTTTAAAGACCATACTTGGATTGTTTCGTCATCTTTTTTACCGATGACAATTTGATTTATTCCAAGACCAAGTATGATCATGAACGACACCTTCGACTCATACTAGAACTATTACGAACTGAAAAATTGTAAGCAAATTTTTCGAAGTGTGAGTTCTGGTTGAAAGAAGTACAATTTCTTGGGCATGTCGTTAATGACAAAGGTATTCATGTTGACCCTGCCAAGATTGAAGCTGTTAAAAATTGGCATACACCACGTACCCCCACCAAGATTCGTTCTTTCCTTGGTTTAGCTGGGTACTATCGATGTTTTATTGCCAACTTTTCAACGATTGCTTTACCACTCACAGCCTTGACTCACAAAGCAAACCATTTGATTGGGGGCCTAAGCAAGAAGAAGCTTTTCACCTTGAAGCAGAAGTTATATGATGCACCGATTCTCACTCTACCTGAAGGATTCCGATGATTTTATTGTCTATTGTGATGCATTGGGTCAATAACTCGGTTGTGTCTTGATGCAACGAGGCAAAGTGATAGCTTATGCCTCGAGATAGCTAAAAGTCCATGAGAAGAACTACACCACTCATGATCTTGAGCTTGGTGCGGTAGTATTTGCTCTTAAAATATGGAGGTATTATCTTTGTGGTACATACGTGTGAAGTCTACACCGACCATAAAAAGCCTTCAGCATATTCTTGATTAAAAGGAGTTAAACATGCGTCAACGACATTGTATAGAATTATTGAATGATTACGAGTGCGAGATTCGCTATCATCCTGGCAAGGCGAATGCCGTGGACCTCGGTCACAAAGAGTATGCACATTTTGTCCGTGTTGTATGTTCTCAAATTTTGTCTGACCTCGAGGATCGTATTTGTGAAGCTCAACACACCTCTGTCACAGAGAATGATTTACGTGATGAATTATCTTATGGAGCAGAAACAAAGCTGGAATCTAAGTCTAATGGAATTCTCCATTTCTTAAATAAAATGTGGATACCTGACCGCAATGATCTTCATACGTTTTTTTTATGAATGAAGCTCATAAATTATGATATTCGATTCATCCAGGGGCTGATAGGATGTACCAGGATCTCCAAACTACATATTGGTGGCCTAGAATGAAGAAAGATATAGTTGTATTCGTTTCGAAGTGCTTTACTTGTTCGAAAGTTAAAGCGGAACATCACGACCCTCGAGTTTGCTTGTACAACCCAAAATTCTAGTTTCGAAGTGGGAAAACGTAACCATGGATTTTATTACCGGGTTACCTTGCACCTCCAGTGGATATGACACTATTTGGGTTATAGTTGATCGTTTTTCGAAATCTACTCATTTCTTTCCTACTCGCGAAAATTATAAAAATGAGAAGCTAGCTCGGATTTATATTGATGAGATAGTGAGTCGTCATGGTGTACCTTTGAGCATCATATCTGATCGTGATGGACGTTTTACTTCACGTACATGGCAAGCTGTACAGACCGCTTTGGGCACTCGACTTGATCTCAGTACTGCTTATCATCCGCAGACCGATGGTCAGTTTGAGCGCACTATTCAAACGCTTGAAGACATGCTCCGTTCTTATGTTATCGACTTCAAAGGGAACTGGGATGTTCATCTGTCGTCAATTAATTTCTCTTATAATAACAGTTATCATTCTAGTATCAATATAGCTCCGTTTGAGGCATTATACGGACGAAAGTGCCGATCTTCTACCCTCACCACACTCTTAAATTTAAGATCATTAGTTATAGTGGCATATCTAGAAAATCTTCGTAGGGGTAATGTTTTATAAAAAAGGGTAACGAAATCGAAAAAACATCAAAAAAAGGTCAAATTTTTCCAAAATTTACACTACCGCCAGAGCGCCAAGGGGTAGCGGAGGCTACCCCTTCCCCTAAGGTAGGTCCGCCCCTGATTAGTTACAAAAGGGATCAATCTTTGTCGCTTCAATTTGCAAGACTCTAATTGAATCGATGGAATTGAATGCTAAGGCTGGTTGAGTGGGATCACAGATCATCGCAAAAATTGACAAGAGTCGGCCAACATTTTTACTTTTGTTTTTATTGTCGAAAATTTAAAACTTGATATTTTATTATGTTTTTCATATACATCTTTTATTATGTTACTTTGGCAATTTTTAAATGGTCTCTGTTGAAGATGATGATCTAGCTTGATTGGAAGATGTAAGTTCTAATGATGATGATGATAAAAAAGAAGTGGAATTATCTAATGGGGAAAATTCAACTGGAACAGCGCCTGCAAGAAAGCCATACAGAATGAAGAACACGTGGTAAACGTTTCAATTTTTAAGTTATATTTTAATTTATTTTTTAAGCTGGAAATTTTATATAATTTTCTCTTAAGTGTTGATATCATGAAGTGATTTCAAAAAAATCCATTTTGCAGTTGACAGTAGGTGAAGGGAGAGCCTTGAGACTACTCGGATTTAATCAAAGTCAACGGGCCGGATTTGTTCAAATCTTGATGAGGTCTTGTTTCTACAAAAGATAATTATTTTTTCAATCTTAATGAATATTAACTGTGTAGAACTATATTGCAGATTTGGGCTTGTAGACTTCGATTGGGCATAATTTACTTCACGCTTGAAGCAAAAGAGTTATTAAGAAATTAAAGTGTAAGCATCAACTGTGTAGAACTATATTGCGATCTAGTGTTATGACTCGTATTATCCTGCCCCGTTACCACGTTCGCCGTTCGCAGACATCAGTGCAAAAATGGATACGGAATGGGCTAATACATTGTAGAACTGTCACCTCGCACGAGGTGAACAACCAACTCGTACGAGGTGCAAGTTAACTCGTACGAGGTAGCAGTCAACTCGTACGAGTTGCAAGTTAACTCGCACGGGGGAGACATCCCACTTTGTACGACGTGGTATTTTTCTCGTTTTCATTTTGTACCTTCGGTCTCATAATTCGAACCAAACTTTCCACTCAGATTATTCACGTCCTCCTGTTTACCCATTATAGGGTAACTCCGTGTTGCATCACCTGATCACTCGTCCAACCACGAACCTGCTTAAGAAGCTCGCAAAATTGTGAGCATACTCGAACCCCTTTTACACTTTATCACCTTTGGGTGCAATACATTACATTATGCAAAATACACAAACATGCTTATACTCAATTCACAAGACAATCTTTATACATGCTATTATGCTAAACTTGAAATCATACATGCTTATACTCGTTATGCTTATGCTCAGTCATTAACTTTGATCAAGCCTCCCTTACATGTGCAGTGCTATAGGAGTAATGCACCGCCCGTATTCTTGAGGTCATGTTAAGTCATTCATTCATTACGGTCTTATCGTTGCGACGATAAGATTACGCTTGCGGTAACCTTTGGGTTAGCTGGTATACTTATGCAGAATAGTGTAACGTATGTTAGCCTCAAGAATAGATAAGTACACATGAAGATTTGTTTTAACGTTTTTACTATGCTATTATTCAAACTTGTATGATTTCCAATGCTTTGTGTATTGAACTATACTTTAACATGTATTGCAGGGTGAGGTTGACGATAACTATGGATGGAAACGATTAGGACGACGCAGATACACACCTAGAATTGTAACATTAAAGTTATTGTATTCAGAATTTGTTATCCATGATGTTGTACTTTGTACTTGCTATTTAAATGAAATGAAATTTTGTTACATAAATTATTGTCACATTTCAGTGCTATGAAGTCTCGAACAATCTATTTCGTCCACCCGATGTTTCCGCCATCGGTTGGGGTGTGACAGATTGGTATCAGAGCCATAACTATAGGGAATTAGGTAGAACTGCCATGTTTGACCTAGTCTATAGTCTAAGCACCAAATTCAGACCATTCTGTGCGAACTGGACACTTCGTACGAAGTGAAACCAGCCTCGCATGAAGAGGGCAAATCGGCCTCTTGCAGAGTGGACTCATCCACTTCGTGCGAAGTGGAGTCCTTCACTTCGTGCGAAGTTGAAAGCTACTTCGTGCGAAGTGGACTGATTTTGTCCGTTTAAAACGCTTAAATTCTTCCTATCTTGCTTCTTATATGCTCCTTTTTCTTAATTATTACATGCCTTTCCTAAGGCTAACACAATACACACTTGAAGACATGAAGACACTCATATTTTACAATCGAGACGACCTCACCAAAATAGGGATGAAACCCGCAATTTGGTGATCACTCTTAATCCGCAAATCTTGATTTCTCACGAAATTTTACCTTCAAGTTAGGAGTGATATCCTTATCTTGATGGGAATTTCCATTCATACTCAAGTTGACCCTTATCAACGAGTCGGAACATGCTCCTCGTCTGGTAAGTACCAACCACGTTTAAGAAATGAAATTATCAAGTTAGGAGTGATATATACATCTTGATAACTAGCTCCACTCTTTGATTTTCAATCTCGCCAAAGTTTCGAATTTTCGATCAATTGGGGACATGTAGTAACTGGAAGGGTAAAACGCCATTAATCACTCTTCAGTGAGAGTGTTTTACCTATTAGACCAAAGCATGCCTCCCTAATTTGAAAGGATTTGCGATCCACTTTGGAATAGTCAAAGTTTCTAACCTGAAATACTCCCATGTTTTACTAAGCCTCTTCTTTTATGTGAATCAATTTCTATGTGTTTTACTTGGTACGTTGATCATTTCGAATGCACGAATCGCACTCTCCTCTCAAACTAAAACAATGCTAATAATCGCGAACCAACTAAATTTACACTCCTTACGCTTTTACCTCTTTATACGTGATTATACTTCATGAAAACATGTTATGCTTATACTTTGTACGCGATGCTTATGTGCTACCTGAATTACTCATGCGATTTATGTGAAAACTTATGAGATACGTGAAACATTTACGCTCATTCATGCAATCTAAACGTCATTTTAAAATCATTATGAACAAGTCTCATCGTTTCCCTCTATTCCAACTCTTTAGATGTCTTTTGACGGTGAAAACTCCGACTCCAAGAAGGTCGCTAGCAACACCAGCGACTCCATGACCAAGAAAGAGATGAGGAAGTTCATGGCCAAGCAGATGGCCAAGATACTCCCCGACATCATCAACCGTATCCAACCTGCTTCTATCTCTACAAAAACCGAGAACCTCGACGATATGACTAAGCCTAAAGAAGAAAGGCCTAAACCTTCCTTACATCTAAGTAGTTCAACTCCTGTAGCCCAACGCCTTTCACAGGCAAAGACGAGGTGACAACGATGCTCCAATGGTTCGACGCCATGGAGGTCACGTTTCGCCAAAGTGGTTGTCCCAACGACCAATGTACCGTCAGTGCTAATGGCGTATTCCGATCAAGAGCTCTTGATTGGTAGACGTCAGAACGCAATAGGCGTGGCAACGATGCGACCTACACTGACTTGGTCCGAGCTTAAAAAACAGAACCAAAAAAGTGGGAAGTGACAATGCTGGGTTGACAGCAAGGTTCAAACAGAACCAAACCCAACAGACTACCAACAACGGTCACACTTGCTACAAATGTGGTGACCCTAACCATTTCGCCAACACCTGCCCTCAACATAACAACAACTAGACACCACAACAGCGATAACAACAAGCTCCGCGTGGTAGAGCTTTCCTCATCACTGCGGCTCAGGCGCAGAATGCCAACGATGTCATCAATGGTACATTTCTCGTTAACAATGTATATGCTTCATGTTTATTTGATACTGGCGCGGATAAAAGTTTTGTATCCGTTGAATTCGAACCCTTGCTTAAGTGTAGTCGTTCTAAGTTGCCCAAGTCATTCGTGGTCGAAATCGCTAATGGTAAATCTGTCAACGTTGATTCCATTCTTTCTAATTGCTCCCTCAACCTTAACGGCCACAAGTTCTCAATTGATCTTATACCTATGCAAATGGGTAGTTTTAACATCATAGTAGGCATGGATTGGCTTAGGCAAGTTCGTGCTGAAGTTGTTTGTTCCGAAAAGTTCGTTCGTCTTCCTATTCCTAACGGTGATTCTATAAGTCCCGTTTTGAATCTAAACACGGTATCACAACCACTAATCGATTGTAGAAACAAAGATTAGAACAAGAACGATATTCGATTAAACAACTTGCATACAGAATGGTGTCTGATACATGATTTCAGAATAACAAAACTAACTAGCAACCAAAATACTAACCCTAACATATGTATTTATACTAATTGATTAACCCACTAAGTACAACCCTAAGCCCATAAGGCTCTAGGAAGCCCATTCTCCCAACCTTAGCCCAACATGCAACACTAATGTGTAAACCTTTTAGCTAGGGGCCCAACAATCTCCCCCTAGGTTTACAACATTAGGCGTTCAATCCTTTGGTAGCGCATCAACTCTCATTCTTCTAGCTATGATCCCAGCAACAGCTTCCGTCCAATCTTTAGCACATTCCTCATATAACTCTGCAGTTTGAATTTGATTCGCTGCTAGAACTTGCAGGTCTTCATCGTGAAAGCTCACTAGATAAACCACATCATTCACTCGAAAGGCTTTCTCCTTATTAACGATCGCTACACTCCCGACCTTTGGGTCATACATCCAAAAGTTGAAATTCTTCAAAATGCCCTTGGGAAATGTTGGAGCGACTGGTATCACTAATTCTTTATCAGTTGGAGGCCACATCACAAATTTGAACCTTCTACCAGTCCTTGCATCCCTAACTCCTTTAGCTGCCCGAAGATACGGTTCACCTGTCTTCATCATTTTAAATCCATTCTTCACCTCCTGTTCCAGCTTCTTGAAAAATCTCCACCCTGGACCATGCTTGGTCTATCAGTGTCTGTATAAGGAGCCCTTAGAAGATCAGTCAATGTAACTTTCGTCCAGGTCTCAAACTGGGACTCCTTGGAGTAATATTTTCGTGTACCATCTTGTCTGCCAATCAGCCACATTCTCTTTATATGATCATAGGTCCAGCTCAGCACCCGTGACTTATTCTCAACCTTACTATGATAACTCGATCCAAGCTCCATAACAAATCTCTCAGATTGGTTGGTAGGATTCTTCAACTGAAAGTTCTCGTCCAACGGATTTACATCAATATTCTTCATCAAAACCATCTGTTTCTTCTTTTGAGCAGTTTGTCTTTTCGGACTTGCAGTGAACTTTCTCTTTGGATCGCTCAGATAATCATCCAATCCAGCCTGACGCTCAGCAGCAAGCTATTCAGTAGCTAATCTGTCAGTTTCTCTCTGTTCAGCAGCTTGATGACGGTGTTCAACGTTAATAGGATCATCAGTCGGATCAGAGAATTCACGTCCAAATTTATTTTCAACTTCACCTTCAGATCGGAAACCATAGTCATCTATAACGAAACATCACCTTGAAGTTGGTCTATCATCTGATCACTCGCATCTAATCGAGTCTGCAACAAAGCTATATGTGCATCCTTAAAAATGACCTCCTGCTCAAGCACTACCACTCTCTTCTTCAGGTCAACTACATCCACATCTTCCTCATCACTATCAACCCCGCTGAATTCAAACACTCTTTTCTCAGACCGCCTCACATACTCCATATCTTCACCCTGAACACCACCAGAACCACTACCACCAGCCCCTGATCCTCCAGCACCTGCGCAACTACCACTACCACCACCAAAATCCACCATCTCTAACACAGAATCAGCTGGAATGGACATGACAGTAGATTGAGTAACAATGAGAGGAGCTGTCGGTTCTTCAGCAGTGATAGGCTCAACAATAGAAGTATCAGTCAAAGATACAGTGACTGAGGATGTAACAGTAATCGGTTCTTCAGTAGTATCATCAATATGAACTTTGGTTTGTATCTGGGCTTCTGTATGAATGGGTTCTTTGGTTGCTTCTGTTCGTCGTCTTTTCAATAACGGTACTTCTTCTTCCTTAACATATTTAACTGCAACAACTTCAGTAACCGGGATATTAGAATGAGGCAACACGAGAGGAGGATTCCCTTGCTGCTCCTGAATCTCCTTCAAATGTGCAATAAGAGCTGCTAAATTCTCAGTAGTAAGCTCTTGTAGCTCTAGAATCGGATGAACGTCAGATTCTGTAATAGATTCCAACAGAGCTTCTTCATCATCAGGATCTGCTTCAGAAACCAAATCTTCAATCTCAATCTCTTTCTCCACCACCAGTACATCATGTTCTTTAGCCACCATTGCATTCACCGGCTTAAGTGCTGGAATATCCTGACCGGTTACCTCACAAAACTTCCCAAACTTCTTTAACGGTATGCGTCCAACAAAAACCGTCTTCGATGTCGATCTATTCTTCTTCATCGTCCCAAAAATAGTTGGACCCATAGGCTTCATATTTAACAAGTTTGCGTCAGAAGCATCTTTAGCCAAATCAGAGTAACGTGCATCCAAAATCAGCTGTATAAACCGAGGATACAGCAAAAACATCTTCTTCTTTGACTGCTCTAGAATCTTCTTCATATTTTCAAAAATATAACCAGAGAAGTTGTACTTCCAGTCCATCACCAAAGATACTATCGCAGAAGTCTGCGTCTGGTTCGGCTGATCCAATCCACCCTTATTCTCCAATACACACTGCATAAAGATGTGCACTAATAATCTCCAATATGTTGGGAACATCTTCTTCAACAATGGTGGATAAGTTCCCTCATAGCTCTTCTCTGTCAATACCGGCATCACCTTCTCCGTGGTATATAATGTCGATCACTTGCAGCATCGGTAAACTTCAACACCTCTCGAATACAAGCTTCATTCACCACAATCTCCTTTCCCTGAATTGATGAACTAATGTACCGCTTCCCATCAGCACCCCTCAGATGAAATCTAGCTCGCTTCCAAAACATGTGTACAAGATCTCGATATATAACCGGATTTGCTCAAAGTGCGTATGAGATCCTGAAATCATTCAGACCCACCATCATAGACCTGAACTCTTGGAAAAACTCTGCTGGTGGATCTGATAGATAACCCGCCTGGTTATGAAACAACTCCTCTACCAACATAACAACATCGAAAGCTTCTTCAGCTATTTCTATCCGAAGAACAACATATTAAACCATATTCAGCAAGATATTTACTAATTAAACCAAATATCCAAGATAATATGAATTAACTAGTCAATTCCAAACTAAGAGGTCAAAACACAGTTCAACTGAAGGTTCATTTAAAAGTTCAATAATCAATTCGGAAAGGTCAAAAATAAACCAGAAGGATCAAAGTCAATCCGGAGGTGACAAAGACAATCTGGAAAGGTCAAAGACAATCCGAAAAGGTCCAAACACTGAGATCCGGAGTCAAAAGGGGTCAAACAGTTATCCGGGTGAACCCTTTATCATCAAAGATGAATACCATCCAGAATGGAATCCGAGTTCATCCATTTCGGTTGAATGTTCATCCGAGATGGAATCCAAAATGCACATTGGTTGAAGTTTCATCCGAAATGCCATCCGAGATGCTTGACTACATGAAGATTTAAAGATTAACATTTAATTTTGAGGATTAATAAGCTTTTTATACCTAATTAGATGCAATTCGGATGAATGTGAAGAAGATATAATTCGGATGATGATCAGAGTGTTTCAGATGAATATTTTGTAAATGATCCGAAATGAAACACTGATATCCTGATATACTATTCCGGAATGGGCTTGGGCCTAAGAATTTTGGGCCCAAGTCAATCCGCCGAGATCCAATTTGGATACAATCCGAAATGGGCTTGGTCAAAGTTATTTGGGCCCAATCCGGAATAGTAATCAATCCGAGACAGTTAGATGAGAAGAGTCCAATTCGGTCAGTGGGCCTATCCGGAATGGGTTTAAAGGCCCAATCTGGAACAGTACCACAATAGGCCCAAAACTGTTCAAAATTTCTATTGGATTAGCCAATTCTAAAACTCAGTAGGCCAGTCCAATACCCCTTGACAAAAATAATTTAACTCAAAAGTCAACAATTTAACTAACCGAGCAACCATCCAATCTTTACCAAGTATACAAAACTAAGCAAAGCATTTAAACAAAATCATATACACAATCTTGCTATGTGATCAAATTGTTTTTAAGCAGACTAAGGAACACTTTTCAGTGTGAGCTTGGTCAGACTGGTCTAAGCAATTGCCAATATGTTTGTTCATTTAAACCTAGAGCTCAACCTTCTAATTTTTCCTTTATGATATGCTTAAGGTAGTATTATACTATAATACCCATGCGTCCCATACCATGACATACCCTCGCAATCAAGGTAAGCACAACGATTCATTGTAGCAGATGAGTATACTGAGATCATCCTTTATCCACGTCAGACTATTAGTGAACAGATCTGTACTTTCATACAGTAGAGTGACCAATAATATCTGACAAGGGTTAGGCAAATACCTTATGTGGTATGTTTGACTTTTTAAGCACATGGAATTTTCTTATGATGAGATTTCCTTTCTTTTTAAGGTTTTGGCCCTTCTATTTTTGCTCTTTTAAAGATGTCCTGACTGTGCCTGGGTCTGCATATAATCTAGATGCAACAGAAGGGCAGCCAAGATATCCCCGAATGACTCAACAGCATAAAGACCCGAAACTTCAGACGTTGGCTATCTATCAACGCTGGATTTAAGACCATGAAATCATACGGTGATGGTATGTTACCCACAAGATACATAGTTCGTTATGTTTATATCATTTAGCTTATACTATCTGGTTGAGCTCTAAGCCTATCAACATATCACTTTCGATCCAAGTCGCTCCCACTACAACACCTTACATGTGTTAGCAAAAACCTTTATCACGAGAAATTATTTATTTACCAATCATTGCAAAACTGTTTGAAACTATTTTGTTATTTTCTAATTTTTTAATGTTTGTGTGTTTTTCTAATTTTTCAAATGTTTTTGGATTTTTGTTATATTTCTCCCCCTAAATTTGTGCATACACATGAACAAATTTACGAGGCAAACAAGAATAAAAGAAAGAAAACAAACTAAACAGAAAAGATAGAGGATGCTCAGTTAGAAAAACGGATCATTTTAAGAAGATCCACAAGAACTTGAAAACGCGTGTTGCTAACGGGTTTCGTGAACAAATCCGCAACGTTTGCATCGGTATGGATTTGCCCAAGTTTAACGAGACCCTTTTCATAGCAATCATGAATAAAATGAACTTTGATGTTTATGTGCTTGGTTTTGGAGTAAAAATAGGGTTTTTGACAATTTGGATAGCGGCATCATTATCACAATAAATTGTTGTGTTTGGATAAGTCAAACCGTAATCCGCAAGCTGGTGTTGCATCCATAAAACCTGGGAGCAGCAAGTGGATGCTGCGACATATTCTGCTTCCGCTGTAGAAAGCGAGAGCGTCTGCTGCTTCTTGAATTGCCAAGAGATTAATCTATCTCCTAAGAATTAGCATCCAGCTGAACCCTGTCTGTACCTCCAACATTACCGTCAGAGAAAGCATGAAGTTCAAATTCAAAATTTTTAGGATAGCAGAGGCCCGTGATAGTGCCCCTTTGAGGTATCTAAAGATTCTTTTAACAACATGTAAATGAGAGAGTTTAGGAGTAGCCTGATATCGAGCACACTGGCAAACGACAAACATGATGTCTGGCCGACTTGCTATGAGATACATGAGTGAACCAATCATAGACCGGTACATGGTTGGATTGACAGGCGTTCCTTCAGTGTCTTCATTCAACAGAGACCATTCAACGATAGGTGAGGACATAGGCTTTGAATCTGTAAGCTTGAATTTAGCAAGAACGTCATTGACATATTTACCTTGATGGATCAAGATTCCTTGTGGGCTCTGATGAACTTGGATTCCCAAAAACTTAGTTATCTCCCCCAATGAACTCATCTCTTATTTCTTCTTCATGACCTCTTCAAATTCCCGACACAACCCATCGTCCGTAGAACCAAAAATAATGTCATCAACGTAAATTTGAACAAGAATGATGTCCTTTTCAACACGTTTGATGAACAAAGTTTGATCAATGGTTCCTCGGGTATATCCATGAGCAAGCAAATGCTCTGTTAGGGTTGCGTACCACGCACGAGGGCTTGATGCAATCCATACAAAGCTTTGTCCAATTTGTATGCATAGTCTGGCTTGTCAAGATCAGTGAAACCCAGTGGTTGTGCCATGTATATCTCCTCTTTCACTGTCCCATAAAGAAACGCAGTATTGACATCCATCTGATAGACATTGAAGTCCATGTATGATGCATATGCCAAGAAAATGCGAATGGCTTCCAATCTAGCCACCGGTGCATAAACTTCATCGTAATCCAACCCCTCAATCTGGCGAAAACCCTGAACAACCAGTCGAGCTTTGTTCCTTACAATCACACCAGTATCATCCGGTTTGTTACGAAATACCCAACGAGTTCCAAGAGCATGTTTTCCTTGAGGAAGCTTCACCAATTGCCATACTCCAGGTTTCTCAAACTAATTGAGTTCTTCATGTATAGCTCAACCCAACCTAGTTCCTGTAAGGCAACATCGATGCTTTTAGGTTCAATTTTGAGATAAAACACAAGTAAAGACATGTATTGATATCTCCTGATTAACTGCGAGTTTGAACTCCAGCAGTAACAGAACCAATAACATTTTCAATCGGATGATCACGCTGTAGACGTTGTGGTATAGGTGTAGCAGGAACATGAAGATCTGACTTCAAGTTTGTAAGGCTCTGCGATGCGACTCCATATGGCTCCCCCTCATTAGTTGCACCAGTGGGAATGTTGTCTGATGAATCAAAAGAACAGTCTGGTGGTTTAGGCTCAGGAAACAGAGATGATCCTAAGACATCAGGAGTTGTAGCTCCTTCATTTGCCACATGAGTTTTGTGTTTGGAGCCTCAAATTCAAGGGAACCCGTCTGAGTAATCTGTTTAGAAATAGTTTTCTGATTTTGAGATGAGGGTGGAGGTTTAGACATAGCTTCATTGAATCCAGGTGGATCCACACTCAGCTGCTTGAAAGATTCATGCAACTGTGCAACATCTTCATCATCCTCAATTAAGACAGGCATCAATGGGGGTTCAGAACTTGTGCATGTACCTGCATGCATATCAGAAGAGACATAAACATATTTAAATAGAGAGGAATAATCCACATTTCCGAACCCGCCAATGCTCAGAATATCTGTCGGACCAAAAAGATCTATATGAAGCAATTCCAAGACTTTTGACGTGGAGGGTGTAGGTTTCGACTTGTGTGGCCTTCGATGTTGTTTCCCATGAGCACATGATTCACACTTTTCAATTTGCATAAAATCCTGAACAGGCAGATCTCTGACTAAACCACTTTTTGCAAGTCTGTTGAGATTCTTCATGTTGATGTGTCCTAGTCGGCTGTGCCACAACATTGCATCATGCTCAGCGGTCGACGAGAACAAACAGGTTAGCTTGTCAGTGGGGGCCTTGTTCATGTCGATGACGTAAGCGTTTCCTCTGTGTTCAGCTTTGAGAAGAAACCATTCATGAGGAATAATGAGGCCTGGTTTGAACACATAGCATCCTTTCTTTGTAAAGAGCACATCTAAATGATTATCACAGAGCTGAGACACACTCAAGAGACTGTGCTTCAACTCTGGGACATAGTTCACGTTCTTGAAACTAAGAGCTCCATTGCACATCATTCCTCTCATACTTATCTTTCCCGTTTCACCACCTGCGAAGGAGATGAACCCGCTATCGAAAAACTGAATGTCATTCAACTACAAGATGTCTCCTGTCATGTGCCTGGAACAGCCACTGTCGACATACCAAAGTCTGATGAGAGTCCTCCAAAGCTGTTCCTACACATTTCAACAGGTTTAGTTAGAAGCTGCAACCCAGGCCATTGACGATCTGGGTATTCCATTTGCATCAACATAAGTAACCTCATGAAAAATTAAATTAGTTAAGGATGAGTTCGATGATGCTTTTGATATGTCCGATTTTTGGACAGAAGACTAGGTCTTGGTCAAGATCTTAAGCCTCCAGGCTAGCAAGTCAGACTTCTACACAACTTTTGGAGTGCTAGAAGGATTCAGAGAACCTGAAGGTCTTAGAGATTTGTGATTTTGTCTCTTGGCCATGTTCCAGTCTTGATCAGAGGGCTTAGCCGTAGCAAATCGAGCCTTATGTAGGCGATTAGGCATAGCTCTTTGATTTATCGAGAATAAGGCGTTGAAAGGCATAAATGCATTTTGAAAATTTTGTGCAATATGCCATGGAAATCCACAGCTGAAACATGTCTGCTTCTTCTGGAAGAAAAAGTCCGTTCAGCCTGGGAAATTCTAGGCAACTTGTCTGTCAGTTTCTTGCTTGCAGGTACTGACGGTTGGTGCAAGGTCTTAGTCTTGGTTGTAACCTACTCACAACCATCAGCATACTTGTAAGTTTTATGATTTGAATTAGATAATTTAGAGTTGGTAGACTTGGGCAAAATTTTAACTGATTCCTATTCAGCTGGTGGCTTAACAGATTCAGTTTGGGGCTGTTGAGTCAATTTCTCAGAATGAGGAACTGAATCAGTAGTCACCTTTTCAGTAGACGGAGGCGCCTATTTGGTTTTCTTCTTTCTGGATCTACGTGTTCTCCATTTCCTTTTATTAGATTTCAAATCCATTTTTCTTGGCGGATTCTTAAGAGGAGACGGGTGATTCAGCAAGGACATCCTTTTCTGAACTGCCAGAAGATGAGCTTTGATCATTAGTAGCAAGAGGAATCTCTATATTTTGAACTATTTGAGATTTTGATTCAGACTCAGCTTCAAAAGTTTTATCTGAATCAGCAAGAAGAATCTCTATATTTTGCTCATTTTCTGTCATTTCAGAATCAGTCCATCGATCTTCGTTTGATGAATCTAAGTCGCCCGATTCTTCTAGTGCTATGCCAGCTTCACTCATCACAGAGTCAGTTGGTTGGTTGATTTCCTCATTGTCAACTCTAGGAATAGCACCAATAGACGGTACTTTAGTAGAAGAACTTCCAGTCTCTTCAGTAGGAACTGAGGAACCGAATCATCTGTCGATGTTGTACCTGTAGCAAAAGTTATGTTTTCATCACAAGAGTTATCACATGCATTATCAGATTCATAACATCAGCATTAGATGAAAAACCAGAATTAAAAACGTCTAAGTTAACAACACAACCAACATTGTCTGAGAATTTAGATTGTTCAGCAAGAAAAAGATTCAAAACGTCAAAAGCAGGTTTATAAAAATCATAATCAGCAGCCGAATTGTCCGAATTTGAATTCAGACATTCTTCTTTATCACCATCTGTAATATCCTCAACTAATATTTCTTTTGCACATGAAGTAGAAGCATTAGTAGCGTTCACTAAGTCAGTTTCGGGAGGATTTTCGTGTGTTAATTCTTTAAGTGGTGTCGCTGCCTCTTCTTTAGGCGTCATTTTCTCCAAACCATCTGAACTACAAGAGGGATTGTCACCAGATTCTTTCGAAAATGGTGTGGAAGTGAAGAAAACAACATCCTTCTTGAGTTCAGTTGGCTTAGAAAACTTTGGGTAGTAGGGCTTCCACAGTTTTGAAAGATAATCTGAGGGTTTACCATACATCACATTTTCTTCATTTTCTAGTTCTGCCTCCGAATCAGGCATTCGTGTGTAGTTATGATTATATGGTGGAGGAGCCCTATTATACCCAAGGCCTTTTGTATAGTTTTTTCTGAATTCAAGCTGCAGATCACACAAGTCCTTGACCAGCTTGCTGGAAGTTTCAATTTTTTTAATATTTATTTCATTTTATTGAAACTTTCCTGTCAAGGAATTTAGCTTGGCTAAGGCTTCTTGAAGTTCTATGTCCTTTTCAGCTAATTTTAGCTTATAGTCGTATACCCAACATTGTTGTTGGTTCAAGTCAAGCTTTAGCTGAGCTATGTCTTGTTTCTGTGCTTCGACCTTTTCCATAAGAAGCTTGTTCTTATGTTTAAGAGCGATGTTCTGCGATGCAGCTTATTGATATTCAGCTACAAGAGTTGAATTATGGGCGCGCATTTGTGATAATTTAAAACGACAACTATCTGAACAGAAAATGCGATTTACCGTTTCTGAAAGATCAGGTGTCTCAGTTGTCTTTGCTATCATGCAATGATGCTGTTCTTAGAAAGATTCAGAGTCTCCATCTGAGCTGCAGCATCTGCCCAGTTGAACCCTTCGTGCTGCTGTGCCAGCAAGGCTGTTGATTTCCCACTAGAGCTACTCGATGGACTTGAAGGAGACTTTTAAAGAGAGACGGGCATGAGCTATCTGTCAATGTTCTGAATATCTGCCACTCTGGATGAGACATATCCAGATGGTGTCTTCTTGCATTCCCGTGTGAAGTGTCCTGGCTCATGACATCTATAACACCTGAGCTTATCCTTCGTTAGCCTAGTCTTCATATTCGACAATGGTTGCCTTCCATACTTCTTCTGAAATTTGTTGACACCAAAAGCAGCCATTGCAAGATTCCAGGACACATCAATCTCGTCCAAATCCACCTCCATGATCTGATCTACTTCAGTTGGGAGAACAGATGGAGGGGTCAAGTCACCTGCTAAAAACGCATTTAAACTATTAATCATAGAAGCAGCTATGGCCAATTTCTCCTCATTCTCTTTTGTGAGAAAAGCAAAATTTAACACAGCTGGAGTAGGTACTGGTGCGAGAACAACAGATTGAGGAATGCTGCCTTCTTGAACTTTAGCAGGAACGACAAGACTATAAACCATATTAGGATACTGGGCATAATATTGTGTCTGAACCTGTGCCGCAGAGATCATAGCAGGAGTCTGAGATTGAAGACCATAAACATACTGAGTTTTTTGTGCAGAGGTGAGAGGACTGTACACCAAGTTAGAGCTACCAGGTGTGTGTGAGCTTCCTTGCAGAGGTCTGTAGACAAGATTCTGAGACATTAAAGTCGCATTCTGCCCTGTAATACCAGCTGCCATCAGACTGCTTTGGTGATTGATGTCTCTCTGTTTATTGTCTATCTCACAGGACTTGATAGTTGCAATCATTTCCATAAGGGTGACATCGTTCAGATTTTTTCGTTTTCTTGATCATGCCCACATCAGCATCCCAGCTCTTGGGCAAAGAGTTCAGCAGCTGTTGATTCATAGCACTATTCGTGAGAGAGATTTCAGCTGAAATCATCTGAGAGACAAGCTTCACAGATCTTCGAATTTGATTCTCAATGGTTTCTCCATATATGTGGTTAAATGAGCTGAACTTTTGATTCTGCTGATTAACCCGACTTGCTTTCATATCACCGTTTCCCTCATAGAGCACTATAATTCGCTCCACACCTCCTTAGCCGTCTTGCAATTTCTGACAGCTATGGAAATGTCAGGTCCGAGTGCCATTGTCAGAATAGCCGAGGCTTTCTCATCCTCTTTGATTATCTTCACATCTTCTGGAGTCCACAAATGAGTAGGTTTGGGGATCTTTGTGTCTGAATCTTCAGTAGTGCTATAAACTATGGTTCAATTCATGATACATCTCCACACCCCTGGTTATTTTTCCTTGCAGTATTGCTCAAACCTAAACTTCCATTCATAATATTCATCACCATATAGCAGACGGGGCACCTTTGTAGAAGTGCCAATGACTTGGTCTAGCTCTTGATGAAGAGCCAGTGTCTGCGATTGCAAAGCTGCCAGAGTGGCATTTGTCAGATCCTGAGCTATCATGTAACTGTTCATTTTTGTTTTGTTTTTTTAAATTTACCAAGTAAAATTAAAATAAATTTTAAATTTTGATTATGAACAGTTGTCCAAAATAAGTCTGTAATGAGTCCGAGATGAGAATCCGAAACAGTGATCCGGAATACTATCAGAGACAAAACAACAGTAACTCGGATGAATCCAAAATGCTTCCTTAGTCGAGGTGAAAAATCAATCCGGAATGGAGATGAATCCGAAACATGTGATGATCCGAGTTGCACGATATCCGAGATGAATGCCAATCCGAGATGAGATAATCGAAATAGAGAAATAGATCCGGAATGAAAGCTTGATCCGGAATGAAAGTCTTATCCGGAATGATAGTCTTGTCGGGAATGATGGTCTGATCCGAAATAAGAATCCTTATCCGGAATCAACAATATTCTAAAATTCCTGCAACAGATAACCATAGGTTGATTCAAGTAGTGATCCTTATCCAGAATGCGAGTAATCCGAATAAGGTTGTAGAGAAAGCCAATGAACAGTTGTCTGGAATCAATCCGAGATGGATGATTTCTTCGTGTTCTTTCGGGATCTTTAACAATTTCGAATCCGAAATGCTTGAATCTTCTTCGGTTTTCTCAGAACATAGCAGTCCGAGATGAACACAACAACAATCTTCAATATATCTTCAACAGTGACAATCCAAGATAACAAACAGCAACCAGTCTTCGACATCTGAACAGATCTTAATCCGTGATACCGAGAGCCTGTATCGAACAGCAGGCTCTGATACCAATTGTAAGTCCCGATTTGGATCTAACACGGTATCACAACCACTAATCGATTGCGGAAACAACGATTAGATTTAATAGAACAAGAACAATCTTCGATTATACAACTTGCATACACCGAATGGTGTCTGATACAAGATTTAAGAATAACAAAACTAACTAGCAACCAAAATACTAACCCTAACATATGTTATACTAATTGATGAACCCACTAAGTACAACCCTAGGCCCATAAGGCTCTAGGAAGCCCATTCTCCCAACCTTCCTGCACAACATGCAACACTAATGTGTAAACCTTTTAGATAGGGGCCCAACAGATTCCTTACACGTCTATGGCGAGAAACCTTCTAAATGTCTCAAGCTTATGTCGTGTACTCAAGCGAACAAATACTTACGCAAGGAATACTTTTCCTTTCTTGCCCACATTGTGGAAAAGAAGGATAAAGGCCCAAGCATAAATGATGTTCCAGTCGTGCATGATTTTCCGGACATTTTCCCAAAGGATCTACCTGGATCATCTCCTCCCCGTTCTGTTGACTTTCGTATCGATCTCATCCTTGGCACAACTCCTGTCGCTAAATCCCCTTATCAATTAGCACCCTCGGAAATGCAAGAGTTATCCAACCAACTTCAAGAATTACTTGAAAAAGACTTTATACGCCCTAGTACTTCTCCTTGGGGCGCTCCAGTCCTCTTGTTAAACAGAAGGACGGTTCTTTTCATATGTGCATCGATTATCGTGAGCTTAACAAACTCACTGTCAAGAATGATTATCCTTTTCCTTGCATCGATGACCTCTTTGATCAACTCCAAGGCGCACGTGCTTCTCTAAGATCGATCTTCATTCTAACTGTCACCAACTTCGAGTTCTCGAAGAAGATATCCCTAAAACCACGTTTCGTACTAGATACGTTCACTACGAGTCCGTGGTCATGCCTTTTGGCTTGACCAATGCACCAGCGATTTTCATGGATTTATGAACCGTGTGTGTAAACCTTATTTGGACCGTTTTGTGATCGTATTTTTAGACGACATCCTAATCTATTTGAAAACTCACGCCAAACACAAATGTCATTTGCGGCTGATCCTTGAACTTTTGCGTGCTGAAAGTCTTTATGCCAAATTCTCCAAGTGTGAGTTCTGGTTAAAAGAAGTTCAATTCCTTGGACACATCGTCAACGAACCTGGTATTCATGTTGACCCTACAAAAATCAAAGCTGTGAAGAATTGGATCTCACCTAAATCTCCATCTGAAATTCGTTCATTCCTTGGCCTAGCTGGTTACTATCATCATTTCATTTCGAACTTTTCAAAGATCGCCGTTCCTATCACTTCTTTGACTCAAAAAGATAAACCTTTTGTTTGGAGTTCTGAACAAGAGGAGTCTTTTCAAGCACTCAAGGACATGCTTTGTAATGCTCCTATCCTAGCTCTTCGCAACGGTAATGATGACTTCATCGTGTACTTCGATGCATCTAACTAAGGTCTTGGTTGTGTTCTTATGCAACGAGACAAGGTTATCGCATACACTTCGAGACAACTCAAGATACATGAGAAGAACTACACTACTCATGACCTTGAACTTGGTGCAGTTGTTTTTGCATTAAACATATGGCGACACTACTTTACGGTACCAAGTGTGTGGTCTTCACCAACCATAAGAGCCTTCAACACATCCTTAATAAAAAAGAACTCAACATGCGACAACGTCGATGGGTAGAATTTCTCAACGACTATGACTGCGAGATTCGCTACCATCCCAGTAAAGCGAATGTTGTGGCTGATGCATTTAGTCGTAAAACTCATGTAAAGAGTATTCGTTGTTACCAAACTATGAGCAATCTTTGTGAATGTATCCGTGAAGCCCAATACTCATCCATCAACGAGAACGACTTATACAACAAGATGAAGTGTGGTGCTGAAAACCAACTCGAGACCAAATCTGATGGTATCCTATACTATCTCGATCGCGTGTAGATTCCGAATCGTGATGATCTTTGTGACTTCTTGATGAAGGAAGCTCATAAATCCCGATATTCCATCCATCCGGGCGCTAACAAGATGTACCACGATCTTCGTACGTCTTACTGGTGGCTTGGAATGAAGAAAGATATCGCCCTCTATGTCTCCGAATGCCTTACTTGTTCCAAGGTAAAAGCTGACATCAACGTCCTTCTGGCTTACTAGAACAACCAGAAATTCCCATCTGGAAATGTAAGAGTATTGCTATGGATTTTATTACCAAACTTCCTCGCACATCTTCGGGTCATGATAGTATCTGGGTAATCATTGATCGTTTGACCAAATCCGCTCACTTTCTCCCCATTCATGAAGACTATAAAGTAGAGAAATTGGCTCGCATCTACACGGATGAGATCGTTTGTCGTCATGGTATCCCTATCGACATCATTTCTGATTGTGATGGTCGTTTCACTTCGTGTCTTTGGCAAACCTTTCAGAAAGCCCTAGGTACTCATCTTAACCTTAGTACCGCTTTCCATCCTCGATCCGATGGTTAAACTGAATGCACTATCCAAACTCTCGAGGATATGCTTCGTTCATGCGTAATCGACTTTTGTGCAACTAGGATTCTCACTTACCTTTGGTAGAATTCTCGTATAATAACAGTTATCACACTAGTATTCAAATGGTACCGTTTGAAGCTTTGTATGGTCGAAGGTGCCGATCTCCTATCTGTTGGCACGAGATCAGAGCAGCTCATCTCACTGGTCCCGAACTCATACAAAAGACAACAGATAAAATTCTGCAAATGTGTGACAATTTGCTCTCAAGGCAAGAAGTTGATAAAAGAGCTACGCAGATAAGAGACGCAAACCTTTGGAATTTAACGTGGGTGATCACGTACTTCTCAAGTTATCCCCTTGGAAGGGAGTAGTTCGTGTTGGTAAGAAAGGTAAACTCGCTCCTCGCTATATAGGTTCTTTCAAGATCCTCGAAAGGATAAGTAGCATATCAACTCGACCTACCTCAAGAACTCAACAACGTTCATCCAACGTTCCATGTCTCAAATCTAAAGAAGTGTCTAGCTGAGGAAGATCTTCATGTACCGCTCGATGATCTCCAAATTAATGAGTCCTTGCACTTTGTGGAAAACTGGTCGAAATCATGGACCGAGGAATCAAGCAACTTAGGCGCAGTCACATTCCCATAGTCAAGGTTCGATGGGAAGGCAAACGTGGCGCTGAATTTATTGGGAACTCGAGAGTGAAATGAAGACTAAGTACTCACACCTCTTCGTTGAGTCCTCCTCTTGAAAAAATTTCGGGACGAAATTTCTTAAAGGAGGGGAGACTGTAACGCTCCGCATTTTCAAACGTTCAGTATTTAGAAAGTTTATTCGTATTTCTGTTTTTGGAAAGTTGTAATTACATTCGTATCTTTGATTTTCCACTCTTTTACTCTGAGATTATGATCATAATGGAAACTCATTTTATACTTGTACCTATTGCGTACTTGAATTATGCTTTACACTTCTTAATACATGATTACATGCGAGAAACTCATATTTGAATGCTCAAATACTCAACTTTTATGCCCTACTACACTCATACATCATTCATGCATGCATAAGACGCTTACAAACCAGCAAATCGTATGAAAAACAACTCCAGATAGCCAGCCTCGCATGAAGCGTAAACGCTCCGTACGAAGTGGGCCACCTCGTACGAGGTGATGCCGAACTCGTACGAGGTGACTCCGACTCGTATGAAGTGGTCTGTTTTCCTATAAATACGACCCTTAACCCACGGTTCCAATCTTTCGAAATCTCATTCTCACTCTCGAATCTCTTGACTTTCAGCAGAACTCTTCCTTCTAAGTGAGTCTAGTTCACTAACACCTTGTAACTCATCTTCTTCTCTGTACCAAGTGTTGTAAGCTGACCTAATTCATCATCCTAAAGGATTGGATTAGTGTTCCAGCTAGTGAGAACGTTGGGAGCCTTGGTAACCCGAATTAAGTTCCACACCTCAATTGAACAAGTCTTTATTTTCTATTATTCATAACCAACCAGGTTTATGAACCTTGTGCTTTGGTGAATCATATAATGAGGTGTTCGCACCCCCATGCTTGTCATCTAGATTTAATTGAAGAAAATCGATAAACTATACTCATATTTTACTTACCACTGATCCGGGCATAATCTTGATCACAACCTGATCTAGTGTTATGACTCGGATTATCCTGCCGTGTTACCACGTTCTCCGTCCGCAGACATCAGTACGAAAATGGATACGGAACGGGCTAACACATTGTAGAACTGTCACCTTGCACGAGGTGAACTGTCACCTCGCACGAGGTGAACAGCCAACTCGTACGAGGTGCAAGTCAACTATGAATGACATTTGAATTATTTAATTATTGTCACATTAACAAGTTATGTTGAAGAAACGTACTTAGGATGGACTAGAAACACACCAAAACTTTTAGTTATGTTTTGTTTCATGTTGTTACACTTATTTGCATACATATTGTATTTTTCTTTCCAAAACAACGTACTTTCTCTTTACTATGAATGACATTTGAATTATTTAATTATTGTCAATTACAAGTTATGTTGTCTCGAGCAATCATGTTTTCTTCTCACTCCAATGTTTCTACAATCTTTCCAATTAAAAAAGATTCAATCATACAGTTACATATTCAAATATCTATTTTTGTAATGATTTGTTGAATACCATGATGCATTTTTTTATTGTATCATTGTAGCCGAAAGCATTATTTATTTCATTTTATTCCCATTTCAATTTATATCACGGATTATTTTACCTTTTGCATATGTTTATATATTTTTTGTAGATGTGGTAACTTCAACCAATTTTTTATGAGCCGGTCTATTTGGGATATATTTTGTCTGTAGGAGGTCAAATTGTTAAAATTAAATAAAAGTAGTTTAAAATGAGAAGGTAGACCGGTTGAAATCGTCCTAATTTTAATTTTAATTTTTTTAAAAGCAACTTCAATAGAAACCACCAACCCATAAAAACGGGGCGGACACACAAGAACACTACATAATTACAAAAAAAAAAACAAATTCACACCACTCGATCCACGACACAGACCTCGCTTTCAATCTACTTCTAACCCAAAAAAACCCAACCGATTTAATTTCATTAATAATTTCTTCCATCCGCACTTGATTGTATAGAATTTAGCACCATTCCTAGCACGCCTAATACTCCAACAACTGATTATAACAATCCCATAAAATAACTCTTTAGCCAATCCTTTTAGCCTGACATGTTCGTGGAGCTCCAAAATCTCTATGAAATTGTTAACCACAAAGGGGCCACTCTACACCATCTCAAAATGTAATGCTAAAACCTACTCGCTACCATACACGAAGTAAAAGGTGGCTAGTCGTCTCGTCGCTCGAGCCACGTAATAGGCATGACACTGTCACACCCCCTATAATTCCATCACATCAGAGCTGGGCGTGAACTAAACTGGTTTCTTCATCGCACAGCGGAAGTAACGTGAGTGCTAAGACTTATAATAAGTGAACGCCCGCTAAGTACTCGAAACCCCATGGGTTCTCCTATTCCAACCGTGCCATACTTGAATTGTAACCTGAGAAAGAATATGCGAAAAGTCAACATAAAGTTGGCGAGTTCATAGTTTGTCTGTTTTTGTTTCAAATGAGTCTTTAAACATTTGAAAATCTTGCATTTAATAAATGGTTTGTGGGATCATAATATCCCAAAGTATTTGAAATATCATATATGTATAACAGTATTGAAATGTAATCTGTGCTATTTGTAAACCGATGCATATAACTGTTATGTTTGTAAACCGGAGATAAAATGTTTTCAATCGTATCTGTAAACCGATACTGAAATGTTTTCTGTTATCTTTGTAAACCGGTATTGAAATATTTTCTGTTATCTTTGTAAACCGGGATTGAAATCATAGCATGTAGGATGCCTATGGAAACTAAGGATCAATCAGTGTGTAGCTAATACACTGACCTATGCCATAAGTAAGTAACCAACCCGAGACAACTCTAACATCAATGGGATCACAAAAGCACTCCTAACCGGTTAACATACCAGGAGTGGAGCGTGTCTCAAATTCAATAGATCTATACCTTTTGCACCTTGCTCACTACGTGATTAATGGTCACTACGTGATTAATACTTACTATTGTCATCATCCTACTTACGCACAGTGATCTGTTATCATCTAATCCCATAGCTACATACCAATTGTTAAAATGATGTGTATGAACGGGCCTCGCCCTTCATATGATTTCTTTCCTTATACTTTTGATATTGGGCCTAGACCATGTTTTCTTGTTATTGGGCCTAGCCCATGTTTTCATGTCATTGGGCCTAGCCCATGTTATCCGTGTTATTGGGCCTAGCCCATGTTATAAGTAAAATTGGGGCCTCGCCCCCTAGTTGTGACTATGACAATCCCGTCACTAGTCATAAAACTCATGCATGTTTCGAAAAGCTTTGTATAGCTGTGAAAACCGGTAAATTTAGCCTAAACCATTCATAAACCATCGTGTTTGTTGAAATCTGTATGTAAAATGGTTTAGAAATATGTGATTTCCGTTTATCGAAACATTGTTTGCTTTTGCAAAACTTGCATGTCTTTGCACCCCCGAAAACATTTATAAAAATGTAAAACGGTAAAAAGTGGGGGTTATGAACTCACCTTGATATCCTTGTGCAAAGCTAGCTTAATGTGATTCCATAATGTTGTTTCCACAACTTGCCTTGCTAGCATGCAATCTAAGGCATCCTAAAACGGAATAACTTATAAGTTTCGAGATGTAACATAGCTAAACTATGTGTCACCGAGCTCTACCGAATCATTAACCATACGATTCTATGTAAGTGTTATTAACTTGACTCGGAATAACCAATCTATGGTTTTCTTGGAAACGACTTAGTTTTCGAGCTATTTGAAATATATGTTTATATATAAACATAAATATATTTCATAAAATCGTATTAGTCGTTATGTACATTACCGGATAATAGTACGACTCATCCTAGTTTTCGTAAGATGTAATACATATATACTTGTAAATATACCCGTATATGTAAGCGCTTCGTATCCGTACAATATCTTGCGTATCGTTTCTAATTAATAAATAATTATATAATCATAAGCTTGTTATAATCTTACGGTACCATGTCGTACTTCGTTAGGCGTTTGAATCGAATACAACAAATAGCATTTGAAGTTCCCGAGTCGTCGATGTTTGAAATGAATATAACAATATTTATCTTACAAAACTATTCAAGGTCTGGACCTTCGAATATATATAATTATATTCTTGTTATACGATTTACGAATTCTAGATGACTTAAACATATGATTTCCGAATAGTCATGTCCGAATTTCATCGTTCGAAATAAATACACATTATATTTATCTTGTAAAAACGCTTGGAAATCTTGACGTTCGAAATAAATATAAACAATATACTTATTTTTATATCATCGTTCGAATAAATTATCGAGGTTTGAAATCAAATTTCCGAATTTCCGGTGTTTGAAGTAAATAAAAATAACCATATTTGTTTTATAACGGTTAGCCGAATCTTGTTATCTTGCAATTACGCTCGTTGTAAAGTTATCGACTTATTTTTGTAAGTTACAATGGTGTCGTCAAAAAAATATATATCAATATCTATTTTATAAAAATCGCTTGAATCGGATGGTTTTGTCTTTGGAATACGAGTTTCGTGCTATGTTTTTTTACGAAAATCGGGTAGAGTTTCCTCTGTTTTCAGACGATCCCGACAATACAAGTTGTTGATTTATTTGTCAAAATGTAATTAATCAATGTTCGCAATATATAATACCTCCCGTGGTATTTCAAATATAATTTTCGCCAAATATAAGTCCGATTTATTTATTTATATATATCGTAACGTCGCGTCGAATTGGTTTTAACTAATAAATATCCGCGAGTAACGCATGTCGGTTCGATTATTATTTTTAAACTTTGACTATATAAAATTGTTAGCGAGTCGGTTTGAGCTCGGTTTCGTGACGATTAATATTAATATTTATAAACTAATATAAATAAATTTCGTGTCGTAATTAATTTTTACTGAGTCTTGGGTTGACCCGTTGACCAGATTTGACCGGGTTTGACTAGATTGACTCGTGTTGACTGGGTTTGACCAGTTGACTTTCGTTGACCGTAGTTGGTTGAGTTGACTGTTGTTGACCGAGTCGAACCGAACACCGAACCGAAGGTTATGTTGACCATAGTTGACCATCTTTGACTAGTCAACCCGCTGTGTTGACTGGGTTGACCGAACCCGAACGAGACCCGACACTAACTCAATTTAACCCCAAAAACTGAACCCAATCCAAACAAGATCCGCACCAGATCTGAACCGCAACCGAATCGTACCGAGTTCGAACCAAACATTACCACTGCCACCGCTGCCATCGGCCGGCAAGAAGCCGCCGACAGCGGCGTTGCTGTCGTCGAGAACCACAGCCGACCACCGCTGATTTGCGGCATTTTCGGTTGCCGCGTCCCTGCCGCCGCTACGACCGTTGGAGAACTGGGTGGGGGGTCACCGTTGAGACATGGCGGTTGCCGCCGCGATGCTACGCCTCAGCCGCGCCACCACCGCTCTTTCTCACTCACTGTTCTCTCTCTCTCTACCAGTCTCTCTCTCTCTCTCTCATATGTCTGTGCGCGTGTGTAAGAGGGTACAAGAGAGGGGTTTGCCGGTGTGCTGTGTGTGGTCGGAGAGGTGACCGGAATCGCCGGAGATCCTCGCGGATTCCGGCGACCGGATTAGGAGGAGAGGAGGCAGAGGTTTCAACTTTTTGGGCTAGGGTTTGAAGTGTGAGGAATGAGGGGAATGAGAGGTTTATATATTACTACGGTTTTTAAAATGGGTCGGGCCCAAAGCCCGTTAACGTGTCGAAACCCAAATGTTATCCACGACCCGTTTTTGAACCCGAATGTTGCGTTATGCCGTAATACGTTTGATTAGGATCAAAAAACACATAAATGTTGTTGGTAGTCGACCGATTGACGCGATCGCTTGTCGGTTGCGCTAAAAATTGCGTAAAATCTCCCGTTGTTGTTTCTTGTCCGTTTTTTATCCGATTTCGACTTTGAGCCTTAAAATTTGAAAACAAAGCCAAATATATCATAATATATTAATATTTAGACGTAACTCTAGTCCGTGGCTTCCGTTTCGTTGTCGGTGCGTTTCGATTTTTCACGTAGCTTCTGCGTGGTGCTTTGCGACGCCCGATAATCCAAATTATCGCATAATTATAGATGTAAGATAAATACAAGTACAAAATTTGTAATTTTAGGCGTTGTCATATTTGTTTGGCATCAGTTCGCTTATCGTTCAATTTCGGGTTAGAGTTCTTGATTATCGCCAAGTCGCATAACGTGAATCAAGTAGACGTTCCTAGGCTCTCCAAGGGCCTGATCAAGTTAATTTACATCTAATTACGCTAATTATGATGGTATTACTGTTCTTTATGCGCTTAATTACAACCGAAAAATGCCGGTTGTCACAGACCCCATTTCAGCTCTCCAAGTGAAAACATTGTATTTCATTGGGGCCCATTTGCACCACTTCAAAATGTAGTTTCCATTGCGATCCACACCTTTGTTTAATGCTCTTCCCACAACACCAACAGAATATTCTTCCAAACCTGCTCCGATCCAAGCCCATTTATCTTCCCGATCTTCCAACTTGGCTTCTCCCAACTCTTTCATGAGCAAGTTAAATTCGATATCTCTAGAAAGCTTCCAGGCCCGATCCTCCAATTCCAATTTTTCCCGACCGATCCATCTCCATAGCTGACTAACCAACTGTTAACAATACATTTTTGTTAGCCTCTAATTTGAAAATATTAGGGTAAATGTCCTTTAGAGGTTCATTAAAAAACCAAGGATCCAACCAAAGGAGATATCACTTCCATTACCAACCACACTTTTCAAAAAATTACGCAACAAGGTACCATCAATAGTCGTTCTGGCAAGGATTTTGATAATGTTACCCCACACTCCACTTAAGCTTCTTTTGATCGGAAGAAAATCCCAATTATTTCTATTATTGTGGAGCGCCTCTACCACCTTCTTCCACAACTGGTTTTCTCTGACTTGTATCGCCATCCCCATTTGGAAAGGAAAGAAATATTGATGTGTTTTAATTTACTCATACCTAGCCCCTTCCTCTTTTGGGATAGGCACACGATCCCACGCTACCTAGTGCATCTTCTTGGTGTCACCCAATTACTTTTCCCTTTATAAGGCCCTTGTCAAAGTAATCGAAGCCTTGGAAAATATCCCCATTTGGGTGCCAAGTCTTTGATTACTTTGACGAGGGCCTCATAAAGGCAAAAGTAATAATTGGGAAGACTTTCAAGAAAGGATTTAATCAACGTGACTCGTCCTCCAATCGAGAGAAGATTTGCTTTCCACGAGGAGGGTCTAGCTTCGAAAATATCATACACCGGTTTCCTGTTATTTATCCTGTTCATGTTGGCACCCACCATTAATTCAAGGACCTAAATGGGGCGGTTTCTACTCTACAACCCACAACCTTCGCCTTGTCTTTTACCTCCACTATGTTCACTCCAATACCATACAAGTTAGACTTGGATAAGTTTATTGTAACGCTTCGCTTTTTGTAACATTCCGTTTTAGTAAGTTTGCTTCATGATTCTATTTTTGGAAAGTCTAAACCTTGTAATCGTAGCACATTCCGAATCATGTAAATCCAAGGCTTTGAGTGTAATCGAATTGATCAATTATATGAAATCCACAATCTTTATACGCATTGATACACTTATTCGTTACACGATTTATAACCTAAAGTTAAATCACAAATCCTTATTGTTTATTCGTAATTCTTAAACGCTTCATTCAAACAAGATATGTGATGATTCAAACACACGAAAAATATAAAGGTTTGGCACCTCGTTAATCATTTCGCAATTTTGTTATAAATTTGTTACTACACAATATTCTTTTCTTTCTTTTTTTTACAAGATGTTATGGTTCCATACATCTAGAAATAACCTACCAAACAATCAAACATATGATTCATATATCATAATACAACAAATAAACAATTAATAACATTTAAATAACAAAAAAAAGAAAAAAGAAAACCCATGCAGCTTGCCCGCAAGCTGCTCAAGGGTGTTTAAAGTTGCTTCTTTCAAGTTTATCTACCACCAAACCTCATAAATGCTAACCTAACTCAAACCCTAATCATCCCTCTATATAAACCCACCTTTCCCCAACCTTTTCTCACTTTTACAAGCCTCCAACACTTCACAAAACATCTCTAAACTTCTAGATTTTTCTTCAGTCCCGCTTTTGTTTGCAAGTGAGTTCTAACTCACTTCCTTTCATAATCAAGCCTTGTTTCTTTTTCTAAAACATTTGGATAACCTCTAGGAAGGTTTTCACAAGTTTTCTTGGGCAAACTAAGGTGAAACCTCACCATTTTGAGGTCCAAAAGTGTCTTAAACTTTCTACTCACTTTCATCTTTTCATAACTTTAAAAACTTCAAGTTTTCTTCATGTTTTCTTCCTCTACAATGTTTGATAAGCCTCTAGGGATGTTACAATAGGTTTTCCATGGAAAACCAAGGTGGAACAATACCATTTTTATGGCCAAACATTTTGTTTTGGAAGATAAACTTGTAAACTTTTTCTTAAACATGTTTTCTCTTAACAACTTTATGCTACTTGTGCCTCTAATCAAGCCCATGATTAGTGAGCTAGCTAGAGTTGTTTCATACAAATTAAGAGGTATAAAGTATCTCTAAACCTGTTGTTTTACTAAGGGTTTTAACCCACAAGTGTTGGAACCATCCAAGCTTACAAAGCTTGTGTTTTGGTAAAGGTGTGATTACATGGAGGCCTTGGCTATCCTACTTTCAATCCACCACCTCACTTGATGATTTCTAACCACTAAGCTATGTTCAACCTTCAATTGAGTAACAAGGCTACGACACGTCCCAAACGTTGCTATGTTTGGGATGCATGCACCTAGCTTGCTTACTTGGTCGATACATAGTTTAGTGAAGTATTTTCCTTTTTTTTCATTCATGACCATCCGAATTTTCCTTGTGACAATTTGTGTATCGGTGAATCTTACAAAAGAGGTTAAAGGACGGTTATCCTCCTACCTCCATGCATGACTTCTATGACTTCCATGAAATCTATGATTTATATGATAAACTTGATAATATAATATGCAACATATATATGTAAATAATAAATATAACCAAACCTTTGACAATGACCGTATGGTTACTTGTCCTAACATTAGGTTATTTTATCTAAGACTTAACCTTTCGTTACGATTCTATTGATCATGACCCATAAAACCACAAACACCCTATGGGGCTTATAGTGTAAAAAACGAACGTTAACGTTTAGATAAATACTTTCGACAATATATACTTTTGCATACTTTAAACTTCTAAACTAACAAACTCCATTGTCATTCCAATACTCACACACCTACGTTTCCTTGTGTAGGATAACTCGGTTTTCGTTCCCTAATCAACCAACACTTTCATGGATTTAAACTTTGCAAAACCGTGAGTACACTCGACACCCCTTTTTACGCTTTACACTTTTGGGTGCAACTTGTTAGTCCATAAAAAACGCACTAAATCGCACTTATACTTTATGAAATCATACAAACAATCCATCATACATGCTGTAGTTATGTGATACCCGATTTGTATACATGGAACATTCTTATGTGATACTAATTGAAATTAACTTCGTACGAGCCTCCCCTTAACATCTATAGCGCTATAGGAATAACACACCGTCCATATTCTTGTGGTCATGTTAAGTTTAATCTATTTTGCGGTGACACTTGAGGATTGACTTTTAGTTCGTATGCCATGTTTACATTAATCTCGTATGCTAGCTTAACATGTGGATTTGTTTAAACGTTTTTATTACTTATTCTATGATTCAAACTTGTGTACTCGCCAATACATTGTATTGAACTATATTTTTAACATGTTGCAGGTTGAGGATGTTAATATGACGAAAACATAGTAGGAACAGCATAGAAACACACCCATAATGCTAGTTACTTGTTATGTGATTTGAACTCGTTCTATTCTGATTTTATGTTGTATTCGAATATGTGATGTACTTGACTTTTGGATAAATGAAATGAAATGGATGTTTTAATTTGATATTGTCGCAATTAGTGTTATGATGTCTCGAGCATTCTTGTTGTCTTACTCCGATGTTTCCGCCATCGGTTGGGGTGTGACATTTATCTTCAGACCTGAACACATATCAAAAACTCGCAAAATTCTAACCACATTAACAGTGTTAGTATCCGACCATTCCCCAAGGATGATGGCATCATCCGCATACAATAGATGCGAAATCATCGGTCCATCATTAGGCGTTTGAATACCGCGAGCCGCACCATTTTCACAAGCTTTAGCAAACATACAAGACAAGGCCTCCATAACAATGAGGAAAAGAAAGGGGGATAAAGGATCACCTTGTCTCATACCTTTGCCATATTGAAATTCAAAAGTTGGGGCACAACTGACTAGATCCGAGGACCTCGCCGAGGATAAGATCCCTATAATCCAATTGCACCACAACGTGGGAAACCCCATTTGGCTCATAATGTTTATCATAAAATTCAAGTTCACATTATCATAAGCTTTCTCAAAGTCTATCTTTAGGATGAGGGCTTGCTCTTTGTTTTTTTTAATCCAAGAAACAACCTCATTCACCACAAGCGGACCATACAAAATGAACTTCCATTTTAGGAACACCGACTGAGAATCCGAAATAACCTCCCTTAAAACCTTTTTGAGACGACTAGCAAGGTTCTTAGAGATTACTTTACTAATTTTTCCAGATCATTCCTAGCCACATTTTCTACTTCCCCTTCTTTTAATATAATCTCGTCTCTCCACTTTTTTTAAAAATTTCCTTATAAGCGCGAATGTCCTAGTAAGATTTAAGTCGGCAGGACCTTAGTTATTAAAGCTCTCCACTGCCTCCTTAACCGTTTCTTCAAAAATTGGCTTTTCAAGCCAAGAGTTATAATCCCTAAACAGCCTGGGCCCAAAATTTGAGTCAACAGTGGTCAATAAAAGCAGGCAATGATCTGACAAGTAGCTAGATAAGACCCGAAGACAAGATTCTAGCCACCTATCGAAGAAATTAGGGCAAACAAGCATTTTATCAATCTTACTAAGCTTCCTCCCGTTGTCCCGTACGCATGTGAAGTTTCTACCTGTCATACTATACTCCAACAAACCCAAATTATGAATAAAAGAATTGAAATTGCGTGCACTTGAGGATTTAAACGCGAAGTTTTTCCTCTCATCAGGGAAGCGCACCGCGTTAAAATCTCCCATGATGATCCACATACCCGCGCCACTCGAAACTTCAAGCGAAATTTCTCCCCATAAGTTTTGCTTCGCAGCAACACCTTGGTGAGCGTATACGTTCACAACATTGATTTCCAATCCACTACCTTTTATTATGCTTTGATGATCATAAAATTTCTTCTTTTCGTCATGCTTCTCTTATCAAAGACACCTAGATCTCATAAACAAGCTAACCCTCCCAACTGCCCCACCGAACCCACATAATCCATTTTGAAATTTTTATTACCCCAAAATTTTAAAAAAACTTTGTATCCTTTACCGTCTCATGTTTAATTTCTAGTAATGAAATAAAATGAATATCTTGTGTTGGATCTATTGAACCCTATAAAAGAACAGATGATTGAAAAGCTAAAACAATCTATAACATCCGATTCTTCATAATAAAGATCTACTACTCTAAACTCTGCTAGAAATAAAGAACTGTTTACAAGATCTGCTAGGATAAAGCGCTACTAGAAGTAAAGGTCTGTTAGAGACAAACTCTGGTAAAGAACAAAGAACTTTTATGGCAAAGTTCTGCTGAAGACCAACAGAGGATATCTTAGAAATAGTTATCAACAGACTTTATATTGTATTTTAATGTAAAGTGTTTAGGTCTAGCAGTGTTTAGAGTGTGTTAAATGTCACTTTCATAATGACGTCAGCCAAAGATGCTCAGTGGTTTGAAATGTACTATAAATAGAACAGTGTCTGTATTGTTCTATCCATCACTTTTCTTCTACACATTATGTACAAACAAATTATAGTGATCTTAGGCTAAGGGGAGTTTGTAAATTGCATGCATACGTGATTATAATTACAAAATCATGTTAATGAAAACAATCTTCTATTGTTGTGATTTCAAAGTTTACACTTCCGCTGCACTATTTCATTGATTATCTATCTTCATACATTGATTTCATCTAAACATTCACATCAATATCAAACTCAAATCCTAACAATTGGTATCAGAGCTTGGTCATTCAGATTTAATTTAACAATCAATTTGATATACACTGGTCAACTCTCACTGCTAATTCGTTTGTTCGTTAAAACGGCGAGTACACTCGACACCCTTTTTACGCTTTACACTTTTGGGTGCAACTTGTTAGTCTATCAAAAACACACTAAATCACACTTATATTTTATGAAATCACACAAACAATCCATCATACATGCTATAGTTATGTGATACCCGATTTGTATACTTGGAACATTCTTATGTGATACTAATTGTCATTAACTTCGTACGAACCTCCCCTTAACATGTAGAGTGCTATAGGAGTAACGCACCGCCCATATTCTTGTGGTCATGTTAAGTTTAATCTATTTTGCGGTAACCCTTGAGGATTGACTTGTAGTTCGCATGCCATGTTTACATTAATCTCGTATGCTAGCTTAACATGTGGATTTGTTTAAACGGTTTTTATTACTTATGCTATGATTCAAACTTGTGTACTCGCCAATAATTTGTATTGAACTACAATTTTAACATGTTGCAGGTTGAGTATGTTGATATGACGAAAACATAGTAGGAACGACATAGAAACACACCCATAATGCTAGTTACTTGTTATGTGATTTGAACTCGTTCTATTCTGATTTTATGTTGTATTCGAATTTGTGATGTACTTGACTTTTGGATAAATGAAATGAAATGGATCATTTAATTTAATATTGTTGCAATTAGTGTTATGATGTCTCGAGCAATCTTGTTCATCTCACTCTGATGTTTCTGCTATCGGTTGGGGTGTGAAAGATTGGTATCAGAGCCATACCTATAGGGAATTAGGTAGAATTGGTCATGTTCGACCTAGTCTATAATTTAAGTGACCAACTTGACCTTTCTTGATTCATGTTTAAAATGTTAATTCTTCCTATTTGTTTCTTTCTATTTCTTTTGCTTAATATATATGCAATAAGTCTTTCCTAAGACACTTACACAACTTACACACTTGAAGACACTCATACTATAAGCGAGACAATCACACCAAAATAGGGGTGAAACCCGTACTTTGGTGATCACTCTCAATCCGCGTGTTCGATTTTACATGAAATTACACCATCAAGTTAGAAGTGAAATCCACATCTTGATGGAAAATTTTCCATTTCATACTCTAGTGGACCCTTACCAACGAGTTGAAGTCGCTCATCGTTTGGTAAGTACCAACCACACTTAGGGTACGATGTTGTCAAGTTAGGGGTGAAACCCGCACCTTGTCAACTAGTCACATTCCTCGATTTTCAATCTCGCCAAAGTTTCGATTTTTCGATCGGTTAGAGACGTGTAGTAACTGGAAGGGTAAGGTGCCGTTAATCGCTTCTCGATGAGAGCATTTTACCTATAGGTCAAATCACGTTTCTCTAATTTGAAAGGATCTCGATTCACTTTGGAATAGTCGACGTTTCTCAACCCGAAACACTCCAATGTTTTATTAAGCCTATCTTTTATGTTATCTCAAGTATTATGTGTTTTAATACTTGTTACCTCGTTCGTTTCTAGCCCGATGCACAACTCGCACGCCCTTTGCAACCAAAAACAATAATAATCCTCGTGAACCAACTAAATTTATACTCCTTACGTAATCATATGTGTTTATGCTTTTGAATACTTGTATCTCTATGCTATCTATGTGAATTCATACGTGTTACGAGATACTTACATGCTCGGCAATGACTTTTTTAAACTCATTATGATCAAAGCCTTAACCTTTCCTCTATTGTCAACCCTTTAGATGTCTTTCTCACAAAACTTCATGGAAAGAAGAAATCAAATCCCGCTCCGACTCGATGTCAAAGAGGGACTGTATGAAGTTCATGGCCGAGCAAATGGACAAGGTTATCCCGGATATTGTTAGCCAGATCCAACCCTCGCCAAACGCCTCACCCCATGCCTCCATCGACTCCAAGGTCGAAGCACCTAAGTCGACGTTCACCTTCAACAGTTTTATTCCTGTAACCCACTTTCTTTCATCGGCGAAGAGGACGCCACCAAGTTACTACAATGGTTCGACACCATTGAAGTAACCTTTCTACAAAGTGGTTATCCCAACCACCTGCGTACCATCAACGCAACGAGAGTCTTCCGATCAAGGGCTCTTGATTGGTGGACCTCCGAGTGAAACCCTCGTGGGAATGATGCCGGACACGCCCTCTGTTGGGCTGAACTCAAAAAGTTGATGGAGAACAAATTCTGCGCCCCCCCATGAATGCCAAAGACTCGAAAACGAGTTTTGGAACTTGAAACAGGTTGGGAACGACAACGCCGGCCTCACGGCCCGTTTCAAGCAGCTTAGTGCGATTTACCCGAGTCAAGTAGACACGACTGAGAAGGCGATTGCCAAATACATACGTTGCCTCCTCCTCACCTTACAGACCTCGTTGACGCCCCCTCGCCCAAAACCCTCGAGGACACCTTTCGCTTGTCCGCCAAACTTAACGACAATCACGTTCTTCGTGAAGCCTCCACCAAGGCTTCATTGAGGAATGCCCACCATGCCACCGCAAAACCCTCGTCGAACCTACCTCACCCAAGCCACCAAGAAGCAACAACAAAGGCAAGAAGCGGAAAGCTTCAAGCCAAAACTCCGTGGTAATCACTTCGCCAAACCCACAACCCTCCCAACAGCTAGCTTTAGCCAACCCCGAGCCTATCAAAAAGGCATACACTAGGCTGCATCCCAAGTGTAACACCTGCCCCTACACCATCCCGCGCCCCTTGCCGACTATGTACTAGTTGCAATATGTATGGACACTTTGTCCCGCAATGTCGAAGTGCTCCGCAAGCCCCCGCCAACCAAGCCCGAGCCATCACTGCACCCTAAAACCCCACCGCGAACCAAACCCTACCACCTGCAACCATGGTCCGTGCATGCTTCAAATGCGGAGATCCCAACCACTTCGCCAACACTTGCCCGCAATGCAACAACAATAACAACCAGCAGCAACAACAACAAGCTCGTGGAGAGCCTTTGTTATCACTGTCGCGCAAGCTCAAAACGCCAACGATGTCATCATGGGTACGTTTCTCATTAACAATGTTTACGCTTCATGTCTATGTAATATTGGTGTAGATAAAAGTTTTGTATCCATTGAATTCGAACCATTGCTTAAGTGTAGACGTTCTAAGTTGCCTAAACCATTCGAAGTCGAAGTCGCTGACGGAAAGTTTGTCACTGTCAATTCGTCCTTTCTAATTGTTCATTAAATCTCAACGATCATACGTTTTCCATAAACCTCATACCCATGCAAATGGGTAGCTTCGTATCATAATAGGTATGGATTGGCTTAGGCGGGTCCGTGCTGAAGTTGTTTGCTTCCGAAAAGTTCATCCGTCTTCCCCTTCCCAATGGTGACTCCTTACACGTCTATGGCGAAAAAACCTTCCAAAGGTCTCAAGCTTATGTCCTATATCCAAGCAAACAAGTACTAACGTAAGGAATACTTCGCATTTCTTGCCCTCATTGTGGAAAAGAAGGACAAGGGTCCGAGCGTGAGTGAGGTTCCCGTTGTTCGTGATTACCCTGACGTTTTCCCAGAGGATCTTCCTTGTCCTCCTCCTACTCGTTCGGTTGACTTTCGCATCGATCTCATTCCTGGTGCAACTCCTGTTGCGAAATCCCCTTATCGTATAGCACCCTCGGAGATGCAAGAGCTATCTAGCCAACTTCAAGAACTTCTTGATAAAGGCTTCATACGCCGTAGTACTTCTCCTTAGGGCGCTCCCTTTCTGTTCATCAAAAAGAAAGATGGATCATTTCGGATGTGTATCGACTATCATGAGCTCAATAAGCTTACAGTCAAGAACCGATATCCTCTTCCATGTATTGACGATCTCTTCGATCAACTTCAAGGCGTGACTTGCTTCTCAAAAATCGATCTTCGCTCTTGTTATTATCAACTTTGAGTTCTCAAAGAAGATATATACAAAACCACTTTTTGCACATGTTTTTGGCACTACGAGTTCATAGTCATGCCTGTGGGTTTGACTAACGCACCTGCGGTTTTCATGGACTTGATGAACCGTGTATGCAAGCCTCATCTTGACCGTTTTGTGATCGTCTTCATTGACGATATTCTAATATGTTCCAAGAGCAAGAAGAGCACGAGTGATAATTGCGTCTCATCCTCCAGCTTTTGCGTACTGAACATCTTTACGCCAACTTCTCCAGGTGTGAATTTTGGCTAAAGGAGGTTCAATTCCTTGGTCATGTCATCAACGAACTCGGTATTCACATTGACCCCGCAAAAATCAAAGCGGTGAAGAATTGGATTGCTCCTAAGTTTCCGTCTGAAATTCGTTCGTTTCTCGGCTTAGCTGGTTACTACCGTCGCTTTATCTTGAATTTCTCCAAAATCTTCGTACCTTTCACATCCTTGACTCAAAAGGATAAACCTTTTGTTTGGAGTTCCGAGCAAGATGAGTCTTTTCAAACGCTCAAAGACATGCTTTGCATTGCTCCTATCCTAGTCGTTCCTGATGGTAATGACATTTTGTCGTGTATTGCGATGCCTCAAAACAGGGTCTTGGTTGTGTTCTGATGCAACGAGATAAGGTTATCGCTTACGCATCACGACAACTCAAGATTCATGAGAAAAACTATACTACGCACGACCTTGAACTTGGTGCAGTTGTTTTTGCATTGAAGATATGGCGACACTACCTTTATGGTACAAAATGTACAGTGTTCACCAACCATAAGAGCGTTCAACACATTGGTAGAATTGTTAAATGACTACGACTGCATTATTCGCTACCACCTTGGTAAGGCGAATGTTGTAGCCAACGCACTTAGTCGAAAAATTCATGTTAAGAGCATACGTTGCTACCAAACCTTGGGAAAGCTTCATGAGCTGATTCCCGATGAGCAATACTCAATCGTTAATGAGGGTAACCTTGATAATGAGTTGAAGTGTGGTGTCGAAAATCAACTCGTGACCAAATCCAATGGCATCCTCTACTATCTTGATCGTATTTGGATTCCGAACCGTGACAAACCTTCGTGACCTCTTGATGAGTGAAGCTCATAATTCCTGATATTCTATTCATCCAAACACTGATAAGTGTACCATGACCTTCGTACGTCCTATTGGTGGCCTAGTATGAAGAAAGATATCGTCATCTACGTTTCGAAATGCCTTACTTGTTCCAAGGTAATGGCCGAACATCAACGTCCCTCTGGCTTACTCGAACAACCAAAAATTCCTGTTTAGAAATGTGAGAGCATTGCCATGGACTTCATTACCAAACTTCCTCGTACATCGTCTAGTCATGATAGTATTTGGGTAATCATCGACCGTCTGACCAAATCTGCTCACTTCCTTCCCATACGTGAAGACTAGTGAGTCGAGAAATTGGCTCGTATCTACATGGATGAAGTTATTTGTCGTCACAGTATCCTCATTGACATTATCTCGGACAGTGATGGTCGTTTCACTTCCCGTTTTTGGCAAACGTTTCAAAAAGCACTTAGTACTCACTTCAATCTCAGTACTGCTTTCCATCCTCAAACTGATGGTCAAACATAGCGTACTATCCAAACTCTAGAGGACATGCTTCGTTCTTGCGTAATTGATTTTGGTGGCAACTGGGATATTGATGTTCTAAAAGTAGTCTAATAAAAATAATTAAATTAACCTAATTCTAGACTCAAAGTTAAACTCTAGACTCCTAAACTCGACTGGCTACTAACCGGCAAGTGGACCGATCAATTGTAGAAAAGCTTAAGTAAGTCCGGATATCGAACCCACGAGACTCTCTAATTACGTTGACGACTCTATCTAGACAAGATTGACACACTTATTTATATTTTGGGTGGGGGGTTTACTAAAAATCCTAAATTTATAATTAAACTAATATTAACTCAATTAAGGCGAATCAAGACGAATGTTTGAATTGGAAGTTTAATTCAAGGATGACAGAATAGCTACCTAGGTTAGATTTCTTATTACTATTGAATGGGTCTCTTAATTGATTAATAATGTGATAGGGAACTGGGATCTTGAAATACTAAACTCTAAGGAATACCGAACAGGACCCCAACCCTTCTCGGGAAACACCTATGATATCATAAAGGTAGATGGGTTTACCGGTTTTTAAGATTTCCTTTCGGTTATCTAATATTTAATAAAGTGTCTAAATTAGCTAACTATCTCTCAATATTAAGCCTACACTAACTATGACTCTTGATATGGTTTAACCGACTCGAATACGGCAAGTAAACTAAAACCGAGTTTTTCTCAAAGCCTAACTCTAGCGATTTACCTATTTAATTCAGTTAATAAATTATTATTTCTCAATAATTAAATTTAGTATAATGTTAAGATTTAATTGTATATTATACTTATGTGTTTTTCCGGTTTGTTGGCCAATTTTACCGAACGATTACCCGAACCCGTTAAGACCCGACAATCAACACAAACCTATTCTATGGAAGAAATCCAACAAGATTCATGTAAGACAATCAACTAATTAATAATTAGATCAAAGCATGTGAATACTCCAAATCAAGTAATCGGAGTTCTTTACTTTATTAAAAATCCTATTAAAACATTATCTAATCAAAATAAAGATCCAAACTTTCATTATAAAATAATCAAAACCTAGGTAGCATACTGAATTTAGCCAAGTAACATAGTCTTAAACATGATTAAAACAAGGTTAAAAACTAAATTCATCAAGATTAAGAACAAATAAACTAGAAGTTAAGAAATTCGGCAATATAACCCGTGATTACTTTGATCTCTAAGCTTCTCGCTTCAACCTGATGATTCCCAACAACTTGAACTTCAAACACAAGCTCCAAAACTCCATAATTATTGCTTTCCAACTCCAAAGTTCATCCAATTATGTTATCATTAGAGTTAAACTCAAATTCTTATACTTATCTTTCACCAAACTGATCACTTTACGAAACTTTCTGACTAAATAACCCTCTCGCCACCCACGAGAGGATTCAGCAGCCGGTTGCGCCCTGAGACCAAGTCTTGTTTCTCCGGGTGAATATCACCCTCTCGCTGGCCGCGAGAGGCTTTAGCTGGGGCGATCGCGGGCCGCTAGAAGATGGTTTTGCCCATTTTTCGATATGTTTCTTCTCTCGGCTTCCAACTACGATCTGGCTCGGTTTCTTTCACCATTTCACTCATTTTCTCATCTTTTTTGCTACTTTCACGAACCAAGACCTGCGAAACGTATTTGGATTAAAAGTAGATATATTCTTGTAAAACCGAAACGAATATTAACTAAATTAATACAAACTGTACATGATAAATAGATGTATTATTCAATACATCAAATATCCCCACACTTACTCTTTTTTTGTCCTCCCAAAAAAGAATTATGCAAACGTAATCATAGCCAAATAATTACTCGATCTCAAAACTAGGATTATTTTATTAAGGCTGAAACTTATATTAACCGCGATTGCAAGGATTCGTGTCCACTTAAACTCAAAACTCGGTTTAAAATTCTTATCATGTGAATTTAGTTTAAGTTTGGTCAATCTACCTAAGGTCTCAAACTAGCAAACATAGTACATCTGATCCCACCTCAAGCTTATGGAACAAAAGGAACGAATAATTCGACCCATTTCCAAAACCGTTTTATACCAAAATCAAAAGAATTTAAAACCATGTAATTTTTTTCTTTTTTTTTCTTTTCTTTCTTTTGAGCACTTGATTTCTTTTTGCATATCTAACCTAGAGGTTGTCTCAACCAGAGTCACCATCCCCGAGAGCGACAACGCGGGCTTCGATATTTAAGCATTTTTTCAACTTATTCTAAAGGGATTCTCGATCAGAGTCACCATCCCAAGGAGATTCCATAGGCATCGTCTATTTTTCAATCAAGCTCATTTTTTCTTTATTTTTCTTCTATTTACATGATCAAAAGTTCTAAAGACTTTAGCTTATAACGACATTCCTTATACTATTTTTGCCAGTTTCGGGTTCCCATTTTTCCTAGATGTGTACCCACTAGTAGACCGACATTTAAGGTATATTAATCTCAAAGAAACTAAGAACCGAATCGAGCCTACCCATATCCCAAGTTAGACACAAACTCAACCTTCTATTACTCATATTATTATTATTTGAAACCGAATAAAAACTCAACTTTTCTATCATTTTCCGTTAATATTTTTGCAAACTTATTCTTCAAAAGACATATTCTGATTTTTTTATCTTTTTATTTCAAAATCTACTCTACGACTCAACTACCCCATCCCCACACTTAAATTTTTCATTGTCCCTAATGTAAGGATGGGGAGACTCACTACTCAACAATAATAAAAGCTAAAAAATAAATAATATAAAATACAAACTATACAAGTGAAACGACTTAGTTGATATGCAAGACGTCAATGTGCCAGTCAATTCCACCCATGCCCTCCAACCCGAACACGCTCAGCAAACAACTCTCAACTCTCACACGCGAACGGAAGCGGCAAATAAAACACAAAACTATCAACCAATATAAATAGCTTCCAAACATAAAATAATAAATAAATAAATTGTTCCAAGAAGTTTACCACAACCATACCGCAAACCAACACAAATATTCCAAATGTAAAGTGTTTAAAAACACAGACCAACAGAAGGATGAAAGCATCATAAAACAAAAATAGAAATCATTAAAGAACCGTTGTTGTTGCCTATTCATCCTCGTCTGATTCCTCTGACTGCTCGAACACCAGGTATGGTTGCACATCCTCCATACCGCTTGACTGACCTGGATCCGGCTGCCCTCTCTGCTGGAAGTAAGATGGAACCCCCATGTGCAGGTTCTCCATCATGTATCTCATCCCGTCTTCCAACCTCCGTTGGCCTTCCTCGTGCATCCTCCTACTCTCCATCATCACCTGGCGAACCCCACCGAACTACTCGTCCACATAACCTCTCAAGTCTCCAAAACCAGTCTCCATCCTGTCATACGAAGAATCTAACGAGAGTGGTGACGGTTGGTCCATTGGACAACCCTCAAATGCCTTAAAATGATCAATATTCCACACTTAATTGGGTTAATTGTTATGATTTGATATCTACGGTGTATACGGCTTTGCAGGTACCGAAGAGCATTAACAAGCGAGTTTAACATGCTTTGTCGGGAGCTTGTACTTGGCTAATTGAAGATGAAGACTTAGAGAATTGATAAAGGAACAAAAAGGGAAAATCTGTTGACCACCATAAGCTACGATGGGACCGTAGCTTACGGTGATGTCTGAAACTTCATTTGCACCGTAAGATAGCCCTTTGGAGCTGTAAGGGAATTTTGCCCAGCCGTAAGCTACGGTGGGCTCCGTAGCTTACGGCGACGACCTGCGTGAAAAGTGTAACTGTCCATTTCAACTCGGTATTGAAGGGTCTTTTGGCATATCAATCATTGGGAACATTTTGGCAGAGCTTAGAGGTGACTTTGGTGTTCTTGTGGGTTCCAAACAATTTCAAAACATTTGCTTTAGTGTTATTGATTCATATGAACATAACAATTGAAGGTGTGATGATTTGCAAGACCATGAGTGGCTAAACTTATTATGATCATCCTAGGTGGAAGGTTTGCTTGAAACAATTATGTTTTGATTCCTAATTTCTAGAATAATAGACTTGCAATATTTGTAGTTTGTTATGGTGTTGGGATAGTTATTAGTAAATTATTGATTGATGTTTTGATCATTGCCTTAATCGTACGTTCTTGGTGTCATTGACAATCGAGATATCACAGGAAGGTTTAAGGGTTGGATATTAGTTAATTGATCATCCGGTAACAACGTCGCATTATAGTAATCCGAGTACTTAGTTCCCTTTTATCACGAACAATTAGTCAAACACGAGTCATGTCTATGTGACTCTTTCTAGTTGAATTTGAAATACAAGCGTTAATTGAAACCGGAAACTTAGGATGGTTACTTGCTTCTAATTTGTTAAAAAACCAATATTTGAATTGCAAAATCTAAAACCAAAACACTAAAAATCCTGAATTTAATTTCTTGCATCTTAGATAAATTAGTTAACTTATTCTAAACATTAGAGAGCACATATTCCACAAACTCCTTGTGTTCGATACCCACTTACCGCTAGCTATTAGCGTATTTGGATTAATTACGTGAGACTACGACATCACGTCAAGTGGGTCAGGACGGGGCTTTCTAAGAGGATACTGCCTCCCTGGCAGCTCTTGGCGGGTCATCGGTCTCTGGTATCGTGTAGGAATGCCGGATTGCATGGATGAAGCAGCCTCAGATCCCGGAGGAGGCTAAACTTGAGGACCTTGTTTGACAGCCTCCCAACTGACAGGCTCGTGCGAATTCAAAATCCCGGTAGCCTAAACAAAGATGGGCCCTCTCTCGTCCTGATGTTCTAAACTTGATTTTCTAAAAGTAGAGTATGACATCACGTCAAATTTTAGCGTCGTTGCCGGGGAGTAGTACGCAACATGTGTTATCTTTGATATAGTTTAGTTTGTTATTTTTTCGTGTTTTCGCTGGTTGTGTTAGTGTACAGGTATTTACAGGTGCATGCATACTAGAGGCTCTCACAGGCTATCACCATTGGCATTAGATCCGGAGATTGAACAAACTTTGCGACGAAATAGGATTTTATTACGAGAAAACAAAATCAGTGGTTCACCAAAAACACATACAACACCAAGTTTCACCAATTAACACCATGGATCAATTACCTACCATTACAAGCCAAACATCACCATCCACACCTCCACCAATCCCTACCACCCATCCTACTTCAACACATAAAGTCAACCCAACTAACACCACACCAATGGTTCCACCATTCTCATCCTTTTTCCCAACTTCTGGTCAATCATCATCTACCTAACAACCATTACCAAGTTAATGTCCACCAAGTTAAACCATTGTTCATACCTCCCCTACATTTCAACCACTAACCCAACCGGGTTCCCATTATCCTTCCTCTCAGTTTGTACAATCTTCGGGTGTAGGAGGAGATGGGTTTGATGATGGGTATGAAGAAGAATTTGGAGGTTACAAAGAAGAGGGTTATTATTATGGAGGAGATAGATGTAATTTGGGACCTCAAGGGGGAATAGGTTATCAACAAAGGCAACCCACGGGGGTACAACAAATTCGTCCTCAAGGGCCACCGTTTCAATGACCAATGCCTTTACAACACGTTCAAGTTCGACATCAACAACCTCAATTTCCAAGACCATGCATCAACCTCAACACCAGCTACAATATGCACCTCAAGGGCAAAGGCAAGGTCAAGCGGGTCGACCAGGAATAGCATTGGGTGCTCCGTGAAGACATCATCGAGAGGTAGTAAGGGGAATTGAAGCACATTTTAGACCGGTCATCACTAATAACCCTTCTCCAGTGGTGATACCTCATCACTGGATGGAAGGACATTTGAGGTTAGAACAACCGCACTTTAAAGTTTGCCGAAGTACAAAGGGCTAGCAACGGAGGAACCGTACTTGCACTTGCAAAATATGATTCCATTTGCAACACTATTGGAGGGCAACGTTTTTCGTCGGATGATGTTGAGTTAGTACTTTTCTAATTCTCTTTGGAAGACAAGGCAAAGAGGTGGTTTCATACTCTACCCTCCACATCAATCTACACATGGGCCGATATGCAACAAAGATTTTTAGAAGAGTTCTTCACAGCCCAAAAGACTAATGAAGCTAGGCGGAGCTAAAGAAGTTTTCAACAACAGCCGGGTGAGATGTTCCATGAAGCATTTGAAAGGTTTAACATGATGTTAAAAAATTGTCCTCATCATGGCATTACACTTTGGGAATTGTTGAATGCTTTCCACGAGGGGTTGAGTTCGGAAAAGGTACTTTTGGTATCAAATTTTGAGCAAGATGATTGGACATTTTTGGAATAAATGGCGGTCACATCTAAAAGGAAAGCGCAATCTTCAAGGAGGGTGAGGCATGTTATTACACGACCCCAAGTATATGCGGTAGATGATGGAGGGGTACTAAGCAATGAATCAGGTATATGATGTTTGTACTAACTGTAATGAATTGGGTCATGCAGAAGATGTGTGTTTGGTGGGTGTGGGTGAAGGTCAAGTTGAAGAGGTAAATGCTATTGCGGGGGGGGGGGGGTGGTCGTAATTTCAATATGAATTCCAACACATACCACCCCGGACTAAGAAATCATCCCAATTTTCGCTATGGGAACCCGACGAATCAAGCCAACCCTAATTTCCAAGGAGCTCAACGGAATTTTGTTCCTCGCCAACAATACAATCAAGGAAATTTTAGGGGTGGAAATGGTCAAGGCTACCAAGGGAAATTTCAACAACGGGTGACCAAAGTGGTAATACGGGTCAAACTTCATCAAGTGGCAATGAGGTTATGGATATGCTCCAAGTGATGCAACAAGACATGCAAAGAAGAAATCAACTTGATGAAGCTCGAATGCAAAAGGATGAGGTTCGTGATAAAAGCATCCAAACGCTAACCAGTCAAATGGGGCAACTTGCAACCGAGGTAGCGGAATTGAAAAAAAGGTAAAGGCCAACTTCCTAGCGACACTAAGGTAAATCCCTCTCATAGTTCTTCACGGAATATTCCTCTTAACCATGTGAGTGTTTTAAGAAGCGGTAAAGAATTTAAGGCAAATTTGTCACCGGGTTTGGTTGATGGGGTGGTTGAAGATATTACGGGAGTTGAGAGTGATGAGGATGAAGTTTCACCAATTGTGTCTAAGGATCCTATTGTTGGAAAGGAAATTCAAAAACCGGGGTTGGGTGAAATTTTAAACGCTACTAATGAGGAAGGGGGACCAAGTCAAGTCTGTTTCCATCTGCTTTAGTTGACCCAGATAAGAAAATTTTCATTTCAACAAGGGGTCCTTAAAAAGAGGAATTGTTGGACGTTTTCAAACAAGTCAAGGTGAATCTTCCTTAACTCGATGCAATTAAACAAGTACCCGCTTATGCAAAATTTTTAAAAGAATTGTGCACACAAAAGAGACAACAAACGAAAAAATTGCCTAAGCGGGTACATTTGACCGGACAAGTAAGTCCGGTACTAAAAGGGGTTCTTCCTCCCAAGCTCCAAGACCCGGGAACACCACTTATAAATATTCAAGTTGGTAATTTTTCAATGTCAACGGCGTTATTTGATCTTGGAGCTGGAGTAAGTATTTTACCGGGGGGTTTATATGATCAATATAACTTTGTTCCGTTAGCTCGGGTTGAGACAACGGTGGTTTTAGCCGATTTGTCTCATAAGTTACCCCGAGGGATGGTTCAAGATGTCATAGTGAAGGTTGATGAGTTTTATTACCCGGTAGACTTTTTAGTCATAGACTACTCATTTGCGGACCCAAAACAACAACAAAACGTTATTTTGGGTCGGCCATTTTTTAGCACCGCTCATGTCGTGATTGATTGTCGACTTGGTACGGTTAACATGACGTTCGGTAATAGAAAAATGAGATTAAATTTTTTTACTAACACGTCTAATTCATTGGTGTTAATGAGTGTTTTATGGCAGATCTGGTCGATGGATGTGAACCGCATGAGTATGAGGAAGAGTGTGTAGATGTTTGTGTTTGTGATTTTTCTAACAGGTACATGCTTGTGCATTAAGGATGGAGGAAAAAGTGCAAGATGCGATGGTTGTTAAAGAGGGTCGACCGCCATGGACCCATCAGTTTGAGAGTTTGCCAGCAGAAGTCAGTTCAGGCACGAAGCCATCATTAGAGGAGCCACCAAAGTTAGAGTTGAAAGACTTGGGGGCCATTTGAAATATGCATTTTTAGGGGATAATGACACTTTACCGGTCATTATTGCCCTAACTTGGAGATGCCCCAAGAGCATGAACTGTTGAAGGTGCTAAAAGCGAATAGGGCGGCTATTAGACGAACGATCACTGATTTGAAAGGAATTAGTCCATCCATTGTTATGCATAAAATCATTACAACGGATGATGCAAAGCCGACTAGAGAAGCTCAAAGAAGGTTAAACCCGAACCTGCGAGAAGTGGTAAAGAAGGAGGTAATTAAATGGTTAGATGCAGGTATAATTTATCCTATTTCTGATAGTGCTTTGGTAATTCCTACCCAAGTGGTGCCTAAAAAGGCCGGTATTCAAGTAATAAAAGATGAAAATGGTGAACAAATCGCCACCCGATCGGTCACCGGGTGGCGTGTTTGTATTGATTACCGGAAATTGAATTCCGCGACCTCTAAGGACCATTTTCCATTACCCTTCATTGACTAAATCATTGAAAAATTATCAGGTCAAAATACTATTGCTTTTTGGATGAGTATTCGGGTTATAACCAAATTGCTATTCACCCGGATGACCAACACAAGACCACTTTCACATGTCCGTATGGCACTTTTGCTTTTAGGCGAATTCCATTTGATTTGTGTAATGCCCCGGAGACTTTCCAACGATGTATAATGAGTATTTTCTCGGACATGGTTGGGGAGTCACTTAAGGTATTCATGGATGATTTCTCCATTTTTGGCACAAGTTTTGAGTCTTGTCTCGAAGAATTGGAAAAAGTTTTAAAAAGATGTGTCGAGAAAACCTTGGTGCTTAGTTGGGAGAAAAGTCATTTCATGGTCCAAGAGGGTATTGTGTTGGGTCATGTTGTCTCTAAAAAGGGGATGGAGGTGGATAAGGCGAAAATTCGGGTAATATCATCCTTGCCTCCACCTAAAAATGTAAAAGGAGTAAGGTCGTTTTTGTGACATGCGGGATTTTATCGGAGATTTATTAATGGCTTTAGTGTTATTACTAAACCTTTATGTAATTTGTTGTTAAAAGATGCACCCTTTGAGTTTACTAATGAATGTTTGCAAGCTTTACTGTTTTCAAGGAACAATTGGTGAAAACCCCCCATTTTGCAACCGCCAGATTGGTCAAAGCCATTCGAGATTATGTATGATGCTAGTGATACAACTATTGGAGCGGTCTTGGGTCAAAGAGTTGACAAGAAACCAGTAGCAATTTATTATGCAAGCAAATTGTTGTCTGAAGCGCAACTGAATTACACCACAACTGAAAAAGAATTATTAGCAGTGGTTTATGCCTTCGACAAGTTTCGGTCATATATATGGGGAAGCAAGGTGGTGGTGTATTCGGACCATAGTGCGGTTCGTTATTTGATGGAGAAGAAGGATGCGAAGCCCCGATTGATTTGGTGGATGCTCTTATTACAAGAGTTTGATTTGGAAATTCGGGATAAGAAAGGAAGTGAAAATGTAGTGGCAGATCATTTATCCCAAATTCCAATGGAGGGGTCGACGATTCTAGTGAAATTAACGAACGGTTTCCCGATGAACAATTGTTAGCTGTTTCTACTTCTGTTGCACCGTGGTATGTTCATTATGTTAATTATTTGGCTATGGTGTTATTCCTAATCATTAGACGAAAAGAAGAAGACAACAGTTTATGGTCCAAGTCAAGCAATACATATGGGATGAACCGGATCTTTTCAAAATCGGGCCCGATCAAGTGATTAGGATATGCGTGCCGGAAACGGAAGTGGCGAAAATCTTAACTCATGCTCATTCATCCGCTTGTGGGTGGCACTTTAGTGGTCACAAAACGGGATATCGGGTGCTCACATGCAGATTTTATTGGCCGACAATTTTCAAGGATGCATGTGAGTTTGCCCGAAATTGTCTAGCTGCCAAAAGATGGGGAGTATTTCAAAAAGGGATGAGATGCCAATGCAACCCATTTTGGTGGTAGAGATTTTTGATGTATGGGGGATAGATTTTATGTGGCCTTTCGGAGTTCGAATGGGTTTTTGTACATTTTGGTGGCGGTGGATTATGTTTTGAAATGGATTGAAGCCATACCAACAAGAACTAATGATCATTCGTTGTTTGTAAGTTTGTGCAATCAAATATCTTTGCTCGTTTTGGGATTCCGTGGGTTATAATCAGCGATGGTGGTTCGCATTTCAAAAATTTTAATTTTGGAAAATTGTTGAAGCGGTATAATGTGAATCACCGAATTGCCATGCCGTATCATCTGCAAACTAGTGGACAAGTTGAAGTCTAACCGTTAAATCAAGGAAATTCTAATGAAGACGGTAAGAACAGATATGAAAGATTGGTCAAGCAAGTTGGATGATGCCTTGTGGGCATACCGAACGGCTTACAAAACTCCCATTGGTACAGCTCCTTACCGACCGGTTGGTGTATGGGAAAGGATGTCATGTACCGATGGAGTTAGCACATAGGGCGCATTGGGAAATTAAAACAGTAAATGCGGATTATGATAAAGCGGGTAAAAATCCGAAAGCTACAGTTGAGTGAGATCGAAGAAATTTAGGATGAAGCGTATGAGTGTGCGGCGGCATATAAAGATAAGCTTAAAAAGGTTCACTGATGCAAAATCCGGAAATGAACTTTCAAAGTGGTTCAAATGGTTTGGTTGTACAACTCAAGACTGAAGATGTTTGCGGGTAAGCTGAAGAGTTAATGGATGGGTCCTTATGTTATTACAAGAGTGGGCAGGTTTGGAGACGTAGATGTTATAGATGTTCATACTAACATGAAGCAAACGGTGAATGGCATCGGCTCAAACCGTATTTGGAAGGGAACGACATCAAACATCTCGAGCTTGACAAAGTGGGCTACCTTTCTACGCCCATTGTATGCGGATTAAGCATTAGAGGCCCGGGTTTGGTAGTGTAAATATTTAGTTTAGTTGTTTAGTTAGTTTGTTTCAAGTAATTATCCAAACTTGTTGTGATTTGTGTTTGAAACAAGTGTGGGAAGTTCTTATGAATTTCTCATACACAGTGTTGAGGACAACATGGGTTTTTCGAGGGGGATGATAGTATAATGTTTATGTTTAAAAAATATCGTTAAAAAAATTCAAAATAAAAAATGCCCAGATGCCACCGTTGCTTACGGCCCCGCTGTGGCTTACGGTGGCTTTCAAAACCCTTACGGTGATATAACACTGTCTTACGGTCCTTGAAAAGTCTCTTGGCCACCATAGCTTACGGTGGCCACTAGGCATGTGGGTACGCCGTAAGGAAAGTATAACACGGGATTTAACCTAAACCAACCAATTTCTGCACATATTTCAGCCACAATCTTCATTCTTCTTCTTCCCTATTTCCTCTCAAGAACACACCTTTAAACCTACATCAATTCTTCAATTTCTCACCAAATTGAGTGATTTTTTGGTCAATCTTGACTAAAATTTCGCAAGGATTCTTAATTTTTGATTGCATTTGGAAGAATCCAATGTTTGGGTGATCGATTTTGAACATTTTGGTCCGAAAGTTCTAGGGTTCTTGGTGGGTTTTAGTTAATCTTAAAGTTTTTAGTGATCTTCTCTTCTACAAAGCTAAGGTATGTACTTTCTTACATGAATGTTGTTGCATTGTAGAATTGTAAGTGCTATGTTACCATGATTCCATACTTGCTTATAGTTGTTCTATTGAGATTAATTTGATGGGTTTTTGAATGATTATGGTTATGGAAGTTAAGGCATTTGGTAAATATGATTCTTGGGCAAATTTTACTAACTTAGGGAAATTTTGACAAATTTTTGCAAATGATGAACATACGAGTTAGCTTGTATCCATAACCATAGTGATAAGCAAGTGTGGGGATAATGTGGGATAATGAGAAGAGGAATAATTTGTGTTTCTTTATTTCTATGCATTGTCAGACTATCATGGGACGTAAAGGAAAAGAAAAGGTTGGATCTTCGAGTAATCCAACGCAAAGAAAAAGGCGGTTGGTGTTGCAAAGTGATATAGAAGAAGAGCATGAGGAAGAAGTGCCGGATCGGGGTCCTAAACCAAAGTGGACATCTGGTCCTTTAACGATCAGCCGGAGGAATGGCAAGCTGAATTATTCAGCGATCAAATCAATAAATTAGCCCAACGAAAGGAAGCCTTTATATGCGAAAAAGAGGTTAGAGAAGTAGACTTTGGTCCATTTGGGGTTATTGAAAAGTTTTGATCATTAGGTTGGGAAGCGGCATTGAAGTGCTATGATTATGAAGGGACAAATCTGTATGATGCCGAAATTCAAGAGTGGATGGCCACTCTAAGGTGCCCTTCATTTAAAGGCGCGTCAAAGATGAGGTTGATAGGAACCGTGACTGGCATTGACGTGGAGATGTCATTCGACTCATTGCGGAGGGTGGCAAAGTTTGACAGCAAACTGGTAAAGCAATATATGCTCCCAAGGTTGGAGAATTTGTATTTTGAGCCCGAAAAGTATCCTTGGTGGAACACGATGTTGGATTATATGTTTTTACCGAGTACCATTCAAGGGAAGCTTTATCGAAAAAAAAATTGAGAATTGAAGGGAAGCTGATGTTAGCGATTTGTCTACAGAATGTCATTCCAAGGCGGGGTGACAAAGCTAAGGTTCGGCGCCCTGAAGTGCCGGTGTTATACACGTTGTTGACCGGGGCCTCATTGTTTCTGTTTCGCTTTTTGGTACTAAATAATGTGTGGATTAGCAGAAACAACGATCAACCGAAGATATTCCGTATTGTCGACTCATCACAATGCTTTTGAAAATGTATGGGGTGATTGGTGCGGACGACAAGGGGTCTTATAAGCCGTTTGATATCAAGCAATTGGGGACTGGGTGGAAATACACCGAATCTAAGAGATATCACAAGCTGAAGAGTGAAGGTCAGAGATGGAGAGTGTTAAAAGCCGATGCGCAGCCGTTAAGACCGGGGGAGGAGGATGAGCCCGAAAGTGAAGAAGAGGGCCCTAGTAGTGATGAAGACTATATGGATGATCCATATGTGGCCCTATGAATGTGGATCATGGGGGCTCAGGTAGTGGTCCTACTAGGGGTTTCTTTGACTTTTCAAGGTATCCTTGTGAGCCAAACTGGGCTCATGAAGGAACGATGCAGGAAGTGATTGAAAGTGAACGTCCTCCGGCATTTGGTAGTTGGAGTGGTTCCAAAAGGACATTCTTTGATCATCAGACGTGGATGGGTGCAAGTATGGAGCATGCTTTAAGGCACAATTTCGACCACCAAGAATCATGGAACCGCACCCATCTTATGCTTTTGAGCAGGAAATAAATAATTGGTACCTTGATTATCAAAACCGCCGCATGCACGCAGATTGGCATGCGGGGTGACCAGTGGTTATGGACCCACCGCCAATGGCCTACTCGACTTTACCACCCTATGATGGTAGCATTTCTTACCCCACGCCACCGATGCATCATTAATAGTGGGTGGATCCCCGTTACAGTCAGCAGCATCAGGGTACTAGGCAGCAAGAAGGAGGAAAAGGAGGAAGTGGTATTGGAAGTGGCGCATTTGCATTCGGTGAGTTTTCAGAGATGATGACTTCCATCTTTGACCTCCTCAGCCACGCTACTATTAGTTAGGTGGTGTTCTTTCCTTGTACATTATTGTAGACATTATTGTGTTTTGTTTCATTTATGATTGGGAGGAAGGGGGTGTATTTTGATTGGTATTCTTGTTATGGGTTAGTGGTATATTGGTGTGTTATATGTGTTTATAAAAAAAAGAAAGTTTGGATTTGAGAGTGGAGCTAAAGGTGAGGTTGAAGTAGTTGTAGTGATCGTTTCCTTCAAAACCATACATTGGGGTCAATGTATCTTAAGTGTGGGGATGGGGGAAATTTTTGGGATTCTGAAAATTTTTAAACCAAGCCAAACAATTGTCAAATTTGAATATTTCACCTTAATCCACATGACACATCGTTATCCCTTTTTATCCTTTCTTGTGAGTTTTTAAGCCACATGAATGCTTTCTAGAAATTAATTCTTTGGTTGAGTGGCATGTGATTTGTGTTAATAGAACTTAGATAATATATGCTTGTCAAAACCTAAGTGTAACATGCTTGTGAAGATGATAAGGGCATTTAGGTAGCCTCGTCTGGATGTGTGTTGAGTGTGGGTTTGGGGGGTTGGACCTCATAAGATAAATATATGAGCTTGGTAGTGAGAGGGATGGGGGTTTGGACATTAGTAGCCATTCATTTGTAACCCAAGCCTATGTCCTACAAAAATTCTACCTATTGATCGACCTGGTTTAAGAGTTTAGTTTGATGTTGATGTTGATATATATGTGTTCTTTGTTTGTTTGATGTTTAGTTGATTTGATCATTGCCTTGCAATAAAAAAGAGAAAAAAAAAGAAGGATAAAGTTAGTGAAGTTATGTAAATAGTAATGGTTATTTTTGTTTGTTTGTAATGATAAACCGGGTCGATCCATGAGCTACATGCATATATATATCCCACCAACTCTCACCCTTACACATAGCCTCGTTACAACCTGGGAGTCCTTTTGATTTGTAAGCATGTTAGGTAGCTTGTAGGTGGAGATTTGATTATTATCCAAGCTTATTGTCACACAAACACGCACTATCATTGAGTGATCTAGTATAATCTTGCGAGTACATTTTTGGTCACCGAGAGGAGAGTTATTGTGAGGGGTGTATGATGTGGTATGATGGTAAATTGACAATTGGATTATATGTTTGTGTTTGGTTTATATTGCGATCACTTTTAAGCTTAAAAACGTTTTGCTTGGGACAAGCAACATTTAAGTGTGGGGATGTGATGGTTGGTCCATTGGACAACCCTCAAGTGCCTTAAAATGATCAATATTCTGCACTTAATTGGGTTAATTGCTATGATTTGATATCTACGGTGTATACGGCTTTGCAAGTACCGAAGAGCATAAACAAGCGAGTTTAACATGCTTTGTTGGGAGCTTGTACTTGGCTAATTGCAGATGAAGACTTAGAGAATTGATAAAGGAACAAAAAAGGGAAATTTGTTGATCACCGTAAGCTACGTGGGCACCGTAGCTTACGGTGATGTCTGAAACTTCATATGCACCGTAAGACAGCCCCATGGAGCCGTAAGGGAATTTTGCCCGCCGAAGCTTACGGCAGTGACCTGCGAGAAAAGTGTAACTGCCCATTTTAACTCGGTTTTGAAGGGTCTTTTGGCATATCAATCATTGGGAACGTTTTGGCAGAGCTTAGAGGCGAATTTTGGTGTTCTTGTGGGTTCCAAAAAATTTCAAAACATTTGCTTTTGTGTTATTGATTCATATGAACATAACAATTGAAGGTGTGATGATTTGCAAGACCATGAGTTGCTAAATTCATTGTGATCATCCTAGGTGGAAGGTTTGCTTGAAACAATTGTGTTTTGATTCCTAATTTCTAGAATAATAGACTTGCAATATCTGTAGTTTGTTATGGTGTTTGGATAGTTGTTGGTAAATTATTGATTGATGTTTTGCTCATTGCCTTAATCGTACGTTCTTGGTGTCATTGACAATCGAGACATCACAGGAAGGTTTAAGGGTTGGATATTAGTTAATTGGTTATCGGGTAACAATCTCGCATTGTAGTAATCCGAGTACTTAGTTCCCTTTTATCACGAACAATTAGTCAAACACGAGTCATGTCTATGTGACTCTTTCTAGTTGAATTTGAAGCACAAGCGTTAATTGAAACCGGAAACTTATGATGGTTACTTGCTTCTAATTTGTTAAAACAACCAATATTTGAATTGCAATTAGTTTAAATATAAAACCAAAACACTAAAAATCCTGAATTTAATTTCTTGCATCTTAGATAAATTAGTTAACTTATTATAAACGTTAGATAGCACATATTCCACAAACTCCCTATGTTCGATACCCACTTACCACTAGCTATTAGCAGTATTTGGATTAAATTTACGTGAGACTACGACATCACGTCAAGTGGGTCAGGACGGGGCTTTCTAAGAGGATACTGCCTCCCTGGCAGCTCTTGGGGGTCATCGGTCTCTGGTATCGTGTAGGAATGCCGATTGCATGGATGAAGCAGCCTCAGAACCCGGAGGAGGCTAAACCTGATGACCTTGTTTGACAGCCTCCCAACTGACAGGCTCGTGCGAAGTCAAAATCCCGGTAGCCTAAACAAAGATGGGCCCTCTCTCATCCTGATGTTCTAACTTTATTTTCTAAAAGTAGTTTAGTAAAAACAATCAAAATTAACCTAATTCTAGACTCAAAGTTATACTCTAGACTCCTAAACTCGACTGAACTACTAACCGGCAAGTGGACCGATCAATTGTAGAAAAGCTTAAGTTAGTCCGGATATCGAACCCACGGGACTCTCTGCTAACCATGTAATCAGGAGTCCACAATATATCCTAGCCCCCGGGCCTCCCCTCCATAACCACTTCAAAGACCACGTGAAAATAGTAGCCAACTTTGCGGGTCGCCCCTCAACCATGCACATTAAACAGAACAAGCTGACTTGGTTCACTTTATTGTCTCCCTGCCCCTACCAACTAGTGTGGCTGCCGAAATCTTATGTATAAACCGGTAACCGGATCGATGATGTCACTAGCAACCATATTGTTGAAGTACGGCACAGCTAAAATTGTACCCCAGAACCTAACCAACTCATCTGTTTGAACACTGTGTGGATGCCTTCTTTTGAAAACTCCCTACAGGCTGGTAAAGAATTCCGGCGACTGGACCTCGTCTACCATATAAAACTGGTGGCTAAAGCGAACTACGGGATGGTCATCTCGTAGACGTGCCTTCCCAAGGCAAAAGATACACATCGCTTTCAGAAAACTTCCCCTACTGGTACTCGAAGGTTGAATGAAATTCGAGAGTGATTTCCTTATATTTCCTTTCGTCACAATCCAACACTCTCCTGAATTTATCTCCCAACAGTTGCTCCATTCTACCATGCTGACCCAGATGGTCTAGCATATCCCAAATCAATCCCTCGATATGGCAATACGTCTACTGTGATTAGGTTGGCCAGTCGCTCCCTCTCATGTGAGTCTAAATCGAACTGTAGCGGCCATCCCTTAGTTGCGTACTCTGCCCATGGGGAACACCGTCCCCGCTGTATCGGATGCTCCTCGTCTGCCCAAAATTTGGGGGCAGCGGTTAGGTCTCAGCTGGGTCGCCTCTCAGTCGGGCTGTAGGCCCCCTCTTCTTTTTACCCGGTCTGCTTGAGCTACCTTCACCTAACATCTGCAAAAACCGTTCAATTCACAAGCGAAACAAGTAGACCATCAGAAGAAATAAACCATGTGTGAGAAATGACCGTATAGCATTACATTCGCAGTCATGACCAGCAAAACACTTTACCAAATATTATTAGATATATTTTATTGGTTGTAAGCAAAAATATCAATTAATTAGACCAAATCTCCCCGAATGGAGATTGAGTACGAGCGAGAGATCTTATATGCATGAATGCCCAAATTGCCAACCCATATCCCAAAACATATCTAAAAACACGACTACCCCCTGCCAGCACTTCAATTTTCCACAATTAATGCCCGGGTGCCGAAAGCCAACCCAACATCAAGTTCAAAACAACAGATAAAAACTTTATAGCCAATGCAGAAAAACGGGTTAAAAATTTCTTTCAAAAAGAAAAGATTTTTGTGACGAGCATTACTAACCCGAATCCTCACACTCAATGTGGAACCCTGCCAAACCAATCTACCTAAAAAATGTACCCATTGGCACCCAAACCATCCCAACCAGAACTGTGTTCAGCCCCGACATCCAAAACTCTACCCAAACCAAGCGCACCCCAAACCGTCAAGGTAACTAACATGCAACCTAACAATACCCGACACTAAACCATATAAAACAACTAAGTAATATACGTAAATTAAAGCATAAAAGTTACAAGAACACATACCTTAGCGTTGATCTACAAGAAGAACAAGGAAAATAAAATGTAGGTTGCAAATCCCTTGAAAAGCTTGGTGAAAAGGTGAAAGATGCAAACTTTAACTTGGAAATCGGTTATGGTCGATGTGGGGAAGTGGTGGGAGAAGATTTGGGTGAATGAAAGTGAAAATAGGCGGATTATGGTGGTAGGTGTGGTGATAGCCGTATGTGTGAAATGAAGAATTTAGGTTGAAAGAATGAAGGAATCGGGTATTTAGGGTTGCAGATCTGCTGTTATTGCCTCTTGCGGGTCGTGACCGAGCGAAACATCTTCGGGGTTATTAGTCTCTCACAGGCCGCAACCGGATTGAGGCATGCCTCTCGCGGCCCGCGAGAAGGGTGTTTTCACAGAAAGTTTCAAAATTTGGCCAGTGTTTTGCCTTAGAAAATTTTTTTATTCATTGTATTTTTGTTAAACACCCTCTTGACATCTGGTCATGTACGAGAACTTACCTGCAAATGCCAATTCCTCGTCGGTTGTAGCTCCATGTTGGTGATATAACCTGCAAACAACTAAACGACACAAAAAAAACAAAACACAAACTACGAAAACAATTATTAGCACTATCAAAATATGAAATGCAAACGATTGCTAAATAGTACAAACTCTACACTTGAGTTTTCACTCAAGGCCCTATGCGGTGGTGGATGGTGGAACTTCAAGAGGAGTTTCCTCCATCTCGGTAGAATCGATTGGCCCTCCTAAATAATGTTTCAATCTATGGCCGTTTACTTTCCAAGTGCCTCCATCGGCTTCATCTCTCAACTCTACTGTCCCGTATGGAAATACTTCATTCACCACATAAGGACCCGTCCACTTGGACTTCAGCTTCCCAGCGAACAATTTCAATCGTGAATTATATAGAAGAACTTTATTTTCGATTTTAAACTCTTTCACTCCTTTCAATTTCCTATCATGCAAAGCCTTTGTTTTCTCTTTGATACTCCATGAACGCTCATAGGCTGCATCTCGAATCGCCTCTAACTCATGAATTTGGAAGTACCTTTTCCTAGCTACTTCGGTAAGGTCTAAGTTCACAGTTTTGAGGGCCCATAATGCTCGATGCTCGAGTTCAACTGAAGATGGCAAGCGTTGCCATAGACAATCATGAAGGGAGTGGTACCTAAAGGTGTTTTATAGGCGGTTCTAAACGCCCATAATGCATCATCAAGTTTATCAGACCAATCCTTCCTACTCTTGCCTATCGTCTTCTCTAAAATCCTCTTCACTCCTCGGTTTGCATTCTCCACTTGACCGCTTGTTTGAGGATGATAAGCGGTGGAGAAATGATGTGTACACCGTAGCGTGCTAATGCCTTCTCCATTACGGCATTACAGAAGTGAGTGCCATGGTCACTAATGATGGCTCGAGGTGTACTAAAGCGAGTGAATAACTTCTTCAAAAATCTGACCACCACTCGGGCGTCATTTTTAGGTAAAACTTGAGCTTCCACCCACTTAGAGACGTAGTCAATCGCCACAAGGATGTACCGATTCCTGCTAGAGACGGGAAACGGTCCCATGAAGTTGTTCCCCCAAACATCAAAGATTTCAAAATTTTGGATCGGGTTTTGGAGCATCTCGTCCTTATATGAGATATTTTCTGTACGCTGGCAACGATCACATTTCCTAACGAACTCTAAGGCATCCTTAACTACCGAGGGCCAATAAAAACCGCAATCGAAGACTTTTTGTGCAGTAACGTGTGGACCATGGTGACCTCCCGACAATCCCTCATGTACATGCTTAAGGATCTCTACCCCCTCTTCTCGACTCACACATCGCCTAAGAATTCTATCACCTCCTACCCTAAATAAAAACGGGTCATCCCAAATGTACCTCCTAACGTCACGGAAGAATTTCTTCTTCTGCTGAGTGGTCATACCCTTCAGAACTACTCCATTTGCGAGGTAGTTCGCAAAATCCGAAAACCATGGCATACCCTCCTTCTCCGCCGCCACAAACTCTACCGACTCATGAGGGAATCTATCACTGGTTTCCTCCTCACGAATTTCTTCTCTACTAGGATCTTCTAATCGGGATAGGTGATCGGCGGCTACATTATCTGCTCCTTTCTTATCCTTAATTTCTATATCAAACTCAGAGAGCAAGAGAATCCACCGAATAAGACGAGGCTTCACGTCCTTCTTTTGAAAAAGGTAACGCAAAGCCGCATGATCGATAAAGACTGTGGTCTTGGAAAGGATGGATACGGAACTTATCAAATGCAAACACTACAGCTAGGATTCCTTCTCAGTAGTGGTATAATTCTCTTGGGTGTCATTCAGGTTTTGCTAGCATAATAGATGGGGTGGAAGTGTTATCTCGTCTTTGGCACAAAATTTCACCGACTGCATAGTCGCTCGCATTACACATGAGCTCGAAAGGCAAGCTCCAGTCGGGTGACACGAGAATGGGGCACTCACGAGTTTCTCTTTCAAGATAGCAAAGGCCTTGAGGCATTCTTCATTGAAGACAAAGGGAACATCCTTCTCTAGGAGTCGGGTCATGGGTCGTGTAATCTTAGAGAAATCCCTAATAAATCGCCAATAAAAACCCGCATGACCAAGGAAACTATGAATAGATTTCACGCCCATCGGTGGAGGAAGTCTACTAATGGTATCTATCTTAGCTATATCAACCTCTATACCGACTCGAGATATCTTGTGACCTAGCACGATCCCCTCTGTCACCATGAAGTGACACTTCTCCCAATTCAACATCAGCCTAGTCTCTACACACCACTTCATCATTACATCAAGGTTACGAAGGCACTAATCGAAAGTGTTTCCATAGACAGAGAAGTCATCCATGAAAACCTCCATCGAAGTCTCGATCATATCTTGGAAAATAGCGACCATGCATCGCTGAAATGTAGCTAGAGCATTACATAATCCAAAGGGCATGCGGCGGTAGGCGTATGTGCCATAACGACATGTAAAGGTCGTCTTCTCTTGATCCTCCGGAGCGATAGGGATCTGGAAGTAACCTGAAAATCCATCGAAAAAACAATAGAATTGTTGACCTGCGAGACGCTCTAGCATCTGATCGATGAACAGTAGTAGGAAGTGGTCTTTTCGGGTGGCATCATTTAATTTTCGGTAATCGTGCACACCGCCAACCGGTGACCGTATGCGATGGGATGAGTTCCTTTTTCTCATTCATAACCACTATCATTCCCCCCTTCTTGGGAACAACCTGAGTAGGACTCACCTAAGCAGAATTAGATATAGGATAGATGAGGCCGACTTCCATCAACTTGAGCACCTCTTTCTTTACGACTTCTTGCATATTTGGATTGAGGCGTCGTTGAGGTTGTACCACTGGCTTTTAGACATCCTCCATGAGGATCCGGTGCATACAGAAAGTAGGGCTAATCCCCTTGATATCGGCTAATTTCCAAGCGATGGCCTCCCTATTTTCTTTCAGAACATCTATTAATTTCACCTTCTCCTACGTCGATAATTTCGAAGAAATTATGATGGGTAAGCTCGAATTTTCACCTAGGAAAGCATACTCTAGGTGGGAGGGAAGGACCTTAAGCTCTAATGGTGCTCTCACTCGCTGCACTAACCTCACAGAAGTCTAATGTCTCAGGGACCCAAAGTGGGCCATCCTCTATGTCCGCTTCCTCGCTCTCCTCGTCTACTCCTCTCTCATTCACTAAATCGGCTACACTAGTATACTCAAGACAATGATCTACGCACGGCATGAATGAATTGAGAAATAGACTGAATGACATGGGCCACTATCGCTATCTCCACCACTAGGGTGTTGCATCGACCTATCGATTTTGAAAGTGTCATTCTCATCCCCAACGCAAAGTTGATCTTACCATCATGAACATCGATAATCGGTTTTGCAGTACGGAGGAATGGACAACCTAAGATGATGGGCACTTTCTCATCGGCCTCCATATCTAAGATAACAAAATCCATGGGGAAAACAAATTTATCAACCTTGACTAACAAGTTCTCTATAATTCCCCACGGATACTTAACTGGCCGATCAGCTAGAGACAGTGACATACGAGTAGGAGTAAAATCCTCTAGACCTAATTTCTCATAGAGTCGAGAAGGGCATCTAATTGATGCTAGCACCTAGATCGGCTAACGCATGAGCTGGAATGATGGAACCACCGAATAGGCATGGAATAGTAAAGATATCTGGATCAGTGAGTTTTTCTGGTAACTTATTTAGAACTACAGCAGAACATCCTCGAGTTAAAGAACATTTGAAAGCTCTTTCAGCCTATCTTTTCGTTTAAGAAGGTCTTTCAAAAACTTTGTATATTTTGGCATATGCTAGAGGGCCTCAATGAAAGGAAGATTGATTTTCAACTGGGTAAACATGTCGAGAAAATTCTCGTATTCCTTAACATATTTTTGTGCTTAAGGCGGGCCGGGTAGGGTAAGCGTGAAGGATCTACGTATGGTGACGGCCTAACCTCTACCGGTTCCTTTTCTACTCGACTCTCGACTGAAGGTCCACTTTTGGTGCGGTACTTGCTGGGTCTAGCCTAATTTGCACCCTAGGTGGAGCCTCCATCTCTATCTCCTCATCTACCTCCTCATCCTTATCCTCTAATTCTACCCCCTCTCTAACCACATCTTTTAAACTCTTACCGCTACGTGTGTTTATCGCTCTTGCAGTTGCTTAGCGATACTGGTTGAAGGCTTTAATGATATTAAAGACGTGTTTGAAATGAGCAGAAAGCGAGTGAACATTCTGTGGAATTAGAGATGCAAAGCAAAGGAGATCAAACTCAACATGATCCGGTTAGTGAAGACACTAGCAATCCTGATGCTTCGGCCTCATCCTCGCAATCAAAGGTTTCTACTTCAACTCCAGTGGTAAAGTCTAATGCACAGCAGATCGTGACCAATCCAGTAACCTCTAGTGGTACTCAAGAGGAAACAGGAAAGGTTTGATGTTTCTAGAAAGTTTTGAAGAGCTGATGATCTATCAACATTGGATAGCAGATCTTCAGGGGAGTTTGTTGACGCTCCAAGCCATTCAGTATGAAGACTAAAGACCAAGGACCGAAGACCAAGCAACAGCCAAGGGGGGTTTGTTGATACACTTTTGTGTTTGTTGCTTGTTCTTAGTTACGTCTGTAATTGTACGGTCTTTGTTTGCAGTGTCTGTACAGTTTGGTCATGTTGACCGAATCAATATATCCTCCTATCTTGGTTTAGTACGACGTTTAGTTTGTCTGTGTTAACAGTTGCATATGTGCATACTGTTGAATCTTGTGTACGTCATGTCTGTGGAACGTTCTCCTAGGAAAACACTTTGTGCGAATGGACATGCTTCGTACGAGCAAGATGTTGCTCGTTCAAGCCATCTGCCATTCGTACGAGCTAGTTGATGCTCGTACGAACCAGCTTGTTCGTACGAGTATCTTTGGAGATGTTCTTCGTGTCTTTTGGTGTTTCGTACATCCAGCAACATACTTCGTACAGTTACTAGGTGTGGACACTATATAAGCAGACATGCACTTCTCATTATATAGTTAGATACTAGTGAACTAGAGAGAGATGCAAGAGCACAGAGTGTGTTGCATGAGAGTGTATGAACATTGTTTGTATATGTTTGTATCAGTTCTCTTCAGTTAATCAAGATATTGAATCTTTGGTTATCCTGTGTTCTTACTTTGCTTTGGTTTGCATTCTTACGAGGATTCCGCACTTATATCTGTGTTGTATGAACAAGGAAGCATGGTTTATCTTGATCCTCCAAGTGGACCTACAAGTGGTATCAGAGCTTTGGCTCTCTTACTTGTTCAAAACCAAGCTTAGTGATTGTGTCTGAGCTAGTTGAGATGGTTCTTGAAGTGTTCTTGACTTTCAGCAGAAACTTATGTTTTTGATAGATAACAAACTTAAAACTTGGTTAATATCTGTTGTATCCAGAAAATTTTCATAAAAACCTAGTTAGAACACATGGAGACATGTTAAAATCTGGTTTTTTCTTAAAATTTTCATCTAAAGTTGAACACACTTGCAGGAGAAACTCACTGGAATATTGTTGTAGGGTTGACCACATCTCTGACACTCTGGACTTGACTGTTAAACCTGAAAAGCTTATGGAATGTTTGTCTTTTTTAACTAAAATTGCGTAGACAACAGAACACTTTCGAAAACCAGTCTGTGTAGAAAAGGAATTTTTTCACCAACCAGCCCTGCAAAAAGATTCCCCTACGAAAAACATTTGTACGAAAGATCAGTCATCCGCACGAAGAACCTGGTCACACGAAAGACTCAGTTGTTCGCACGAAGGAGTATCCTCCGTATGAAATACTTAGTTCGTACGAAGGACCTACCACTCGTACGAAACAGTGGTTCATACGAAGAACAACTGCTTTTCGTGTTTTAGTGTTTCGAACTTTGTGATTTCTCAAACCTTGTGATTTCTAAAATTGTGAATTTTTAAAAGGGGACATTGTTATTTTCAAAAATCAAACTTTAAACCTTTTAATTTTTCATAATTAAGAAAATGAGTTCTAAGCTATGGGATTGGAGTAGTAGTTCAAGCACAAATCAGGACTCTTCGCAAAGCTCCGCAACCCTATGGGTAAAATCATTGATGCCTCAACATACAGCCATGATTACTGCAAATCAATGGGTGTGTGTCGCAAACAAGAACCAGAGCATTCAGACTCTTCTGATGAGTGAGAGTGAAACCGGGAGTAATAACCGTCCACCTAAATTGAACCATATGAACGATATCCATCCTGAAAAGTCGTTTCCACGCATATTTTCTCGGACAGAACACAGAATTATGGACATGTTTTACTACACCCTATAAAGAATCACTCAAAGAGGCAGGTTCAAACCCAACCTCCTTAGCCAATCTAGATGAAGGAGATAAAAAGGCTTATGATCTAGAGAAAAAGGCATTTGTTATCCTAACACAGGCACTCCATAAAGATATTTACCATCCGTTTGTGTACTGTACAACCACCAAAAATCTGTGGGATACCCTAGAAGCAAGAGAAGAGGGTAATACTGCAACCAGAAAAATTCAGCATTATCTGCTAAATAAGGAGCTTGAAGGTTTCATGTTCATGGAAAATGAAACATTGAATGATATGACTACATGTTTTTACCATCTTCTTAGCGAAATGTATTCTTACAAAGTATTAGCATCTCCACAAGAAATCGTGATGCGATTTACTGACGCTTACCGCCAAAATGGGGTCAATTTATTGACTTATCAAAACATACAGGTGTTTGGACTCAATCAGTATTTATGATTTTGTGCATAAATTGGAGAACAAGAATGAAGAGGAACTTCGAAAGGCACAAAGAGTTACTGTTCCACAAAACCCTGGGATGTACTTCGGAGGTATTAATACAAGTATTAGTGCAACTCAGCAACCAAAGCTTCAAACCGCATTTGTATCAAACGTGAAACCCTTTCCACCACAACTTGTTCAATCAAACCAGTCTGCAAGCTCAAGTACTCAAGCCTATGGACAAGTTTTGATCTGAAAGGCTTTTTGCCACAACCACGAGATCTTACACCTCAAGTTCCACAGCAAGTTCCTCAACAAGCTCTCTATGGAAACAACTTTCAAACTGCAAACCCTAACACAGTCAGACTTGACACATCACATCTTTCCAAGGTCAGGTAGAAGTTACTCAAGAGCATATGGAACTTCTAAACACCATGGTCAATGCCTATTGTGGATTAGTAGCTGGTCAAATTGGAAACATTAATTTGACAAATGAAGACTACCAGCAAACAGACAGAGATGAGAGGGAGCTAATGGATATCAAGTGGGTGTTTGCTAGTGCGGTGAGAAGAGCCAAGGATTACATGAGCAGAACAGGAAGAACCAGTTTGGAAAGCAAGAAAGATACAAAATATGGTTTTGATAAAAATGATGTTACTTGCTTCAACTGCTGTGAAAGAGGTCATTTCAAGAGTAAGTGTACAAGACCCAACAAACAAGGAAATCACAACCCCTTCTGAAATCAATCTCAACCATCCAACACAGCTCAAGTCAACAATGATAGAAGAATAGTAGCTGTGAGAAACCCAAACAACACCAACCAATCAAGACCTTTAAACAACACACATAGAGCTTGGTAGTTCAATCTGATGAAGGATGCGATTGGTCACTACAAAATTGGTGACTGAGAATAACGGAGGAATTGCATGTTATGCCAAGATCATCAATCGAATCAAACATGTTCACAGCATTGATAGTTCTGATGATGATGATAGTTCAGGGTATAATGGTGGTTCTGATGAAGAATGCTCAAGTTCAGGTGGTTATGGATCTGATTCAGATATCAAAGAGGGTAGTGATGTTGAGGTCAGAAAGTTGTTGAAAGAAGCAGAGAAGATGAAGAGTGAAAAGTTGGGTTTGATGAATAAAGCAGAAGCTACGTTAAATGAAACAGAAGAATTCTTTACAAATAGTGCAGCCTTCCCTCATCATATTGCCTTCATGGTGAATGTTGCCGGTTTGACAAGTCAGCTAAATTCCGACTCTCAAAGTTTGCAATGACTCTGCTAAATTAAAAACAAAATTTGAAACAATTAACAGTCATAATCAAAACTTAGTTGTTGAATTATCAAAATGCAAAGAGGCGAACTTGGCTTTAACTCGAAATGAAAAATGGACAGTTATTCTAACTCCCGATATGTGCTTTATCATATCATTGATGTTCAAAAACTAAAAGGAGATGTTAAATGCATTGAGTATAAGTCGTGTCCACCCTCGATGAAACACAACTATACCAAAATGCCTGGTGAAGAGGAAATACCACGCTTTGAACCCTCCGTACCTCTTAATCCTGAAGAATTTGCAGCAGGACTAGGGTTCAAGCTAGACAATTCCTCGGTTGAATCAAGAAAGTCTGAGAATTCATCATCAGTTGTTAATCAGAACCCATCTACAGCAGAGGAGGATGATTCATCAGATGATGAGTCAGAGAAAATTGATCAAGATCAATCTCTTGATGAAGAAAATGGAATAGAAATGTCTGCTACTCCCAGTGTAAAAATTATCGAAAATCAAGAGAATGATCCTATGAAATCTGTCAAGACAGAAGTGTCTACAGATGAAATTGATAATGTGTTGTATACTTTGGTTGGAGACAAGAAAATCTATTCTAACAAAGACTTTCCGATCAAAAATGTAAATCCAACATCTATTGATCAAGTTTTTGAAAAGTCAGCAACCAAATTTTTGAAGACGAAAAACCCAATCAAATCACAATCACTATCTTTTTCAAAACAAAAACAAAAGGAAAAGCGAGTTGAAAAGCCTAAGGTCCCACAACCAAAGGATGAGACAAAAGGCACTCGCTACAAGAAGAAGCTTAAAAATGTTAAATTGTTAGTTCTACGGGTACTGATAAAGTCGAGACTTTTAAAGGCATGTCTAATGTAGATTTTGTAAACAAAGTCAAGATTTTAAAGCGTAACAGTGAAAACAATTACACCCAACATACAAATGGGTGTGATGAAAATGAACCCAGTACCTCAAGACCGCAAGTTCAACATCAAGTCATGGAACACGATCTCCTAAATTTGTTAAAAGGAGACATGTTTCAAATGTGGAGAGTTTGGCCACATTATCAAGAATTGTACAAACCCAGCAAAGCCGAGATTTGTTGAGAATGCCCCTCCTGAACCAACCAACATTGATCTGTTTCTCCAAAACAAAACAAACGGATTGTTAAAGAACAAGAAGAAAAACAGAGACTTAAACAAGTAAAAGTAATTGAAAATGCTTTAAAACCGGATTCTTCAGAAAGGAATCCAAGATCTTCAAATTAATAAAACCAGAAATTGTTAAAACTGTAAATAATAGTCATTCTGGTAAATTTCAAAAATCTTGGAAACCTAAGACCGGTGATGGTTCAAGAGGAGGTACGCAATTTTCGAATCATAAGAAATTGAAATCACGTTTCTTGATGATAAGGGTCGACCCAAGCCACTAAGGCTTGGGTCCCCATCTCAAACGGATCTGGTTTTGAATTGTGTAGGGTGTTCCAGGAGGAACTATGAATAGTCATTGGATTGTTGACAGTGGAGCATCAAGGCACATGACAGGCGACTTACGGCTCCTTTATGATGTGAAAAGCATTAGGGGTGGTTATGTTGCTTTTGCTGGTGATAAGGGCGGATACATCACTGGAGAAGGAATGGTCTCTAATGGTGTTGTTACTTTTGACAAGATCAATTATGTTCGACAAATTGATCACAATCTTCTCAGTGTTTCTCAAATCTGCGACAAGAAGTTCACGGTTCATTTTAACGATGCTGGATGTTATGTGCTAAACCTGATTTCAAGATTCCCAAAGAATGGATTCTCCTGTCGGCTCCAAGAATTAACGACTTGTATATTCTTGATATGAGCCAAGCTATTACCACGTCTGCACAAGTCACATGTTTTGTCTCAAAAGCCACCAAAAAGGAATCAATCTCTTGGCACAGATGAATGGGACACATTCACTTGAGGAAAATGAACTATTTGATAAAAACAATCTTGTAAATGGTGTACCAGTGAAGAATTTTCATCTACAAGACGTCTGTGTATCATGCCAAAGGGAAAGCAAGCGAGAAAATCTCATCCTGTGAAGATACTTAACACGGTGAATATGCCTTTGGAACGTCTTCATATGGACCTCTTTGGACCTATGAAACATAAGACTACCTTTGGTGATTCATATTGTTTAGTAGTTGCTGATGACTACTCAAGATTTTCATGGGTAAATATGTTGGCACACAAGAGTGAAGTTCCTGAAATCCTCAAGAATCTCCTAACCCTGCTTGAAAATTTGTACAATTTAAAGATAAGGAGAATCAGGAGCGACAATGGTACCGAATTCAAGAATCAAGGTATGGACGAGTTCTGTTCTTCTAACGGCATTCTGCATGAGTACAGTTCTCGATTCACTCCACAACAAAATGGTGTCGCTGGGAGGAAAAATAGAACTCTGATTGAAACAACAAGAACTATGCTAGTAGAATCAGAACTTCCTATTCAATTTTTGGGAGAAGCTGTTGCTACTGCATGTTATACGATGAATAGAGTTCTTACGGTGAAGAGGCACGTGAAGACATGTTCCGAATTGTTGCAAAAAAGGAAACCAGATGTTTCTTTCTTAGAACCTTTTGTAGCTCTATGCACTATGATTGATCCACATGGTTTATTTGGTCCGAAAGCTATCGAAGGTTTCTTTCTTGGATATGCTACTCCTAATTTCAGAGTGTGGAATTTGTCAACAAAGAAGATTGAAGAATGGGGTGAAGTCAAGGTTCAAAGATACATTGAATCAGTAAGAGCTCTGGGTGCTCCTTGGATGTTTGACTACGATGGTTGTTTAACTCCTTTAATCTGCCAACTTTTTATGATGCTTCTGCAGCCGCTCAAATGCTACTGGAAAGTGATACTGCAGTTGACTCGTCATTAGTTCGACCAATTATTGTTAACCCTCAAGTGTCTACTTCGGTTAACAATCGTGTTCAGAATGAGGAATTCGAAGATGCTGCTGATTACAATATTTCGTCAGAAGATGATGAGTTCCATGATGCAAATGAAGCTACTTCTGCTTCGGTTCCTGGAATTTCAGATGTCACGTAAATATTCAGAATCTAGGGACTACCGAAGGTCATGCATCTACTTCATCATCAAATCCAGCAAACGAATTGACTGTTGATCTGAATATCAACAATTTGGGTATAAACTCTCGAGTTCTGATGTTCCTGAAACTCGAATTCATAATACTCATCCTCAGCAGAATATTATCGGAGATGTCCATAGTGGTGTGCAGACACGTAATCAGCTCAGGAATAATCAGAATGCTGGTTTGTATTCGGTTATTAGGGAATCTAGGGAACAAAATGATTGGTCTTTTGCCTACTATGTCTGCCAAATTGAACCGAAATTTTGGAAGGAGGCTATGAAAGAAGACTCATGAGTTGAAGCAATGCAGGAAGAACTTCAGCAGTTTCAGAAGTTAGGCGTGTGGAAGTTGGTTGACAGGACTGACAACTATAAGAAGATTGGAACACGATGGGTTTACAAATGTAAGAAGGATGACTGAGGTGCTGTTGTGAGAAACAAAGCAAGATTGGTCATCCAGGGCTTTAATCAGGTAGAAGGCATTGATTACAATGAAGTTTATGCACCGGTAGCTCGTCCTGAGGCCATAAGAATTTTCTTGGCTTATGCGTCCTACAAGAAGTTTACTGTCTACCAAATGGATGTTAAGAGTGCATCTCTTCATGGTGTGGTTGAAGAAGACGTATATGTTGAGCAACCGCCGGGTTTGAAGATCCAATCCATCCTGACAAGGTTTGGCTTCTCAATAAGGCGCTACATGGTCTTCATCAAGCTCCACGGGCTTGGTATGAAATGTTGTCTTCCTATCTTCTGAAGAATGGTTTTCGACATGGATTGATCGACTATACTCTCTTCATCAAGGAACAGAATGAGGACTTATGGTTGGTGCAGGTGTATGTTGATGATATTATCTTTGGGTCTACAAATGACAAGATGTGCAAAGAATTTGAGTAAGTGATGTAAGAGAAGTTCGAAATGAGCGCTATGGGAGAAATGACTTTCTTTTTAGGTTTGCAGGTTCAACAATCTAAGGAAGGGATTTTCATCCATCAAACCAAGTATGTCGGGGATATTCTCAAACGATTTCAGATGGAAGACTCAAAACCTTTGGGAACTCCATTAGCTCATAATCATGGGATTACTCCTGACGGAATGGGTGAACATGTGGAACCATCTCTTTATCGTGCTATGGCGGATCTCTCATGTATCTTACTGCTTCGAGACCCAATATAATGTACCCAACATGTCTTCTATGTAACATCCGTCAAAAAACGGATTTTTACCAAACCCGCTCCGTTTATTAACCGAACAATCAGTTAAAAATTTCGTTGCATATTTAATGCCCGAAATTAATTTTAACGATACATAATTAATAAGGATATTGGAATATATAATTTGTTTTTGAAAAAACTGTTAAAAATAAGGAAATAAAAATGAAAAGCTGCTGCCGGGTTTCGAACCCGGTCAGCCAGCGAGTCAACAGACTTAACACATAACCATCCAACCACTGCGCCACTAGTGTTTCTTGTTAATTAATGGAAACAATTAATACATATTATAATTCTCGAATTCAAAATCGGCGCGCCCAATTGCAGTCGTCGGAAATTCCGACTATCTCGCTAAGATTGGACGGTTACTTCAGTTATAACGTAAACCTTAATCACTACATCGGTTATAACCGATGCCTGAGTCCGCGACACAAGTTATAACCGCCGGAGAGTTTATAACCGACGAATCAAGTCGGAAATCGGACCAAATTTATCGATGTCCCGCCCTATAAATACCTCCTCGAACCTCTGCTTTTTCGCTCAAAACCGCACCTTTACCCGACGTAATTCCATTCACCGGAAAACTTTTGTACCTCGCCGGAAAACCGAACCCTTCACTTCTGAGCCTTACTGAACCCCAGAGCTTATACCGAAGTCACCCACATCCATTTCAAGCTTGCTGAAGACTCTCTGCCGCAGGACACACGTCGCCGGAAGTTTCTGCTGTCACCGTAGTTTCGCCGGAGAAACAGAGGAGTCCAGTCGGTATACCTTACGCTTAAATCCTTCATTCTTTTTATTTAACGTCACATGTAATTAACCACCAGACACTAACGAACATGATTTAAACTTCGAACCAGTCGGAATATGTTTTCTGGTTAAGTCCGACGAAGAAGACGAAGTTCAGTATTATATAAGTATAATTAAAATCAAGATATATCTCGGGTTAGACACACAGTCCAGCGGTGGACTGTGTGCAAATAAAACACGCTTACGTCTCGAGTTCGAATCATGTCCCACGCATACTCGCCTTAATAAAAATGTTCCTTTTTCTTACTGAACCGGATTCATTTCATAAAGTTGTTAAGTATAATAAAAACCGGAATAATAAACAAGATAGACACACAGTCCAGTGGTGGACTGTGTGCTCGTTTAAAACACAGGTCACGAGTTCGAGTCCGGACTACCGCATCGGTCCGGACAGTTATGCAACTTTTTATATAAGGCAGAAATGGAACTATTTAGTTTGTATATAAGTATAATAAAAATCAGATTATTTAACAAGTTAGACACACAGTCCAGCGATGGACTGTGTGTAACTCAACCCACAGGTTCGAGACCTGTGGAGAACACCGGTCCGATTCAGTAAAATCCTTTTTAAAAATGAATGATTTTCAGTTTAATCTAATTAGTATATAAATATAATTAAAAACAGAAATATTTCGGGTTAGACACGTAGCTCAGTTGGTAGAGCTGCGTGCACGCGTACGGGAGGTCTCGGGTTCGAGCCTCACTCAGCGCACACTTACACACAATTAAACCGGTCAACAGTCAAAGTCAAAGTCAACGGTCAACGGTCAAAAAGTCAACATTTTTTATTATTTTTATTTATTTATTTTATTTAAAAATCAATTAAAAATACTTAAAAATAACATTTTTAAGGTTAGAAAATAGCCTTAAACTCACAAAAATGCACCCAACAATCCTACTAAAATGGATTAATAAAATCCGTTTACTTACCGAACCACTATGCCATTATCTAGGTTAATTTCACTCATGGTTAAAACCAACTTCGCGTGCATTCAACATTATCAACCGAACGCACCCAATGTGAGTGAATCTTACAACTCCCCTTTTTAATTACACGTTTTGGGGTGTGTCATGTGTCATAAAATTAACTCGTTTATTTAAACTTGTGCCATATCATATTGTGATCTAAATTTAGATTGTATACATTGCTTGTAGTTATGTATTTCATTTTGTCTATTTATATGCAATCCATTCATTAGGCCCATCAGTTCCTCGTGTGAGACGAGTTGAGCAACACGTGCCTCAAAACAAATCCATTATTGTTCGTGTGTGTATTATTGAGTTTATATTGTTTGTAGTTATGTATTTCATATTGTCAAGTTTATGCAATTCATTCATTAGGCCCATCAGTTCCTCGTGAGAGACGAGTTGAACAACGCGTGCCTCTAAACGATCCATTATTGTTCATGTGTGTATTGTTTAATATTAAATTGATTGGTGAATAAGTTTACATCTATTTTTACTCATGTGTGGTTGTGCACTTTATTTTATAATCAATTAAATAAACTTGTTCAAATGTTTTCCATAGGATTCACTCGCCAACTTTTTGTTGATCCAAAAACCCTTTTTACACATGATACAGGTGAACAGGATAAAGCAAGGAAAACATAGGAAATGCCTTAGAAGAAAACAATGAAGCCTAGATTGATATTTAGGACATGATGTAATATTGATTGTAATTTTCCATTAAAGTGTATTAATGAATATGAAACGTTAAAATAAATGTCATGAGCTTTGATGATAACCCAATCATGCCCCGATCACCTTTTCCGCTGCGGGTTGGGGTGTGACAGATTGGTATCAGAGCCATGACTATAGGGATATAGGATAGGTTATTAGACCCTTAGAGCCTGTACTATAGTTTGCCTAAATTTTAATTGTTTAGGTGGTTACATACAAACTTATGATATTTATTTGTTTCATATTTGTTTATACTTACAGTCAAACATACATACTTATATACACATTCATCACACATATATCAATGTTCACATATTCAATTCATCTTCATACTTTTGTTATTCAAAGATTTTGTTGTAATTTTCAAATCTCATCAAAGTAAGTTCTGCGACGGGCATGTAGTAACTGGAAGGGTACAAGTACCGGTAGTCGGAACGTCCTGTCTAGGTTGGCATTCGTATAAATCCAATATAACGGACCAGTTTGCCTACCTGGGGACTAACGATGAGAGTACGAAGGACCTATTAGGCCAAAGCATGTCACACCAAACGTCGTTCGAACTAACCCCACTTTGAGGTGTCACCGTGTCTACACCTGGACACATTCCGAATCTCATACGTTATATACATATTTCTCGATTTTCTCCGGGTTTTAGTGTACGTAACCAGGCTAACACATGCGAACCATATGAAAAACCCGGTATTCATGGGGGCCCACATGATTACGAAGGTGAAGTATGGCGACATGTAGGGCCTAATGACGAGCAAAGCCCAAGACATCCTATGGATGTAGTAGATTTATTTTTCTATAATTATTTTATGAATGTTGATTCCTAAGTGCGACCCATGATCCCAAAAGCATCCAACTCATACTCTTGACATGTATTCCTTGTAGATGTCTTCTAACCTCGCCCGTAGGAAGATGAGAGCAGGAAAAGCCCGCGAACGCATGGCTGCCCTAATCGCTCAACAAATGGCTGCCGTAATACCCAACATTGTAATCCAAGTCCAACAAGCACTTACCGCTAATCCTGTCAATCAAGAAAATCAAAACATTATCAACTCTCCCCCAAATACCACTAAATGCACCTACAAGCATTTCAAATCATGCGACCCTCCGAAATACGAAGGGACTGAAGGTGTCACCGCTCTCCTCCATTGGTTTGAAGAAATGGAGAACACTTTTCTAAATTGCGATTGCCCCGATGATCGCAAAGTGCGATATGCTACCGGTCGATTATATGGGATAGCACTTAGTTGGTGGAATACAGAGAAGGCCAAACGAGGCGTTGACGATGCTATGACATTAACGTGGGATGAATTGAAGGAAATCATGACCAGACGATTTTTCCCAAGGAGCGAAATCAAGAAATTAGAAGATGAGTTTTATTCGTTGAAGCAAAAGGAAGGAGACCACACCACATACAACAAAAGATTCCTCAGTTACATCAAATGGTTCCCAACTTGTTCACTCCCCTCTACCGTTTGATCGAGCACTACATTCGAGGTCTTCCGTCAAAGATTCAAGACTCTGTAATAAGTACCACGCCTGCAACCTTGGAAGCGGCAATGGAGTTAGCTACAGAGCTCACCGAAAACCGAATCCGGAACAAAGACTTCAAGGAGGAGAAGAAGAAGGATAAAGCATCGACTGAAACCTCTGACTACACCCAAACTGAATCCCCTTCTCAACCCAATTCTAAGAGAAAAAGAGACGGGCAACTTTTCGCTACTATCCAACGAAATCAACCAATTTCACACGCCATACCCATCCAAGCTATCCCAATCACTCAAGTGGCACCCAACTCAACTTACCCAAATAAGAAACCATATCTTGGACCTCACCCTCGATGCAACAACTGTTTTTATCACCATCCCCTTACCTTACCTTGTCGACTATGTGCAACTTGTGGACGCTATGGTCATTTGAGCAAGGTTTGCCGCACCTTTCAAAACCAAATCTCTCCCCCTACTCAAAACATGATCCAAACCTATCAACAACCTCAATACCCCATGTTCCCATATGTTCGAGCTTGTTTCAATTGTGGCGACCCTACCCACTTTAGAAACACGTGCCCTCGATTGGTTAACATCATCAACACTCAAGCTCAGTCAAACCCAGTTAACCAAGTAAATCAAGAAAACCAAATCACTAGGCCACCAGCAAGAGGAAGAGTTTTCAACATCAACGTCAACCCTGACGAAGATAATGACGGCCCAAACGAAACCACCCAACTAGTCCGCTTCACCGGAAATCAAGATTTAACTCCAATCGTTTAATGTTATGTTTTTCTTTATCACATAGAACCAATCATAACTTAAGGATAAAGCCAATGGGAATTTGACAAGAATATGGTGGATACGCCGCTGGTACTTCCTATATATAAGTATTCTTGTCAAAGGATCAGAAGCATTATCTGGCGGTTATGAGAGGTTCCATGTGTAAACTGTTTGAGTAATTATTGTTTATTATTTTCAGTACATGCAATTTCATAGGCCGCCGCTCCCCATTACATTATGAGCGTTGAGCATGTTCCCCATTTCATTATGAGCGTGAACCCGGCGTGCCCACATACGATCGGCTCCGTTTGATTGAGCCTTGATCGCACAGACATTTTTCATTTTCAGTACATGCAATACGATCGGCTCCGTTTGATTGAGCCTTGATCGCACAGACATTTTCATTATCAGTATCTTGTGGTTGTTGTGTTTGTTGTAGAGTCACATAGAACTAATCATAACTTGCGGATGAAGTCAGTGAGAATTTGATGAGAATATGGTGGATACGCCGCTGGTACTTCCTATATATAAGTATTCTTGTCAAAGGATCGGAGGCATTATCAGGCGGTTATGAGAGGTTCCATGTATAAACTGTTTGAGTGATTATTGTTTATTATTTTCAATACATGCAATACGATCGGCTCCGTTTGATTGAGCCTTGATCGCACAGACATTTTTCATTTTCAGTACATGCAATACGATCGGCTCCGTTTGATTGAGCCTTGATCACACAGACATTTTTCATTTTCAGTACATGCAATACGATCGGCTCCGTTTGATTGAGCCTTGATCGCACAGACATTTTCATTATCAGTATCTTGTGGTTGTTGTGTTTGTTGTAGAGTCACATAGAACTAATCATAACTTGCGGATAAAGTCAGTGAGAATTTGACGAGAATATGGTGGATACGCCGCTGGTACTTCCTATATATAAGTATTCTTGTCAAAGGATCGGAGGCATTATCAGGCGGTTATGAGAGGTTCCATGTATAAACTGTTTGAGTGATTATTGTTTATTATTTTCAATACATGCAATACGATCGGCTCTGTTTGATTGAGCCTTGATCGCACAGACATTTTTCATTTTCAGTACATGCAATATGATCGGCTCCGTTTGATTGAGCCTTGATCGCACAGACATTTTCATTATCAGTATCTTGTGGTTGTTGTGTTTGTTGTAGAGTCACATAGAACTAATCATAACTTGCGGATAAAGTCAATGAGAATTTGACGAGATATGGTGGATATGCCGCTGGTACTTCCTATATATAAGTATTCTTGTCAAAGGATCGGAGGCATTATCAGGCGGTTATGAGAGGTTCCATGTATAAGCTGTTTGTGTGATTATCGTTTAGATTAAATTTATTATTTTCAGTACATGCAATACGATCGGCTCCGTTTGATTGAGCCTTGATCGCACAGACATTTTCATTTTCAGTACATGCAATACGATCGGCTCCGTTTGATTGAGCCTTGATCGCACAGACATTTTTTCATTGTCAGTATTTTGTGTTTGTTGTATGGTTGTAGAGTCACATAGGACTAATCATAATTCACTGATAAAACCAATGAAAATTTGACGAGAATATGGTGGATACGCCGCTGGTACTTCCTATATATAAGTATTCTTGTCAAAGGATCAGAGGCATTGTCAGACGGTTATGAGAAGTTCTATGTAGGATTTAGTAGTTTCTTGGTAACAAATCATAACTTGCGGATAAAACCAACGAAAATTTGACAAGAATATGGTGGATACGCCGCTGGTACTTCCTATATATAAGTATTCTTGCCAAAGGATCAGAGGCATTATCAGGCGGTTATGAGAAGTTCCATGTAGGATTTAGTATTGTCTTGGTTGAAATTTGTGTTACATTCACATCATCTCGCCATTTAAAGAAATTGGATTGTGTTCTATTTCTACAAAAACTAACCTCTCCATCATAACAAACGAGATAGGAACTGTCACCATTCAAACATATATGCTATCAGAATGTGGATTCAAATATTGGTTGTTGTGTTATTTATGTTCTAGAGTTACATCATAGGACCAATCATAACTTACTGATAAAACCAATGAAAATTTGATAAGAATATGGTGGATACGCCGCTGGTACTTCCTATATATAAGTATTCTTGTCAAAGGATCAGAGGCATTGTCAGACGGTTATGAGAAAGTTCTATGTAGGATTTAGTAATTTCTTGGTACATTAGTTGTTGTGTTTATTTATGTTCTATAGTCATATCATAGAACCAATCATAACTTACTGATAAAACCAATGAAAATTTGACAAGAATATGGTGGATACGCCACTGGTACTTCCTATATATAAGTATTCTTGTCAAAGGATCAGAGGTATTGTTAGACGGTTATGAGAAGTTCCGTGTAGGTTGTAGTATTAGAAGTTTTGCTTTAGGATATAACCATATCCTTCCAAACATATCAAAACTCTTACGCGTGATATCATATTTAGCGAATCAACTCTGCTTATCAATATTTTACCGTAGGCAACAAAAAGCGATTCCTGTAACAGGGTACTTAACCCTTACAAGGGACGTTACCGCCTCAAACAAAAATTTAAACTCTTACTCTTCTTCTAAGTATGTAACTGTCAAACTAAACAGCATCATTCTTTTAGTCAAATATATCACTACTTAAATTTCGGGACGAAATTTCTAAAAAGCAGGGGATACTGTAACATCCGTCAAAAAACGGATTTTACCAAACCCGCTCCGTTTATTAACCGAACAATCAGTTAAAAATTTCGTTGCATATTTAATGCCCAAATTAATTTTAAACGATACATAATTAATAAGGATATTGGAATATATAATTTGTTTTTGAAAAACTGTTAAAAATAAGGAAATAAAAATGAAAAGCTGCTGCCGGGTTTCGAACCTGGGTCAGCCAGCGAGTCAACAGACTTAACACATAACCATCCAACCACTACGCCACTAGTGTTTCTTGTTAATTAATGGAAACAATTAATACATATTATAATTCTCGAATTCAAAATCGGCGCGCCCAATTGCAGTCGTCGGAAATTCCGACTATCTCGCTAAGATTGGACGGTTACTTCAGTTATAACGTAAACCTTAATCACTACATCGGTTATAATCGATGCCTGAGTCCGCGACACAAGTTATAACCGCCGGAGAGTTTCTAACCGACGAATCAAGTCGGAAATCGGACCAAATTCATAGATGTCCCGCCCTATAAATACCTCCTCGAACCTCTGATTTTTCGCTCAAAACCGCACCTTTACCCGACGTAATTCCATTCGCCGGAAAACTTCTGTACCTCGCCGGAAAACCGAACCCTTCATTTCTGAGCCTTACTGAACCCCCAGAGCTTATACCGAAGTCACCCACATCCATTTCAAGATTGCTGAAGACTCTCTGCCGCAGGACACACGTCGCCGGAAGTTTCTGCTGTCACCGGAGTTTCGCCGGAGAAACAGAGGAGTCCAGTCGGTATACCTTACGCTTAAATCCTACATTCTTTTTATTTAATGTCACATGTAATTAACCACCAGACACTAACGAACATGATTAAAACTTCGAACCAGTCGGAATATGTTTTCTGGTTAAGTCCGACGAAGAAGACGAAGTTCAGTATTATATAAGTATAATTAAAATCAAGATATATCTCGGGTTAGACACACAGTCCAGCGGTGGACTGTGTGCAAATAAAGCACGCTTACGTCTCGAGTTCGAATCATGTCCCACGCATACTCGCCTTAATAAAAATGTTCCTTTTTCTTACTGAACCGGATTCATTTCATAAAGTTGTTAAGTATAATAAAAACCGGAATTATAAACAAGATAGACACACAGTCCAGTGGTGGACTGTGTGCTCGTTTAAAACACAGGTCACGAGTTCGAGTCCGGACTACCGCATCGGTCCGGACAATTATCCAACTTTTTATATAAGGCAGAAATGGAACTATTTAGTTTGTATATAAGTATAAAAAAAATCAGATTATTTAACAAGTTAGACACACAGTCCAGCGGTGGACTGTGTGTTAACTCAACCCACAGGTCCCGGGTTCGAGACCTGTGGAGAACACCGGTCCGATTCAGTAAAATCCTTTTTAAAAATGAATGATTTTCAGTTTAATCTAATTAGTATATAAATATAATTAAAAACAGAAATATTTTGGGTTAGACACGTAGCTCAGTTGGTAGAGCTGCGTGCACGCGTACGGGAGGTCTCGGGTTCGAGCCTCACTCAGCGCACACTTACACACAATTAAACCGGTCAACAGTCAAAGTCAAAGTCAACGGTCAACGGTCAAAAAGTCAACATTTTTTATTATTTTTATTTATTTATTTTATTTAAAAATCAATTAAAAATACTTAAATAACATTTTTAAGGTTAGAAAATAGCCTTAAACTCACAAAAATGCACCCAACAATCCTACTAAAATGGATTAATAAAATCCGTTTACTTACCGAACCACTATGCCATTATCTAGGTTAATTTCACTCGTGGTTAAAACCAACTTCGCGTGCATTCAACATTATCAACCGAACGCACCCAATGTGAGTGAATCTTACAACTCCCCTTTTTAATTACACGTTTTGGGGTGTGTCATGTGTCATAAAATTAACTCGTTTATTTAAACTTGTGCCATATCATATTGTGATCTAAATTTAGATTGTATACATTGCTTGTAGTTATGTATTTCATTTTGTCTATTTATATGCAATCCATTCATTAGGCCCATCAGTTCCTCGTGTGAGACGAGTTGAGCAACACGTGCCTCAAAACAAATCCATTATTGTTCGTGTGTGTATTATTGAGTTTATATTGTTTGTAGTTATGTATTTCATATTGTCAAGTTTATGCAATTCATTCATTAGGCCCATCAGTTCCTCGTGAGAGACGAGTTGAACAACGCGTGCCTCTAAACGATCCATTATTGTTCATGTGTGTATTGTTTAATATTAAATTGATTGGTGAATAAGTTTACATCTATTTTTACTCATGTGTGGTTGTGCACTTTATTTTATAATCAATTAAATAAACTTGTTCAAATGTTTTCCATAGGATTCACTCGCCAACTTTTTGTTGATCCAAAAACCCTTTTTACACATGATACAGGTGAACAGGATGAAGCAAGGAAAACATAGGAAATGCCTTAGAAGAAAACAATGAAGCCTAGATTGATATTTAAGACATGATGTAATATTGATTGTAATTTTCCATTAAAGTGTATTAATGAATATGAAACGTTAAAAGAAATGTCATGAGCTTTGATGATAACCCAATCATGCCCCGGTCACCTTTTCCGCTGCGGGTCGGGGTGTGACATTCTAGCTCGCTACCAGTCCAGTCCGAAGATTTCTCATTTGATGGCTGCGAAAAGGATCTTTCGTTATTTGAAGGGTCGCCTAGACACTGGTCTATGGTACCCTAAGGATGATAACTTTGATTTGATAGCATTCAATGATTCTGATCATGGCGGCTGCAAGATCGATGCAAAATCAACATCAGCGGGATGTCAGTTCTTGGGAAATCGCCTAGTCATGTGGCAGTGCAAGAAGCAGACTTGTGTCCTGTGAGGCTGAGTATATTTTGGCTTCTAGTTGCTGCTCTCAGGTTCTATGGATTCAACATCAAATGCGCGACTAAAGTTTTGAATTTCTAACTACTCCTATTCTTGTTGATAACGAAGCTGCTTTACAGATCACTCGTAATCCTGTACAGCATTCAAAAACCAAACACATTGAGATTAAGTATCATTCCATACGTGATTGTTATGAATAGAAACTTATCAATGTTGTTAAAATCCACACTGATCACCAATGTGTCGACCTGTTTACAAAAGCTTTTGATAAATCTCGTTTTGATTATCTACTTTGGTCAATGGCATCAAGGTGAAACCCGAGTAATTCATCCTTGGCTAATCATTTTTTTGTATATATTTTCTTCAAAATCTAAAAATTACAAAAAGATTTTCTATTCTTAGTTTTATATTTTAGGGGAAAATATTCCAAGAAAATACAAATACATGAGAAAATGCAAAAATACAAAAATATGTCTCTTATTTAGTTTAAGTTTTTATTACCTACTTTATTTAAGGGGGAGAAAAATTTAGAAAAATACAAAAACAATTAGAAAACCCAAAAATCAAAAATGAGTTTCTTGGATAGCTAAGTTGAAGATGATGAAATACACCAGTGATCTGTCATAAGCAGTCAAAAACACAAAATGAAAATTGATAAGTAGCTTTACTAATGATGTATCGGTAGGCTCACAACCAGATTAAAATGTGCAGGTTGATATAAACTTAACGGACTGCAAGCCAGGTGGGAACCATTCATTGGCATATGGTCTTGGTATCGAAATTTCGTTTGATAGTATGCCGAGGATCTGAGATATGCGGTCTTTATGCTGACTTATCACATGGGTATCATGGTTGAATCTTTCGCCGAAAAACAACGGTAACACAAGTCTAGAACTTCCATGATATCATACATACGTGTAAATACTGCATACAACCATCAATAAGTGATAAACATATCACATCCACCCAAAAATAAGTGATAAAATATCACAGCTTTATGCGGGAGCTAAGTTCGTCTCTTTGTCAGTATGATGGTACTAACCTATTCACTAACTTACTCCTGTGCTCTGCATGCATCTGAAAATCAAGTTCCTCGTCAATAAGTGATTTAATCACATAGGGCTTGTTTTTTCAATCAAAATAAGTGAGTATCTCACATCATATACGTCAAAACAGATGATAAGCAGTATACTCACCAGTAAGATTTTCTCTTGTGCATATCTTGATACGGGAATGTGTCATTAAGTGGTTGAACACCGGCTAGTAAGTATAATTCATACCTTAATCCTATCTCCTAATCATGATTACATCTGATAAGATGAGCTTACATGGACAACAATACCGATAATCATAGTAGAATGCTTATTTATTTATTTAATTTGATGTTTTAAACAAAACTCGTTTCTGACAAGATTAAAAGCTGGTATGATTCTCTTACCTTGAAACTCTGAAAAAGATTGTCTGGTAAATATATAGTTTATACTTTACTCTTAATTGTTATTTGTTATTTTAGTTTACTTTGTTGTTTAATAAAGTTCTTTTTGAATTAGCCAAAATTGAAGCTCAAAAGTTTTCTACCAAGATATGCCCTAAAAACCATTCGCTTTGATATCATAACTTCATAAAAGTACTTTCTTACAACAGGTAAACTCATCTCACAAGAGCAAAATCTGTTTAATAAGCACTTTCCCTAACTTAATTTGGGATTAGTGTGGATCTGTGCAAAATTCTAAACAGGCCCGCGAAAAACCTAAGATTCTCGAAGAACTGAAAGTCCAATTTGTGAAAAACCTTGACTCATACGAAATAGAGATGATTCGTACGAACCATTATGCTTTGTACGAATGACCATTGGGTTTTGTACAAGTCAGTTCTTCGTACGAAGCTAAGTTCTTTCGCACGAGTATTTTGATGTGGTATATAAGGTGATGAAGTTCTTTGGTAGAACTTTACTTTCACCTTGCTCATGTCATCTTTACACCTCCCTTCAAGTTATTTTGATCTCTTTAAGGTATTCTTAAAAATGTTTGGCATACTTTGAAGTTGAACAACTTAAATATTATCTGACCATTTGACTTTGACGGACTTGAACAACAAAATTTAAGTGAAGAATCATTTTAACTGAAAAACAAGTAACTTCCTTTGAAGTTGTTTGTACGAACTAGATTCGTACGAATGAAACATCATTCGCACGGATAACTCATCGTTCGTACGAGTCAGCTATCCGTACGAATGAATCAGTCTCTTGTTTTAATCAAAAGTTCGTAAATTGAGTTGTTCTTCGTACGAATAAATTGTTATTCGTATGGGTCAGTAGTTCTTTGTTCAAGGAATATATACATACAAAAAGTTTGGAATAAAACTTTTTGTGTATATTCCCTAATAAACTTGTGTTCTTATCCTAGTCGTTATATGTGTACAGAATGGAACAAAAGTAACATAGAAGAAAACCCGTAACAAAGAGAACTGACAAGTCAGAAGTGGAAATTATGTCGGAACCTAGACATAACATGGTAGCCTACTTGAATCCGGAAGATAAATTTGCTGAGTACAACGGTATAATGAAGTTTTTGCGCGACTCAAGGATACATTATGCTATCATGCACAAGACCACAGTATACAAGACGTTGATCAAGGAATTTTGGGATTCAGCTAAAGTTGTTGAAGTGAATGGGAAGGAATTTATGCGGGAAAGTAAATGACTTGAACATAGATGTGACTGTTGAAACCATTAACTTAGTATTACAGCTTGGTGATGATCCTGAAGCTCCATTCTCATTGTCGTTGAAGTGTCAACCTGGATGTTTGCTTAGAAGGATATGTGTTGGAGATTTTCTCGTGGGATAACTAAACAAAGCATGGTTGCCACTCCGATACAAGTTCTTTCTACATGTTTTAGTTCAGTGTTTGAGCAACAGATGAAGTGGTTATGACATGGAAAATAACGACTTGGTTGGAATGATGGTAGCTTTGGCATTGAACAAACCGTTTTGTGTTTCAAAGTATATTTTTGCAAACATGAAGGAAACCCTGAGAAGAACCGGATATGATGGAAACAAGTTTTGGATGTATCCTCGTTTTCTCCAAATGATTCTAGATGTGCAACATCCGAATCTTCCGAAGAACAACAACGATGTTTTAAAAGTTGAGGTTATGATGGAACATTCGTTGAAGATCTTTAGAGGTGTAGCAACAAAACGTTACAAGGAAAGCACACCTCCTCATAAGATGATCGGTTTTCTAGCAAATGATCAATATATTGTACCAGAAAACGACAAGTGGCGCCATGATGACAGTGATTCAGATAATGAAGAATCAACTTTGAAAAAAATGATCGAAGATAATTTTGGTCATAAAAAGGGAAAGGGTAATGATGATGACGGTAACAATGTTGGTAATGATTGTGCTAGTGAACCAGTTGCAGGTGTCCAGCCTACTGTTACAGCAGAGGAGTCTGAACCTGTAATGACGGAACCTACTACAATCTCTGAACCACAACCTTCAAATACCACAGTAGCTGAAACACCTTCGGCTGTAGATACTCCAGTTCGATCGCAACCTACTACTTCTTCAGCTCAACAATCCCAGTCTGCATCTCATCAACAAAATGCAAAACGAAGCAATCGTTTGTTCTCTGAAATGGAAAAGGATGAGAAAGTGAATTTTCTAGTTCTCTCAGTTGCAAGCTGCAGCAATCTAGATCAACAAGCATTGGGAGTTTATATCTTCAAATCGGAACACATGAGTTAAAACAACAGTTGGAGATAAATTCTTTGAACGAGACTGTTAGAAAACAGGATTCTTAAATTGTGCAGTTAAGAAAAGAAAATGAGCGACTGAAGACTGCAGATGCTGAAATAGCAACTCAGCTACAACAGATGAGGGCAGCTGATAACTCTCGGGGGATTGAGATAAATTGGCTGAAAGAACGTAGTGCGGTTGTACAACGATATGCGGAAACATTAACTGCTAAGCATAATAACTTGAGAGAATGGTATCGTTCTCGTAATGCTACACTAGTTGAAGGCTTTAATGGTATTAAAGACGTGTTTGAAATAAGCAGAAAGCGAGTGAACATTCTGTGGAATGAGAGATGCAAAGCAAAGGAGATCAAACGTCAACATGATCCGGTTAGTGAAGACACTGGCAATCCTGATACACTTTTGTGTATGTCGCTTGTTCTTAGTTACGTCTATAATTGTACAGTCTTTGTTTGTAGTGTCTGTATAGTTTGGTCGTGTCGACCGAATCAAGATATCCTCCTATCTTGGTTTAGTACGACGTTTAGTTTGTTTGTGTTAAACAGTTGAATGTGTGCATACTGTTGAATCTTGTGTACGTCATGTCTGTGAAACGTTCTCCTAGGAAAACACTTTGTGCGAGTAGACATGCTTCGTACAAGCAAGATGTTGCGCGTACAAGCCATCTGCCATTCGCACGAACGAATCCCTCTAAGCAATTATCATACTTGTTTCGTACGAGCTAGTTGATGCTCGTACGAACCAGCTTATTCGTACGAGTATCTTTGGAGATGTTCTTCGTGTCTTTTGGTGTTTCGTACATCCAGAAACATACTTCGAACAGTTACTAGGTGTGGACACTATATAAGCAGACATGCACTTCTCAGTATATAGTTAGACACTAGTGAACTAGAGAGAGACGCAAGAGCACAGAGTGTGTTGCATGAGAGTGTATGAACATTGTTTGTATATGTTTGTATCAGTTCTTTTCAGTTAATCAAGATATTGAATCTTTTGTTATCCTGTGTTCTTACTTTGCTTTGGTTTGCATTCTTACTAGGATTCCGCACTTGTATCTGTGTTGTATGAACAAGGAAGTATGTTTATCTTGATCCTCCAAATGGATCTACACATCTTCTTGCCCATTAGGTGGCCACCAACAGAAGTGTCAAATCGGGCTCGGGTTTCATGGGTGAGACCATTGTAGAATTTCTCTACAAGTGCCCAATCAGAAAGACCGTGTTAAGAGCAACGGGATACTAGGGTCTGGAAACGCTCCCATGCTAAATGGTAAGGCTTGTCAGGTTCCATTCAGAACGAATGGATCTGATCGCGAAGACGAGATGCTTTAGCGGGTGGAAAATATTTCTTAAGGAAAGCATCTCGTAGGGCGGCCCAAGTAGTAAAGGTACCAGGCGGTTTAGAATCAAGCCAGACGGTGGCTAGACCTCCAAGAGAAAAGGGAAATACTTGAAGGAAACGGGCATCGTTGCCCGCACCTTCCATATTAAAGGTGTGACAGAGGCGAGTAAGGCGGTTAATGTGGGCAAGCGCATCCTCGTCATCACGACCGTGGAATTAGCACGAGTTGGTTATAACGGTCATGATGTAAGATGGGATTTTCCAGGCTTTGTCATTATTCAAAGGGAGAAGAGTGATGGGCGAGTTTGCACCGGTGAAACCGGTGGTTGCTTGTTGGTAAACGTTTGATTATTAGCCATGTGGAAAACAGGTGCTGGACTTGCGTTACGATGAATTATACAGGGAGGTGGGGAATTGTGCAGTGCGGGCTTTGGTGTAAAGTCAAAGTTGGTGGTATAAACGGGCGGGAAGAATCAGAAAAACCAAAAGATGAAGATGAAGAAGTACTAATCTTTTGCGTGGGAGAAAGAGACGTGTGCGTTGGCGGCTTCGGCGGAGGTCCTTGCGAACGCGTATGGGCCATCCACTAAATACCGGAAACAAGACAAGTAAGAAAATTCAGGAAAGACACTTAACGAAAATATATTAAATTAAAAAAATTAAACTAACTAAATTATTTAGACTCCTACGACGCAAAAAAAAACGGAAAACACGTATGGAACAATTAAGCCTAAACAAAATAATCAACGCAATTGCCAAAGAGAGTCCCCAACAATGGCGCCAAAAACCTTATGTTCTAAAAATAGTCTAAGAAAAACCATTAAAATTAACCTAATTCTAGACTCAAAGTTATACTCTAGACTCCTAAACTCGACTGAACTACTAACCGGCAAGTGGACCGATCAATTGTAGAAAAGCTTAAGTAAGTCCGGATATCGAACCCACGAGACTCTCTAATTACGTTGACGACTCATCTAAAAAGATTGACACACTTATTTATATTGGGGGGTTACTAAAAATCCTAAATTTATAATTAAACTAACATTAACTTAATTAAGGCGAATCAAGACTAATGTTTGAATTGGAAGTTTAATTCAAGGATGGGGAATAGCTACCTAGGTTAGATTTCTTATTACTATTGAATGGGTCTCTTAATTTATTATAATGTGATAGGGAACCGGGATCTTGAAATACTAAACTCTAAGAAATGCCGAACCGGACCCCCGACCCTTCTCGGGAAGACACTTATGATATCCTAAAGGTAGTTGGGTTTACCGGTTTTTAAGATTTCCTTTCGGTTATCTAATATTTAATAAAGTGTCTAAATTAGTTAACTATCTCTCTATAGGAAGCCTAGACTAACTATGACTCTTGATTTGGTTTAACCGACTCGAATATGGCAAGTAAACTAAAGCCGGGTTTTTCTCAAAACCTAACTCTAGCGATTTACCTATTTAATTCAGTTAATAAATTATTATTTCTCAATAATTAAATTTATTATAATGCTAAGATTTAATTATATTTTTACTTAATTGTTTTTCCGGTTTGTTGGCCAATTTTACCGAACGATTACCCGAACCCGTTAAGACCCGACAATCAACACAAACCTATTCTATGGAAGACATCCAACAAGATTCATGTAAAACAATCAACTAATCAATAATTAGATCAAAGCATGTGAATACACCAAATCAAGTAATCAAAGTTCTTTACTTTATTAAAAATCCCATTAAAACATTATCAAATCAAAATAAAGATCCAAACTTTCATGATAAATAATCAAAACCTAGGTAGCATACTGAATTTAGCCAAGTAACATAGTCTTAAACATGATTAAAACAAGGTTAAAAACTAAATTCATCAAGATTAAGAACAAGTAAACTAGAAGTTAAGAAATTCGGCAATATAACCCGTGATTGCTTTGATCTCTAAGCTTCTCGCTTCAACCTGATGATTCCCAGCAACTTGAACTTCAAACACAAGCTCTAAATCTCCAGAATTATTGCTTTCCAACTCCAAAGTTCGTCCAATTATGTTATCATTAGATTTAAACTCTAATTCTTATAGTTATCTTTCACCAATCTGATCACTTTACGAAACTTTCTGACTAAATAACCCTCTCGCCACCCGCGAGAGGGATTCAGCAGCCGGTCGCGCCCCACGATCGGGTCTTGATTCTCCGGGTGAATATAACCCTCTCGATGGCCGCGAGAGGCTTTAGCTAGGGCAGTCGCGCGCCGCCAGAAGATGGTTTTATCCATTTTTCGATTTGTTTCTTCTCTCGGCTTCCAACTACGATCCGCTCGGTTTCTTTCACCATTTCAGCTCATTTTCTCGTCTTTTTAGCTACTTCACGAACCAAGACCTACGAAACGTATTTGGATTAAAAGTAGATATATTCTTGTAAAACTGAAACGAATATTAACTAAATTAATACAAATTGTACACAATAAATAGATGTATTATTCAATACATCAGATATGCACATGCCTTTGGTCGAATTCTCGTACAATAATAGTTACCACGCGAGTATTCAAATGGCACCTTTCGAGGCATTGTATGGTCGCAAATGCCGATCGCCTATTTGTTGCACGAGATCGGGGAAGCTCAAATCACCGGTCCCGAGCTTATACAAGAGATGACGGACAAGATTTTGCAGATTTGGGACAACTTGCTCAAGGCCAGACGCCGACAATGGAGTTACGCAGATAAAAGACGCAAACCCTTGGAATTCAACGTTGGTGACTTTGTACTTCTCAAGGTATCCCCTTGGAAGGGTGTGGTTCGTTTCGGAAAGAAGGGAAAGCTCGCTCCTCCCTGTCTGGGTCCTTTTAAGATTCTCGAAAGGATTGGCAAGGTAGCGTACCGACTGGACCTACCACAAGAGCTCAACAACGTCCATCCTACATTTCACGTCTCTAACTTGAAGAGATGTCTAGCTGAAGAAGGACTCCAAGTCCCACTTAAAGACCTTCAAATCAATGAGACCTTACACATCGTGGAGAAACCAGTCGAGATCATGGATCGAGACACCAAGCAATTAAGGCGCAGCCGAATTTCTATCATGAAAGTTCAGTGGGAAGGAAAGCATGGTGCTGAGTTTACTTGGGAACTTGAAAGCGACATGAGAACTAAGTATCTGCATCTGTTTTTCTAAATTTCGGGACGAAATTTCCTAAAGGAGGGGAGACTGTAACGCTTCGCTTTTGTAACTTTCTGTTTTTAGTAAGTTTGCTTCATGATTCTATTTTTGGAAAGTCTAAACCTTGTAATCGTAGCACATTCCGAATCATTGTAAATCCAAGGCTTTGATTGTAATCGAATTGATCAATTATATGAAATCCGCAATATTTATACGCATTGATACACTTATTGGTTACACGATTTATAACCTAAAGTTAACTCACAAATCCTTATTGTTTATTCGTAGTTCTTAAACGCTTCATTCAAACAAGATATGTGATGATTCAAACACACAAAAATATAAAGGTTTGGCACCTCGTTAATCACTTCGCAATTTTGTTATAATTTTGTTACTACACAATATTCTTTTCTTTCTTTTTTTACAAGATGTTACAGCTAAATACATCTAGAAATAACCTACCAAACAATCAAACATATGATTCGTATATCATAGTACAACAATTAAACAAATAATAACACTTAAATAACAAAAAAAGAAAACCCACGCAGCTTGCGGCCGCAAGCCTCTCAAGGGTGTTTAAAGTTGCTTCTTTCAAGTTTATCTACCACCAAACCTCATAAAGACTAACCTAACTCAAACCCTAACCTTCCATCTATATAAACCCACATTTCCCCAACCTTTTCTCACTTTTACAAGCCTCCAACACTCCACACAAACCTCCCTAAACTTCCAAATTTCTCTTACAGTCCCACTTCAGTTTGCAAGTGAGTTCTAACTCACTTTCTTTCATAATCAAGCCTTGTTTCTCTTTCTAAAACACTTGGATAACCTCTAGAAAGATTTTTACAAGCTTGCTTGGGCAAACTAAGGTGAAACCTCACCATTTTGAGGTCCAAAAGTGTCTTAAACTTTCTGCTCACTTTCATCTTTTCATAACTTTAAAAATTTCAAGTTTTTCTTCATGTTTTCTTCCTTTAAAATGTTTGATAAGCCTCTAGGGATGTTACCATAGGTTTTCCATGGAAAACCAAGGTGGAACAATACCATTTTTATGGCAAAACATTCTGTTTTGGAAGATAAACTTGTAAACTTTTTCTTAAACATGTTTTCTCTTAACAACTTTATGCTACTTGTGCCTCTAATCAAGCCCATGATTAGTGAGCTAGCTAGAGTTGTTTCATACAAATTAAGAGGCATAAAATACCTCTAAACTTGTTGTTTTACTAAGGGTTTTAACCCACAAGTGATTAAACCATCCAAGCTTACAAAGCATGTGTTTTGGTAAAGGTGTGATTACATGGAGACCTTGGCTATCCTACTTTCAATCCACCACCTCACTTGATGATTTCTAACCACTAAGCTATGTTCAACCTTCAATTAAGTAACAAGGCTACGACACGTCCCAAACATTGCTATGTTCGGGATGCATGCACCTAGCTTGCTTACTTGGTTACATAGTTTAGTGAAGTATTTCCTTTTATTTCATTCATGACCATCCGAATTGTCCTGTCACAATTTGTGTATTGGTGAATCTTACGAAAGAGGTTAGGGGACGGTTATCCTCCTACCTCCATGCATGACTTCTATGACTTCCATGAAATCTATGATTTATATGATAAACTTGATAATATAATATGTAACATATATATGTAAATAATAAATATAACCGAACCTTTGACAATGACCATATGGTTACTTGTCTTAAGATTAGGTTATTTTATCTAAGAGTTAACCTCTCGTTACGATTCTATTGGGCATGACCCATAAAACAACAAACACCCTACAGGGCTTATAGTGTCAAAAACGAACGTTAACGTCTAGATAAATACTTTCGACAATACATACTTTTTCATACTTTAAACTTCTAAACTAACAAACTCCTTTGTCATTCCAATACTCACACACCTTCATTTCCTTGTGTAGGATAACTTGGTGTTCGTTCCCTAATCAACCAAAAACCTTCACGGATTTGAACTTTGCAAAACTGTGAGTACACTCGACACCCTTTTTACGCTTTACACTTATGGGTGCAACTTGTTAGTCTATAAAAAACACACTAAATCACATTTATACTTTATGAAACCATACAAACAATCCATCATACATGTTGTAGTTATGTGATACCCGATTTGTATACTTAGAACATTCTTATGTGATACTAATTGTCATTAACTTCGTACGAGCCTCCCTTAACATGTATAGCGCTATAGGAGTAACGCACCGCCCATATTCTTGTGTTCATATTAAGTTTAATCTATTTTGCGGTGACACTTGTGGATTGGCTTGTAGTTCACATGCCATGTTTACATTAATCTTGTATGCTGGCCTAGCATGTGGATTTGTTTAAACGGTTTTTATTACTTATGCTATGATTCAAACTTGTGTACTCGCCAATACTTTGTGTTGAACTATATTTTTAATATGTTGCAGGTTGAGGATGTTGATATGACAAAAACGTAGTAGGAACGGCATAGAAACACACCCATAATGCTATTTACTTGTTATGTGATTTGAACTCGTTCTATTCTGATTTTATGTTGTATTCGAATTTGTGATGTACTTGACTTTTGGATAAATGAAATGAAATGGATGTTTTAATTTAATATTGTTGCAATTAGTGTTATAATGTCTCGAGCATTCTTGTTCGTCTCAATCCGATGTTTCCGCCATCGGTTGGGGTGTGACATTTATCTTTCAGAGCTGAACACATATAAAAAACTCGCAAAATTCTAATCACATTAACAATGTTAGTATCCGACCATTCCCCAAGGATGATGGCATCATCCGCATACAAGAGATGCGAAATCATCGGTCCATCATTAGGCGTTTGAATAACGCGAACTGCGGCATTTTCACAAGCTTTAGCAAACGTAAGACAAGGCCTCCATAACAATGAGGAAAAGAAAGGGGGATAAAGGATCAACTTGTCTCATACCTTTGCCATATTGAAATTCAAAAGTTGGGGCACCACTGACTAGAACCGAGGACCTCGCCGAGGATAAGATCCCTATAATCCAATTGCACCACAACGTGGGAAACCCCATTTAGCTCATAATGTTTATCATAAAATTCAAGTTCACATTATCATAAGCTTTCTCAAAGTCTATCTTTAGGATGAGGGTTGCCCTTTGTTTTTTTTAATCCAAGAAACAACCTCATTCACCACACGGACCATCCAAAATGAACTTCCATTTTAGGAACGCCGACTGAGAATCCGAAATAACCTCCCTTCAAACCTTTTTGAGATGACTAGCAAGGATCTTAGAGATCACTTTACTAATGATCCCCACAGGTTTATTGGAAGGTAATTATTTAGCTCAATTGGGTCTTTAACTTTAGGAATCAAGGTGATAAAAGACAACCCACTCCCACAGTTTATAAACCCCTCCTTATGAAAATTGACCAGAACTTCATGAAAATCATTTTCAAAAAGATGCCAAAAGTGTTTAATAAACCTCATCTTTTAACCCGCCTGGCCCCAGAGCCCTGTCGTCCCACAATTGAAAACCACTTCCTTAATCTCATTCTTAGAGAAAATTTCCGTTAGCATACTTTTGTGTTCCTCCGAGATGGTCTTTAAATTTGAGCATTCCAACTCCGGTCGTGTAGGGAGATTCTCTTGGAAACATTCATGAAAAAACCAAAAATTTATTTTTTAATTAGAGTCGGTTTCGTCACCCAATCCCCCCTATCTTCAAGCCAGGGATAAAATTCCTCACCCTCCTACTGTTAACTATCCCATGAAAATATTTAGAATTTTCGTCCCCATCCAACGCCCATCTGATTCTAGCTCGTTGTTTGAAATCTGTGTTTTTTTTAATTTAGCTTCTTTGATAACTTTCTTACTTTCCATGAGAATCCATTCTTCTTCAAGGAGCTCTCAGTTCTCCATCTCTTCTTTTAATTTTTCCACATCATTCCTAGCCACATTTTCTACTTCCCCTTTTTTAATATCATCTCGTCTCTCCACTTTTTAAAAAATTTCCTTATAAGCGCGAATGTCCTAGTGAGATTTAAGTCGGCAGAACCTTAGTTATTAAAGCTCTCCACTGCCTCCTTAACCGTTTCTTCAAAAATTGGCTTTTCAAGCCAAGAGTTATAAACCCAAAACGGTCTGGGCCCAAAATTTGAGTCAACAGTGGTCAACAAAAGCAGGCAATGATCCGACAAGTAGCTAGATAAGACCCGAAGACAAGATTCTGGCCACCTATCGAAGAAATTAGGGCAAAAAAGCATTTTATCAATCTTACTAGCTTCCTCCCGTTGTCCCGTACTCATGTGAAGTTTCTACCTGTCATACTATACTCCAACAAACCCAAATTATGAATAAAAGAATTGAAATTACGTGCACATAAGGATTTAAATGCGGAGTTTTTCCTCTCTTCAAGGAAGCGCACCGCGTTAAAATCTCCCATGATGATCCACATACCTGCGCCACTTGAAACTTCAAGCAAAATTTCTCCCCACAAGTTTTGCTTCGCAGCAACACCTTGGGGAGCGTATACGTTCACAACATTGGTTTCCAAGCCACTACCTTTTATTATGCCTTTGAAGATCATAAATTTCTTCTTTTCGTCATGCTTCTCTTATCAAAGACACATGGATCTCATAAACAAGCTAACCCTCCCGACTGCCCCACTGAACCCACATAATCCATTTTGAAATCTTTATTACCCCAAAATTTTTAAAAAATTTGTATCCTTTACTATCTCAAGTTTAATTTCTAGTAACAAAATAAAATTAATACCTCGTGTTGGATCTATTGAACCCTATAAAAGATCAGATGATTGAAAAGCCAAAACAATCTATAACATCTGATCCTTCGTAATAAAGATCTACTACTCTAAACTCTGCTAGAAATAAAGAACTGTTCACAAGATCTGCTCGGATAAAGCTCTACTAGAAGTAAAGGTCTGTTGGAGACAAACTCTGGTAAAGAACCAAAGAACTTTTATGGCAAAGTTCTGCTGAAGACCAACAGAGGATATCTTAGCAATAGTTATTAACAGACTTTATATTGTATTTTAATGTAAAGTGTTTAGGTCTAGCAGTGTTTAGAGTTTGTTTAGTTTATTAAATGTCACTTTCATAGTGACGTCAGCCAAAGATGCTCAGTGGTTTGAAATATACTATAAATAGAACAGTGTATGTACTATTCTATCCATCACTTTTCTTCTACACATTTTGTACAAACAAATTAGAGTGATCTTAGGCTGAGGGGGAGTTTGTAAATTGCATGCATACGTGATTATAATTACAAAAGCATTTTAATGAAAACAATCTTTCTATTGTTGTGATTTCAAAGTTTACACAATTCCGCTGCACTGTTTCATTGATTATCTATCTTCTTACATTGATTTCATCTAAACAATCACATCAATATCAAACTCAAATCCTTACAATTGGTATCAGATCTTGGTCATTCAAATTTGAGTTAACAATCAATTTGATATACACTGGTCAGCTCTCACTGCTAATTCGTTTGTTCGTTTGTATCAGAGTAAAAAGTTTATTTATGTTCAAAGTTTTTAAACAAAAACCTGTTTGTAAACAATCAAAATGTCTCAAAATCCACAAGATCCACACAACACTGGCACCACTTGTCAAATCAGAGTACAACATCTGGCAACGTCAGATGAGTCACATACTTGCACAACAGAATACAGGTTGCAGGAAATCGGTTATCTTCGGACCACATGTTCCGATGGTACCGAGTGCCGAAGACCCAAAAGTTCAAGTTCCAAAGATAGCTGAACATTACTTTGAGCAATATTTTTAGAAAATCGAGCTAGATGCAAAGGCATTTAGTATCATGGCAATTTCTTTGCCTAATGATATCTATGTTGGCCTGTTGCATTGTAACAGTGCAAAGGAGTTATGGGATGCAATAAAAGAACAATTCGGTGGCACTAAAGAAGTTATTGAAAATAACAGAGAATTTTTGAACCAACAGTACGAAACATTTTGTCATGTTAACGGAGAATCATTAACTCAACAATTTGAAAGGTCTAGTTTTCTAATTAGTGAGTTAAACTGGTAGATGTAAATTTTGCAAATTCTACTTTGAATAGTCGGTTTCTTAGATCACTACTAGATAAATGGGACACTATTTCCTTTGTAACCAAAAATTCTATTAGGTTTAAAGAGATGAGTTTGACTCAACTTCATGGTAGGCTTCTCACTTATGAGAGAGAGCTTAACCAAAATAAAGAAGCTACAAGAGTCAGGAAAAGTGGCTGATGACTATTTCTTTGGTATACAGCACTTTTTTGTCAAGAAGAAACCTCTGGTAGTAGCAAGGAATAGAGTTATGATCATTTTATTGACATAACATCTGGTGGGAATTTCAACTCTGATTCTTGCTCACCCAATTTTGTTTTTGCTGCAAATGGGGAAAACCAAGTTTCTGACAACTTATCCTTTGAAATAAATGATCTTCAACATTTTAATCCAACTTATTTAGAAGAAATGAACATATTACACCAACTAGCATTGCTAAGTGTTAGGACCAGCAAGTTCTATAAAAGAACTGGTAGAAAATTTCTAGGGTTGCATTGAGGGTTACAAGTTGAGTTGGATAAGTCAAAGTTGTAAAAAGGAGCTTGAATCTACCCAAATTACTTGAATCTAGCATAACCAAGGATCAACTCCAAACTATGATATAAAAATATCAAAGTTATAAAAAGGAGCTTGAATCTACCCAAATTACTTGAATCTAACATAACCAAGGATCAACTCCAAACTATGATAGAAAAATATCAAAGTTGTAAAAAGGAGCTTGAATCTACCCAAATTACTTGTGAAAAGTGGGTAGAATCCTACAAAGGTTATGAGCTGATGTTAGAATCACAAATCAAAAGCAATTTAAAATTTGGTGTAGGTTTTAGAAAACATGACCAAGTTTCCTAAAACACTAGTGTAAATAATTGTGAGTTAGTTGAAATTATTCCAACAAATTTGGCTGGTCAAGAAATTAAAGTCACTAAACCAAATGGTAAGAAAATTGTTTTAGAAACACCAGCAAGATCCTCAACTTTTGAGAAAATAGAAAAATATCAATTCAAACCTACCTGGTCAGATGAATGTGACATTCTTGACAACTTTAAGCCAATGGACTTTTAAACCATTGAAGGTGTAAAGGCACCTCAAGTCAAGATCATTCCCTTAAAAGATCTTCCAGCAGATGTAGATGTTACAACATCTGCTGACAAAAAGTCAGAAAAAAAGGAAGAAAAGAGAGAAAAAATCAAACTTGTTTTCTGATTTTGTGAAAAGAAGAATCATGTTACTAAATTGCTTTCTTCTAAAATCCTATGATATAAATAAACAAGTGTGATCATTGATTCACCAAATTGCACCATCTGTGGCAGAACAAACCACAAAACTCAAGAGTGTGTTTATCTCAAAAATTTTGATGTCAAAAGAAATGAGTATAAATCTAAAACACTTGAGAGTTCAAGAAAAGAAAAGACTAAACTGACTTTTGTCCCTGTCCAAACATCTGTTATCAAACAATTGAATATAACCTCTGCTCCCGGAAAGGTTCAGGTAATAGATGCACCACCAGCAAGTAAAGTTCCAAGAGGATATAGCCAACCTGCTTACAAGATTGTACCACTTGGCTATGAGTTCTACAAAAGACCATCAAAACCAATAGTTAACAGGCGTCCTCATGGTTATGATCATTTGATAGGAAATGGTTCACAGCAAATGTTATCAAAATATGTTCAAAACACTGACCATATTCCTGGACTTGAGGCTGGAATGTCTGTGACCCCATCCAAAGCCATCATGGCTTTGGAACTCACCTAAACTAATTGTTTACTAATGTGCAGGGAGCTTCTACTTGCCTTAATAGTTTATGGTATGTAGATGGTGGAGGCTCCAGGCACATGACAATATGTAGAGCCCTACTCAAAGATTTCATGGCACATGGAGGGGATGATATATCCTTTGGTAACGATTCAAAAGGGAAGGTGTTAGGGTCAGTGACAGTCCAAGCTGAGAATCTCAAGTTTGAACAAGGCAATCTTATTGACAATCTGAAATTTAATCTTCTTAGTGTATCTCAAATGAGTGACAAAGGCTATGGGTCATACTTCACTAAGAAAACTTATCTGATTGTTGGCCAGAAGTGGTTAAAAAGATTGATCAAATCATAGCTTAGAGCAAAGCACAACTTGTTGCTCACAGAAGTGGCAATGTGTATGTAGTTCATATGTTAAAAGATAATCTAATGTCCAATGCATGTCTGTTCTCAGTTGCTTCTAACAAAGAAACAGAACTGTGGCACAGAAGACTTGGTCACACAAATTTTAAAGCTATCACTACACTCTCCAAACAAGGTCTTGTAAGAGGTCTTCCATCAAAACAATTCACCTGTGATCAACATTGTGTTTCCTGTTTAAAAGGTAAACAACAAAAGTTCATGCAAATCAATTGAAAAGTCCAACACAATTCAGTGTTTGCAATTGCTACATATGGACTTATTTGGCCATGTAAAAATGAGTCTTAAAAAGGAGAGATATTATCTTGTCATAGTTGATGATTTTTCAACGTTTACATGGACCTACTTCATGCACCCCAAAGATGAGACTGCAAGTATTTTGCAAAATTTTGTAAAACAAGTTGAAAAGCAATTTGACATGTTAGTAAAGATTTTTAGCAGATACAATGGGACAGAGTTTAAACATAAGTTGAATGATTTCTGTGTATCAAAAGGGATTGTTAGGCAATACAGCATCACAATGACACCAGAACAAAATGGGGTGGTTGAAGGAAAAATAGAACTTTGATTGAAGCTGCTAGAACAATGCTTGCAGACTCAGGTTTACCCTTGTAATTTTGGGCAGAGGCTTTAAACACTGCTTGCAATGTACAGAACATAGTTTTAATCGACCAGCATCAAAAGACTGCTTATGAAATTTTGTACAAGATCAAACCTCTGATATTATATTTAAAATTCTTTGGTTGCCCATGTTACGTACTAAACTTAAAAGATTCAATTTCAAAATTTGCAGCTAAAGTAGATTGTGATTTTTTCTGGGATACTCAACCACTACTAAAGCCTATAGAGTTTATTCAATGACTAGGTGTGTGGAAGAGACCTTGAATATAAAGTTCAATGAACTTTCTTCATTAGAAATCCCAGCAAATCCTGCTGAACTCTTTGTCACACCCCGTATTTCCAACCAAAACACCAGTGGGCCCGGGTGGGAATATCGTGACGTAAGTTAATATCATCATAGTTAATTAAACACAGCACAGCGGAAGTCTTGGAGTTCAAATTACTATTATAAACCAAATGTTCAAAATACAAAAATAATATACAGACGGCTTGTAATGAAAGATCCACAGGAGGATCGTAAAATATACGAAAATGTGTAACAGACTTTGGGCAGATCTAAGGATTTGCAAGATCCTCTTATATCACTACCAAGCAGCTTCCAGCCTATTTCATATTGTACCTGCATCTTAGTCTTTTGAAAATACGTCAGCTTTCACTGGTAAATACACCCAACTGACACGTTCTGAAAACATATTTCAAAAATGGATTTAAGTGCACAGGGCATGAAAAATCTTTTATAACTTGGGAAAGTCAGCCTTGTAACCTTGTTAACAGCTTTACATGTTTGTCCACATATATGAGGCCCAGTATAGAGACCGAGACATGATTAACGTACACACCACTTATGAACCCACGAAGGAGTTATCCCCAACTAGTGGGTAAAAATAACTTAGCATTCGCATATGTCGAGGTGTATGCCTACACCACGTGCTTTGGTCGTGGCCATTATCTAATGTAATGAGCCAAGGATATCCAGGACACGGTTGTTAACCCCCAATTTTAAGTTATCAAACAAAACTGATCAAAATGGAATATATGGATTTACTAGCCATAATCTGGCATTCGATTGATCCCATTTCCGACCAAGCGGTAATAGTTTTACCGTAACCCAAGCCCGTATAAGGGAATAAGTCAAGAGTATTTACCTAAGCTAGTCTTGATTAAAAATGCAAGATTTAATATCTCAGTCATATTCAAAATGAAATAAGTGCAGATAGCATATATGGGAAGGCTCTAGTCTGGATTATGGCATAAGCTAACCAATTAAAATGTTACGTCTTAATTTAAGTCATAGACTTAGACCGACTAGCGTACAGGATCAAAACGGTATAATACGCTAGATTAAGCGATGACCGGATAGAAATTAGTTTAAACCCAACAAGTACTATGACTTGTATAATATGACAAACCATAAGCATTCTGGATTTTGAGATTAAAATGATAAGGTTAAACCCGTTTCGGTTAATTTCCGTAAACTAGTTACATATACTTAACCGTGCGCATATAAGCGACATCGGGTAACCAGATAAGTCATGGACAATTTCTATATGCCATTATACTTTAAATAAGTTATACTATCAGTAGGATATCAACTTATATGCCCGTTAAGGTTTTAGAATGAAATTATGCCTCATAAGGGCATTCTGGTAATTATATATCGTATAAAAGGAACTTGAATATATTTTGATGTTATGTTCATGAGTATTCTGGAAAAATATTTAACTTATGATATATTATCAGTAAGGTTTGATCATATGTGTAATTTATCATTTATGGCCAAACTATGTACCGTAGGGGCATTTTGGTCATTTTACACATAGTTTTATAATTTATTTGGGATTCTGAGTTTATATTATTTACCTACCATAAAAATACCTTAAATAAGTTTTAAAATCAATAGGTAACAAGTCTTGGTTGATAAATATGGTTAAAACCATTCTATGCGCCGAAACGACGTTTATGTCGCAAAATGACGATTTGTGCGAAGTTTTATGAAAACTGATGCTAAGATCAGGTTTATATGTTTTGGTGTAAAAATATGATTGAAACCGTTTTATGCGCCATAAGGGCTTTATCGTCATTTATCGACACAATGCAAGAACTTGTACGTAAACACAGTGTATAAACTGACTTGGCATCCCAAATAATCTTAATTATGATACTACATTAGTAGGAAATTCATTTTCAAGTTCATTATCAATTAAAACCTTATTTTATATAAAAAGGGCACTTCAGTCAAATTTGGCATAATAAAGGAACTTGTGCATAAACTCAGATTCTGATCATGATCATGTAATATAACCTCAGAGGGTTATGCTACATTATATTATGATCATAATGCAACCTTAGATCAGTAGCTAACTAATCTAAATCGGTTTAGAATCGAAAGTCAAAGCAGAAGTCAAACTTTGCGACTTTCCGGTGCGAACCGACCCTAGAACTGAAATTGACGAGCCGAACATGTTCTCACGTGTTCTCATAATTTTACCAACTTATTTAAGTGTCAAAACATGTTTCATAACATATATAAACTCATATTATAATATTTTCAAAATCTGGCCTGTTTGACTTTTTTAATAAAAAAACTTTGACCCATCAATTGGTCTAGCAAACGTGATCTTTAGAAGGTGCCCTTATTAGGGATTAACACTTACCTTATTACGATCACTTAGCCATGTTTGTTATGAACAATGGTTGGACCATAATGGTCTTAACCGAAAGTCAAAGCGTTTTCCGTAAATGCTTGACTTTTGGTTATAAAAAGCCTATAAATGAAATTCAAGAGAAAGGAACACTTACAAGTGATCCTTGGATGAAATAGAACTAGTTGGATGCTCCTTTTAGTTAGATACTTCCAGAGGAGGGAGATAGAATGTTAATGAGAAAGGTGCAAGTTCAAGTGATGAACCATTGCACCTATTTATAGTTGAAGAGCTTGAAGGAGGTGATGCCAGGTGTTAACAAGTGTTAGAGGGAGCCTACAAGTTTCTTAAAACGTGGCATAGCAATTTGGAAGTCCATGGTTTTGAATCAAATGGTTTTTGGCAACTTATGTGGGTGCCAAGCAAAATTTTCTGCAGATACAGCCTTCTGGCGGCCCGCGAGAGACCAGGCCCATGTCTCTCGCGGCCTGCGAGCGCCTTATGGAAACTTTCAAACTTTGTCAGATTTTGCCCCTCAACTTATTAAACTTCTAAAACACCTTTATAAGCATAATTAGCCCTCCGTAACTAATATTTAGCATACCCGGGAGTATGCCCGGAAATTGTCAAGCTCTCGGTTCGTTAAAAGGTCACTCAGAGGTATAGACTAACATGTTGACACTTTTAACCCCTCCATCATCCAAATTTTAGATATTTACATAATTAATCCTTCTCGTCCAACAAGTGGCTCATATGAGAGTTTATGACTATGTAAAGGGTCACTCAGAGGCTTAGTTTATGCAAGTTGACACCAGAGGGTCACTAAGAGGCTTAGTTTATGCATGTTGACACCAGAGGGTCACTCAGAGGCTTAGTTTATGCATGTTGACACTAGAGGGTCACTTAGAGGCTTAGTTAAGCATGTTGACACTAGAGGGTCACTCAGAGGCTTAGGTTGAGCATGTTGACACCTTTAGTCCTTGTTAGTCTTTAATTAGACTTAATAATAAAGTAATGACACGTGTCACTATATTATTGGACACGATTTTACGAGGTGTTACACTATTTGATTTAGATAAATTTACATTTGAAGATGTGTCTATCAAGACTAACAATGCTAGTACACCACAGTCTTCACATCAAGATTACGGATATGACATTGTGATTCTACAGCACAAAGTCATTTCATCCACCAGAGTAACAGATGTTACTAACAACTATGAAAACTCTGCCACTGCTGGATCAACAGTTGTTGATCCTCAAACCTCTGCCAGCTCATCCAATCAAACCCCAATTGACAAAAGTTCATTCTCTGTGAACAAAAGCCAACCCATCTTTACCCCTATTCCACTATACCTCCACCCCCATTCCAAATAGATGTTGGCTCTTCAAAATTGCCAACAGATGTTAGCTTTGATGATTCCCATATGCAGCCTTCACCTCAAAATGACATCGTTCCATATAAGGGAGATCTAATCTACCTTAAAAACTATCCATCTGACCAAATTATTGGCAACACCAATGAAGGGGTTTTCACAAGAAGTCAATCCCAAAACATTTGTCCGTTTGCTGGTTTTTTATCACTCACATAACTTGTCAAGTACCAAGAGGCACTAAAAGAAAACATTTGGGTAGAGGCCATGCAAGAAGAGCTCCTACAGTTCAAAAGACAACAAGTATGGGAACTTGTACCATTGCCTCAGGATGTATGTCCCATAGGAACAAAATGGGTCTTCAAGACAAAACAGATGAAAGGGGCATTGTTGCCAAAAACAAAGCTAGGCTTGTGGTTCAAGGCTATACACAAGAAGAAGGCATTGATTATGATGAAACTTTTGCTCCTGTTGCAAGACTAGAGGCCATCAGATTGTTTTTAGCCTTTGCTGCCAACCACAACATCAAGGTGTATCAAATGGATATCAAGTGTGCATTCCTATATGGCAAGATAAGGAAGAGGGTATATGTATGCCAACCCCCTGGTTTTGATGATGCTTTTTATCCAGATCATGTTTACAAGCTAAACAAAGCTTTATATGGCTTGAAACAAGCACCTAGAGCCTGGTATGAAACTCTTTCCACCTTTCTCTTATCCATAGGATTTACAAGAGGTAAAATTGATAAAACTTTGTTTTTAAAATGGAGAGAAAAGGATTTGATGCTTGTCCAAATTTATGTGGATGACATCATTTTTGAATCCACATGCAATGCTATGTGTTACGAGTTTAGAAAACTCATGACAGCAAAGTTTGAAATGAGTGATATGGGTGAACTCCAATGCTTTCTTGGTCTCCAAGTTAAGCAATTGCAAAATGGTACTTTCATTTATCAAAGTAAGTATGTCAAAGAACTACTTACCAAATTTGATATTAATGATCGTAAACCATGTAGTACACCCATGGCTACATCAAAGCTGGTCACTATTGATGACAAAGACGACTTGGTTGATCAAACTCTTCATAGAAGCATGATTGGGTCTTTAATGTACCTAACTGCATCTAGGCCAGATATCATGTTTTCTATATGTGTCTGTGCCAAATCTCAGTCAGCACCTAAGAAGTTAAATCTTATTGATGTGAAAAGGATATTCAGATACATAAAAGGTGCTCCACACTTGGTATCTTGTATCCTGCTAATGGGAATATTGAGCTTTCATGTTACTCAGATAGTGGCTTTGTTGGATGCCATGCTACAAGGAAGTCAACTTCAGGAGGTTATCAATTTCTATAAAAATTGCTTAGTTTCTTGGCAATGCAAAAAGCAAGTTGCGGTTTCAACATCAATAGCTGAGGCTGAGTATATTACTGCTGCAAGTTGCACTGCTCAACTCATATGGCTTTAAAATCAATTGCTGGATTTTGGTGTAACTGCTCTAAAGACTCCTCTCATGTTAGATAGTCAACCAGCTGAAAACATCATTAAAAATCCAGTTTCACATTCCACAACCAAGCACATTGACATCAGACATCACTTTGTGAGGGATTACTATGAAAAAGTTTTGATTTCTCTGCCTCATGTTCCAACTAAGGATCAGCTGGCAGATGTTCTAACAAAATCTTTAGATACATCTACTTTTGAAAGCTTAATCTCTAGGATTGGCATCCTTAACATGGATTAAAAGCAAACTTTTATTTTCCAATAATAAAAAGTATTAAAATGTTTTCAGAAAAATCAAAAAATTCATCCTTAAGAATAGCTAGAATTGACATTTTTCAATAATTTCTAAGTCTGTTCCAAACAACTGTTTCTCAAAAACCTCTTTTTTGGCTTATAAAATCTATCCACTGATAAATGTAACATCTGCTATCCTTATCCACTGTTCACATCTACTGATGGGCTAACCCACTGTTTTGCCTTATCCACTAATATCTATCCTCTGATATAGTAAAGTTTCTACTGTTCATGACCATTGTTCTCAACCACTGCTGGTACCCAGCAGCGGTTCCCTAACAACTGTCGTCCATTATCCATCAGAGGTTACACATGGATAGATGATTAGCCATCAGATCTTTGAAACCGCTGCCACGTCAGCATTCACTTTTTCCCTTTATATATCATTGTTTCATCCAAACAGAGTTTTTTACTTGCCGTCTCGAATTCAAAATTCTTAAAAGTGGTTTCCATTACTCTCATCTTCTTCATTACTCCTCACTTCCATCTCCGGTCATGGCTCTTAACATCAAACTCTCACATAGCTACCTGCCCACATTCTAGAAAACCAACAATAATACTTCACTCCATCCGATAATGATGTTCTCACATCCTCAAAATACAAAGACATCATGCTTGCAAACACACCAATTTATGTGGATACACTCTGACAGTTCTGAGCAAATGCTAAAGTTGAATCCCAAAAGAAGAAGCCATATTCTATCACTTCCAAGGTCGGAGAAACCCCTGTCCAAATTTCTCCATCCTCAATTTCAACAACTTTAGGTCACCTAGAAGGTAAAACTTCATTTGGCAAGCAAGAATTATATGCTGAGTTTATCGAACGTGGGTATGAGAGTCAGTTAACTGGTGTTACCATTTACAAACCAAACTTTCTTGTTGAAATGAGATATTTTTTCCATACTCTGCTCACATGTCTTTCAGCAAGGACCATCCCATTAAATGAGATTCCACAAAATATTCAATTTCTGGGATATGTTATTTTGACAAAATCTGCCAGGTGTTGTTTATGGAATTGGTGGCAAACTATAATAAAATTCAAAAATAAAGCTTTTCTTTTATCCTAGACTTTTGAGCTATTATCTACAAAAACAACTTCCAGAAAAAGATTTCAAATAAGGAGTTGTTTTTGAGATGAAGAGTCTTACAACTGAAACTTTTACTAGAATAAAAAATATGGAGTCAAAGGTTTCTAAAACAAAAGCAAAGGGGGATGAGAAAATTTTGGATGAGTCCACATCACAAGCTCAAACCTCTGTTGTTGAGCCTACTGCTTCTGGTGATCATGACACGACTACCAGTGTTGTGAAACCCACACCAGAAAAATCCAAAAAGAAACCATCCAAATCCAAAAGGTCCACCAAAACCAAGATTCGTGAAAAGGCACCTCTGGAAGATGAGATCCCAGAGGATAACCTTGATCACAAAAGCCACCTGAAACACTGTTGTTAGTTCCTCACAACAGTTGGAAAGATCTCCACCTCAAAGCCAAACTCCTCTTGTTCCTCACAAAATGAACAGGTTGTAAGCACAGGGATCCCACATTATGAAGCAGATGATTCACTTGAATCTTTGTTTCAAAGCCCCTTTCCCATGGAAAATTCTCTTTCTACCCCACAACCATCACCTCAATTCCACCTCCTATAATACCTCTGTTTCGCGCAATTAAGATAACTCAGACACAAATCAGTTCCTCTCAATCACCTGTTCAGGAGAGTTCACTTCTACATGTGACTGAGTCTGAGATAAATCTCCTTGCTAACCAGAAACAGCTGAGGAGGCTACACCCCATGAGTTACAAGTAACTCTTGGTGGTAATTTAAGTGAAGCTGCCACTACAACTGATGACACAACAGTGTTTCAGTTGGACAGTGGTTACATCCATCAGACTTCCTTAAAGGCAATTACAACTGTAACCTCTGCTCCAGTTGAAAGTCCCAAGTACCAAGAAAAGGGGGCATATGGTTCTTATAACATGGAGACTTCTCTTGTTAATAATCCAAATACAACTACCTCTGGTAGGATTTAGATGATCCTATTAAATTAGGTGATGAATTGAGATACAAAGAATTGACGGAGAAATGACATCAATGGAGTCTTCAATCACTGAAATAAAAGAAATGATGAAGCAGATGCTTAAAATTCTCAAAGCCAACCATCAACACAGCAAATTACCAATGAGCTATGGAAATCTATGCAACCAATCATTCTAGCTCAAAGGAATTTGGCTGACATCCACCATGAAACTCACATGAATCTAATCAGAATATGGTTGAGTCCAGATACAAGATACTCAAGCTGACATCAAGGCCATTAAAGAACATTTATGAAGACTACTGGCTCTACCCCTGCAACAGTCTTTCAAGAAGAGATAGAGGATGATCCCAAAAAGGGAAAGAGTGATAAACTAAGAAAGTTGCAGCTCGATTCATAGGTGCAACAAAAGCCAGGGTCTGTACAACCACTGCTGCAAACCAAACTTCTGCTACAGCATCAGATGCTGGTGTTCAAAAAGGGATTGATAAGACCCTGAACAAACAAGCAGAAGAGTTTGCTCTAGAAAAGCAGAAAAGGCAAGATACACTGGAAAGCAAGGCTTTCAAACTCATTGAATATGAACAGGCTAAGTAGATGGAAAAAGAAGACATTGGCACTTAAAAAGAAAAAAGTCAACAAGAAATGTCAGACAACTAATAACCACCTCTTCTAAAACCACTGCCATGCCTACAACAAGTGTATCCTCTGCTCCAATTAAAACTAAACCAATACCACCACTTCAAAAGAAACAAAAACATTCACCTAAGAAATCATCTTACCACCAACAGATGTTGGTACAACAAATGTACCAACAGATGTTACATCACCATTATCAAACCAACCAACAGGTGTTGTTACATCACATCAACAGATGTTACCTCAACCTCTGCCATGATAACATTTCCTACTTTAACCCAGCCATTATCCACACCACCAACAATTCCATCACGACCACTTTCACCTCAAATTAAATTCCAACCCAAAAGGAAAACTTCTGTTGTTGAAGATGATGATTATGATGATGATGATGAAAGGTATTCCAACACCAATCCTTTTGTCATCAAAGCCTATCACTTCATCACCATCCTCATCATCTTCATACAAAACCACTTCACTTCCACCCATTTATCAACCACCATCCATTATACATTTTTCTACCAAATATCCTCTAGAACTGATGGTTGTGCAAAAAGAAATTGAATCATTCTTCACAGTAGAGGATATCTCAAAGCTAGACTTTCCATCTCCTTTGGTTAAAGGAAGCCAAGAAATTTAGATGAATATCTAAAGTTGAAGGCCAAACAGGCTGAGAACATAGCCAAATAGAAGAGCAAAGGGAAAGATAGCAGGACTACTCAAGGTATTTTGTCTTATGAGCTGAGCAAAGTGAGAAAGATTGAAGACTATGCCAAAGAGATGAGTAAGTCTATGTCAGAAAGGAATGTAAATATTGAGCTTGATGAAGAACTGAAACTGGATTATCTTGACCACATTATGCAATACAAACCTTACAAAGGTACCAGAGCACAGTTCAAAGATTGGTCATCAAATGATCTCAAAAAAGAAATTGAAAGAATACAAGCAATGCTCAAAGATCCTCTACACAAGCTAACACCACCTGATTGGAAGAAAACAGGCAGTTGGATCAGAACAGCGCTTTAAAGCTTAAAAGTATGAAACAAGAGCCGGTTGCTTCAAATTATGGTAGTGCAAGGTCAGTTGCTAGATGGTATGAGTCCAGGGTTGTAGATACTTACAAAAAACTGGAAGAGTTTAGAAAGAAAGATCCTACAGTTCCAAGAAAGCCAGACTACCCAACATATGTTATCCCTCATCAGACCCAAACCCTTAAAAAGCAGTCCTTATCCTCTGTCTTACCCACAATTGCCTTACATCAAGTAAAAAGCAAAAGCAGATAGAACAGGATGATGAACAGAAGTTTGAAGAACACAAAAAAGAGGGAATAAAAAATCAGTTACTCTATCACACTGATGTTGCAAGTGAAAAACTAAAAGAAACAATCTCTAAACTTGTAAGTAAATCATTTCCACCAAGCTCAACAATAAGTTTTCCCCCACAAAGGCCAATTGATTCAAAAATTCTAAAATGGAAGTTATCCCCAGACACCCATGAATTGACTCTGCTCAGATCAAATGACAAGATTCAAAAGCTAAAAATGGAGGATGCGTATGGTCTGGATGCAGATGACCTCCAAGATCTATTGAACCTTTAATTGCAAAGGGATTTTGAAGACATGTTTTCCATGAACATTGAACTATAGTTCAAAGCGCAAATCAGGTAATTACTGTTGAGAAATAAAGATCAGTAAAAAAGGGTTTTGGCATCATCTGTTCTAGGGGAGTTAGTTGGATCTATTGAACCCTATAAAAGAACAGATGATTGAAAAGCCAAAACAATCTATAACATCTGATCCTTCATAATAAAGATCTACTACTCTAAACTCTGCTGGAAATAAAGAACTGTTCACAAGATCTGCTAGGATAAAGCTCTACTAGAAGTAAAGGTATGTTAGAGACAAACTCTGATAAAGAACCAAAGAACTTTTATGGCAAAGGTCTGCTGAAGACCAACAGAGGATATCTTAGCAATAGTTATCAACAGACTTTATATTGTATTTTAATGTAAAGTTTTTAGGTCTAGTAGTGTTTAGAGTGTGTTTAGTTTGTTAAATGTCACTTTCATAGTGACGTCAGCCAAAGATGGTCAGTGGTTTGAAATGTACTATAAATAGAACAGTGGCTATACTAATCCATCACTTTTCTTTTACACATTCTGTACAAACAAATTAGTGTGATCTTAGGCTGAGGGGGAGTTTGTAAATTGCATGCATACGTGATTATAATTACAAAAGCATGTTAATGAATTCTATTGTTGTATTTCAAAGTTTATACAATTCTGTTGCACTGTTTCATTGATTATGTATCTTCATTACATTGATTTCATCTAAACAATCACATCAATATCAGACTCAGATCCTAACACCATGTTTACAAGCCCAGGGCGCTTTATCAGCCCCCATCCTGTGAATATTTAGAGATAAATAATTCATTGGTATACCTTATTATTACCTTCTTCCATGATAACATCCTTGATTAACGCACCATGTTTACCTAATTTCGCTCCAACCGCCATGCCTATGTTTTTTGTTGCTTATGCTTCTCTATCGATCCTATCGTTAATGCCTTGAGGCTCTTGACAAATATCTACTCCACTGTCCTCGTTGTTCCTTAAATTAAGCGAATTAACCATACTAGCAGAACCCCCTTGGTCTTCTTCCGAAACAGAGTCCAGAAAAACTACCTCAGTAATTTCTTTAGGTCCTTTTAAATTTGCTCCAGTGTTTCCATAATTAATACTTCCAGTCGGGCCAAGAGGGAAAACCAATTGGACTAGTTCTGCTTCCATATCTTTTCTAGATCGCTTGTTGGGCCTACTATCACGATTTAGACTATGTGACTTTGCATGGGAAGATGTTTTCATGAATTTTAGGATAGAGGGTTTCTTGAGTGGCCTCCTATCATGAGAACAGAAAACATGTGTCGATTTCTTTTCATTATTACTGAACCCTCTTTCCTCATATCATTTTCTACAAGTTCCAAATTTCCACTCCCAAATTCCTGATGCGATCCTTGTTACCGTTCTCATCCCCTGCCATCCCATTATCTGAATCCATTAATTCACCATCTTCTCTCTCTTCTGCCCCTTCATCTTCTCCGGTCACCAGAGCCGGAGTTTCAGCCATCTCCATTACCGGAATTTTGTTAAGCTCATCAGACATTACCTCCACACGCCCCAACCTTTTGACTTCACCCAAACAATCAGGTTCCCAATCTCCATTTTCTTCGTGAATCTAGATTCTAAAAGTCTTATTTTTCCATTTTAAAGCTATCGATTATTTTATGAACTCTCCGTCTCCGACCAACACGCCTATACAAACTATAGAGAAATCATCATCATCCATGTCCGGCTGAGTCGAGTGTACAACCATACCGAATTGCCCCGCCACATAATTGAAGACCTAGTTTTCGGCAAAGTCAACGGGAACTCCATGAATTCTCAACCACACAATTCTTTCGAACGACATTACTTGGCCTTCCGATGTATCCAGCTTTGAAAACCTTTGTTCGAGATCTCAGATCTCCCCAAAAATTCGGCCACTTCATCTTGATTCTTGAAGATTAACATTAAAGTGAAGCCGCCTATATACTTGATGCTCATCCCTTCAATTCCTTCTAGTTGAAGCATGGTGTTCAAATTGTTTAAAGTCTTAAGGTTACTCACTCTACCCATCAGGGCCCTACCATGAAGATCATGGAACGCTCCGGTTTCATCTTGTATTGTCAAGACCTTGCACTTGTTCTCTGTCCCCTTACCACTATGTCAAGAACTATTGTTTGAAAAAAGCGAGTAATTTATCGGGATAGCTTTTGGTAGAGTCGTCAAGCCTTGGTTTACCTACTTTATTTCCGAGTTTATACTTTCTAGCTTGTTTAATTCCCGCAGACCGGCATTCTCTACGGCGAACATATCATGTTCACCCTGAGTTTATTACTCTCCATCTTTACCCGTTTAACCTCTGTTCCAATTCCTTTGTCTGTCTTGCTTCCTGAAGGTAGTGAACCCAAACCGGTTACCTTCTTTATAATTTTTTCTCGCTATATAAGTCCCGATCACCTCTCTGAATCTTCCTAAAAACTGAGTCACCTCCCACAGAATACACCCGTTTGGAAGGTTGGAGACATAGAACTTAGCTACATCATAGTCCGGCTCTCTCTTTCCTTTGGCTCCGGCGTTATTTTGGCGAGGTGGCATGTCACACCCTGGTCATAGCGGAAGAGCAAGTGTGTGACTATTAGGTAATCAATGCATCCAATTTAGCAAACGATTATAACTCAACAACGATGTCATACTAATAATAAGTTTACAATCATACAAAAGTGATTTCATAGTTTAACTGTTTTCAACTGATCATCATAAACATAATTCAACATATATTACTTCAAAATAAGATATTGTTTTCATCGTTACCGCGTAATGAAGTTTTGACACCTATATACCTATACGAAGTTGGGATATAAAAGGCAAATCCTGCAAAAGATGGTACATCGTTGTCTTAACATTTTCCCATAACCCGAATCACATCACCAGCTCATGTCTTGCGTCCTGAAATACATGTAATTTTAAAAGTCAACATAAAGTTGGCGAGTTCATGTAGTTAATGTTTTCGTATAAAAAATGTCATTCTTGAAATCCAGTAATGAAATCCGAGTATGTTATTAGCATTTATGAGTTATAAGGATCTATAAGTGTGTGGCGAGCACCCTGACATATATGTGCCATAAGTAAGTAACCAAACCGAGACAACTTTGACATCATTGGGATCACAAAAGCACTCCGAAGAGTATTCCAACCAGGAGTGGAGCGCATCTCAAACTCAATCGATCTACTTCTTTTGCACCTTGGTCAGTATGTGATTAATGGTTACTATTGTCATCATCCTACTTACGCACAAATGATCGTGTTATCAACTAAACCCATAGCTAACATACTATATGTTATGACATGTATTTCCCCTCGATAGTTTTAAAACAAAACTTTGAAATAATTTAAAGGAGGGACATGAACTCACAATTTTGCGTTCCGTATGTCGTACTATTCACAGTCGGTGTCCGTACACGTGTGTAACCTACGTGTGTATTGTTTATTAGACACCTAGGTCTCGACGGACCTTGCACCAGTTGATCATCTTGAATTCTTGTTATGTATTTCTTAGTTATGATTGAACAACTTTTAGTGTTATCATAGTGTTGGTAGTTTGTTTGTTCGATTAATATTGTTATATATATATATATATATATATATATATATATATATATATATTTCTTAGATCGTGTATGAACTGGGCCTTGCCCTTCACATGTCCTCGTGCCTTGCATGCGTGTCATTGGGCCTTACCCATGTCATCTATGTCATTGGGCCTAGCCCATGTTTTTATGTCATTGGGCCAAGCTCATGTAATTTATGTCATTGGGCCTAGCCTATGTTTTTATGTCATTGGGCCTAGCCCATGTCTTTATGTCATTGGACCTAGCCCATGTAATTTATATCTATAGGCCTAGCCCATGTAATTTATGTCTTTGGGCCCAGCCCATGTTTTATGTGCTTTTGGGCTTTGTCCTTATATTTTATACATTTGGGCCTTGACCATGTCTTTTACAAATTGGGCCTAGCCTAAATTCATTTACAAGAGCCCATTTCTTATAAGTCTAATACTTATAAATTTTTAGTAAGTTAGAGTGTAAGTATATATTTTATACTTCTACTAAATCACTTAGTAAATTCTTTTATATTTTAACTTTCCGGGTTTTGATATCGATAACATATATTTATGTTATGTGTCTAAATATATATTTTAGACTTGTCGTCGTTTATTACATGCTTTTTCTTGTCGACAATCGCCAGTCGTCGTAATAACTCTTCGTGTCGGCGATTTATTCGTTGGTCGGCGACGCGACGGTGTAATTGTGAACGTTCGCCCATTGTCCGCATTGCTTCGTTTGTCTGATTATTGTTTCGACGTATTTTAAGAATGCATTTGTTTGAGTCACCAACACTTGGTATTATTTTCAAGTGTTCGTAGTATTTTGTACATAGTTGGGTATTTTTTTATGGTGAATACCCTAAGCATCTAGATACTTACACATACAATACACATGTATTTATACAAAATTCTTGGTGACAAAATATGTATACATATTTTATTTCCACAGGTAGCTATATATATATATTTATAAGGATTACTTATTTTTACTTTAAATATATATATACTTGTTGAACACTTGAGTGTTTACGGTTTAACCATTGTCATTAAAACTTACTATATGACGATTTAAGTTACTAATCGCGTTTAGTCCCGCTAATCATCCCGTTAATCATATCTTAATCGCGATTATATTTTTAGAAAATTTCGCCATAGTTTCCCCTAAACTATAGCGTTTTCCACATTTTTAAAACGTATTTAAACCCTGTTTAAACTCATAATCAAGATCAACAATTTATTTCAAGCTTTCATATTATTGTTTACCACTTATGTGTATCATCATCCATGATATTTTTGTAGTCAAAATCTTATTAAAAACATATTGAGACTTCGACATTTATTAGCATTTTTAAACCATTATTTTTGTTACATCCTTAGATCAAGCCCATTACTTTAAACCTCTTGATTACTACACTTTTTAAGATGGTTACATCTTAAATCATAATGTTTATTTCTTATAAAAATTACTCATATGTAGTAAAATTATCTTTAGGTTGTAGTAATCTTCATGGATGATGTAGTTGATGATCTTATTTAGATTTAAACATTATCATGTTTAAATCCTCATTTTCATACTTGTTCATACAAGATCATCTAACTTTTACACCTTACTTTGACATAAACAACACCATCATGCTAACTAGTTAACATATAAACACATGATCAACACAAAATAAACAATATCTAGTGTTATTATTAAGGTGTGAGTTAGGGTTTTTAGGTTATGTTTTCTTTATTTTCAAGATGATCAACTTGTACTTTATGAAACTAGACATGATAATAAGCTAGAATATGAAGAGATTTGCCTTACAATGGGTGCATAAGTTAGTGATGATCTAAGAAAGAAAATGAAGCTCCAAGATAGCCCTCCACCTTTGTTAGCATCTTGAGTGGTCTTGATAGGGTTTTAAAGAGAGTAAAATGAGGTGGTTTAATGGTGGTGTTGTGGTGGTGATGGTAGCCGTAGGTATGAGGGGAAAGAAAGGCAAATGGTTTCAATTTTCAAGTGATAAGAATGATGGAAAATCTAGTGTAGGTGATGATATCTATTTTGCCATCTTTCAAGTCACAACACAAATCATACACCATGCCTCAAATCTAACATTTTCAACAAGATTCAAGTGGGTGTAGGACACACTTGAAACCGTCAACGTGAAGGGGGGCCAAAGTGTAAAAAAATTTTATAACACATGTTAATTTATTAGATATTTTAGTAATTAAGTTAAGTGTTGTGATTAGGGGGTTGATCTTGCATCCTTAGCATATAATTAGGGTTTAGAGTGTCATTTTATGGTATTAATCCACTTGATCATTTAATATAAGTTTCGGATGACGAAAATGTCGTTAGTTCGTTCATCGACACAATATTCGCTAATAAACGAACTTTATTATTTAATACCGGAAGCCGTTGTTTTTTACCACCACAATTGTCATGGCGTTTATTTAGTGCATTTTCGATTAAAAATACGCATAACTAGTTCGCTAGACGGGTATATATTGAGTTGGATGGCCAAAATGCATTTCGTTCGATCGTTCGCTCGATATCGGCACTTTTATATCCTGCCGTCGAACTTTTCCGGAAGTTGTGTTTCCGTGACCTCAAGATAGTTAAATGGATTCCGAGTCCCAAATGAGGCTTAACAGGTTCGCCAGATGCATGAATGAGGCTATCGGGCACTAAGATGTTCGTCGTTTCGACAAACGGTCGCCTTCCGGTCAAATTGTGCACTGTTTGACGAATGACCGGAAACGATGTCTTTTGTGCACTTTTACTATTCTTATATTGTTTTAGGATATTCAATATTGTTTTGTTATTATTCTGACATCCGGGATCCACCGAATTAGTATTGCGGACAAACTGACATTTGTCGCCTTTTTGGTCGAAACGGACAATTTTGCAATTTAGGCGTTGTACCAGAAAGTTGTGTATTTTTGTAATAGATGATCTCATATCAATATTTTCATTTATATATAGACTCATTTATGGCATTAGCATGCCGTTATTCGCTGTTTGATTTGTTTTAGCGGTTTTGCCGACACAAATAGTGTCACCGCAAATAGTGCGCCCAACACTTTCTACCAACACTTTTAGGGCATTGTTTGGTTTTTCCGCGTCGTAACAGAAACCAGTAAGTGTTATGATCTGATTTATTTTCCCTAATCCTTAGGATACGAATTACAATAATATGCATGAGATTATAAAATAAAAATAATGATTAGTTGTAGAATTACCGGTTATTTGTCATTTGTCACATGGCACGTCGTGCCACCGTTCCTCTTCCTTCCCTCCTCCATACATGCTTTATGTTAGTTTTTGTGCCTAAAGTGTACTTCTTCCTAATTTTAAGTTTAATTAATTATATTTAGATTGTTATATTACAATCAAAACAACATAAACTTTTACTTATGACACCAAGCTATACCTAATAAATATATTACTCGTTGTACATGGATTTCTCAACTATTTTTTATTAATATTTTTCTCAACTATTTTTTATTAATATTTATGTTATGAATATTTCATTTATTTAATATATTTTTCTCAACTATTTACTTTATTTTTTTTCTCATCAACAACTATTTAATATTTCATTTATTTAGTCCCGTGTAATGCAAATATTTCTAACTTACTCAAATTATATAAGGATTCAACTTCATCTCCGAATTAATGAAATATATATTTTACATGTATATAATGTGGTAAAATATAATATAAATATCATATTATTTTTATGTTTTATTGGTGTAATATTATTTGGTTTATCAAGTCAAGTCAAGTCATATCATATTATATCATATTATATTACATCGTATATCATAACATATGTATTATATTATATTTATTTCGCTAAATGACATTATCTAATATATACCGTAATATTGAATTACATTATTGGACTTTTAATCTAGCATTCTATATATACATATTTCTATTACTTAATTCATAATCTAATAATATTCAAAGAAACATATTCCTACTAATATATATAATTTACGTGAGAGGTTTTAAGAAATAGCATTCTTATCGATTTCTTAACATCTTCTCTATACTAGTAACTAGAGGGACATATGCCTTTTTTAAGGTACCCAAATCAAATTTTGGCACTTATCACCATCATGGTCATAATATTTAAAATACCTAAGCTGTATCATTTACTTTAAATTTCTGCACCTTCGGTTACATTCAAAAACTATATCATCAAAATTCAATTCAAATATATATATATAGGTAATTATTAAACTTGTAACTCATTTTTTTAATATACTTTTTCAAGATAAAATAATTTATGTTGAAAGACAATTTTCGACATGTGTATGATAAATTTAGTATGTGTACAATAAATTTTGAAATGTGTAGGGTATTTTTACATGTGTGTAGGGTAAATTCCGATAAGTATAAGATATATATGTAGGGTAAATTTTGAAATGTGTAGGATATAATATTTTTGTTTTATTAATGAGAGATAACATAACTAATGAGAGGAGTTATAAATTATTTAATGTTTTACCATTATACCATTTCTTCTTTTTCTTCTCAACATTAAATTTCTTCTTAAATGAACCTTACCATATATATATATAACACACACCAGAATAATATAATGATAAGGTTATTTTTAAATAATTTATTTATATCTACAGTAACTAAACATCAAAATCAAAGACACTCCGGTATACAAGAAAGTATTTAAAGATTTATGATTTTTTTTTTACATTGTATTCCGGTCGAATTGTGTACTATTTATCGAATGACCAGAAATGATGTCTTTTTGTGCATTTTTACTATTCTTATATTGTTTTAGGATGTTCAATATTGTTTTGCTATTATTCTGACATCCGGGATCCACCGAATTAGTATTGCGGACAAACTGACATTTGTCGCCTTTTTGGTCGAAACGGACAATTTTTGCAATTTAGGCGTTGTACCAGAAAGTTGTGTATTTTTGTAATAGATGATTCATATCAATTTTTCATTTATATATAGGACTCATTTATGGCATTAGCATGCCTTATTCGCTGTTTGATTTGTTTTAGCGGTTTTGTCCGACACAAATAGTGCGCCCAGCACTTTCTACCAACACTTTTAGGGCATTGTTTGGTTTGTTCCGCGTCGTAACGGAAACCAGTAAGTGTTATGATCTGATTTATTTGCCCTAATCCTTGGGATACAACGTACGACTCAGTTACGAAATTAAATTATAATAATGTGCATGAGATTATAAAATAAAAATAGTGATTAGATGGTATGGAATTACCGGTTATTTGCCATTTGTCACATACACCCCCTGTTAAAAAGAGTTTCGTCCCAAAATTTAGTTTGAGACATCCTCTGAAGGAGTCTTCTTGGACAGGTGGGGGTATTTTGACTTAATCTGATCTTCACGTTTCCACGTGTACTCGGGACTGTGACACAAGTTCCAGCGAATTTTTACTAGTTTGATTTGGCTTCTTCTCGTCTTTTGGACTTTCCAGTCCATGACTTCAACTGGTTCTTCGGTAAATTGAAGTTTGTCATCAACATGAATCTCATCCGCTGGGATGATAACTGTGTCATTAGTCGGACTTTTCTTCAGATTAGACACATGAAATGTTCGTGTACATTATTGAGTTCCTCTGGCAGCTTCAACTTGTAAGCCACTGTACCGATCTTTGGCAGAATTTCGAAAGGTCCAATATATCTCGGGTTTAGTTTTTCGCGCTTCCCGAATCTAGCTACGCCTTTCCAAGGTGAGACCTTTAATGATACTTTGTCTCCAACCTCGAAGGATAATGGTTTGCGTCTCCGATTTGCGTAGCTCTTTTGTCTATCTCGAGCTGCTTTGATACGCTCATGGATCTAGAGTATTTTGTGTGGTCTCTTTTACTAGTTCGGGACCAATGAGTTGTCTGTCACCGACTTCCGCCCAATAAAGTGGAGATCGGCACTTTCGTCCATATAGTGCTTCAAATGGCGCGGCCTTAATACTTGTGTGATAACTATTATTGTAGGAAAACTCTACCAATGGTAAACAGTATCCCAGTTTCTGCCTAAATCCATCACACAGGCCTGAAGCATGTCTTCCAATGTTTGGATGGTTCGCTCACTTTGACCATCAGTCTGCGGGTGAAAAGTTGTGCTTAAATCTAAGCGAGAACCAAACGAGTTTGAAATGATTGCCAAATCTGCGACACAAAGCAACCATCTCTATCAGAGATTATCGAGATTGGCACTCCATGACGTGCCACGATTTCTTTCAGATACAATTCAGCCCTCTTCACGGTACTGTCTTTCTCACGGATGGGTAAGAAGTGAGCTGATTTGGTTAACTAGTCAATGATAACCCAGATCATGTCATGTCCTCGAGAGGTCCGGGGTAATTTTGTAATAAATCCATTGAGATTTGTTCCCACTTCCAAATAGGGATCTTAGGTTATTGTAATAGACCAGATGGTTCTTGGTATTCGGCCTTGACCTTCGCACAAGTTAGGCATTTCCCAACATAGGTCGCAATATCTCCCTTGAGATTAGGCCACCAATACTACTCTTTTAGATCCTGGTATATTTTATCAGATCCTAGGTGTATCAAGTACTTGGACTTGTGTGCTTCATCCAGCACCAAGTCTCGCTAATTGCTATAATAGGGAATCCAGATCCTTCCCAAGAAATATAAAGTTCCATCCTTGTTCGGTTCCAATTGTTTTTCCATTCCCCGTAATGATTCCGCTGGAATGTTTTCTAGTTTTAAAGCTTCTTGTTGTGCATCATGCACTCGATCTGTAAAGTTTGTCTGGATCGTCATTTCTAAAGCTCGTACTCGTAATGTTTTCATTCGTTCTTTCCTCTCAAGGCATCTGCCACAACATTTGCCTTGCCCGGGTGATACGTGACCTCACAGTCATAATCATTCAACAGTTCCACCCAACGTCGTTGGCGCATATTCAGTTCCTTTTGATTGAATATATGTTGAAGACTTTTATGATCCGTGAATATGATACACTTAGTGCAATATAAATAATGACGCCAGATCTTCAAGGCAAATACCACTGCACCTAATTCTAGGTCATGCGTGGTATTATTCCTTTCATGAACTTTCAGCTGACGTGACGCGTACGCAATGACTTTTTCACGTTGCATTAACATGCAACCGAAGCCTTGATGCGATGCATCACAGTACACCACAAAGTAATCGGTACCGTCTGGGAGTGATAATATCGGTGCCTTACACAATTTCTCCTTTAATACTTGAAACCCGATTCTTGCTTTTCTCCCCAATCAAACTTTCTATCCTTCTATGTAAGGAGGTTAGTGGCTGAGCAACTTTTGAGAAGTTATCAATAAATCTTCTGTAATATCCCCTAAACCTAAGAATTGTCGTATTTCCGTGGGGGTTCTTGGTGTGGTCCAGTTCTTTATAGCCTCGATTTTTGAAGGGTCAACATGTATTCCGTTCTGGTTTACCACGTGACCGAGAAATTGTACCTACGAATCCAAAATTCGCATTTCGAGAACTTATCATATAATTGCTCCTTCTTTAGCAACTCCAGTATAGTTCTCAAGTGTTGTTCGTGTTCTTCCTCAGTTCGTGACTATATCAATATGTCATCTATAAAAACGATCACGAACTTGTCAAGATATGGCTTACATACTCGGTTCATCAAATCCATAAATACTGCAGGGGCATTTGTTAAGCCAAAAGGCATAACAAGGAACTCGTAATGACCGTACGAGTCCTAAACGCCGTCCTAGGAATACTTTCCTCTTGGATTCTTAACTGATGATACCCGGATCTTAAATCAATTTTTGAGTAAAAACTCGACCTTTGCAACTGATCGAATAGATCGTCGATCCTTGGTAATGGGTATCGGTTCTTGATAGTTAACTTGTTTAGTTCCCGGTAGTCGATGCACATGCGAAAAGTTCCGTCCTTCTTTTTCACAGACAGCACCGGAGCTCCCCAAGGCGAGAAACTCGATCATATGAAACCTTTTTCAAGCAACTCTTTCAACTGAGTAGATAATTCCTACATTTCCGAGGGCGCTAATCGATATTGGGCTTTCGTTACCGGTGTAGCTGCTGGCACTAAATCAATACGGAATTCGACTTGTCTTTTGGAGGTAGTCCTGGCAAGTCTTTCGGAAAGACTTCGGGATATTCCCTAACTAGCTCCTCAATCTTGCGCTCCTCAGCCTTTTATCCATCACATGGGCAAGAAAGGCGATGCATCCTTTCCTCAAACATTTTTGAGTTTTCATGCAGTTTATGATTCGTAGTGGCATGTCACGCTTCTCACCGCGAATCATTAAATGCTCTCCATCGGATAAGGGGATGCGAATGATTTTCTCATGACATATAACTTCGGCTCGATTATCGGATAGCCAACCCATCCCAATGACGACATCGAAACTACCCAGTTGAACTGGTAATAAATCTATATCAAACTTTCATTCACCCAATTTTAACGTACATTTCCTTATTATTTCCCCCGATTCTACTAATATCTCGTTAGCTAGTTCAATTGAGTACGGAACATCTAATTTACTCGACTCTACCCTAAGTGTATCTCTAAACTCCTTAGAAATAAAACTGAAATCTGCCCCTATCAAAAAGAATTGATGCAAAGTGATCATTGATAGGGAACGTACCGATGACCACGTTCAGGTCCTTGCAAGCATCCTTAGCTCCAATCACGAATGCTCTTCCCCGTGTTTGGTTTTCTTTAGGGAATCTTTCCTAAAATGCCCTTTGTCTCCTCATCCAAAACAACCTTGATCTCTAGTATTTGTTCCCCGGCACACATCGGTGCGATGTCCAAACCTACCACATTTTCCACACTTGGGGCCTCGGCATTCCCCGTAGTGGTGGAAAGGCATTTGGGGCATTTCAGTGCTCCCCCAGTATAAGATTTCTTAGCAACAATGTTTTGTGGTAGTGGTAACATATGCCTTCGTTTCTCTAACTTCTCTCGTGGCTTGCTTCTTCTTACTGTTATTATTACCTCGAGAGCCTTTCTTGAAATGGGAAAATTTTCTTTTGTTGGAGTCCGTAGTCTCCTTAGTAGTTTCCTTCTTGTTCACACTACATTTAGGAAACCTTCCCTGACGTACAGCCTCCTCAGTAAGGCTGACAGCTAGATCAATTGCTTCTCCAATATCTGTGGGTTTCGAAGAGGTAACAAGACTCGGAATTTCAAGGGCAAGTCCCTGATGTACTTCTTAATCCGCTTAAATTCAGGCTCCACTAAGTATGGCACCACTCGAGACAAGTCATGAAATCGCTGCGTGTACCCAGCAATATCTGAACCAATCATCTTTAAATTCCAGAATTCCGTCTCCAACTTTTGAATTTCCGATCTTGAGCAATACTTCTTTCTCATCATTACTTTAAGTTCCTCCCAGGTCAAGGGTATGCAGCATCGCCGCCCTTAGTTTGGACTTGGAGGTTCCACCAAGATAAAGCTCCATCCACGAAGAGTCTAGTAACATAAGTGACTCTTTGCTCAGCAGGGCACTTGCTCATCCGAATGACCTAGTCAGTCTTCTCAGTCCAACGTACGAAGGCTACAGCACCTCCGGTACCGTCGAAATTCAGAGGTTTGCAGTCTAGAAACTGCTTGTAAGTGTAACCTGAAATCATTGGATACACATCATTGATACACCATTTAAGCATGAGTAACCAAAAAGCACGAATAGAATGGATGAGAGTATTGTGCGGTTTTATGAATAATCGTGTATTACCAGTTGGAGATTTCCTCCGGTTGAACCTCCGGTACCACCGCTATGTTCGGAGCGGTTAGCTTCGTACTGCGCAATTGCCTGTGAAATGTGTTCATCTAACTCTGTTTGTGTTGTCTATAGTGTATTATTGTTGTAACTCCTTCGGCGGGCATTATCATCTTCTAATATAAGATGTCGCTCACAATTAGCCGAATTACTTAATAATAAATTCATATTTATTATTATATTTATTTATTCATTATTATTATTATTATTATTATTATTATTATTATTATTATTATTATTATTATTATTATTATTATTATTATTATTATATATGTATAAACACATCAGGAATACAATAAGTAAGAAAATATATGTATACGCCATACGCACACCCATCGTCATCATAAACACATAACTCATCGCATAGATAGTCGCCACATCACATGATACAATCATAGTATCACTACTGTCACACCCCGACCCGCAGCGGAATAAGAGTCGGGGCATAATTGGGTTATCACCAAAGCTCATGACATTTACTATTATGTTTCATATTTAATAAAGTCAAAGTTACATTTTCAAATATCCAAACATGTTCATTCAATACAAAGGAAATAAACCAAACATAACAATCCCAACTCTAAAAGTTTTATTCTTCTAGTCCAAGTCCTATGTGTTCCTAGCTGCTGCTGGTTCACCTGTATCATGTGTAAAATGGGAGTTTTTGGGTCAACATAAGTTGGCGAGTGAACCTTATTAGATAAACATTTATTAATAAATTAATTGTTAGTTTATCAATGAAAATTAGTGCATAATCATAGATGAGCAAATGTAAATAATCAAGCAATGGCAAATAGCAGTCACAACTATAACATACAATAACACATGTCAGCATACAGGAAACATACCAACATCATACTGTAAATAACGTAAATGAAACTGTGCGATCAAGGCTCAATCAAATCGGAGCCGATCGTATTGCATGTACTGAAAATGAAAATGTCTGTGCGATCAAGGCTCAATCAAATGGAGCCGATCGTATTGCATGTACTGAAAATGAAAATGTCTGTGCGATCAAGGCTCAATAAACGGAGCCGATCTTATGTGGGCACGCCAGGTTCAACCGCATAATAAAATGGGGAACATGCTCAACGCTCATAATGTAATGGGGAGCGGCGGCCTATGAAATTGCATGTACTGAATAATAAATTGCATCCAATAATAACTACTTAACAACATCAAACTGAATACACATGTTCATGATATGATGTATGCACAATGGTTTAGTTATAATATATATATACAAAGACACATGATACACCCCAAAACGTGATTAAAACGGGGAATTTGTAAGATTCACTCACCTTGGGTGCGTTGGATTGGAGATGGTGATATGCGCACGATTTAGATGAACGGAACAACGGGGATTACTAACCTAAATAATAACGGAAAAATATATTAAATGGGTGGATTTTATTAAGGACTTTAATGAAATTTTTAGATATATTTTTGTGAGTTTATGGCTATTTTCTATCTTTAAAAATGTTATTTTTAAGTATTTTTAATTGATTTTTAAATTAAATTAAATAAATAAAAAATAAAAAAATTTGTTTATTTAGCGTTGACCGTTGACCGGTTCGGTCAGCGAATTAATTTGCGCCGGGTGAGGCTCGAACCGGCGACCTCCCGTACGCGTGACGCAGCTCTACCAATTGAGCTACGTGTCTAACCCGAAATAATCTTGTTTTTATTTATACTTATACACTTATTCAGTTAATCCGAAATTCTCTTTAATTTCAAAAACATTTTAATTCATCGGACCGGTGCAAGTGACGGGTTTCGAACGCGCGACGTATGGTTCATGTTGCACACAGTCCACCGCTGGATTGTGTGTCTAACCTGGTTATTATCTCGTTTCTATTATACTTAATAACTAACAGAGTTATCCCGGTTTAGTTTTTAAACAAAGAGGCTTTTTATTATAGAAGGAATGCGTATAGCATGAATCGAACTCGGGACGTGCGTGTGTATTTTGCACACAGTCCACCGCTGGACTGTGTGTCTAACCCGTTTAAAATATCATTTTAATTAGTCTTAAGTTGTATTGCGTCTTCATCTTCTTCGTTGATTTTACACAGATAAACATATTCCGACTGTTATGACCGATTCATGACTTATACGCTTTTCAGACATTACAAGTAATTTAAAAGTAAAGAATGGAGAGAGTTTGGAGAAAAAGATGTACCGATTGAGGTTGTTCACAGAATTCCGACAGAGGTTCGTCGGTACTGAAGGTGAACTCCGGCTGTTGAAACCAATTAACAGCTTTGTTCGATTATTTAAGAAGTTGAGTCACTTAAACAAGGTTTAACAGAAGTTTGGGAGATCATACTCGTTCACGGTGTGTTTTCGGCAGTTTCAGGAGTTTTCCGGCGAAGGTAAGATTTTCGACAAACGTTGACTAGGATCGATTCTGATGGTGGAGTTGTGTTATTGACTGATAAATCACATGATTGAAACAGAAAGAGTCGGAGGAAATACCGTGTGGATGTGAGTCCCAGTTTTCCGGCGACTTGCAGAATTTTTCCGGCGGTCTGATTCAAGCTTCTCCGGTGGACTGTAAGGTTGCGGAAATGCAATTGAAAGCTTTGCGGTGTGTTTTAAGTTGCAGGAAAGATCTAGGATTGAAGTAGTTCGAGAATTGACAACTTTCGGTTATTAAACCGATCTACTTCCGAATTCAAGTTACACTCATGGCAGCATTGATTGGAATCGTCCGTTTATCGGTTATACTCGCTGAATCGCGAGTATCCAAATCGACTTTGGGTGTTTGATAACCTATTTCAGTTACAATTTGTAAAATCGGTTGATTTACCTTAGTCCATAAAACTTATTTGTTTCCTAAAGATAACAGAAAACAAACAAGTGGCGGAGTGGTCTTGTGATTGGGCTATAAATCGTTGAAGTGACTTGGCTGACCCGGGTTCGAGTCCCGGTAGCTTCATAATTTTTTTATTTATTTTATTTTAACTTTTTATCAAATATAATTTTTATAGTTTAGTTTATTTATTAATTATATATCGTTTTAACTCAAAATAATCATAAATATTTAATGTAACTTTTATAACTTGATACTTGATTACAAAACGGAGCGGGTTTTGAAAACCCGATTTTTACAAATGTTACAGTATCCCCTACTTTTAGGAATTTCGTCCCGAAATTTAAGTAGTTGAAGTAGTAGGAAAAAGATGCGGGTATTTTTCACGTATTGAGTCTTCACGTTCCCAAGTAAACTCAGGTCCCCGTTTCGACTCCCAGCGTACCCTAACAATTGGAATGCGACTTCGTCGAAGACGTTTCTCCCCGTAGTCCATGATCTCCACTGGTCTTTCAATAAAATGCATAGATTCATCAATCTGAATATCTTCCAGCGGAATATGGAGATTCTCATCAGCGAGGCACTTCTTCAAATTCGACACGTGGAATGTGGGATGAATCCTGTTGAGTTCTTCTGGTAGGTCAAGCTTGTATGCTACAGGACCTACTCTTTCGAGTATCTTAAAAGGTCCTACGTAACGAGGTGCTAGCTTCCCCTTTTGACCAAAACGAACTACTCCATTCCACGGTGATACTTTTAAAAGCACATGATCACCAATGTTAAACTCTAAGGGCTTCCATCGTTTATCTGCATAACTCTTTTGACGACTTTGAGCCTCTAGAAGATTGTTTCGAATTTGATGGATCTTGTCTGTGGTTTCTTGGATTAATTCTGGACCCGTAATTGTGCTTCCCCAATTTCGTGCCAACATACAGGAGATCGGCACTTACGTCCATATAAGGCTTCAAAAGGTGCCATGCCGATGCTCGAATGATAGGTGTTGTTGTACGAAAATTCAACTAATGGTAGGTGGGCGTCCCAATTTCCCTTGAAGTCTATGACACATGCTCTAAGCATATCTTCAAGAGTTTGAATGGTGCGCTCAGACTGTCCATCAGTTTGAGGATGATAGGCGGTACTGAGATCTAATCGTGTGCCCATAGCGGATTGAACTGCTTGCCATGTTCGTGAGGTGAAACGACCATCACGATCAGAAATAATACTCAACGGTACCCCATGTCGGCTTACGATTTCGTTGATATAAATACGTGCAAGCTTATCGTTCTTGAAATCTTCGCGGATAGGAATAAAGTGAGCTGATTTTGTAAGTCGGTCTATAATTACCCATATTGTGTCATACCCACCAGAAGTGCGAGGTAACCCGGTAATGAAGTTCATGGTTATATTTTCCCACTTCCATACAGGTATTTCCGGTTGGACTAGAAGTCCTGAGGGTCTTTGGTGTTCAGCCTTCACCTTGGAACATGTGAGACACTTGGAAACAAAAACGGCAATATCCTTCTTCATTCCAGACCACCAATAGGTGTATCGTAGGTCTTGATACATCTTATAGGCTCCTGGGTGTATAGAATATCGCGTTTTGTGAGCTTCATTCATAAGAGTTTCACGAAGATTGTTGTGGTTAGGAATCCAGATACGATCTAGGTAATACAGAATACCGTCTGATTTAGTTTCAAGTTTTAGCTCGGCTCCACAGGACATCTCCTTTCGTACATCTTCTTCTGTTATTGAAACGTGTTGAGCTTCTCGAATTTGATCTTTAATGTCGGTTATAATTTGCGAACATAGAAGATAAATGGAGTTCGCATAACCCTTTCGACTAAGTGCATCAACCACCACATTTGCTTTACCAGGGTGGTATCTAATTTCACAGTCGTAATCATTCAGAAGTTCGACCCATCTTCGTTGCCTCATGTTTAACTCTTTTTGATTGAAGATATGTTGAAGACTCTTGTGGTCAGTGTATATTTCACACTTAGTACCATAGAGATAATGTCTCCATATCTTAAGAGCGAATACAACGGCTCCAAGTTCTAGGTCATGAGTGGTGTAGTTCTTTTCATGCGTCTTGAGTTGTCTCGAAGCATAAGCTATGACTTTTCCTCTTTGCATGAGAACGCAGCCTAATCCTTGCCCTGATGCATCGCAATAGACTACAAAATCATCACAACCTTCAGGAAGAGTGAGGATTGGTGCATCACAAAGTTTTTGTTTAAGAGTTTGAAAAGCTTCTTCTTGCTTGGATCCCCATACGAAAGGCTTTCCCTTATGAGTTAAAGCCGTGAGTGGCACAGCAATGCGAGAGAAATTTGAAATGAACCGACGATAATAGCCAGCTAGTCCAAGAAAAGATCTTACTTCTGTTGGTGTACGTGGAGCTTGCCATTCTTGAACTGCTTTGATCTTTGAAGGGTCAACATGTATTCCCTTATCATTGACTACATGCCCGAGGAATTGCACCTCTTTTAGCCAGAATTCACATTTGGAGAACTTGGCATAAAGCTTTTCCTTTTCTAGAAGTGCAAGAACGAGTCGAAGATGACGCTCATGATCAGCTTTAGATTTTGAATAAATAAGAATACCGTCGATGAAAACTATAACAAATCGATCAAGGTAAGGTTTGCAGACTCTGTTCATTATCCATGAAGACAGCTGGTGCGTTGGTTAATCCAAACGGCATAACCATGAATTCATAGTGGCCATAACGAGTTCGAAAAGCAGTCTTAGGGACGTCTTCTTCATGCACTCTAAGTTGATGATAGCCAGATCGAAGATCGATTTTTGAAAAGCAGCTGGCACCTTGTAGTTGGTCAAGAAGATCATCAATGCGAGGTAAAGGATAGCGATTTTTGATGGTTAACTTGTTGAGCTCTCTGTAGTCGATGCACATACGGAAAGATCCATCTTTCTTCTTTACAAAGAGGACAGGTGCACCCCAAGGCGATGAGCTAGGACGTATGAATCCCTTGTCAGTCAACTCTTGCAATTGACTGGCTAGCTCTTGCATTTCAGAGGGGGCTAACCTATATGGAGACTTTGCAACTGGTGTAGCACCAGGTATAAGATCAATACGGAATTCGACGTCTCTAATTGGAGGAAGTCCTGAAATGTCGTCAGGAAAAACTTGTGGAAAATCTTTCACTACAGGAATGTCTTCAAGTTTCTTCTCTGTGGTTCCCTTCTTGATGATATGAGCTAAAAACGCGACATAATTCTTGCGAAGATATTTTTGAGCTTGAAGACACGACATTAAGCTGAGCCCTTTCGACGAGGTTTCTCCAATGATTCGAAGAGTCTGGCCGTTTGAGAGAGGAATACGAATATATTTTTCACGACATACAACTTCCGCCTGATGTTGACTGAGCCAATCCATACCGATTATGATGTCAAAACTTCCCAGCTTCATAGGAATAAGGTCGACTGAGAAATCGTGATCGTTTAAGGTGAGTGTACAGTTGCGTAAAATAGAGTCTAATGAAACTGGCTTCCCGTCCGCAACTTCTACCGTTATGGATTCCGTGAGCTTATCCCGATTTTTACTTAATATAGGTTCAAACTCTAAAGACACAAAACTTCTATCCGCACCAGTATCAAATAATATAGATGCATATCTACCATTTATAAGGAACGTACCATTGACCACATTGCCGTCAGCTCTGGCCTGGTTAGCGTTGATATTGAAAGCTCTCCCTCTTGCAGGTGGGGGAGCTTGTTTTGCTTGATTCACTGGGTTGGCTTGGGCCTGAGCATGAATAATATTAACCAGCCTTGGACATGTGTTTCTGAAATGACTCGGGTCGCCGCAATTGAAGCAAGCCCGCATAGGTTGGCCCATAGGATAATTGGGTTGGTAGTATGTTTGGGCTAAATGTGGGGTGGGTGGAAATGGTAGGGGTTGTTGGGCTTGACCCATTAACTGTTGGTGGGTTTGGGTTAAAGGTTGGTGGCGGTTTGTTCGTTGAGGCATATGGCAGGTTTGAACAGTATGTCCTGCGCGACCGCAGCCGGTGCAGTATTGGCAAGGATGATCAGGGGAATGGTGATATTGGCAACGGTTACATTTTGGTAACGGGCCAGTGTAGGGTCTTCTGTATGGTGCGGGTGAAGGAGTGACTTGAGTAATGGGTGCAGCAGGAATAGGGGTGTTGGTTTGGGTAACTGCAAAATTTCTGGTGTTGCGCTTCCTCTTATTAGCAAACTTAGAGGAAGGAATGGGGTGGTTTGAAGTTTGTCCCTCAACAGGGGCTTTCTTCTTCTCTTCTTTGAACTTCCCGTTGCGAATTCGGTTTTCGGTCAGTTCAGTTGCTAACTCCATAGCAGCTTCAAGTGTTACTGGTGAGACGCTGAGAACTGAATCTTGGATTTTCGAGGGAAGTCCTCGAATATAATGTTCAATCAGACGATAGGTTGGTGTGAACAGATTTGGAACCATTTGGTTCAACTCCAAAAACCTCTTGTTGTAGGTAGTGTGATCACCCTCCTTTTGCTTTAGAGCATGAAATTCATCCTCCAACTTCTTGATTTCACTTCTAGGACAGAAACGCCTAGTCATGATTTCCCTTAACTCCTCCCAAGTTAAGGCCATCGCATCTTCAGTTCCCCTCTTCCCTTTCTCAGTATTCCACCAAGTGAGAGCTACTCCAAGTAGTCTCCCGGTGGCATATCGAACCTTGCGATCCTCAGGACAATCGCAGTTTAGGAAGGTGTTTTCCATCTCCTCGAACCAATGTAGGAGAGCAGTGACACCCTCGGTCCCTTCAAATTTAGGAGGATCACAGGACTTAAAATGTTTGTAAGAGCACTTGTTGGTAGGAGGGTTGTCGATGTTCTGGTCCTGTTGTTGGGGAGGGTTAGTAGGATTTGTAGCAAGGGCTTGTTGTACTTGGACCACAATGTCAGGAAGTATCGTGGCCATTTGTTTCGCGATCTGAGTGGCCAAACGTTCCTGAGACCTTCCCGATCTTTTACCCCTTCGTTGCTGTCTAGACGACATCTGCAGGATCATAAAATGAGAAGATTGTGAGTTTATGGTGTCTTTTTAGGTGTCATGTGTCTTTAAGAAAATGAAAATAACATAAATATCAATAATGCAACTACATCCATAGGATGTCTTGGGTTCGCTCATGTTGGGCCTCAAATGTCCCCCATACCTTCACCTACATAGTCATGTGGGCCCCCATGGCTATTGGCTTGGTAGGATTCACATTAGTATTGGCAATTTAACACTCGCATCCCCCGAATGCAAACCACAAAATATGTTCATGAGATGTTTGGTCGGAACGTGTCCAGGTGTAGACACAATGACAACTCAAAGTGGGGTTAGCTCACACGACGTTTGGTATAGCATGCTTTGGCCTAATAGGTACTTCGTACTCTCATCGTTAGTCCCCAGGTAGGCAAACTGGTCCTTTATTTTGGATTTATACGAATGCCAGCTAGACAGGACGTTCCGACTACCGATACGGGTACCCTTCCAGTTACTACATGCCCGTCATGAGAACTCACTTTGATGAGATTTGAAAATACGAAAATCATTGTAAAAGCAATCATGAAGTGGTGTGTGCTTTCATGGATGTGATATGTTATGAGTATACGATTCATGATAGGCATTATATGATAATACATACTTATGAACATGCTTGCACAATATCAAATGTAACATTTAACATAAAACATATAAACATCATGAAATTTGGCATGTAACACACAAAAATCTTATAAGTTTCTAATCGACTATAGTATAGGCTCTAAGGGTCTAATAACCTATCCTATATCCCTATAGTCATGGCTCTGATACCAATCTGTCACACCCCGACCCGCAGCGGAATAAGAGTCGGGGCATAATTGGGTTATCACCAAAGCTCATGACATTTACTATTATGTTTCATATTTAATAAAGTCAAAGTTATATTTTCAAATATCCAAACATGTTCATTCAATACAAAGGAAATAAACCAAACATAACAATCCCAACTCTAAAACGTTTTATTCTTCTAGTCCAAGTCCTATGTGTTCCTAGCTGCTGCTGGTTCACCTGTATCATGTGTAAAATGGGAGTTTTTGGGTCAACATAAGTTGGCGAGTGAACCTTATTAGATAAACATTTATTAATAAATTAATTGTTAGTTTATCAACGAAAATTAGTGCATAATCATAGATGAGCAAATGTAAATAATCAAGCAATGGCAAATAGCAGTCACAACAATAACATACAATAACACATGTCAGCATACAGGAACATACCAACATCATACTGTAAATAACGTAAATGAAACTGTGCGATCAAGGCTCAATCAAACGGAGCCGATCGTATTGCATGTACTGAAAATGAAAATGTTTGTGCGATCAAGGCTCAATCAAACGGAGCCGATCGTATTGCATGTACTGAAAATGAAAATGTCTGTGCGATCAAGGCTCAATCAAACGGAGCCGATCGTATGTGGGCACGCCAGGTTCAACCGCATAATAAAATGGGGAACATGCTCAACGCTCATAATGTAGTGGGGAGCGCGGCGGCCTATGAAATTGCATGTACTGAATAATAAATTGCATCCAATAATAACTACTTAACAACATCAAACTGAATACACATGTTCATGATATGATGTATGCACAATGGTTTAGTTATAATATATATATACAAAGGCACATGATACACCCCAAAACATGATTAAAACGGGGAATTTGTAAGATTCACTCACCTTGGGTGCGTTGGATTGGAGATGGTGATATGCGCACGATTTAGATGAACGGAACAACGGGGATTACTAACCTAAATAATAACGGAAAAATATATTAAATGGGTGGATTTTATTAAGGACTTTAATGAAATTTTTAGATATATTTTTGTGAGTTTATGGCTATTTTCTATCTTTAAAAATGTTATTTTTAAGTATTTTTAATTGATTTTTAAATTAAATTAAATAAATAAAAATATAAAAAAATTTGTTTATTTAGCGTTGACCGTTGACCGGTTCGGTCAGCGAATTAATTTGCGCCGGGTGAGGCTCGAACCGGCGACCTCCCGTACGCGTGCACGCAGCTCTACCAACTGAGCTACGTGTCTAACCCGAAATAATTTTGTTTTTATTTATACTTATACACTTATTCAGTTAATCCGAAATTCTCTTTAATTTCAAAAACATTTTAATTCATCGGACCGGTGCAAGTGACGGGTTTCGAACGCGCGACGTATGGTTCATGTTGCACACAGTCCACCGCTGGACTGTGTGTCTAACCTGGTTATTATCTCGGTTTCTATTATACTTAATAACTAACTGAGTTATCCCGGTTTAGTTTTTAAACAAAAAGGCTTTTTATTATAGAAGGAATGCGTATAGCAGGAATCGAACTCGGGACGTGCGTGTGTATTTTGCACACAGTCCACCGCTGGACTGTGTGTCTAACCCGTTTAAAATATCGATTTTAATTAGTCTTAAGTTGTATTGCGTCTTCATCTTCTTCGTTGATTTTACACAGATAAACATATTCCGACTGTTATGACCGATTCATGACTTATACGCTTTTCAGACATTACAAGTAATTTAAAAGTAAAGAATGGAGAGAGTTTGGAGAAAAAGATGTACCGATTGATGGATCTTGTCTGTGGTTTCTTGGATTAATTCTGGACCCGTAATTGTGCTTCCCCAATTTCGTGCCAACATACAGGAGATCGGCACTTACGTCCATATAAGGCTTCAAAAGGTGCCATGCCGATGCTCGAATGATAGCTGTTGTTGTACGAAAATTCAACTAATGGTAGGTGGGCGTCCCAATTTCCCTTGAAGTCTATGACACATGCTCTAAGCATATCTTCAAGAGTTTGAATGGTGCGCTCAGACTGTCCATCAGTTTGAGGATGATAGGCGGTACTGAGATCTAATCGTGTGCCCATAGCGGATTGAACTGCTTGCCATGTTCGTGAGGTGAAACGACCATCACGATCAGAAATAATACTCAACGGTACCCCATGTCGGCTTACGATTTCGTTGATATAAATACGTGCAAGCTTTTCGTTCTTGAAATCTTCGCGGATAGGAATAAAGTGAGCTGATTTTGTAAGTCGGTCTATAATTACCCATATTGTGTCATACCCACCAGAAGTGCGAGGTAACCCGGTAATGAAGTTCATGGTTATATTTTCCCACTTCCATACAGGTATTTCCGGTTGGACTAGAAGTCCTGAGGGTCTTTGGTGTTCAGCCTTCACCTTGGAACATGTGAGACACTTGGAAACAAAAAGAGTCGGAGGAAATACCGTGTGGATGTGAGTCCCAGTTTTCCGGCAACTTGCAGAATTTTTCCGGCGGTCTGATTCAAGCTTCTCCGGTGGACTGTAAGGTTGCGGAAATGCAATTGAAAGCTTTGCGGTGTGTTTTGAGTCGCAGGAAAGGTCTAGGATTGAAGTAGTTCGAGAATTGACAACTTTCGGTTATTAAACCGATCTACTTTTGAATTCAAGTTACACTCATGGCAGCATTGATTGGAATCGTCCGTTTATCGGTTATACTCGCTAAATCGCGAGTATCCAAATCGACTTTGGGTGTTTGATAACCGATTTCAGTTACAATTTGTAAAATCGGTTGATTTACCTTAGTCCATAAAACTTATTTGTTTCCTAAAGATAACAGAAAGCAAACAAGTGGCGGAGTGGTCTTGTGATTGGGTGATAAATCGTTGAAGTGACTTGGCTGACCCGGGTTCGAGTCCCGGCAGCTTCATAATTTTTTTATTTATTTTATTTTAACTTTTTATCAAATATAATTTTTATAGTTTAGTTTATTTATTAATTATGTATCGTTTTAACTCAAAATAATCATAAATATTTAATGTAACTTTTATAACTTGATACTTGATTACAAAACGGAGCGGGTTTTGAAAACCCGATTTTTACAAATGTTACAACTACGACACAATACATCAACCGTAATATCACCACATCATAACACTATCAACCATAACATAAAGGAGATACAATGTGAAATAAAGAAAATACGCTTTATACAATGACAACTTGTTACATTTTGTTCGTGAAGATCACAAGGACTTAGAGAAACATAACCCTAGTCAGTACAAGTTTTTACATTACAAAAGTAAGATTTTTCTTCTACATTGCTTCTTCACGTCATCAAGTTGTCTTCCAAAAGTCGGGATCTTCAAAGCTGAGTCTTCATGAGCTAAGTCATCAAAAGTAAATCTGATCCCCAAAAGATTATCACAAACATACTACTGCGGTGGAGGGGGAGGTGGAGATGGTGTTCGGTGGAGCATACCGCGATGGTAAGCCACCTCCTCCTCTAGGTCAGAAATGCGCCTAGTAGCATCAGTCTAAAACTACTCTAACTCCTAAACTCGCGCCTCAGATGGGCATGATGAGTGGTGAAATGGACAGTAGAAGGGTGGGGTCGGTGGTGGTGATAGTGGTAATGGTGGTGATGGTGGTGAGTACAATGGTGGGGGTGGTAGTGGCGATAATGGTAATGGGTGTGTGGCTCTAACAGCGGCATGAGCAGTACGTTGGGCCTCTAATTCCCAGATCCTTTGAAAGATCAAGGAGAGCTGAAGATCATGCGACGTCACTCTTTCCTCCACAGGAATCGTAGGGAAGTGTGAGGGGTGGTAGGGGTCAGAAGGGCTCATACCCGGTGGGGCTATCGAGGTAGAAATACCTGCAGCAGATGGTATAGGGCGTGTGGCATGCATGGACGGCGGTCCAGCCGAGAAAGAAGGTCCTGCCATGTAGGAAGGTCCAGCTGCAAATGGATTGTAAATAGGATGGTAAATGGACCTCCTAGAGAAAAATGGGGGTAGCTGCTCAGGGGCACGTGGGGTACCGCTCAGTGAATAATGTCGTGCGGCTCCAGTATATGTAACGGGTCCATGGGTCGGGGTACTAGTGGGAAATGAGCTAACACGGGCTGGTGAGGCTGTATGGGGTGAGTACATCGATATAGGCGTATCTGGGGAGGCAGAAGAGGCATCGTCTGCCATATGCTCACTCTGGGTGGCAGCTGAGGATGACGAGATGTCGACGACTGGTATGACAGGGGGTGGGATCTCAAGTATAGCTATGTCATCGAAGACCTTGCCATCTCCGAGGTATATGCTCGACATGGAACACTGGTATGTCATCATCATCATCCAGATCAATGACTAGAGGAACCATGGCAAGAGGTACGGCTAGGTGTACTATCGCATGCTCGCCCTCCGGATGGCCATAAGCAATAACATCATGGGGAGGCTGCGGAACGGCTAGCACGTCGTCTGCCTGTGGGGCATCATCCTCCATAGGATCAATAAGAGCAAACGGTTGAAAGTCATCGAGGTCTTCATGGTTGGCTCGATCCTCAAGGGGTAGGGCCTCAGCATCGGGGTCGTATCCATTGTCGGACACATACTCCATGGAATCCTCCTCGTAGCTTGACGAAGAAGACATAGTCCTGGCAAATAATCCGTACAAGGCATATATACATGTTAGTAATTTATTATTACTTATGATATATTTTATATTAATCACCACTTCTCATGCAAGACTTGTTTCTTTTGTTTTCATGTGTAATCTTAATGTTTCGTGTCTATCCATTATTGACTATGAAGAAACCCCAGATCAACTAGACCTGAATCAAAGTAAATCTATGGAATGGGCTCTACATAAAAGGGTTAACCCTCCATTTGGTTTCACGATGGATGCTGAATGGAACAATACTCCGGTTGATCCTGCAAAACCGAACACCGTTAGCTCGCCAAGGGGAGAAGGGGGTTCTCTCCTTGACCACCCTCCGGCGTGAGAATAAGTACAGGTAGTCGGAAGTAAGTATTGTAAGTGAGAGAGTAGTTGAGTGTGAATACCTTTCTTTGAACTCCAAGTTACTTATTTATAGCCGGTGTTTGGCGCCAAAAAGAGAGATTGTTAACGTTAACGGAATCTTTCGTTATTCCGTTAGCGTTTGTTGGCAATTTGTTAGTGCACATGGATCGTGAGCTCATCAGTGGTTAGGGAGGCGCCACATGTCAACATGAGATCACTACATCTTATGAATGTGAGCATGCCATCACGGTGATCTTCCTCAGCCGTCCAGATGCTGCCATGTGGCAATTAGTTATAACCGAAAAGATGCTTGCACGATTGGGTGTTAATGGCTTCTAGAAGGTTTCACAGCTGTTATCCATCTATCATTCGCCACGTATACATTCTGTTACAACAGAAAAGATTCCCCTTGCTTCTACACCAAGTTAAGGATTTTGCTAAGGGAGAGTTTCAGGATTTACTGTTTCCTTGTGCAAGAAGCGCAAGTTAGTTAACTGATCTTCCTTCTTTTCCTTGCTGCTTGGCGCAACGTTTGGTGGATGGTTGCTTTGATATAAATATCTGCGCAAGGTTTGCGCATGGAGCATTATCAAGCAAGAATATTCAAGGTTAACTTTGAACCTTGCGCGAGCCCGCGCAAGGTAGTTAAATGAAGCATTTATCGGACAAGAATGTTCTATATTAACTTTGAACCTTGCGCGAGCCCGCGCAAGGTAGTTAAATGAAGCATTATTAGACAAGAATATTCAAGATTAACTTTGAACCTTGCGCGAGCCCGCGCAAGGTAGTTAAATGAAGTATTTATCGGACAAGAATGTTCAAGATTAACTCTGAACCTTGCGCGAGCTCGCGCAAGGTAGTTAAATGAAGCATTATCAAACAGGAATGTTCAAGCTTAACTTTGATCCTTGTGCGAGCCCGCGATGTCTATTTTTAGAACGGAAACAGTTACGATTTTCGAAATCAAAATCGGATTAAAACTCCAAACCAGTCAAAATTGAAATCATCAACCCGTAATTCAAGATCCGAAATCCGAAAAACCGCCAATCATCTTCATCAAAGTCAATCAATGCTTTCGGTTATTTGTTCATGTATAACTGATCCTTTGATAAGTTTCAAATCGGTAATCATGTATAATGATAATAACCGATTTTGAAGTTAAAGACCGAGGGGTTACAATTGAGACCTTGGGTGATTATAAATACCAGTTAAACCATACCGTCGCCCAGTTGCTCCTCAAATTCAAACCTTTCTGCTCTCTCCAAACCTCGCCGGAATTGTCTGATAGTCGCCAGAAAATATCACCGGAAAACCGAAGCTTTACTTCTAATCGGTATAATTCTCAACTCTTTTTGTAATCTATTATTCAGCATGTATTAATCTTAGTCAGTCAACCAGATTTTGTTTCAGACGATTTTCGGTCGAGTTATAAGTTATGTGTTTTTAAAGTGAAGAAGATGAAGTTTAAGATGTATACTAATATAATTAAAATCGGGTATTTAACCGGGTTAGAACACAGTCCAGCGGTGAACTGTGTGCAATTACAAAGCACACGCCCCGAGTTCGAATCGCACATGTTTCTGATTTTCTGAAATAAAGCCAACACTTTTTAAACTTATTCAGATCAATTCACAGTATATATATAAAAGGAATATAATCCAGTATTTAAGCAGATTAGACACACAGCCCAACTGGTTGGTCTGTGTGCACTCGAACCACAGATCCCGAGTTCGAGTCCGGGTTCTGTAATCAGTTTCGGCCATATTAAAACTTTTTTAATAAAAACTAAATAAGGTTAAATCTAGTTAGTATATATATAATTATAACAGAGAATATTTCGGGTTAGACACGTATCTCAGTTGGTAGAGCTGCGTGCGCGTATACGGGAGGTCACGGGTTCGAACCTCACTCGCCGCCTGAATTTCATGTTGTCCGACCGGTCAGACCTGACAAGGTCAACACATTTTTTAAAATTTTGTTTTCTCATTTTTACTTATTAAAGTTTAGAAATTATTTAAAAAAATACTTAAAAATAAGATTCCTAAGATTAAAAATTTGCAATAAACTCCTAAAAATAAATCTAACAATCTCATTAAGAGCACTAATTAAAAAATATTAATCTCAAATAAAATTATTTATCGAATTATTTCGTTATTATTTAGGTTAGTATTTCCCTCGTCGGTTGAATCCTAAAATTCGTGCGCATTCATCTTTATCAAGGAACGCACCCACTGTGAGTGAACCTCTACGAATTCCCCGTTTTAATCATGTTTTGGGGTGTATCATGTGTCGTACTATTCTTTTATTTTATTTAAACACTTGTGCATACATCATATCCGTGATCAAATGTGTGTTGATTGTTGTGTGAATTATAGGCATATTGAATTTAACATTTCAGTGCACGCATTTCATTAGGCCCATCAGTTCCCCGTGGGATACGGGTTGAGCATCAGGAGCCTCATTAGATCGGCTCCGTTTGATTGAGCCTTGATCTCAAATACATCATCATTCATGTCATATACTCATCCAAAGTGGTTCGTGATTGTTTACATATATATGTTTGCTCACATGTGATTAATGCACGAATTTTCTTTAATAAATAAAATAAGAAATTAGTTAAAATGTTTTATCAAGGTTCACTCGCCAACTTTTGTTGACCCAAAATCTCCCCTGTTTTACACATATACAGGTGATCCAGCCGAGACAGGAAACGCTTAGGATGGCCTAGAAGAATAAACAAGTTTATGCTTTGGAATAAATATATAGTTTCATTTTCCTTTGTAATTGTATGGATTTTGTTTTTGGATATTAAAGTTTGTAATTTGAATTTAATAAATATGAAACATCTTAGTAAATATCATGAGCTTTGGTGATAACCCAATTATGCCCCGACTTTTATTCCGTTGCGGGTCGGGGTGTGACAGATTGGTATCAGAGCTTGTGACTATAGTGATATAGGATAGGTTATTAGACCCTTAGAGCCTATACTATAGTTGATTAAATTTTAATTGTTTATGCGTTACATGCAAAATTCATGATGTTTATATGTTTCATGTTTATTTTCACACCCAATATTATGCAAGCACGCTCACAAATACATGTTATTATGCAATGCTCATCATAATTCATATCCTTATAACATATCATATCTATGAGAGCACACACCTCACGATTTCCATGATTTTTGCAATGATTTTGTATTTTTCAAATCACATCAAAGTGAGTTCTCACGACGGGCATGTAGTAACTGGAAGGGTACGAGTACCGGTAGTCGGAACGTCCTGTCTAGGCTTGGCATTCGTATAAATCCAAAATAAAGGACCAGTTTGCCTACCTGGGGACTAACGATGAGAGTACGAAGGACCTATTAGGCCAAAGCATGCTATACCAAACGTCGTGTGAGCTAACTCCACTTTGAGTTGTCATTGTGTCTACACCTGGACACCCTCCTACCATACATCTCGCAATCATGTTTTACAATTTTCATTCGGGTGGTGCGAGTGTTAACCCGCCGACACCAATGTGAATCCTACCAAGCCCAATAGTCATGGGGGCCCACATGACTACATAGGCAATGGTATGGGGGACATTTGGAGGCCCAAACATGAGCAAACCCAAGACATTCTATGGATGTAGTTAAATTATTGTCAGTTATGTTGTTTTTCATTCTTTTTACGACACATAACACCTAGAAAATTCTTAAACTCACAATTTTCCTATATATGTTCCTGTAGATGTCGGCTAGGCAACTACGTGGAGGTAGAAAGTCAGGAAAGTCAAGCGAACGCTTGGCCACACAAATTGCTAAACAAATGGCCGCAGTGCTTCCTGACATCGTGCTTCAAGTTCAACAAGCTCTCACCGCAAATCCCATCAACCCTCCCAACCAAGAAGACCAGAGCGTCGCCAACCCTCCTTCCAAAACCCCCAAGTGCACCTACAAACACTTCAAATCCTGCGATCCCCCAAAATATGAAGGGACCGAAGGTGTTACCGCCCTCCTTCACTGGTTTGAAGAAATGGAAAACACTTTCCTCAATTGCGATTGTCCCGAGGACCGTAAGGTACGTTACGCAACTGGAAGACTGTTTGGGGTAGCCCTTACCTGGTGGAACACGAAAAAGGGTAAGCGAGGAGTTGAAGATGCCATGGCCTTAACATGGGAAGAGTTAAGGGAACTCATGACAAGACGCTTCTGTCCAAGAAGCGAAATCAAAAAGCTGGAAAACGAATTCCACGCACAAAAGGAAGGAGACCACACTTCATATAATAAGAGATTTCTCGAGTTGAACCAGATGATCCCCAATTTGTTCACCCCCTTATACCGCTTAGTTGAACACTACATTCGAGGCCTCCCCTCGAAAATCCAAGATTCGGTTTTAAGCACTTCGCCTGCAACGCTTGAAGCCGCAATGGAGTTAGCTACAGAACTCACTGAAAATCGCATTCGAAACGGCAAGTTCAAAGATGAGAAGAAGAAAGCAACCATTGAGACCCCAACCCCAAACCACCCAGTCTCATCCTCGAAGTTTGCTGGTAAGAGGAAGCGAAATAGCAAAAATTTTGCTGTCACTCAAACCAACCCTCCTATCACTACTGCACCAATCACCCAAGTTGCTCCTCCGTTCGCACCATTCAAAAAGCCATACACTGGCCCACACCCAAAGTGCAACCGCTGTCAATACCATCACCCTCCTGAAAATCCCTGCCAACATTGCACAAGTTGTGGCCGTGAGGGTCACACCATCCAAACCTGCCGTACCCTTCAACGAATGAACCACAATCAACCTCCAACCCAAACCCAAAATCAGATAGTGTGCCAAGCCCAACAACCCTTACTTCTACCACCTGCACAACACGCAGCCAACCTTACTACCAACCCAACTACCCCATGATGCAACCCATGCGAGCCTGTTTCAATTGTGGGGACCCAAGCCACTTCAGGAACACTTGTCCACGCCTAGTGAACATCATCCATGCCCAAGCTCAAGCGAATCCGGTAAACCAAGCTAACCAAGCTCCTCCACCTGCCAGAGGAAAAGCTTTCAATATCAATGCCAACCAAGCCAGGGCTGACAACAACGTGGTCAACGGTACGTTCCTCATCAATGATAGTTATGCATCCATATTATTCGATACTGGTGCGGATAAGAGCTTTGTGTCCTTAGAATTCGAACCTATCCTCGACCAACCTCGTGTTAATCTCATTGAATCTCTAACGGTGGAAGTTGCTGACGGAAAACCCACTTCATTAAATTCTATTATACGCAATTGTACTTCACCCTGAACGATCACGATTTTCCAATTGACCTCATTCCTATGAAGTTGGGAAGTTTCGATGTTATAATCGGTATGGACTGGCTCAGCCAGCATCACGCTGAAGTGGTGTGCCACGAAAAATTATTCGCATTCCTCTTGCAGACGGTCAGGCACTACGTATTTTTGGGGAAACCCCTTCGAAAGGACTCAAATTAATGTCCTGCCTTCAAGCCCGAAGATATCTCCGCAAGAACTATGTCACATTCCTAACTCACGTCGTCAAGAAGGGAAACAAGGAGAGGAAACTCGAAGATATCCCAATTGTGAAGGAATTCCCACAAGTCTTTCTCGACGACATTTCAGGACTTCCTCCTGTGAGAGAAGTCGAATTTCGCATCGATCTTGTACCTGGCGCTACACCAGTCGCAAAATCTCCTTATAGGTTAGCCCCATCCGAAATGCAAGAGCTGGCCAGTCAACTGCAAGAGCTGACTGACAAAGGATTCATACGTCCTAGCTCATCGCCTTGGGGTGCACCTGTTCTTTTTGTGAAGAAGAAAGATGGAACGTTTCGCATGTGCATTGATTATAGAGAACTCAACAAGTTATCGGTTAAAAATCGCTATCCACTGCCTCGCATTGATGACCTCCTAGACCAACTTCAAGGTGCCACCTGCTTTTCAAAAATCGACCTTCGTTCTGGTTATCATCAGCTCAGAGTGCACGAAGAAGATATCCCAAAAACCGCCTTCCGGACTCGTTATGGTCATTACGAGTTCATGGTCATGCCTTTCGGTTTAACCAACGCCCCCGCTGTCTTCATGGATTTAATGAATAGGGTATGCAAACCCTACCTCGACCGTTTCGTCATAGTCTTCATCGACGACATCCTTATCTACTCCAAGTCTAAATCCGATCATGAGCGACACCTTCGACTCATCCTTACACTCTTAAGGACTGAAAAGCTTTACGTTAAGTTCTCAAAGTGCGAATTCTGGTTAGGAGAAGTACAATTCCTTGGACATGTCGTCAATGACAAGGGAATTCATGTCGATCCTTCAAAAATCAAGGCAGTACAGGAATGGCAAGCGCCACGTACCCCTACCGAAGTTAGGTCATTTCTTGGTTTGGCTGGTTACTATCGACGCTTCATTGCCAACTTTTCCCGTATTGCTGTACCACTCACGGCCTTGACTCATAAAGGAAAACCCTTCATATGGGGATCTAAGCAAGAGGAGGCCTTCCAAACTCTAAAGCAAAAACTTTGTGACGCGCCTATCCTCACACTCCCTGAGGGTTGCGATGACTTTGTGGTATATTGCGATGCATCAGGGTAAGGGCTAGGCTGTGTATTGATGCAAAGAGGAAAAGTGATAGCCTATGCCTCTAGGCAACTCAAGGTTCACGAGAAGAATTACACCACCCACGACCTGGAACTTGGAGCCGTTGTGTTCGCTCTCAAGATATGGAGACATTACCTCTACGGTACCAAGTGTGAAATATACACTGACCACAAGAGTCTCCAACATATCTTCAACCAGAAAGAGTTGAATATGAGGCAACGAAGATGGGTCGAACTTCTCAACGACTACGACTGTGAAATTCGGTATCATCCTGGCAAGGCAAACGTGGTGGCCGATGCGCTCAGTCGAAGAGGTTATGCGAACTCCATTCGTCTTCTATGTTCGCAAATCATAACCGACATCAAAGATCGAATCCGGGCAGCTCAATATGTTTCTGTAACAGAAAATGACGTACGCGATGAGCTGTCATGTGGAGCTGAACTCAAAATTGAAACCAAATCCGACGGTATTCTATACTATTTAAACCGCATATGGATTCCTGATCGCGATAACCTTCGTGATTTCCTCATGAATGAGGCGCACAAAACACGATACTCTGTACACCCAGGAGCCGACAAGATGTATCAAGACCTACGATACACCTACTGGTGGCCTGGCATGAAAAAGGATATCGCTGTTTTTGTTTCCAAGTGCCTTACATGTTCCAAATAAAAGCTGAACATCAAAGACCTTCAGGACTTTTAGTCCAACCCGAAATACCTGTATGGAAGTGAGAAAACATAACCATGGATTTCATTACCGGGTTACCTCGCACCTCCAGTGGGTATGACACCATATGGGTAATAATCGATCGTCTTACAAAGTCATCTCACTTCATTCCGATTCGCGAGGACTTCAAGAACGAGAAGTTAGCTCGTATCTACATCAGCGAGATCGTAAGCCGTCATGGTGTACCGTTAAGCATCATTTCAGACCGTGATGGCCGTTTCACTTCACGAACATGGCGAGCCGTACAAACCGCTTTGGGTACACGATTAGACCTCAGTACCGCTTTTCATCCTCAAACTGATGGTCAATCTGAACGCAACATCTAAACCCTGGAAGAAATGCTTCGAGCATGTGTCATAGACTTCAAAGGGAACTGGGACACTCACCTACCGTTAGTCGAGTTTTCGTGCAACAATAGCTATCATTCAAGTATCGGCAGGGCTCCTTCGAAGCTTTATATGGTCGTAAGTGCCGATCACCAGTATGTTGGCACGAAATTAGGGAAGCGCAAATCACCGGTCCAGAATTAATTCAAGAAACAACCGACAAGATCCTTCAAATTCGAAACAATCTTCTAGCGGCTCAAAGTCGTCAAAAGAGTTATGCTGACAAACGACGAAAACCTTTGGAGTTTGACATAGGTGATCAAGTACTTTTAAAAGTATCACCGTGGAAGGGAGTGGTTCGTTTTGGCCAGAAGGGCAAGCTAGCACCACGCTACGTAGGACCTTTCAAGATACTCGAGAGAGTAGGTCCTGTAGCATACAAGCTTGACCTACCAGAAGAGCTCAACAGAATTCATCCCACATTCCACGTATCAAACTTGAAAAAGTGCCTCGCCGATGAAAACCTCCATATTCCTCTAGAAGACATTCAAGTTGATGAATCGATGCACTTCGTTGAAAGACCCGTGGAAATCATGGATTTCGGAGAGAAGCGTTTAAGGCGAAGTCGTATTCCAATTGTCAGGGTACGTTGGGAGTCAAAGCGAGGACCCGAGTTTACTTGGGAACGTGAAGACTCAATGCGCGAAAAATACCCGCATCTTTTTCCGGTTACCACTACTGCTTAAATTTCGGGACGAAATTTCTAAAAGTAGGGGATACTGTAACATTCGTCGTAAAACGGGTTTCAAAACCCGCTTCGTTTAATAATCAAACATTCGGTTAAAGTTCGTGCGTATTTATTGTGCCGGTTATTTAAAATAATACATAATTAATAAATATTTTAGAGTTTAAAAACCATAATTAATAAATAATAATAATAAAATTAAATAATAAAACAGAATAGGGTAGCCGGGTCTCGAACCCGGGTCTCCCCGATTGTACACACACAGCCTTCACCACTACACTACACACACATTTGTGATTAAAACCGAAAACAATTAAGTTTATATTAAGACACGCATATCACCTGTTTGAATCGCGACTGTAACCGCCAACTTCAATCAAGCAATGTCTATTTTTAGAACGGAAACAGTTACGATTTTCGAAATCAAAATCGGATTAAAACTCCAAACCAGTCAAAATTGAAATCATCAACCCGTAATTCAAGATCCGAAATCAGAAAAACCGCCAATCATCTTCATCAAAGTCAATCAATGCTTTCGGTTATTTGTTCATGTATAACTGATCCTTTGATAAGTTTCAAATCGGTAATCATGTATAATGATTATAACCGATTTTGAAGTTAAAGACCGAGGGGTTACAATTGAGACCTTGGGTGATTATAAATACCAGTTAAACCATACCGTCGCCCAGTTGCTCCTCAAATTCAAACCTTTCTGCTCTCTCCAAACCTCGCCGGAATTGTCTGATAGTCGCCAGAAAATATCATCGGAAAACCGAAGCTTTACTTCTAATCGGTATAATTCTCAACTCTTTTTATAATCTATTATTCAGCATGTATTAATCTTAGTCAGTCAACCAGATTTTGTTTCAAACAATTTTCGGTCGAGTTATAAGTTATGTGTTTTTAAAGTGAAGAAGATGAAGTTTAAGATGTATACTAATATAATTAAAATCGGGTATTTAACCAGGTTAGACACACAGTCCAGCGGTGGACTGTGTGCAATTACAAAGCACACGCCCAGAGTTCGAATCGCACATGTTTCCGATTTTCTGAAATAAAGCCAACACTTTTTAAACTTATTCAGATCAATTCACAGTATATATATAAAAGGAATATAATCCAGTATTTAAGCAGATTAGACACACAGCCCAACTGGTTGGGCTGTGTGCACTCGAACCACAGATCCCGAGTTCGAGTCCGGGTTCTGTAATCAGTTTCGGCCATATTAAAACCTTTTTAATAAAAACTAAATAAAGTTAAAGCTAGTTAGTATATATATATATAATTAAAACAGAGAATATTTCGGGTTAGACACGTAGCTCAGTTGGTAGAGCTGCGTGCACGTATACGGGAGGTCACGGGTTCGAACCTCACTCGCCGCCTGAATTTCATGTTGTCCGACCGGTCAGACCCTGTCAGACCTGACAAGGTCAACACATTTTTTTAAAATTTTGTTTTCTCATTTTTACTTATTAAAGTTTAGAAATTATTTAAAAAAATAATTAAAAATAAGATTCCTAAGATTAAAAATTTGCAATAAACTCCTAAAAATAAATCTAACAATCTCACTAAGAGCACTAATTAAAAAATATTAATCTCAAATAAAATTATTTATCGAATTATTTCGTTATTATTTAGGTTAGTATTTCCCTCGTCGGTTGAATCCTAAAATTCGTGCGCATTCATCTTTATCAAGGAACGCACCCACTGTGAGTGAACCTCTACCAATTCCCCGTTTTAATCATGTTTTGGGGTGTATCATGTGTCGTACTATTCTTTTATTTTATTTAAACACTTTTGCATACATCATATCCGTGATCAAATGTGTGTTGATTGTTGTGTGAATTATAGGCATATTGAATTTATCATTTCAGTGCACGCATTTCATTAGGCCCATCAGTTCCCCGTGGGATACGGGTTGAGCATCAGGAGCCTCATTAGATCGGCTCCGTTTGATTGAGCCTTGATCTCAAATACATCATCATTCATGTCATATACTCATCCAAAGTGGTTTGTGATTGTTTACATATATATGTTTGCTCACATGTGATTAATGCACGAATTTTCTTTAATAAATAAAATAAGAAATTAGTTAAAATGTTTTATCAAGTTTCACTCACCAACTTTTGTTGACCCAAAATCTCCCCTGTTTTACACATGATACAGGAGATTCAGCCGAGACAGGAAACACTTAGGATGGCCTAGAAGAATAAACAAGTTTATGCTTTGGAATAAATATATAGTTTCATTTTCCTTGGTAATTGTATGGATTTTGTTTTTGGATATTAAAGTTTGTAATTTGAATTTAATAAATATGAAACATCTTAGTAAATATCATGAGCTTTGGTGATAACCCAATTATGCCCCGACTTTTATTCCGCTGCGGGTCGGGGTGTGACATCGCGCGTGTGGAGCGGTTACTGTTCCCCACACGCCCTTGCGGTTACTTGGGGAAACGTGACGGCCGTAAAAGTCGCTGCAGTCAAATCGTGCATTAATTGCGGTTAGTATATAAAGGGATCAACGATCCATTTGCTTCCTCACCCAATCTTGAGAGAAATTTGCGTTCAAAAATTTCGCCGACCCTCAAAGCTTTCTAGTTTTCCTTAAAGTTCAAGTTATGGCTATCGGTGCAAGCTCTGCTGAGATGTCGTCGTCAAATTTGCCACCGCTAAAGTGGTCGAAGAAAGATTTTGGTAATCTTGCCACCAACTTCCTCTTCGCTCCGTCCTGGAAAGCTTTTCTTCCGGAGGCGAATGCCACGGCGGCTGATGCGCCGTTCGGCTTCATTACATTATTCTACGATTATTTTGCCGAAGGGAACTTCCGGCTGCCGGTGACCCATTTCTTGCTGGAAATTCTTGATTTTTACAAGATTCATATTTCTCAGGTAGGCCCGATCGGAATGGTGAGGATCCGGCATTTCGAGTTCGTCTGCCGATCGATGCAGATCTTGCCGTCGGTCGAGAAGTTTAGAGTTTTCTACCAGCTGCACTGCTCGTTGGGTTTTTATTCGTTCCAACAGCGTGTGCAAGCCAAACGTTTGTTGCTAGTGCCGCCGAAGTCCTACCATGACTGGAAGCAGAAATTCTTCTTTATCAAGGCGGCGGTGATCCCGATGAAGATGACATTCCGGGGTAGTGATGAGATTGAGCTGGAGACCCTTCCCATACCTGCCGACGAGGTATGGTATCAAGATATTAAGGATGTGCCCAATATTGTTTTACCGGAGAAGGCCCTCATCGCTACCGGGATGAGTATTTTTTGGAAGAAGGAACTCCAAGAAAAACCGGTGTATACAGAAGATGGGACTGGTATGTAACCCTTTAACTTCTTAGCAATATCTTTCAATAGATGTGTGATGCAAAAAATGTTTGCTTTGTAGCTGCGCCTCTCTACTTGGTCTCTTTCAAGAGAGAGAAGGGAAAAATGGCCGACGTGCCTATTGCTGACGGTGAGGACACTTGGTTCTCACAAATCTTGGGGAACTTTGAGTTACCCAAGCAGGAGGATCTGGAGGCGCAACCATGTTCAGAGACTGGTAAATAAGTCTATACAAAGACTAAGTTGATATTGCAATATAACTTAATGGTGCAACCTTTACTTAATATGATTGATTATGCAGGTGATTTGCTGAACTTGGGCGTAGGCCCTGATTCAAAGAAGAAGAAGAAACCAATGCTGCTGCAGCTGCTGCGTCTCCCCCTTCCAACCCAGAGAAAAAAAACAAGCCACCAGCTGGTGCAAAAGCTGAGGGCAAGAAAGGTACATTTCCCGTATCTGACTCTTGGTGCAATTATGTGGTGGTGTTGGACTCACTGGAGGGTCTTGCGCCTGTAGGTTTGAAGAAACCGAAGCCAGAACCCGTTGACACCTCATCTCTTCCTGCTGCGAACCCAGATGATCCTTTGGAAATACCTTCAAGCCCGGAAGAGGCGTTGAAGCGTCCTAGGAAGAGGAAGGAGTTGGAGACTAAAATTCATGCGCCAACCAAGGTTGCGCGCCCGCGCATTGGTAAGAAGGGCAATCTGGATGCCTTTGCAAAGAAGTTCTCACCTGGTACGTCTAGTTTGTTGCGCATTTCTGTCATAAAAGTTGCGCATAATCTGATACTTGTTTTTTGTTGATATGCTTTGCAGAGAAAATGGTGAAGGCTGCGCCGGCCACCTCATCTGTTATATCATCGCCGCGCAGGCCTGAGAATGTTAAGGGAGATGCGGGGCAAGAAACTCCTGTTCCTGAAGCCGACCCCATCATCCCGGAACACATTGAGAAGGTGGCTCCAGAAGAAGAGCCCAAAAATTTTGATACTGAGAATCCTGCTGGCGAGCAGGTTAAAGATACGGCTACAGATGCTGGGGAGTCGTCGAGGTTGCTTTCTAAGGAAGCCGGACCTTCAACACAAGGCGAAGGCTTTGTGTTTGTTGAGGATTCGGAGGGGGAATCGCCCATTCGCCCAGAGGAGACGCCTGCGGATTACTATTATCGCTCTTATTCTGAGAGGCGAGCCTCTACGATTCATCAGCCTGTGTGGAAGGTTAAGCAGGGCGATGTTTTTACCGATTGACACTCCTGTAGGGAGTGGTATAAGGGCATCTTCCCGCCGGCGGAGGTGAAGCGCCATGAGGAAAAAGACCATGAAGCCACTTACGAGTCATATCTGCGAGTCTGCCCTTGCCTCGTCCACCATAAATAGAATTGTGCGCGAATGGCGCAGTATGAACAAAGGAGTGGGACGAGGTTGAGCTTGAGAAAGTGAGGGCTAAGCTTGAGAAGGAGAATACATTGAAGATGCTTGTTGATTTTGAGGCGGAAAAGGCCCAATTTGAGAAGGAAAAGAAGACTAAAGAATGGCCTGCGTTGTCTTGGAAGCGCAAGTGTGAGGCGTCTGCTGCGCAATATGCGGACGAGCGCAAGCGCTTTGTGGAGGCTTGCGAGCGTGATAATAAAGAAAAAATTTATCTGTGCAACGAGATTGAGAAACTCAAAAAAGAGAAAGCTGATGCAATTGCGGCAGCAGAAGAAGCGCGCTCACACCGAGAAAGAAGCGAGCAAAATGAGGTATCAACCAAAATGACTCTCCTTCTTAAGAATAAAGAAATTGATGATCTAACTGCTATGCTTTTTGACCAGGAGCGGTTGCAAGCTGAGGTTGACAGTTTGAAAAAAGATGTCAACCTGCACCGAACAGAGAAAACCGAGTTGATCCGCCGTTTGACTGAAGGTGATCAAAAACTTAACGACACGGAGGTCGCTCGTGCTACTGCAGAAAGCTTGACTGAATCCCTCATGAACCAGCTTACCTGGTTGCACGAGTATGGGATTGTGGGGGTAATATTCACTTTTCTTTATTCGTCTGGTTTGATTGTCGCAACATATACTGATTGTATTTATGTACAGATCGCAAATGCCATCCTTAACTCTACGGAGTTGGATGAGAGAGTGGCATAATTAATGGTGGCAGCGCGCAATGATGGGCACGCCGAGGGCTATAGAGAATGTACTTTGCACGTGGCCCATGCGCTGAAGATTGAATGGGTACCAGCCGTGCTGCCACGCATGGGCTAAATACTGCCACCATTTATTCTGCTGCCAAGGAAAAATATGACCAATTGCAAATTCCGATTATGGACCTTGTGGACGCCGCGCTGCAGCAAGACGACTTTGTTGATAAGCTAAAGGAGATTTTTTTCTTCAGCAGAGAAGCAGGCGGGAACCAAGTCCATAGAATAGGAAATTTGTAATTTTTACTGTATGATAACTTGTAACGTTGCGCTTTTGCGCAAGTATCGTGAATATAATATATTTCAGTTTTACAATGTTTGCATGGAAACAATTACTTGTTTAGGATAGACAAATGAACAATTTCTTTTCTCATGTGTGAGCGTAAGTATTAAATTAGCTTGTGGCTCATGAGTTTATGTTTTTGTTTATCCAAGGAATTGCATGCATTTTGTAAATGAACATATATAAGACTGTAAGTAGTGACAAAGTATTTTATTCATACTGACAAAGCGCGAGGCTATGGTTGCCACTAAGATTACATAACAAAATTAAGTAAGCAGTCTCGTTACGCAACGCTCAGAAGTTGCTTAGAGGACTGAGATTACATATAACATCGGCGCAATTGCTGGGCGTTCCAGGTTCGGGGAACGCTGGATCCGTCCATACGCTTCAGAGTGTATGCGCCTTTTCCCAATACTTCATTTATGGACCTTCCCATCGCGGGGCTAACTTCCCCGGGTTTTCGGCATTTGATGCTTCATTATCGCGAAGAACAAAGTCACCAGGCAAAAAAGAACAGATGCGCACCCTTTTGTTGTAATACTTTTCAAGCTGGGACTTGTATTTAGCTTCACGAATCGCTGCATTTTCTCGGCGCTCTTCCACTAAGTCTAGGTCGATGTGCCGTTGTTCTTCGTTATCTTGTTTTTTCCAAAGCTAGCATTCTTGGAGATGGTAACCCAATTTCGGCAGGAATCACACCTTCCGTGCCATATACAAGGCTAAAAGGAGTTTCTCCAGTGCTAGTCTTGGGCATAGTTCGGTGTGCCCACAAGATGCTAGCCAATTCGTCAACCCACCCCCACCGTGCCGTGCCAAGGCGGGCCTTGATACCGTCGACCAATTGTTTGTTTATGCTTTCAACTTGACCATTTGCTTGTGGGTGCGCAACAGAAGCGAAAACATGCTGGATTCCCATTTCGGTCATCCATGTTTGCAGCTCTTGAGCCGTTAAATTTGGACCGTTGTCTGTAATAATGCGCATGGGCAGACCAAAACGGCAAATAATATATTCCCAGATGAATTTGCGAATTACCATCGTTGTTGTAGAAGCTAAAGGTTTGGCTTCAACCCATTTAGTGAAGTAATCGACTGCAACGATGATAAACTTTACTGCGCCGGACGCATCTGGAAATGGTCCTACTAAATCAATGGCCCATTGTTGAAATGGCCAAGCTGTTGTGACGGGTACCAAAGGATTCTTTGGGCGCAATGTTTTAGGGGCATGCCTTTGGCAGGACATACACTTGCACAAGATCTTTACAGCGTCAATGTACATTCCGGGCCAATAGTACCCTGCGCTTTTTACTTTGGCTACAACCATGCGCGGCCCAGAATGTATGCCACATAGTCCCTCATGAATCTCCATGATCAGGTAAGAGCGTCGGTACAGGATACCGTCAATCATTTCATAATTGAGGGCTTTACATCGTAACTGTCGTGCATGCGCTCTATCTTCTGGTAAGGAACCATGCAACAGATACATCATTATTGGCGACATCCATGATGGATCTCCTCTTTCAACCATTGTCACTTGCCTGAGAGGGACAGATGGATTCCTTAAAACCTCGATGCGAACTTCTTTTGCTAAATGCTTGAAGCTAGTTGCAGCAAGTTTACTTAGAGCGTCAGCATGTTTGTTTTCGCTTCGCTTGACGTGTGTGATTTTAAATTGTTGGAACTGTGCTATAAGAGCCTTGGCTTGCGCCAAGTACAGAGCCATGATATCTCCCTTTGCATCGTATATTCCAACTACTTGCTCAGCAACTAATAATGAATCAACATGGGCTTCTAAATTTGTTGTGCCCATTTTGATAGCGAGGTGTAAGCCTGCTAGCAAAGCTTCATATTCGGCCTCGTTGTTGGTGCTTTTAAAATCCAACCGAATTGCATATGTGAATTCTGCTCCTTCTGGACTCATTAATCGAAGACCTGCTCCAGCCCCATCACTGTTTGATGCGCCATCTGTAAACAATGTCCATGCTCTGTTGTCGATGACTGGGACTGGGTTTTGGATTGATTGGCATTCTTCAAGCTTATAGTAGGAATTTCAGCGATGAAATTCTGCCAAAACTTGGCCTTTGATAGCTGGTCTAGGTTTATAACAGATGTTATAACCTCCCAATTCTATTGCCCATTTCGCAAGTCGCCCAGAAACGTCTGGCTTGGCCAGGACTTGGCCAACGTGAAAGTTTGTTAAAACTGTAATAACATGTCCAGAAAAGTATCTTCGGAGCTTGGCGAAGCATGGACCAATGCTAAAACTATTTTTTCCATGATTGAATACGTTGTCTCTGGATCGTTCAACATCTTGCTGATATAATAAATTGGAGACTGGACCCCTTCGCATTCTACCAGCAAGACAGCACCTACTGCTACCTCAGATTCAACAAGATATAAGACCATGGGTTCTTTTTCTCGAGGAGCATTAAGTGTGGGAAGTTGAACTAAACAATCTTTCATCTGCTGGAAAGCTTGATCAGCTTCAGGAGTCCATGTGAACTCTTTGCTCTTTGTACAATTGCGCAAGGTTCGAATGAATGGGTAAGACTTTGCAGCATGATTGGCAAGGAAGCGATTTAGCGCAGCTAACCTTCCAGCCAAACATTGCATCTCTTTGATGGTAGTAGTAGAAGACATTTTTTGTATTGCATCGACCTTTTCGGGATTAACTTTGAAACCGTTTTTGGTGACGATGAAACCCAAAAATTTGCCCTCCTCCATGCCGAAGGAGCATTTGTGGGATTAAGCTTTAGATTTACCTCGCGTAGAGAATCAAAAGTTCTTTGGATGTTGTCTAGCATAGTGTCTTCTGAATTACTCATAATGACCAAATCATCCATGTAGACTTCCACAGTTTTCCCAATGTCATCTCCAAACACTGTATCCATCAATCTTTGATAAGTAGCTCCCGCATTGCGGAGACCAAAAGGTATCTTGGTATAACAAAAAATGCCCTTCTCCGTGCGAAAAGCAGTTTTATCCCCGTCTTCTTTTTTCATCAAGATTTGATGATAACCTTTGTAACAATCTAGGAAACATTTCCAGCGAAAGGAAGCTAATGAGTCAACCTTTTTGTCAATCTCAGGAAGAGAATAACAATCTTTCGGACATGCCTTGTTTAGATCTTTAAAATCTACGCACATCCGCCATCCGCCATTATGTTTCTTTACCATGACTGGGTTTGCCACCCAGGTCTGGTATTTGACTTCGCGCAGAATACCAGCATTTAATAACTCGGTGACTTGTTCGTTCATTGTCGCTGTCTTTTCTGACCCGAGGCTGCGCTTTTTCTGCGCAACTGGTTCTGCTGATGGAAATACATTCAGGCAATGTTCCGCAACGTCGCGCGGGACACCAACCATGTCGGCAGGTGTCCAGGCAAAAATGTCTTTGTTGCAAAACAACAGTAATTTAAGCTTTGCGCGGATTTCAGTACTGACTGCAGGTCCTAATAGGATTGTCTACTCAGGGTACTTATTGTTGAGCATCCACTTTTCTGGTTCATTGCTTGGTAACGTCTTGCTAGCCTTCATAACTGGTTCTTCAATTGACATGATTTCTTTCCGTGCATAAAGTATAGCTACGCCATTAGGTGTCGGGAAACCACAAGCAGCATGCGGAGCGGAAGTAATCATACTAAAATCACGTTGTGCTCGGCGTCCCAATATTACATCGTGACGGGAATTTGCCGGCATCACCATGAAGTTGACGTTACTCGTTCGAGAGCATTTTCCATCAGATAAAATGACAGGAAAGAGGATTTGTCCTAGAGGAAAGACAGCCTCATTGCAGAACCCAGTTAATGGAAAATCAACTGGTTCCAAGCGTGCCTTATCCTCAGGATCTAGTTGCTTAAAACACTGCTCATACATGATATCCATGGAACTACCTGGATCTATAGACATATAGTCTGTTTAGTAATGCCCAAAGATACCAATGATGACTACTGGCCGGTCTTCTTGAGGACCTCCTGGAATGATAGGAAAAATGACTTGCTGTTCGCGCCAAGTGTTGTTTTGAAAATGTTGATGGCTACGCTTGCGTGATGATCCACCTTGAATCATGGAAACATGCTGTTTCATTTTCTTGTGCTAGGTCCTTCGTTGTCGCGCGTAATCTGCTTAATCTCTTTGCGCACGTTCTGGACTAGATGTGTAAGCTTCCCACTCTTTAACGCTTTCTCAATCTCCGTGCGCAGACTGATGCAATTATCTGTGTTGTGGCGGTGTCTCTATGATAGTCACAGAGCACATTTGGGTCTTGCCTTTTTTATTTTTCATTCGTTGCGGCTGTTTAAACTGATAATTCTAAGTGCTGAGAACCTCAGCCGGAGATTTCGTTAAGGGAGTCTACTGACGTTCCCTATTCTCCTGTTTAATCGCTTTTTGAGTTGTTATCTTGTTGATTGTTGCCCGCGCATGGTGAATACGGAGAAAACGAATTCTGACTTGACTCTTTCCAGTTTCTTTTATACTTGCGACTACCTCTACTCAGGTCTTGCGGATGATTCTGAGGTAGAGGTGGCCGGTTAGAACTTAAGTTGCGCTCAGTCTGGGCGTGAATCTTGGCTACCGCCATGAGTTTATCCCAGTTTTTTGGAAGGCCAGTTGTACCGGACAACACTTTAATCATTTCGTCGCACCTTACCGCATACTTGAACTGCGCACGTATAAGATCTTCATGGACATCTCCAATCTCCAACACCTCTTTATTGTAACGTGTTATAAAATCTTCGAGGCTTTCATCGTCCCTCCGCCAGATGTTCATTACATCTGAGGAGTCGCGCACGTATCGCCTTTGCTGACTAAAGTGTGTAAGAAATTTTTCTTTCAAGTCATTCCAAGAGGAAAGTTTACCTGCCGGCAAATTACAAAACCAAAGGCGCGCAACGCCAGTGAGGGTTTGTATAAATAAGTGACACCACATTGGCAGTGTCCAGCACCCAAGTAACCCTGAGCCTGTAAAGAGGCGCATGTGATCATCGGGGTCGGTCAAACCATTAAACTTTCCAACGTCGGATGGTAATTTCGCTCGCTCCAACGGAGCCAGTGCTATTTCTCTGGTAAACTTTGATTGTTCAGCTGCTTCGGTTGGGCGATACACTAAATTGTAATTATGCTCAGCTTCCGGATTGTATATTGCGCGTACTTTTGGCTTCTAACTAGCATGATCTGCAGATATTCGATTAAAAATACTTGCACTATCCCCTTCCTCATATGTTCTATCAAGCTCGTCGTGTTGGGTGTCCCGTTTCTGTGAAGATCGCGGGCCCAAACGAGAGTGGACAGATGCACGACGCTGAACGTTCTCTTCTTGCCTTCTATTACCAGAATGAACAAGAACATTCCTGGTTTTAGAATGCATTTCTGTTTCATCTTCAGGCATGCGTGAAGGGGAACGAGCATGACCTTGAGTATTATAACTCATTACTCGAGGTGTCCGGCGAAGCACGGACCTGAGGAGCGCTAACCGGAGCTTGAAAAGCTGGAGTTCCAGTTTGGGAACATAACTGAGCATACATAGCGTTTAGAGTCGCTTGAGATTTGATTAACCACGATAATGGAGTCTCTCCAGGTGGTAAAATCGACGTAACATCAACCTGAGGAGCCGCCGGCGTTACAGGAATACTCACATGATTAGGATCATACTGAGCATTAGCTTCGCCGGAAGAATCCTCAACTATTTGACCGTCGACCTGAGGTCCGACAACAACGCGTCGAATCCCTGATCGAGGACCTTGAAATGATGATCCGTCAGCGATGACGCTGCAGATCCAAGTGAAACGAAACGAAAGGTGAGAGAATCGAAATCGGTGGGCGCCAATGAAGAAACCCTAGATCAACTAGACCAGAATAAAGTAGATCTATGGAATGGGCTCTACATAAAAGGGTTAACCCTCTGTTTGGTTTCACGATGGATGCTGAATGGAACAATACTCCGGCTGATCCTGCAAAACCGAACACCGTTAGCTCGCCACGGGGAGAAGGGGTTTCTCTCCGTGACCACCCTCCGGTGTGAGAATAAGTACAGGTAGTCGGAAGAAAGTATTGTAAGTGAGAGAGTAGTTCAGTGTGAATACCTTTCCTTGAACTCCAAGTTACTTATTTATAGCCGGTGTTTGGCGCCAAAAAGAGAGATTGTTAATGTTAACGGAATCTTTCGTTATTCCATTAGCGTTTGTTGGCAATCTGTTAATGCACACGATCGTGAACTCATCAGCGGTTAGGGAGGCGCCACGTGTCAACATGAGATCACTACATCTTATGAATGTGATCATGCCATCACGGTGATCTTCCTCAGCCGTCATGCTGCCATGTGGCAATTGGTTATAACCGAAAAGATGCTTGCACGATTGGGTGTTAATGGCTTCTAGAAGGTTTCACAGCTGTTATCCATCTATCATTCACCACGTATACATTCTGTTACAACAGAAAAGATTCCCCTTGCTTCTACACCAAGTTAAGGATTTTGCTAAGGGAGAGTTTCAGGATTTACTGTTTCCTTGTGCAAGAAGCGCAAGTTAGTTAACTGATCTTCCTTCTTTTCCTTACTGCTTGGCGCAACGTTTGGTGGATGCTTGCTTTGATATAAATATTTGCGCAAGGTTTGCGCATGGAGCATTATCAAGCAAGAATGTTCAAGGTTAACTTTGAACCTTGCGGGAGCCCGCGCAAGGTAGTTAAATGAAGCATTTATCGAACAAGAATGTTCAAGATTAACTTTGAACCTTGCGCGAGCCCGCGCAAGGTAGTTAAATGAAGCATTATTAGACAAGAATATTCAAGATTAACTTTGAACCTTGCGCGAGCCCGCGCAAGGTAGTTAAATGAAGTATTTATCGGACAAGAATGTTCAAGATTAACTTTGAACCTTGCGCGAGCCCGCGCAAGGTAGTTAAATGAAGCATTATCAAACAGGAATGTTCAACCTTAACTTTGAACCTTGTGTGAGCCTGCACAAGGTAGTTAAATGAAGCATCTATCCAAAGAGAGTGTTCAAGATTATCTTTGAACCTTGCGCGAGCCCGCGCAAGGTAGTTAAATGAAGCTTTCCTCTCTTGGATATTTGGCATAAAGTTCTAATAAATCTTATTTTGGTAAAGAAGTCTGCGCACAGTTTCTTTAGAAGTTATTAATGGGTATGGTTTCCTTGATTGGCGCAAGGTTTTTGGGACCATACCCCTTCAAACTAATCATGTGCTGATCCTGCTCATTACTTATAGTTGAGCTCGCGTGATAGACCCGTATGTTATCGTGACACAATGAAAACCCTTTTTTGTTATTTTTTCATAATTCCGAAAACATTTTTGTTATGTTTTACACTTTGTTTTCATGTGTGAGCCTTGGTGATTGTAGACCAAACTTTAATAAAAAAGTTTTTCCCCGGTTCACTACAATCAGAGCTCTATACCAACCTGTCACACCCTGGTCGTAGCGGAAGCGCAAGTGTGTGACTATTAGGTAATCATTGCATCCAATTTAGCAAACGATTATAATTTAACAACGATGCCATACTAATAATAAGTTTACAATCATACAGAAGTGATTTCATAGTTTAACTATTTTCAACTGATCATCATAAACATAATTCAACATATATTACTTCAAAATAAGATATTGCTTTCATCGTTACTGGGTAATGAGGTTTTGACTTCTATATACCCATACGAAGTTGGGATATAAAAGGCAAACCCTCCAAAGATGGCACATCGTTGTCTTGACATTTTCCCATAACTTGAATCACATCACCAGCTCATGTCTTGCGTCCTGAAATACATGTATTTTAAAAGTCAACATAAAGTTGGCGAGTTCATGTAGTTAATGTTTTCGTATAAAAATGTCATTCTTGAACTCCAGTAATGAAATCCGAGTATGTTATTAGCATTTATGAGTTTTAAGGATCTATCAGTGTGTCGCGAGCACCCTGACATATATGTGCCATAAGTAAGTAACCAAACCAAGACACCTTTGACATCATTGGGATCACAAAAGCACTCCGAAGGGTATACCAACCAGGAGTGGAGCGCATCTCAAACTCAATAGATCTACTTCTTTTGCACCTTGGTCACTATGTGATTAATGGTTACTATTGTCATCATCCTACTTACGCACAAATGATCGTGTTATCAACTAAACCCATAGCTAACATACTATTTGTTATGACATGTATTTCCCCTCGATATTTTTAAAACAAAACTTTGAAATAATTTAAAGGAGGGACATGAACTCACAGTTTTGCGTTCCGTACGTCGTACTACTCACAGTCGGTGTCCGTACACATGTGTAACCTACATGTGTATTGAGTTTATTAGACATCTAGGTCTCGACGTACCTTGTACCAGATGTTCATCTTGAAGTCTTGTTATGTATTTCTTTGTTACGATAGAACAACTTTTAGTGTTATCATAGTGTTGGTAGTTTGTTTTTTCGATTAATATTGTTATATATATTTCTCAATATATATATATATATATATATATATTATTAGTTGTTGTTCTTAGATCTGTGTGAACTGGGCCTTGCCCTTCACATGCCCTATGCCTTGCACGCGTGTCATTGGGGCTTGCCCATGTCATCTATGTCATTGTGCCTAGCCCATGTTTTCATGTCATTGGCCTAGCCCATGTCTTTATGTCATTGGGCCTAGCTCATGTAATTTATGTCATTGGGCCTAGCCCAATATGTGTTTTATGTCATTGGCCTAGCTGTCTTATGTATTGGCCTAGCCCATGTCTTTATGTCTTGGGCCTATGCCCATGTATTTATGTCTTGGGCCTAGCCCATGATTATGTCTTGGGCCCAGCCCATGTTTTATGTGCTTTTGGGCTTTGTCCTTATATTTTATACATTTGGGCCTTGACCATGTCTTTTATAAATTGGGCCTAGCCCAAATTCATTTACAAGAGCCCATTTCTTATAAATCTAATACTTATAAATTTTTACTAAGTAAAGAGTGTAAGTATATATTTTATACTTCTAATAAATCACTTTGTAAATTCTTTTATATTTTAACTTTCCGGGTTTTGATATCGATAACATATATTTATGTTATGTGTCTAAATATATATTTTAGACTTGTCGTCGTCGTTTATTACATGCTTTTTCTTGTCGACAATCGCCCGTCGTCGTAATAATCTTTGTGTCGGCGATTTATTCGTTGGTCGGCGACGCGACGGTGTAATTGTGAAGTCCGCCCATTGTCCGCATTGCTTCGTTTGTCCGATTATTGTTTCGACGTATTTTAAGAATGCATTTGTTTGAGTCAGCAACACTTGGTATTATTTTCAAGTGTTTGTAGTATTTTGTATATAGTTAGGTATTTTTTTATGGTGAATACCCTAAGCTTCTAGATACTTACACATACAATACACATGTATTTATACAAAATTCTTGGTGACAAAATATGTATACATATTTTTATTTCCACAAGTAGCTATATATATATTTATAAGGATTACTTATTTTTACTTGTAAATATATATATACTTGTTGAACACTTGAGTGTTTAGGGTTTAACCATTGTCATTAAAACTTACTTAATGACGATTTAAGTTACTAATCGCGTTTAGTCCCGCTAATCATCCCGTTAATCATATCTTAATCGCGATTAGATTTTTAGAAAATTTCGCCATAGTTTCCCCTAAACTAAAGCGTTTTCCACATTTTTAAAACGTATTTAAACCATGTTTAAACTCATAATCAAGATCAACAATTTATTTCAAGCTTTCATATTATTTGTTTACCACTTATGTGTATCATCATCCATGATATTTTTGTAGTTAAAATCTTATTAAAAACATATTGAGACTTCGACATTTATTAGCATTTTTAAACCATTATTTTTGTTACATCCTTAGATCAAGCCCATTACTTTAAACCTCTTGATTACTACACTTTTTAAGATGGTTACATCTTAAATCATAATGTTTATTTCTTATAAAAATTACTCATATGTAGTAAAATTATTTTTAGGTTGTAGTAATCTTCATGGATGATGTAGTTGATGATCTTATTTAGATTTAAACATTATCATTTTTAAATCCTCATTTTCATACTTGTTCATACAAGATCATCTAACTTTTACACCTTACTTTGACATAAACAACACCATCATGCTAACTAGTTAACATATAAACACATGATCAACACAAAATAAACAATATCTAGTGTTATTATTAAGGTGTGAGTTAGGGTTTTTAGGTTATCTTTTCTTCATTTTCAAGATGATCAACTTGTACTTTATGAAACTAGACATGATAATAAGCTAGAATATGAAGAGATTTGCATTACAATGGGAGCACAAGTTAGTGATGATCTAAGAAAGAAAATGAAGCTCCAAGATAGCCCTAATGGTCCTCCACCTTTGTTAGCATCTTGAGTGGTCTTGATAGGGTTTTAAAGTGAGTAAAATGAGGTGGTTTAATGGTGGTGTTGTGGTGGTGATGGTAGCCGTGGGTGTGAGGGGAAAGAAAGGCAAATGGTTTCAATTTCAAGTGATAAGAATGATGGAAAATCTAGTGTAGGTGATGATATATATTTTGCCATCTTTCAAGTCACAACACAAATCATACACCATGCCTCAAATCTAACATTTTCAACAAGATTAAAGTGGGTGTGGGACCCACTTGAAACCGTCAACATGAAGGGGGGCCAAAGTGTAAAAAAATTTATAACTCATGTTATTTTATGGTAATTAATCCACTTGATCATTTAATATAAGTTTCGGATGACGAAAATGTCGTTAGTTCGTTCTTCGACACAATATTCGCTAATAAACGAACTTTATTATTTTGTACCGGAAGCCGTTGTTTTTTACCACCACAATTGTCATGGCGTTTATTTAGTGCACTTCCGATCTAAAAATATGCATAACTAGTTCGCTAGACGGGTATATGTTGAGTTAGGATGGCCAAAATACCTTTCGTTCGATCGTTCGCTCGATATCGCATAATCCTACGTCGAACTTTTCCGGAAGTTGTGTTTCCGTGACCTCAAGATAGTTGAATGGATTCCGAGTCCCAAATGAGGCTTAACTAATTCGCTAGATGCATGAATGAGGCTATCGGGCACTAAGATGTTCGTCGTTTCGACAAACGGTCGCCTTCCGGTCGAATTGTGCACTGTTTGTCGAATGACCGGAAACGATGTCTTTTGTGCATTTTTACTATTATTATATTGTTTTAGGATGTTCAATATTGTTTTGTTATTATTCTGACATCCGGGATCCACCGAATTAGTATTGCGGAAAAAATGACATTTGTCGCCTTTTTGGTCGAAACGGACAATTTTGCAATTTAGGCGTTGTACCAGAAAGTTGTATATTTTTCTAATAGGTGATCTCATATCAATGTTTTCATTTATATATAGACTCATTTATGGCATTAGCATGCCGTTATTCGCTGTTCTGATTTGTTTTAGCGGTTTTGTCGACACAAATAGTGTCACCGCAAATAGTGCGCCCAACACTTTCTACCAACACTTTTAGGGAATTGTTTGGTTTTTTCCGCATCGTAACAGAAACCAGTAAGTGTTATGATCTGATTTATTTGCCCTAATCCTTAGGATACGATATACGACTCAGTTACAAAATTAAATTACAATAATATGCATGAGATTATAAAATAAAAATAGTGATTACATTGTGGAATTACCGGTTATTTGCCATTTGTCACATGGCACGTCGTGCCACCGTTCCTCTTCCTTCCCTCCTTCATACATGCTTTATGTTAGTTTTTGTACCTAAAGTGTACTTCTTCCTAATTTTAAGGTTAATGAATAATTATATTTAGATTGTTATATTACATTCAAAGCAACATAAACTTTTACATATATCATACCAAGCTATACCTAATAAATATATTACTGGTTGTACATGGATTTCTCAACTATTTTTTATTAATATTTATTTTATGAATATTTCATTTATTTAATATATTTTTCTCAACTATTTACTTTATTTTTCTTCTCATTAACAACTATTTAATATTTCATTTATTTAGTCCCGTGTAATGCAAAATATTTCTAACTTAGTCAAATTATATAAGGATTCAACTTCATCTCTGAATTAATGAAATATATATTTTACATGTGTATAATGTGGTAAAATATAATATAATATCATATTATTTTTATGTTTTATTGGTGTAATATTATTTGGTTATCAAGTCAAGTCATGTCATATTATATCATATCATATTATATTAAATCGTATATCATAACATATATTGTATTGTATTATATTATATTTATTTCGCTAAATAAAATTATCTAATACATACCGTAATATTGAATTACACTATTGGACTTTTAATCTACCATTCTATATATATATATATTTCTATACTTAGTTCATAATCTAAAAACATTCAAAGAAACAAGTTACTACTAAATATATAATTTACGTGAGAGGTTTTAAGAAATAGCATTCTTATCGATTTCTTAACATCTTCTCTATACTAGTAACTAGAGGGAAATATGACTTTTTTAAGGTACCCAAATCAAATTTTGGCACTTATGACCATCATGGTCATAATATTTAAAATACCTAAGCTGTATTTTTTACTTTAAATTTCTGCACCTTTGGTTACATTCAAAAACTATATTATCAAAATTCAATTCAAATATATACAAATATATATAATGATAAATATATATAATGATAAAATACACCAAAATGATGTAATGATAAGGTTATTTTTAAATAATTTCTTTATATCTACAATAACTAAACATCAAAATCAAAACACTCCGGTATAAAAAAAGTATTTAAAGATTTATGTTTTTTTTTTCTTTTTACATTTATTACTTATTGAGCATGTATATAACATGTTTACAAAAAAAAACCATAAAATGTTATACAAAAAAATTATATACAATTGTAATTTACAAACCTATTTTCTTATATTTCCATCTCGTGAATTAATAATAGAGGTAAGATCAAATAAAAAGTTTATTTTGCTTAAATGAGATGGAAATATAGGAAAAAGAGTAGTGTAAGCATATCTTGGAAAAATTCTATTTATTAACTTTCTATGTCCACATGCAAAGCTCATACGAATTTCATCCCAATTTTTAAACGTTCATAACTTTTTTATACGGCATTATTTTTTCATAAAAAATTTACCGTAAAATCGAGCTTCTTTTTATCATTAATTTGAGTACTATATTGCTATATAAAATATGAACGACTAAAAAAACCCATAAAAATGTGTTGTATTTCTATGTTGTATAATATTTTTTATGTTGGATTTTTATACTACATTTTTGTGCTAAATTTCTTGTGTCGATTTTTTTTGTCTTAATATTATTTTTCTAAATTTTTTGTGCTGAATTTTTGTGTGCTATATTTTTTTACTAGATTTTTTATGTTATATTTTTTACCGGACTTTTTTTTTGTATTTTTAGAAAAAAAAGGGTGGCACATATTATTTTCACATTCCTACTTATAAGGACCAAAATGTTTAGTACCAAAATGTCTTTCCTTCCTACTTATAAGAAGTGACACATGTCATCATCACAAATCTTTCTTAGGCTATTTAGGCAAAATCCACTTTTTAGTAGACCTTCCCGTTTATATATTTATATACTATATAAATCACATGAAGGGTAATACTGTTAGACAACTGTCTAACAACCCCTCATTAGTCGATTCTTTTTGTATTTAACTTTCAAACCTTCAGTTTTGCTAATATACGTGTTTAGCCCTCTGTCTTTTTAGTTTTCTTTTTATTTGTTAACGTTGTTTATATGCGTGTTTAGTCCTTTTGCTTTAGTTGGTTATGTACATGTTTATTCCCTCTACTTTTATTCTTTTAAGGAATTGATTGTCGCTTTTTGCATTTTACTTTTAAATCTTCAACTTCGCTAATATACGTGTTTAGCCCCTCTGTTTTAGAAAAAAAAATATTATTTTCATTGGTTAACTTTGTTTATATGCGTGTTTAGTCCTTCTGCTTTAACTTTGGTAGTGTACATTTTTAGTCCCTCTACTTTTAAGTATTTCATCTTTTAGCCTTTCCCACTTGTTGTCGTAATGAATCAACTCGGTGGAATAGTGACCGTTAGCTATTGGTGGACACCGCTACTACTCTTGGACTTTAATAAAGTTAAATTATAATTCATAAACTTTGTTAACAACAAAAATAGTTGACACACGTATTTTTATCTATATCTCGATATTTTTATTGAGATCGTATTAAGAGTAGTATGTACAAGTAACCGAAACATAGACCTGCATGTTAATTAGACTAAGAAATATTCTGTTTACCGTCCCGCAACGCGGGCCGGGCATTCTCTACATATACATTTAGGAGTTGAGGGAATAGTGTCAGGCAGCTTGTCTGGCACTTCACTATTGGACTAACCAATTTATAATTTAATTCTCAGTTTAAAATTAGGTTTCGCCCTTCATTTAAAATTACATTTTTGCCCCCAGATTAAAATAAAAAAAGTTTTTGCCACAAGCTCAAAATTACGATTTTGCCCTGAGTTCAAAATTATGATTTTGCCTTCATCTGAAAATTACGTTTTTGTCCCCAAATCAAAATAAAAATATGTTTTTCTCCTAGCTCAAAATTATGATTTTGCCCTCAATTCAAAGTTTTTTTGCCCCCGGTTCAAATAAAATTATTATTTTGCTCCTAACTTAAAATTACGATTTTGCCCTCTGTTTAAAATAATAAATTTGTCCCATTTCAAAAACTACGATTTCTCCCCCAGGTAAAAATTGTGATCTTGCCATCGTTTTACTTTTTTTTGTTTTTTGTTTTTTGCAAAACTTTTATTTTTCTCTACATATACATTTAGGAGTTGAGGGAATAGTGTCATGCAGCTTGCCTGGCACTTCAAAATTGGACAAACCAATTTATAATTTAATTCTCAATTTAAAATTAGGTTTGCCCTTAATTTAAAATTACGTTTTTGCTCCCAGTTTAAAATAAAAATAAGTTTTTGCCACAAGCTCAAAGTTATGATTTTGCCATCAGTTCAAAATTATGATTTTGCCCTCAGCTAAAAGTTACGTTTTTGTCCCCAAATCAAAATAAAAATATGTTTTTCTCCTAGATCAAAATTATGATTTTGCCCTCAATTCAAAGTTTGATTTTGCCCCTGGTTCAAAATAAAATTATTATTTTGCTCCTAACTTAAAATTACGATTTTGCCCTCTGTTCAAAATAATGAATTTGTCCCCATTTCAAAAACTACGATTTCTCCCCCAGTTAAAAATTGTGATCTTGCCATTGTTTTACTTTTTTTTGTTTTTGCAAAACTATAGTAGTGTTTTATTTTTCTTGGTTCACTCAATGTAACTTTTATTGTGTCAAGGAGTTGTCTAACACTCACTCATTGGTCCTGACAAATTAGTATTTTACCCAAGCTCAAAATTACTGACCTGTCATCGTTTTAGTTTTTTAGCAAAACCATGGTAGCGTTTTGGTTTAATTGGTTGTCTCGATGTATTTTTTTTAGATCATGTTATAAGTAGTATGTACATGTAACCTAAATACATGCATACGTGTTATGAAACTAATAAATATTCGATTTAACGCCCTGCAACGCGGGCTGACATAAGTGTACTTTTATTCGTCCAGGCATGGCTGACACATGCTCATTTGTCCTGAATATTTTTGCTCCCTGTTTAAAATTATATTCTTTCCGTCGTTTTAGTTTTTTAGCAAAAGTATGGTAGTGTTTTGTTTTAATTGGTCGACTCGATATATTTTTCGTGTTATGAGTAGTATGTACAAATAAGTAAACATAGATATATGTGTTATGAGAGAGAAATATTCGGCTTAGTGCCCCCAAAAAACTAGTAAACTACAAACATGATGGAGGGGAATAGTACCAGACAGCTGCCTGGCACTTCCCTGTTGGTCCAGCCAAATTACGATTTTACCCCGTTTAAATTTAAGTTTTGCCATTGATTTTGTTTTTTTCCTTCACAGCTAAATTACGATTTTGCCCTCCAATCAAATTTATAGTTTTGCTATCTTTTTTGTTTTTTTTTTCTTGCCAAATTACGATTACCCCCAATATAAAATTTTAGTAATGCCATAGTTTTAGTTTTTTTTTCTCTTTATTTGACAAAACCATGGTAGTGTTTTGTTTTATTTTTTTACAAAACTATGGGAGTGTTTTTTTAGTTAGTTGACTCGGTGTAATTTCTATTCGTGCTAGGCGGCTGCCTGGTACACGCTCATTTGTCCTGAAAAATTACGATTTTGTCCCCAGTTAAAAATTATAGCATTTCTATCGTTTTAGTTTTTCTTAGTAAAAGTATGATAGTGTTTTGCTTTTATTGGTTGACCCGATATAATTTTTTTAAGATCGTATTATAAGTAGTATATACAAATAATCAAAACATAATATGTATGATGATAGAGAAATACTAGTGAGCAAAAACTATTAAGAATTAACAATAAAATATACATACAAAAAGAAGTATGTATTTTAGAAAGAGAATATATAAGTAGTGTGACCGAAGTGTCTTGACCTTCATCACTATTCACAACACCTTACAGAAAGAATCTCTCTCCCTCAAACCGCACGATGAACAAGCATCGCAACACTCTCTGATCTCATCTCATCTGGTAATAATCTCTCATATACCAATCTAAAAACTCACCATTTCATGTTTCACAATCTAAACAAACTTGCAAAATCAATCCATATCCAAATTCACGTAGTATTAATCGATTATACACGTTTTTTCGCTTCCAATTGTTTTACTTTGACTACTGATCTGTACTTTTGTACCTAGGGTTTCAATAATTTATGCAATTAGGTCAATTTGTATGACCAAATGTGTTGTATATTGACCTAGGGTTAGGAATTTGGGGGTTTTTGGTTTTGTATGAAGATTTGGTGTTGGTTATGTTTTGGGGAAGAAGAAGAAGAAAAAGAATATAATAATAATAATAATTATAAGAGAGAGGTGGTGATGGAGAAGGAAGGCACGTTGGTAAATAGTGATGTGGATGAGGGTAAACATGAGAAGCTAGGGTTTTGTAATTTTGGGGGTGATGATGGAGAAAATGTTCAAATGCAATTGGGGAGTTTAGAGGAGGGTTCTTCTAATTTGGATGTTGGTTTGAATTTGGGTTCGTCTTCGATGGCTGCTGGTTCTGAAATGGAGGGATTGGATCGTGGCGGTTATTGTAAACGGCCGAAAGTTAATTCCTTGGCAATGTGAGACCTTCTTACTGTTAACTTTTTTTTTGGTAGGCTTCATGATTATTGTTAAAATATGATTGATTAAGGTTAAAATCTTAAATGGTTTTGACATTTTTTTTCAAGAATTATATAATATTTTGATTAAGGATAAAAAAAGTATTTATGTGTGTGTGGTCCATACCAAACCTCTGACGACAAAAGCCCAACTCCTCCAACGGTGTGTGGGTTTGGATATGAAGAATGGATCTCGGTTTTAAAATGCGCGCATAATGCGTGATGCGCCCGTTGCGCTGATGATAGCGCATCACCACAACTGATGCGTTGCGTTTAGGGCTGCAAACGAACCAAACATTCGGCGAACAGTTCGTGAAGCGTTCGGCGGGAAATTCGTTTGTGTTCGTTCGTTTATTAAACAAACGAACATGAACAAGAAATTTCTGTTCATTTAGTTAAAGGAACGAACATGAACAGATGTCACGTTCGTTTTGCTCGATAATTCATTGTGTTTTTAGTTTTTATATTTTATTTAAATATTTCAAAATTCCGACAAATTAAATTTTTGATAAGTGTTGGTGTGTTATATATTCTGTTCATGAACGCTTGTTTGTGTTCATTTGTTTCCATTTGTGCTCATGAACATTAGTTTATGCTCTGTGTTCATCAATGTTCGTTTTTGTTGTTTGCCTAAAATTAACAAACATAAACGGACACAAACAAGTTCATTTCTTTAACAAATGAACACAAACGTAAAATCTCGTTTCGTAAGTGTTCATGAACAGTTCGTGAACACATATATTCTCAACAAACGAACACGAACAAGGTCTTGTTCGTGTTCGTTCGGTTCGTTTGCAGCTTGCGTTTATGTGATGCGAGAATATTGCGCCGATTTTGCATAATGCGCTCCGATTCACACAACTCTGTTATGTTTTTTCCCAGATTTTATGAAATGGGTTGAGGTTTTTCAATAATTAATATCTTAGTATGCTTGATTTGGACCATTATGGTTCCCAAACACTTTTTTTTGGTTCTAGAAACATTTTAGTATGCTTGATTTGAACCAAAAAGCACAACTTTTATCTTCGTCAGTTGTTTTTGTTAAGTATTTTTTTATTAGTTGTTATGTATAAATAATTTTTTAGTATTTTTTTATAAAGAGCGCATTGCATATGTGATGTGATTGCATCGCGCATCAGATTCTGGACCAAATGCATCGGAGCGCATCACACAATTTAAAAGTAACGTTTGGATTTCAGATTTGTACACATCATCTCCCGTTGGAGATGCTCTTATTGTTGTTGTATTGTTTATCTCATTGCCCGTGGTGCCTCTTGATTATTGTTTCTGACTGCCATGGCTGCATATTTAGCATTTTAGTGTCAATCCTAATATAAATTGAAGGAAGTTGCAAACTGATTGTGACTATCTTTAATGTCATTAACATTATGTTGGTTTTGTGGGTGGTTGTCAACATCTTTGTAGGGAAGGTGATATCCCTTTTGTACGAGTGCCTGCTCAAGAAAGCAATCCTTTTGGTTTAAGTGAAGAAGAATACGAAAGAATGCTAATTAGGGCTGTGCAGTACCTACAGCCAGTATCTGATGATGAAGAAACGGACCACCTTGTTGACTCTACTAGTTATGAGGTGAATGAAGATGACCAGGTGTCTGCAGAGATGAATGACTGTGACAATCGAATGGATCTAACCGACGACTTGTTACATATGGTATTTTTTTTAATATTTTCTTTTCTTTTCTTGTTTCTGTGTTTTTGTTTGTATGAAGTACTTCTTTCTGTTAGCGTAGGTGTCAACTAATTTGAATTTTTTAGGTCTTTTCTTTCTTGGACCACGTCAATCTTTGTAAAGCTGCTAAGGTTTGCAAGCAATGGCACACAGCCAGTGCACACGAAGATTTCTGGTGGTTCTTAAACTTTGAAAATCGAAACATATCTCCACAACAATGTAAGATTTCGGTATTATTTTATTTTGTTTGATTATGTAACATGGCAAGGGGAAAGTTTTGTTTTTTATGTAGGATTCATTCATAAATGATATATTATGTAGATCATAAAATGGAAGGGCCCAAAAGAAGATAATATTCCATCACATATTGACATTATCACTTTGATGTATTTGTATAAGAGTATATAACTAATTTACTGGTCTTGTACTTTTGCAGTCGAAAGTATGTGTAGTCGATATCCGAACGCCACTCAAGTGAACATCAAAGGCGCACCTGATATTCATACGCTTGCTATGCAATCCCTTTCTTCACTAAGGCAGTGACCTACTTTTACTTTCTATTCATTCGGTTATTTTGATTGATAATAAATTCGTCTGTTTTCAGGAATCTTGCAATGTTGACTTTGGGAAAAGGTCAACTTGGGGAGCCCTTCTTCCAAGCTTTAACTGATTGCACCATGTTAAATAGTTTAACTGTGATTGACGCTGTTCTCGGTAACGGGCATCAAGAGATACCCATATACCATGATAGGCTAAGACACCTTCAATTTGTGAAATGCCGCATGGTCCGCATTTCTGTCAGGTGATGTATCTGCTTAATAGAGGTCTAAATTACTGCATTACTGAATGTGGCAAATTTGACCCATTTGTTACGAATAATGAACCGAACGAACACAAACAAAGGCATGTTTGTGTTCATTCATTTAACTTTAACCGAACACGAACACATTTATTTTTGTTCATGTTCGTTTATTAAGAAGATGCGCATGTTTGTTTGTTTATGTTCGTCCGTTCAAAACCCAAACAAACAGTTCACGAACATAAACAAAGAAACTTACACGGACATAATTTAACAAACAATAAACAATACAAATGAACAAAATTGAACAAACATAAATGAACACAAATGAACATAATTGACTAAACATAAAATAATCTTTTTTATATAAATTAGTGATTAGTTACGATTAAATCCATTGAAAACCCCATTTTTATTATTAGATAGCCCGATTACCAATTAGTTATATTTATATAAGTAGTTAAAAAGTTCCTTTTATGTTTAAAATTTATATAAATATAACTACTTATGTATTTGTATTTAAACGAACATAATCGAATGAACATAAACAAATGTAAATAAATGAACGTAAATGAACAAACATAACGTGTGTTCATGTTCGTTCGTTTGTTTATTAAATAAGCGAACTTCCCGCCGAACAAGTTCACGAACAGTTCATGAACGTTTGGTTCGTTTACGAAGTACGACCTGGTCGAGTCAGGTTATGTTTTATCTCTAACAGGTCAACAGGGTAAAATAAAAAAAATTACTGGAGAGGAAACGGGTCAAATGGTTTGAACTTTGAAAGTCACCGAACGTGTAACTTGATCCATAAAACCTCCAAAATCGCTTTGTTAAAGAATACAAATTATTATTGTATTTACTTATAAACAGGTTGATTTGGTTTATTTTCTATCTCTAACAGGCCAAAAGGGGTGAAAAAAAATCGCAAAACTAACACTTTAGATGATAGAACGGCCTGCCATTTTGACACCTCTAAGTTTGCTACAGAAATAATGTTTTTTTAATCTTTTACAGGTGTCCCGAACTTGAGACTTTATCCTTGAAGCGAAGTAGCATGGCACATGCTGTCCTGAACTGCCCTCTTTTACGCGATCTCGATATAGCATCTTGTCATAAGCTTCTAGACGCTGCAGTACGGTCAGCAGCCACATCATGTCCGCTCTTGGAGTCCTTAGACATGTCAAACTGTTCATGTGTTAGTGACGAAACATTACGTGAAATATCATTGATTTGTGAGAATCTTCATATTCTAAATGCCTCCTACTGCCCAAACATCTCACTTGAGGTATATATTTATCACGGGTTTATACAGTTATCTGTATGATGTTATTTACATAATCGTAATCCTTGTTTATTGATATTTTTAGTCTGTAAGGCTGCCAATGCTGACCGTTCTCAAGCTTCATAGTTGTGAAGGCATTACCTCTGCTTCTATAGCTGCTATATCTTATAGTTATGTGTTGGAGGTTTGAACCTTTTTTGCCTCTCTAAAATTACAGCCAACATTTTTTTCCCATTTTACCCTTTTCAGCGTTTTTCACGATCCCCACTACAGGTTTTGGAGCTCGATAACTGCAGCTTATTGACATCAGTCTTCTTGGATCTTTCTCACCTGCGAAATATCAGACTTGTACACTGTCGCAAGTACAGTACTATATATCAAAACATCAATTATGAGGAGAATTGTTAATTTATTTTCAATTTAATCTTAAGTAAAATGCCTTTTTCGCCCCTGAGGTTTGGCCAGTTTTGCGACTTTCGTCCAAAAGTTTGTTTTTTCGGCATCTGGATCCAAAAGGTTTGAAATTTGCCATTTTCATCCTGCTCGTTAACTCCTTTCATTTTTCTCTGTTAAGTTAGGGGTATTTTCACCTTTTTGTTAACTTAAAGGGGCAATTTGGTCTTTTTCACTTTATGTACAAGCGTTTAGCATGTACAAGTGTTCAAAAAGGATGAAAATGCGCAGTTAACACAAAAAATGAAATACCCGTCTGTCTTAACGGAGAAAAGTGGATGGACTTAACGAGCCGGATGAAAATGGCAAGAATTCAAACCTATTGGATCAGATGCGGAAAAACAAACCTTTGGATGAAAGTCACAAAACTGGCCAAACCTCAGGGGCAAAAATGGCATTTTAATCTTTGACAACATGTGAGAATTAATAATTTCTGATATTGATCTGGTTGCAGACTTGTGGACGTAAGTTTACGGAGTATGGTATTATCTTCCGTTAGAATCTCGAATTGTCCTTTACTCCAGAGAATCAACATCACATCAAGCTCACTACAAGTATGTCGTAAATCATAATTATCTCGGTTCATTGGGTTCCTATTTTTGGATGTGCTTTACGTTGGGTGTATGAGCTCCTTCTATTTTGTGTATGCAGCAATTAATTCTGCAGAAACAGGAAAGCTTAACGACATTAGAGCTACACTGTGAATGTTTACAAGAAGTGGACCTAACAGATTGTGAATCTCTGACAAATTCAATATTTGAAGTTTTTAGTGATCACAGTGGATGTGGATGCCCCTTGCTTAAATCTTTAATTCTTGATAACTGTGAGGTTAGTGATGTACTACTGATGCTTTTTACTTATGGCTGTTAAAAAACAAACAACTGATTATTCGGTATTTTGTTTATTGGTTCAGAGGTTGACGACTGTGGTTTTTAGTAGCGGTTCTGTAAGAAGTCTTTCGTTTGCTGGTTGCCGTGCTATTACTTCTCTTGAACTCACTTGCCCTAATCTTGAGCAAGTCACTTTGGCTGGATGTGATCATCTTGAAAACGCAACCTTTTGTCCTGTAAGTAAACAAATCACACATCTCTTTTGTTTATGGCTCTATGCTGCTTCATTGCAATATTTTTAGTACCTTAGTCAACATCCACATGTTTCCCAGTTATGTTTTTGTATATCGGTTATCTCCCCTTTACAAAATATAGGTTCCGATATTATCAGCGATATTGACCGTTATATTGGATGCCTTGACTGATGTGGACTCGGAGGAAGATTCCATGGCTTACAATTAGATCATGTTTCAAATATTGACACTTTGAGTTTTGACTATTAACATTACTAATCTTACTATTAGTATTATATGTGTGTTATGTTTTATATATGTGTGTGTGTATATATATAAATTCTGCATGATATTAAAATTACCAATATCTCACCGCAATAACCTTTATCTCAAATGTCGGCCTTTAGACTGATATTTGATTCTGGACCTCATTAACTGCATAGTTCATGACTGATTTTGGTCTTTTTCATAATGCCCATTGTTATTTGCTTCATTTACATCATTTTTTGTTGCATCTATCCTACTGAGTGCAAAAGTATTTAAAGCGTAGTGCATAGTTGTCAATAGCGGCTCTAGCGACCGCTATAGCGGGCTATGTAGCGAGGTGACCAAGTGTCGCAAATTGTGTCATAGCGTGAATTAGTGACAGTTTTTTTTATGTAAATAGCAATTAGATATAGCTTTAAATAGCTGGACTTAAAGGTTTTTGTTAAATATACATGTAAAATAGCATATATACCAGGTATTTTGATATAATATACATATAAAAGTTTTCAAATGCTTTTTCTAGTGTATCACTATTTATAAAATCGCTATTCGCTATGTAGCATATAGGTCCCTTGTTGCTATTCGCTATTAAGAACTATGGCGTAGCGGTTATGGTATATGGTACACATTCGCCTTTATAAAAAGATTATGATGCTATTTCACATGATGCCCACGGGCCACTGAATTCATGAATAGTATATATTTAGAAATTGCATAAACATACCAATACCTGATAAATAATACAAATGGTATTCTTTTACTTTAAGTTTTTAACATACTAAAATAAAACTAGCAAACTGTTCCTTCCCACTTCTTAGTTAATGATAACAATAGTTGTCTATTTGGTTGGTTTAGAAATGGCATTTGTCGTTTTGTTTGTATACTGTTCCTTCTCACTTCTTAGTTAAAAATAACAATAGTTGTCTATTTGGTTGGTTTAGAAATGGCATTTGTCGTTTTGTTTGCATACATTGATACTTGATGAGTTAAACTGATTAATATTGACAAAAATAGTCATTTAATTATTATTTATTTATTAATTAAATTGAGATATAGCACTAATAATTACATTTTAAAATATCTAATGTTCACTTGAATTGTTTTATTTATGTAACAAATCGTGAAGCAGTTTTTTGATGATCATAGAAAAGCGATAAAAGAATATTTTGTAAATTTGGTGAGTCCCATTTTTACCGTCTTGTCTCTTGAATTATCCTCAACCTTAACTTATAGTTTTTCAATTGGTCCGCTAAATGATAGTTTATCAAAAGAACTTTCTACTCTATATGCATGTAATTTTCTATCAATAACTTCGTTTCTACACGCTTGAGTAATATAAATCAAGTCCTAGTTACAACTTGCAATAATAAAAAGAAATAATGCTGAAGTCCGTGAAATGACATTATTTGTAATATCTTAACGGTATGAGATATCTGGTTGAAAATAAAATGCATTTTTTTCTTTGTTAGGTTGGACTTTCATCTCTTAATTTGGGAATCTGTCCTAAACTTAATGTACTCAATATTGATGCACCAAGCATGGTCCAACTTGAGCTGAAGGGATGCGGTGTTTTATCACAGTCACTAATCGATTGCCCTTTATTAAAATTTCTCGATGCTTCATTTTGCAGGTCAGTTATTCCGTTTACTTACAAATGCGTCGCTTTGGGTTGTGTACAATCTTAAACTGGTCAAACGGGTTGAATGTCACCCACAATCTATTTTAAATGTATACAGCCTCATAAATTTTTTCTATAGAAAATTTATCTTAATAGTATTGTTTTTGTAACCATAATCAACCCATTTGTTATCTATTTAACATTTCTAAAAATTAGTTAAAGTCAAGGTCAACCCTGCCCTTTATCAACTTGTTCTATTTTACACTACTTTTCATCTCGTTAAATGTGATGCTAACTTTAAACGTTCTGTTGCAGCCAATTAAAGGATGATTTCTTATCAACTACTACAGCTTCATGCCCGTTGATTGAGTCATTAATATTGATGTCATGCCCATCCATTGGTTCTGATGGACTCATGTCTCTACGTTACCTTCCGAATTTAACTTTGCTGGATCTTTCCTACACCTTTTTGCTGGACCTGCAGCCCGTTTTCGATTCCTGTTTGAAGTTAAAGGTATAACTGCTATTTTTTACGTCATTTCAAATTTTTTTTGCTGTTACTAGGATACCTTATTTTATATTCTCCGTCTAACCCAAGCCTTGGAGTAACCAGTAAGGCTTGTTCGTGTTCATTCATTAAGGAAATTAGGTGTTCATGAACACTTACTGAACGAGATTTTCTATTAGTGCTCGTTCATTAAGGAAATGAACGTGTCCGTGTTCGTTTGTATTCGTTCGTTAAATTTAGGTAAGAACATTCATGAACACAAACGAACGTTCATGAACATAAATGAGCACAAACGAACGCTCATAAACACAAATGAACACAAACGAACACAACAAAAAGGAACATGTATTAAATTTTGAATGAAATTAGTATCTTTCATCACAAATATTACATGGATCCACCCATAGCAAACTAATCTGAAATTTTTAAAATAAAATTTATAAAAAATACAATACACTAGTATTTATTAAATATTTTACTAGTGGGAATTTTGAAGTATTTAAATATAAAATAATAAAAAATAAAACCCCAGTGAACTATCCAACCCAAACGAACGCATTACACATTCACGAACATAAACAATTGAACGTGACTCTATTCATGTTCGCTCGTTTAACTAAACGAACGAAATTTCTTGTTTGTGTTCTTTCATTTATTATATGAACGAACACAAACGAACTTCCCGCCGAATGGGTTACGAAGTGTTCGCTGAACGATCAAAAATAATAAAAAAACATTAATATGTATATGCAAACGAGTTTTGGTATCTAAATTGATCGCTACTGATTCTTTTTTAATCCAAAAGGTTTTAAAATTGCAAGCATGCAAGTATCTTACCGATTCATCACTGGAACCTTTATACAAAGACGATGCTCTTCCCGCTCTCCTTGAGTTGGACTTATCGTACGGAACTCTATGCCATTCTGCTATACAAGAGCTTATTGCTTGTTGTACTCATTTAACTCATCTCAACTTGAACGGATGTGTCAACGTGCGTGACATGAACTGGAGTTTGACCATTGACCATGATTTTAACCTTGACGTTGACATTGACAGCCAGCCTCATCTTCTGCTACAAAATCTCAACTGTGTGGGTTGTCCAAATACTAAGAAAGTAATCATCCCTCGATTGGCTCGTTTTTCTCATCTGTCATCGTTGAATCTTTCGTTATCTGCCAATTTAAAAGATGTTGAATTGGCATGCTCTAATTTGTGTTTTCTCAATCTAAGGTAATGGCTTTTTGGTATTGTGTATTTGTAGATATATCGACATAAATCATGTTAAAGATGTTAATTTATTTATATTATTTGTTTATTACTTCAGTAACTGCTGCTTGTTGGAAAGTTTGAAGCTAGAGTGTCCAAGATTGACTACCCTCTTCTTGCAGGTATGTATTCGTGTCATTCAAATTATAGTAAAATGTCTAAAATGCCCCTCAATAGTGACAAACTAGACGAACATGTGGACAAAATGTATATCTTCTGTAATGGGAAAAGACAAATTATATCTATATATATAGGGGTTGGTTAATGTACAGTATTCCATAACTTACGATGCGTACGAAATGAAATTACGCACGTTATAAAACTCAAAACCTTAATCACGCATATTGAAAACCATAATCACGCATGTACAAAATCAGAAATCACGCATGGGGTAAAAGCCTAATCACGCATGTTATAAAACTAATTACGCATGTTATAATTTGATCTCGTACATATTGTATGTTAAGGGATATTGTATTTTACACTTCCACTATATATATATATATATAGGGTAGGGTTCTAGAGTGAACACTAGGTTGAGAATGAACTGTGTGAACTAATCTGAGCCATTGGATTATATCATCTAGAGATTTTTAAACAATGTCAAGATTGTAATTATAATGTAACTTCTCTTTAAATTAATTGACAGAAGGGTATTTGTGTCTTTTGTAAATTGCATTTATTAAACAATATAATCAAAATTCCTAAAATTTTGCTAGTTTCCGTATATACAAGATACACAGTTGTTAGTGCATACACATGTGTACAGTCTCGATAGTATCAATTTATACAAGATTACACAGATGTTAGTTTATACACATGTGTACAGTCTCGCTAACTATCAATTTATACAAGATGCATCGTTGTTAGTTTATACACATGTGTACCGTCTCGCTAACTATCAGTTTATACAAGATACACAGTTGTTAGTTTATACAGATGTGTACAGACTTTTGATACATCTGTGTATTTTGTAGTCCACGACCTAGTTCCGTTAGGAGTTTCAATACGATTTGAATCCGGAAGGGACAGTTGGTGTCCAGTACCTAGTTCCGTTAGGAGTTTCACATACGTTATTAGCAACTGATTCTACACGAGTTTAAAAATAATGGAAAAGTAATTAAAAATGTGTGAGAGAGAGAGAATTAATAGATGAGAAAATTAAAGGATTTAAATTAAGAGAGAGAGAGAGAGAGAGAGGGGCACGCTAATGTCAATCTTACCCTTTTAATCTAAAAAATAATCAATGGTCAAGATTAGTTCACTCAGTTCATTTTCAAGAAGTTGTTCACAAATGATCCTAATCCTATATATATATATATATATTTATAAATTATAATAATATAGAGGGTGGGTTTTAGAGTGAACACTAGTTTACTTGCGAACTGCGTGAACAAATCTTGACCATTGATTTACACACGTGTATGGCTAGGATTTCATCATCAAATCGTAAAATACACTAGTGTATTTTATAATCAAATCCTGACCATTGATTTACACACATGTATTAATAATCAAGGGCTAGGATTAGTTCACACAGTTCACTATCAAGGGGGTTGTTCACAAATGATCCTAATCCTATATATATATATATATAATATATATATATATACATATATATATATCATACATTATCAATATATATAACATATATATATACATATATATATATATATATATATATTGTATATATTTCTTGTTTTCTCAGTCTTAATTTAATCGGATATTGACTTCTGTCATATAACAACTTTTTGTGTATGTTCTGTGTCTAATAGTCTTGCAATGTTGGCGAAGAAGTGGTTGAATCTGCCATATCACATTGCAACATGCTCGAGACTCTTGATGTTCGCTTCTGTCCAAAGGCGAGTCATGGAATTAAATCCTATGTTATTATTATTATTATTATTTCATCATTAATTTGATGATATTCTGGTATTATTTTAATAATATAGTTTCGTACTCATATTTTATATGCTTGTATTCTTTTGTTAAATCTGACAAAAGTAGACGGAAACTGTTCCCGATTCGTTTTACCGTCTTATCCAGGAATAAATATGGGACTTGCACAATGAAAATTTATAGTATTGATATAAGCTATTGTCACATTGTTAAGATTATTAGTTAGTTTCAATGTAACCCTTTTTCTTTTGGAATACCAACAGATAAGCTCACTGAGCATGGGGAGATTGCGGACCGCATGCCCGAGCTTGAAACGTATATTCAACAGCTTGGTGCCAGTTTGATCTAATCATGCATCATTGGCAAAAACCGATCCATGGCCCCTTGTTTGCCCATCAAGAACATTAAGTTTTACATTACAGTTGTAGATGTATGGATATGTTTTGGTGTTTTGTTTTTTGCTCTTTCGTGTACTTTGGAATCTGTCTGTGTTGACCGTTTCGAGTGTATTTGCAACGATAAGGTGCCTGGTGCTTGTAAACCGCTTGTCCTGTTAATCATAAAATTGATGAGCTGCCGAGACAAAGTTGTTTTTACTGTAAATGCTTTATCGCTAACATCAACCAACGCATTTGGTTGTTTAGCTGTAGATGAGAGAGTGTTAGTTGTCTTTACTCGTATAAGCGTAAACAAAACAGTGAACTCGTGGTAGGTAAGGTAACAAAGTTGGAGTAAGAGTGATCTGGTGTCAGATGATATCAGTACTTCTTGCATATGTAAGACAGTGGGTACAAGCCTCGTCGAGAATGTGGTTGAACACCTTAGACAAATTTAAATGAATTTTTCATATATTTTAGAACTCGTTTCTTTGATATTTGGAAAAATTCATCTTAAAACCCCTTTATGCTATATATTGGTGATTGTAAGGATATAAGATTTGCAGCAGGGAAATCTTCTTAAAACCCCTTATGCTATATATTGGTGATTGGAAGGAGATAAGATTTCCATCAGGGAAATATGGAAATCTTCTTTCTTGATCCATTATCCAAATATGATTGTAAAAAAATTAACATACAATAGTATTGTAAAATAAAAGTAAGCGACATAATAATTTGACGAGTTTTTCTTTAAATACAATTAAATTAAATACTATTATTTAGCCACTAATTGTAAAAAAAAAATCAAATTTTTAAGTCAACGATTTTTCTTTAAATAGATTATGATTACATGTATTTTATTATTATTCTTTTATGAAACAACAATCGTTGTTTTATGTTACAAACTAGTTGTTGCGAGGCATTAAGCCGAATATTTCTCTCCCATAACATTTATGTTACTGTTTCGGTTACTTTTTCATACAACTCATAACAGGATCTCAGAAAAATTACATCTAGTCAACCAATTAAAACAAAACAATACCATATTTTTGCTAAAAAAACTAAAACGATGGAAAAACTATCGCTTTGCACGAATAAAAATTGCATTGAGATAACGAATTAAAACAAAACACTAGTTTTGTCAAAAAAAACATTAAAAGGATTTTACACTAGGGGCAAAATCGTAAAATTGATAGGGAAAAAACAATGGGAAAACTATAAATTTGAGCTGAGGCAAAATTGTAATTTGGCTAGGAGAAGAAAAAAACAAAACCAATGGCAAAACTGTAAATTAAAACGGGACAAAATCGTAATTTGGGTGGACCAATGGGGAAGTGCCAAACAGCTGCCTTTTATTGCCCGCCCACGTTGTCGAGCGCTAGGCCGAATATTCCTAACCAATTAAAACAAAACACTATCATGTTTTTGCTAAAAAAAAAAGACAAACGATGACAAGACAATAATTTTAAGCTCAAGTAAATTGTTATTTGTCAGGACTAGTTAGCAAGTGCTAGATAATTGTTTGGTACGAATATAAATTACATGGAGACAACCAATTAAAACAAACACAACCATAATAATGGTAAAATTGTAATTTTGAACTAGGTAAAATCATAATTTTAAACTAGGAGTAAATTCGTAATTTAGCAAAAGCCCAAATGTTGGCAAGATTGTACTTTTGAGCTGGTAGCAAAATCGTAACTTTTAACTAAGAGCAAAATTGTTTTGTATATGGGGGCAAAATAGAAATTTTGAATTAGGATAAAATCATAGTTTTTATATACCAATGAACTGCTGCCTGTAATTATTCCATATATATAAAACAAATTGTGACATTACTTTTTGTGCATCATATTCTTTGTCAAGTTGTCTTGCAATATTGGCGAAGAAGTGGTTGAATGTGTTGCATCACATTCTAACATTCTTGAGACTCTTGGTGTTCGCTTCTGTCCAAAGGTAAATCATTGAATTAAATTCTCTGTTGTTACTATTAGATGGTGGGGTGTGAGAGCAGGGAAGTGAACGGGGTGGTGATATGGCACGGTTTTCATCGGGAACACCCCTCCCCCGATCTACATTTGATGCACACGAAGAATAAATCCCCGATCTCCCTGAGCCCCTTTTTTTTCGAATGTTGCAAATTTTGACCGTTGAACGGTCAACAAATTTAAAAAATAATATACATTGTTTTTTAAAACCTATTTAAGCACCTTTTCCCGTTTAAATATCATACCCACTATCAATTCTTTTCCAATCCTTTACACCATTCTACTAAACTATCTTTAACCTATACGGAAAATATCATGGATCCTAGTCGACCAAGTCGATCACAAAATCCATGGCAAATGCAATACTAACAACACCACCTTGCTATGCAAATGCAATCACAACCAAGTCAAATGACACCGCTCCAACTATTGAATCAAACCGATCCCGAGCACGATTTCGTTTCTTTAGGCATACACGATGATGTTATACACGAAACGCAACCACAAACCACGAAGGCCAAGAGAGGAAAACAATGAGTACAAGGAGGAAAGCAAGCACAAGAAGAGGGAAATGGAAAGGCGCAAAACATTCATTGGGCGGACAAGTTGGAAGCGCTCGCACGAGCGTGGGTTAACGTTTCTACCGATCCGATTAACGCCTAATATTTTTTTATAACTATAAGTTTTAAAATTTTTAATCTTATTTTTAAAGAAAGTATTAAAGATAAATTTTGTATTTTATTTTACGAACAAAGTATTAAAGTGTTAAAAGTTACATTTTTAAGATTTTAATGTGTAAGCGCTAATAAAAAAAGAGATGGTTTTTGGAACCAAGTTTGTATCCAATTGATACAAAGACCCCTATATCGATTTGTCCATTTCGTTAGTTCCAAATATAGAAAGATGGATGGAAAAATTGGTTTGTTTGCCGTATATATCAACATGCATGGAACCGTCGTCCGAGTGATGCGAATGATGAAAGAATTTTGGCCACGGCTGTTGAAAGATACACCAAGAAACATGGGTCGTGTAGTTATATGAGGTCGTATGAAATATTGAGAAAATGTCAAAAGTGGCAAGTGGTGCCTAATGGGGTATCACAAGCTAAAATATGTAAAACGAGCGCGTTAGGGAGCTAAGTGCAAGTGGTTCTGATGCACGTTATGCTACCAAAATAATGATGACCAGAGTTTGAGGATGAAGCTATAACTCCTGAATCGGAGCGGCCAATTGGACGGATCACGTTAAAAAAGCGGTCGTTGCAAAGGGTTCAGGTTCAAAGGGAATGAGCTTGAGTAATGTATCAAAACTTGAAGCACTTGTACAAAACTTCAAAGAAATTAGGGAAGTGTAAGCCAAGAGGTACAAAAAGAGAGAGAAAGAAAAGGAAGAAACGACGGTGAAGAAAATGGAGAGGCTTGCGTTGGATAAGAGGCGACTCAAATTTGATCTACAAATAAGAAACTGAATAGTTCCGAATGATGAGAACCGAAATCGAAACCCTATTAGAACGAGACCGTACAATGATATCAAGAATGAAGGACAAGATTGCGAAGAAATAGTTAGGAGGAAGTAGAACGCAGTTGTTTTTTTATAATGTCTTTTTCTTAAATTATGTCTTTTTTTTTAAATTATGTCTTGTTTTTTAATTATGTATTTTATTAAAATTTTGTCTTGTTTTTTAATTATGTCCTTTTTTTTTAATTATGTCTTGTTTTTTTTATTACGTCTTCTTTTTACTATAGCTTATGTAATTTTTAATTTTAATGAAAAGTTTATCTTCTAAATTTTAGCATTCTAGTATTTAAAAAGATAAATTAAAAAAATGGAAGGTGAGGAGGAAGAAGGGGAACCACACCCCATGTCAGGGGAAGGTTGTTGAGGTGGAAGCGGAGGTGATGTGGCGTTGAGGTGAACTTGGGGAAGAAGAGAGAAGGGAAAACCACACCCACAACCTTACTACTACTATTATTATTATTATTATTGTTATCATTATCATCGTCGTCGTCGTTCTAATGATATGCTGGTACTATTTTAGTAATATACTTTTGTATCATATTTTATATGCTTGTATTTTTTATTAAGAAAACACAAGCTCGCAAGCTAGAGGTAGCAAAGATGCTGATGCTAAGGTAAATGTGTTGGCACATAAGGTTAGATCGGATAAGAAATGAAGGTTTTAGGGTAAGGTTCAGAGTAGCTAAGATATTAGATAAGATAAAGGGAGGGAGATTGAGATAATTTGGTCATGTGAAAAGGAGGCATACGTTAGAGCCTGTTAGAGCAGTGAAAAACCTCATTATGGAGGGGAGGAAAAGTAGAGGCAGGTCGAAATTGATTTGGAATGAGCGGATTAGGCTATATATTTAATAGGGTTGCACCCCTTTGAGGACATGGTCCATGATAGGAGTTCTTGAAGGCGTATGATTAAGTTAATTGTGATCCATTTTAATTGTTTGCTGTGGTTTTTAGAGTCGTGGGTCTCATTGAAAGCAACCTCTATATCTCTAGGGATAGAGTTAAGGTTTGCCTACATCTCATCTGTAGGACATGGGTCACATTTTAATAAAAAAATATATAAATAAAATAGTAAAGATACTCTCTTTACATATTTGGAAATGATAGTACATGTACTGTGTACAAATCCTTACGGATATAACGTATAAAACAACATATGTGATTAAATTGATTCAATCTATGGTCTTCAAAAAGAGTTTTAACCGCGTCTTCTTATATAGTCCGTTGTGTTTTCAGTCCTTTGTGCATGCTTCAACGAGGTCTTGAACCACGTCTTTTTGTACATTAATTTCCTACAAAAATAACAAACAAATGTTGGCGGTTGTAGCTGAGGCACGTGTTCAACACGCTTACCTTAAAATAGATTTCAGGCCTCAACTAAAGACGACGCGTCTGTCTCCCAGGGTACAACAGCCGAAGCAGTCTGTACTGCCGGAGAAGACCACACGCCCGAGGTTACACCGGGTAAAATCATAGTGTTACACCTTTTGGAAACTAAGAATAGAAATGTAGTTGAATCGTGTAAAATAACTTATCTCTATATGTTCCCAACATATGTTATCAAGTACTTCTTTTCCAATGACTCTTCAAGCATACATCTCTCTTTCTCGTATCTTTTTATTTATATTTTTTCTTTTCTCTAACCACATCAAAAGATGCAAATAGCCTACTATGTATGCAAGAGCCATGGGTGGTGAAAAGTCCAACATAATTAGAGACTTAATTTTGTCATAAAATCTCTAATCATATGTTCATAAAAGAAACTCTACTCAAGAGTTATCATCAATACACCACATAAAGAGTTTATTATTCTAATATAAAACTAAACAAGTGACATAAATAACTCTACTCAAGAGTTTATCACTATATGTAAATTTCCATTCATCACATTTTAAAAATTTCCAACAATCCCCTACATGAATGGAGATTGATCAAAACACACTAAATTTCCAATGCAACCTCGACAGTTGAGTATTGTCGGATAAGTAGGTGTTCCCTTTGAACTTTCCGTTGTGAAGCTTACTTAGCCTTCTAGCAATTTGTAGACGTGATGTCCTTGAACAAACCCCCATTTGTGTAGACAACAATACACTTCACACAATACTCTCCTTAGCCGGGTCCCCACTACCGGCTGATGACAGGTCCGACAACAAGGACAACTGCCATGACACGTGGCTCCATCCACCATGCGCCAAGCGCACCTCCTGTCAAAGACCATTAACGGTCGTCACAAAGAAGACAGAATGGATGTTCTTGGTTGTCGGTTCCAGGCCTAAGGCTCATCAGCCCATCTCCTACACACCTCTCTCCGGCTATAAAATAAGGATCAAACCCCTAGGTAACACACATTGTTTTGAGATCACTCACTAATTACTTGCTTATTACTTGCAATCCCCGATACTTATTCTCACACCGGAGTGTGGTCACGGAGAAAACCCTCCCCCCATTCTCAGTGATGAGGCTAACGGTGCTTCTAGTTTTGTAGTGAGATTGAAGCAAGATCATTCCGCGAGCAAACGAGAAATAACCTTTTATGCAGAGGCTCTGATCCATAACCCAGATATCTCCGGATATTTCTTTATCCAGCCAGTGTTTCTTCATTGGCACCATCTGATTTTTCTGATTCTTGCATCTGTCTCTCATTCGTTTTTTCTAAATCTCACTTTCAATACCTGACATCCCGTCAAATGTACCACGAGGTCCTCGGGCCGAGGGCAAGAACCCAGTTCATGCCCCTCGAACTAACGGACAAGTGGAAGAAGGGTCCTCCGGAAACGCAGGTGTTCACCACGATTCAGGTCGTGTGAACATCCTGGTAACTCCCAGAATTCAAGTGGAAACTCCCTTTGTACCAATCACATCAATTTGACCTCTGGGTGAAACTCTGATGTCATGGTACATCAGATCTCAAACGACTCTGAATGCCGTTTATGCGCAACTCTGTGTGCAAACTAATGCATCTGTTGCACCGATGCATCCGCTCACAACTCACGTGCATGCCTCGCCTGCACCTCGAGTACTAAGTTATGACTCGCCGACTGGAGCGAGTGTTCCCTCGCACCTCCGTACCAGGGAAACAGATTATTCCCAGTTGCTGCCAAAATATGAGTCAAACACTCATAGGCGAGTGTCTATTCATTCACGGCTGGGCCCGCACCCACTAGAGAGGCAGGACACTCAGCGTGAAGAAGTAGACAGAACATATGGCGAGGGTGACAGCGCCAGCGTGTTCCATTGGCAGCCTAAAGATCACGCCGCATACAAACCTACGTCGCGGGCTATGTACAACCCGGAGGCGGAGTACAATTACAACCTGATCTAGAGGCCGGCTGAAGCAGCCGAACACTCAAAGTTCGTGAAGGAGATCCGCTAGCCCCACTTGAACGCGCGAAACTACCTTCCAATGTGGGAAAGTTCAATGCGTTGACAGACCTAGATGACCACATGCCTTGTTCACTGGCGTGGGTCTTATCAGAGGTTGGACGTTGCCCATGTGGTGTCACCTTTTTGTCCAAACTCTTACAGTGTTGCGCGCCTATAGTTTGACAACTACCCACGGGTAAGCTCACCTCATGGAACGATCTTAAAGGTAAGTTCCTGACTCATTTCAGCTAGCAAAGAGGATACGTCAGAGATTCTTGTGACATCATGAATATCTGGCGGCGGGATGATGAAAGTCTAGAAGATTTCATCACCCGCTACAAGGAGGTGTTAGAAATCGGTGACGTGCACGAAGACTTGAATCGTGCACAATTTAAATATATTTCCGCTGCGACGAGATGATAAAAGTCTTGTCAGGAACCTATGGCCTCCAAAAAGCTGGGAGAAACAAATGGCGGCAGCAAAGGTCTACGCGCAGACGGAGCGCAACCTAAACTCCAACCGACCTCCTCGACCTCAGTATCGTCCACAAGATATGAGCAGGAGTTTTGCGAAGAAGAATAAGAAGAGTTGGAAGGAGTCCAACAAAACCTCTTCCTACTCACCGGATCGATGCACGCGCAACGATAAATAAGATTTCTACTCAAAGTGCAATCAAACAAGAAAATCGCGATCGACAGTGGACGCCACTGACGAAGACACCGGCGGAAGTGCTCAGCACAGAAGATCATCAGTGCAAGCAGCCACAACTGATGAGAAACATAAAAGGTCAAGACCCTAACCTTTTTTGCATTATCACAAAGATATATGGGCACATGACCGACAATTACATCAGCTTGCGCATAGAAATAGAAAAGGCGCTGAAGAGTGGGAAGCTTACCCAACTGCTTCAAAACGTGCGCAAGGAGGTGCCCCAAATTACTCCGGCGAAGAGGGACCGAATAACAAGAAAATGAAACATGCATTCGCTCATATGATACGGGGTGGCCCAACGTGCAAGCGCAACACTCAGAAGATTTGTATGCCACATTGGTGCAAACAACAGATCATCTTCCCCATAGTTCCCGGGGGCCCACAGGAGAAACGTCCGGTTGTGATAACTGGCATCTTCGGCCATTATCGCAATGACTACATGTTCATCGACCCTGAAAGCTCTATGGACATCATCTATGAACAATGTTTTCAATAATTGAACCCGGAGGATAAAGCGTGCTTGGAGCCGTCGATTTCCCACTGACTGGTTTCTGCAACGAAGCTATTTTTCCGTTGGGTCAGATACTTTTCCAGTAACTCTTTCTGACGGACGACACTCGGGCATGGTCTCTGTCAACTTCATGGTAATGCCAGCAACATCGCGCCATGACGTGTTACTAGGTCGTCGCACCCAAAGAGAGTTCAGCATGATCACCTCTACTCCTCACGCTACTTGCGGGTTTCCAACAGAAACCGGGGTGGCCATCATGTATTCGAGGAAGGATGTCATGTCCATCGTAGAAGAACCGCCGGTGAAGATATCGAAGTCATCCTCAAATGGTGAGCCGGAGAAATGGTACTCAACAACAAGTCCCCGGAACAAACGGTGTTGTTATGACCCGCCATGACCCCTACAGTCAAGGTGCGGCTTAAACAACTCTTGTTCGCAATCTAGACATTTTCGCATGGTCACCAGCAATATGACAGGGGTACCAAGAGAGATCGCAGAGCATGCGCTGCACACTTTCCCTTCAGTTAAGCCGGTCGTTCAGAAAAAGCGCAGTTTTGGGCCTGAAAAAACTGCACAATGAACGGGCAAGTTTCAGAGCTCCTCCAAGCCGACATCCTCAGAGAAGTGCGCTACCAATCATGGGTAGCCAATCCAGTCATGGTCTAAAAGCACAACGGAGGTTGGCGCATGTGCATTGATTTCAAATACCTGAACAAAGCATGTCCAAAAGACTGCTATTCTTTGCCGGAAATCGACAAAAAGGTGGACTCCCTTGCTTCATTCAGGTGCAAATGTTTTCTTGACTGCTACAAAGGCTACCACTAGATTCAAATGAAGAAAAAGGACGAAGACAAAACCGCTTTCCGCACAGACAAAGGAATCTTTTGCTACACAAAGATGCCTTTTGGGTTGCGGAGCCACATCCCAGCGTTTGATGGACCATGTCTTCAGAGATGACATTGGTGAAACCGTGGAAGTGTACATTGATGACCTAGTCATCATGAGCCCGACGAGGAAAAGATGCTGATAAACATTTAGAAAACTTTTATATCCTTGCGCAAGGCCAACTTGAAGCTGAACCCCGGGAAGTGCTCGTTTTCAATGGAAGAAGGTAAATTTTTGGGATTCATCGTCACGCGCAATGGTTTCAAAGTCAATCCTAAGAAGGGGAAGCGATTTAGCGCATGCCTTCCCTCGACCATCAAGGAAATGCAACGTTTAGCGGGGCGACTGGTTTCCTGAACAAATCCTTCCCATTCATCAGCATGCTGAAAATTGTGTGAAGCAAAACAAGTTTCAATGCACTCCGGATGCGGAGAAAGCCTTCCAAAAAATGAAGGAATGCTTGATTCAGTTGCCTACACTCACGACACTGCAAAAGAACGAGCCACTGATCCTTTACCTTTCCGGATTGGATATGCTCTGGGCGTAGTCTTGTTAGAAGATCGCGAAGGAGTCCAAACTCCATTCTACTACGTCAGCAAGATGTTAATTGACCCGAATCCAAGATATCCAATGATGGAGAAGCTTGCTCTAGCTTTAGTCCATGCATCCTGCAGGTGCGTTGGTATTTTTCAGGCCACGTGATCACATTCTCACGAACTATCACCTTGGCCAAGTTTTGTCCAAACCGGACATATCTGGCCATTTAGCGAAATGGGCTATCGAGCTAGGTGGACACAACATCGTGTACAAACCGCGCCCAGCTATTAAAGGCCAGATACTAGCCAATTTTGTCATGAAGTGCCAAGTAATAAAGTGCAAGAGTGTGAAGCTGTAGAGAATCCAACGACTGTCACAGATGACCGGGCATGGATCCTTTACACTGACGGCGCATCCAATGATGATGGCGCAGGGGCTGGTCTCCGTCTAATAAGCCCTTATAATCAGGAGTTCCCCTATGCCATCAGATAGACTTCAAAAGCACAAATAACGAAGCCGAATATAAAGCGTTTCTGGCAGGATTTCGATTAGCCATCAAAATGGGGGCTAGAGCATGTCGACTCTCTTTTGGTCGCGGGGCAGATCAATGGCCTGTACGATGCAAAAGGCGAAACGATGGCCTTGTATCTTGAACAGGCGCAAACCATGATAACCAAGTTCAAACATTTCAAAATAACCACATTAACCGAAGCGAGAATAAACATGCCGATGCGCTCAGCAAACTGGCTCCTACAAGCTTCAAACACCTCACGCAAGAAGTGCGCATCGAGGTGCTCAAAAACCCTTCCGTTCCGCTGCGTCAAGTAACGTCATAGAAATGGGAAACCCTTCCTGGATGTCTCCCATCATTGTGTTCTTGCAGTCAGGGGCCCTCCCAGAAAACAAAGCAGAGGCAAGAAAGGTCTAGAACAAGGCGCTGAACTACGAAATGGCGGACGGCATACTTTACTGGAAATCCTACCTTGGACCACTCCTCCGCTGCGTTGATCCGCAAGATGCACAATACTTGATCCGCAAAATACACGAAGGGTTGTGCGGAATTCTTGCCGATCCGCGCATGGTAGTCGCAAAGATCATGAATGCCGGCTACTATTGGCTTGGCATGCATTTAGACGCAGTCAAACGCTGCGGAAATGTGCATCATGTCAGCGACATGTGCCTACGACATTGTGCCCCCAAAATCCCTTGATCCAGTGACAACAACATGGCCCTTCCAACAATGCGCAATCGATATGGTGGGACATTTCCCTGATGCCCCGGGTGCTGTAAAGTTCATAATCGTAGCCGTCGATTACTTTACCAAGTGGGTAGAAGCAAGTCCCCTTGCATCCGCCATAGCAACGGTAGTCGCAAATTCATTTGGGAGCAAATCATTTGCCACTTTGGATTACCCCTGCGCATTGTCAGTGATAACGGCCCCAATTTTGCTGCTGAAGAACTACAACGATGGATGAAGGAAATGCATATCGAGCATGTGTTCACTTCGGTCGTACATCCCCAAGGGAACGGCTAGGTGGAAAGCATAAACAAAAGTATAGTCGAAGGGATCAAGATGAGGCTGGGGACGGCGCGGAGAGGTTGGGTTGATGAGTTGCCAAGTATCCTTTGGGCTCATCGAACCATGCCAAAAACCAGCACTGGCGAGACACCATCCAGCCTGGTTTATGGGACGGAAGCTGTAATTCCCCCGAGATAAGCCTCCCATCACCGCGCATGGTCGTTATGCAAAGCCTATATAGTGAGGAAGAACGCAGACTCGAGTTGGACCTCCTTGAAGAAACGCGTGAAAACACCACAATCAATGAAGCAAAATACAAGTCCAAGCTCGAAAAATACTACAATGCGCGAGTCCAAATTTGTACCTTCCTACCGGGTGATTTCGTTTTAAGAGGCAATGAAGCGTCCAACGCTGAAAGTACAGGAAAACTCGCGCCTAAGTGGGAAGGCCCATACATAATCCATGAAGTCCTAGGAAAGGGTGCATACACCCTCAAACGTTTGGATGACACAAACATTCTAGGACCTGGAATGCGCAACAGCTAAGGCGACTACATGTAGTCTAAGCTTGTTCAAGTCTTAGGCTTCACGACTCATTAATGTTTGCGCATCAAATTAGTGAACCTATGATCTAATTTTGTCTATTCTGTACGTGGCTCTTACGCCTTATTGTTAATACAAGACAATCGATGCATGGTTTTCATTTTTAAGACATTTTGTTACAAATGCACGAAACCACTTTGGGTATACGCGAAAACACCATGGTACAACATCACTCATGAACAGAAATCACTACCTACTGTATGCGCATGGGATGTGACGTTCATACACGAGTTCATTACCAGTTTTATTCGCTCTACCTACACAAAGTTGTTATGTTCACGCAAATATTGTAACTTCAAATAAACTTTCATTTCATGTCAATAAGATTAAAACCATCAAGCGCAATAAGCAATTACATTCAAATATAACGTTCATAAGCCTACAAACATTCAACACTATCCTATCCTTCACTCTCTTTAACTTTCGCAACATCTTGAAATATATCTTTTAAGCGATCCACATAATCGTCATGCTGGAGCGCCTCGCTTACTAAATCCATCACTGGCAGTTGAAGACGATGGTACTCACTCTTCGCCTTAAGAAGGCAGCTTCAAGATCGACCCACGAGTGGAAGTGTGACTTGTATCCCATTGAATTTCCAATGCACAAGTCAAATGGTGTGCGCACTCAACGTAGCCCTGCGCGTATCCATCATGGCGTGCTGTGACCATCTGCTTGGCCACAACACCGTCCAACTCGACCGAGTTCATGATAGAGTTTGCGATCTGCACAATACAAAGGAAAGTAGAATGAGAATCAAGATAGAGGGATCAAAATAACAACGGAGAACTTACATTAACAACTCCATGTTGTTGCATCCAAAGCATGTTGTTCGTCAGGGGCTCCAGCAAACTCTCGGCAGTGGCGCGGGCGGCCTCAGAATTTTCCAATTTTTCCTCGCCCGCGCCCGACTTTGCCTCCGCCAGACACAACTTCTCATGATCCTCCATGTGCATGCGCTGCAATTCTGCCTTTTCAACCAAGGCAGCTTGGAGATCTTTCTTCGCACTCTTAAGTGTCGCGCAAGCCTCCACTTGGTTACACATAACAAGGTTAGTTTGGCAATCTCCTGATCCTTTTAAAATAAAAAAGACAGTTATTACCTCCTTCTGCTCCCTCCGCTCATGGTGCGACCTGGCCTCTTCGGCCGCAGTAGAGGCTGCCTCCCTCTCTTTCTTCAAGCCTCTACTTCTGCACGCAGATTCACCATCTCATCTCTTAAGGATTTTTTTCTCGTTGTTGTCCCTCTCGCAGGCCTCCCTCCACAACTTACGCTCCTCAGTAAGTGTGGCAGCGGAGCCTTCTGCTATCTTTTTCCACCCTAGCACGGACCACTCTTTGGTCCGCTGAGCTTCGGCGAATTTGGCCTTCTCAGCCTCCAGCTCGAATTTTTTGCGCAGCCACTTGGGCTCGCTCCTGGACCATCTCTTTCTTTGCTGCTTCAAACCTTTCTTGGTCTGATGCATGCTCCGCCACTCCCTTATGATTTTATACGTGTTGGAGGCGAAGCTAGCAACTGACTGGAGGTATGCGCGATATGTTTACTCGTAGCTCTGTTCCGCCGCACACGTACCTCGCTGGAGGGAAGACACCCTTAAACCACTCACGGCATGCTTGCCAGTGGCTGAATTTGTCACCCTACCTCAACTTCCACACGGGGGTGTGGATCTCAGCAGCTCGGCCTTCAGAATAAGACCTGTAGTAATAGTTACCCGGGGTCTCGTCCGGGCGAACCGGAGATCCTTCGTCAGAAGGATGCTCCCCAGATCCCCAGCTTCACCCCCGGGCGCTGGTCCTGCTGCATGAGCATCACGAGGCACATCCTCAACCTGTTCACCAACCACCACTTCTTCAACCACTTCTTCAGGCGCAACGGCCTCTACATACACCTACACCTCCGCCGCCTCGGCACTGGTCTCACCACCCTTTACACCTGACGCTTGCGCCGTCTCAAAAATGGGTGGTGGCATGGAGATCTCGATCGGCACTGCCGCAGTAGACGGAGGGACAAAAGTTGTCTCACCTTTCCCTGTAGGATGATAGAAAGTTAAACAAGTGAAACATGAAGAAAAATGAAGCACGAAATGTTTACCTAGGGAAAGTTTGGTAGTATCCTTTTTAGGAGGCTGCGCGGCGGTATCGCCCTTAGAAGGAGCCCTCTTCCTCTTGAGCGGCTTAGGGCTAGACTCCACATCAATGGGGTCATCCGGGTTGGCAACCGGAATCTCCGCCATCCCTTGCGTCTCCGGCTTTGGCTTCCTCAGACCTACAGGCGCAAGACCCTCCAAGGAATCAGAGACTACTACATAGTCGTTCCAAGAATCAGGCACAGAAGATGTACCTTTGGGCGGGTCTCACCTGGGTTGCGTCGGCTTCTTCGTGGCCACACGCTTGGCCCTGCGCGTTTTTTCTTCTTAGAATTCGGGCCAACGCCCAAATTCTTTAGCGCACCAGCATCATGGCGCAATAGAGTAAGCAATCTGTAAAGATGTAATTAAATGAACAATGAAGGCTTACCACTCTCAGGCGCAGGGGCTGCCAGATCTGCGCTCATTGGCAGTTCAAAATTCCCGAATCTAGGAGTGCCATGTCGCCTCTGGGCCTAGGGGACATTCTCCATTCGCCCCCTCTCCCTCTGGAAGGCCGCTATATACAGCGCCACTCCTGCAAAAGCACGCACAGCATTAGTCCGCACACAAGGAGAAATATGAAATAATGAACTAAGGGTACTTACTCTTATCCTCCTCCATATACACCGGCTTCTCCTGGGGTCAGCTTCCACATGAGGCTCATACCTGCAGCAACCAGTGCCCTTTCTGGAAACTGAACCGCGAAATCTCCTTGATGTCCTGGTACCAGGACTCCTCCGCTGGTATGGACAGGGCCTCAACAGGGATGTCTTCCGCTTCCCGGAAGTGCATCCGCAACGGTACCACGTCGGCCTTGATATAAAAATTATTTTACTTCTAGTCGTGGTAGGACTTCGGCGGAGAATGCAGGATCTTCTTGGCTTGAATCCTGTGCTGGAAAGAATAGAAGCCCAAAGAACAGTGTAACTGGTAGAAGACATGGATCGATTAACGGTTAGGTGAATACGCATCGATCGGCACAAGAACTCGAAGCGCCTTATTCGCACCATCCCCATTGGATTGAGTTGGGAGATGTGGAAGTGGTAGTTGTCAAGAATGTCAAGAAAAAACTTTGTCACCGGCAACCGGAAGTTGCCGTCCGCAAAGAAATAAAAAATAAAGAAATATAGCCGGTAGGGGCATCGGCAGATAGTTTCCCCCTCGGAGGGGTACCGGGCATCCCACTCCTTGGAAACCGGAAACTGGCGACCAGCCGTTGGAAGCTGGGTTGGACCACATTCAACGCCGGCAGCGAAGTGGAAGCCTCCATAGTAGAAGCACTCTTAGGACCCCTGGTAGTCATCTCGATCACCGGAGAGAAAGAAGAAAGAAATAAGATTTCAGAGGAAATACAGAGAGAATTTCAGAGAAGAAGAAGAAGAGATGAAAGCGTGATCGTAACCCTAGGCAGTTCGTCTATTTATACCCATCACATTTAATGCGATGGGGAAGCGTGACGATCCCGCAGACCAAACAGCCAATCCGCGTCTAACGCGTGGAGGACAAGTGGGCAACCGACAATCGCCACACGTGCGTGGCTGTTACTTGCTCTGCCATTCATTAATGTAAAGGAAGCTGCATTATTGACAGCATGCTACAGCCGTCAGAGGTCACTTCCGCCTCACCTTTTTCTCACCAACTCGCCTGCAACATGAGCATGACGTAAAATTCAAATTTTAAAGACCTCATCATGAACAAAGGTTTCCCCACACAAAGGTTTTCTTCATCCCTTATTGAATTCTTGCCGTTGAAATAAGCGCGCATACATGAACTCTTATAGTCCAGCACTCCACCTACTTGCCAACATGCGCATAGGAGCACCACTGGACTGGGAGACTTGGAGGGGTATGGTCCCAAAAACTCTGCGCCTTCGCAAGGAACCATACCCTCATAATGATAACAGGTCACAAGAATAACCTTGGGCGCAATGCGCAACGATACGCCATTCTTGAAACTAGCAGGTTGCCTATCAAACCCTACGCACCCTGCGCAACGGCAAGTTAAACCTGGAAGCGCAGGTCCGTGACCCTACGCTAATTGATCAAACCTTTAGCCGCAAATTCCTAAAACCTTGCACAAGGCCAAGACTAAGATGAGAGCAACTCATAGTTAGTCTTGTGAACAAAAGGACTTGATCCCTACAAGCCCGCACTGGCCAGAAAGCACTGATAAGGCCATGCGAAGGGAGAGCGCAAAGTGGCACTTATCAAGTACAAGGGTACAAAGTGGCAGAGTTGTGGCCCAATAACCGCTCGGCAGGTTGTGCCAAACCACGTCGCATGATGAACAGTCATGCAGAGGGCAGAAAGTACGTAAGGACGTACACGTGGCACCAACCAACTCATGCCAGTGACTGCCACACGATCTCCACTACCGGCGATGACAGGTCCGACAACAAGGACAACTGCCATGACACGTGGCTCCATCCACCATGCGCCAAACGCACCTCCTGCCAAAGACCATTAACAGTCATCACAGAGGAGACATAATGGATGTTCCTGGTTGTCGGTTCCAGGCCTAAGGCTCATCAGCCCATCTCCTACACACCTCTCTCCGACTATAAAATAAGGATCAAACCCCAAGGTAACACACATTGTTTTGAGATCACTCACTAATTACTTGCTTATTACTTGCAATCCCCGATACGTATTCTCACACTTGAGTGTGGTCACGAGAAAACCTTCCCCCCATTCTCCAGTGGCGAGGCTAACAATGTTTCTAGTTTTGTAGTGAGCTTGAAGCAAGATCATTCTGACGAGCAAACGAGAGATAACCTTTTATGCAGAGGCTCTGATCCATGACCCAGATATCTCCAGATACCTTTTGGAACCAGTGTTTCTTCACTTTAGACTACAATACTTTAGCATGTAGACAGAAGATGCATCATTCTGATTCTTCACAACCCCAAGGATATCATAATATCACTTTGCAACATTCATCCCTTGTTAAGACAAAATAATGAGAATTATTCATAATCCTAAAACATCAATATTTAGGAAGGTCTCACAAATTATTGTATATAACACATAGCTAAATTTTATCATTCAATTAAGGAACATAACTTGTTTACCTTTGATCTCCAACGCTTTACCATTGACTCATAAGTACTTAAATATAAGTCTTAATCCAAGTCACTTGATGAACACACTCATCGCCAACAAGATGAATGTTCCTCGTCTACAATCACTATTATGTGGAAGATAGAGTCAGCTAGATCCACACTCAATAACATGGCATTCATAATTTTTCCATAAGTGATTTGCACACATCTATTGTTATTCATTAGAAGATATGTATACTTAGGCTGCTCTCCCAAACGAAGGTTAAATTTCCATATTCAAATGGTAGACGCATCTACGTATAAATCTCGCAAGATTTATTAAAGGTATACAGTAACATATAGCACTTTTACTTTCATATGTTAGAATTCAAACTTGTGAATTTTCCAATGATTTCTAACGAAGTATTTCGACATGAATCTCATTTGTGTATTTCATCTCGATACACTCACTACTCACTCATGATGTGGTTACACATTTGATATCTCGTCTTTGACTTTTAGTCAATGCAACAACTCTTAAGTTGTTGATGTCCAAGTATGTTCATGCACTATCCATTTAAAACCATATTTTTAAATAATGTATAATTAACGTTATAATTATTTTCCATAAAAATAATTTATACGTCACAAACATTAGTGATTTATTTCTTTGTAAAAATTGCATGTTTATCCGAAGATATTGAACATAAAACAATAAAATACATTCAAAATTAAATCATAAGTGCCAAACACTTTTGAAATTTAAATGGAATCATAGACGATATGTAGACATCAATACCAAAGTGCTTTTATCTTCAACACTTTATAATCTGACCAAAATCTTCTCAACGATATCGTCCCATGGCATGTCTTGAGGTACTCCCTCAATAAGACTCAATGCACTTGTAAAGTACAAGTTCCCCATTTCATCTTGAAATTTTAAACTTGGAGAATTCTGGTCAAAACAACACCAACTTCTTACAAAGGCTACATTTAAGTAGTAAACTTGAACAATTAAATTTGTTCACAACAACACCAAGTTGTTTTCCACCAAATAATATTCACAAGATTGTTACTTTGTTCAACAAATGCTACTTCTATCAAGAGTAGCAAACCATTTGAATTCTAAAAATTATGCAAAACTTTGTTTTAAAAAGTCATTTTAATATATTTCCTTAGTCTTACAATGTACAATATTAATAATATCAATTAGAGTAGTTAGAGTTATGATAACATAAATCAAAACCCACAATATCAAACGGTTTTATATTGTTTAGTCTTACTACGCATGTACTAAACGTTTCCAAACACGCATGTTAGAAAAAAAAATGCTATAACGGGCAGATTATAGAATCGAACGTTTACATAAAACGTTTTCCAAGAATAAAGTTTATAAAATAAACCATTTCTCATTGTTTTTAATGCACACATAGGCAATTAAATGTTTACATAAAACATTTCCATTCATTATGGCTTATACAATGTAGAATCTCTAACCTTGTATTTATGATACACATTTTCTAACACATGTGTTAGAAAATTTAAGTTCATTTTATATATATATATAATATAAAAATAAACCATTTGGATTTAAAAATCACAAATTAAAGTTAGTGATAAATCCCACACAACTACACCATCACTTTATGGTGATTTAATTGTTGTATTTTTACTCTTTTAGTTTTCAAACTCATCAAGTTAGGCACATAGCCTACTTTTAATACAAAAGACATGGGGTGGAGAAGAGTCTCACTTAATTAGAAATTTTATTAGAGATATAAATCTCTAATAAAACTAATAAATTGACATAAACTCTACTTAGTTTATCTTCCATATGAATAATCTAGTAAATAATTATAATTACATTAAATTCATATAAATAATAACACCGTCACTTACAGTGATTTAATTATTTAAGCCAATCAAACATCAACTTCAATTTATGACATTTTATTTCAAAACCCATACAAAGCATAAATAAGTGTTTATATTAATTAAACATCAATGCTACAACAATTAGTTATATAAAATGTTTAAATTTAAACATTTCAAAGTATTCGTATTTTAACCATTTTCAACAATCATGTTAAAATGAAAGAAATTCTAACGGCACGTTAGGAATGTTAACATTTCCACAAAATGTTAATTCGACTTGCTATAAAACATATATGATTCAAATAAATAAGTCATTTCCAATACACATGTTAGAAAATAAATAATTAAAAAATTGTTTCTAAATTAACGCTTTCCATGAATGTTTCTAACACACATGTTAGAATCGTTTTCAAATTTAACAATTTTATAAATTGTTTCTAACACTTTTGTTAGAAGTAAACAATTACAAAAATTGTTATAAAACATATCAATAAATAAGTTCAAACAAGCTCGCTAGAAATAAACGATTACAGAAACCGTCATAAAACTTATCAGTTTGTATAAGGAAATCCAATTCTAACACGATCGTGTAGAAATAAATGATTACAAAAATCATTATAAGGCTTATTAATATATAAAATAAACTTATTTTTAACACTCATTATTTATATCATATTATATAAATAATATGATCATGTCTAATAAGCATGTTAGAGAATTTTACGTTTACAAAAAAAGTATTGTTTATAAAAATAAAGTCAGTCTAATGCACAAGTTAGAGAATTTAACGTTTACAAAAAAAGTATGGTTTGCACCAACAAACCCGATCTAACACAAAAGTTAGAAAAAATTAATAACTCCAAAATCTTTACAAAACGAAACAATTGAACCAAAACTATTCGTTTTCTACCACAGTATAGGATTTAAGATTGTATCTCAATCTCAAGAAATCAGAAATCCAAACACAACAATCTGTACTACATACATATTTCCAAAAAAAATATTTATAAGATCATAAACTCTAAAAAAATATATATTTTTATTATAAATCCTTTCGTGAACCTAAAATCCTTATAAATAAGGTTTTAAAAATTGTAGCAACAATCTCACGAAATTGTTTTAAGTTTGTAGGACATGGGTCACCATTTTAATAAAAAAAAATATATAAATAGAATAGTAAAGATACTCTCTTTACATATTTGGGAAATTATAGTACATGTACCGTGTATAAATCCTTACGAATATAACATATAAAACAACATATGTAATTAAATTGATTCAGTCTATGGTCTTAAAAAAGAGGTTTAACCACGTCTTCTTGTATAGTCCGTTGTATTTTCAGTCCTTTGTCTATGCTTCAACGAGGTCTTGAATTACATCTTCTTGTACATTAATATCCTACAAAAAGAACAAACAAATGTTGGCGGTTGTGGCTGAGGCACGTGTTCAACACGCTTCCCTTAAAACAGATTCCACGCCTCTACTAAAGACGACGCGTCTGTCTCCCAGAGTACAACCGCCGAAGCAGTTGTACTGCCGGAGAAGACCACATGCCCGAGGTTACACCGGGTAAAATCATAGTGTTAGACCTTTTAGAAACTAAGAATAGAAATGTAGTTGAATCGTGTAGAGAAACTTATCTCTAAATGTTCCCAACATATGGGTTATCAAGTACTTCTTCTTCAATGACTCTTCATGCATACATCTCTTTCTCGTATCTTTTTATTTATATTTTTTCTTTTCTCTAACCACATCAAAAGAGGCAAATAGCCTACTATGTATGCGAGAGTCGTGAAAAGTTCAACATAATTAGAGACTTAATTTTGCCATAAAATCTCTAATCAATTGTCATAAAAGAAACTCTACTCAAAAGTTATTATCAATACAGTACATGAATAGTTTATTATTCTAATATAAAACTAAACAAGTGAAACTCTACTCAAGAGTTTGTCATTTCCATTCATCACATTTTAAAAATTTCCAACATCATCCTCCATAGATCTTATCGATAGCTTTGTTATTTGTAGGATTTACTGAGTTTGGTTGTATTTTTTTATTAAATTAAATTTGACAAAAATAGACGGAATTATCCAGGAATATATATGGGACTTGAACAATGAAAATTTATGAAATTGATATAAACAAATGTCACTTTGTTAAGATTATTAATTTCGTTATAACCTATTTTCTTTTGGAGCACAAATAGATAAGCCCACTGAGCATGCAGAGATTACGGACCACATGCCCGAGCTTGAAATGTATATTCAACGACTTGGTGCCATTTAGATCTAATCATGCATCATTAGCTAAATATTATCCATGACTCCTTGTTTGCCCATCAAGAACATGAAGTTTTACATTTCAATTGTAGAGTATGGATAAACAATCTCGTATAATCGTAAACAAAACAATGAACTTACAGTAGGTAAAACAAACAATGTTTGTTGGTAAGCAATCTGGTGTCAAATAATATCATAGATACTTTTGCATCATTTAAGATAGTTGGGCCAAACCTTGCTAACAATGTGGTTGCGACACCTTATACAAATTTCATATTGGTCATAACTACATGAGAAGAGATAGCTATGTTATAAGGGATTCAAATGAACCTGTGAGCTAAACACTTGTGATGCATTAAACCGGAGATCACGAAGTGGTATTGCCACCTCAGACGTCAAAACTGTGAAGTGATATTAGGGGTTGGGGCTGCCACTCTTGGCAAGGATTTCGAGAGGTGCTTGAAAACAATCGAGACAATCGGACATAAGAATGACGGGTTTTTGGAAAAAAAAATCAACCTGAAGTTGGGAAAATCGATCAAGGAAAGAATTGTCAAACCGGCTTAGGAATTCAGCTTCATTAGATTTCAGCATTAGCGGCCCTGGGGTTGGCGGGGAAGACCACCGGCCTAGACACGTGTTTTCCGGGGGTGAGGTTCTGGTTAAAAGGACAATTTTTCGTAAAAAGTGTGATAAGTCATAGAAATTGACATGTAGACATCATGTTTTGGACGTAGGCATCATGTTTGGTAAGAAAAACACTAAACATAACAATTTAACACACAACGCAATGTATTATATGCATTAAATTTAAAACACAACTAAAACACACTACTTAACGTTCTTGGTATAGTATTTTAAGTTTTAAGCCTGGAATTTATCGCATTATGTCTTAAATTCAACACACAACGCAATGTATTATATGCATTAAATTTAAAACACAACTAAAATACACTATTTAACGTTCTTGGTATGGTGTTTTAAATTTTAAGCCTGGATTTCATTGCATTGTATCTTAAATTGTTATGTTTGGTATTTTTTCTTGCCTAAACAACCCAAAACATCATACCTAAGTACAAAACATGGTGTCTATATGTCAATTCCTATGCCTTCTCACGAAAAAATGTCCTTTTCTCACAAGAACCTAATGTGTGTGTGTATATATATTTTGTAAAATAGAATACACATATAAAACATCAAATTATATGTTATGCCCAGTTAAAGATCAATATTAAAATTTATAACTTAGGCCATTAGGTTTAGCCGAATACTCATTTTATTTAAAAAATAATAAATAAAATAATAACGACTCATTGAGCGGCAAACATCAAATGACGCAAGGCAAGTCTTCTGAATTCTGATCGTCGTTCTTCAATTACTAATCACCACCACCGTTCAGTAGTCACCACCACTCTGGCGTGACATCTTCGCCCGTCAATAACCGCCACGCAACTCTGACTCGCAACTAGCAAGGCTCTACGGCTTTGAAGTGATTACTGATCAAGTATGTTCGTATTTAGCCATAATTGTTGATTATTTGGGTGTTATTTATTAGAATTAAGTGAACGCTAATTATTAGAACTTAGAACCTTTATTGAAAAATTAACGGTTTTGTTGATTAAACTAGACTTCGTTAGAAATTGGGGTTTTTTTTAATTCAATTAGACTTTGTTATTTTACAAATGGTTAGTCTTATTAATTACTTGTTGTCTTGTCAATTGTCAAAAATAATGGCTTCTAAACAACCATCCAGATGTAAAAGATGTAGGAGAACGAGTTGAAGAAATGGTCTAAGTCTCAAACCGGTTCTATTAGCTTATACGATATGTTATTCACTCATTTGAATACTATGATTTTGTCATTTTGGTAATTGCATTTTTAATTGATATAACTTTAATCGTTATTTAAAAATAATTTACATTATATATTTTATTAAGGCATAATGGGCATGTTTCTCCGAACTTAGAAAACACATTTGAAGTCTTGAAATCGACCCTGGTTTTCAGCCTTTCACTAACACACCGACAGAACTCCTTTTGTTAACAACCTGGAGTTGGGAACTCCGAAAACCCCAAGTCTAAAATAGTATTATGTTTGTTCAAATACTTATATTTTTTCGGTTCGGTTTCGCCATAAACCAAAACTGAAAAACAAACTGAACAGAAAAAACCTTTTTAAGTAATATAAGAAAGCATTAAATGGTGTAGCCCATATACTTTAGGTCCAAATATGTAATAATTAATCAATAATCTTCGATTAACAAAATAAAATTTAGATCCACAATTACATGTCATAATTCATTTTTTTTCAAAAAGAAAAAATCGGCTCAAAAAATTCGACCCTCAATTGATAAAACCAAAATAATAAAAACCGAACCAGCCAATTCTTTAAGAAAAGAAACAAAAAACAAAAACGAACCATTTTCAGTTTTAAGTTCGGATTAAACTCAAAAGTGACCTAAACAGGCCCATGACATTATAGTTTAGTGACATTTTGGGGTGAGATAAGGTTTGTAGACCATTAGATCCTAAGTTTGATTCCCACATTGGAGTTTTTTTACGGGTGGTTTCGCTGATAGTTTGATGATACTCTAGTTGTCCGTAAGCATTAAAAAAAGAAGAAACACGAGTTTTTTTCTTAAAATAGTGTTGGTGGAAAAAGATATTTACCAAAATAGTGTTTATTAAAAATTATTTACCAAAATGGTGTTCCATATTTATTTTATATTTGTCTTTTCTTTTTTTTAACTAACATGATAGACTTTTTTAATATTTTTATCAATTAATCAGTATCTATTTTTTATTATTTAATGATTTATCTTTGTTCACTTAATCAAATATTTTATTTATTTATTTGATTCTTCAGTCAACTATTATACTTATTTTACCATGAACTCTTTTTTTCATCAATACTAGCTCTTTATATGAACCAAATAATCAATAAACGGTTCGTAGTGTGAAGTCCATTTACTTCGTGATCCCATGTTTTGTTTATTTGTTTACGTTCGTGGACGTTTGCTTATTTTTGTTTGTCACACTCAACCGATGGCGGAAACATCTGGGCGGGACGAAAATAAAATTGCAAGAGACTTTATAACACTATTTATGACAATATTTAAATAATTCGATTCCATTGATACCAAAATGACAATACATAGTTTCAAAAATGGAAATACAACAAGTTTCGAATGACATAACAACATGAATTGAAAAACATAAATTTAAGTCTAGGTGTGTATTTAATCCACCATAAATAAGTTTCTTCATCGGCAACAGCTAGTTTCCCGCAACATTATTAAAATATTGATCAACAAAAGTTGGCGAGCATACAAGTTTATTTACATAGCACAATAGTGAAAAAGTTGCCTTATATCCAACATGGTAAATTGCATATTATGTTAAAGACATACTAACATGTGATAACTATATGTCAATCCAAAGTTTAACCCAATCGTGATTACCATTGTCACCAAAATGACAAGATGTAAAATAGTTTACTTAACAATACCACAAGAATACGGGCGGTGCGTTAATCTACGTTATAATTGTTAAGTGAGGCTAGCAAGGTTAATGAGCATATAGACACAAGTATACTTAGCATGCGATAACAAGAATGATACAAGTTTCATGTTTATAACGGATAGAGTATGATTACAACAAGTTTTAGATATGAATCGTGATTTGTATAATTGTACATGTTGCACCCAAAGTGTGTAAACGAAAAAATGGGTTCGAGGATACTCACGGTTTGCGTTAAGCTTTCCGAAACCGTGAAACTTGGGTAATGGAATGGGTGGACCTAGAGCCGAAGTTACCCTATTAATGGGAACAAAGACGAGTAAGTTTTCGGGTTAACCTGACTAGTAAAGAAAGTAAATTTAACAATTACATTAGTTTATAGTCAAGTATTTCCCGAGGGGTCATGGAGATCCAAGTAGGAGGTAGGATGATATGCATCCATTTAAACCTCGTCATAAGAATTCACCAAAGAACAGCCCGAAGGTCGGTTGGTTATGAATGTACATAAAGGAAAACACAAAAAGTAAAAAAGGAAAATCATGCAAGTGTGGTGTAGGACAAGTTTGAATAGCCAAGGCTTTCATAGTCCATACACTAATTTGACACACAAGCCTATGCTTGGTTGATGTGCACACTTGAAGGTTGCTCATGAACCTCAATCAAAACAGAAAGTTTGGGTCTTCATAGGCTCCAATATCCATAGACTACAACTACAACATGTACACAAGTTTGTAGGCTTGTCCGAGCACATGTTGGGTAGGCTATGAAGATGAAGGCTATGCTAAACATGTTGAAACCAACGAAACCGAAGATTTCTAAGCATCTTGGACCTTCAAACAAGAGTGTTACGCCTCTGAGAAATCTTGGGTAACATCTGCATTTGAAGTTCAAGATGATAGGAAGGAAAAACAAGAGAAGAAGATAGGTGAAACGTGAGTTCTTGCACTCACTTTTTAACTTGGAAGAATTCTGCCCTAACTTGAGTTTTCAGCAGATTATGGATCTTAGAACGAGAGTTTAGAAAGGTGTAAATGAAAAATAAGGGTTAGGAGTCTTGTATTTATAGTGGGTGAGGTTAGGTGAGTGTTTAATGAGGTTTAGAAGCCCATTGGTAGAGAATAGAAGTGGAGGTTGGAGCAATAAATACAAGATTCAAATTTATATTTTAGGGTGGAGGTTGGAGCCAAAAATGCATATTCAAAATGTCGGTTTTAGGGGGGTTTGGCTTTTTACAAATGATCCCTCAAGTTTGATAAGTATGCAATTAGGGCCCCAAAGTTAGGTTTTAAGGTGTTTTCGAGTGTTTTTTCGTGTAGTTTCAAGCGTGTAACAAGCATGCGAGTATCGTAAACTTAAAAGTGATGTCAAGTATGTCCATGTATGTGAAATTATGTAAAACAAGTACCGGTCGTAACACGTAGTTGTCAAATATCGCACAAATGCAAGTATAGGCGATTTACGATCTATAACACATAATTGCAAGTATAATTAACATGTCGAAAGTGTTTACAAGTATAATATAATGTATTATGATGTATAATAAGTATCAGAATCATTAATTGTTGGTTAATCACAAGTATTGCACGTAAACGCGTTGAAAGTCGGTTATTTGCATGTATCGTCGCATAGTTTCGAATTAGGGTTTATTGCATGCGATTACAAGTATACATTGAACATAACAAGTATAAATAGAACATAATTGATATAAATATGACTTTCATTATGATCGGTGTCTCGGAATACAAGCTGAAAATACGTTACAAGTACAAGTTTCCGAAAATAGAAAGTTTCCAAAAATGGAAGGTACAAAAAGACTTGATAAATATGGAAAGTGTGGAAACGCGGAGCGTTACATTCTTCATTTACTTTTTTTATGTTCGTTCATTTAAACGATAGAACATGAAACAAATGAACCGGAATAACTTTATGCTTTAATCGACAACTAGTAGAGTTCCTCGAGTAATGCGGTGGGCATTCGATTGGTACCGTTTACTCGGAGGGAGTTCGGTTGTATGGTTTATAGACAGCTATGTTTTAGGGTTTTTTATTTTTTACTGTGTCGGTATCTTGTGCTAGAAATTTTAAGACTAATCTTTTTAAATGAAGAGTGTGTGAAATGAATAAGATGATCAATCAACAAGAAATGTATTTAAAAAAAGCTATATAAGTATATACGTATTTTTCCTTATGTAATCTCTATTTTAGCTAAGAAGTGAGTAAACTATTTGTTGTTCTTCTATTAGAATGTTGGATGATAGAACTTCTAATGCCTTAGGCATTATTTAACATTTGATTCACATCCAAATTGCATATGATGTGTGAACGTCTTGGTGTGTACTTATAACTTGATCGAAGAGACAAAATAAATTAAAAAAGATTATTTAATTGGTTGAAAAAAATAAGTAATTAAAGAATAAAAAGTAAATACCTAATTAATTTAATAGAAATATTTAAAAAGTTTAATATGTTGGTTTAAAAGAAAAGGTACATACAAAACAAAAAAACATATGTTGGTAAATAATTTTCGAAAAATACCATTTTAATAAATATTTTTTACGCCAACGTTGGTTTATGAAAAAAAACCTCCCCTATACTATACACACCTGGTTGAGAATGAATATTACTTTAAAAGGAAACGAGGCTTAAAATATTATTGTAAGTCCGGTGGCAGGTAGCATATCAGCCAGCCCCATTCACCAAACCAAAGTTCAAATCACAACGTAACAGTCTCTCTCACACACAGACAAATATCAATGGCGACAACTCTCTGCATCGCCATCCTCTGCATTCTCTTCACATCTTCATCTGCTGCTCATGATGACAGTAAGTTCACCTTCTCTACTACCTCTGCATCCCTAATTTACCTTTATCACACGATTTGAACTCGATCTGGTCTATCAACTTGCCTATACTTGCTTATTAGCATCATCTGATTTACGTCTTATTATTACCGAGATTTATCTCAGATTGCGTATGTTTTGGTTTTGTTACTTGTAATGTAGATTGTAGTTACTTAACTCGGCGATTGGATCGGTTACTGTACGGATCTGATTTTGTAGTTTCAGATGTTGTTTTCGTTTTTTGATTTCTTCTTTCGCTGATTTGCAGATTGCTTAAATGTTGCTAATTATCGTGATATTGTTTGATAGTTAATTTGAATGTTATCTGAACTGTGATTAGCTTAGTGCTGTTGTTTAATGGTTGATTTGAATGTTGTTTGAACTATGATTAGGTTAATGCTATAGTTTGATACTATGATTAGGTTAGTGCTATTGTTTGATGCTTGGTTAAATGTTATCTGAACTATGATTAGGTTAGTGCTACTGTTTGATACTTGATTTGAATGTTATCTGAACTGTGATTAGGTTAATGCTATTGTTTGATGCTTCATTCGAATGTTATTTGAACTATGATTAGGTTAGTGCTGTTGTTTGATGCTTGGTTTGAATGTTATTTAAACCATGATTAGGTTCTACTGTTTGATGCTTGGTTTGAATGTTATATGAACTACTATTAGGTTAACGCTATTGTTTGATACTTGATTTGAATGCTATCTTAACCACGGTTAGGTTAGTGCTATTGTTTGATGCTTGATTCCGATGTTATCTAAACCACGCTTTTGGTTCATTTCCTGAAACAAACACTGTGAATTGCATCAACAAGGCATAATCTCATCTGACTTGTCATCTTGTTGGTGATTTCACCTCTTTTCAACTCACTGAATCATTTATACGATATAACTTAATAAGTTCTGCATAGATCTCTCATAGTTATTAAATGCGAGCGCCTCCTGCGCCTAGGCGAGATTTTCAGGCGAAGCGCATTCAATGCGCTTATGGTACCAAGGCAATTAAAGCGTTCCTCTGTGCAAAAAATATTAATTCATTAATTTTTTTTATGATATTCTTTACTATTTAAAGCCTCGACATAACCAATTCTAGGCAATTAAAGCCTTTAATAACTGCTTTTTTGGTAAACAGATATTAACTCTTCAATGTTTGATATATACCAGGGTTTTCATGTTGCATAAATGCCCTTTGTTTTTTGAACCCATGTCATTAATGCTTTACAACTTTAGTCTAGTCCCTGCACTTTAGTTGTCAGCTTCAACACAATATGTTCATTTAATTTTATTATAGAAAGTATTACACTATTACTTTATATTTTAATTTTTGTTTTATTTAAGTGCGCCTTATTTTTCTCAGGCCCTCGCTTTTTTTGCACCTTGCGCCTAGGCCCTAGGCGAGGCCTATGCACCTTGACTGCGCCTAGCGCATTTGATAACTATGAGATCTCTCACCTTATATATGTGTAGTGTTATTAATCAAAAAATGGTCACTATAGCGAATAGCGTATAGATCGAAGGTCGCTAGAGGGTATGTAGCCATAAATAGCGGGATTTCAGTTTTTTTTAATATAAATTGCGATTAAATATAGCTATAAAATAGCTAGATTTTAGGTTTTTGTTAAATATACATGTAAACTAGTGTATATACCAGGGAATTTTGATATAGTATACATTTAATTTTTTTTTTAAATTTCTAGTGTATTGCTATTTATAAAATAGTGCCCGCTATTTATTGCTATGTAGCATATAGGTAACTCATCGCTATTTGTCACTATTCGCTATCAACAACTATTCTCAATAGTAGTATTCTAAATCGTTTTATCCAAATATTTAGATTACTTGCATGGTCATAATATAGTTTTTGTAATCCTAATCAACTTATAATCGGTTAATAAAAAGTTAAGATGTTTGACGAATAAGTGCTGACCCGACAAACCATTTCAACTCGATCCAAAAATGGCCTCTTTATTCAAGTATCGTGAACAAATAATAACTTCGTAATGGGTCTACATTTCTAAATCCAACAGAGAATGTTACAAACAATCCAGCTGACCAGCTCGTGGCAATCGTAAACCGTAACCGAACAGCACACAAAGCATCATCCCTTGGTAACAATCCGGGCCTAGCCTGCATAGCGCTACAATACATCAAAGCCTATCAGGGAAACTGTGATGATGTCGGCAAGTCAAAAAAGCCCGCTGACTCTGAATTCGCTGACACCTTCGCACCCAAATGCGGGGTTGAGGTAGCCACACTTGCCCCAATCACGGGTCGGGTTATCGGTTGCCAGTCTGAATATGTGAACCCTGAAAGAGCGTACACAGAAATACTAACCATGAAGAGCCGGAGTTTGGACATTATTTATAACACTACCTACACTGAGGTTGGAGCTGCTGTTAGCGGGTCAGATGGCGGAGGCCCGTATTTCTGGTGTTTACTTTTTAGTAACGCGAAAGCGAATAGTAGCTTTGTATTGGAGGGAGGAACGGCTAAGTTGACCAATCCGGGATGCTTTAGTGGTGCTCATGATGAGTGCAATGGTGCTTATGGTTTGGAACAACATCTCAACATTTTGTCGATCTTTGCTGGAATTTTAGTTGTCATTTGTTACACGTTTTGGGTATGAGTATGATCATGATCGGGGATTCTGGGTCATGATCATAGTATACGTGCCATTATGAGCTGGTTTTATTTTGATTGTATTTGAATCTTTGATTTGTTCGTTTATGAGTTTATACGTGTAATATTTGTTCTATAGTATATTGATCTTTGTTGATAACTCGCGTTAAATGTGTAATTGTAGTATGGGTCGTTCGGGTTGGGTTTCGGGCTGATGATGCTGAAGAACTAAACCGAGATTGACAACTAAATAGCCCTAAGTACTACTTGGTTCGTGGCCAGGTCCAGGTTTGGGACCGAACCGCTGCAGTGCTTCACTGAACAATTACTAAACCGCTTTTAACAGGAACAGAACCAGTTTAGACTTTAGACCGGCCTGATTTTGTGCCCCTTTTATTTTACATCTTTAATATTCAGGTTCTGATCTCTCCACTAGTGTTAACCGATGCACAACGTTTGGTTAAATTGATATGCATTTATATTCCATTCGTCCACTTCTATAATTGATACAAAAAAAAGGATGGTAATGCTTTACATGTAAAAAAACAGTTATTATATCATGGTAAAAGATACGTCTACCAAAACTGGTGAGACGGGTTGAATAACGGGTTAAAACAGGGTTTGGTCATATTAGTTTGACTAATTGAATATGGGTCAAAGTGGGCACTTTAAAAAAGATGTCAACTTGTTCGGGTTAAAACAAGCTTTGACAAAAAATGGAGCGAGGTTAAAATGAAACTTTTTAGTCAATGTTGTAAAATAATGTCTATAAGGCCAAGTATCCGTCGAGTAATCGCTACAAGGTAGGTTGCCGAAAAGATTTTTTTCAACTTCGTCTAATTACTTTGAATCGATCAAATGCGCTCAACCTCGGCTAGAATCGGATTTAGTTGGTCAACTTAGGCCGAGTTTGACTTAAAAAAAAACATAATTCCTATGTCTATCATATTAAATAATGAATAACATTTTTCAAGGAATAAATATCAAATTTTAAAAAAATTTACTATTTGAACATGCGTTTTTTATTTCTGTTGATATTCACGTATTTTGTTATAATTATTAGTAAATTTAGAATATATGAAATATATATATAAAAATTCTGGAAAATTAATTTCTTTATAATTTAACATGTCCGAGTACTCTCCGTCTAGGCCGATTACTCGCAACTCTCTAGTCGACCGATTTGATAGCGTCTAGTGACTTCTATACCACCGTATTAGTAGAAGAAAAACATCAAAATAGGTTGACCTGATAGTTTTATTAAAGCTAGTGGCGGTAGCAATGTAGTGCATCCGCGTTGGTGGTAGTTTCTGCAGTAGCGTCGGTTATGGTGGTGGTTTTTTCTTACTTCGTTTTGTTAAGGTTATACCTCAGTTTATTGGCTTAGCTGGTTCTGTATCAAGTTGACACACATTTGTGCATGAGCTTTATTTTTCTATTTTTTTATTTTATTTCTTAGGGAAAAGAACATATAATATTAATTTTTTGTTATTAACTTTTTTAAGAAAAAAAATTGTATTCGAGACATTTAAAATATAAAAAATGGATTACATGTATATTAAATAAATCAGAATTATTAATTAATCTTTGGGTTAACAGTGACTGTCACACCCCGGATTTCCACAATCCAATCACCGGTGGGTCCGGGTATCGTGACGTACGTTTATATCATCATAGTCAATTTGAAAATGTTTTAAGTGCACGTTGGCACAAAATCTTTTATAACTTGGAAAAGTTACTATGTAACCTTGTTAACAGATTCACTTGTTTGTCCATACATACAGGACCTAGTGCGTAGACCGAGACATGATTAACATACTCACCTCTTAAGAACTCACGAAGTAGTTATCCCCAACTTTGTGGGTAAAGTTTTTAGCATGAGCGTCTGTCAAGTGTATGCCTACACCTCGCGCTTAGGTCGTAGCCATTATCTAATGTAATAAGCTGAGAATATCCAGGACACGGTAGTTAACCCCGATGTTTAAGTTATCAAACAAAACTGATTAAAACGGAATATGCGGGTTTACTAGCCACAATCCGTCATTCGATTGATCTCATTTCCGACCAAGCAGTAATAGTTTACCTTAACCCAAACCCGTATAGGGGAAATAAGTCGAGAGTATTTACCTGAGTTAGTCTTGATTTTATAATGCAAGATTTAATATCTCAGCCGTATCCAAAATGAACTAAGTGCAGATAGCATTTACCGGAAGGCTCTAGTCTGGATTATGGCATAAGCTAACCAATTAAATGCGAACGGTCTTATATAAGTCATAGACTTAGACCGACTAGCGTACATGATCAATAACGGTAAAATACGCTAGATTAAGCGATGACCAGATAGAATGTAGTTTAAACCCAACAAGTACTTTGACTTGTATAATATGGGTAAACCATAAACATTCTGGATTTTGAGACTTAAATGACAAGGTTAAACCCGTTTAGGTTAATTTCTGTAAACTAGTTACATATACTTAACCGTACGCATATCAGCGATATCGGGTAACCGGATAAGTCATGGACAAGTTCTATATGCCATTATACTTTAAATAAGTTGTAATATCAGTAAAATATCAACTTACATGCCTGTTAAGGTTTCAAAACGAAACTATGCCTCATAAGGCGTTTCGGTAATTATATACCGTATAAAAGGAACTTGTATATATTTTAATGTTATAATGATAAGTATTCTGGAAAATATTTAATTTATGATATAATATCAGTAGGAATATGGTAATATGTGTAATTTATCGTATATGACCAAACTATGCACCGAATGGGCATTTTGGTCATTTTACACATAGTATGATAGTTTATTTGGGATTCTGAGTTTATATAATGTACTTACTGTAAAAATATTTTAAATAAGTTTTAAAATCAGTAGGTAACAAGTCTTGGTTGATAAATATGGTTTAAGACCATACTATGCGCCGAAACGGCGCTTATATCGTAAAATGACGATTTGTGCGAAGTTTAGTAAAAACTGATGTTAAGATCAAGTTTATATGTCCTAGATATGTTATTTAATATAAAATATCAGTAGGTAAAAGTTTTGATATGAAAAAGTATGATTAACACCATTTTACGCGTCACATGGCGTTATCGTCATTTATCGACATAATACAAGGACTTGTTCATAAACTCAGTTTATAATCTGTTTTGACATCCAAAATATTTCTAATTATGATATTACATCTGTAGATAGCTCACTTTTAAGTTCATTATCAATAAAACTTCATTTATGCAAAAAGGGCATTTTAGTCAAAATGGCATAATTACGGAACTTGTGCATAAACTCAGATTCTGATTATGATCATATAATATAACCTCAGAGGGTTATGCTACATTATATTATAATCACAATGCAACCTTAGATTAGTATCTAACTAATCTAAATCGGGTCAGAATCGAAAGTCAAAGCAGAAGTTAAACTTTGCGACTTTCAGTTGTGAACCGACCCTAGAACTGAAATTGATGAGCCGAACATGTTCTTACATGTTCTAATAATTATTACCAACTTGTTTAAGTGTCAACATGTTTCATAACATATATAAACTCAGATTATAATATTTCCAAAAAATGACATGTTTGACTTTTTAATATTTAAACTTTGACCCGTCAATTGGTCTAGCAAACGTGATCTTTAGGATGTGCCCTTAATAGAGACTAACACCTACCTTATTACAATCACTTAGTCATATTCGTTATGAACAATGACTGGACCATAATGGTCTTAACCGAAAGTTAAGGCGTTTTCCGTAAAACACTTGACTTTTGGCTATAAAAGCCTATAAACGAAAATGCAAGAGAAAGGAACAGTTACAAGTGATTCTGGGATGCGATATAACTAAGTTGGATGCTCCTTTCAGTTAGGAACTTCCAAAGGAGGGAGATAGAATGAGAATGAGAAAGGTGCAAGTTCAAATGGTGAACCTTGGCACCTATTTGTAGTTGGAGAGCTTGAAGGAGGTGATGCCAGGTGTTTAGGGATGTTAGAGGGAGCTTACTGTAACATCCGTCGAAAAACGGGTTCTAAAACTTGCACCATTTTTGTAATCAAGTTTGTATTCTAATCCTCTTCGTTACGTATTTATGTAAATCATATAAGAGATTTGTTATATTAATGATATAAAATAATAATAAATAATATATATATATATATATATATATATATATAAACATATTAGTAATAATAAAGGGATATTATAAAAAAATAATAATAAAAATATATTAATATGTACTGACCGCGAGACTTAAACCCGGGTCGCACATGAATACATCAGCCAACAAACCACTACACCACCGCCTCAACATCTGAAATGATCAAATCAAATAATCTTTTATATCAATCTTATCTTCTTAAAATGAGTCAACGTGCCGCCCAGTAACGGCACACTGCCAATCCAGAAAATCACAAAGTTTCCTTTTTCTTCGCAATTGATTGAAGAAAACCGCTCGCAATATGAACTTAGACTCAATTCGTGCCAAAACCGCGTGTAATCACGTTTACAGCCAACTCGCACATACCAAAATTAAATCAAAATTTCAAAACCGAAATTCAGTCCACGCGGTCGTCTACAACTATAAATAGAGAGCTCAGGGAACCCTTTTGAGTGCACAGAACCCTCCTTTACACCTCTGTTCATCGTAAAACATCGCCGGAAAATCTTGCAGCTCGCCGGAGAAATGGAACATCTCTGTTCGGTATATCGATCCACCTATTTCCTTTCATTTTTTTATTAATCTCATGTGTAGTTATTTAGAGTTGATAAATAAATTGCTAAACAAATCAATTCAATCGAGAATTTCACATTCTGTTCATATCGATGAAGAAGATGAACTTGAGTTGTTGTTTCAAAGAATTAATAATCGTAGTTCAACCGGGTTAGACACACAACCCAGTTGGTAGGGCTGCGTGCACACACAAAAAATGAGACCCGGGTTCGAGCCTTGTACATATTCTGATTCATTGAGACAACATACTTTTTTTATATATAAAAACATGTTCTGAAACGTAGCTGTAAGTGTATAAAAGAAATAAAAATTGGATATTGAATGGGTTAGTCACACAGCTCAGTTGGTTGGGCTGTGTGCACACGAAGTCAATGGTCCCGGATTCGAATCGCACTTAATGTTCCGGTCGCTGCAACACCTTTTTTTTTTTAAATAAAAGTAATCAGGGGCAATGTAGTAAGTATATATGTATAATTAAAATCCAATATCTTCCGGATTAGACACGCAGCCTAGTTGGTTGGGCTGCATACACACGAACGAGAGGTCACCGGTTCGACTCCCACACACTGCCGATTTCCGAGCGATTTATCCGATTTATTCAGAAAAAACATATTTTTTAATTAATTAAATCTTTAATTATTCTCCGCAAAAATATATTATTTTATAACCCAATTAATCTTATTTACAAAAAAAGAAGTTTAAGCAAATAAAAATATAGTAATAAAAACAATAAAAATTTATTTAAATTATCCAATAAATAATAAGTTAATTAAAATATTAAATTCAACCAAAGGATTATATTTTTAGCTAAATTGTTATATAAATATTTAGGTTAGCCGTTTCGTCACTTGGTATCTCAACTTCTCAATCGTGCGCAATCTCCAATGAATCTTAATCGCACCCACTGTGAGTGAATCTTACAACTCCCCCTTTTAATTCAGTTTTTTGGGGTGTATCATGTGTCGCTATATATATTGTTGTCTCGTTATTTAAAATCTCGTGCTATTACCATTAGGGTGATCTAACGTGCTATGTGATGTTGTTTTGTTTATTGCTATTTAGTGTTTATATTCTCATTGCAGTCAATCTCACATTAGGCCCTTTGTTCCCCGTTGCTTACGGGTGGAGCGTCGCATAGCCTAATATACTAGATCGGCTCCGTTTGATTGAGTCTTGATCTCGCCGCACATCGCTTATCGTGCACACATGTTCATTATTAGTTGATGATTGATGATATGGTTTGTGATTTAGATAACATAACATTTAATGCACATTTTTTATAAAATACAAAATATAACATTTTTCTTAATGATAAAAAGGGATTCACTCGCCAACTTATGTTGACCCAAAACTTTGTTTTTACACATAATACAGGTGAGCAAGTTTGAAGCGTGGATCACATAGGATATGGGCCTTAGAAGAATTAAAAAGTTATTTGTAAGTTTGTTTGGAACAATATTGTGTTTGTTTGAATTATGTGTTATTGGAATATTTTAATTAAGTTTGAATAATAAATATTAAACCTTTATAATAGTAAATGTCATGAGCTTTGATAAAAACCCAATCATGCTCCGACTACCTTATCCGTTGAGGGTCAGGGTGTGATAGATTGGTATCTGAGCGAGTGACTATAGGGATATATGATAGGTTATTAGACCCTTAGAGCTTATACTATAGTCAATTAGAATTTAATTGCTTACATGTTAAGTTGGTTACATACAAACTTATGACATTTACACTTCTCTCACACACAATTACATGCAAGCACTTTAATTGCTATTTGATTTTGTGTGACATTCAACGTGTTATAATTTTTGTCAATATAACACGCATACATAAATACGCATATGTTACCATCATAACGCACGTCTCGATTCTCACATACTTAACATTTTCTTACTTTTCTTTTCAAAAACAAATCGTGATATTTTTATTTTAAATCTCATCAAAGTGAGTTCTTACGATAGGCATGTAGTAACTGGAAGGGTACAAGTACCGGTATTCGAAACGTCCTGTCTAGGATTGGCATTCGTATAAATCCAAAGTAACAGACCAGTTTGCCTACCTGGGGACTAACGATGAGAGTACAAAGGACCTATTAGGCCAAAGCATGCCACACCAAACGTCGTGTGAACTAACCCCACTTTGAGTTGTCACTGTGTCCACACCAGGACACCTTCTGACCTTACACCTCGCAATCATGTTTTACGATTTTCATTCGGGTTGTGCGAGTGTTAACAGGCCAAAACCAATGTGAACCCTACAAAGCCCAGTAGTCATGGGGGCCCACATGACTACCTAGGCCAAGTATGGGGACATAGGGGGGCCCAAACATGAGCAAAGCCCAAGGCATCCTATGGATGTGATGGATTTATATTTCTCATTTATTTTGTGGATGTTTAATTTATTTCTAAGCTTTATGCGACACACATGACACCTACACGCCAAACTCATAATCTCGTTATGTATTTCCTGTAAATGTCTTCTAGGCACCTTCGTGGAGGTAGGAGATCAGGAAAATCCGGTGAACGCATGGCTGCTCAAATAGCCAAACAAATGGACGTCGTGAATCTCGATATTGTAATCCAAGTTCAGCACGCTCTCGCTGCTAACCCCGTTAATCCCAACAATCAAGATGAACAAAATGTTGCCAACCCTCCTGCAAATACCACCAAGTGCACTTACAAGCACTTCAACTCATGTGACCCTCCAAAATACGAGGGAACTGAAGGGGTCACTGCCCTCCTTTGGTGGTTTGAAGAAATGGAGAGCACTTTTCTCAACTGTGACTGCCCCAACGACCGTAAGGTTCGTTATGCTACTGGTCGTCTTTTTGGGGTAGCACTAACTTGGTGGAATGCCTAAAAGGGCAGAAGAGGCGCTGAAGCCATAGTAGCGCTAACTTGGGAACAACTTAGAGAACTAATGACAAGGCGTTTCTGCCCAAGAAGCGAAATCAAGAAGCTGGAAGATGAGTTCCACCTCCTAAAGCAAAAAGAGGGAGATCATATGTCACACCCCGACCCGCAGCGGATAAGGTGATCGGGGCATGATTGGGTTATCATCAAAGCTCATGACATTTATTAAACGTTTCATATTCATTAATACAAATTAAATGGAAATTTACAATGATTGCTACAACATGATTTAACTACAAACTAAACTTCTTTGTTCTCTTCTAAGGCATATCCTATGTTTTCCTTGCTTCAACCTGTTCACCTGTATCATGTGTAAAAAGGTTTTTGGATCAACATAATGTTGGCGAGTGAATCCTATTGAAAACATTTGAACAATTTATTTAGATTGATTATGAAATATGTGCACAACCAAACATGAGTAAAATTAGATATAACTTGATCAACAATCATAAGATATTAAATGATACACTCATGAATAATAATGGAACAATTAAAGGCACGCGATTCTCAACTCGTCTCTCACGAGGAACTGAGGGGCCTGATGAATGAATTTCATAATCATGATAATAAGAATAACACAACTACAAACAATATAACTCAATGAAAACACACATGAACAATAATGAATTGAATTGAAGCACGCGATGTTCTTCTCGTTTCCCACGAGGAACTGATGGGCTTAATGTATGAGTTTCATGTAATTTGACAAACGGAATATAAGTAAATCACAACAATAAATCAATCTAAGTTTAATTCATGATGTGGTATGGCACAAGTTTAAATAAATAAATTAATTAATTTCATAACACATGACACACCCCAAAACGTGTAATTTAAAAGGGGGAATTGTAAGATTCACTCACAGTGGGTGCGTTCGGTTGATGACGTTGAATGCACGCGAAGTGGTTTTAACCACAAGTGAGATTTAACCTAGATAAATCGCATTATGGTTTGGTAAGTATACGGATTTTATTAAACTATTTTAGTAGGATTGTTGGGTGCATTTTTGTGAGTTTAAGGCTATTTTCTAATCTTAAAAATGTTATTTTTAAGTATTTATAATTGATTTTTAATTAAAATAATTAAATAAAAATAATAAAAATATTTTATTTTTTTTCTGCTACAGTTGACTTTGACTTGTTGACTTTGACCGGCGTTGACCGGTTCGAGGCATATTGTTGTGCGCTCGGTGAGGCTCGAACCCGAGACCTCCCGTACGCGTGCACGCAGCTCTACCAACTGAGCTACGTGTCTAACCCGTTATATATCCGATTTTAATTTCATATATACATTAATTAACATTAACAGAAAAATTATTTTTATTTTAAAAACAATTTAAGCGGCTCGGCGGTGCGCTCCACAGGTCTCGAACCCGGGACCTGTGGGTTAATCTAACACACAGTCCACCGCTGGACTGTGTGTTCTACATGTTATATACTTTGATTTTTATTATACTTAAATACAATTTAGTTATTTCATTTTTCTGCCTTATTTAAAAAGAATAGATAATCGTCCGAGTCGGTGCTGAAGACCGGACTCGAACTCGTGACCTGTGATATAAACAAACACACAGTCCACCGCTGGACTGTGTGTCTAACTTGGTTATTATTCCGGTTAACAATATATTTAACATATATCTGTGGCGATCCGGTTCAGTAAACAAAAAAAATGCATTTTATTAAGGCAGCGTGTGTGAGACGGGAATCGAACTCGAGACGTTTTGCGTTTTATATGTGCACACAGTCCACCGCTGGACTGTGTGTCTAACCCGATTAATTTCATGATTTTAATTAAACTTATATGATAACAAGTCATCATCTTCTTCACTGAAAGAATAACCAGAAATCGGTGACAGACTGGTTCGAAATTTTAAATCGGTTTCTTAGCGTTTTAGGTTAATTACTGGAATATAGAAGTGAAAAGAAAAAGAATTAAGCGAAAGAGGTATACCGACTGGACCCTCTGTTTTCCGGCAGAACTCCGGCGACAGCAATCAACTCCGTCGTCAGGTGTCTTGCAGCATCAAGTCTCCGGAAAGCTTGGAAAGAGTATGGGTATCTCCGGTATAAGCTTCAGAGGTTCAGAAAAGCTCGGCAATGAGGAAACCGGTTTTCCGGCGACGAACAGGGTTATTCCGGCGAGTGGAATTACGCTGAGAAAAGGTGTGATTTTTAAGCGAAAGTGTTTGTCGTCGGTTATGGGTCAATTTAATATGGAAATCGAAATGTATTTGGTCTGATTTTGGACTGTATTCATCGGTTTAAGTTTTTCGGCGGTTTTGAAAAGTGTCGCGGACTTCAAACATCGGTTATAACCGATATGTGGTTAATGGTTTACGTTATAACGTAAATTGGTGTTAAAAACTCGCGAGAATTCCGGGATTCCGACGACTGAATCGTTTGGGCGCCGGTTTTGAATTCGTAAAGACACTTTATCAATTAAATGATTCTATTATATCACAAACAAAGTCCGCGGCGCAGTGGTTTGTATGTGTGAAGATAAGTTGCATCTGATTCGGTACAGACCCGGGTTCGAAACCCGGCAGATGTATTTCATTTTTATTTTGCGATTTTTGACAGTTTTTCAAAAACTAAATATATATTCGCGTATAATAATTGATTACGGATCGTTTAAAAATGTTTTGGACATTTAATTCGCAACGAAAATTTTGACTGACTGTTCGGTTGCTAAACGGAGCGGGTTTGGTAAATCCGTTTTTGACGGATGTTACAGTATCCCCTGCTTTTTAGAAATTTCGTCCCGAAATTTAAATAATGATATATTTTGACTAAAAGGGTGATGATGTTTTGTTTGACAGTTGTATGCTCAGAAAAATGAGGGTTTAAGTTTTTGTTCGAGGCGGTAACGTTCCTTGTAAAGGTTAAGTACCCTATTCAGGAATCGCTTTTTGTTGCCTACTGTATGAATATTGATAAACAGAAATGATTTGCCAAAAATGATATCATGCATAAGAGTTTAGATACATTTGGGAAAATATGGTTATATCCTAAGGCAAAACTTCTAACACTACAATCTACATGGAATATAAATAAAAACACAACAGCTGATATTTGAACATAAGTAAGCACAATAGCTAATATGAATGAACACATCAGCAAATATTTGAACATGAATAAACACAACAGCAAATATTCGAACATGAATAGACACATCAGCGAATATTTGAACATGAATAAACACAACAGCAAATATTCAAACATGAATGAACACAACAGCAAATATTCGAACATGAATAGACACATCAGCGAATATTTGAACATGAATAAACACAACAGCAAATATTCAAACATGAATGAACACAACAGCAAATATTCAACATGAATAGACACATCAGCGAATATTTGAACATGAATAAACACAACAGCAAATATTTGAATCCACATTCTGATAGCATATATGTTTGAATGATGGAAGTCCCTCTCTCGTTTGTTATGATGGAGAGGTTAGTTTATGTAGAAATGGATCACAATTCAATCTCTTTAAATAACATGATGATATAAATGTAACACAAATTCCAACCAAGGCAATACTAAATCCTACATGGAACTTCTCATAACCGCCTGATAATGCCTCTGATCCTTTGGCAAGAATACTTATATATAGGAAGTACCAGCGGCGTATCCACCATATTCTTGCCAAATTTTCATTAGTTTTATCCACAAGTTATGATTGGTTACCAAGAAACTAATAAATCCTACATAGAACTTCTCATAACCGTCCGATAATGCCTCTGATCCTTTGACAAGAATACTTATATATAGGAAGTACCAGCGGCGTATCCACCATATTCTTGTCAAATTTTCATTGGTTTTATCAGTGAATTATGATTAGTCCTATAACTCTACAATCAATACAACAAACATAAAATACTGAAATGAAATATATCTGTGCGATCAAGGCTCAATCGAACGGAGCCGATCGTATTGCATGTACTGAAAATAAAATGGATGTGCGCTCAAGGCTCAATCAAACGGAGCCGAACGTATTGAATGTACTGAAATTGAAATTGTGTGCTCAAGGCTCAATCAAACGGAGCCGAACATATTGCATGTACTGAATATGAATAACTTAACCACACAAACAGCCTATGCATGGAACCTCTCATAATCGCCTGATAATGCCTCCGATTATTTGACAAGAATACTTATATATAGGAAGTACCATCGGCGTATCCACCATATCCTTGTCAAATTTTCGTTGACTTTATCCGAAAGTTATGGTTAGTTCGATGCGACTCTACTACAAACACCACAACCACAAGATACTGATAATGAAATTGTATGTGCGCTCAAGGCTCAATCAAACGGAGCCGAACGTATTGCATGAACTTGAGATGTAAATTGAAATGTGCGCTCAAGGCTCAATCAAACGGAGCCGAGCGTATTGCATGAACTGGAAATGTGAATAAATCTGTGCACTCAAGGCTCAATCAAACGGAGCCGAGCGTATTGCATGAACTGGAAATGTGAATAAATCTGTGCACTCAAGGCTCAATCAAACGGAGCCGAGCGTATTGCATGAACTGGAAATGTGAATAAATCTGTGCACTCAAGGCTCAATCAAACGGAGCCGAGCGTATTGCATGTATTGAAATGTAAAATTACGTAACCGATCAAGGCTCAAACAAACGGAGCCGATCGTGCGGGCACGCCAAGATCAACCACATAATAAAATGGGGATCCAACTCAACCTCGATGGATGGGGAGCCACGGCCTCGGCAAAAGCATATACCGAAAACAATATATAATATATAATATCCAATAATTTCTCTAACAGTCTACACATGTGATAAAGAAAAACATAAGACTAAACAATAGAAGTTGAATCTGGATCTTCGGCGAAGAGGACTAGCTGAGTATCTTCATCAGGGCCGTCATTATCTTCGACAGGGTTGGCGTTGATATTGAAGACTCTTCCTCTTGCTGGTGGCATAGTGGTTGGGTTTTCTTGGTTTACTTGGTTAACTGGGTTTGATTGGGCTTGAGTGTTGATAACATTAACCAATTGAGGGCATGTGTTTCTAAGGTGGGTAGGGTCGCCACAATTGAAGCAAGCTCGAGCATATGGGAACATGGGGTGTTGGGGTTGGTGATGAGTTTGGGCCATGTTTTGAGTAGGGGAAAAGGTTTGGTCTTGAAAGGTGCGACAAACATTGCTCAAATGACCATAACGTCCACAAGTTGCACATAGCCGGCAAGGTAAAGTAAGGGGATGGTGATAAAAACAGTCGTTGCATCGAGGGTGAGGTCCGAGATATGGTTTCTTATTTGGGTAAGCTGAGTTGGGTGCCACTTGGGTGATTGGGACAGCTCGGATGGGTATAGCGTGAAAAACGGGTTGATTTCGTTGAGTAGCAGCGAAAAGTCGCCCGGCTCTTCTTCTCTTAGGATTGGGTTGAGAAGGGGATTCGGTTTGAGTGGAGTCGGAGGTTTCAGTCGATTCTTTATCCTTCTTCTTCTCCTCCTTGAAGTCTTTGTTTCGAATTCGGTTCTCGGTGAGCTCTGTTGCTAGCTCCATTGCTGCTTCCAAAGTTGCAGGCTTGGTACTTATCACAGGGTCTTGAATCTTTGACGGAAGACCACGAATGTAGTGCTCGATCAAACGGTAGAGAGGAGTAAACATGTTGGGAACCATTTGGTGTAATTCGAGGAACCTTTTGTTGTAGGTGGTGTGGTCTCCTTCCATTTGCTTCAATGAGTAAAATTCATCTTCCAACTTCTTGATTTCACTCCTTGGGCAAAATCGTCTGGTCATGATTTCCTTCAATTCGTTCCAAGTTAAGGACATAGCATCTTCCACACCTCGTTTGGCCTTCTCTGTGTTCCACCAAGTAAGTGCTATCCCATATAGTCGACCGGTAGCATAACGCACTTTGCGATCATCAGGGCAGTCGCAATTTAGAAAAGTATTCTCCATTTCTTCAAACCAATGGAGGAGTGCGGTGACACCTTCAGTCCCTTTATATTTCGGAGGGTCGCATGATTTGAAATGCTTGTAGGTGCATTTAGTGGTGTTTGGGGAAGAGTTGAAAATGTTTTGGTTTGCTTGATTGACAGGATTATTGGTAAGTGCTTGTTGAACTTGGATTACAATGTTGGGTATTACGGCAGCCATTTGTTGAGCGATTAAGGCAGCCATGCGATCGCGGGCTTTTCTTGCTCTCGTCTTCCTACGGGCGAGGTTAGAAGACATCTATAATGAATACATGACAAGAGTATGAGTTGGATGCTTTTGGGATCATGGATCGCATTCAAGAATGATCATTTATAAAATAATTATACAAAAATACTACATCCATAGGATGTCTTGGGCTTTGCTCGCTGTTAGGCCCGCCATGCCGCCATACTTTACCTTGTGTAATCAGGTGGGCCCCCATGAATACCGGTTTTTCATATGGTTCGCACGGTTTCTGCCTGGTTGCGTACACAAAAACCCGGGAAAATCGAGAAATATGTATACAACGTGTGATGTTCGGAATGTGTCCAGGTGTAGACACGATGACACCTCAAAGTAGGGTTAGTTCGAACGACGTTTGGTGTGGCATGCTTTGGCCTAATAGGTCCTTCGTACTCTCATCGTTGGTCCCCAGGTAGGCAAACTGGTCCGTTATATTGGATTTATACGAATGCCAGCCTAGACAGGACGTTCCGACTACCGGTACTTGTACCCTTCCAGTTACTACATGCCCGTCGCAGAACTTACTTTGATGAGAATTGAAAATTGCATAAAATCTTTGGATAATGAGAATATGAAAATAAATTGAATACATGAACATCGATATATGTATAATGAATATGTATATATGTATAATGAACATGTATATGAGCATGTATGTTTGACTGAAATGTAAACAAATATGAAACAAATAAATATCACAAGTTTGTATGTAACCACCTAATCAATTTAAAATTTAGGCAGACTATAGTATAGGCTCTAAGGGTCTAATAACCTATCCTATATCCCTATAGTCATGGCTCTGATACCAATCTGTCACACCCCGACCCGCAGCGGATAAGGTGATCGGGGCATGATTGGGTTATCATCAAAGCTCATGACATTTATTAAACGTTTCATATTCATTAATACAAATTAAATGGAAATTTACAATGATTGCTACAACATGATTTAACTACAAACTAAACTTCTTTGTTCTCTTCTAAGGCATATCCTATGTTTTCCTTGCTTCAACCTGTTCACCTGTATCATGTGTAAAAAGGTTTTTGGATCAACATAATGTTGGCGAGTGAATCCTATTGAAAACATTTGAACAATTTATTTAGATTGATTATGAAATATGTGCACAACCAAACATGAGTAAAATTAGATATAACTTGATCAACAATCATAAGATATTAAATGATACACTCATGAATAATAATGGAACAATTAAAGGCACGCGATGCTCAACTCGTCTCTCACGAGGAACTGAGGGGCCTGATGAATGAATTTCATAATCATGATAATAAGAATAACACAACTACAAACAATATAACTCAATGAAAACACACATGAACAATAATGAATTGAATTGAAGCACGCGATGTTCTTCTCGTTTCCCACGAGGAACTGATGGGCTTAATGTATGAGTTTCATGTAATTTGACAAACGGAATATAAGTAAATCACAACAATAAATCAATCTAAGTTTAATTCATGATGTGGTATGGCACAAGTTTAAATAAATAAATTAATTAATTTCATAACACATGACACACCCCAAAACGTGTAATTTAAAAGGGGGAATTGTAAGATTCACTCACAGTGGGTGCGTTCGGTTGATGACGTTGAATGCACGCGAAGTGGTTTTAACCACAAGTGAGATTTAACCTAGATAAATCGCATTATGGTTTGGTAAGTATACGGATTTTATTAAACTATTTTAGTAGGATTGTTGGGTGCATTTTTGTGAGTTTAAGGCTATTTTCTAATCTTAAAAATGTTATTTTTAAGTATTTATAATTGATTTTTAATTAAAATAATTAAATAAAATAATAAAAATATTTTTATTTTTTTTCTGCTACAGTTGACTTTGACTTGTTGACTTTGACCGGCGTTGACCGGTTCGAGGCATATTGTTGTGCGCTCGGTGAGGCTCGAATCCGAGACCTCCCGTACGCGTGCACGCAGCTCTACCAACTGAGCTACGTGTCTAACCCGTTATATATCCGATTTTAATTTCATATATACATTAATTAACATTAACAGAAAAATCATTTTTATTTTAAAAACAATTTAAGCGGCTCGGCGGTGCGCTCCACAGGTCTCGAACCCGGGACCTGTGGGTTAATCTAACACACCGTCCACCGCTGGACCGTGTGTTCTACATGTTATATACTTTGATTTTTATTATACTTAAATACAATTTAGTTATTTCATTTTTCTGCCTTATTTAAAAAGAATAGATAATCGTCCGAGTCGGTGCTGAAGACCGGACTCGAACTCGTGACCTGTGATATAAACAAACACACAGTCCACCGCTGGACTGTGTGTCTAACTTGGTTATTATTCCGGTTAACAATATATTTAACATATATCTGTGGCGATCCGGTTCAGTAAACAAAAAAAATGCATTTTATTAAGGCAGCGTGTGTGAGACGGGAATCGAACTCGAGACGTTTTGCGTTTTATATGTGCACACAGTCCACCGCTGGACTGTGTGTCTAACCCGATTAATTTCATGATTTTAATTAAACTTATATGATAACAAGTCATCATCTTCTTCACTGAAAGAATAACCAGAAATCGGGGACAGACTGGTTCGAAATTTTAAATCGGTTTCTTAGCGTTTTAGGTTAATTACTGGAATATAGAAGTGAAAAGAAAAAGAATTAAGCGAAAGAGGTATACCGACTGGACCCTCTGTTTTCCGGCAGAACTCCGGCGACAGCAATCAACTCCGTCGTCAGGTGTCTTGCAGCATCAAGTCTCCGGAAAGCTTGGAAAGAGTATGGGTATCTCCGGTATAAGCTTCAGAGGTTCAGAAAAGCTCGGCAATGAGGAAACCGGTTTTCCGGCGACGAACAGGGTTATTCCGGCGAGTGGAATTACGCTGAGAAAAGGTGTGATTTTTGAGCGAAAGTGTTTGTCGTCGGTTGTGGGTCAATTTAATAGGGAATCGAAATGTATTTGGTCTGATTTTGGACTGTATTCATCGGTTTAAGTTTTCCGGCGGTTTTGAAAAGTGTCGCGGACTTCAAACATCGGTTATAACCGATATGTGGTTAATGGTTTACGTTATAACGTAAATTGGTGTTAAAACTCGCGAGAATTCCGGGATTCCGACGACTGAATCGTTTGGGCGCCGGTTTTGAATTCGTAAAGACACTTTATCAATTAAATGATTCTATTATATCACAAACAAAGTCCGCGGCGCAGTGGTTTGTGTGTGTGAAGATAAGTTGCATCTGATTCGGTACAGACCCGGGTTCGAAACCCGGCAGATGTATTTCATTTTTATTTTGCGATTTTTGACAGTTTTTCAAAAACTAAATATATATTCGCGTATAATAATTGATTACGGATCGTTTAAAAATGTTTTGGACATTTAATTCGCAACGAAAATTTTGACTGACTGTTCGGTTGCTAAACGGAGCGGGTTTGGTAAATCCGTTTTTGACGGATGTTACATCATATAACCTACAACAAGAGGTTTCTTGAGCTAAACCAGATGGTTCCAAATCTGTTCACTCCTCTCTACTGTCTTATCGAGCATTATATTCGGGGTCTTCCTTCGAAGACTCAGGATTCTGTGATGAGTATCGTACCTGCAACCTTGGAAGCAGCAATGGATCTAGCCACTGAGCTCACTGAAAACCACATTAGAAATGGGGATTTCAAGGATGAGAAGAAGAAGGATGCAAGTAGCAAAACACCGACTGAAACCCCCAACCCAACTCAAGCCGGATCCTCTTCTCGATTCACTGCCAAGAGAAAGCGAAACGGGAAAAATTTTGCTGTCACCCAAATCAGTCAGCCAACTCCATACAACCAACCCATTTCAGCCGCTCCAATCACCCAAGTTGCTCCCCCTACCGCTCCATTCAAGAGACAGTACACAGGACCTCACCCGAAGTGCAATTGATGCCAATACCATCACCCCCTTGAGAACCCATGTCCCCACTGCACAGGGTGTGGCCGAGTGGGCCATACAATCCAAACATGTCGAACTCTTCAAAGACAAACTCGCAATCAACCTCAAGCCCAACCCAACAACCAAATGGTGGGCCAAGTTCCTTATCAACCACCACTAATGTTACCACCTTCTCAGCCCATAGCCTCACCCTTTACCAACCTAACTACCCCATGATGCCACACATTAGGGCTTGCTTTAATTGCGGTGATCCAACTCATTTCCGCAACACCTACCCGTGATTATTGAACATCATCAACGCACAGGCCCAAGCCAATCCGCCAGCAAGAGAAAGGGCATTTAACATCAACGCCAATCAGGCCAGAGCGAATAATAACGTGGTCAACGGTACGTTTCTAATTAATGATAGCTATGCGTCTATTTTATTTGACACGAGCGCGGATAAGAGTTTTGTGTCCCTAAAGTTTGAGTCTATTCTTGGTTTACCTCGCTTTAGTCTAGCCGAATCATTCACAGTGGAAGTAGCAGACGCTGAACCATTACATTGGTTCTATCATTCGTGAATACACTCTTACTCTTAACGATCAAGATTTTCCAATCGATCTCATTCCTACGAAATTGGGAAGCTTCGACTGTCACACCCAGACCCGTAGCGGATATAGTAGTCGATGCATGATTGGGTTTTCATCAAAGCTCATGACATTTACTATAATTAAGTTTCATATTTATTAATTCAAATTAAAAGAGAATATTCCAACAAACACGTAAAACAATACAAACAAGTAAATATTCTAGACAAGCAATGTTTTATTCTTCTTCTAAAGCCAAATCCTAAGTGTTCCTCTCCTCAGCCTGTCCACCTGTATCATGTGTAAAATAAAGATTTTGGTCAACAAAAGTTGGCGAGTGAATCTCATTTAAACATTTGAAAGAAATAGTTTTATTGGTTATTTTAATAAAAATGTGCATAAACCAAATATGAGCATATGTATATGTAAATCTATCCACAAACCACATAACATCAAACAATGTACATGTGAGCATGATAAATGATGAACTGTGAGATCAAGGCTCAATCAAACGGAGCCGATCTAATGAGGCACGCGATGCTCAACTCGTATCCAATGAGGAACTGATGGGCCTAATGTGAATGATTCACTGAAATGAGAAAATGTAACCACATATAACAACAACCAAACAATACATAAACGTTAGATCATATAATGGTAGTAGCACAAGTGTTTGAATAAACAAAATTATGTAAACGACACATGATACACCACAAAACATGAATAAAAGGGGGAATTTGTAAGGATTCACTCACAGTGGGTGCGTTTTCTTGAATTGATGACGAACGCGCACGATTTAAGATTCAACCGACGAGAGAAACTAACCTAAATAATCATGTAATAATTCGATAAATATATAACTTTTATTTGAAATTAATATTTCTAATTAATGCCTTTTATTAGATTTTTAGATCTATTTTTGTAGTATTTATTACAATTTTTAAACTTGAAAAGTCTTATTTTTAAGTATTTTAAAGAATTTTTGAATTAAAAATAAAGAAAATAGGAATTAAAAAATATTAGACCTTGTTAGGTCTGACCGGTTGGACTGTGCTTGGAATTGGCCTCGTGTGAGGTTCGAACTCGTGACCTCCCGTATACGTGCACACAGCCCTACCAACTGAGCTACGTGTCTAACCTGAAATAAACTCTATTTTAATTATATATATATATATATATATATATATATATATATATATATATACTAACTAGCTTTAACTTTATTTGTTTTTATTAAAAAAGGTTTTATAAATGGTCAAAACCGGTTTCAGTAGGCCGGCTCGAACTCGGAACCTGCGGTTTCGTGTGCACACAGCCTAATCAGTTGGGCTGTGTGTCTAACCCGTAATAACACTGAATTATATTAATTTTATATACATGCTATGAGTTGATCTGAATAAGTTTAAAAATGTTGGTTTTATTTCAGAAAATCGGAAACATGTGCGACTCGAACCCGGGACGTGTGCTTTGTAATTGCACACAGTCCACCGCTGGACTATGTGTGTCTAACCCGGTTCAATACCGTTTTTGAATTATACTTATACATTATCCGCACTTCATCTTCTTAACATTTTGAATCAAAAACCTTAGATCAGTAATTCGATCGATTAAATTAAGATTGCTCTAACATAATTTACTACTGATTAATAAAATAAAAGATAAGAAAGGATAATTCAAGTGATAATACCGTGGGGATGTGATCTTGATTTTTTTCCGGCGATCGAGGACAATCTCCAGCGAAGATTTTAAGAGTTGAGAGTGAGCAGGGTTGTTTTTGCAAGTTTAAGAAATTGTATGAGCGAGTTTTAGAACAGGTTTGAGGTCGCTATTTGTAAGCAAATGATGACCATGATTTCGGTTTAAATTTTGAAGTTTAAAACCCTATAATTTCAGTCGGTTTCACTCAATTGATTCAAAATTTTCAGTTGCAGTAGATAATCGACAACGGTTATACGTTTTTAATCAAAATAAAAACCGCTAATTGATTGATTGCTCAAATCATGCTTTCGTCAGTTACCGATTCTGCATAATTTGAGTAAAGGGTTGACGTTTGATTCAATATGAATTTAATTGTTTTCAACATTTAAAACAAGTGTGTGTGCCGTGTAGTGGTATATGTTGTGTGTGTTTTCAATGGGGACCCGGGTTCGAACCCGGTTGCCCCTTAGTCTTTATTTTTATTATTTAAAACTTCATTTATTGTTATTATTATTATTATTTATTTAATATTTTAATTCTTTTAATTTATTTATTAACTATAAATAAATAATTCGGATTAATTGGTGAATAAATACGTAACGAGACTTCAAATAAAATACTTGAATTATTTAACGAAGCGGGTTTTGAAACCCGTTTTACAACGAATGTTACAGTATCCCATACTTTTCGAAATTTCATCCCGAAATTTAGGTAGTAGACGTAACTGGAAAGAGATGCGGGTATTTTTCTCGCATTGAGTCTTCGCGTTCCCAAGTAAACTCAGGTCCTCGTTTTGACTCCCAACGCACCCCGACTATTGGAATACGACTTCGTCTTAAACCCTTCTCACCGAAGTCCATGATTTCTATAGGTCGTTCAACGAAATGCATTGATTCATCAATCTGAATATCTTCCAACGGTATATGGAGATTTTCGTCGGCGAGACACCTTTTCAAGTTTGATACATGGAACGTGGGATGAATTCTGCTGAGTTCTTCTGGTAAGTCAAGCTTGTAGGCTACAGGACCAACTCTCTCGAGTATTTGAATGGTCCTATGTAGAGTGGTGCTAGCTTGCCTTTTTGACCAAAACGAACTACTCCCTTCCATGGTGATACTTTTAAAAGCACTTGATCACCAACACAAAATTCAAGTGGCTTTCGTCGTTTATCAGTGTAACTCTTTTGACGACTTCGAGCTGCTAAAAGATTATTGCGGATTTGAAGAATCTTATCAGGATCAATTCAGGTCCAGTGATTTGTGCTTCACCGATTTCGTGCCAACATACAGGAGATCGGCACTTACGACCATATAATGCTTCGAAAGGAGCCATACCGATGCTTGAATGATAACTATTGTTGTACGAAAATTCAACTAATGGTAGATGAGTATCCCAATTGCCCTTGAAGTCTATGACACATGCTCGCAACATGTCTTCAAGAGTTTGTATGGTGCGCTCAGATTGACCATCAGTTTGAGGGTGAAAGGCGGTGCTAAGTCTAAACGTGTAACTAACACTGATTGCACAACTTGCCATGTTCGTGAAGTAAAACAGCCATCTCGATCTGAAATGATACTTAAAGGCACACCATGATGGCTTACAATTTCATCAATATAGATACGAGCTAACTTCTCGTTCTTATAGTCTTTGCGGATTGGAATGAAATAAGCTGATTTAGTGAGACGGTCAATGATAACCCAAATCATGTCATACCCACTAGAAGTGCGAGGTAACCCAATAATGAAATCCATGGTTATGTTTTCCCACTTCCAAATGGGTACTTCAGGTTGGACGAGTAATCTTGAAGGTCTTTGATGTTCAGCTTTTACCTTAGCACATGTGAGGCACTTGGAGACAAAAATGGCGATATCCTTCTTCATGCCAGGACACCGGTAAGAGTATCGTAGATCTTGATACATCTTATCAGCACCTAGATGTATAGAGTGTCATGTTTTGTGAGCCTCACTCATGAGAAAAGTACAAAGATTGTCACGATCAGGTACCCAAATACGATTTAGGTAATAAAGGATACCATCGGACTTGGATTCTAACTTGCTTTTGGCTCCACAAGACAATTCATCTCGTACATCATTTTCCGTGACAGAAATATGTTGAGCTGCTCGAATTCGGTTTTAAAGATCGGTTACAATTTGAGAACACAAAATATGGATGGAGTTCGCATACTCTTTTCGGCTAGCATCAGCCACAAGATTGGCTTTGCCAGGATGATAACGGATTTCACAATCGTAATCATTTAAAAGTTCGGCCCATCGTCGTTGCCTCATATTCAACTCTTTTTGATTGAAGATATGTTGGAGGCTCTTGTGGTCAGTGTAAATCTAACACTTAGTACCATAGAGATAGTGTCTCCATATCTTTAGAGCGAACACGATTGCTCTAAGTTCTAGGTCGTGAGTAGTGTAATTCTTTTCATGTGCTTTGAGTTGCCTTGAGGCGTAGGCTATCACCTTTCCTCTTTGCATTAGGACACAACCTAGTCTTTGTCCTGATGCGTCGCAATAAACCACAAAGTCTTCACAACCCTCGAGAAGAGTAAGGATAGGTGCATCACAAAGTTTTTGCTTCAAAGTTTGAAAAGCCTCTTCTTTCTTGGGCCCCAAATGAAGGGCTTGCCCTTATGCGTCAAGGCTGTGAGTGGTAAGGCAATACGAGAAAAAATCATGATGAAACGGTGATAATAACCAGCTAGACCAAGGAATGATCTAACTTTGGTAGGAGTGCGTGGAGCTTGCCATTCTTGCACCGCTTTAATCTTTGCAGAGTCGACATGAATTCCCTTGTCGTTGACGATGTGACCAAGAAATTGAACTTCTTTTTAACCAAAATTCACATTTTGAAAACTTAGCGTAAAGCTTTTCGGTTCTCAAAAGTGTTAGGACAAGTCGAAGATGTCGCTCATGATCGGATTTGGTCTTAGAATAAATAAAAATATCATCGATGAAGACTATGATGAAACGATCGAGGTAGGGTTTACACACCCTATTCATCAAATCCATGAAGATGGCAGGAGCATTGGTCAAACCAAAAGGCATGACCATGAATTCGTAGTGACCATACCGAGTTCGAAAAGCAGTCTTTGGAATGTCTTCTTCACGTACTCTAAGCTGGTGATAACCAGAATGAAAATCGATTTTTGAGAAACAGGTGGCACCCTGAAGTTGATCTAGAAGATCATCGATACGAGGTAAAGGATAGCGGTTCTTCATAGTCAGCTTGTTGAGCTCTCGATATTCGATACACATTTGAAAGTTCCATCTTTCTTCTTTACGGAAAGAACAGGTGCACCCCATGGTGATGAGCTAGGGCATATAAATTCCTTGTCAGTCAACTCTTACAATTGACTAGCTAACTCTTGCATTTCAGATGGGGCTAACCGATATGGAGATTTTACAACTGGCATAGCACCAGGTACAAGATCGATTCAAATTTGACTTCTCACAAGGAAGGAAGTCCTGAAACGTCGTCGAGAAAAACTTGAGGAAATTATTTAACGATTGGAATGTCTTCGAGCTTCTTCTCCTTGCCTTCCTTTTTGAGGAAAGTATTTTAAAGAATTTTTGAATTAAAAATAAAGAAAATAGGAATTAAAAAATATTAGACCTTGTCAGGTCTGACTCGTCGGACTGTGCTTGGAATTGGCATCGTGTGAGGTTCGAACTCGTGACCTCCCGTATACGTGCACGCAGTTCTACCAATTTAGCTACGTGTCTAACCCGAAATAAACTCTATTTAATTATATATATATTATATATTATATATATATATATATAATATATATATATATATATACTAACTAGCTTTAACTTTATTTGTTTTTATTAGAAAAGGTTTTATAAATGGTCAAAACCGGTTTCAGTAGGCCGGCTCGAACTCGGAACCTGCGGTTTCGTGTGACACACCCCAACCAGTTGGGCTGTGTGTCTAACCCGTAATAACACTGAATTATATTAATTTTATATACATGCTATGAGTTGATCTGAATAATTTTAAAAAATGTTGGTTTTATTTCAGAAAATCGGAAACATGTGCGACTCGAACCCGGGACGTGTGCTTTGTAATTGCACACAGTCCACCGCTGGACTATGTGTGTCTAACCCGGTTAAATGCCCTTTTTAATTATACTTATACATTATCCGCACTTCATCTTCTTAACATTTGGAATAAAAAACATCAGATCAGTAATTCGATCGATTAAATCAAGATTGCTCTAACCTAATTTACTACTGATTAATAAAATAAAAGATAAGAAAGGATAATTCAAGCGACAATACCGAGGGGCTGTGATCTTGAATTTTTTCCGGTGATGTCCGGCGACTGCAGGCGATCTCCGGTGAAGGTTTTAAGAGCAGAGAGTGAGCAGAGTTGTTTTTGCAAGTTTAAGAAATTGTATGAGCGAGTTTTAGAACAGGTTTGAGGTCGCTATTTATAAGGAAATGATGACCATGATTTTGGTTTAAATTTTGAAGTTTAAAACCCAATAATTCCAGTCGGTTTCACACAATTGATTCAAAATTTCAATTGCAGTAGATAATCGACAACAGTTATACGTTTTTAATCAAAAGAAAAACCGCTAATTGATTGATTGCTCAAATCATGCTTTCGACAGTAACCGGTTCTGCATAATTTGAATGCAGGGTTGACGTTTCATTAAATATAAATTTAATTGTTTTCAACATTTAAAACAAGTGTGTGTGCCGTGTAGTGGTGTATGTTGTGTGTATTTTCGATGGGGACCCGGGTTCGAACGCGGTTACCCCTTAGTCTTTATTTTTATTATTTAAAATTCATTTATTGATATTATTATTATTTATTTAATATTTTAATTCTTTTAATTTATTTATTAACTATCAATAAATTATTCGGATTAATTGGTGAATAAATACGTAACAAGACTTCAAATAAAATACTTGAATTGTTTAACGAAGCGGGTTTTGAAACCCGTTTTACAGCAAATGTTACATCGACGTCATCATCGTTATGGACTGGCTCAGTCAGCATCATGCCAAGTTTAAGCATGTTGACACTAATGGTCACTCAGAGGCTATGTTTTAAGCATGTTGACACTAATGGTCACTCAGAGGTTCGCGTTATGCATGTTGACATCAGAAGGTCACTAAGAGACTTAGTTTGAGCATGATACTTTTAGTCCTTATTAGTCTTTAATAGACTTATAATAAAAATACGACACGTGTCACTATATTATTGGACACGATTTTACGAGGTGTTACACCCTCACCCTTTTAAAAGAAATCTCGACCTCGAGATTTTATTCGAAAAGATGATGGGTACTTTTGTCGCATAGTGGACTCAACCTCCCCTGTATACTCGGGACCTCGAAGGGCATCCCACTTAACCTTTACTATAGGTATTAATTTCCTTCGGAGCTTCTTAACCTGTCGATCCTCAATCGAAATTGGTTTCTCAACGAACCTCAGGTTTTCATCAATTTGCACATCATGATGTGACATTGCTAGCGACTCATCAGCTAGACATTTCTTAGGTTACTGATGTGCAACACATCATGAATTCAAATAAGCTCATCGGGCAGCTTAAGCTTATAAGCTACAGTGTCCGACACATTCGATTATCTCGAATGGTCCTATATATCATGTGCTTAGCTTGCCCTTTCTTCCGAATCTCATTACACCTTTCCAAGGTGATACTTTTAGCATGACTTTGTCCCCTATTTGGAACTTAAGAGGTTTAAGCCTCTTGTCAGCATAGCTCTTCTGGCTATCACGGGCAGCTTTGATTCTATCACAGATTTGCACAATCTTAGCCGTGGTTTCTAGGACAATCTCTGGTTCTGATAGTTGGGCTTCCCCAACTTCTGCCCAACATACGGGCGTTCAACATTATCTCCCATACAAGGCCTCATAAGGAGCAGCCTTGATGCTCGTATGATTACTATTATCGTAGGAGAATTCTATTAGGGGTAATTGGTCATCCCAACTTCCACCTAAATCAATCACACATGCTCTAAGCATGTCTTCCAAGGTCTGAATAGGACGCTCACTCTGACCATCAGTCTGCGGGTGGTAAGCCGTACAAATTTTAATCTTGTGCCTAAAGATTGTTGGAAACTTTTCTAAAAATGAGAGGTATATCTAGTATCTCTATCAGATACAATAGATACTGGCACACCGTGTAGGGACACAATCTTGTCCACATACAACTAAGCCAATTTGTCAGAATTATACGTTTCTTTAATTAGCAAGAAATGCGCTGACTTAGTCAGTCTATCTAGAATGACCCAAATCGTGTCATTACCACGTTTGGTCTTAGGTAACTTGGTAATCAAGTCCATAGTTACCATTTTCTATTTCCAAGTGGGAATCTCAAGTTGTTGTAGAAGTCCTGACGGCTTCTGATGTTCAACTTTAAGTTGCGAACACGTCAGACACTTAGCTACATAAGTGGCTATGGATTTCTTTAAACTCATCCACCAATAATTCTTTTTCAGATCCTGATACATCTTGTCACCACCTAGGTGAACTGAGTATCTTGAATTATGTGCTTCTTAGAGGATTAGATCTCTAAGTCCTCCAAAGATTGGAGCCCAGATTCTTTCATTAAATTTAAGGATTCCATCCTTTCCAAGCGTTAACTGATCAACAGTTCCGGCTAATCCCTCATTAGGAATATTAGCCTCTAACATGGCTTGCTTTTGTGCATCTAATAGCTTCTCCTTCAGCTATTTCTGAGCTCAATGCTCTTGGCGTTAATCCTAATGGGCCTTACTCAAGGCGTCAGCAACGACATTTGCCTTGTCGGGATGATAGCGAATTTCGCAATCATAATCATTAAGTGTTTCCATCCAATGGCGCGTCGCATGTTCAATTCCTTCTGATTGAACAGATGTTGGAGGCTCTTATGGTCAATGTATATAATACACTTTCTTCCATATAAGTAATATCTCCACAACTTTAGTGCAAATATAACGGCACCCAATTCAATCATGGGTGGTGTAATTGCTTTCGTGCACCTTTAATTATCGTGATGCATAAGAAATCACTTTGCCTTTTTGCATTAGCACACATCCCATGCCAGTGTGCAAGGCATCACAATAAACTACAAAATCCTCAATTCCCTTAGGTAGAGATAACACAGGAGCATTGCTCAACTTGTGTTTTAGAGCCTCAAAAGATACTTGTTGTTTTGGACCCCAGTCAAACTTGACATTCTTACGGGTCAAGGTAGTTAAAGGAGTGGCTATCCTCGAAAAGTTATCAATGAACCTTCTATAATAACTAGCCAATCCTAAGAAGCCACGAATCTCCGATGGAGTTTTGGGTACATCCCAATTCATTGTGGCTTCTATTTTAGCGGGATCCACTTGGATACCATGCTCACTTACAACATGTCCAAGAAATTGGAACTCTCTAAGCCAAAATTCACACTTAGAAAATTTAGCATAAAGCTTCTCTTATCTTTGCAGTTCTAGGATGCACCGAAGGTGTTTCTCGTGTCACCGTAAGTCACAAGCTGTGTTTAAATGTTCGGAACTTGAAATGGGGTAAACGGACAATTAAAAAAATCTGCAGGAAAACTGCTGCAGAAGATACTGTCGCATGACGCTACAATCGGCCATTGCCGACGCAACCCTATTGTTCCGACACATTAAACTACTGTCTACGGCAGTTTTGACCCAACGTAATGATCTGCGTGGCGTCGCCGACGCGGCTATATGCCGTTGCCGACGCCACCTCAGAATCTATATTTTATGATTTGATTTTTTATCAAGTCGATTATGTTATGCTTTTGGAAATTTGCTATAATACTAATATTTACAAATTTCCATTTTAGGGTAAATCTGATACACCTTTGGATGACGATCAAGCTCAATGAAGAACCGAACACGATCAAATATCAAGTTTCGCATTTGGTTTCAATGTTACGGAACTAATCAGTAATGATATGTCAAATTGTTTAGTATTGATAAAGTTTTAATAAACTGAAAATTTGTAGTGACGTGTATTCGCAATTACTCGTTTAAATGCGAAATTTTTATTAGAAATTTAAATGATAAAAGATAGGGTCTTACAAGTTGGTATCAGAGCTCAAGGTTAATGATCAAATGTGTTCGGTTCGAGGCTTGGTCGCACGATCTGGTAAGTTATCACAAATTTAACGGTCTAGCATGGTTAAAGTGTTGTAAATAACACATAGGGTTATCGTGTGAACGCACGTTACCCCAAATAAAATGATAAAAGACCAGTATAGCTAGTGAATTACTTGTGTTAACAAGTATTGTAGATAGCCTTGTACTATAGTAAGGGCGCTTATTAATTTCCAATGTTACTAATTAATGTAAACATTTTGGTTGAAGGACGCTCGCATTCTGAAGATGGCGGGAGTCTAATGATCTGCCGACAGGATGACAGAATGGTCTGAAGTATGACAAGTAAAGCATACTCATTAAGGACATAAACTAAATACCAAATATAGGTGGAACGACAAAGAAAGCCAATGAAGGAAAATATCACCCAGGTGACATTTTAAATTCTTGCACAAATATTAGTATGCGATAGATGAGTAACAAATAACGGTTGCATACAAAGTTTAAGGATTGGGAAATCCGGATGAGATACCTATCCAGAACAATGTTTTCCAAGGGGAAATTGGGTGGGAATTATGGTTATTCACAATTGTGAATAACAAAATAATAAAAGAATTTGGATTTAGAAACTTGAATGGGATCGACCATCCAAGTAGAAATTTTCAATAAGATTCCATTGAGAAAAAGTAACGATCACATGGATAAATGTGGTGCATAAGAGTTTTATAAAAAGGAAAACATTCTATATGTTTTGAAATGAAAAAGGTAAAAACTAATAATTGTTAAATAACAATTAAACAAGGTTTTGCCAAATAAAATCAGAAATACGGACATGAACCAAGAATTTACTTTCATGGAAGTAATGTGTTGTTATTAATAAGGTCATGTGTACCATGTGTTGATCACTTACTCTGGCCAAGTAAGTAATAAACACATGATATCATGAACTTCTTAAATAATGAGCACTAAGACATTTGATATAGTAAAGACGAGGCTAATGGGATGAGTTAAAGGAAATCCTTCAGGATAAATAAAGAATAAAGTTTGATTGTTCATAAGTGATGGATTTCACACGAACAAGTCAAACGGGATTAAATAAAAATAAAGTTGATTGTTCATAGGTGATGGATTTCACGTGAACAAGTCAAACGGGTTAAATAAAGAATAAAGTTGACTGTTCATATGTGATGGATTTCACACGAACAAGTCATACGGGTCAAATAAAGAATAAAGTTTGATTGTTCATAGGTGATGATTTTCACGCGAACAAGTCAAACGGGTTAAATAAAGAATAAAGTTGACAGTTCATAAGTGATGGATTTCACACAAACAAGTCAAACGGGTTAAATAAAGAATAAAGTTTGATTGTTCATAGGTGATGGATTTCACGCGAACAAGTCAAATGGGTTAAATAAAGAATAAAGTTGACTGTTCATAAGTGATGATTTCACACGAACAAGTCAAACAGGTCAAATAAAGAATAAAGTTTGATTGTTCATAGGTGATGTATTTCACGCGAACAAGTCAAACGGGTTAAATAAAGAATAAAGTTGACTGTTTATAAGTGATGGATATCACACGAACAAGTCAAACGGGTAAATAAAGAATAAAGTTTGATTGTTCATAGGTGATGAATTTCACACGAACAAGTCAAACAGGTCAGATAAGAATAAAGTTGACTGTTCATAAGTGATGGATTTTACATAAACAAGTCAAATGAAGTATAGTGATTAAATATAAATGTAAACGCAAACTGGGCAACGGGAGCTTAAAGAAAATTATATATATATAATATATATATATATATATGTATGTATGTATGAGTATGTATGTGTATGTTTTATGTATGTATGTGTGTGTGTATGTATATATATAATAATGAGCCCGGGTAAGGGGACGAGATTAAATATAGATGTAAACGCAAAACGAATAACATGAGCGTTAAAATATTAAGATATTGAGCCCAGGTAACAGGTTGTAACGAAATTTAGGCTTAAACCGGATAGCGGTAAACGTGAGACAAGCCGGCGCATAAATGACATTTGAAGTCATAAAGTCGGAAAAAAATTGTCTGAACGAAAAAACGATCTAGTCAAAGACTACGATCACGTAGGCGTGCGAATACCAACAGACAGTGTCTGATCTGCATATTAGAATAAGTGTTAGGCAACATACACAATATGTTGTGGTTGCCACTAAAGATGGTAGTTGTGACTCGGTGGTGACGAGTGGTTAATGCCATTTGATTTTGCGCCATGCTTAGACGCAAGTGATCATCACCCAATAGAGATGAAATGATTAATTGATCCGACAAGTGAATGTGACTCATAGATGACTCGAGGAGTCATAGAAAACAAAAATATTACCAACTCGGATCAAACATGGTCTGGGGGCCCATAATTGAAATAAAATAAATTAGCCTTCATGGTTATAAAAAGGGGCCATGATTGGCGGATAAAGAAAGGACAATATGAATGATTTTCCTTTCAAATATAAAAGGGGTGCATTGACACCAAATATATTTAAAGAACGACACAGGTAAAGCGACGATCTAAGGGATCACCACGACCTTCGGGTTATAAATAATATAATGGTCTACGGGGTCAAAATGGTCGTGGGGTCACGAATCAAGAGGAATGATGCATTAAAGACCTCACCCTATAAAAAGGGTGAAAGTCTAAATAAATGACTAACGAGGCTAAGTAAAAAGGGCCTACGGGTCACTTAAATAAAGTGAGGAAACTATTTACGATTCCTCATGTGAAAAGAAAATAGTAAAAGAAGAAATGCTAAGTGTTCAATTTCTCGATGCGAGTAATTGTCATGAGTTAAAAGGGAAAAATGTTGAACTAAAATTTCAGATTTAGTTAGAAACAACATTTTAACATATATAAATAGTATGAGAGGGACTGGAAAATGATTAATATTAAAAGAATCAGGTCTTTACACCAATAGGTGCGAGACAATAAATTCGAAAAGAAAATTTTTGAAAACGAAAAGATTGGTATAAACTTAAACATGACGTGATGCAATCACAGTCAACAACAAAAATAACATGGTATATGATTACCTGGTAACACGAGCTATGGAACTGGGATCTCGAAAGCTTGTAAAAGCCTTGCGAAGGCAATATGAGCGTAACCCAACTATGAGGCATAAGATAACCGATGACTGATAAGTCTAACCGGTAAGACCGGTCAAGGTTAAATTTAAAATTTAAAACTCATTTAATATGCTTATCATTATATGATTAGCATGAAATAGATATGATGACAAACCTATACGACCGAGTAGCCAGATGGAGACTCGCTCTAATGAATTATAAAGAAGAGGAATGCCAATCGGATTTGATGGCCTAGAAGGCTTTACACATGATACGCACACGCGGCAAAGTATATGATATAATCTTTGGCCGAAAGATTAAAGGCTTTGAAATGAAATGCTAATTAAGGAAAGGAGCAAGAAAGGAGTAGTGACTTCAATTGGGAATCCGAAGGACATTCTCGCATCTTTCTGGTAAGATTTCTGAATAATTAAAATATGAGCAACGCTCAGGTGAAAACGCAACCAAGTCCATCGGGTTGAACCCAAGGAACTACATGAGAAAGTTTTCGGGGACGAAACCTCTTTAGGGGGGGTAGACTTGTAACACGGGTTTGGTAATCAAACCACGTTAATTATTAAAGAGCGGGCAAAAGACCGTTAGTGGTAAAAGAGAAACCGTAAGCAAAATAACTAGGAACAAATTAACCTAGTTAATAACATATACATAAGTAACAAGACAATGAGTTGTAGCCTTATATAATCAAAAACTAAACTTGAGGGACTAAAGTTGCCACAAAAAGGACTTGTGTTTTAAAACACCAATAGACACAACACACATAGTAAATGTGTGTTGGTCAATCATCAGGAGGTGAAGACTAGGGAAACCCTAGTTCAATCAAGAATCAACAAATTGAAGGTCAATTCTAACCTCAAATCAATGCATGAACGCATATAAACGATCACCTAAATGAGGGGATCATGAGTTTGACGCTTGACAAGCTAGGTGGAAGCTCGGGGAGAAGCGGGTCAAACGGATCAAGCACGGGGGAAATAGCATAATCGGATGCAAGTTAAGTAAAGCTTACATATTTTAAGTAGAACACATACTTGTAGTATTGGTCAAGAAAAAGGTAGACTAGTATTTGAAATATGATGTTCCGATGCAAAGTGGTTCGAGTCGGAACAAGTGAAAATGGTATGAAACCATGATTTATGGTAAAAAGAGTAAAACAGTAAATTAGTCATGTGATAGTGAATAAATAAAGAGTTTTAGACCAAACGGGTCAAATAGTGATATTGTCACCATTTGGCAATAATGACTAATGAACGCTTGTTGAGTTTTGTGCTCATAGGAAGAATGGAGGATGACTTGCATTGTTACTAAAATAGCAACTAATAGAGCAAGGTATTAAAACAGGTCAATGCTATGACCCGAGCCAGGTACGTGTAACGGGTCAAACTCTCAATAAGGACTTAGGGTCCGATGAGAGTTAAATGAGACTTGGATGAACATTGGATTACCTAAAGAGAGGTATATCTAGTAATTTAAATTCTAGACATTACGTTCTTAGGAACATAGTAAAAATTTAATAGAATATGAGCTAAAGATGCTTGTTTGGTCAAATTATGCATTTAAATGTCCTTCGTCGTAAAAAGGACTAAAATTTGACCAAAACGCCCTTGAATGATAAATCGAACAAACGACCTTAGAGGGTAGTTTAAAAATGAGTTATATAAGAAAGTACACCTTGCGGTAGTATAATGAATAATGGCATAAGCCGTTTTGGCTTAATGCCTCATAACGGGTCTTTTTCGTAAATTGTCAAACCGAATGGTAGAATTTAAAAATATATCATTTTCTATAACCAATCCACCACAAGTATAGTTGTGGTGGACAATAAATAGGTATCTTAGTAGGGAAATGAGAAGTAAGGTAAGGGGAAGTGAGATTTAAGCTTAAGTGCTTAAATCTCTTAACGGGTCAAAATGGATATATGCATGAATCGGGAATGGGTGCGTAATTCATAAGAATTAAGAATCCGGGATTTCAATTTCGGGTTAATTATGTAAGAAAACATCTTACGGACATTTAGAAACTAGTTTCATAGGAAACATACAAAAATGTAATAAGTTACGGAAGTTTTTGTAACAAAAACGACGAAAATGGAAAAGTTCTTACGATGGCCATTTTAAGCTATGGTGGCCAGCCGTAGACTACGGTTAGCAACCATTTAATAAAACAGGAAATAGTGTTTTACGGACGTGTCACTGTAAGTCACAAGCTGTGTTTTAAATGTTCGGAACTTGGAACGGGTTAAACGGACAATTAAAGAAATCTGCAGCAAAACTGCTGCAGAAGATACCGTTGTCGACGCTACAATCGGCCGTCGCTGACGCAACACTATTGTTCCGACGCATTAAACTATTGGTGACCCGACGTAATTGTAACATCCGTCAAAAACGGATTTACCAAACCCGCTCCGTTTATCAACCAAACAGTCAGTTAAAATTTTCGTTGCGAATTAAATGCCCAAAATAATTTTAAACGATACATAATCAATTATTATGCGGAGATATATAATTAGTTTTTGAAAAACCGTTAAAAATCGCAAAAATAAAAATGTTTTGTTTCTGCCGGGAGTCGAACCCGGGTCTGTACCGGTTCAACAAACGACTTATCACCCAGCCAATCAACCGCTCTGCCACTTTGATTTTCTGCTAATAAAAGGAATCAATTAATTTAAATAATAATGTTCGGAAGTCAAATTCAGTCAATTGCGCCCAAATAGCAGTCGTCGGAAATCCCGACGACTTCGCCGTTAATTTACGTTTCCGCTCAAGTTAACCGAAGAATTAACTCCCACGACGGTTATAACCGACGTCTGAACCCGCGACATCAGCCGTAACCGCCGGAGAACGGCTGACTTCGAATTGAGACCGAATTCAGACCCCATACATCTCGATACTACCCTATAAATTCACCCACAACTCACCAGAAATCTTTCACTCTCAAATCGCACCCTTTCTCGGCGAAAACTCACTCGCCGGAAATATTTTGTACGTCGCCGGAAAACCGAGTCCTTAATCTCTGAGCTTTACTGAACCCCCTAAACTTTTACCGAAGTCACCCACACCCTTTGTAAGCTTTCTGAAGATTCTCTGCTGCAAGACACTCGTCGCCGGAAGAGATTGCTGTCGCCGGAGTTCTGCCGGAAAACAGAGGAAAGCCAGTCGGTACTTTTCACGCCTAATTTCCTTTCTTTTTACTTTTATCTCATCTGTAATTAATCATAAAACGCTAAAGAAACCTGAATCAACACTTCGAACCAGTCAGTCGTCACTTCCGGTTAAAACCAGTGAAGAAGATGATGTTTCGGTAATGGTTAAGTATAATTAAAATCAAGTTATTTATCGGGTAAGACACACAGTCCAACGGTGGACTGTGTGCACATTAAACGCTAAGGTCTCGAGTTCGAATATTGTTTCCTCACACGCTGCCTTAATAAAAATTCCTTTTTTCGCAAACTGAACCGGATTGATTTAGGTATATGTTAAGTGTATTAATAACCGAGTTAATAACCAAGTGAGACACACAGTCCAGCGGTGGACTGTGTGTACGCTAACCCACAGGTCCCGGGTTCGAGACCTGTGGAGCGCACCGGTTCTCTGGATTTAAATCGTTTTTAAAATAAAGGATTACTGTTTAAATCTACTTAATATATATATAAAATTAAAATCGGATATATGACGGGTTAGACACGTAGCTCAGTTGGTAGAGCTGCGTGCACGCGTACGGGAGGTCTCGGGTTCGAGCCTCACCCAGCGCACAACAATATGCACTCGAACCGATCAACGGTCAGGTCAACGGTCAACGGTCAAGTCAACGGTCAGAAAAAGTCAAATTTTTTTATTATTTTTATTTAATTATTTTAATTAAAAATCAATTAAAAATACTTAAAAATAACATTTTTAAGGTTAGAAAATAGCCTCAAACTCACAAAAATACACCCAACAATCCTACTAAAATAGATTAATAAAATCCGTTTGCTTACCGAACCAAAATGCTATTTATCTAGGTTAATTTCACTCGTGGTTAAAACCATTTCGCGTGCATTCAACCTCATCAACCGAACGCACCCAATGTGAGTGAATTCTTACAAACTCCCCTTTTTATTCATGTTTTGGGGTGTATCATGTGTCGCTTAAACTAATTCTCTTATGCAAACTCGTGCTATACCATTATATGATCTAAACTAGAATGTAACTATTGTTGGTTGTGATGTATTACATATTGTCAAAGTTGTATGAAAATTATTTAGGCCCATCAGTTCCTCGTGGGAGACGAGTTGAACATCGCGTGCCTTAAAACTCATTCATTAGGCCCATCAGTTCGTAGAACAACGCGTGCCTCAAAACTCATTCATTAGGCCCATCAGTTCGTAAGAACAACGCGTGCCTCAAAACTCATTCATTAGGCCCATCAGTTCGTAGAACAACGCGTGCCTCAAAACTCATTCATTAGGCCCATCAGTTCCTCGTGGGAGACGAGTCGAACAACGCGTGCCTCAAAACAATCATTTGATGTATGTGTGTGCAATATTCAATATTGTTTGTTGTGTGAATAAATTTACATCTACATTTACTCATATGTGGTTATGCACATTATTTATAATCAATTGGATAAACTTGTTTCAAATGTTTTCCATAGGATTCACTCGCCAACTTTATGTTGATCCAAAAACCCTTTTACACATGATACAGGTGAACAGGTTGAAGCAAGGAAAACATAGGATATGCCTTAGAAGAGAACAAAGAAGCTTAGATTGATAGTTAGAACATGTTGTATCATTTATTGTAAATTTCCATTAAATTGTATTAATGAATATGAAACGCATAATAAATGTCATGAGCTTTGATGATAACCCAATCATGCCCCGGTCACCTTTTCTGCTGCGGGTCGGGGTGTGACAGTAATGATCTGCGTGGCGTCACCGACGCGGCTATATGCCGTTGCCGACGCCACCTCAGAATCTATATTTTCTGATTTGATTTTTTTTATCAAGTCGATTATGTTATGCTTTCAGAAATTCGCTATAATACTAATATTTGCAATTTTCCATTTTAGGGTAAATCTAATACACCTCTGGATGACGATCAAGCTCAATGAAGAACCGAACACGATCAAATATCAAGTTTTCGCATTTGGTTTCAATGTTACGAAAAGTAATGATATGTCAAATTGTTTAGTATTGATAAAGTTTTAATACTCAAAAAATTTGTAGTGACGTGTATTCGTAATTACTCGTTTAAATGCGAAATTTTTATTAGAAATTTAAATGATAAAAGATAGGGTCTTATAATTGATCACATAGGCTATATAATAGGTTAGGACGTAGTCCTTTTTACCTAGGCGGCTAGTGTGGTTCCTCAAGTCACACTACCAGGAGTATGAACATTCCTGAATGTTAACATGAGAGTACCTTAATGGTTGATTAATACTCCCGGTCGCATTGACCTTAACGACTTGGAGGCTTGAACCTAGTCCACCACCTCTAGATAGAAGGATAACTCCCCTTAACTATCATGATAGAAGGCCTTTTATCCTTAACTATCATTTATAAGCTGGCCAAATATGTGGTCTGTGCCACTTGGCTAATCAAAACCATTAAAATCTTTTTGGAATTATATAGCAGAGCATAAATTTCGAGTAAAATCAAGATGTTCGTTTGAAGAGGATAACTACTTACATATATATATATAATTCCAAAATAATTCATTAAATGACAATAAGGAATTACAATTATAGAAATAAATAAATGAAACAAACTGTCCATGCAAGACTTAAAAGAATAAAAATGTCCATGCAGGGACTAAAGAAATAACATTGTCCTTGCAGGGACTAAATATAATAATGGAAGAGACTTCAACCGTCCTTCTTTCCCTTAACCAACTTGGAGAGTTTCTTGAAGAACTTGTGTCTTCTTCTCCATTTCTCCGCTTGTTGTTGTATTTCTTTCATTCGTTCCAAGGCCTCATTGATGGCCTCTAGTGGCGGCGGAGGTTGTGGTTGTGGCATAACAGGATACTGGTACCCATAACTTGGATATCCAGTTGGTGGATAAGCAGGTAGGAAAGGAGCGGGTAAAGTGAGTTATGCATGACCGCTAGCATATAAGGGTCATGCGACAATGCTTGGTAATTTACCGGCGTAGATGGGTTTAAAGGATCATATCCAGATGTATCTGGATATGTTGGGATAGGGTTATTAAAACCGGTTGGTGGTGGTTGAACTACTGGTGATGGTGTTGGTTCCACCACCAGTGAAGCATTGGAGGGTCCACCCATTTGTGGGTCCTCGTGAATTGTAGGGTAAGTTTTGGGTAACGGTGGCAGCGAACTCGACCGTTGACCTGCACGTACCGACATACGCGCTCCACGTTTCCTCCTTGGTGGCTCAAGTGGCGGCTAATGTTGTTCCACCGGTGCAATATGAACATCTTCTTGTACAGGAGGTATTGGGGAGTGGTGGGAAGGAGTGTTAGAAAAGGTGAATTGGTTCCAATATTGGTCCCATTCATTAGGACCATGGTATGGCGATCTGGCGTAAGATTCGAATCCCTAGATATCTCGATGGGATGTGCGTACGATCCTGATGGCGGCATTTCTATATCGGAGTCCTCATCCATTGGATTGGGTGGATCCAACTGATTCTGATCAGCTAAGGGTGTGTTAAAGTAATGGTTTGGGTTAAACTCATCATGATATGAATGATGAGAGTGATGGGAATGGTGTGATTGTGCGAATGATATGAGTGGTACGAGTTTTGGGTATGGGTAGGTGAATGTCATGATAGGGGCAGGAATCCCCCGAATCCTCATAGGGATTTGAGTGATGGGGTTAAGAAGGGATGTGTCCAGATGGTCCTCCCCTCATTGGTCCTTTACCTCTTCATCGTACTCTTGACGGCATTTTTCCTGTTAAAATCAAATCAAAACAATACTAATAACTTAATAATGAGATGAGTAATCCTGGGTCAAAGCCTAGACTCGGAAGTCTAAGGAATGTGCTTGTGTAAGTTTGAGATTAAATACGAGAAGGCTAGTGTTTAATTCTCTCAAAAGTTGGCTCTGATACCAACCTGTCACACCCCGGATTTCCACAATCCAATCACCGGTGGGCCTGGGTGAGGAATATCGTGACATACGTTGATATCATCATAGTCAATTAATCACAGCACAATGGAAGTATTGGAGTTAAATTATTATTACCAACCAAATGTTCAAAGTACAAAATAATATACAGACGACTTGTAATAGAAGATCCACAGGCGGATTGTAAAATGTTCAAAAATCTATAACAGACTTTAGGGCAGATCTAAGGATTTGCAAGATCCTCTTATATCACTACCGAGCAGCTTCTAGCCTATTTCGTATTGTACCTGCAAGCTTAGTCTTTTGAAAATATGTCAGCTTTCGCTGGTAAATACACCCAACTGACTCATTTTGAAAACATTTGAAAATGTTTTAAGTGCACGTTGGCACAAAATCTTTTATAACTTGGGAAAGTTACTTTGTAACCTTGTTAACAGATTCACTTGTTTGTCCATACATACAGGGCCTAGTGCGGAGACCGAGACATGATTAACTACTCACCTCTTAAGAACTCACGAAGGAATTAACCCCAACTTTGTGGGTAAAGTTTTTAGCATGAGCGTCTGTCAGGTGTATGCCTACACCCGCGCTTAGGTCGTGGCCATTATCAAATGTAATGAGCCGAGGATATCCAGGACACGGTAGTTAACCCTTGATGTTTAAGTTATCAAACAAAACTGATTAAAACGGAATATGTGGATTTACTACCACAATCCGGCATTCGAATGATCCCATTTCCGACCAAGTGGTAATAGTTTACCGTAACCTAAGCCCGTATAGGGGAAATAAATCGAGAATATTTACCTGAGCTAGTCTTGATTTTATAATGTAATATTTAATACTCAGCCGTATCCAAAATGAACTAAGTGTAGATAGCATTTACCGGAAGGCTCTAGTCTGGATTATGGCATAAGCTAACCAATTAAATGCTAACAGTCTTATATAAGTCATAGACTTAGACCGACTAGCGTACATGATCAATAACAGTAAAATACGCTAGATTAAGCAATGACCGGATAGAATGTAGTTTAAACCCAACAAGTACTTTGACTTGTATAATATGGGTAAACCATAAACATTCTGGATTTTGAGACTTAAATGACAAGGTTAAACCCGTTTCGGTTAATTTCTGTAAACTAGTTACATATACTTAACCGTACGCATATCAGCGATATCGGGTAACTGGATAAGTCATGGAAAAGTTCTATATGCCATTATACTTTAAATAAGTTGTAATATCATAGGATATCAACTTACATGCCTGTTAAGGTTTCAAAACGAAACTATGCCTCATAAGGGCGTTTCGGTAGTTATATACCGTATAAAGGAACTTGTATTATTTTAATGTTATAATGATAAGTATTCTGGAAAATATTTAATTTATGATATAATATCAGTAGGAATATGGTAACATGTGTAATTTATCGTTTATGACCAAACTATGCACCGAAGGGGCATTTTGGTCATTTTACACATAGTATGATAGTTTATTTGGGATTCTTAGTTTATATAATGTACTTACTGTAAAAATTTTTAAATAAGTTTTAAAATCATTAGGTAACAAGTCTTGGTTGATAAATATGGTTTAAGACCATACTATGCGCCGAAACGGCGCTTATATCGTAAAATGACGATTTGTACGAAGTTTAGTAAAAACTGATGTTAAGATCAAGTTTATATGTCCTAGATATGTTATTTAATATAAAATATCAGTAGGTAAAAGTTTGATATGAAAAAGTATGATTAACACCATTTTACGCGTCACATGGCGTTATCGTCATTTATTGACATAATACAATGACTTGTTCATAAACTCAGTTTATAATCTGTTTTGACATCCCAAATATTTCTAATTATGATATTACATCTGTAGATAGCTCACTTTTAAGTTCATTATCAATAAAACTTCATTTTATGCAAAAAGGCATTTTAGTCAAAATGGCATAATTACGGAACTTGTGCATAAACTCAGATTCTGATTATGATCATATAATATAACCTCAGAGGGTTATGCTACATTATATTATGATCATAATGCAACCTTAGATTAGTATCTAACTAATCTAAATCGGGCAGAATCGAAAGTCAAAGCAGAAGTCAAACTTTGCGACTTTCAGTTGTGAACCGACCCTAGAACTGAAATTGACGAGCTGAACATGTTCTTACATGTTCTAATAATCATTACCAACTTGTTTAATTGTCAACATGTTTCATAATATATATAAACTCAGATTATAATATTTCCAAAAAATGGCCTGTTTGACTTTTTTATATTTAAACTTTGACCCGTCAATTGGTCTAGCAAACGTGATCTTTAGGAGGTGCCCTTAATAAGGACTAACACCTAACTTATTATGATCACTTAGCCATATTCGTTACGAACAATGGCTAGACCATAATGGTCTTAACCGAAAGTCAAGGTGTTTTCCTTAAAACACTTGACTTTTGGCTATAAAAACTATAAACGAAAATGCAAGAGAAAGGAACACTTACAAGTGATTCTTAGGATGCAATAGAACTAAGTTGGATGCTCCTTTCAGTTAGGAACTTCCAGATGAGGGAGATATAATAAGAAGAGAAAGGTGCAAGTTCAAATGATGAACCTTGGCACCTATTTGTAGTTGGAGAGCTTGAAGAAGGTGATGCCAGGTGTTAAGGGATGTTAGAGAGAGCTTACAAGTGACCTAAAACGTGACATAGTAGTTTGGAAGTCCCTAGTTTCGAATCAAATGGTTTTTGACAATTTGTGTGGAGGCCAAGCAAATTTTCTGCAGACACAGCCGTCTCGCGCCCCGCGAGAGACCAGGCCAGTGACTCTCGCGGCCCGTGAGCGCCTCCAAGGAAATTTCAAACTTTGTCATATTTAGCCCCTCAACTTATTAAACCTCCTAAAAACACCCTTATAGCATATTTAGCCCTCCGTAACCAATATTTAGCGTACTCGAGATTATGTCCGGACATTGTCGATCTCTCGGTTCGTTAAAAGGTCACTCAGATTTATAAGTTAATATGTTGACACTTTTAACCCCTCCATTATCCAACTTTCACATATTTACAGAGTTAATCCCTCTCGTCCATCAAGTGGCACGTATGAGAGTTAGGACTTCGTAAAGGATCACTTAGAGGCTCAGTATAAGCATGTTACTCCGATGTCACTCAGAGGCTGGGCATGTTGACACAAATGGTCACTCAGAGGCTAAGTTTAAGTATGTTGATACTAATGGTCACTCAGAGGCTATGTTTTAAGCATGTTGACACTCATGGTCACTAGAGGCTCGGTTTATGCATGTTACATCAGAAGGTCACTCAGAGACTTAGTTTGAGCATGTTGACACTTTTAGTCCTTATTGGTCTTTAATAGACTTATAATAAAAACACGACACATCTCACTATATTATTGGACACAATTTTACGAGGTGTTACAGTGATGGTCAAATTTTACCCTGAACAAAGTGACACATGAAACCCGTAAGGTAAATTAGTCTAAAGACTATTGTAGTGGTGGGTGAGTTGTAAGCTTTTTTTTGGGCAAGATCCAACATATGGCAACCAAGATAACAAAGGGATATTATGAGACTGAAAGTTAAAATGTGTGTAATGATATAATACCCCTTGCAATGATTATCCAATTATTTATTTAATTTAATTTGAAATTCAAACAAATAATATTCATTAAATAAATAAAAATTACATAAATTTTAAAACACAAACAAATAATATTATTCGACTTAGTTTTCATCTTCGCTTCGGCGTACTCTTCTTCATCTTCGCCTTCCTCGTCATCTTCTTCTTCATCTTCACCCTTATTTGGAATGTACCGAACCGACTATGCATGTTGGACCAAATCCATCGCTAACCTGGAATGTGCTGATTTGGAACGCTTTTCATTCTCACTGTTCACTCTTTCAACCATTGTTGCAAGTTTTGAGTTTTCCGGTATGCTGCGACGGTGCTATGGCTCTCTAAACCACTGTGAAAAAGAAATAGAGGAAGTCAATAAGGTCCACTGCAAAAGACTTAATATATAATAAATATTTATTTCATTAAAAACCTAATATAGTACTTTTAAATATTTTACTAGTTTTTTTTATGTCACGCGTTGCGGCGAAACCGAGCAAATAATAATGTAAATAAACATGATTTGAAAATAAAGCATGTTGTTTAGAAAACCAAGCCATTAGAACGGTTTAGTTTATTATTGTACCGTTTTATAATACCAAATAAATACTTTATTTTGAGTACAACTTCGTTTTTAACAAAATTTATAACGGAATGTCATTGAAAAAATTCTACGTACCTAAGTTTTTAGAAAAAAAGTTATAAACGTAAATTATTACAGAAGTATCAAATTAATCAATAAATTAATATATGTTCTAAAAAATGATTTTTTAATATATGTTCTAAAAATTAAAAAAAGAATTATTAAAAATGGTAAAGAAAATATATGGTTTTAAAAACAAGGAAAAAATAAAAATATGTTATTAAAAGTAAATATAGTAATAGACTATTATAATATATTAAATAAAAAAATAATAAAAGTTATATATTAGAAATAAGTTATAAAGTAAATTATTAAAAAGTATCAAACTAATCTACAAATTAATATATGTCTTAAAAAAGAATTATTAATATATGTTCTAAAAAAAGAATTATTAGAAAATTGCTAAAGGAAAATATGCTGTTAAAAAAAGAAAAAAAATTAAAAGTATGTTATAAAAGTAAAAAAATGCTAAAGGAAATATATTAAATAAAAATATGTTATTAAATATATATAATAATAAATTATTATAATATATTAAATATAAAATAATAAAAACTATATATTATTATAGAAATAAGGTTACTGGTTCTTTATCAACAATATATATATATATATATATATATAATATATATATATATAATTGTCTACTTTTAGTTTAGTGTTTACATGTCTTTCAATAAATAAATCTTTCATCACGTCCTCCTAAAGACATTCGACATTTAGGATTATATTACCAATTACAGTTTTACTCAACGATCATATATGAATTGATATTATATTATTAATTATTTAAGTAAGGTATAATATTATATATAAATATAATATAATTATCTGTAGCAAATATTTGTAAAGAAAAAGTTAAGATAAGCATTAACAAAAGTTAACTAGTAATTTTGTCAGCGCGCGTTGCGGTCCGATCACTTAGCAAAATTCAAATGGAGAATTCTAAGTAAAACGCAAACAAACTAATTCGAGTTCATAACCTTAATGTTCAGGATCCTTGTAAATATCGAACGTATGAGTTATCTCTTGTCTTTTATGTAAAGATCCACGCGTATTTAAAGATATTGGGAAACGTATTATAGTTAATAGTAGTTATATGAAAATGATTTTTTGGCATGAAATAAAAAACTTTGAAAACAAATAATTTATAGTTATTATATCATATCTTCTTTTTTTATATAGTTAATAAAGAATATAAATATTGTATTAATGTTTTCTAGTTTGTAATTAAGAATTTAAAATTAAAAGCTATTCATTTAATTAAAAGAACTAAAATGACTATATATATATATATATATATATATATATAATTTGAAAGTGAGTATGATTGTGGTTTAATTTTATAATTTAATATATTATTATTATTATATAATATATTTATATATATATTTAGAAATGTTGTATGAATAATAGGTTTATTTTTTAATATTGTATAACTTTTTTAGTATCTTTATTAATTTATTTTAATATGATAATATTCTATTATTATATTTACTTTTAACATTGAACATATTAAAGAATATTGTTTTGGATCGTAATGCTGGTACCATAACGAACCAAACCGATATCGATCGAACAACAATGGTATTGTTACGGGTATTTGTTTTTATGGATTTCAATCGATATAAACACATGTTAATTGCTATACTGAGTGTAGGTATCGTTATAATAATGTAATCAACCAAATCGATATTGAGTGAATGAAAGCCTGCTGCGAAGCGCGAAGAAATCCAACTATATAACAATTAATGAAAGGTTTTATTAATAACGGTCATTTTTGTCTTTTATGGTTTTTTTTATTTTTAATGTTTTTTTTCTTCGTTTTTTCCTTGCTATCATCGAAACTGGTATTATTATTTGCTTTTATCGATTATCACTTTTATGGTTTTCGATGAGTATAGAATAACGACCAAAGTCATGCCGCGTAGCACATGGAAAAACGATCAAACGCCCGCTGCGTAGTGTGATGGGGAAAACCTATTTTTTATTTTTTTAGTTGGAATTATTGAAACCAAAATCTAAATTCGCTTTTATGGTTTTCCAATGAGCCGAGCCGATAACGACCGAAGTCAAGCCGTGTAACATGAGGGAAAACCGATCATACGTGCGTCGTGTAGCGTGGGGGAAAATCTGGTATTGATATTCGCTTTTGTCGATCTTCGCTTTTATGGTTTTCGAGGAGTCGAGCCAATAATGACTAAATCACATTGCGTAGCACAGGGGAAAAACGCCAAACTCCCGCGTGTTGCGCGAGGGAAAACCTAATTTTTTTTTAATTGGTATTATCGGAACCGATATCGATATTCGCTTTTATGGTTTCTGATGAGTTAAGTCGATAACGGCCAAAGTATCGTCATGTAGCACAGGGAAACGATCATACTCCCACCACAAAGCATGGAGGAAAGCTGAGTATACTCCCGCAGCGTATCGCATGGAAAAACCTGTTATTGATATTCGCTTTTATGATTTTTGGTGAGTCGAGTTAATAACTACCAAAGTCACATCGAGTAGCACGAGGAAAAACAATCAAACTCCCGCTACATACCGTAGGTAGAAAAGCCTTTTTTTAAATGGTATTATTGGAACCTTATCGATATTCACTTTTATGGTTTCCGATGAGCCGAGCCGAAAACGAGTAAAGTCACACCACATACCACGGGAAAAATGATCAAACTTCCGCCGCGTAGCGCGGGAATAAAAACTAGTAATATATAGTGTTTCTTGTCTCATGAATAGTAATTTTATTCTTATAATAATATCTATAGTTTTTTTTCATGCTTTTATTATTTTAATATTACGGTAGATTATTATTATATTTATTTTTAACCTTAAAAATATTTCTTTATTTGTAACTTTTAATGATTTTCTTTTCTTAATATTACTAATATTGTCTAAACAACATCCGTAGATTATTATTACATTTATTTTTAACCTTAAACATATTTCTTTAATTGTAACTCTTAAAGATTTTCTTTTCTTAATATTACTAATATTGTCTAAACAACATCGGTACGATTCGATAAAAATATTATAAAAGGATCCCTAAAAAATATTAATAAAAATTCGGTTTTTATTATTAACGTCATTATCTGCCTATTATTATGTACGATTCGATAAAAGTTCTACTCGAACGGGTCATATATAGTTGATTTTTTTATCATCACAACCGAATATATACCGATCAAACAACATCGGTATACAAAGGGGTCATAAATAGTTGATTTTATTTTTCATCACAAACCGAACATATACCAACCAAACAACATCGGTTTTCGAACGAGTCATATATAGTTTAATTTTTTTTATCATCACAATCTGAACATAAACTGACCATACAACACCGATGACGGTACCGTATTCGTTTTTATAGAATTCTCGACGTGGCGATATAAAATTATTGAACACAAAGAAATATTCACGATAAAGCAGCTTTTTTGTATCGTAAGCTATGTCGAGTGTCTGTACAATACCGATATTGTAATGGATCCACGTCGATCAAACAACAACAGTACCTGTACGTGTATTCGTTTTTATGGGTTTTCAATCAATTTAAAAAACTTGTAAATTGGAAAACAATGTTATGCCAAATGCCGGTATAGTACTGGTATTATAATGAACCAGCCTGATAATGACTAAAGACCCGTAGCAAAGCGTACAGAAATCCCTCTAATACCAATGAAATTACAAAAGCACCCTTCTACTATTCACATCACAAGCTCTGTTAATTAATAGATATGTTAATTAAATCTATTTTATATTGATGTTCATGGCTATAAAATAAGTCAAAAGATGTTAATGAGTAGAAACTTATTTGTGTAAACCAATTATTGATCTACAAAGGATTTGAGCTCTTGACAGGGTCAGGTCAAAGGGTGTGTGGGATGTGCGATCCAAAGCCATCGGGCTCAATTTTATTTATTTATTTTATTAGTTTTACACTCTAAAGTTAGAATATATATATATAATATATATATATATATATAATGAATCAAAAAGTTAGAATATATATTATATATATATATATATATATATATAATGAATAAAAAAACTACCAGAAGCATTTGATTTGGTGGTTTGAAAGTCACTTTAATATAAGAAGATACGGGTTCTATTCCCGGTGTCCTCAATTTTGTTTTTCTATTTCTTTCTTATCTATTTATTAAATGCAAATGACATTAATGATCGGTGTTATTTGAATAACATTGATTCATTTTCATATATTTAAATTTTTTTATATAATTATTTTTAAAAATTTATGGTGGTTTGAAAGTCACTTTAATATAAGAAGATACGGGTTCTATTCCCGGTGTCCTCAATTTTGTTTTTCTGTTTCTTTCTTATCTATTTATTAAATGCAAATGACATTAATGATTGGTGTTATTTAAATAACATTGATTCATTTTCATATATTTAAAATTTTTTTATATATATTATTTTTAAAAATTTATATTTAAGGGGCCCATATTTCTGTTCGCACAGGGCCTAAAGATTTTCGAACATTTTTGGAGACATCCTGCCTCTTGAACACCTCTACCCTCTTAGAATATAATGTTTTTATATGATTTGACCCGATTAGACCTAACTTAAACCGGACAGAAAAAAGCATTATATAACAATCCTAAAAGATTCCGTCCCTCATCAAAAATTTCCTGAGTCCGCCACTACTAATATGATTTCTTCTCTCCATTATATTGTTCAACGAATAAAGACTATGCTCGTATGCTTGAAAGCCCGTAACTCAATGAAGAGATTACACGAGTCAATCTCCAAAATCAGTGGGTTTAATATATCAAGTTAGATTTCACATAACCCTTATCAAAGTTGATATCAAGTAGATGAACATGGCAACAAAATGAATGACAATGTACCTACCCCTTATGATGGGGTTTATATAACCTCGCCTGATTGTTCATTCTTTCATTGAACTTTTGAACCATTCAGATGGTAACTAGATGCTCATAGTAAATAAATGGAGCTTACTATATAGTTAAAATCATAAAACAATGTCATGTAACTGACTAATTATATAAAATTACTTGCATGGCTACAATTTACTCTTGGTCGATGTATATGAGGGTGTAAACGTTGATCATATGTCGATCGGTTTGCTAAATTTTACCAAGTAGATAAGAATAAAATAAATCCTAAAGCTATGGAGACAAGAATAAAGGCAAAATTTTAAAGCTCATAAGTTCATTTTAGTTGGAGAGGAAGAAAAAACAAGGAAATCAAATACATTGTGGTAAAGGTTATAGAGGTTGAACATAAACGAAGGACGCCCAAATGACATGGTTTCAAAGGTTAAGTATTTTCAATTTCTAGCATTGACTTAGTAAACAGAAAAAAACAAAAATATGCCCAAAAAAAAGTTCAAAAGGACATTAAAAATATAAAAGGACAAAAAGATCACAAAAAATAATTAAAAAAAAAACAAATGAAACAATCGTTTAGACTCTCAAAACACATCGGGGAGATGACGTGGAGGGCCGAGGGCCTCAATGGGGAACACCGCCTCTCCCGTTGATGCCATCGGCGATTCTTCCCGTTCTCCCCATTCTACTTCCCCCCTGTTCATTCTCTCTCCTCTCGATATATGATTGGGTGGAAATGGATGGAGAAACCATTTTCTATGGATGTGGGAAGAGAAAGGAGAAGAAGAAGATGATGTGGTGGAGGTAGAAGAAAAGAGATCATACCGATAGTCTTATTGGTTTGAGATTTGTTTTTGTTTTCAAAGTTGATTGAGTTAGAAATAGCTTTGTAAGGAACAGTGAATCCTTAAAAAAGTTGTTCTTGATAACTCATCATTAGTAAGAAGTAATAATGATAAAGGCCTACTTAGAATGACTAAGTAACTTTTTTTATCAAGTCAAACTCTTATATGATTGGGTAAATAAACTTATTTGTATTTTACTTACAAAATAGTTATAAAGTCACTAAATACACTTTTAACGTACTGAGTTCTAACACAATATTAAGTGCAATATGTCTAAAAAACGCATATATTCCCTTCAAAGTAATCTATTATTTTTCCATATCCTCAACCCTCCCTCTTAGTTGTTACTTCTACCATAAGCTACATCAAACCAATCAAACGAAACAATCTTTAAACCATAAAGCTCATGTTAATCTCTTTTTCACTTTAATTAGGTTACAAATGCATGGATGGTCGGATTCAAAAGCCCCAATGGGCCCACACACAATAACGCTTTCCACACTTTTGCCCTTCTTCTTCTTCTTCCTCCAACCATGCCACACGCAGTTGCGGTTTTCATAACCGCCGTACAACGGAGCCGAATTGCCGCCGGAAAGATTCTGTATAACCGCCTCTGTAAGGTCAAATCCCTAATTGATGTCACACTAGCTGGTACTCGCGTTCGTCTTCTTCACCCAGCGATTCTAATTCAGGTAGTGATGATTGTAGGTTTATAATTGTTTAATCTATGTGTTTTGTAACTGTAGTGAGGTGATTATCTTGTTTTATAATGTGTTTTGTATCAATTTTGAATGAGATTACTTGCTTTATTTCAACTTGTTTACTCTCAATTTCAATAATAATTGTAGTTTATTGATTATTCTGATGTTGATGTAACTCATGTAAGTATGTAAAACAGTTGAACAGAGGTGTATGTTTAGGTTTTAGGTGAGGATTTTGAGATTTTCACTTGTTGAGTACTTGATTTTGGTTTCGTTTTGATTTAGATTTAAATCTAGGTTTATTTTTTTCTTTTTTTTTCGGTAACTATGAGAATTGGTTAAGGAAAACAAACTGGACCCCATTAATACTCTGCTGACCGGTGGGACCAAGCAAAGCGTAACTTAGATGTGTTCTGAGTGTTCTTTAACTAGTTAGATATGGACTACTAATGTGGCTATAAGTGTAAAAAAATGTAAAATAGGTTGTTATTATTATTAGATTAAAAGGTGCATTGCTATAACCAAAAGACAACAATTTATTTGCAACTTACTAGCTATCTTTTTCTGATAACATCAAGACCCAAAAGTGAAAAAAAATACAAGAGAGTATACATCATTTTTTTTACAAGAAAAGATGATTGTTATGTTTGTATATTTGTGAGAAATGCAACGTCTTCCATATTTGGTATATCTACAATGCCGTAAATGTAATATTAGATAATTAACAATCTTTCCCTCTTGGTATACAGATACGTTCACAAGGTGACATTGTCGAAGTCATCGAGAAAGGTATTTTTACTTCTATTTTATATACTTCTTATTTTATGCCACCCCTCTTTCTTATATAACATCTATGTTGTCAAAAGCGCGCTCAGCGCAGCTAAACGCCTGTGGAGACTAGGCCACGTCTTTTTTCAAAAAACGCACTCAGGTGCAAAAAAGCGACCCTAAACCGAAAAAAAGCCTAAAACAAGAAGGGACGGCCTGAAACGATAATTTAAAGAGGGTAAATCGTTAGGTACCTGGTTTAGCAACTTGTTGAAGACTCAACAGATGAGGAGAAACCCTGGTTAAACCCTAGAGCATTGTGGCCGACCAGGTGGACTGGTGTCGGCTGCTGTTTTTTGATAGGAAACCCTAATTCAATAAAATTGATGGGTTGCCTTTTGTAGATTATGTGTAGATTGTCATGGGCCAGTCTTTGTTTTAAATAACTAACCTAATTTGTGAATAGATGGGTGGTGCAACCAATGATCTCTTGGCCTAGTGGTTACGGGGGAGGGGGTCCAGGTGGTTCAAGTCCAGGCAAGGGGGATGTTAATACTTATTTGGTGATACTAACATACTAACTACTAACCCTGTTAGCGACATCCTAACCATAAGCCGTTCAGAAAAAAAAAAGATGGGTGGTCCAACTAAAGATCTTTAAATTGTTTTCCACTTTATTGTTTTAGTTTGTTATAAATACTTAATTGTTTTAATTTATACATATTCTAAAAGGATATTATGTTTTTTTACATTATATTTGTATAATAGTGTAAAACTATTAATTTTATGCCTATGATATATAATTTCTTTTATTTTTTTTACTATGGCGCCTTACTTAAAAAAGCTCTCGCTTTTTTTGCGCTTTGCGCCTAGGCTCCAGGCGAAACCTTTGCGCCTTAAGTGCGCCTAACGCTTTTGACAACATAGTATAACATAGAGATAATTAAATGCCACTAGTTAAAAGTTCCAAGATCTAGAATAACTTCAAGATTGGTGGATTGATTTGGAATTGTTTGATTTAAGAATATATTACATGAGAAAACCTATGAATGCCACCACCATTGTCACCAACAATACACAAATTTCAAAATTGCTTACTTCGTTCACAGTTAATTAGACGACAATTTGGATAAGAATCCCCAAACTATCAATACTGCTTATTTGTTGTATCAAACACACTCAGTAGATAAATAGTTATAACCGTTGAAACATCCCCTTACAATTCCTAACGTGATTTGAGTGCTGTAAGCATATTTGCATGGTTATTAAATGCTGAAACACATATGCGTTAAACATACACTTCTATAGTTCCTCTCACATACACTTCCTCAGTTCCTCACATACACACAAATTAAGATGTGTGAACTATGACATGTAAATATAAAACAAGTCTTGTTTTCCATTTTTTAGAAAAAGAGTGATTTATTGACAATAAAAGGTCAAATGTGATACTTGTCACAAAAAAAGATATATGGACAAGAGGAAGTCAAGTACAACAATCTTATGGAAATTAATCCATTAACATGTTACATTTTGCATAATATAGTAATATTTTGTGATAACATAGGAATTACTATTATTAACATAAGTTTACATCGTTTGTTTAGAATGATCGAGTTTCTTAGTTATCATGTATCATTTTATTGTTTTAAACTAGGCATTGTTCTTGAGGAAATGCTTAAAGAACACTATGATGCATCAAAATGTTTCTTTTTTGTTAAAAGCATGCACAATAAGAACCCTAAAAAGGAGTCGTGGAGATCAACATTGTGATGCATAGATGGTAAAAGAATTTCGTGAGTAGGCGATTCGTTTACAAGAGGAAATAAACTAGATACCACGACACCCATCACTCTTTTGCCTTATTATGTTTCTAGATAAGTGGTATAAAATGATAATCATGACAATATTGATATGCGAGTGTCTCTTGAGCCCGATTTCAAAAACATATGCTTGTGGCTAGAATATGGTATTTCATATGTTTTGACCCAATACACGAGTATCAATTTATTATGATTGTTGCATTCTCAAACATGTTTGAATCTCCTGAACCAACATTCCCTTTTTATTTTATTTTGCTATACATTCTTCAATTTGTGTATGTGTTTCTGTTTATGTATCCTTTTTTATATCCACTGGATATACATCACTAGATCCACAACTCACAAGTCAATATTATAGAAAATCATTCTTTTGTACTCCCTTGAAGTCACTCTCACATAAATGAGAAGTCTTTGTCTATTTGTACACTGGTAAATGGTTTGCTTTCTTACGTTTATTTCTATTTCATTGTGCGCTTGTTCTATGTTAACTTTAAATTATTTGTACTGTATACACGTATAGCCTGAAGATAAATCCACTAGATGTCAACCTTTCTATTATTCTATATTACAAAATGCAAACACACTAAGAACCTACAACCCCTCACTCACGAAGATCTACTTTGCGCCCTAAAGTTTGAAAAAATGTAAAGAACACGAATAAATGAGGCAATTGTTTGGTACGCATAAGAAAACAAACTGGAGAGATATAGTCATATATCACAACTCTATCATTAATCATAGATACTGTTGGGCGAAATGGTGTGGAGACCCAATCAAGGGAGGGCGGCCGACCCTAGCCTTGGGTCGGCCCACATGTTTTATTTTGGAAGTTAAATTAGGGTTTCAATTTAGCTGGCCCTAATTATCTGTATGCGGGCTTGGGCCTATATGGGGATTTAGTTTCCTAACCCTAGATTAGTCTTTAGATAAAGATTGTTTTGTACTCGTAATTCCTTGTAGCACCCAAATAATAAAAGAAACCCTAGTTGTAGCACAGTGGACGTTGGTCAGCCGACCGAACCACTTTAAATCTTCGTGTTCGTTTATTGCTTTTGTGTGCGTGTTTAGTTTGTTCAATCCTAACAAATACATACACATCTTAAACCTCTAAGGATAGGATGAGCATTTGTGAAGGTTTTTATTTTGTCATATTTCAATGTAGTATGTGGTAAAAAAACCATGGCAAAATTTTTATATAAAGGTAATTTTGAGCCCAATTTCGAACAATGTATGCGTTATGGGCAGAAGTATGGGCTTGAGAATAGTTTTACCCAATACATCATATGCATGCATCTATTTATTGTGTTTGCCGCATTCTCATAAATATTTCAAACTTTTGCACCGTCACACCGCTAATTTGTTACTTGTCAATAGTTGTCATTACTTTCCTCTTTCTTTTTATGTAAAAAATAATAAGAGTTATTATATATCTTTATTGTTTTTGAGTTTCTTGTAGTCACCCTCACATAATTGATTAATCTTTGTGTGTGTGTTTATTTGTGAAAAATATGAGTTTTTCATTTTCTTGTGTAAATGGAATTCTGATAAAAATTTCTAATTATCAACCTTCTCTCCCTCTTTGTACTCAGATATATTCTTAGTTCTATATAAGTTGTTTTTGTTCTATGTCAAGTATTTTGTATACGTATTTAGCATAAAGTTTAATCCAATTCAACGTTTAAAGTACAATGTGTGTTTGTGGGCTAAAGCATGGGCTTGAATATAATTTTGCCCAATATATCTTATGCTTGCATCTTGGTTTTAAAATTCACGCATCGGGAGTGCATAATGTGCATTATGCATCACATGATGTGGTCTGATACAACTCCTTATGCCGTTGACCGGTATTTGAACAAATTGGACCGCGATTAGGATTTGAGTTTTCCAAACCTGATTGAACAAATCTGACCATCGGTTGAGCAAGGGTATGCGTATTCGAAAATTTATTGTATTTCAGTGTTTAGAAGTTAACAAGTTAAAATATTATCTATAAATAATTTTTAGCTTTTTTTAATAGCGCACGTCTCACATACTTGATGTGCGCGCTTCACGCATTGCACATCACACTTCGCTTTTGGGATTGCATGCTTTATAACCAGGGCATACATGCATTTATTGTGTTTTCTCGCATTCTCATAATTATTTCAAACTTTTGCATCGGCACACCGCGAACTTGTACTTTCCTCTTTCCTCTTTTCTATATATCACAAGGAATGCAAATTACAAGAATATGAGTTATTATGTATCTTTATTGTTCTTGAGCTTCTTGCAGTTGCTCTCACATCATTGATCGATCTTTGTGTATGTGTTTGTTTATGAATATATGAGTTTTTCATTTTCTTGTATATCTGTAATTTTGGTAAAATTTCTAATCAGGAACGCTCTTTCCCTCTTTGTGCTCAGATACATTCTTCGCTTTATTGTTGAAGCCATCAAGAAAAGGTACTTTTAGTTCTATAAAGTTGTTCTTGTTCTATGTCAAGTATTTGTATATGTATATAGCATAACGGTTAATACAATTCACTGTTTAAAATACAATGTATGTTTGTGGGCTAAACTGTTGGCTTTAAAATAATTTTGCTCAATATCACTTATGCATCTTGGTTTTAAAAAGCACGCATTAGGAGCGTATAACACGCGCATCACATGATGTGGTGATAAGATCATAGTTGTTAATAGTGCTCATAGCGAGCGCTATAGCGAATAGCGTAGCGAAGCGCTCATTTATCACTATCTGATTTTGGTGCCTCCATAGCGAGTAATTAGTGGGATTTCAAGTTTTTTTGGGTTTTTAATATAGTAGCGATAAAATATACGTATGCAACTAGCTGTATTTTAGGTTTTTTTGTTAATATACGTATAGAAACACCGTATTTGGATATAATATACATATAAATATATCTAAAATTTTCTTCTAGTGTATTGCTAATTATAAAATAGCGCATGCTATTTCATCGCTACGTAATGTATAGGTTGCTTGTCGCTATCGTCCGCTATTCGCTATTAACAACCATGGATAAGATCGCACCGTGTAATGCTATTTCATGATGCGCGTATCACTTGATTTGGTTTGATGCAACTCCTTATGCAGTTGACCGGTATTTGAACAAATTGGACCGTGATTGTAGTGGTTTGAGTTGTTTAAATATGATTGGACAAATCTGACCATCGATTGAGCAATGGTTTGAGTATTTGAACAAATTAGACTATCAATTGAACAAATCTTACTAGAGATGATGAGAATATCTTGTATTTTAGTCTTTAAAAGTTAACAAGTTAAAATAATATTTATAAATAACTTTTAAGTATTTTCTAATAACGAGCACCTCACATACGAGATGTGCACGCTTCAAATGTTGCACATCACGTTTCGGCTTTTGGGATCAAAACGCCACACACTTTTTAAAACCAAGGCATACACGCATTTATTGTGTTTTGTCTCATTCTCATTGATTATTTCAAACTTTTGCACCGTTACACTGCTAATTCGTACTTTCCTCTTTCTTCTTTTCTTTTTGTATCACAAGAAATGCAACTTACAAGAATATGAGTTATTATATATCTTAATTGTTCTTGAGTTTCTCGCAGCCGCTCTCACATAATTGATCATTTTTGTGTATGTGTTTATGTATGAATAGTATAAGTTTTTCATTTTCTTGCATATATGTAATTTTGGTAAAATCTCTAATCTTTATCTTTCTTTCTTTGTGCTAAGATATATTCTTTGCTCTATTGTTGAAGCTATCAACAAAAGGTAATTTTAGTATAAGCTGTATTTTGTAAACGTATAACATCGCAATTAATCCAATTCACTGTTCAAAGTTCAAGAATTTATAATCGTTTAGTAGATTGAATAGATTTCCTTATTTTAGGGGCCCTTATTTCGCGAGACAAAAGTAACTATAATATGAGAAACAAATGTCGTCGCCAATGTGATCTTATTCAATCTTCTCATAGAAGGAAGCTAATTGCCAATTGTCTTCATTTTTACTGTGATTACACCATTGCTTTCTTATTAATTTTTTTGTTTCTCCATTGTAATTCTAGGACTTGAGGGTCGGGTAGGGGTGTTCATCTGAATCGGATAACGGATTTTTCGGATTTGAAAACTTTAGGAACCTATCCGAAATCCGAACCTAATTGGAAATATTCCCATCCAATCCAAATCTATCCGGATTTAATTCAGATCGAATTTGGATAAATCCGAATAATCTGAGCGGATATCCAAATAATCCAAATTAAACTGAATAACAGTTTTTCCAAGTTTTTGATTTTTTCCTAGTTTCTGGTTCCTAACATTTTACTAATTTAGATTCACAATCAACATACAAAACCTGAAAAATAGTCTTAAAACATAAATACAAAGTTCTAACTTCAAAACGGAGTCTTCATAATATAAATTAGTCTTAAAACACAACAAAAAAGTTCAAACTTAAAAACATATATTAAACTAATTCAGTTTATTCGGATATCCGAATAATCCGAATATTTTTAGTTCTAAAATCCGAATTCAATCCTAATAAGAATTTGGATCCGGATAGATCCGATCTTAATGTCCAAAAAAGATTTCGGAACGTTTTTTTCGGTTTCGGAATCGATTTGGATTTCGTTTTTATTCGGATTTCAGATTTTGTTGAACACCCGTAGGGTCGAGTTTAAAGTGTTCCTCAAGAATTTGTTAAATTCGTTTCAGGGATTTGATTGAAGTCCCGCTAATGGAATTTGATGAGAATCTAAAGATCAAGCAAGTTTCTAATTTAAGTGGAACCAAACGGGGCAGCGAAGAAAGCAGTGATGATTCAGTTTCTGTGAACAAGAAAAATAAGGGTTCTGTGAATCTTGAATTTGATCTCAATGCCTCGATCGGGGAAGAAAACTGTGTTGACGATGTTGAAAAACATAACCAATTTGTTCATGGGTTTGATCTCAACGGGCCGATCAATGAGGTTAATGACATTTCGTCTGACGACTACGACGATGTTGATAAAAAGTTAGTTAATGGTTCTCTTTTTGATCTTCATTTGGGATTTGAGAATGGAAGTTTCGTTGAGAGAAGATACACAAAAGAAGAAAAAGGAAAGGCAAAAGTTGATGATTTTTTGTCGTTATCGCTCGCAAGTTAAGTCCAACAAGCGGATACAGTTTATGAAGCTCCGGAACTCAGTTCCAGAGAAACTTCTGAGCCAATTGCAGCAATGACATCGTCGACAGAGCACCCACAAGCTTTAAACAAAGCTCTACAAATCCCTAAAAATCAAGAAAAAAAAGGTGGTGATTATTCGCATCTCGGTTTGGTATATGATTTTTTGAATAAGATGGTGGATTCTGATAAAACGTCGAAAGCTTGTGGCGAACTAAAGGCTGTGATAGATCAAATCACAAAACGCGAAGCTGAAAAGTTGATTGACTGGAGTCCTTGTCGTGTTGACTTCTGTCCTTCTGTTGTCCCGTCATTGTTGGATCTTAGTTTGGATGTTCTTGTCAAGAATGCTGATGCGATTTCTTCCTTTGACCATGTTCCTGAATGGCTAAAAAGAAAGTTGACCAATTTGCTGTGTGATACACATAGAATGGATATTCATATACTCGAGTTGCTTTTTAAAGATTCTCCTAGTGAAATACGCGTCAAAAGTTGTTCATGGATGACACAACAACAACTCACGGATACGCTTGGAAATTCATGCTTGCAAAACCTAAGGGTAAGTTAATATTTATGTGTTTCTAATAGATAATTTTAGAAAGAGTAAAATGCCAAAATCGTCTCTGAGGTTTGGGCTGATTTGCATGTGACATCCAAAATAACTTTTTTTTTCCGTATCACCTGATGTTTTGATTTTGTTGTCATTCCATCGAAATCACAAACCCAGTTAGAATGTATCGTTAACTCAGGGACGCTTTTGGCATATTAACCATTTATTTTTACCTTTAAATAAAACACCATGAAAATTAATTTTTTAATTTTTGTTTTTAAGTAACGATACATTATAACTGGGTTTGTGATCTGGATGGAAATGGCAACAAAATCAAAATGTGAGGTGTCCAGATACAAAAAAAATTATTTTGGATGTAATAGGCAAATCAGCCCAAACCTCAGGGACGATTTTGGCATTTTACTCTATTAGAAATCTAGAGATTTATAGATTTATGATAAATTTACAATATGCTGGTATTACTCTTTACATATTAATAAAGTTGCTTCCATCTTTTTTATACTCAGAAATCATCATGTCCAGTTCTGTAAATGATTATTTATTTAAAATAATATTTTAAAAATATCAAATTCATTGTATCTGAAATATCAGGTTAGCATTGAAAGTGCATTAATTTTAACGTTATTTTACTAATTTCGTGAAAATAACGTTAAAGAGGGGATGGTTATCCATCATGTGGTGGCATTGATAGCCGGAAGACAAGGGAGTACATGCACTAATTGGCCTTTGTCTTAGTTTTTGAGTATTATGTGCCTTATGTCCAAGGCTTGATGCAAAACTACTATGGAGCCGGAGGTCTCACTGGAAGTAGCCTCTCTATTCCTATGGGGTATAGGTAAGGCTGTCTACATCTTACCCTCCTCAGACCCTACCTTAGCTTTGCAATTGGTGGGATTTACTGAGTATGATGATGATATTAATGTACTAAAACGGTAAAAGTATGTCATTTTAGTTCGCCTCACACAATTACAAAATGTGTAAAGGTCCTTCAATTTTGGTGCACTTAAGCAAAATAAATCTAGAAGTTGTCGTACAAAAATGTTTCCGTTTGACCCTTATCAATATTTACCTGTTTTGACTTTTTGTTACATAACTAGTGGGTTACCACCCGCGCTCTGCAACGGGCTCGAAACGTAGATAAAAATAAGCAAATCACGAGAGTTAAAGTTGCTTGATGTTTTAGTTAAGGGGCTAAACATGTCATTATTAAAGTTGAGAGGCTAAAGTTGAGGGACTAAACATGTCATTATCAAAGTTGTGGGGCTAAAGTTGTTTATTATTAAAGTTGAGGGGCTAAAGTTGTTTGATGTAGTTAAGGGGCTAAACATGTTATTATTAAAGTTGAAGGGCTAAAGTTGTTAATGTCAAAGTTGAGGGGCCAAAGTTGGTTGATGGGACAAATTAGCATATTTATAGTATACTGTATACATAATATTCCTAGTTTCTGTATTGTAAATTTGATCCTTCCTTTAACGTAGTTTCTGCTATCAAACTATATAGAAAAACACAAGCTTAAATATATTAAATGCTGATGATTTGACTTTTTTTTTGTTACAAGCAGGTGCTACAACTAGACTATTGTGGTCAATGCTCGTTTGACGATATCATACCTAATTCCTTAGCTCGATCTCCAAACAGCTTACCCGTTTTAGGAATTTTGTCGCTAAAGGGTGCAGCCCGTTTATCCGACAACACTCTAAAACCTCTTTTTATTTCAGCACCATTACTTCAATCTATTAATTTAAGCCAGTGCACTCTCCTCACACATACCGCCATTAAACATATGGTCTCTTATCTAAAAAATAATTTGAAGGAACTATACATAGACGAGTGCCCGAGAATAGACGCTCACCTTTCCTCACGCTCAATCATCGAACTCGAGCATTTGGAAGTTCTTTCAGTAGCTGGAATTGAAACCGTATGTGATGAATTTGTTGTACTCGTTGTATCTCTTCGAGATAAATTAAAGGAGCTTAATCTCGCCGGTTGTTTGTAAGTAGTTTTTGTGAATTTTGATTTATTTTTATATTTCAATTCGGTTATGTGGTTTGAAATTAGTTTGGTTATCATTTTTTTGCAGAATGTTGACGAATAGCTGCTTGAAATCTATTGGGTACTATTGCCCCAATTTATGTTATCTGAATCTTTCACATCTGTCTCGTTTGACTGATTTGGGTCTATGTTATCTTGCTGCTGGGTGTAAGTCACTCAAATCACTCAATGTTGCCCGTACTGATTTCAGGTACCCTTTCCAGTAATCTTGATTTACATTATAGACGTTGTGTAGTTGTCGAGTAAAACACCCACATGACATTTCACACACAATAAAGTGGATCTAAAAGCATCCATCTAAGGCTTCAAACGAACCGAACAGTTCGTGAACTGTTCAGCGGGAAGTTTGTTTGTGTTTGTACGTTTAATAAATGAACGAACATGAACAAAGGTCGCGTTCGTTCATTTATGTTCCTAAAAGTTTGGTAACATGTTCATTTATGTTTGTTTGTGTTCAATAGTTCATTTTTTATATTTTATTTAAATACTTCAAAATTCTGACAAATAAAATATTATAAGTATCAGTGTATTATATATTCTGTTCATGAATTTGTTTGTTCTCATTTGTGTTCATGAATGTTCGTTACCTAAAATTAACAAACGAACACGAACACGTTTATTTCCTTAACAAACGAACATGAGCATAAAATCCCGTCCGGTAAGTGTTTATGAACAGTTCGTGAACACGTATATATCCTTAACAAACGAACACGGTCTTGTTCGTGTTCGTTCGGTTCGTTTGCAGCCCTTGATCCAACGAATCCTTTAGATTGTTGGCGTTCATGTTACAGATGGAAACATGGGTGGGTCTGATGATGGGGTTTTAGGAATAGGCCCGATACATTTTGGTTAACGGGTCATGTGATAGTCTGTTTAGATCCTCTGTTCTATTAACAAAGTGCTATTGTGATTATTTTGAATTCTATATCCTGCACATGATTATGGTGAATTTTGTGATGTGATAGTGACGAACTTATTGCTGCCTTTCTGGAAACTTCTGGGAAATCGTTAAAAGAACTTTCTCTCAATCATGTCAGCAAGGTGTGTGTGTGGTCTATATATATATATATATGCATGTATAATATGTATATATAATCTTCAATTCATTTGCAACATTTGTGATGCACTTTGCAAAATGGATGTTTCCCTTTCATGCGCATTGCTTACAATCTTTAAGAGAATCAATTGCAGGTTAGTTTCAACACTGCCTTCTCCCTTGCCAAATTTTCAAAGATTTGGTAAGTTTGGATATTAACTGACGAGGCAATTGGGTTTATTACCGATAACTGCTTGTCACTAAAGCTTCTAAAAGTCTTTGGATGTACTCAGGTAAACTATGAGTTGAACTCGGAATTATCATTTCTTTTTTTTTTCTTTCAAAGAATCGTACTCGTTCTTATCTACTATTCCTAAGCCTGGAAAACAGGCGGGTCGGGTAATTGATCAAAACAGGTTTGGGTCATATTGGTGTCGGGTCAAAATGGGTCATTTTGAATTATTATATGAATAACGGGTCAAAATATCTGGGCGTAAGCCGCGTAACTACTTCGTATAATAAATTTAGGACATGATTATTACAAGTTCATTCACGCATTATTTTCTAATACGTTATTCAATAGCATATGATCTTTTTAGAAACACAAATCCAGTTTGCATCACGTCTTGTGTTGATTTCATGTTTGTTGACTAACATCGTTTGTCTTCCAACCATAACTGCCATCTGGTCTGTGCTTGCAAAGCAATAACCGAACAAATGTTTTATTTGTGCAGCTGACCGAGAGTTTTCTACTTGGGCATGCAAATTCACAAGTGAGTATCGTGGGACGCGACCTTTCTTTGATGGACCGTGTCAATATGTTAGAGCCTGATGAGATTCTGCTTTGTCATTCCGCTCTCAAGACTCCCGAAAATGGCCTGTAGCTTGATGTTTTCGCTTCTAAACCGATATAAGTCGCTAAGTATAGTTTAAGAAAATGCATAATAATCTATTTTCTAGCATATGAAGATGATTTGAACTTATACTAGCTAGTAAAGACGAAGGTTTTAGCATTTTGAATGGGTATATTTCATATTATGATTTTTTGCCTGGAAAATATGCCAAATTTTGAGGGGATATGAAGTAATCCCGGCAAGTTATTGGGCTCGTCATATGCTTTCTTTCACGTTTGAAAGAAAGCTTCAGTCGTTGGCTGTATATTCGGTAACCCATTTGTTCATGCATGTTGAAGTCGGTTTTTCAGTGTCATGGATCTCGTAATCTATTACCTGAAGATAGCTTGAAAGATAAAGATTTTTTTGTTTCATGTTTTTTATATGTGGTTGGATATCCGGAAGCAGCCTCTCTATTCCTACGGGTAGAGGTAAGGGTGTCTACATGTTACCCTCCTCAGACCCTACCTTAGCTTTGCTATTGCTGGGATTTACTGAGTACGATGATGGTGATATGTGGTCGGATATGGCATTTTGTCATTTGCCTATGTAGCTTGGAGCGTGTTCTAGACGGGTCAAATCTAAGGTCTAGGATGGTCATGAGATCGATCTTTTGGGTGTGTCGACGTGACTCCCCCTGCTTAGTCTTTTTATGTCTCATTGTTTCACATCATCTTGATCCACATCAATACAAGTTTCTTTGGTCCAAAGAAAAAAATACATGCATAAAATATGTGTTATAGAGTATCCAATACTCGTTTTCTATGTTTATATATGTATCCGACACTCGAGTGTCAGTGATTCATCAAACATTTATAAATAGTGACATCTTAATCCAGATCATTAAAGGTTTCTTTAAAAAAGAAGATACATGCATGAAATTTTATGTATTCCTTACCTAAATTAAACCCTAAAAAGCTTTACACTTCAAAATGAACATAAGAACTACTAAAAGAGCAATGATACCACCCGAAGAACCTCCGACTCGGTATATCCAATAAGGATCAAACCTTGTAAGGCTATGATCCAAGTAACATGAAAAGACTGCAACAATGATCAAGATTAACACAACAAGAACCAGACAGGTGGAAATGCTAAGAAGCTCTTGTTCTTCTAGCTCGAGCTCTTCAAGGGTTTGCGGTTTTTTATCGATGAATAACGGCGAGATGACACATATGAGTCCCAAGCTTATGGCCACCAATCTTTGTGTTGATGAATGTCTCCTGCTTGAGCCTTCATGCTCCATTTAAGGTTTTATCAAGTTTTTTGTTGCTTACTTTATTGAAGGATACATAACCAACCCTTTCTTTCTTGTTGTCTTTTATATATGAGAACTTGATTCCATCAAAGTTCATCAGAATAATAATTTTTTATATGTGGGAACTTGATTCTCCGTTCCATTAGGGAAAATGGTATAGAAGTTATAAGCTTTTAGGATTTTTGTGGAAAAAAAGTGTTGATTATATTCTTGAGGTTATTAAAAATGTTAAATTCTTGTTTTTGAAGTTTTAAAAGACATGGGTTGATATGATTATTTGTTTAAAAACCTTATGTTCTATTAGATGGGCCACTCAGATGCGAAACCGAACCTGATATATTCGAAAATCTGTATCCGAAATATTCAAAATTTCGGATATCCGAAACTAAGATAATCCGAATTTTCAAGTTCGGATGTAGATTTCTAAAAAGTTTGGATAATCGGATTATCCGATATCCGGAAACTAAAAAAAGATGATAAATATATATATATTATATGTGCACCATGAGGTTTTTGGTTGTTTGACTTTATCCATGAATTTGTTGAACGTCTTTTTTGTTTTCAATGTTGGAAACTTGAAAAAATCGAATACAGTTTTAGTTTAAATCTACAAGAAAAACACACTTTTTACTTTTTATTTTTAAATTCGGGTATCCATTCAAATATCAGACCTCGTATTTGAAATTTCGGATAACCCAAATTTCTAATACAGATTCGTATATTAATATTCATAATCTGAAATTTTTTCAGATATCCGAAAATCAGATAATCTGATCTTAAACACTCCTAGCCTTAAGTCTTTGAACATAACGTAAGAAACAAACCGGTTAAATTGGATAATCAAATCGTTACATAATACAAAAAACCAAATGGGTAAGATGTCGGGTAACTAAAGATGACCACAAAGTTCGTATTAAAAGAATGCTAGACACCATAACCAAATCCAAAATTGTCTCGTCAACATGAAGAGATAGTGGGTTGTAAGGAATCTTTGACCTCAAAACACTATCATTGTGGTTTGGCCGCATTGAGTGTTGATCAAAGAAGACATGTTTCAATTAAAGCAACTTAGGATAGTAATCAGAAATGAATCGAAAAACTTGTTCGTGAACAACATGAACAATGTCGATTGATATTTAGGAAGCAACACAGTATGAATGTGTGATGTCTTTTTGGTTTAATGTCTTGTTTACTTAAGCAATGTACGTATAATTTAATAATGATTAAAATATCCTTTGCTGTTCAAAAAAAGTCAGATGTAATATTATGCTATCTCATATTCTCATGTTAACAATTATTATTGTATGAACATTAGTAATATTTAACGGTTGGTTTCTTAACCAACAACCACCTATTGGTTAATGTTATTATATATCATCAAGAATTTAATCGGGTTATCATAAGGTACTCATCAACCATTTAATCGTTCTATCATATAAGGTACTCATAGAATGATAGAAATAGAATCGTATTCCGCCCTTGCGGTTAAGAAAACCTAAAAAAGGAATTCATATTTATCTATTATTTTTATTTTGTTAGAAGATAAAAAGTTTGATACAGAAAGCGGTCCACAAAATCGTATTGTATTTTTTTTAGAAAATTATGATTTGGCCCCTGTGGTTTCGGCATTTTAACCCTCTCAGTTCAAAAATAATATTTTGACATCTGAGCCCTCTAACATCTTTTTTTCTAACCTTTTTTTGCTCCTATCACTAATCCCATCTATTTTCTTGATTAAAAACTAGTCATATGCCGCTCACATGAGAGACATTTATGTCAATCGGCCTACCCACTTTTTTTTTTAACCCTTTTGGCCCATCACAATTCCTTTGAAAGCCTGTTTCGAGAATCTTTATTCCACTAAAAAAACTCACAATTATAAGCATTTCTAACAACAAATTCTATGATTTAATCTATGCTCTTTTGGGTTCGAACTTGCTATCGTTAATAGATGTAACTAGCCATTTGTAACACCTCAGAAATGTCAATTTATATAAATATGTATGTGATTGCTTAAATTTTCTAACATCTTTAACTAGGAATATTAAACCTAGTTAGTAATATGAGAATAAGTTAATAAGACCATGAATGGTGACCTTTTTTTAATTAATAGAAAACAAACTATTGGGACCAAAATTGGTAAAAAGAAAAGTTATGTTTTAAAATGAAATTAAAACACAACACACACATAGTGTATGTGTCGACCTGGAGAAAAGAAAAAGAGGGAAGAACTTCATCTTGCTCTAATCCTTCAAATCTCTAAATTGAAAGACTAAAGATGTAATCATATGCATCAATCGAAAATAGTGATCATCTAAGCTAGGTGATCACAAGGTGTGTTAAATCTTCGTTTTTGGTAAAGTAAAGATTGATGAACACCATGGTTTACAATTCTTGTATAGGTTATAGATGTTATGGTGTAACTGATGGTATGTAGATGCTTAGAATCATCATACTTGTTAAATTTATGAAGCAATTACATGAACAAAGTGTTAGGGTTAATATACACATGCAGTGACGGAACCAGAATTTTTTCACTGGGGGTCGTAATAGATTTTTTCCTTACATTTGCTAGTGTGCATCAATTCCTTTCAATGAACCTTTTTTTAACAAGTTTGTTTTTTGTGGAATTTTGACCGTTAGATTACCAAAACTTTCCTCGTTAAGTTCCATCATCTTAACCTATTGGGTGTTGAGGAGGGTAGTCCTCAAAGGATGCCCCGTCACGTAGGCGTCCACATAAGTGGGTGTGAGGATGAGCCGGAAGGGGATGGACCTAGGGTGTGGGGGATGGGGCTCAATATATATATATGTGTGTGTGTGTGTGTGTTGTATGTATATGTGTGTGCGAGAAGAAGAGGCCCGGCAAGGACTGTGAGTCGACGGCGATGAAGACGGGGCCAACCCTAGGGGGCGGTGTGCTGGCCCGGCGTCGAGCCCACCGGCCCTAGGCCTGTCCCCACACTGATAAGCCTTATATTCTCTCAAATATTAACAGAATATTATCTTTCAGTAGTTCAAATTTTCTCAATTCTTTACCCGGTTTCGTTAGTACTTAGAAGGGTTTAATTAAGTCTTAAATTGGTTTCCTTTTAACTTCTACGGTTGAGGTTCTCACTGATTCGACTCCTAACACAGAAGACGCCACTCCTGGTGGTTCTCCTATTAAAGCAATGGGTATTTCGAGTGCGTGGAGAAGTTAATTGAGGTTGAAAAGCCTGTTGAGGTTGAGCAGACTACAACTGTGGAGGTTGAAGAACCCGTACATGCAGCTGAGAAGTCTACTCAAGAAATTAGGGTAGAAGACGACATGGCCTATAAAGGTGCTTAGTCTGAGACGCAGCAAGCAGGTGCTGATGGCACGGGTGGTAAAGGTGTTAGCTCTTTTAGTGCTCAACATAGAGAACCCTCACCAATCCGACCGGAGGATACGTTGGGCGACCATTACTACCGTTCGTACAACGAAAGTCGCGGCGATGAAGTCCATGCTCTCGTATTGAGTTTAAAACAAGGTGATACATTCGCCACCTTCCCTACCTGTCGAGAATGGTTTATGGGGACTTCCCCCAGCTGAGGTTTTGCATCAGAAGAAGCGCAAGCATGAACAACTTTACCAATCTCACATGCTTGCGCAATCTAATCGAGGGTCCACCAACAACCAAATCACCAGAGAATAGCGCACCATGCATCGCGAGCGGGCAGACTAGGAAGCGTACAAAAGTTGTTTGGCCGCTGATGCTAAACATTTGAATAGGCTAAAGCTGAATTGGCTGAAAAAAGGCTCAGTTCGAAACTAAGAAGAAAAATAAAGATTGGGGCAATCTGGGCCTTAAGAAAAAGTTGCAGGTGAGCGAAGATACTCTCGCCAAAGAGTGTCGGAAATGGGTGAGGCGTGCAAAAAAGACAATGAGAAAATGTATGTCGCGCAGAATGAAATTACTAATCTGAAGGCGTAGGCGGAAGTCTCTGCTAAGGCTATTGCCGATCTTGGAGCCCATAAAGAAAAACTCATCAAGTCTAAATATGAATTGGTACTGAAACTTGAAGAAGCCAAATCCCATCATGAGCAAGCGGAACAAAAACAGGTTCGTACCTCTTACACTTGCATTGCACAAGATGATGAAATTAGGAGACTAACTGCCCAGTTTCGCACAGGACGAGCTAAGACAACAAGTCGTCTCTAATGATAGATGATTTGAGATCGCAGAACTCAAGCGTCGCTTGCGCGAGTCACAAGAGAAGGCTGATTCCCTCGAGGTTGATCTGGAAGCCGAAAAACAGATGGCCGACGGTGCTGTAGAGGCGCATAATATTTCCCAAAAAGCCTTGAATGTCGCCCTAAACAACTATGCTGAAATCCAATCAACTGTCGAGCCTTTGATTAACAGCTTAGAGTGGTTGCAGCATTACGTGATTGCGCATGTAAGTTACTATTACTTAGCTTTCATTTGAACGTTTGATTATATACTATTCTAACTTTAGTTTATGTGACAGGTCGCAAATGCAGTGCTAAACTCGTCGAGTTGGACTAGACTGTGGTGGCGCTTACAGTAGCGGTGTGCCACATGGGCTATTGCGAGGGATACGATGAATGTGCATCACATGTTGAAGTTGCGCTTAACGTGAAGGGGGACAATAGTCACTGTTTCATTAATGCAGATGTAGAGAAGGGTTTTGCCAAGCTCAAGAAAGTATAACCATCTTGTCTTACCTATCATGGATCTGGCTTCTGAGGCGCTTCAACATGATGACTATGTTATGCGCCTAAAGCTATATTCGAGATCCCTGAAGCGCATAAGCTCTTAGATGATGATGAGGAAGATGTTGGTGATGGTGGCGCGGCGTGAAAATCGCATAGTTTGTAATTTTTGTAACGTAGGCGTTTGTGCCTTGCAATTAGTTAACTCTGTTATTAAACAATATTGAGATGTAATCAATGCGCGTTGCACTTGTTAATGTGAATCAACTTATTTTTCTAAATCTATTATGATGTTGCAATTATTCCATTGTGTTAGAAACTTTTTGTCTAGGTAGCGCGAATAAAGGTAAGTGTGGCTCATGATTGAACATTGTAATATGATGTAGGTCCCTAATCATATGGATCTTGCACAGAATCGTCTATGCAACCTAGAGTGCGGAATCATCTAGATCAGATTTACACAGAAAACGAGTAGAAACTGAATTATAATTAAACCGGTATTCTATTGATTATCCAACTCACAGTTTACAATCAAATCAAATAACCTCACAGCCTATCTCTTTGATCTTGCCTCTCTCTCGTCCTTTTTTAAAACTCTAATCACAAAACATGTTTATATACCACATGTCTGTGAACTGGGCTTCTAACTGGGCTAGTCCATTCTCCAAGCCCATTACAACTCTAAACAAACTAAACACAAATGCTAAGCCCAATACAAAATATCCAAAGACTAAACTATTAAACTATTAAGTTGTTATCACAAAATATGCACCAACAGACCCCCTCTTGACAAAAGCTTCATAGTGTAAATTTGTCTTCAAACATCTTGCAATCTTTTGGTCTTTAGATAGCTTCATCTACACACAGATTCTGAAATCAACAGACTCTCTTTTAGCCGATGCTTCCAATCCCTAAAACTTTCATTCGTTGTAGATCAGTCAACTAGCAATCCTTGGTTAAGCAGGTGAACTCCAACTCTTCTATATCTCTCTGCAATGTAGTAGAAGGATCCTACCATGCATCTTCACACTTCTATACCTCACTCTCAGTCAGCACCCTACTTGTATTCAACACTTTATTTTGATAATTGCATTAATCTGTTTAGAAACACAAGCAAGTATCTCAAAAAACCATTAGTCTTTTTCACATTAAAGTTAAACCAATAGTTTATCTTATCATGCAAAAACAACAACCTATCAATTCAAAATGGAAGATCTTTCAAAAGAAAATCTTTTTGGTATTTTTGATGTTTTTCAAAACAAACTAAACAAACAATATATATATATATATTATGTATGAAATATATATATATATATATATGTATGTATATAATACATATTTTCTTGAGAATCATGTGCAAGAAGATCATATCAGCCAACTCAAACCGTTTCGCACTTTCAGTTCACTCTTTCTTTTAGTTTTCGTGAAAAGCTGTTCAAGACGATTACCAATATTGTTTATTTAGTTAAACAAAACACATGAACATTTCAAGTACCTATACCTGATGATATAATTTAGGTAAAATTATCTTGATATACTAGTGTGTCCCATTTCAGGCCATACCCCCATGATCAAGGTATGCACAAAGATTTCTCGTAGTAGGTGAGTATACCAAATTCATCCTTTTTGATTTACAACATTAGATAATTGGTGATCAGGTCAGTACTTTCGTACAACAAAGAGACCAAACCAACGAGGGTAAGGCAAATACCAAAAATTTTGGTACAATTTATGCATTTTGCATATTTGAATGACTCTCTAGGAGAGCTTCTTCAATTTCTGGGTTTTTGGCATTTTAGCTCTTTAACGATATAATCTGGATTCAGCAGAAGGACAACCCTAATATCCCCGGATGAAATAATAGTATAAATACCTGAAATCTCGGATTTTGGCAATCTATCAACGCAAGATTTAAGGTTATAAAACCATACGCCACTAATATGTTACCCACTCATAAATAGTTCTTTATGTTTATATCACCATGGTAAGTTGACTATTTCATGTTTCTTGCCTACTGGTCTCATATGATGAAGCTGCTATCACACTTATGCAATTTTAATTTCATTTCCAGTGTGACAGTCTAACTCACTGATGTACTATCATTTCTGCTTTTTCACACCATGAAATCTCTTTTTTCACTTTTTCATTTTTCAATGTTATTTTTTAAAAATTTTTTAACTTACTCACCCTAAACTCACGCACTAACTAAACTCTTTTTGGCTTAGGGAAATTTCTCCCTCTAAATTTTTTGTGTTTATGGAGTAAGTTTCAAAAACAGAAAATTTAAACACAAACAGACTCCCACTTCAACCTAACTAAAAGTTTTTCAATTTTGAATAAACATTATCAATAACAGAAGTAAATAATTTGTTACCATGTGTAACCTACTATTCACCTCAGATGCTTTACTGGAATAACCACCATTGAACACATCAACAGTCCTTCTTAGCTATCCTGCACTCACTTAACAACTTAGTTAGACTTGAGAACCCAAACCCTACCAGTTTTGAGTTGACCATTTATATCAATATAACTTAATTCTGTCTAATATCCATCACACCCTACTAGCATCTTGGATATCTTCCCTATTGCTGAACACGATTTATAATTTCCACTGGGTCTTTGATCGCGAGAATTCCAATAAACTGTCGGATTTTCCGACCTTTGGAAATTATTATCTCGAAACCTTCTTCTCTCATTATCTAAACCTGCACTTTGGAAAAAAATTTGGATTGTTTGAACATTTGAGTTACAAAACTCCTATATTCGTCTCTTCTTTGAAAATTTTGATTACCAGATGTTTGGTATTGATTTTGATATCTAAAATTTTTTACTTTGAAACCGATTTGATTTACCATTGAAATGACTAAATAGTGGAGAAATACTTCTTGGTCTATCAAATCTTTCCAATGTTGAAGGTTTAGGTTGAAATCTCGCTTGATCTGTCTGACAATTTGGTTTTACATTGTTATTTGAACCAACCTGATTTCGATCCTTAACCTCAACATCCACTTTCTTCCCCTTCTTAAGAGGACAACAACGAGCCACATGTCCTTTGTTGTGACATTTAAAACAAGATTTTTTCTTAAAAACTTTCTTTCTGTGAGAACCCTTTTTTAATGTTTTGACCGTTTTGTCTTCAGTATCCTTATCCAATTTATGAGGTGTACTGTTAGGCCCAACAGATTCTTTCAATGAAACTAGACTACAGGTATGTCAGCTGTTATCGGATCCACTACAGCTGGTGTAATAGGCACAAAATCTGTTAGCTCATTTTCATTTGGTAAAAAGGAGTAGTCTTAATCCTCAGAAGATGAAGCTTTACTAAACCCCACTCCCGTTTTATCATTACTCTTTTTCAAACTTTTCTGAATTTGAGTCCTGACTAACGAAGTTTTCCAAATTTGTCTAACTTTCCATGAAGTTCAACAATTTTGGCTTGTGCATTAGCTAATTTTGTGCTCTTTTCTGAAAACTCGTTAGTCTTATCCTTCACAATTTCACAAGCCAAATAAATGATCTGTAATAAATCATTGACTTTGTTGGTCAAACTGCTGCTTTCTTGTTCATTTGATTTGAGTTCATTTAAACAATTTGACTCCCTTTTACTCAAAAGAACATTTGACTCTGTTTTTCTAATTCATCTATCAAAATTTTGTTTTGCTCCGATAGTCTGTCAACTTTACCTTGTAGTTTAGTGCAATTATGACAAGTATGACTTACAGATTGTAATTATACCTGTACCTCTACTGTAAGCTCATCTGTATCATCCATGCACACTGTAACTCTTGCGTCCTTGACCTCCATTTTCTCATTCTCAGCTTCCTTTTTCTCTTCTACCTCAGCTGCTGCTTCTCCAATCTTCACAGTTGTAGTCTCAGCCACTTATGCTTTCCTTTGTCTTGAAGAACTCTGATAACATTTTTCTAAAACTTCCCAAATTTCTCTAGAAGACCTATACATATTACAAATGTGTTTCATTTCAAATGGCAAGGACATCTTTATCACTACTAAGGCTTTTCTTCTTAGCATCATACATACATTCTCAAAGTCTGTCATTTTCTCATTTGAAGTGAGTATAACTCTCCTATCAACATTACCTGTAGGAGTAATGTAGCCATCAATCATACAGCCCCACATCTTAGAATCTCCACTTTGAACTACAGCTTCAAATTTCTCCTTCCAATCAGCATATTCTTTAACGTTTATCAGCGTTTGCCAATTATTAACAGTCTCACTGACATTGTCCATTCTGGCCATCAAGCAACTTAAAAGTTTAAATGGATTTTGGTATACCTGTGTCAAAATCCAAATCTAACTTCTCTACTGGTCCTTCTTCGAGTTTTACCTGTGACCGTACCGTTAAAAACGTTCAAAAATATGTCCGAAAATTGTTTTAACCAAATTATAGCGTTAGACTCGTCTCGAGATTACGAATCCAATGATATAATGTCCAAATCTATTTCAGGATTTTTGTGCCTTACAATCACAGAGTCTAAGCGTGTAGTCCATTTCTAGAGTTACTTTATAGATGATTTTTTATGACGAAAACGTTTATTACCGAATACGTCAGCTGATTAAAGTTCCACCTTTCAAATAAAGTTCAGAATAGTACCCAATTCGAAAAAGTGGTTCGAAATGCAAATCTGGAGCAGAGATCAGAAATACCTACTCTGAAATATCAATTTCTGAATAGTGATCCGAAATTGATTCCCGAAATCAAGCAATATTATATGAAATCAAGCAATATTATCCAAAATCAAGCAATATTATCGGAATCCACACTGTTTATCCGAAATGCACACTTTTTAATCCGAAATGCAAACTTTCTATCCGAAATCCTTCACCGATGATCCGAAATGCACACTTTCTATCTGAAATTCAAGATGGAAATCCGAAATTCCTTGCTGTTTATCTGAAAAACTCATTGTTATATCGAAAACAATAGCAAAAACCCTAGAACAACTGTCAAACATCCAAAAATCCCACTTTTCTGCAGCACATGATTATGAACCGAGCTAATCAAGAGCCTAATGCTCTGATACCAATTGTAGGTCCCCTAATCCTATGGATCTTGCACAGAATCTTCTATCCAACCTAGAGTGCGGAATCATCGAGATCATATTTACATAGAAAACGAGTAGAAACTGAATTAAAATTAAATGGTATTCTATTGATTATCCAACTCGTAGTTTACAATCAATTCAATACCTCACACAACCTCACAGTCTATCTCTATGATCTTGCCTCTCTCTCGTCCTCTTTTTAAACCCTAATTTCAAAACATGTTTATATACCACATGTCTGTGAACTGGGCTTCTAACTGGGCTAGGCCATTCTCCAAGCCCATTACAACTCTAAACAAGCTAAACACAAATGCATAGCCCAATACAAAAAATCCAAAGACTAAACTATTAAGTTGTTGTCACAGAATATGCACCAACATCCGACTCTGCACTATGATTGCGGGAATCTTAGAGATTAACTAGTTCATGAGCTTGTAATTTGCTTTGTTATTTTTTGCGTGAACTAAAAGTTGAACATGCATTTTTAACTCGAATTAATATGTAGGGAATAACAATGAATATAATGTAAACAACCCTTGTATTAATAAATTTGTCAGGCGCAAGGCCATCGTTTACAAAAGGGTTGGGTATTACATGTAGCATTTTCTCAGCTGTTATGCATTCTAGGGGCGTGGAACAATGTGACCGTCCAAAGTACGTAGCTTGTACGCGCCCTTGCACAGGACCTCGTGGAAGATGTAGGGGCCTTCCCACTTAGGCGCGAATTTTCCTTGGCGTTTGGCATTGGAGGCCTCATTGTCACGGAAAACGTAGTCACTTGGATTGAACGTACAGATGCACACCTGCGCATTGTAGTACTTCTCCAGTTTGGAATTGTATATTGCTTCCATGATGGCCACGTTCTCGCGCCGTTCTTCAAGTAAGTCCAAATGGAGTCGGCGTTCGACCTCATTATCAATCGCGTTGATGGCCGTCAAGCATGGTGAGGGGAGACAATCTCTGCCGGGATAACCGCCTCAGAGCTATAGACCAGGCTAAAAGGGGTCTCGTTGTTACTTGTTTTGCACATGGTGCGTTGAGCCTAGAGTATGCTTGGGAGCTCATCGACCCACCCTCTCCGCTTGGTACCTGGATAGGTCGTGATCCGCTCTACAATGATTTTGTTGACGCTCTCTACCTGACCGTTACCTTGAGGGTGTTCAAGGAAGAAAAGGTATGTTCAATATGCAACTCCTTCATCCAGTTATGAAGTTCTTCTGAGGCAAAGTTCGTGTCGTTATCTGTTACGATGCGAAGGGGTAAGCTGAACCATCAAATGATGTGCTCCCATATGAATTTTCAAACCCGCAGATGACGTGCTACCGATTTCGTGAAGTAATCAACTGCAACGATGATAATTTTGACCACGCAAGGAGTCTCTGGAAAAGGACCCACCATATCAATGCCCCATTTTTAAACGGCCACGCCGTGGAAACTGATAGCAGGTCATTCTTGGGTCTGAGAGTCTTGGGTGCATGACGCTGACAAGAGTCACATTTTCGCAACTCTTTCACGGCATCTAGATGCATGTCGGGCTAATAATATCCAACGCTCATTATCTTTGCGACCACCATGCGTGGCCCTGCAAGGATTCCAAAAATCCCTTCGTTCTTCTTTACGCAATTGTGCAACGTGCTGATGAAGGGAAAGGATTTTGCAGTGTGATTCGATAGGAAACGGTTCAGCGTGGCCAAACGACCGACCAACCGTTGCATTTCCTTGATGCTGCTAGGAGATGGCATTCTCTCAATAGGTTGTACTTTCTCAGGGTTTACTTTGAGTTTGCCTTTTGTCACGATGAATCCCAAAAACTTACCCTCCTCCATTCCGAACGAACATTTGCTCCGGTTGAGTTTCATGCTCACACTATGCAATGACTTGAAAGTTTTCTCTACGTCTTTCAATATCTGATCCTTTTCTAGACTCATGATTACTAAGTAGTAGCTGTACACTTCGACGTGCTTCCCGATGTCATCGCTGAAAGTTTGATCCATTAAGCGTTGGTAAGTTGCGCCGGCATTGCGCAAGATAAATGGCATCTTGGTGTAGCAGAAAATACCCATCTCGGTGCGAAAAGCCGCCTTGTCTTTATCTTGCAGGGCCATATGCACTTGATGGTATCCCTTATAACAATCCAGGAAACACTTCCATCTGAATGGCGCGAGAGAATCGATCTTTTTGTCTATCTCGTGAAGATAAAAGCAAATCTTGGGGCATCCCTTGTTAAGATCTTTGTAATCTACGCACATGCGCCATCCCATATTTGACTTCTCGACCATGACTGGGTTCGCTACCCAGGTTTGACACCGTACATCGCCTAATATGCTAGCTTTCAATAGTTCTGAAACTTGTTCATTCATCGCCTTAGTCTTTTCTGAACCAAGGCTACGTTTCCTCTGAACAACCGACTCGATAGATGGGAAAGTGTTTAGATAGTTCAATGATGTCGCGCAGGACGCCAGTCATATCCGCTGACAACCAGGCGAAAATATCCATGTTCTTGAAAAGCAGTTGCTTTAAAAACTCTCGGATGTTTTCAGACATGGCAGGACCGATTGCGATTCAACACCTAATTCTCCAGCTCCGTGCGCGGAGTGTTTTTGTTCACCTTTGTTGGGCGCGCTTCATCCGCCGCCATCACCTCTTTCCTTGAATATATAATCGCCACCCCCGTTTCGATTGGGAAATCTACTATGGAATGTGGGGTACAAATTACCATACTCAGATGACCTTAAGTTTCTCTGCCAATCAAAACATCGTGTCTTGAGTTGGACGGCTTAACCATGAAGTTTATCTCGGTTGTTCTTAAGTACTTACCATCTGTCAATGTGACTGGGAAGGAGATTTGACCAGGAGAGAAGACCGTCACGTTGCAGAATCCTGTTAAAGGATAATCAACTGGCTCTAGGTGTGCCTAGTCCTCCGGGTCGAATTGCTTGAAGCATTGTTCGTAGATGATATTTACTGTGCTCCCTGGGTCTATAAAGATGCAGTATGTTTCATAATGACCCATGATTCTGGTAATTAGGACAGGGCACGTGGCGCGCAGACCCTCGTGAACTACCAAAAAAATTACTTGCTGTTCACACCAAGATTCATCCATCGGGCGCTTGCCTTGGCTCTTTGTGCTTCTTCATGGCCCTCCGCTGACCATATGTGTTTCTAGCCTTCGGATTTTCTTATGACCTCCCTCTTCAGTTCGCTGGATTTGCCTGGTTTCTTTGCGCATGTTTTTCACCAGGTATCCCAGCTCTCCACTTTTGAGGGCCTTCTCAATCTCTATGCGCAGGCTGATATAATCGTTAGTCAGTGACTGATGTCTTTGCGAAAATCACAATATAAGTTAGGGTATTGGCCTTTCTTATTTTTCATCGGTTGCGGCGCTTTAAAATCATGGTTTTCCGTCATAATAACCTCAAGGGTGTCTTGGACAACGGGGTCCAGTGTTTTTCTCTATTCTAGTTTTTTATTGCATTTTTATACCCAATCTTAACGATTGCCGCGCGAGCGTCTTCGCCATAGTGAGGCTTTTCATCATAACTATTGGACTGGTTTGACTTCCCCCCAGAGTTTTTGTTTGCGCCTACTCGAGTCGTGTGCGTGGACGCTTGAATAATGGTCACTTGAATATTGACTAGGTTTGGCTCTAGTCAATGTTTTTTTTCCATTTGTGCGACAATCTTGGCTGCCGACATCAACTTGTCCCATTACTCGGGCATACCATACTTTCTAGTGATGGTTCTGATTAGTTTATCATAGCGCGCCGCATGCTTGAAATATGCGTGCATCAGATCTTTGCTGAGGTTACTTATCTCGAGACACTCTTTGTTGAAATGAGTGATGAATTCTTCCAAACCTTCATTATCTCTCCTCCAGATATTCATTACTTTGAGGTGACACGCTTGTATCGCCTCTCCTGGCTGAAGTGAGCAAGGAACTTCTATTGGAGATCTGACCATGATCTTAACTTACCTGCAGGGAGGGTGTCAAACCACGCGCGACTCGCCCCTGTCAGGGTTTGCACAAATAGATGGCACCACCTGGCATGGTCCATCCTCCCACCACACAACCCTTGTAAACAGTTGTACATGATCATCTGGGTCAGTTAAGCCGTTAAACTTACCAACAACTTGTGGAAGTTTGGCTTTCTCCAAGGGTGCGAGGGCAATATCTCGGATGAACTTTGAATGTTCTACTACTGTTGCTGGCATGCAGATCAGACTGTAATCATGCTCAGCCAATGGATTATACGTTGCGCACATCCGTGGCTTGTAAGCTTCATGATGCTTTGGGAGACGGCTGAAAACTGACGAAGTTTCTTCTTCCTGATAAGTTAGGTCAGATTCGCCTGTGTTTGTATCCCATTTTCATTCATGTTACGCGGCCCGAGCTGGCTACTTAACAGAGTTCTTTGATGAGACTAAGTATGGGTGTCATAGTAGGTCCCTGTTTCACCATAAGTTTCGCCCATGGTGTCACCACTCTGCCTTCCTAGTGAAGTCGATCTATTGTGTTGTTGCCTATGCGCGCACTCTTGATGTGGCATTTCATAGTTCAGTTGCCGAGGCATTGGGCCTACAAACGGAGTTTGCTGCGTTTATGCTTAGGTCGACCCTTGTTGCACACATAGTTATGCGTAAATAGCGTTCAACGTTACTTGACTTTTTGCGAACTAAGATGCGGAGTGTCTCCCTCTGGTAATACTGATGATGTAGGTGATTAAAGACCAGCGCCTTGATTTGCTGGGGTCACAGTTTGGGCGGTCCGAGTACTGCTTGCACGTATGCCCTTAACCTCTGTGAAGTCCCCTTCAGTGTACTCATCAATAGGTTGGTTTTGGACGTGTGCGTTGTTCGCAGCCGTACCCATTTGAGAGCTAACTCGGGAGGAGGAAAAGGAGTACCCTTATCGGCCATTGATCCAGAGTAACAACTCAGAAAGAAGATGAGAAGGTGATTGTTAAAATCGGTGGGCGCCAATGAAGAAACACCAAGTTAATCCGGAGATTAGCTTGTGGTTTGTGTCTCGTCTAAATAAGGTAAGTCTTCTTCTGAACTCGATGAACATCTACATCGATCATACAAAACAATCATCACACCGTGAAGCTCATTACAAGTAGGAGAATAGGGGGTTTCCTTGTAACCACCATCCAACATGAGATTAAGAACTTTCTTCGAGGATAAAGTGTGTGTATTAAGTGAGAGAGAAAAAGAGTGATCTTTAGATCTAGAGGTGAAGTTCCCTACTTATAGCCGAGGTGAATTGTGAAGGAGATGGGCTGATGGGCCTTGGGCCTCAGATCGACAACAAGGAATATCCGTTCTGCCTCCCATGTCACAATCGCTAGTGATTCCAGGCGAGGGGATAGTTGGTGCATGCTGAATGGATCCACGTGTCCTATGGTTGTCCTTATTGTCTGGTTTGTCATTAGCAGTTAGGTGGAGATCACGGAGTAGTGGTTGGTGCACGTTGATTGGTGCAAGTTAAGGAAGCTAAGACTTGATCATAGACTCGCACGCGACTTGAGTTACACCTTTATAGTAGGCGCAAGGTCAGGAAAGTTGACACTCTCGAAGACGGAGTTGTCAAATTTGGTTTACTTTGGGTATGGCCTCGCGTGCGACCCTAGGTTAACTTCTATGGTCAGCACAAGATTTGGGACCACCCCTTCAGTTATCTACAAAAATTACGTAATTATACATATTTTAGGAACATATTGACAATATATATTATATAAAATACAAACTTTTAACTCAACAAATTAATAAATGTATGGCGTCATATTTTAAAAGATATAATAAAATAAACTAAAAAATAATTTGAATATCTTAATTTTTTATGAAACAAATAAATTAAACTCTTAATTCTTTATGAACAAATAAACTAAAATAGTAGCTATGTCATAACCTGGCTTCTCGGTCAGTTTTTTCTTTTCCCATTCCATCTCACAACAAAACAAAATACAAATTAGTACCTTAAATAACAAAATATAGTATTTATCATTTTTAATGCACCGTACTTCTTCTTCGCCTCAAAGCAGACGACCACGGAGCCGTCGGAAAACACTCTAATGGAGTTATATATATTTCACTCTTCCCATTTCATATAAACTACTATACAACAAACATTTAGAGGGTGAAAGCTGCTAAAATATTTCTTGATGGGATACTTCGTTTAACTGAAATTTTGCCAGCCGGAGGGTCAACGGACCCTCCTGACCCATCTGTGGTCCCTCGACTTTGCACACGTATGTACACGTGGGTTTTGTTGAAAAGATTGAATTCATAAAATCTAGATGGTTAAATTTGGGTATGTGAACTCATAGTAGACTGAATTTAGATGCTATAGCGTTTATAATGAACATGCCTACATGTTAGGTTGAGATTACATGGTTAGAAATTTGCTAAATTGGATTAACATAGCTAGTTAACAGTTATGCACACAAGGTGTTTGACAAAACGTCTAAATAAGATATCAATTGTGAATAATAAACGAGTAGCATTGATAAGAACTTATGATTGAAAGTTTGACAAGTGTACATGCCATAGATACGGACAATAAGGTTTTAATAATAATTGGTTTGCACTTTTTAGGCAACTCGGAGCTTTGGACAGTCAAACCGGGGCGGATGCACATTTGAAAGGAAAACTTTAAGGTACATGGCTATATGCTTCATTATTTTTCTCTATTAGTATTTACGATTGATTCAATAGAATGATTGTGATGAGATATATGTGACTTTGGTTTGCTCTTTAATAGTATTCACACGAACAAACCAAACAGGTCAAAATAAAGTAAATAATGATTTTTGTAAAAGCCCGGAAACTGGGTGAAGTATAGCTAAAGTGCAAACCGGGGAACGAAATCACGAAATACAAAAAAATGCACCTGAGTAATGGGTTGTCGTCAAAAAAAGAATAAAGTATACGAAGGAATGTGAATGATTCATATCTAAGCACTTGAACATCAATGGGTCAAATTAGTGTTCACACAAACCAAGTATTGGGAGAGTAGAACACGAGACTAATAACTCGGGTAATGGGCATAGTCGTGGAAACATAATTCTACGAAAGATTCAGTGATTTAAGTTTTAGAACTTAAACATCATAATGGGTTTAATAAACATATGTGCGAACCAGGTAATGGGTACACGAAACATATAATTATGAATCCGCGTCATGGACTATGAGTTGAATATGTTAATAAATGAATTACGAATGATTCGGAACAAATTTGGGGCTAATCGGAGGTTTTTTGGCCGAGATGAGCTACAAAAAATAGAAAATGGGTGAGTTGGGAATACACAACTCAACAAACAAACATTCCGTGAAAAAGGGATGGTCGCGTCGCGCGACTACCATGTGGTTCGCGTCGCGCGACTACCATGTGGTTCGCGTCGCGCGACTACCATGTGGTTCGGTCGCGCGACTACCATGTGGTTCGCGACGCGACGGGGATAAAGCTGGCGATGTTGTTTGTTTTGATGCGCGGGTTTGTTTTAACTTTTTTTTAAACATCGTATAACTAACATTTGAAAGGTTTTGTGGCCTAAGTTATTCTCGACGATGAACGGATGATGATCAAGTCGCGTAAGAACCGAAAGCAGTTTAAAGATCAAAGTTTATGTGTTTTGTTGATTTGGGATATGTAATCAAACGAAACAAGTTTTTTTGTGAATTATCTTTTGTATGAACAAAGTTTTAGTGAACTCGTAAGATAGAATGATAAATCATATCTATAAATATGATTTTTAAGTAATTATTATATAAATTATGTCTTTTATTATTGCGGGTGGGTCTTACACCATCTTCGGCGGAGTGTTTCCCATCCAACTCGCTTCCTCTCCGATGACACGCTTTAACTCCGACAAACAATTTTTTCGGCAATTAGCAAAGCGAAAACGATAAACCATTTTTCTGGCAACTTGCTTCCTCTCCGAAGACTCTCTTTGGATCCCATTTATTGATATGTTTTTTGAAGTTGGAATCTATCTATATTAGTTTGACTAGACTTGAAATCGAGATCTCTAAATCCCATTGAGCGATATATGTTTAGAAATTGAGTTGTTTGTTGAATAAACTCATCTTTAATTTTGGTGGGGAATTATGCTAAAGTTGCATATCACAGACGATGTCAAACTCATCTTTGTTTGTTATCTATTATTAAAGACTCAACAAGATTAGATTTAGTTTAGATTGAGATGTTTTGTAGAACCAGTTGCGTGGCATGTAGCGAGAAGACTGGTTGCATGTGACCATTAAATGCTCCTTCTTCTCTTTAAAGCCATCTTTTGAACCGCGACAAGTTCTGGTTGCCAAGTACTCTTTTCTTTGCCTTTTTCCTGTGGTTTTGATTTTTGAGTGGCATTTGTTATAAGTGCCACGGGCCGGCTGTGGTGTTCTTCCTCTTCCACCACTTCCACATCTAAAGCCTCTACATGGTGATCTCATACTTAGTTTCATCTACTGGTGTAGGTTTGATCACCGTTATGGGTTCACCTTCTAGTAGGGTCTCTGAGGTTTCTAAGTCTCTCTCTGGATCAAAATCACTACTTGCTCGTACTCAGCAAACCTATCAACTCTCCGTAAACGCATCTTCCTAGGATAAACTCTCCTCATTCTCTTTCATCTCTTCCTCTGCACCAAACATAAAACCAATGGATTCTCCCAAATTCACTTCATCTTCAATTACTTCCTTCTTCATAAATGACCTTTGATATGCCACCCATTCTTCTTCGTCTTCCTCATCATCAGAGTTAACCGTGAATATTTCTTTAGTAACCTGTAGCACCGGAGGTGGGAGTTCGTCGTCCATTTTCGTCTCTGCTTCTAGAATGTTCTCCTCATCTGATTCATCCTCGTACTCTCTATACGGCGGTTCCTTCCCTAGTTCTGGAAACGTCAAGAACAACTCCCCCGAGGATTCATGTAACCCAGGTATTTACCATCATTATCATCATATATGTAACCAGTCGTTGGCTGTTCTAGCTGGACTTTTTGCTCTTTTTCCTCTTCTTCCAATCTCCAAGCAATGTCTTCTATTGTACGTTGGAGATCTAAAGGAACAATTTGTCGATTTCTCAGGAGGATATCGTGCTCAGCTAACATCTTCTTGGTATCGGCATCCTTAGCAACTAGTCAAACCAACAACTCCTCTATTCTACTCCATTCATTACCGTTCCCCGAACCAGAATTGTTACCAGAATACTGACCCTGTGAATAATATGGTTGGGCTACACAAAGGGGTTAGCATAATCATATGCAGAGGACCCCTCATATTGTGGACATGTAAAGGTAAAATGGGGTCCTTCACAAATCTCACACATACTTAAGACTCAAGAAAAAATAAAAGACACGGACAATTAGACTCCTACGACTCAATATACAAAACACCAGTAAACTCACAAGACACACCATGAAAACAAAAACAAAAGACAAGTAACACAAATATAACATATAAGTTTATCAAAGCTAATAAACGCAATCACCAAGAGTCTCAGGCAACGACGCCAAAAACTTGATGTGCACGAAGTGGTCAATTAAAAACTAATTAGTTATAAACTAAACTAGACACACTCAAGTTTTAAATTTATAAAACTAAGACTTTATAAAAACTAAACCACACAACTGGCAAGTGTACTAGTTAATGTAGTATACCTAAGCAAGTCCGAGTATCGAACCCACGAGACTCTCAAATTACGTTTACTAGACTTGACTAACTTATCTAAGACTGATCGGCTTATTTGTTTTGTTGATTGGGGTTTTTCTAACAAACTACTAAATTAAATAATGGAGACACAAACTGAAACTGGGTTGTGATGAAATGATGGAAAACACACTACCTAGGTCTGAATCCTACACTTGCAAGAGATGTTTAATGGTTTTGGAACTAATGTGGAAACCGGGATCTTAAGATGTGATGTGCGCAAAATGCAGCATATAAATTACAACAACAATTGCATAAAATCAACCCTTTTTGGTACTAATATTGGAAAATGGATGTTTCTTTGTTTACTTTTAAATTATAGGATGAAAAGAGCTTAAAAGAATAAAAGGAACAAATTAACAGCAGAAACCAACACAAAGACTTAAGAAGAAGGATTGACACGACATGCCGACCCCCAATCACATCCAAAACAACAAAAATAACAAAGACAGAAGCTCAGGCACTGGGCCGTGCCCATCAGGCATGGGTCGTGCCCAATTAAGATTCTCTACAGAAAAGGACATACAACAAAAGACAAGCAACACGGGGTTGTGCTAGCTCAACACGGGCCGTGGTAAACCCTAAGATTCGTAGAATCTAAGGTAGTAGATCAATTACACTTACCACGGGTCATGCTCTGTCACAACGGGGCGTGTTAGTATTTATTTATTGTATATTCGTTTTTATTTATTTATTTACGTTCTTATATTTAGTTTTTATCTTTTAAAATTTCAAAACTTTTATCAAAATTTGGTTAGATTAGACGTTAACAATAAGCCGATATTAAACTCTTATGTCCTTGGACGACCTCGGTATCTTACCATCACTATACTACATTCACGATGGGTGCACTTACCCTAACGTGTGTAGAGTGTTAGTATCGTATCGTGTTTTATAAATTTAACGCTTGATCCATGAGTAAAAAGTACTTAAAATATAACAAAAACTATAACCACGCTCGACCACGTCAAGTTATTGGCGCCGTTGCCGGGGACATAAGGTTTTAAGAAAGCTTAAATTAATGGTCTAATCCATTTTTATCTTTTTCTTTTAACTTTTAGGATTTTTCTTTGTTTTTGCGATTTCTGCGTTTTTCTATTGACTGCAGCACAGGGTCGTGCCAGATCAGACACGGGCTATGCAAGGTTTAAACAAAAAAGTTTTGTTTTCTGGGCTACAAAATAACAGACACGGGGTCCTGGAGCTGCAACATGGGGTCGTGCCGGCTTACAGTAGCTTGGGATCCAGAAAATAGAAAACTTTAACACAACACGGGGTCGTGTTCATTGAGCACGGGGCCGTTTTGAACTTTTTATCAACAAAAGTTTGTGTTTTTTACGCATAAATTGGGACTCAGTCACGAAGTTCGCAACTCAACTTGGTGCATGAGCTCCAGCTACGACAAAGACATAAAACAACCATTAGAGGAACCCGAGCGCTTCTTCTGAAAAATACTAGAAGCTAAAAATCAACAAAAAGCCTCGGAGCAAGACCCTCCAATGGCGGATCAACGCACTTTAATGGATTCCTTACGGCCTACGGACGTAATCTTGGAACCGTTATCAACCCGCCAAATGTCGATGCTAACAACTTTGAGCTTCGACCCCAACTAATTCAAATGCTCCAAAATTCCGCCACCTTCTATAGCATACCTTACGAAGATCCCCATTTACATATTACCAATTTCTTGGAAATATGTGACACCTTCCGATCAACGAGCCTCCAATGATGCTATCCGGCTCCGTATGTTCCCATTTTCACTAAAAGACCGAGCCAAGGCCTGGCTCAACAACCTCCCAGGTGGATCCTTCCACACTTGGGATGAACTTGCCCAAAAGTTCCTAACAAATATTTCCCTCCCGCTAAAACAACTAAATTAATGACTGAAATTAATTCATATTCTAAGAGAACGAGGAATCTTTGTATGAAACTTGGGAAAAGTTCAAAGAGTTGTTAAGGAAATGCCCTCATCACGTTTTAGAAGTGTGGCAACCAGTCTCCACATTCTATGATGGACTTTTGCCACACACAAGACAAATCCTTGACTCCAACTCCGGGGGCCTTCCTTGGTAATCATCGTCCCACCGAATATTATAATCAAATCGAAGAAGTTCTCAAAACAATTTTTAAAGGCACACCCTTCGCGGCTCAAAATCCATATCCCCGGGAGCCCATAAAGTGGACGAAAGCACTTCTTTACAAGCCGAAATCGAAGCTCTTTCTACAAAAATAAAAAAATAGAATTATCAAAAAACGCTTCGGTTATGGCTTGTGAAGGGTATGGTGGGCCACATGAAAACTGGCGTTGTAGGAAAGATGGGGAAAATCAAACAAAATGGTAAACTACCTTAACAGTCGCCCTCGTCCACCGGGTAGTCAAAATAACACCTTTAACCCCGAATGACGAAATCAGTCCAACTTTGGTTGGAGGGAATCGGGGGGTAGTAACCAACAAAACCCAAACCAACGATCCAACTTTCAACAACCCCTAAACGAGCAACAAGGCTTCCAACCACAACAACAAGGAGGAAGAAAAAGGCTTGAGGATCTCATCACTCGCCTCTTCTCTGAATCTGATAAAAAGTACACGGAAAGGTTCCTACAAACCGATGCCGAAATTAGGAACCAACGGGCTAGCATGTAAAATATCAAAAAACAAGTAAGTCAACTTGCCCAAAATTTCTCCGAGAGACCACAAGGAGCCTTGCCTAGGAACACCGAAACAAAGCCAAAAGCCCAAGTAAACGTAATCAACTTGAGAAGCCGGAAAGTAGGACTCGAAAATGAACCAACACCACAACAAACCGATTTACCCCCTACAAAAACACCCATTGCAAATAACCAGGAAAATACTCAACCCCAAAATACCGAAACAACCAAACCACCCCCGGTTCCTTACCCCGGTCATTTACTACAGCAAAACACCGATGAGCAATTCACTAAATTCGTAAGTTTACTTAAACAACTTCACACCAATCTCCCTTATGTGGAAGTCCTCACTCAAATGGCAAAATACTCCAAGTTTATGAGAGACTTCCTTACTCATAAATGAAAGATTGAATCCATTCATCAAGTTAACTTAAGTGAAGAGTGCTCAGCAGCATTCCTCAACAAGCTCCCCCAAAAGAAAATTGATCACGGAAGCTTCACCATTCACAGCTCTATTGGAGGATCCCCGATAAGCAACGCATTAGCCGACCTAGGGGCTAGCATTAATCTAATGCCCGCCTCTATGTTCAATCGACTTGGGCTAGGCAAGCCGCACCCTACAAGGATGAGCATACAACTTACGGATAGGTCAGTAAAAGACCCTCAAGGTTTCGTAGAAAATCTATTGGTAAAGGTCGGGGAATTTGTTTTTCCGGCCAACTTTGTAATCCTAGATGTGGAGGAAGACACTGAAATCCCACTCATATTAGGAAGACCTTTCCTTGCCACCGCACAGGCCATGGTGGATATCAACGAAGGGAGATTAACATTGAGGGTTGGTGACAAGGAAATCAAGTTTGAAGTGGGACAAAGAGTAGAGGATGATCCAGTCAACTACATCAAGGCAATAGACTCGAGCCTTGACTACACCCTTCAACAAAGCAACCCGAGATGCGAGTCATCCCGCTCGGGTAACATTTGACCAATTTTGGGTCTAGCCAAGGACCCTTATAAACGTGGCGCATCATGAAGGCATTTCATGGAACTATCATTAGATCAATTAGTATAAAATGTAGTTTAAAATTTAATGCATTTTGTTTAAGTTTTTAAGTTTGTAGGAATAAAAGCACACTGTAAATGGTGAAATGATGTGAAAAAATAAGAAAAAGGGAACCCAATGCACGTAAACCAGAGCCTCCCGCTTCAAAAACTTCAGAATATAGTTTGCAGCATGGGGCCGTGCCAACTAGGCACACCCTCGTGCCCAAATGTCTGATGCAAAATGCTTTTGTAGAAGAGGTGGCACAGACCGTTGCCCAAATGTCGGATGCAAAATGTTTTTGTAGAAGAGGTGGCACAGGCTGTTCCCATCAGGCACGCCCCCGTGTCCCCACACTGTAAGTTTCTATTATATTTCATCACTAGCACTTTGGCCACGGGGTCGTGTCCACCTAGCACGCCCCCGTGCCAAGTGACCAGTAACCTTAAATTTGTTGTTTAACACCACTTTTTGCACATTTAATCAAAACAAATCATATTTGGGAAACATTGAGGACAATGTGTAATTTAAGTGTGGGGGGATGTTAAAACCTTGAATCGTTTGTCCTAAAATCAAGCATTTGTAAGTCAACTAAATCCAAAGATCTCACTCACGAACACAATCGCTAGGTGTGCAGAATCCACCTAGCAATCACCACTATTGGATAAGGTATCAGGAAACAAGATTGATGAGAGAAATCAGAGAATACACAAAGTATTCTTTGATGTAGGAGATGAGTGACGTCACACACACAGTAGCCGCTAGATAAAACACACACCAATGATTAGGGTTTTCTTGCTGCACAAACTTTCCAAAAAAGAACCGATGTCTTGTCTATTCCACTAAATGTATATAAACAAGACATATCCGGACAACATGTCTGGATAGACATTACAAGGCCCCAAGGCCCAACGAAACAAAACTCGGACTGAGCAAACAATGCTCAAGTCGGATACGAACTTAACAACAACCCGGACTTTGGAACTACATACCCAAGTCCGGAATACAATGACTAAAAAACATAAATTCAGAACAAGCTAAACTTGGATTAGGTATTAACACCCTAATCCGGAAACATAAATTCAGAATCACAACTAAATTCGGAATAGGTCCATAACCTAATCCGGACTCGTAAACTCGGAAACATACAAGTTTGGACAACTTGTAGTTATTACAAGATTTACATAAAAGACTCTTGAACTATTAAGAAATTGCACTTATCACTCCAAGTGCATTAACAAACTCCCCTTGATCAGTGCAGGATCTTCGTTGTTTATCTTGAAATCTTCAATCATGCTTTGAGTACTCGCTTCCCGTCCATACTTGATTCTTCATACAGAACTGAACTAATTTGATGAATTGATGCGCCAACGAACAATCTTCTTCAAGATGTCGCATAGGAAGACGACGAAGCTTCTTCAAGTGTTCCTGCTTCAAGTTGACTAGCCAAATAGGATCCAAGGTTCGTAAAATCTCTTCTGACGCTTTTTTCTCTGTGATTACCGCTTCCCCAGTTTTACCATCAAGGTACTAAAATCCAATATCCTTAATCTTCTCCAATCAAATCTTCTCAAAGGAATCTGCGAAGACATCTAGTTGGTGGATAGACCATTTTCAAAACCTACTCCCCTGTGAATTGTTGATGGACTTAAAGCTCATCCAACGACAGGCTTGAAGGTCTTCCACTTGCTTTTCCGGGTCTCATCGACTAAATGGGGAATTAAACCTCTAATGCTCCCGACATTGGTATCATTGTTGAGATTCAGCTGGGTAAGATGATGCAAGTCACGAGTAGGTAAAGTCTATAAGTATTGAATTTAGGCCTGAAATATTGAACACCATTGGTACGCTTGATAATGACTAAGCTATGTTGTTCATCAAAATCCCAACTTCGAATCTGGCCTGAATACTCACCTCAGGTGATATATTCTTCGTTTGTGTTTCATCAGGAAGAGCTTTAAACCACTTATGAGCTGCCATGCGAACCTCTTCAGGTACACGAATTAGGTTCATAATTTCATCAGGCATAACATCTCCAAACACATAGCTTCTGAGATCGTCCATGTTTACCTTCAGCGACTCGTACTCAATACTTTTTCCTTTACGCATTTCAATGAATTCAAACTTACCAACAAGATGCCGTCTGTCTTCCAATCTTCTACAAGGCCTTCTACCACATCACCATCATCCAATACCAAATCAACAGCAGAATCATCAGAATCAGAAAGAGTACCCATCTCAGCATCAGTGGGGCCCTTATCTCCCCCAGTACCAGCTCCCGAAGACTCCCCCCGAGTCTGAGCAGTGGTTGTAGGTTCAGAATTATGTGAACTCCTTAGCTACTCTCCTTGCACAGCGGCTTTAGGATCTTTGTCTTTGTCAAGATCGTGACTAATTTTCTTTAGCTCATCAATTTGCACTTAGCCTGCACTTGTAAAGCCGTATTCCCCCCTGAGTAGCGAGGAGCTTCATAAGATCCGTCACAATCTGATGGAGTGATCAATAGCTTTGACCAGAGTTTCACGTCGGGCAGATGAGGAAGCTTCCCATTTAATGAAGTTACCCAGCTGAATACCTTGATCCTTGGTTAAACGAAACAAATGCGTCATCCGTTGATCCCGCATTGCATCTTTTTTTCTTGTAATACTCTATGTCTCTTTTCTAACTCCGAATTTGTTCACGATGTTCTCTCAACACATTGGCCACATCCTTAAACTGGGATTGAACAAACTTAGGAAAGTTTTGCCCGACACTAACACTCAATTCCCCAAAGGTCTCGGTACGAATGCAAATGGGTAGGTCGAGGGCTAGAAGGTCGTGGACCAGCCTGTTGAGAAATAAGCGGTCTTGTTACTGCTGCCTCTGTGGACTAGGATCAAAAGCAAACTTTGGACAAACACTCCAAGCCTAAGGTGCCCAAGTCTTAGTTGGTGACCATCTCGACTTTTTACATCCCGGAGAACTTGAGTAGTAGGAGAACTTGGTCGCACAAAACTAAGACTTGCACTCGGCAGTGTCCCCAAGAATCCTGAAGGAAGATGTGGCAAAGTAGAACTTTCAGACGATGCAAACACATTTCCCGAACTCATCGAAAAAGACAATGAACCAAACAAAGGTGTGGTAGGAATGGCAGAAGACATCACTAGCAAAGAAACTCCCAAGGAAGAAGGAATACTGATAAAGTCCACAAACGGAGTAACTGGCAGCGGAGAGGTAATAGACCAAAGAGAAACTGATCTTCCCATAATAGAAAGACCTCTAGCAATTGAAGTGATAACTACACTAAAAGAAACATTCACTGGACCAACTTCAACGCTTGAAACCTGAATATCCGAACTCTCAACAACTCGTCGTCGTATGTACGTCCTGATTGTAGGTGTGATTCGAACAGCACAAGAATCTGGAGGTCGACGGTCTCCACGATCATCACCATCATCTGAGGAAGAACTAAAACAAAAGAATCCAAATCATTTAACTTGTTATTCTAAGTCGTCAAGCGTATACCTCATTTGGAAGGGGGACCAAAAGAAGTAACTTTAGCGCGAAATAAATCAAGTTGTTCCCTTTCAACGGGCGAAATCCGATTTCATAGATCCTTTTGCACTAACTGCAGTTACTTCTTTTCAGACATCAGACTCATCTATAATTTGCTTCCCTTTATCTACAAAACGAAAGAGGACCAGCTTCCAGAGCCGCATCAAGCTCTAAAATCAACGTATCAGTTTCTACAACAGCACTCAGAGCCAAAAAAGTAACTGCTAGTTCATCAACAACAACATTTTCTGCAATTGGATTTGCAACAATTTGTTGTGCGACAGGTTCAGGAACAGGTTCCTCAACCGGTGGTTGTTGAAGATCAACCGGAGGTTGAACAACCACTGGTTCTTGATCATTGGTGCTCCTTCATTATCACCAGCTCCAAAGATTTGTGCAATGCCATTTCAGATAGTTATCCAAGTCTGATCATTTTAGGATTGTAGTTATCCTGAATGATTGCACCAAGCAGAGGATGATGAAATGGAAGGAAGCTGCATGCCTCGTTACTTTTGCACTTTCACAGTCTTTAAAGATACGTGGATGAATTGGAGGTTGAAGATAAGCAGGTAACTGAATATCAAGAGGTAGATTTGGCAAGAGATGACGGAAGATCAGCGTAAGGAATCTTGGATAAAGAATCATTAACTAGTTTGTCATTTGCTCGTAGAGCTAAATGGGTTTAAAAAGCCTAAAGAATCATACGGGAGAAATTGTATGGTTGACTGAAATTTAGACTGATCATGGTTGAAAGAAGTTCATGTCCCATTCCATCCATACCCGATTGTCGAGGTGCCATTCACTGCATCAACACATGATAGAAATATCTCCATTGCCCAATAACCATACCCTTGAATATCTGTTTAGATTGAAAGAGCCCACATATCCAAAAGCTCGAGCACCTCTTTCACGAATCTCCTTAGCATAGCTTGTTTCACCATGATCCAGGTCACCAAACGATAATTCTTAGATATATGCTTGCACCTGATGTACATTTTCTGAAATTGTGAAACTAATTCTTGAGTTTCATAGAAATCGCATAATCTGAGCATAATTTGCAGCTGATTGTGATGGCTGAAAAAATCTCGTACTAGACCAGGAGGAGCGGCTGCTAGTGCCATTTCTGTCAATATATACAAACATAACAGAAACAAGTGCATTAGATTTGTTAACGATTTAAATAACATACAAAAGCCAGTAGACATACAGTTAACTGCTACTGTAAATTGTAAAATAAATTCTAACATTGAAACACACGGATTTTGACTAACATTGCAAAAATTAAATCCAGAAACCCTTTTATTTTGTTTTAAATCCGGAAACCTTTTTGTTTTGCTTTAAATCCGAAAACAATTTAATCAATCACAAACCTGGATTAAACCTAGAATCCCGTAACTGACAAACACGGAAACAAGATAATCCTGAAAAATAAAACTCAAACCCGGAAAACATTTAAACCATTGTAAATCCAGAAACCACTAAAACCCTAATAAACCCGTTGACACAAACCCGGAAACAATTTTCTTAAACAAAACCCGGATAACACATAGAGTAAATCCGGAGATAGATAGGTGTTTATAAACCCATGACAGATTTCTCCGGAAAACTGTTTAATATAGAAAATCCAGAAAAGAAATAAGCCCGAAACAAATCCGGACATTTTCGTTAACCCGGAAAAGTTTTAAGTCCGGAAAAAGAACACTCAGTTCTTTAATCCGAAGTTAAATCTGGAGGCTAGTTTGAAACTCATCAACAAACCTAAGTTAAGAACCCTCCGAACTTACGAAGGGAAACTTAGATTCTCCGTGTTTCAAACACCAAACAACAAGATTTACCCTTTTACAATGGATCAAAAAGGTTAAATTTAAAAAACAATTTATCTTCCTTAGGAAGATACAAACCAAAACTCCCGCCAAGAACACCAACGAAACCCACTATAAATTTTGATCAAGCAAGCATATATTCAAACTAAATATACATAATTTCAACAAAAACAAGCAAATTATCATCCAAACAAACCAAAACATCTCAAAATCACTCAAAACCCTTCAAGAATCAAAGCCTCATTATCAAGAACACCAAGTTCTTGAAGATGAAACAAAACCCCAAACTTTGAATAAAAAAAACCCTAACTCAATTCAAATAAAGCAAACAAAACATTCGAGAAACTGTTAATTTCAAACACATAAACACAACTTTATCAAGCATTCACTATATATCAGATATAATCAACTCATATGAACACTAGGTTCAAGACAAGCCCTATAAATCTTACTGATTAAGCAACTCTTGAGAAGATGAATAGGATTACGGAGGAAAAACACATACCTAAGATGTTTAGATGCTAAGATGAACTAGAGGGTTGAACTTCACACACAGATTTAACAAGAACAGAGGTCTTTATTACTTGGGTTTTGAGAGAGAGTGAAAATAGAGAGTGAATAAAAGATGTAGAGATAACCGTTGAATACCTTTTATATTTATATAAACCCAGACCATCCCTAGGTAACCCGGATAGAAACCAAAACCCGGAGCTGAGGGAAAGTCGGAAGAAATTTAACCAGAAGTCAAAATCCAGAACCAAGTTCACCTTTTGTTTAAAACTCGGAACCAATTTTCCTTTAGCTTAAACACGAAACCAGTTTGACCTACCTGGATACCAAAAATAGAATAACTCTACAAGAGCCCAAACTTGGAGTCCAACCCTCATTGATATAAACCCATAGATAACTGATACCCAAACTCGGACCATTCTAAATCCCTCAACTTACCAAAACTTTCACTTTCTACACTAAACTATGAAAGAATTCACAACTCGTCATCATTTTACCAAACAACATAATTTTGACTAGAAAACTTACGCACTTAGATAAATCTCACACGACTAATTTTCATTAAAAAGACTTATTTTATAGTTACCTGACCCGATGTTTAACATCTTATTAAAAGAATATTCACAACCCCATAGAGTATTTTGGATTATAAGCTCGTATATAGAAGCAAGAATGTAAAATCTTTTTGATGTTTTTCATATTTGACTAGTCAAAAGAAACTAACAATAAGATAATATTTACACTATCTATATTTTTGTGAAGTTAGAGGAAGGAGATCATATCGGTTTTTATGTCAATATCCAACACATGATCATAGGATTCAGATTAAGCACTTAGAATAATATCAACAGTTCAAGAAGTTCAACGGTATTGTGATCCACTTAAGCTTTAGCACGCTTTCGAACACTGCTTTCGAGATATGCGATTTAGTGAATTAATTACTGATTGTAACTATGTTTACCCACCTAGAATATACTCCCGTATCAAAACTACCAAACATTGTATCTTACAGGTGAGTATATCTGAAAAATCTCTGTATCCGGCTAAATGCGACACCTTGAGAGCTCAGGTTAGTGTCGCCGCATAGACAGATAGATGAAGGCTCGACTTAAAGGTAGTGTACCAATGTCTGGTATCTTTTTCTGCAGAATTTTGGCAGTTTATACTATGTACCCGGTGGCAGCATAGAGATGAGATTTGTACATCCGATAATGACAAATTTAAACAAATCATTCGGTGATGATTGTTGTGGTAGAAAACAAATCCACCAAGGGGGGTTTGCGCACAAACGAAGCGTTTAACAAAGTATTATACGAGGTCTAGGCCATTGCTTACGCAAAATCAAAAGACCAAGTATAATACCCTAGAGATTTGACAAACATAAAGACCTAATATCTTAGAAGTTTGGATATTTATCAAACGAATTACGGTACCAAGACCATATATCCGAGAGGTGTACCACACGAGTTACGCAGTTCATTATGTTTATATACCAAAGACAGGTTCTTATTAAGCGTAAAACCTACCGAAGCAACGAATAATAAATATGTTACAGTTAACGATTAGAATTTATATATTAATACAATCCTGCATCAGATACGACTAACCGAAGTACTATCTTATCCCCTATGTCTCAACACAACTTCATTTTAAATTTTTCAGATGTTTTTGTATTTTAAAAAAAAACCTACAACTAAGTAAAATCTTTTTGAGTTTTTTAATGTTTGAAAAGCATTAAGAACTGTACATTAAAATGTAAAATAAAGTTTCTATGCGAGTTTCGAACAACATTTTACTCAGGGTTGATCATGCCGATCACTCGGACCAGATCCTCAAATCTAGCCCGATCGAATGTCTTAGTAAACAGGCCGGCAAGATTATCCAAAGTGTCTACCCTAACCACCTCGATTAAACCCTTTTGAGTACAGACATGGATGAAATGATGCCTAACATCCATGTTTTTAGTGCGTAAATGGTTAACTAGATTATTAGTTATGGAAATGGCCGAGTTATTGTCGACAAGAATTGGAGTTCGAGTAAAATTCAAACCGTGGTCTCTCATTTGCTGTTGAATCCACAAAACCTGAACACAACAGCTCGATGCAGCTATGTATTCAGCCTCGCACGTGGATAAAAACACAACAACTTGCTTTTGCATTGCCAAGACACAAGACAGTTTCCCAGTAGTTGTGAACCGCAAGAGGTTGACTTTCTATTGACTGGGCACCCTTCGAAATCAACATCAATATACGCTATCAAATCCAGACCACCTTCAGCTGGATACCACAATCCTTGCTTAGGTTTCCCTTTAAGACATCTGAAGATGCGTTTGACAGCAGACATATGACACTCCTTCGGAGTGGACTTGTACCTGGCACATAAACAAACAAAAAACATAATACGGGACATGAAGTCGTAAGATACATAAGCGAACCTATCATAGCTCGATACAAAGTTGATCCACTTCAGGATCTTTCTCTTTATCGGTCATTAGCTTGTGATTTGTCGGTAATGGTGTGTCGTAAGAAGAGCTATCTTCCAATCTGAATCTCTTGAGAATCTTGTAGACATACTTTGTTTGATGCATGTACGTCCCTTCTTTCTCTTGACTCAATTGAAGTCCAAGAAGAATGACAACTCTCCCATCGCACTCATTTCATATTTCGACTTCATCACTTTCTCAAACTCGTGACATAATTCTTCATTTGAAGAACCGAAAATTATGTCATCAAAGTAAATCTGCACAATCAGAAAATCTCCCCCTTTCTTCAAAATGAACAATGTGGAGTCGCTCGCACCACCCGTGAATCCATGATCTAAGAGATGCTTTGATAAAGTCTTGTACCAGGCACAAGGAGCCTGATGGAGACCGCACAAAGCTTTGTCTAGCAGATAGACTTTGTTCTCAGACTCTAGAGCCGCGAACCCTCGCAGTTGGCATACATACACAGTTTCCTACAATTTTCCGTAAAGCAACACGCTTTTAACGTCTAACTGATAGACTTTAACACGCATATGAGCAGGAAAGGCTAAAAAACGAATGGCTTCGAGTCTTGCCACAGGAGCGTAGACTTCTGTGTAATCAATCCCTACCTCTTGATTGAATCGTTGAACAATCAACAGTGCCTTGTTTCTGACGACAACACCCTTATCGTCCTTTTTGCACTTAAACACCCACTTTGTGTTGATTGCATATTGACCCTTCGGAAGATCGACCAAATTCCACACTTTTAACTTATAGAACTGAGCTAACTCTTCTTGCATAGCCTCACACCACGAATTGTCCCTTTGAGCCATTTGATAATTCTTTGGCTCAATCTGAGAATAAAGCATTTATGTAGGCTAAGATTGTATATCTTCTCCTGCTTAATTCCTGTAAACAGACACTGCATCTTTGAAACACTTCTTCGCGTTTGCACACCAGCATTTGGATTCCCGATAATATTATCAACAGGATGATAGATATTTGTTCTTGGAACTAGGATTGCCGGAGCCAGGAGATTGTTTCCCAAATTTGATTGAATCTCCCCCTCAACACTTGCACTACTGCTAGCTTCAGAATTACTAGGACCAGCTTCATTTGGGAACTGAACAGCAACAACATTGTTTACTAGTGACGACAACGACTGGACCTCCTGATGCAGCACTTGGGGTCACATTTGTCGAAATACTTGCTCTCCAGCTAGCATCCACTTCATCTTTATCTACAAGATGTGTTTAGACAACCTCTGAATCTTCTTCTGAAACATCAAGAAGATCAAATGGATCAAATAATTTCTCATAATCATACCCATTTTTATGACCAAATTCGGACGGTGGAGGATCGAAACTCAAAGGAGTGATATCAAATACGATTTCCAGAGTCGGTTTTTTGATGTTATAAACACATGTGTTTGGAGTTCCATTAACGTAACCTAGAAAGAAACCTATCTCCCCAAGTTTTCCCATTTTAGGATCTTTCGTGCGTTTAATAACACACTTGATCCCAAATGGTTGAAACCCTTCTAAATTAGGTTTCTTGTTTTCAAGAAATTCATAGCATGTTTTATATTCTCTTTTGACCGTAAGCACATGGTTAAGCACATAGCATGCAGTGTTTACCGCCACAGCTCAAAAGAAAATTGGTAATTTTGATTCAGAAAGTATAGTACAGGCCGCCTCAATTAGGGTGCGGTTCTTCCATTTCGTAACTCCATTATGTTGGGGAACATAAGGAGCACTGAACTGATGAACTATTCCATTTCCCGACATAACTCATCCATGTGTTGATTTTTGAATTTAGTGTCGTTGTCACTTCAGATTTTCTTAATTGGAAGTGAATAATTTTTCTCAAGTTGTTTAAATAGATCTCTTAAAATACCATGAGTTTGATCCTTTGTTTTTAAGAAAAATACCCACGAGTATCGTGAGAAATCGTCAGTGACAACAAGGTAGTAAGACATTCCACCAATGCTAGCAACATGGATTGGGCCAAAAAGATCCATGTGAAGCAATTCAAGTGGTTTTTGGATCGGGTTAACAGTTTTTAGTTTGTGAGGTTTTCATTTAATTTTTCCCTTTTCACACAATTCACATTTATTATGCATGTTGAAACTACGTAAAGGAACCCCCATCACTCAGTTGTTTTTCACTAAGTGGTTCATCTTTCACAGATGCACACGGCCCATTCGTCCATGCCAAAGGTAAGATTGATCTTCAGTCGCTTTGATAGTAAACATGTCACTGGAGCAGATGAGTTGACCAACGGGCGCATATCCATAACATATGTGTTATTCACCCATGGAGCCCTCATTACGATCCAATCCTCTAGAACAGCAAATCCAGGATGCAATACGAAGCAAGCTTTATCAGTGAACAACATCGAGTACTTATTATCACATATTTGAGATACCGACATCAAGTTATGCTTCAGTTCTTCAACATAGTTCACTTTGTGCAGCGTTATCTTTCTATTTGTCACTGATCCTTCACCGGTGATATAACCTCCTTTCTCACCAGCATTATTTACATATCCACCACGAATTTGTTTTAGATTATTCAACAACCTTTATTCCCTGTCATATGTCTGGAACAGCCACTATCGATATACGAAATATAGATAGGCCTCTTCAGCTGCTCCTACACTCACCAACAAGGAAATCAGTTAGAGTGTGAGACCCAAGCTATGATGGTCTTGGGTCGTCCCATTTCAGCATATACACTAGAACATTGAAACCAAAGTCGTGAAATTTATTATTTAAATCCACATAATCGTCCAAAAATTTGAACTTCAAAATCTCCGTTTCAGCTTCTTAATTCGTCTCTGGTTGTCTGGTTATGATTAGGGTTGTTTATGGCTTCAACTCCGTTTTCTTCACCGTTTTCGCCTACGGCTTTGTAATTCAAATCTCAATCATCTCATACTCTCAAACATCCATTCCCATTCCATGAGAATCCTTCACTAAGCCTAAATCTCCTCCTGTGTGCTCGTTTCTTTAACGTCATCTCGTTTTTTACTTCCGAAACCCTGAAAAGCACACAAGACACACAAATATATAAAACCAATGGTAAAACGACACAAAATGACATACAAACTATACAAGGAAACAAATGTAATTTACATTACCTCAAATGGGCACGGTTCTGATTCCAGGTATTAAGGTCTAAATGTATACTCTATGCATACCTTATAGGTAGGATCATTTCCGAGTTCAATTCCTAAATACCCGGTTCGAAAAAAACTTTGTTCTAGATTTGTTTAACCAGGTGCAGGCCCGTTCCAGTTTTTTGTGCACCCTTACCTAGAACTGGCCTTAAAAGAGATAATAAATCAAGCCATTTATTACAACATGGGCCGGTTAAATCATCACTCTACAAAAGGCCCATTTTTAAGTAATAAACGATAATAATGAAACGTATATTGCAATCCTAATTTTATAACAAATTTTAAAACAGTACCTCATATCAGTCACGCACTTGATTACCGTTAAGTATGTGGTACACCCACAATTCAAGTATACATGTTAGTTTCTCAAAAGTTACTTTTTGGGACTTATAACAACAACAACAACCGTGCCCAGTAAATCCCACACATAGCAAAGCTATCATTAGGGTCTGGGGAGGGTGAGATGTAGGCACACCTTACCTCTATCCCAAAGGATAAATAGACTGCTTCCAGTGAGACCCCCAGCTCCAAAGTCATATCCAGATATCAAAGTCACATAAAAGCATACACAGGCACACAACTACTCAAACAAAACAACATAAAAACATAGTTCACTAAAGATATTCTTAACAAGCTACAGGGTAGGCAATTAGAAAAAAGCAAATAATAGGGACGAAAAACAAATAAAACACATAGATAATCAATAACATGCAAAGGCTACCAAAAAAATATCCACGCTAGGCTCCTAAGCAAAGACCAACATTCTAAGCTCCTAAAACAACCTCCTAAGCTCCTAAATACCGAGTTTAAAGCTAAACCGTACTGGATTTTCTTATATTGTTGTTACTAATCTAACTTTATATAACTTTATTACTCAAGAAAGTTCAAAGTATAAAAACTAAAATGTCAAATGAATAACCAAGGACAAAAGAAAATAAAGAAAAAGTATATTCGGGCATGGATTGGATAGATGAATAGGTCTTTTTCGGGTAATTGGGTCGGTATTACCTAATATCATACCTGAATTCACAAAAATTAAACTTACATTTGGTTTCATTCCCGCTCCAATTGTTTCGGGTTAACATATTCATTTCTGGTGGTGAAACAGTTAGACCTAATTTAGAATTCAAACAATTAAACCTAATTTAGACTTGAGTAAAGTGATCGTCAACTTGTGGTTCTACTGATCAATAAGGAAAGGGACTTAGGGCTATGGTAGATAACCCTCTTAAACGAAGGGGAATGTATTCTTACTCCATTCATTCAACTGTTACAATCTGGCATATACACACCCAATCTTATATATGTAATAAATGAGAATATTTGGGCTGATATGGTGTAATATTAGAGCCTCTTAATTCCACTTTTTGCTCCAAAATTCCAGGTCCGTTTTTTTAAGCAATGAAGCCCCGTTTTGTCATAACCCTATCCAAACACAATCCGGGTTCATATAAAAAAGCATCTAAATATTTCAGAGTATCATTTTTCACTTACACGAACTTCCGTAAACCGTCTTCTTCAAACGTTAATCACAGTTTGTTCTTCATAATCCGTTTTCCTGTAACATATTATGTGAATGTTTTGAAAATCATAATGTTAATCGCCTTTTTATCTTTCATCATCATCATCATCAATATTTGATCATTGTATGTGTTTTTATTTGATCTTGATCATATGTGATTTCTTGTAGGAATCATCTTCATCTTCCAGGCATGTTTTGTTTTTCCTATCATCTTTATCGAATACTACTTTATCCATGTTAATCGATTCCCTTATACTTCATTACCGATCTAATGTTTGTTGTTTCTACATTATTGCATAGGCTCAATCTATTCACACACCCCTGCTGCCTATTTGGACATCCCTGAGCCCTAGACGGGCCGTCTAGGTCTAGACACCCCGTATAGCACTGATTTTGAGGAGTCAACAAGTACCTGGCAGGGCCCATAGATTTTAGTGGTTAGACGGGGCGTCTGGACCTCGACGGCCCATCTAGGATGTTGTGTTTTTTTTTGTTGTTGGAAAAGGGGTGTTTTGGTGGGGAGATTGAAAAATAGTGTTTTGGTGAGGTAAATTGGTTGTTGTTGAAGGTTGAATTTTTTTTAGTTGTAATTTTAGGTTTTTAAAAGGTTTTGTTCGTTGTACAAAAGTGGGTTATGTTTTTCAATCGTTTATATATTTAATTGTTTTTACATTATATTTAAAAAAATATATAATACTAAAATTTAATATTGTTTTCAACATTTTAAGATGAATGCAACAAGTGTATGTGGTTTCCGTATTACATTTCAATGTCGATTTAACACAAACAATCATCAAGTAATCGAATAACTGAAAACAAAGTTAAATATAACATATATAACATAAATTTGTACAACCAAAACAATATTTATCTGTACATCTGAAAAGTAAATACAAAATGTCTATGCATACGAGTCGGCCTCGGAGTCGGGATCGGGATCTGGCATCTGCGGCTGCTGCTGCTGATGTGGTGCTCGAGGTGGTGGGAGCGGTATGGGAGGTAACCCGTCTCTCTCACGTCTATCCTGCATCTCCCGGACCACCCAGCCCATGAGATCCATAAGCCTGTCGACATCGGCTCATAAGCGCGGGTATGCCGCAACCCCCGTGGCATGACCTGGAAGGACGTGCTGCAGAAACTCAGGCGCCCCGTGAGGTGGTGGCGGCGGTGGCGGTGCCGGTCCGTCAAAATCAACCGGAGGATCCTGGACTACCGCTGCCTCATCTGCCGGCTGATGGACTGGATCGAAGTGATCTGGCAGCGGCTCCGAAATCCATGGCTCACTTTCATGGCTTTTTAACCGCTCGCCGAGCATGTCGAACCTCTTCACCAGCCTCATCCCCTGCAAGGTCTGAAAACCCATCCGCGTGGACGATATGGCCGGCTGCAAGTGCGGGTCCGCCTCCGGCACAAGACCCAACGACCTGGCTATGACGGTAACATACGCCCGGCGTACAAAAAGCCGCTCTCCTGCCGGTGATGGGCGGAGGCGAACTACTGGGTGAGACCGTGCGCAAGCGTGCACGGCCTCCTGTACAAAAGACAATAGTAAAAAAATAAATCGGTGCTCGTACACCACTCACGGCTGTGTCCGCGAGCGGTAATAGACGTAGCGAGCATCCGATGTAGATACGTGCACATTATATTAGCGAAATACGTAAATTTATTTAAACAATTAATAATCAAACAATAATGTAGTAAACGTACGTACTTGTACAGCGGGTCGGCAACGTGAGAAATCCTCCCCTTCGCCCTGACATGCTCCCAAGTGTCAGGGCCTGCGACCACCCCCCAAAATCCCAATAGAGTGGGTCTATCCACCGCCATTAGCCCCTCCGTATAAACATCAGTGGCAATATCCTCCTGCAGGTATATGCCGCTATGAATGGCAAACTCTGCAAGCGTCATCGAACGCTACACACCGGTGAGCCTGAATGAAACCTCAGGCGGAGGGGGATGTCCCTGTGGCTGGGCAGGCGGCTGATCGACCCGTGGAGGGTGGAACGAGAAGGTCGACAGGAACTCGACGAGCAGCTCCCTATAACTCGGCGTGCCGGCCAAGTCAAACAGACGATGCCACGGGGAATCAACAGGAATGAAGAAACGCAGTCTCGGCGTCTCACCAATCGCCTCGATCGTATCCCAGTCGACCGCCAAGTGCGATCCGACGTGCATCCGCCGTAGCTTCCCGCAAAAACGAGCGGCCTCGGTGTCGGGCGGAAACTCGAGATAGGGGTGGCCGTGGAGCGGATGTGGGTCCCCGTGAATCGGATCTCCAATCTCGTCCTTAACTAATCTGCGATTATATTAGTAATTTTACACAAACAAGTCAAAAAATTATAGAAGTTAACAAAAAAATTAGGGTCGTCTATCGGGGTCGTCTAGGGCTAGACGCCCCGTCTTGTTCTTCACAGAACCCAAGTAATCGAATATGATAGCCCTTAAACCCCAATAATCATCAAATTCAGACACAATCTACGATCTAAATGCATAATACATTAAAGTATATTGAAGTACAGGTGAAAATACGTACCAGAGATGCTTGATTTGGCAAAAATACGGTCCGGATACGGTCGAATACGTATGTGTGCGGATGTTTGTGTGTGTGTCGTCTGCCTTGGGTCGTCTAGGCTGCGGGTCATATATGACTCTTAGACGGGGCGTCTAGGCCTAGACGGGTCGTCTAGACGGCGAATAACCTTTTTACCCCTGAACTACCCCCGTCTAGGCCTAAATCGGGGGCAAAATGGTAATTAACCATGCTGAGCTGTGAAACACACAGGTGGTTAATTACTATTTTACCCCAGAATTAGGCCTAGACGGTCAACGGTTCACAGGTAAAATGGTAATTTACGATTTAAAATTTAAATTCGTCTTTTACCAGGGATAAAAGATCCCGCTCAAACTAGACGGGTCGTCTAGACGTAGACGACCCGTCTATGCCTTGATAATTTACTATTTTGCCCCTGAGTTAAGGCTAGATGGACAGCGAAGCAGGGGTAAAATGGACTTGTTCCTAGAACAAGACGGAGTGTCTAGGTCTAGACGAGACGTCTATGCCCAATTAAATTTTTTTGGTGTAATAAATATGATTTTGGTTACTAAATACACACTTTTTGGGTAAATAAAATCTTGTTAATTATACCAAAAAATTTCCAATTGTATACAAAATGTTTGTATTAATTACAAAAAAAGTCGTACTAAATATACAAAAAATATATTAGATTTAGCAAAAAGCATCATTCTTCCGATTCACCGTTGACCCAGTTAATACTCGGGTTTGAATTTGGTGCCGGATTCATTATTGACGTACACCATTCTATACAGGGCGTGTACATGTCCATCCATTGTTCTGCAGCCGCGCTTCGGTAGTCAACCACAAACCGTTTACTGTAGGCGTCGGAAAATGGCCTTCCAGCTTAATATGTATGAAGTGGTTGTTGTTAACTTGTGCAAGCGTTATCGTTCATGGTTCTCGATCCGTCGGAGGGTTGATTATCGGGAAGAACGTGGAAGAACCATCGATGCTTAAGAGGTTAACTACGATTCCATACCGTTGTGCAATAAGAAGCCCTGCGTGGGGGAATTCCATCCAATGAGTGGGGGGACAATGCTCCACTGAATCCCAGATTAGGCTCCGATGATGCGTGTAAAGGTATCCTTCCTCCCATGCTTCAAATACTAGCGCCCAGATCGACGCGTTCTGACCCATCTCCTGTTGAAGATCTTTTCGAATGTGGCTCCACGCACGTTCTCCCATACCCAAGCCCACAACCACAGACCGAAACCCATATGACCGTCTGGCCTCACATCTTGTATGCACGAGATGTACAGGTGAAACAAAGAGGGAAGGAAAGGCTTAAACCGTTTGATAGCTGACACATCCTCGTCGCCCACTATCAACGGAAAACCGTAATCGTCTCAAACCTCTCTTTGTTTAGAACTCGTTGAACGGCTTTGGCCCGCTACGGGTTTTTGCGACTTGATGACCGACTGTTGACTGGCCTACGACGGAACATACGAGCTATGGCGGGGGCCGTCATCAAATCGAAGTTGTGCTTGCTTTGTTGTTAGTCGTCCACGAGTTGAGTGTTGGACAACCGGTGGTTTCTTTGTGGATTGGGTTGGGGTCAACACCGCTTTAATCTTTCCCAGCAAGCTTTTTTCTGAGCAGGGGAGCGTGACTCTAACTGTTGCGGAACAATGTTCAACTCTTCTACCACGTCAACGTCATCAGATGTCAATTTACATGGCTGAAAGTTAAGCTTCCTCCAGAAGATGTCTACGTTTTCGAGTTGAATCGGACGCTCTGCTCGTATGTACTTTTCCAAACTGCAAGCACACGGCAACCCACAGCTGTACCACATCTGACATTCACAAGATGAATTCAAGCGCTGCAACACATCTAGTTTCCTAAGTAGCTCTCCACTCAGCAGATCAAGCGCTGTCTGGGAAACTTTTCCACGTAGGTGGTCAAATAACGGGTTTTTGTGGTGGTTCATTATTTTTTCGATGCTTTCTCAAAAGCTCCGCCTTATTTCCCCGTATTGTGTTTCGACTATATCCTTGACACAACCTACTATACGGTCCAGTGAGCTCCTATCTTGGACGTATCTCTTTAAATTCGCGTGTTGACTCTCAACTCTGTTGGTGGTACGCTGGCCGAAGTTGCAGCTCTGATCTGTCCACGCAAAGATAAACATTTGCTTGTAGTCTTTCAACCAGTTGTCATACACGTACGCAAAGACCCCTACAAGGTATCAACAATTAGTTACATGTACATGGGTAGGCCATATTTTACTTGAACGTAAACTTACTTGAACGTTTGCACGCCACAAGTCGCTTTTGTAAGTGGCCTAAGTTGTACTCGTATATTGGTATTGATGGAGACTCACACAATCTCCCCCATGATGACAAAATTTTTTGCCATTCTTCTTCTGTGAATGCGCTTTTGCAGTGCTTACAAATATTCTGTTGAATGTGATACCTGCAGAGATATCGAGAGGCGTTTGGAAAAAGTTTCGCACACGCGTTAATTAGGGTCAGGTCTCTATCCGTTACAATAACATGTGGCTCCATACATTCATCCAACATTGATCTGATCCTCTCAAGCACCCATACAAAGTTATCACTACATTCCTTGCAAACAACGGCATGCGCGATACAAAACGAGTAGTTGGTGGGCGTCATACCAACTATCTGAACAAATGGCATGCTGTATATGTTCGTCTTGTACGTGGAATCAATCAGCAAAACGTGTGGGAACGCACGCCACATTTCACTCGAGTAGGGATGAACAAAGAAGATCTATGTAACGACCTCTGTTTCGGGTTCCTCCCGTGTCTCGTAAATAAATTCGTTTGTGCTAAGGATGTTTTCTAGGGACTGCATGGGAGTCAGACCGTATCTTTGTTCGGCCCTAATCTTCTGGACTGCGTTTTGGACGTCTTTCTGAACATGGAAACTGTCGGGGAACTGCTTCCTTATCGTTTGAAAATTTTTGCACGGCTCCACGTTTTGTGCTGTCAACTGCTCAATCATTCTGTATTCGTCAGGAGCAAACCTTCGCACAAACGGGTGGCCCGAAAGGTCCTGAAAAACTTCGTGGTTATGTTCAGTCTTTCCCCTTTTATCCCCCATGTTTCATACGGATGGTCCCGCACAGCCAACAGGTAAAACGGGCAACCCGTTTTCTTGCTTCCAGCTTTTCTAACCGTTGCTGTAGTATGGTGCTCACCACCACGATCACATTCAAGCCATACCCTCCCGGTCCTACCACCAATTTTCTTTGATCATCAGGTCACAATAACGAAACCATCCACCTTTGCCATTTCCTGTGCCCAGTTTTTTACCTCATCTAGAGAGTTGAAAACCTGTAAAATCAATGCCGTTATGTTACATTTTATGTTTACTGAACTTCACAACTTAAATAAATAAGTTTTGATACCGTCTCTGTGAGGTACGGATTGTCTGCGCATGGGGATGCCTCACCACCATATCCTCCACCATCAGGATAGACTTGTTGACCGTAGAAAGAATGTGTTGCATTGTAACTTTTGTAAAAGTCTCCTCCGTATCCATCCAGACCGTGTTGTTGCACGTACGAGAATTCACACCCGTATCCATAATTCGGCAACCCATGTTGCGCAGTATAACATGGTGAATCAACTAGGTACGAGTCGTCCACATGGGTTGTTTCTTCAATGAAAAGAAGCTCGTTCAAGTCTACGAACGGTCTGTTTTGATTTCCTTGTACACTTGAAACCTCCTCTTGCCCGTTAGATTTGGGAACACTGGTCTCCCCCTACCAACGATACCACCATTAGTAAATAATTAAAACAACAACTAGTTTAACCTGATAACTATTACCGTATTGGCTTCAGGCACCCATGTCTCGCCAGAATACGCCCCAAAGAAATAGTTGGCGTCCCAGTTTGATGACATTTCACCACCTTCGAATGATATCAGATGAAGGAATATAAGCCAAAGTTTATGACGGAGATAATGCCGACGATGAATCGAAAGTTTTCTGCGAAAACAAAAGCTCTGCATGGGTCTATTTAACAAAGATATATATGCCCTGTCTAGTACTAGACGGGGCGTATCACGTAGTACTTTCCTGACATGCATGCAGAACGTTAAAGTTCAAGACGGGTCATCTAGGCCTAGACTCCCCGTCTTGTTCTGGTCGTCTTCACGGTCCGTATAGGGATAGACGCCCCGTCTGATGTGACTGATTTGACGTTGTACGAGGCAGGAATGTCGTCGGAGAAAAAAAAACCTAGACGCCCCGTCTAGATCTAGACGACCCGTATTAAGGGTGTCTAAATAGGCAAGAGGTTGACTTTCTGTTGACTGGGCACCCTCCGAAATCAGCATCACTATACGCTATCAAATCCAGACCACCTTCAACTGGATACCACAATCCTCGCTTAGGTTTCCCTTTAAGACATCTGAAGATGCGTTTGACAGCAGATATATGAGACTCCTTCGGAGTGGACTTGTACCTGGCACATAAACAAACAAAAAACATAATACAGGACATGAAGTCGTAAGATACATAAGCGAACCTATCATAGCTCGATACAAAGTTGATCCACTTCAGGATCTTTCTCTTTATCGGTCATTAGCTTGTGATTTGTCGGTAATGGTGTGTCGTAAGAAGATCTATCTTCCAATCTGAATCTCTTGAGAATCTTGTAGACATACTTTGTTTGATGCATGTACGTCCCTTCTTTCTCTTGACTCAATTGAAGTCCAAGAAAGAATGACAACTCTCCCATCGCACTCATTTCAAATTTCGACTTCATCACTTTCTCAAACTCGTGACATAATTCTTCATTTGAAGAACCGAAAATTATGCCATCAAAGTAAATCTGCACAATCAGAAAATCTCCCCCTTTCTTCAAAATGAACAATGTGGAGTCGCTCGCACCACCCGTGAATCCATGATCTAAGAGATGCTTTGATAAAGTCTCGTACCAGGCTCAAGGAGCCTGATGGAGACCGCACAAAGCTTTGTCTAGCAGAAGACTTTGTTCTCAGACTCTGGAGCCGCGAACCCTGGCGGTTGGGATACATACACAGTTTCCTTCAATTTTCCGTAAAGCAACACGCTTTTAACATCTAACTGATAGACTTTAACACGCATATGAGCGGGAAAGGCTAGAAACAAACGAATGGCTTCGAGTCTTGCCACGGGAGCGTAGACTTCAGTGTAATCAATCCCTACCTCTTGATTGAATCCTTGAACAATCAATAGTGCCTTATTTCTGACGACAACACCCTTATCGTCCTTTTTGCACTTAAAGACCCACTTTGTGTTGATTGCATGTTGACCCTTCGGAAGATCGACCAAATTCCACACTTTTAACTTATAGAACTGAGCTAACTTTCTTGCATAGCATCACACCACGAATTGTCCCTTTAAGCCATTTGATAATTCTTTGGCTCAATCTGAGAGATAAAGCATTTATGTAGGCTAATATTGTATATCTTCTCCTGCTTAATTCCTGTAAACAGACACTGCATCTTTGAAACACTTCTTCGCGTTTGCACTCCAGCATTTGGATTCCCATAATATTATCAACAGGATGATAGATATTTGTTCTTGGAACTAGGATTGCCGGAGCCAGGAGATTGTTTCCCAAATTTGATTGAATCTCCCCCTCAACACTTGCACTACTACTAGCTTCAGAATTACTAGGACCAGCTTCATTTGGGAACTGAACAGCAACAACATTGTTTACTAATGACGACAACGACTGGACCTCCTGATGCGGCACTGGGGTCACATTTGTCGAAATACTTGCTCTCCAGCTAGCATCCACTTCATCTTTATCTACAAGATGTGTGTAGACAACCTCTGAATCTTCTTCTGAAACATCAAGAAGATCAAATGAATCAAATAATTTCTCATAATCATACCCATTTTTAGGACCAAATTCGGACGGTGGAGGATCGAAACTCAAAGGAGTGATATCAAATACGATTTCCAGAGTCGGTTTTTTAAGGTTTATAAACACATTTGTTTGGAGTTCCATTAACGTAACCTAGAAAGAAACCTATCTCCCCAAGTTTGCCCATTTTAGGAGTATCTTTCGTGCGTTTAATAACACACTTGATCCCAAAGGGTTGAAACCCTTCTAAATTACGTTTCTTGTTTTCAAGAAATTCATAACATGTTTTATCTTCTCTTTTGACCGTAAGCACATGGTTAAGCACATAGCATGCAGTGTTTACCGCCACAGCCCAAAAGAAAATTGGTAATTTTGATTCAGAAAGTATAGTACAGGCCGCCTCAATTAGGGTGCGGTTCTTCCATTTCGTAACTCCATTCTATTGGGGAACATAAGGAGGCTGAACTGATGAACTATTCCATTTCCTGACATAACTCATCCATGTGTTGATTTTTGAATTTAGTGTCGTTGTCACTTCAGATTTTCTTAATTGGAAGTGAATAATTTTTCAAGTTGTTTAAATAGATCTCTTAAAATACCATGAGTTTGATCCTTTGTTTTTAAGAAAAATACCCATGAGTATCGTGAGAAATCGTCAGTGACAACAAGGTAGTAAGACATTCCACCAATGCTAGCAACATGGATTGGGCCAAAAAGATCCATGTGAGAAATTCAAGTGGTTTTTGGATCGGGTTAACAGTTTTTAGTTTGTGAGGTTTTCATTTAATTTTTCCCTTTTCACACAATTCACATTTATTATGCATGTTGAAACTACGTAAAGGAACCCCCAACACTCAGTTGTTTTTCACTAAGTAGTTCATCTTTCACAGAGGCACACGCCCATTCGTCCATGCCAAAGGTAAGATTGATCTTCAGTCGCTTTGATAGTAAACATGTCGCTGGAGCAGATGAGTTGACCAACGGGCACATATTCATAACATATGTGTTATTCACCCATGGAGCACTCATTACGATCCAATCCTCTAGAACAGCAAATCCAGGATGCAATACGAAGCAAGCTTTATCAGTGAACAACATCGAGTACTTGTTATTACATATTTGAGATACCGACATCAAGTTATGCTTCAGTTCTTCAACATAGTTACTTTGTGCAGCGTTATCTTTCTATTTGTCACTGATCCTTCACCGGTGATATAACCTCCTTTCTCACCAGCATTATTTACATATCCACCACGAATTTGTTTTAGATTATTCAACAACTCTTTATTCCCTGTCATGTGTCTGGAACAGCCACTATCGATATACGAAATATAGATAGGCCTCTTCAGCTGCTCCTACACTCACCAACAAGGAAATCAGTTAGAGTGTGAGACCCAAGCTATGATGGTCTTGGGTCGTCCCATTTCACATATACACTAGAACATTGAAACCAAAGTCATGAAATTTATTATTTAAATCCACATAATCGTCCAAAATTTGATCTTCAAAATCTCGTTTCAGCTTCTTAATTCGTCTCTGGTTGTCTGGTTATGATTAGGGTTGTTTATGGCTTCAACTCCGTTTTCTTCACCGTTTTCGCCTACGGCTTTGTAATTCAAATCTCAATCATCTCATACTCTCAAACATCCATTCCCATTCCATGAGAATCCTTCACTAAGCCTAAATCTTCTCCTGTGTGCTCGTTTCTTAACGTCAGCTCGTTTTTTACTTCCGGAACCCTGAAAAGCACACAAGACACACTAATATATAAAATCAATGGTAAAACGACACAAAATGACTCGAATTATTATACAAACTATACATGGAAACAAATGTAATTTACATTACCTCAAATGGGCACGGTTCTGATTCCAGGTATTAAGGTCTAAATGTATACTCTATGCATACCTTATAGGTAGGATCATATCCGAGTTCAATTCCTAAATACCCGGTTCTAAAAAAACTTGGTTCTAGATTTGTTTAACCAGGTGCAGGCCCGTTCCAGTTTTTTGTGCACCCTTACCTAGAACTGGCCTTAAAAGAGATAATAAATCAAATTCGGGCCGGTTAAATCATGACTCTGCAAAAAGCCCATTTTTAAGTAATAAACGATAGTGAATGAAACGTATATTGCAATCCTAATTTTATAACAAATTTTAAAACAGTACCTCATATCAGTCACGCACTTGATTACCGTCAAGTATGTGGTACACCCACAATTCAAGTATACATGTTAGTTTCTCAAAAGTTACTTTTTGGGACTTATAACAACAACAACCGTGCCCAGTAAATCCCACACATAGCAAAGCTATCATTAGGGTCTGGGGAGGGTGAGATGTAGGCACACCTTACCTCTATCCCAAGGGATAAAGAGACTGCTTCCAGTGAGACCCCCACTCCAAAGTCATATCCAGATATCAAAGTCACATAAAAGCATACACAGTACAACAACTAATCAAACAAAACAACATAAAAACTAGTTCACTAAAGATATTCTAACAAGCTACAGGAGGCAATTAGAAAAAAGAAAATAATAGGGACGAAAAACAAATAAAAACACATAGACAATCAATAACATGCAAAGGCTACCAAAAACATATCCACACGCTAGGCTCCTAAGCAAAGACCAACATTCTAAGCTCCTAAAACCAACCTCCTAAGCTCCTAAATACCGAGTTTAAAGCTAAACCGTACTGGATTTTCTTATATTGTTGTTACTAATCTAACTTTATATAACTTTATTACTCAAGAAAGTTCAAAGTATAAAAACTAAAATGTCAAATGAATAACCAAGGACAAAAGAAAATAAAGAAAAAGTATATTCGGGCATGGATTGGATAGATGAATAGGTCTTTTTCGGGTAATTGGGTCGGTATTACCTAATATCATACCTGAATTCACAAAAATTAAACTTACATTTGGTTTCATACCCGCTCCAAATGTTTCGGGTTAACATATTCATTTCTGGTGGTGAAACAGTTAGACCTAATTTAGAATTCAAACAATTAAACCTATTTAGACTTGAGTAAAGTGATCGTCAACTTGTGGTTCTACTGATCAATAAGGAAAGGGACTTAGGGCTATGGTAGATAACCCTCTTAAACGAAGCGGAATATATTCTTACTCCATTCATTCAACTATTACAATCTGGCATATACACACCCAATCTTATATATGTAATAAATGAGAATATTTGGGCTGATATGGTGTAATATTAGAGCCTCTTAATTCCACTTCTTGCTCCAAAATTCCAGTCCGTTTTTTTAAGCAATGAAGCCCCGTTTTGTCATAACCTATCCAAACACAATCCAGGTTTCATATAAAAAAGCATCTAAATTTTTCAGAGTATCATTTTTCACTTACACGAACTTCCGTAAACCCTCTTCTTCAAACGTTAATCACAGTTTGTTCTTCATAATCCGTTTTCCTGTAACATATTATGTGAATGTTTTGAAAATCATAATGTTAATCGCCTTTTTATCTTTCATCATCATCATCATCAATATTTGATCATTGTATGTGTTTTTGTTTGATCTTGATCTTATGTGATTTTTTGTAGGAATCATCTTCATCTTGCAGGCATGTTTTGTTTTTCCTATCATCTTTATCGAAACTACTTTATCCATGTTAATCGATTCCCTTATACTTCATTACCGATCTGATCATTGTTAATGTTTGTTGTTTCTACATTATTGCATATGATGCTTCTCGGTCCTCAATGTTCGTTGATCTCTTTATCTTCTTCCACATCAGGTAACAATTATATCCGTTTTAATTTAGGGTTTTTTATCTTTTGTTTTGTATTTTTTTTTTGTTTCATGTTCAGAATTTTGATGTCTATGAAGAACGAATACAAATACAAATTAATTAATTTTATTTGTTATTCTTTTTCTATTCTTATAATTTGAATAATAGTATTTTAACATGTTATAGATTTTATATATTTGTTACTATCCCCAAAATGTTCTTTTACATCATGATTATACGTTTAGATAATTCTAATGATCAGTAATTAAAAATTGATGTTGAGGTTGAGGTTGATTATGTAAAAGAATATGTTTTCATCTTAATTGTTTAAAAGGTTTTCGTCTTAATGTGAGTATGAATGTTACCCTTTTATTTCCTGCAACAATTTTGAGGTTTAGTTTTGTGTTGTAAATATTGTAACCTAATACACTTTTTAATTAAGTGTAAATATCATATGTCCTAACTATATGTTGATAATGATTAATCTCTATATTGCTTTCCGTTTTTATTTCGAGTTTTAAAACATTCATAAATTAAAAAAAATATCATAATTTAGATAGACTTTTACTTAGCATCTTACCATTCCATATAATTGTTTTGAAATGCTTTTCATTTTACCGAATTTTATTCTTGCAATACATTTCACAGTTACTTTCAAATTCAAATTTCAAAACTTGAAGATAAATATATTTATAGATGATTTCATAATCATATATTTTCCAATCGATAAACAATTAATATCAATAACTGATTCTTATGTAATTTTCATTTATTAACTTTTAAATTTAACAACTTTATAACTAGAATTTTTATTGTTTGACTAATATTTAAAATAACCAACTTAATGAGATACCATAATTAAGGAGTGGTTTACGGTGGGTATTTTTAAAATGTTTAAGATCGTGAGGTGTGGGTTGGGGCGACGGTTTGGGTTTAACACCGGCTGCTCCATCCCGGGTTGGTGTTGAGCATAGCATTGCCTCTTTGACGTGGGGCTTGTGTCTAGCGTGGGGCAGGGGCGATGTGGTTGGCTTTGGTTGACTCGTTCGATCTAAGCCACCCAACAAAATCCACATGGCTTGCCACGCCAAGCTAAGCCACGCCACATCACACCCCTAGTTTTTTAGTATTACCTTATGAATCTCACCCTCATCATATGTCGAGTAATACCCCCAACCCAAGCCTCTCCACACCCCATAGTCTAAGTATATAAATTTGAAACCCTCATTCTTTTTATTTAGGAAACTTTTAATAATTATAACACATAATTACACGGTCTATTAGGTTTTATTGTTTTTTAAATTTCCTTTCATCAAATCAATAACACATAATTACTAAATGGGCATGGTATGATAGGTTTACGTTTTTATTGTATTTGTTTGTTATGGGCTAGTTAGGGGTTGGTTAGTCGTGTATTATGGGTGTTCGGTTTGGGCTTGGCCTGGTTTTGTATATAGGTCGTCCCTGTCATCTATAAATAGGGTACACCTTAGTATTGTTAGGGTTGTTGGTTGTTTTGCGACTTGAATGACATTGTACTAGACAAACCATTGAGTTTGTGTGCAATCTTAATAACAATTGACTTCTACACTTTCAATTATTTTCCGCATCTTTGATTGTGTTTGTGATATTCAATTGATGTTCCTGGACTTATAATTGGTATTAGAGCCTAAGAAGTCTTTCGAAAGGCTCGGTTTTGCTTGGATATTACACGTAGAACAAGGTTCAAGGGCTTTTGCAAACTCATCAATTCGAAAGGTTGAGATTTTGTTTTGGTTTCAGTTTTGATTATTATTGATTAACTAATTATTTGTGCTTCAGTATCGAACAGGTTTAATTAAGGTGGTTTGTTAAAACTTTCGGAATAAATCAATAATAATTTTTTTAGAACGTTTCAAAGATTGAAAGATGTTTTGAAAATTCTTGTGATTTGATCTGTTTTGGGTAGGTAAAAAATTGTGTTTGCAGGTTATCCGGAGTTGTTGTTGAACAAAATCTCTTAATTTTGGTTACGAATTTGTTTCCAACTTTATCAGGATTTAGTTGCTAAAAGGTCGTAAAAGGATATCGGGTACGGGAACCTGTGTGCGAGTTGGAGTGTGCGACAAGTTTAGTGTGCGGACTGCTGTACTCTTAACTGGGCTGGAACTAAGTGTGCGGTTGGAGAGACTGTAAGAAAGTGTGCGGCCCAATGAAGAAGTGTACGACCCAAATTATTGTATTGTGCGGTCCAGTAAGAAAGATGTGCGGTTCACAAACTGGTGTGCGACTACTCAGTAATTTAGTGTCACTAAGTTTGGGCTTAACTAAGTGTGCGGCCCAATCTAAGAGTGTGCGGCCCAACTTCTAAGCGGTATGTGGTCCTGTTAAGTAGTGTGCGGTTTAAGAGACAGTGTGCGAACCATTTGACCTATGCGACTGTTTAAACTGTGGACTGTGTGACTGTTTGAAAAGTGAACTTGGACTTGAACTTATTTGGATTGTGCGACCTGTTTCTAGTAGAACGGTTTGATTATTGGACTGTGGGACCCATAATAATATTGAAAACTATAATTGTTAACACTATTTTTAATCAATTGTTAAACACCAAGATATGGACAATGTCATCGGAACTACCAATAAGATTCCCAGGCTGGATTTGGGGGTGTAACACCTCGTAAAAATCATGTCCAATAGTATAGTGACACGTGTCGTATTTTTTTAGTCTATTAAAGACTAATAGGGACTAAAGGTGTCAACATGCTCAAACTGAACCTCTGAGTGACTGTTGTGTCAACATGCTTAAACATTCGCCTCTGAGTGACTGTTGTGTCAACATGCTTAAACTTGGCCTCTGAGTGACCATTGTGTCAACATGCCCAGCCTCTGAGTGACATCGGAGTCAACATGCTTATAATGAGCCTCTGAGTGATCTTTACGAAGTCATAGCTCTCTTATGCCCCATTTGTTGGACGAGAGGGATCAAATCCGTTAAAACTTAAAAGTTGGATAATGGAGGGATTGAAAGTGTCAACATGTTAAATATATACCTTTGAGTGATCGTTTAACAAACCGAGGGCTCGAAAATGTCCGGACATACTCCCGGGTACGCCAAATATTGGTTACAGAGGGCTAAATATGCTCTAAAGTTGTTTCAGGAGGTTTATAAGTTGAGGGGCTAAATGTGACAAACTTTGAAACAAGCCATGGGGCGCTCACGGGGCGCGAGAGGCAGGGGCCTGGCCTCTCGCGGGGTGCGAGAGGCCTGTGTCTGCAGAAAATTTGCTTGGCCTCCACACATATTGCCAAAAACATTTGATTTGAAACTAGGGACTTCCAAACAGCTATGCCACGTTTTAGGACACATGTAAGCTCCCTCTAACACCCCTAACACCTGGCATCACCTCCTTCAAGCTCTCCAACTATTAAATAGGTGCAACGCTTCACCATTTGAACTTGCACCATCTCATTTATCACTCTATCTTCCTCCTCTAGAAGTTCCTAACTGAAAGGAGCATCCAACTTAGTTCCTATTGCATCATAGGAAGCACTTGTAAGTGTTCCTTTCTCTTGCATTTTTGTTTATAGGCTTTTGTAGCCAAAAGTCAAGCGTTTTATGAAAAACGCCTTGACTTTCGGTTAAGACCATTATGGTCCAGCCATTGTTCGTAACGAACATGGCTAATGATCCTAATAAGGTAGATGTTAGTCCCTATTAAGGGCACCTCCTAAAGATCACGTTTGCTAGATCAATTGACGGGTCAAAGTTTAAATATTAAAAAGTCAAACAGGCCATTTTTCGGAAATATTATAATCTGATCTTATATATATTATGAAACATGTTTTGACACTTAAACAAGTTGGTAATAATTACTTAGAACGTGTAAGAACATGTTCAGCTTGCCAATTTCAGTTCTAGGGTCGGTTCGCAACCGAAATCGCGAAGTTTGACTTTGCTTTGACTTTTGATTTTGACCCGATTTAGATTAGTTAGCCACTGATCTAAAGTTGCATTATGATCGTAATATAATGTATCATAACCCTCTGAGGTTATATTACAAGATCATAATCAGAATCTTAGTTTATGCACAAGTTCCATAATTATGCCATTTTGACAAAAATGCCCTTTTTGCATAAAACAAGGTTTAATCGATAACGAACTTGAAAATGAGTTTCCTGTTGATGTAATATTATAAGTAGGATTCATTGGGATGTCAAAACAAATTATAAACTGAGTTTATGAACAAGTCCTTGTATTATGTCAATAAATGATGATAATGCCCTTGTGGCTCATAAAACGGTTTTAATCATACTTTTCAAATTAAATCTTTTACCTACTGATATTTATATTAAATAACATATCTAAGACATGTTACCCTGTCCTTAACATCAGTTTTCATTAAACATCGCACAAATCGTTATTCTACGACATAAGCGGCATTTCGGCGCATAGATAGGTCTTAAACCATATTTACCAACCAAGACTTGTTACCTACTGATTTTAAAACTTATTTTTAATATTTTACAGTAGGAATATGATATGAACTCAGAATCCCAAATAATTTATAAAACTATGTGTAAGATGACCAAAACGCCCATTCGGTACATAGTTTGGTCATAATAGATAAATTACACATATAATCAATATCCTACTGATATTACATCATAAATAAATTATTTTTCCAAAATACTTATGGTCATAACATTAAAATATATTCAAATTCCTTTTATACGATATATAATTACCGAAACGTCCTTATGAGGCATAGTTTTGTTTTAAAAACCTTAACGGTCATATAAGTTGATATCCTACTGATATTACAACTTATTTAAAGTATAATGGCATATAGAACTTTTCCATGACTTATCCGGTTACCCGATACCGCTGATATGCGTATGGTTAAGTATATGTAACTAGCTTACAGAAATTAACCGAAGCGGGTTTAACCTTGTCATTTAAGTTTCAAAATCCAGAATGTTTATGGATTACCCATATTATACAAGTCAAAGTACTTGTTGGGTTTAAACTACATTCTATCCGATCATCGCTTAATCTAGTGTATTATACATTTTGATCGTGTACGCTAGTCGGTCTAAGCCTGTGACTTAATTAAGATCTATTTAATTGGTTAGCTTATGCCATAATCCAGACTAGAGCCTTCCGGTAAATGCTATCTGCACTTAGTTCGTCTTGGATACGGGTGAGATATTAAATCTTGCATATTATAATCTAAACTAACTCAGGTAAATATTCTCTACTTATTTCCCCTATACGGGCTTGGGTTACGGTAAACTATTACCGCTTGGTCGGAAATGGGATCAATCGAATGCCGGATTGTGGCTAGTAAATCGCATATTCCGTTTTAATCAGTTTGGTTTGATAACTTAAACATCGGGGGTTAACTAGCGTGTCCTGTATATCCTCGGCTCATTACATTAGATAATGGCCACGACCTAAGCGCGGGGTGTAGGCATAAACCTGACAGACGCTCATGCTAAAAACTTACCCACAAAGTTGGGATAACTCTTTCATGAGTTCTGAAGCGGTGTGTACATTAATCATGTCTCGGTTTTCGCATTGGGCCCTATATGTATGGACAAACATGTGAATCTGTTAACAAGATTACAAAGTAATTTTTCCAAGTTATAAAAGATTTTGTGCCAATGTGCACTTAAAATATTTTGAAAATGTTTTCAAAATGAGTTAGTTGGGTGTATTTACCAGCGAAAGCTGACGTATTTTCAAAAGACTAAGCTTGCAGGTACAATACGAAATAGGCTGGAAGCTGCTCGGTAGTGATAAGAGGATCTTGCAAACCCTAGATCTGCCCTAAAGTCTATTATACACATTTTTGTACATTTTATGATCCGCCTGTGGATCTTCTATTACGAGCCGTCTGTATATTATTTTGTACTTTGAACATTTTGTTTGTATTAGTAATTTTACTCCAAGACTTCCGTTATGTTGTGTTTAATTGACTATGATGATATCAACTTATGTCACGATATTCCCCACCTGGGCCCACCGGTGTTTGAATTGGCTGTGAAAGCCGGGGTGTGACATGTTTTTATCAGATCCAACGTGTGAGAGAATTAAACACTAGCCTTCTTGTGTTTAATCTCATACTTACATAAGCACATTCCTTAGACTTCCAAGTCTAGGCTTTGACCTAGGATTACTCATTTCATTATTAAGTTATTAGTATTGTTTGATTTGATTTTTAATAGGAAAATGCCGCCAAGAGTACAAGGAAGAGGTAAAGGACCAATGAGGGGAGGACCATCAGGACATATCCCTTCTCAACCCCATCACTCGAACCCCTATGAGGATTCGGGGGATTCATGACCCCTATCACGACATTCACCTACCAACACTCAAAGTTCGTACCACTCGTATCATTCGTATCAATCACAAACTCTCATCACTCTCATCATTCATATCATGATGAGTTTAACCCAAACCATTACTTTAACACACCCCCAGCCGACCAAAACCAGTTAGACTAACCTAACCCAATGGACGAGGCCTCCGACCGGAGATGCTGCCGTCAGGATCACACACCCATCCCATCAAGATATCTAGCGATTCGAACTCTTACGCCAGATCGCCATACCAAGGTCCTAATGAATGGGACCAATATTGGAACCAATTTACCTTTGCTAATATTCCTTCCCACCACTCCCCAGTACCTCCTGTACATGAAGATGTTCACATGGAATCGGTGGAACAACCTCAGCCGCCATCTGAGCCACCAAGGAGGAAAAGAGGAGCGCGTATGTCGGTACATGCAGGTCAACAGTCGGGTTCGCTGCCACCATTACCCAAAACTTACCCAACCATCCACGAGGACCCGCAAATGGGTGGACCCTCCAATGTTTCACCTATGGTGGAACCGACACCACCACCAGTGGTTCAACCACCACCATCGGGTTATAATAACCCTATCCCAACATATCCGGATACATCTAGATATGATCCTTTTAACCCATCTACGCCAGTAGATTACCAAGCATTGTCGCATGACCCTTGTATGCAAGCGGTCATGCATAACGCACTTTACCCGTCTCCTTTCCACCTTCTTATCCACCTACTAGATATCTAAGTTATGGGTACCAGTATCCTGTTATGCCACAACCACAACCTCCGCCGCCACTTGAGGTGATCAACGAGGCCTTGGAACGAATGAAAGAAATGCAACAATAAGCGGAGAAAACGGAGAAGAAGATGAATAAGTTCTTCAAGAAACTCTCCAAGTTGGTTAAGGGAAAGAAGGACGAGTGAAGTATCTTCTATTTATATATTTAGTCCCTGCGAGGACATTGTTATTTCTTTAGTCCCTGCGGGACACTTTTATTTCTTTTAAGTCCTTGCATGGACAGTTGTTTCATTTATTATTTCTAGTATTGTACTTTCTTATTGGCATTTAATGAATTATTTTGGAATTATATATATGTATTCATCCTCTTCAAGCGACGTCTCGATTTTACTCGAAATTTATGCTCTGCTATATAATTCCAAAAGGTCTTAATGGTTTTGATTTGCCAAGTGGCACGGACCACATATTTGGCTAGCTTATAAATGATAGTTAAGGATAAAAGGGCCTTCTATCACGATAGTTAAGGGGAGTTATCCTTTTATCCAGAGGTGGTGGACTAGGTTCAAGCCTCCAAGTCGTTAAGGTCAATGCGACCGGACTATTAATCAACCATTAAGGTCCTCTTATGTTAACATTCAGGATTGTTCATGCTCCTGGTAGTGTGACTTGAGGAACCACACTAGCCGTCTAGGTAAAAGGACTACGTCCTGACCTATTATATAGCCCATGTGATCATTATGATCCCGCTAATGTCATCAATGTAATGACGATTGACAGGCCAACGTGCCATAATTTACATCCATTAGTGATGTAGGCCAAAGTGCCATATTTTGTCCATTAGTGATAGGCCAAAGTGTCGTATTATGTCCATTAGTGACAGGCCAACGTGCTATATTTTAGGTCTATTAGTGACAGGCCAACGTGCCATATTTTATGTCATGTGACAGCAATTGCCATCTATAATCATTAGTGACAGGCCAACGTGCCATTCTTAGCATGATGAGCAGTGCCGTATATTATGTCCATTAGTGACATGCCTATGAGCCATATTTTAATGTCCTTCGTGACAAGCTTGTGAGCTATTTATAATTGTCTAGTGACAATGATAGTTGTGACATTACGATCCACTGTCTAATAATATGTAGACTACGTCCAGATTGTAATTTGCCTCTGATGGTCCTTTTGAGACCTAGCCAAATATAGATAACATTTATAGAATGTTAAGCCTAAGAGTTGTGATTATATTCACACTAGTTTGATTAGACGATGGATTTGTATATCCAAATTTACTGCCAATATGGGTATTGATGCCATTGCTAAGAGAAGTTTAATTTGGTGTTTAGAAACCAACGCTTCAAGAATGGCAAACTCGGACGAGGCGCAAAGTAGCCACCGAGAGATTAAATCTAACAACGCCGAAACATAGCCATTGATAATGAGAACTTCCAAGCTCGCATTGATGCAGCTGTGGGTGGAAAAGCCATGGAGAAATTTAAAGAATTGAGCGCTACTCGCTCCAAACCTTTGTCAATCCCACCATCCTCAGCTCGTAAGGAGAGCTCAGTTCACTCTTCAAATGCTAAGAGTGAACCAAAGAAACTAGAATTTACTGATAGGTCCCGTTCTTCTAAAGACGGATGTACCTATAAATACTTCGTCTCCTGTAAGCCCGAGATTTCAATGGGGAAAAAGGAGCAGTAGAAGCCTTGAAATGGCTTGATGAGATGGAAACGATAGTGGATATCAGCGGTTGTGCTGATAAGGATGTGGTAAAGTACTTATCACAGTCCTTCAAGGGCGATGCCCTGATTTAGTGGAAGGCTATGATCCAATCAGCGGGTAAGGTACACCTGTACAACTTAAGATGGTCTAAGTTTGTTGATTTAGTCAAGGAGACTTACTGCCCATCTCATGAGGTGGAGAAGACAGAGTCAGACTTTCTGACTCTTACCATGAAGAACCTAGACTGTCGGAAGTATGTTTCTGACTTCAATTCCTTGTCAATGTTAGTTTCCTATTTAATTACCCCAGAACCCATACGCATTGTGCGTTTCATTCATGGGTTAGCACCTGAGATAAAGGGCATGGTAAAGGCTGCTCAGCCTAGTACCTATAGGTATGCTGTTGACCTATCTCTCTCACTCACCTTAGACTTGATAAGGCAAAAATCAGTCAAGACCGAGATAAGAAACTCTCTTTTGCCAATGAAAAATTGGCGGGGTTTGATGTAGTCTTAGGCATGGATTGGTTATCCCATAACCGCCCGCATTGCCTGTGATAAGAAACTCACTGAAATTAAAACCCCATCTGCTGAAATAATCACCATCCTGAAGATTCACACTACAGATTGCCAGACAAGGTGTCGTTATTTAAGCATCCAAGTGTTTGGGGAAAGGTTGTGTCATTTACCTGGCACAAGTAACTATCGACAAGCCTAAACTAGATATTAAAGACCTTCCAGTCATTTCGGAGTATTCCGATGTTTTCCCCGAAGAATTTTCAGGCCTAGCTCTAGATAGGCAAGTGGAGTTTAGAATTGATATCCTGCCTGGATTAGCACCGGTAGCCAAAGCTCCATATCGGTTAGCACCAACAGAAATGAAGGAATTGAGAATTTAATTAGATGAGTTTTTAGAAAAAGGCTTTATTCAGCCTAGTTCCTCACCTTGGGGAGCTCCAATTCTTTTCATTAAGAAAAAGGACGACTCAATGCGGATGTGCATTGATTACCGTGAGCTAAATAAGTTAACGATCAAGAATCATTATCCTTTTCCCATGATTGATGACCTGTTCGATCAACTTCAAGGTGCTAGCTATTTCTCTAAGATTGATTTGAAATCGGGATATCATCAACTGAAGGTTAGGAAAGAGGATGTACCTAAGACTGCCTTTAGGACCCGATATGGTCATTATGAATTTTTACTGATGCATTTTGGGCTCATAAATGCACCTGCAGCATTCATGGATCTCATGAATAGAGTCTGCAAGTCATATCTATATAAGTTTGTTATAGTCTTCGTAGACAACATACTGATATATTCTCGTAATCAAGTTTATCACGAGAAACACCTTCGGTGTATCCTAGAATTGCTAAGGCAGGAGAAGTTTTATGCTAAATTTTCTAAGTGTGGATTTTGGCTTAGAGAAGTCCAATTCCTTGGACATGTTGTAAGTGAACGTGGTATCCAAGTGGATCCCGCCAAAATGGAAGCCATAATGAATTGAGAAGTACCCAAAACTCCATCGGTGATTCGTAGTTTCTTAGGATTGGCTGGTTATTATAGAATGTTCATTGAGAACTTTTCAAGAATAGCCACTCCTTTAACTACCTTGACCCATAAGAATGTCAAGTTTGACTGGGGTCCAAAACAACAAGAATCTTTTGAGATTCTAAAACACAAGTTGAGCAATGCTCCTGTGTTATCTCTACCAGAGGGTATAGAGGACTTTGTTGTTTATTGTGATGTTTCGCACACTGGCATGGGCTATGTGCGAATGCAAAAGGGCAAGGTAATTGCTTATGCATCACCACAATTAAAGGTGCATGAAAGGAATTACACCACTCATGATTTAAAATTGGGTGTCGTTTTATTTGCACTAAAGTTGTGGAGATATTACTTATATGGTACAAAGTGTATTATATACACTGACCATAAGAGTCTCCAACATTTGTTCATCAAAAGGATTATAACATGCGACAGCGCCGTTGGATGGAAACACCTAACGAATCCAACGATTATGATTGTGAAATTCGCTATCATCCCGGCAAGGCAAATGTCGTTGTTGACGCCTTGAGTCACAAGGAAAGGGTTAAGCCCATTAGGATTAATGCTAAGAGCATTGAGCTCAGAAATAGCTTGAATGAGAAGCTATTAGAGGCACAAAAGCAAGCCCTATTAGAGGCTAGTATTCCTAATGAGGGATTAGGCGGAACTATTGATCAACTAATGCCTGGAAAGGATGGAATCCTTAAGTTTAATGGAAGAATCTGGGTTCTAATCTTTGGAGGACTTAGAGATCTAATCCTCCAGGAAGCGCATAATACGAGGTACTCAGTTCACACAGGTGGTGACAAGATGTATTAGGATCTGAAAAAGAATTATTGTAAACAGGTTTCGTCAGGACTTCTACAACAACTTGAGATTCCCACTTGGAAATGGGAAATGGTAACTATGGATTTGATTACCAATTTACCTAAGACCAAACGTGGTAATGACACAATTTGGGTCATTGTGGATAGGCTAACTAAGTCAGCGCATTTCTTGGCAATTAAAGAGACGTATAACTCTAGCAAATTAGCTAAGTTGTATGTGGACAAGATCTTGTCCCTATATGGTGTGCCAATATCTATTGTATTTGATAGAGTACTAGATATACATCTCACTTTTGGAAGAGTTTCCAACAATCTTTAGGCACGAGATTAAACTTTAGTATGGCTTACCATTCGCAGACTGATGGTCAGAGTTAACGTACTATTCAAACCTTAGAAGATATGCTTAGAGCATGTGTAAGATTTAGGTGGAAGTTGGGATGACCACTTACCCTAATAGAATTCTCCTATAATAATAGTTATCATACGAGCTCAAGGCTGCTCCTTATAAGCCTTGTATGGGAGAAAATGTCGAACGCCTGTGTGCTGGGCAGAAGTTGGGGAAGCCCAACTATCAGGACCAGAGATTGTCCTAGAGACCACGGATAAGATTGTGCAAATCCGTGATCGTCTCAAAGCTGCCCGAGATAGGCAGAAGAGCTATGTTGACAAAAGGCGTAAACCTCTTAAGTTACAAGTAGGGGACAAAGTCATGCTAAAAGTATCACCTTGGAAAGGTGTAATGAGGTTTGGAAAGAAGGGCAAGCTAAGCCCAAGATATATAGGACCATTCGAGATAATCGAATGTGTCGGCGTTGTAGTTTATAAGCTTAAGCTGCCCGAGGAGCTTAGTGGAATTCATGATGTGTTCCACATCAGTAACCTTAAGTGTCACACCCCGACCCGCAGCGGAAAAGGTGATCGGGGCATGATTGGGTTATCATCAAAGCTCATGACATTTATTATAACGTTTCATATTTATTAATACAATTTAATGGGAAATATACAATCACAATTACATCATGTCCTAAACATCATTCTAGACTTCATTGTTTTCTTCTAATCCTATGTTTTCCTTGCTTCATCCTGTTCACCTGTATCATGTGTAAAAATGGTTTTTGAATCAACAAAAAGTTGGCGAGTGAATCCTATGAAAAGCATTTGAACAAGTTTATTGAATTGATTATAAAATAAAGTGCACAACCACATATGAGTAAATATAGATGTAAACATATTCATAAAACACTTAATATCAGATAATGCACACACATACAATAATAAATTGTTTTGAGGCACGCGTTGCTCAACCCGTCTCTCACGAGGAACTGATGGACCTAATGAATGAGTTTTGAGGCACGCGTTGTTCTACGAACTGATGGGCCTAATGAATGATTTGCATACAACTTGACAATATGAAAGACATAACTACAAATAATATTTACACTCTAAGTTTAGATCACAATATGGTATGGCACAAGTTTAAATAAACGAGTTAATTTTAGTGACACATGACACACCCCAAAACATGTAATTAAAAAGGGGAGTTGTAAGATTCACTCACATTGGGTGCGTTTTTAATTATATTTATATACTAATTGAATTAATCCGAAAATCATTTATTTCAAAAACGATTTTAATGTCTCGCTCGGTGCTCTCCACAGGTCTCGAACCCGGGACCTGTGGCTTAGGTTGACACACAGTCCACCGCTGGACTGTGTGTCTAACTTGGTAAATAATCTGATTTTTTATTATACTTATATACAAACTAGATAATTTCATTTCTGCCTTATATAAAAAGTTTGATAATTGCCAGAACCGGTGCGGTAGTCTGGACTCGAACTCGCGACGTATGTTTTAAACGCGCACACAGTCCACCACTGGACTGTGTGTCTATCTTGGTTATTATTCCGGTTTTTATTAAACTTAACATCTATTTGCAGTGAATCCGGTTCAGTTAAAAAAAGAACATTTTTATTAAGGCGAGTATGCGTGGGACAAGAATCAAACTCGGGACGTATGCGTGTTTATTTGCACACAGTCCACCGCTGGACTGTGTGTCTAACCCGAGATAAAACTTGATTTAAATTATATATATATATAACTGAAAACTTCATCTTCTTCGTTAATCTTAACCAGAATCGATGTCCGACTGGTTCGACGATTTAATCAAGTTCTTTAGTGTGTTGTGATTAATTAGATGTGAGATTAATAAAAAAGAATGAGAGATTATGTGTAAGATATACCGAACAGGGCTCCTCTGTTTCGCCGGCGAAACTTCGATGACAGCAGGCTATTCCGGCGACGTGTGTCTTGCGGCAGAGGGTCTTCAGGGAGCTTGAGATGAGTGTGAGTGGCTTCGGTATGAACTCTAGGTGTTCTGTTTTTAGAGTGATGCACAGAGGTGAAAGAGTTCGGTTTTCCGGCGAGTTGCAGAAGTTTTCCGGCGAGTGAAATTACGTCGAGAAAGGGTGTGATTGTGAGCGAAAAGGCTAACAGAAGTTAGAGGGTGTATTTATAGGGCAGAACATCGACGAATTTGGTCCGTTTTCCGACTTGATTCGTCGGTCAATAATTTTCCGGCGGTTATGACTTGTGTCGCGGGTTCAGACGTCGGTTATAACCGATGTAATAGTTAAGGCTTCGGTTAAATCAGAAGAAACCGTCCAATCTCGGCGAAATCGTCGGGATTTCCGACGACTGCGATTGGGCGCGTCAGTTTTGAATTCAAGTTTGATATTTGAATTAATTGTTTTGATATGTTACTAAAGAACACAAGTGGTGGAGTGGTTGGAAGGATGTGTGTTAAGGCTTTGAAGTTTATCCCCAGCTGACCCGGGTTCGAAACCCGGCAGCATTGTTTTATTTTTATACCACTATTTTTAATACTTTTTCAAATATAACTTTTATAATCCAATATACTTATTAATTATGTATCGTTTAAAATTAATTTGGGCATTAAATACGCAACGAAATTTTTAACTGATTGTTCGGTTAATAAACGGAGCGGGTTTGGTAAATCCGGTTTTTAACGGATGTTACAGTATCCCTTACTTTTCTGAAATTTCGCCCCGAAATTTAAGTAGTGACATATCTGTCTCAAAAGGATGGTGTTTTAATTGACCATTAAATACTTAGAAAAAGAGTAAGAGTTTAAATTTTTGGTTGAGGCGGTAACGTTCCTTGTAAGGGTTAAGTACCCTTCTACAGGAATCGCTTTTTGTTGCCTACGGTAAAAATATTGATAAGCGGAGTTGATTCACTAAGTATGATTTCATGTGCAAGAGTTTTGATATGTTTGGAAAGATAAGGTTACATCTTAAAACAAGTTTCTAATACTACAACCTACATGGAACTTCTCATAACCGCCTAACAATGCCTCTGATCCTTTGGCAAGAATACTTATATATAGGAAGTACCAGCGGCGTATCCACCATATTCTTGTCAAATTTTCATTGGTTTTATCAGTAAGTTATGATTGGTTCTATGATGTGACTCTAGAACATAAATAAACACAACAACCAATATCTGAGTCCAAATTCTGATAGCATACATGTTTGAATGGTGACAGTTCCTCTCTCGTTTGTTATGATGGAGAGGTTAGTTTATGTAGAAATAGAACACAATCCAATTTCTTTAAATGACGAGATGATATGAATGTTAAATCAGTGAATGTAACACAAATTTCAACCAAGACAATACTAAATCCTACATGGAACTTCTCATAACCGCCTGATAATGCCTCTGATCCTTTGGCAAGAATACTTATATATAGGAAGTACCAGCGGCGTATCCACCATATTCTCGTCAAATTTTCATTGGTTTTATCAGTAAATTATGATTAGTCCTATGTGACTCTAAAACATAAACAAACACAACAACCAAAGCTTGAGTCTAAATTCTGATAGTATACATGTTTGAATGATGACAGTACCTCTCTCGTTTGTTATGATGGAGAGGTTAGTCTATGTAGAAAATGGAACACAATCCAATTTCTTTAAATAATGAGATGATATGATTGCTAAATCAGTGAGTATAACACAAACTTCAACCAAAACAATACTAAATCCTACATGGAACTTCTCATAACCGCCTGATAATGCCTCTGATTCTTTGACAAGAATACTTATATATAGGAAGTACCAGCGGCGTATCCACCATATTCTTGTCAAATTTTCATTGACTTTATCCGCAAGTTATGATTAGTTCTATGTGACTCTAAAACAAACACAACAACCAACACTTGAGTCTCAATTCTGATAGTATACATGTGTGAATGGTGACAGTACCTCTCTCGTTTGCTATGATGGAGAGGTTAGTCCTTGTGGAAGTGAGACATAGCTCAACTTCTTTAAATGATGAAATTGAAATGCGCTGAAATGTATGATGAACAACTTCAACCAAAACATTACTAATCCTACATGGAACTTCTCATAACCGCCTGATAATGCCTCTGATCCTTGACAAGAATACTTATATATAGGAAGTACCAGCGGCGTATCCACCATATTCTTGTCAAATTTTCATTGACTTTATCCGCAAGTTATGATTAGTTCTATCTGACTCTAAAACAAACACAACAGCTAAAACTTGAGTCTCAATTCTGATAGCATACATGTTTGAATGATGACAGTACCTCTCTCGTTTGTTATGATGGAGAGGTTAGTCCTTGTGGAAGTGAGATATAGCTCAACTTCTTTAAATGATGAAATTGAAATACGTTGAAATGTATGATGAACAAACTACGACCAAGACATTACTAAATCCTACATGGAACTTCTCATAACCGCCAGATAATGCCTCTGATCCTTTGACAAGAATACTTATATATAGGAAGTACCAGCGGCGTATCCACCATATCCTTGTCAAACTTTCATTGGCTTTATCCTTAAGTTATGATTGGTTCTATGTGATTCTAAAACATAAACAAACACAATTAACCAAAGCTTGAGATAACATAAAGAAAAACATAAAATAAAAACTAAGCGGTTGGAGTTGAATCTTGATTTTTGGTGAAGGGGACTAGTTGGGTGGTTTCGTTTGGGCCGTCATTATCTTCAACAGGGTTGGCGTTGATGTTGAAAACTCTTCCTCTTGTTGGTGGCCTAGTGATTAGGTTTCCTTGATTTGCTTGGTTAACTGGGTTTGCTTGAGCTTGGGCGTTTATGATGTTAACCAATCGAGGGCACGTGTTTCTAAAGTGGGTAGGATCACCACAATTGAAGCAAGCTCGAACATATGGAAACATGGGGTATTGGGGTTGTTGATATGTTTGGATCATGTTTTGAGTAGGGGGTGAGATTTGGTTTTGAGGGGTGCGGCAAACCTTGCTCAAATGACCATAGCGTCCACAATTCGCACATAGTCGACAAGGTAAGGTAGATGGATGGTGATAAAAACAGGTGTTACATCGAGGGTGAGGTCCAAGGTATGGTTTCTTATTTGGGTAAGTTGAATTGGGTGCTATTTGAGTGATTGGGATAGCTTGGATGGGTATGGCTTGTGAAATTGGTTGATTACGTTGGGTAGTAGCGAAAAGTTGCCCGTCTCGTTTTCTCTTAGAAATGGGTTGAGAAGGGGATTCGGTTTGAGTGGAGTTTGAAGTTTCAGTTGATGCTTTATCCTTCTTCTTCTCCTCCTTGAAGTCTTTATTCCGGATGCGGTTCTCGGTGAGCTCTGTAGGTAACTCCATTGCTGCTTCCAAAGTTGCAGGTGTGGTACTTATTACAGAGTCCTGAATCTTTGACGGAAGACCTCGAATGTAGTGCTCGATTAAACGGTAGAGGGGAGTGAACAAGTTGGGAACCGTTTGATTTAACTCGAGGAATCTTTTGTTGTATGTGGTGTGGTCGCCTTCCTTTTGCTTCAACGAATAGAACTCATCTTCTAATTTATTGATTTCGCTCCTTGGGCAAAACCGTCTGGTCATGATTTCCTTCAATTCATCCCAAGTTAAAGTCATAGCATCTTCAACACCTCGTTTGGCCTTCTCTGTATTCCACCAGGTAAGTGCTATTCCATATAAACGAACAGCAGCATATCGCACTTTGCGATCATCGGGGCAATCGCAATTTAGAAAAGTGTTCTCCATTTCTTCAAACCAATGGAGGAGAGCGGTGACACCTTCAGTCCCTTCGTATTTTGGAGGGTCGCAGGATTTGAAATGTTTGTAGGTGCACTTAGTGGTGTTTGTGGGAGGTTGATAACATTTTGATCTTCTTGGTTGACAGGATTAGCGGTAAGGGCTTGTTGGACTTGAATTACAATGTTGGGTATTAAGGCAGCCATTTGTTGAGCGATTAGGGCAGCCATGCGCTCGCGGGCTTTTCCTGCTCTCATCTTCCTGCGGGCGAGGCTAGAAGACATCTACAAGGAATACATATCATGAGTATGAGTTGGATGTTTTTGGGATCATGGGTCGTATTTAGGAATGAACATTCATAAAATAAATATAGAAAATAAATCTACTACATCCATAGGATGTCTTGGGCTTTGCTCGTAATTGGGCCTTGCATGCCGCCATACTTCACCTTCGTAATCATGTGGGCCCCCATGAATACCGGGTTTTTCATATGGTTAGCATGTGTTAGCCTGGTTACGTACACTAAAACCAGGAGAAATCGAGAAATATGTATGTAACGTATGATATTCGGAATGTATCCAGGTATGGACACGGTGACACCTCAAAGTGGGGTTAGTTCGAACGACGTTTGGTGTGGCATGCTTTGGCCTAATAGGTCCTTCGTACTCTCATCGTTAGTCCCCAGGTAGGCAAACTGGTCCGTTATATTGGATTTATACGAATGCCAACCTAGACAGGACGTTCCGACTACCGGTACTTGTACCCTTCCAGTTACTACATGCCCGTCGCAGAACTTACTTTGATGAGATTTGAAAATTGCGACAAAATCTTTGAATAACGAAAGTATGAAGATGATTTGATTATATGAACATTGAAATATGTATGATGAATGTGTATGTAAGTATGTATGTTTGACTGTAAGTATAAACAAATATGAAACAAATAAATATCATAAGTTTGCATGTAACCACATAAACAATTTAAAATCTAGTCAACTATAGTATAGGCTCTAAGGGTCTAATAACCTATCCTATATCCCTATAGTCATGGCTCTGATACCAATCTGTCACACCCCGACCCGCAGCGGAAAAGGTGATCGGGGCATGATTGGGTTATCATCAAAGCTCATGACATTTATTATAACGTTTCATATTTATTAATACAATTTAATGGGAAATATACAATCATAATTACATCATGTTCTAAACATCATTCTAGACTTCATTGTTTTCTTCTAATCCTATGTTTTCCTTGCTTCATCCTGTTCACCTGTATCAAGTGTAAAAATGGTTTTTGGATCAACAAAAAGTTGGCGAGTGAATCCTATGAAAAGCATTTGAACAAGTTTATTGAATTGATTATAAAATAAAGTGCACAACCACATATGAGTAAATATAGATGTAAACATATTCATAAAACACTTAGTATCAGATAATGCACACACATACAATAATAAATTGTTTTGAGGCACGCGTTGCTCAACCCGTCTCTCACGAGGAACTGATGGGCCTAATGAATGAGTTTTGAGGCACGCGTTGTTCTACGAACTGATGGGCCTAATGAATGATTTGTATACAACTTGACAATATGAAAGACATAACTACAAATAATATTTACACTCTAAGTTTAGATCACAATATGGTATGGCACAAGTTTAAATAAACGAGTTAATTTTAGTGACACATGACACACCCCAAAACGTGTAATTAAAAAGGGGAGTTGTAAGATTCACTCACATTGGGTGCGTTTTTAATTATATTTATATACTAATTGAATTAATCCGAAAATCATTTATTTCAAAAACGATTTTAATGTCTCGCTCGGTGCTCTCCGCAGGTCTCGAACCCGGGACCTGTGGCTTAGGTTGACACACAGTCCAACGCTGGACTGTGTGTCTAACTTGGTAAATAATCTGTTTTTATTATACTTATATACAAACTAGATAATTTTATTTCTGCCTTATATAAAAAGTTTGATAATTGCCAGAACCGGTGCGGTAGTCTGGACTCGAACTCGCGACGTATGTTTTAAACGCGCACACAGTCCACCACTGGACTGTGTGTCTATCTTGGTTATTATTCCGGTTTTTATTAAACTTAACATCTATTTGCAGTGAATCCGGTTCAGTTAAAAAAAGAACATTTTTATTAAGGCGAGTATGCGTGGGACAAGAATCAAACTCGGGACGTATGTGTGTTTATTTGCACACAGTCCACCGCTGGACTGTGTGTCTAACCCGAGATAAAACTTGATTTAAATTATATATATATATAACTGAAAACTTCATCTTCTTCGTTAATCTTAACCAGAATCGATGTCCGACTGGTTCGACGATTTAATCAAGTTCTTTAGTGTGTTGTGATTAATTAGATGTGAGATTAATAAAAAAGAATGAGAGATTATGTGTAAGATATACCGAACAGGGCTCCTCTGTTTCGCCGGCGAAACTTCGATGACAGCAGGTTATTCCGGCGACGTGTGTCTTGCGGCAGAGGGTCTTCAGGGAGCTTGAGATGAGTGTGAGTGGCTTCGGTATGAACTCTAGGTGTTCTGTTTTTAGAGTGATGCACAGAGGTGAAAGGGTTCGGTTTTCCGGCGAGTTGCAGAAGTTTTCCGGCGAGTGAAATTACGTCGAGAAAGGGTGTGATTGTGAGCGAAAAGGCTAACAGAAGTTAGAGGGTGTATTTATAGGGCAGAACATCGACGAATTTGGTCCGTTTTCCGACTTGATTCGTCGGTCAATAATTTTCCGGCGGTTATGACTTGTGTCGCGGGTTCAGACGTCGGTTATAACCGATGTAATAGTTAAGGCTTCGGTTAAATCAGAAGAAACCGTCCAATCTCGGCGAAATCGTCGGGATTTCCGACGACTGCGATTGGGCGCGTCAGTTTTGAATTCAAGTTTGATATTTGAATTAATTGTTTTGATATGTTACTAAAGAACACAAGTGGCGGAGTGGTTGGAAGGATGTGTGTTAAGGCTTTGAAGTTTATCCCCAGCTGACCCGGGTTCGAAACCCGGCAGCATTGTTTTATTTTTATACCACTATTTTTAATACTTTTTCAAATATAACTTTTATAATCCAATATACTTATTAATTATGTATCGTTTAAAATTAATTTGGGCATTAAATACGCAACGAAATTTTTAACTGATTGTTCGGTTAATAAACGGAGCGGGTTTGGTAAATCCGGTTTTTAACGGATGTTACATTAAGAATGTTCAGCCGATGAGTCGCTAACAATGTCACATCATGATGTGCAAATCGATGAAAACCTGAGGTTCGTGGAGAAACCAATTTCAATCGAGGATTGAAGAAGCTCCGAAGGAAATTGATACTATAGTAAAGGTTAAGTGGGATGCCCTTAGAGGTCCTGAATATACATGGGAGGTTGAGTCCACTATACGACAAAATACCCCATCATTTTGAATAAAAATCTCGAGGACAAGATTTCTTTTAAGGCGGTGAGGATGTAACACCTCATAAAAATCGTGTCCAATAGTATAGTGACACGTGTCGTATTTTTTTTAGTCTATTAAAGACGGGACTAAAGGTGTCAACATGCTCAAACTGAGCCTCTAAGTAACCTTCTGATGTCAACATGCATAAACATTAGCCTCTGAGTGACTGTTGTGTCAACATGCTTAAACATTCGCCTCTGAGTGACCGTTGTGTCAACATGCTTAAACTTGGCCTCTGAGTGACCATTGTGTCAACATGCCCAGCCTCTGAGTGACATCGGAGTCAACATGCTTATAATGAGCCTCTGAGTGATCTTTTACGAAGTCATAACTCTCCTATACCCCATTTGTTGGACGAGAGGGATCAAATCCGTTAAAACTTAAAAGTTGGATAATGGAGGGATTGAAAGTGTCAACATGTTAAATATATACCTTTGAGTGACCGTTTAACGAACCGAGAGCTCGACAATGTCCGGACATACTCCCGGGTACGCCAAATATTGGTTACAGAGGGCTAAATATGCTCTAAAGGTGTTTCAGGAGGTTTATAAGTTGAGGGGCTCAATGTGACAAACTTTGAAACTAGCCATGGGGCGCTCACGACGCGCGAGAGGCAGGGGCCTGGCCTCTCGCGGGGTTCGAGAGGCCTGTGTCTGCAAAAAAAATTGCTTGGCCTCCACACATATTGCCAAAAACCATTTGATTTGAAACTAGGGACTTCCAAACAGCTATGCCACGTTTTAGGACACTTGTAAGCTCCCTCTAACACCCCTAACACCTGGCATCACCTCCTTCAAGCTCTCCAAATTTAAATAGGTGCAATGCTTCACCATTTGAACTTGCACCATTCTCATTTATCACTCTATCTCCCTCCTCTAGAAGTTCCTAACTGAAAGAAGCCTCCAACTTAGTTCTATTGCATCATAGGAAGCACTTGTAAGTGTTCTTTTCTCTTGCATATTCGTTTGTAGGCTTTTGTAGCCAAAAGTCAAGCGTTTTACGAAAAACGCCTTAACTTTTGGTTAAGACCATTATGGTCCAGCCATTGTTCATAACGAACATGTCTAATTGATCGTCATAAGGTAGGTGTTAGTCCCTATTAATGGCACCTCCTAAAGATCACGTTTGCTAGACTAATTGACGGGTCAAAGTTTAAATATTAAAAAGTCAAACAGGCCAATCTGAACTTATATATGTTATGAAACATGTTTTGACACTTAAACAAGTTGGTAATAATTATTAGAACATGTAATGTTTGGCTCGTCAATTTCAGTTCTAAGGTCGGTTCGCAACATAAAATCGCGAAGTTTGACTTCTGCTTTGACTTTCAATTCTGACCCGATTTAGATTATTTAGCCATTGATCTAAAGTTGCATTATGATCATAATATAATGTAGCATAACCCTCTGAGGTTATATTACAAGATCATAATCAGAATCTTAGTTTATGCACAAGTTCCATAATTATGCCATTTTGACAAAAATGCCCTTTTTGCATAAAACAAGGTTTAATCGATAACGAACTTGAAAATGAGTTTCCTAATGATGTAGTATTATAAGTAGGATTAATTGGGATGTCAAAACTGATTATAAACTGAGTTTATGAACAAGTCCTTGTATTATGTCAATAAATGATGATAAAGCCCTTGTGGCTCATAAAACGGTTTTAATCATACCTTTTCAAATTAAATCTTTTACCTACTGATATTTATATTAAATAACATATCTAAGACATGTTAACCTTTCCTTAACATCAGTTTTCATTAAACATCGCACAAATCGTTATTTTACGACATAAGAGCCATTTCGGCGCATAGTATGGTCTTAAAACATATTTACGAACCAAGACTTGTTACCTACTGATTTTAAAACTTTTTTTAATATTTTTATAGTAGGTATATGATATGAACTCAGAATCCCAAATAATTTATAAAACCATGTGTAAAATGACCAAAACGCCCATTCGGTACATAGTTTGGTCATAATAGATAAATTACACATATAATCAATATCCTACTGATTATATCATAAATAAATTATTTTTACAGAATACTTATGGTCATAACATTAAAATATATTCAAATTCCTTTTATACGATATATAGTTACCGAAACGTCCTTATGAGGCATAGTTTTGTTTTAAAAACCTTAACGGTCATATAAGTTGATATCCTACTGATATTACAACTTATTTAAAGTATAATGGCATATAGAACTTTTCCATGACTTATTCGGTTACCCGATATCGCTGATATGCGTACGGTTAAGTATATGTAACTAGTTTACGGAAATTAACCGAAACGGGTTTAACCTTGTCATTTAAGTTTCAAAATCCAGAATGTTTATGGATTACCCATATTATACAAGTCAAAGTACTTGTTGGGTTTAAACTACATTCTATCCGACATCGCTTAATCTAGCGTATTATACATTTTGATCATGTACGCTAGTCGGCCTAAGTCTATACTTAATTACGACCATTAGTATTTAATTGGTTAGCTTATGCCATAATCCAGACTAGAGCCTTCCGGTAAATGCTATCTGCACTTAGTTTGTTTTGGATACGGCTAGATATTAAATATTGCATATTATAATCAAAACTAACTCAGGTAAATACTCTCTACTTATTTCCCATATACGGGCTTGGGTTACGGTAAACTATTACCGCTTGGTCGGAAATGGGATCAATCGAATGTCGGATTGTGGCTAGTAAATCCGCACATTTCGTTTTAATCAGTTTTGTTTGATAACTTAAACATCGGGGGTTAACTACCATCTCTAGGATATCCTCACTCATTACATTAGATAATGACAACGACCTAAGCGCGGGGTGTAGGCATACACCTGATAGACGCTCATGCTAAAAACTTACCCATAAAGTTGGGGATAACTCATTCGTGAGTTCTTAAGCAGTGTGTGCGTTAATCATGTCTCGGTTTTCACATTGGGCCCTGTATATATGGACAAACATGTGAATCTGTTAACAAGGTTACAAAGTAACTTTCCTAAGTTATAAAAGATTTTGTGCCAATGTGCACTTAAGATATTTTTAAAATGTTTTCAAAATGAGTCTGTTTGGTGTATTTACCAGGGAAAGGTGAACGTATTTTGAAAAGATTAAGCTTATAGGTACAATACGAAATAGGCTGGAAGCTGCTCGGTAGTGATAAGAGGATCTTGCACATCCTAGATCTGCCCTAAAGTCTGTTATACACATTTTTGTGCATTTTATGATCCGCCTGTGGATCTTCTATTACGAGTCGTCTGTATATTATTTGTACTTTGAACATTTGGTTTGTAGTAGTAATTTTACTCCAAGACTTCCGTTGTGCTGTGTTTAATTGACTATGATGATATCAACTTACGTCACGATATTCCCCACCCAGGACCACCGGTGTTTGAATTGGCTGTGAAAGCCGGGGTGTGACAGGGGGATTCTTCTTTGAATGGAAATTTCGCTTCATTCAATACATGAAAATGAAGGATCCCAAGGCTTGGAGATCAATTTGCAGACGTCCAACTGTTATCACCTATAGTGGTAGATGAAGAAAAGGGAACAACTGTTGTCAAGCCTGTATCAGCTTATGATGATGAAGACTATGAAAAGACAGAGATTGATGATAAGCTTTAGCTATGTTGCATTCTGCGTTAGTGCCAGAGATCAATATGGGGTTCATGAATCAAAGTATGCCAAAGAACTATGGGAGGCTTTTTTGGCAATGTATGAAGGAAATGAAGAAATGAAGGAGAGCAAGAGGGAAATGTTGACTCAGAAGTTCAACATGTTCAACCATTTTCCTAGTGAAACTCTTGAGAATCAGATCCAAAGGTTTATTGCACTAATCAGTGAGATGAGAACACATGATATGATGCTTGAGAACTCTACGATTAACAATAAACTACTACATGGCCTTCCAAAGAACTGGATACAAATGTCACACTCATCAAGAGAACCAAAGATCTAACACACATGATTCTTGCAGAATTGATCTCTTTGCTCAAGTCCTATGAAATGGATGACAAGCAGAGACTTTATAATCATACATCGAGTTACAACAATGTTGTTGTTGCATCTAACACGGCTCTGGTTTCACAACATGGAGCTGGGTATTTCAGATGTTTCCCTCTGGTACTCCCACGTACTCAAGTGCTCATACTCATCTGGTTACTCGTCTACTGTACCCTTTCAATCATTGAATTCTGTTAACACTGCTCCAGCTCCTGCTACATCTAGACCTACTTTAAGCAACTCAACTCCTTTTGTAGTTTCGAAAGAAGTTGAGCAGAATATGGCTTTCATGGCGGGAGTTATGAACTGCTATAATGCCTTTGCTGCTGGGAAGCTCACTAAAAACAACATAGGGTCAGACGAGCTAAATGAAGTCCATCCTGATGACATTGAAGAAATGGATATCGCCTTGCAAATGGCTATGGCAGTATTTCGGGCAAAAAATCATCAAAAGAACAGGCAGAAACAATTGGGAAGCAGCTAACAAGGATCTTGGATGGAATAAATCAAAGCTGAGATGTTATAACTGTCATGAGCCAGGACATTTTGCTTATGAATGTAAACAACCATAGAGGGAGAGATCAGATGTAAATGTTACTGTCACTGTCACTTCAGCCTCAACACCCGCTACTGCTACTATTGCAAATGCAACGGTGCAAATCCAAGAAATAACTCTGGATCATCGTCAATCCTAGCAACACCATGGTAGCTCAAGAAGGAGGGGGATTTGATTGATATGTATAGATGTCTGATCTGAAAATCACTGAAGACAATGTGTATCAAGCTTTCATGGCACCGATGCATGATGTCACGCCTACTTTCACTGAGGTATGTGTAGATAATGTTTGTTGTACTAGTGCCTATAGAGAGAAAGTTAGTGGGTATAAAGAACATGCTAACTCATTGATAATGCAACTGCAATTATCCAAATCTGATTTATATCAGATTAAAAAGAAAATTAATGGATACAAGGAGATGGTGGAGGCATAAAAACGTGATATCCGACAGTTGCATAAGGATTTGAGTCAAGAAAAATGTAGGCATCTCCACTTTAAAAAACTTTCTGAAAAATTGACTGTTGAACTTGAGTCTCTAAAACTGACATTTGAAAACACAGAATTTAATTTCAAATAATTTGATGTTTCAAGCGAAAAGGTAGAGAAAATGATAAATAAACAGTTAAAATACAGTCAAAAGGAGATGAGGAATAAAGGTTTGGGATTTGTATGCATTCCTCCACCTTACAATCATTCATATACCTCTATTCCAATGACTGAAGAGAAGATTGCCAACATGCCGGACATGGTCTATGGACAGGCTAGTGATGTCAAGGTTGAATCTGCAAAGACAAAGAAAATCAAAATAACACGGCCAGATAAAACTTAAATCAAGTTAGACAGATAGGATGTTAATAAAGTTTTTGTAAAACCTATTGATGTCTCAAAACATACTGAGACTCTAAGTTTTAAACAACAATGAATCTAGTAGACTTACAATTGTTATCAGAAAGTTTCAAAAATAGTTTTTGGTAAGCTCTTTGGTATAACACAGGAAATGAAATGAATTTTCACTAGGTGGATTAAGGATGACTCTTGTAAGACCAGTATTGAAATGGTCTGACTCTAAGGCGATATGTTGGTAGGCTTTATCCTGATGGCTGAAAACTTTGGCCGGTACTGTACAGAACCTAGAAACTAATATGACCTCATCATAAAACGTCACTTGGAACTAGTTCATTTCTATTTGAATGCTTGTGTGATGTCCCGATACACATAATTTTGGTCTAGTTCTGAAATCTTTTTTGACAAACTCGTGTATCTCCTCTGTTTTGTGTGACCAAAGACCTGGAGGTGCTAGGCAACGTCAGCTTCTGCTGCATCAAGATACATGCTGACCTAGTTGTACGTTGTCGTACTATAGATCAAAATACACCCGAAAGAGACACTCTAGTGCCCAAAAGAAACCCCAAACCTATATCAAATTGGAAAATCCATTTGATTTGTACATTATATCCATATCTATGCATATGATCTATTTTGTTCTCCTCTCAACCAAGTCCTAGTCAAGGTTTCAGAATCACTGATCCTAGTTTCAGGAGTTTGATTGTAATTTCTTTGGGTGTTCATATCTTAAATACCAAAACTGATAAATCAGTTACAGACTGTCATATGGAAAAGGCCTAAGGAAATAAGTTTAAGTGGACAAACATACTAGCAATCGCTCGGATCACCTAAAGTAGATTAGTGTTGATAAATGTAGTCTGGCCCGAAACACTGTTTTGATCCCGTAGAAAAAGGATTGCAAATAGTTCGGTGAGTATATATTTATTTTTATTATATTATTTTATTAGTATATTTTACGTAAAATGTGGCCTCGTTCAAGAATTGAAATGAATGGTTTTTCTTTATTAAATTGTTTCTTTTAAAGGTGTTGTTGGTCTCAGGATTTGAGTCGGGTCCACCGCGCACTTGGTGGGACCCACAAAATCTCAACAGGGTTTTGATCATTGTTAGGCCCATCGCACACTTGGTGGGCCCAAGGTTTTAATGACAAAAGGATTTTGATGGCAGTAGTCACACACATATCCATTCAGTTTTCAAATCCACTCAAACATCTCTCATCTCTTTCAAAACTTCTTCACCATCAAGATTGTTCTTTAATCCTCAAATATATCAAAGATGTCAAGTTCAAAATCTAAGAGTAAAGGTTGTCTTTATTACTCAGTATTGTTATGATTGATTCATTTATCTTTCGATTAGAGTTCATTGAACATCAAGAGAAATCTGATGGTCTTTTATAGAAGGAGGTTTGATATGATAGAACAGGGTGTTGGAATCGAGTTGCAGGTTGACTGAAAATTGAATCGGAGTTAGAAATTTTGGCCGGAGTGTTTGGATCGAGATTTTGACAGGAGAAGATGAAGTGTGTGACGGCACGTGGGGGGCACGCATGAAAAAAATGGGATCGCACACTAAACAACTTGACCATATTGCCCTCGCACACTCTGTAAGTGTCTGATTTACCCTTAGAGAGTGTGCTAGGTGTTTTGACTGGCATAATTTGTCCAAGCTGCCTTTCGCACTCTGGATAAATTACCAAGTTTACCCTCCGCACACTGGTCTATTACCAGTGTGCCACCACAGGGGTGTACGGTTGACTTGTTAATCAAAAGTGTGTGCGACCTGCTTCCTTTTTACCAAAGTGCCTCTCGCACACTATGTTAAATGACAAGGTTGCCCTCGTACATTGGTGGTCGGTCCGCACACTCATGTGTGGACCGCACACTTCATGTATTTTGGGCCTATTTGTTTATTTGTGAGCCGTTTCATCGAATCTTTGGGCCACGACTATTTTAAAACTAAAATTTGAAACTGTTTTTTTATATAACTGATTTATTCAGTTAATTCGTTTTAAACCAAATAAATGTTTGAATATTATGACCTGTGAGTAAAAGTTTGACCAAGTTTGCGGTCAAACTCAGAAATTTCTTTACTCGACACTTATGATAATTGTCTAACTTAGCTTGTCTAGTGCAGATATGGGAAAGAAAGTAGTTGATAAATCTGTTCACGTTCCTAGATTTGAAGAGAGCATGAATATCTCCTGCTTTCTAGGAGAACCACCAAAAGGTCATGAAGAGTTTAAGTCAATGATAGTGGGACTAACTACTTGCCGGTTAGGACACCATTACAATAAAATCCAATTATTCGTGAGGATTGGATCAAGGATTTGTGGAATAATGCAATGGCATAGAAGACTGACAAAGTGATTCGTTCAACTGTTCAGCAAAAGGAAATTCTCATTACAGAGCAGACGATCAGGGAAGTGTTGCTATTTGGAGATGCTGCTGATGACCCCATAGAGTTTGATAAAGAAAAGATTGTACCAATTTTAACGAGAATGAGCTATGAAGGCACCTACCCTCCCACTACTAAGAAATTGCTTCATCCATATTGGAGGTTTTTGGCTTATGTGTATTTAGTCTATATCAGTGGAAATAAAAGCGGAATTGATACTTTACCATCAGACAAACTTGAGAATGGTAGCTCTTGTTGAAGGATGGAAATTCAATTATTCCAGATGTGTGTTCGAGGATATGCTTGCAAATGTCAAAACAATAAACAAGAAATGCTGGTTAAACTTCCCAAGGTTCATTCAAATGATTTTGGAAGCCAAGTACCCGTCTTTGCCACAAACAATTAGTATTTATGACCCCAAGATGATGAATTACATGGTTTTCAGTTTTATTGAAACAAGTGAGAACAGATGCTCAGGTGCAGCTGCAGTATCAGAACAAGAGACGTTAGAGAAATTTGGTGCTTTCCTGAAATTGAAAAACCAACTGCTACACCAGTAAATGCAAGTGTGGCCGATGAACATGATGTAGAGATTATAGATGCGCCACTGGGAGTTGATGAGCCTATTGAGAATATCGATTTAACTGAAGTAGAGAGTGAAGAGGATGCATAAAATGTGTTTGAAGAGAACATTACGGTTGATGCGGAGATTGAGGAGAATATGGATAATGATGGAACAGAGATTGAGACATGAGGCCTCACAGCAGAGAAAGTCATTGAAGATCAGATGTTGAGTGTGGTTCATCCCCATACTGCAACCTCTGAACAAGTATCTGCTGAACATGAAGTGGTACGTGAAGACCCTACGGCTGATCTTCAACCTAGGAAAAGGAGTCGCAGGGATCCTAGGTTCAATCATGAAAGGACTGATGTTTCAAGTCCGAACCCTGAGGTGAATGTACCAGTAGTCAATCTCACAGCCTGTTAGTGCTACTGGACCACTCGTAAGTGATGCTTTTATTAAACTTCTGACCAATCCGAAGGTTGCTATGTGCATGCCTACTACAAAAGCTAGAGAAGGATCAAGTAGTGGTCCTTCTGAAGCTGAAGTGCGTGAGGTAGCATCGTTATTACAACAAGCGGTGAGAGATAGTGTTGCAACTGAAAAAACCTGATCAAGAAAAGGTTCATGATTTTGCTCATAGTCAACACAGTGAAGATTTATTTGGTGAGGTAGATGTTGGGGTGTTGATGAAACGGATCACTACTCTCGAAGAAGACAAGATTTTCAAGGATGTACAGATAGCAAGATTGTTACAGGAAACTACCCACAAGAATCAACAGATTCAAGAACTGGAAACAAATCTAGGATCTCTTTCTACTGTTGTGATGGATCTAAAGTAGAAGTTAGAAGGAAAATTTGGGAAGGAGTTTGCTGAGCCACTTAAAGAATATACTGCAGCTGAGAAAGAACAAATGGATAAAGAACGCGAGGAAGCACTTAACAAGTATATTCAAGATCCTCTCGTACTACAAGTCAGAAAAGGAAACCGGAAGAGGTAGTTATGACGAATGTGGGTAGTGAGAAGAATTATGGGTTTCAAGATATGCCTGATCGTTTTGTGATGACTACTTGGAGAGATAGATTCAATAGATATGGGAATCGGTCTAGGATCAAAAGTTGGGCGTATAATAATGAAAAGGTGATGTTTCTAGTTACAAGAAAGAATGGGAAAGTGGAATATTATAACTCCTCAAGCTCATTTGAATCCTGGAGTGCTGTTGATCTTCGTGAATTAAGTCAGGTTCCATATCATGATCAGTGGAGGAATCCAAATTGCAAGATAGGGTGGAATTTCTATAACAAGTTGCAACAACAAGTGTTGGTAAATTTCAAAGATATGAATTTGCAACAATTGTTTTTTGAAAGTACATAAAGAAGTGATTGATCCCTCCACCAATCAAACTCTGAAGACAGTGATGTGGCCCCTGACTGAACAAGCTAAGACTATTCCATTACTCAAGGATTTTCCAAATGATAATCTTAATGGATTTAAATTTTGGATGTATGATCTTGTTACTTGTCAAGCTGTCATTGTTTATGAACATGAAGAGTATATGATCAATGATGTTCGTGATCTGATGAGGTTTGGAGAAAAAGACATTCATTTGCTTGGAAAGTCTAAGATTCAGAGTGATCCTCAGTATGAGGTATGTGCAAAGGCTTATACAGGTGGGGTTGCTCAAATTATTAACTTGAAACTATGGTCGGGAGTTAGAGGTAGAGTTGAAACTCAATTGTTCTGGCCGTATGTTGGAAAGAAGATTTCTGAAGCTGACCTGAAGAAGAAACAAAAACGCAAATGAAGCTTGAATTGTCAAGACAACATAGACCTAGGGGGATATTGTAAGGGGGATATTGTAAGGGCATGGTCTGATAGGTTTATGTTTGTCTTATATTTATTTGTTATGGGCTAGTTAGGGGTTGGTTAGTCGTGTATTTTGGGTGTTCGGTTTGGGCATGGCCCGGTTTTGTATATATAAATAGGGTGCACCTTAGTATTGTTAGGGTTGTTGGTTGTTTGCGACTTGAATGACATTGTACCAGACAAACCATTGAGTTTGTGGGCAATCTTAATAACAAATGACTTCTTGTTCTACATTTTTAATTATTTTCCGCATCTTTGATTGTGTTTGTGATATCTAATTGATAGTTCCTGGACTTACAATTACACGGTCTATTAGGTTTCCATTGTATTTTAAATTTCCTTTCATCAAATCAAAATGCCATATAACTATGGTCTATTAGGTATTGTTACAAAATGGATGGATGTTAGGGTTGAAAAGTCCAGAACCATAACACATAATTTAAACATGTTACTACAAAATTTATTAAATAACGATATTATCAAACTGAAGATGGATATTTGGGTTTGGGTATTAATAATAATTGGGTTCGGGTCCTCGAGTTCCTTTTTACTCGGTTCAAGTAGCATAGGGGTGCACTCACATGTAAAGAAAAGGAGAGACCGCCCCATGAAAAAAAGTAGTGTTATTTCACGGCAAAAGTCTTGATCGTCTCTACAATAATTAAAATCATGGGTCTGCCATTGGTACCGCATAGTAGCATAGTATCAACACCGAAGTTCAATTTATTTATTATTAAACACTTAATAACGTTTGAAAACATGTCTTTCTATTTTATTCAACGACATAATTCGATTAATATAAATTAATTTTTCCTGTCCGGAAAGCTGTCCAATTTTGACATTATTATTTGACGTTTATCTACTTTTGAATCCACGACAAATCCAAAACACTTCTATACTTATAGAATGCTCCAAAACAAGGTATACACTTGTGATTAACTTATCTAATACATCACATTATTTAAGTTATTTTAATTATACACTTATAAGTATCTAAAATTAAATTTTGCTGTCTGGAAAGCAATCCAGGTGAGAACCTAGTACAATACAAAAGAAAGAGTAAAAATGATAAACATTGGATTGTCATTAAATGATAAAAAATAGTATGCTTATACAACAGTTTTAATATGTATAAAACATATTTTTTATAGAACACAAGGATAAATCTAAGATAAAAAAAAATATTGCACTTTTTATGTAAATCAATATTAATACGTTTTATTGCAAAAATGACTTCTTATACAAAAACAAATTATATTTAGAAATAAACATCTATTTAAATTCGATAATATATATAGGGGTCGGTTCAAATGAGAATCACCACGAGTTGTAAAAGCCATGCGAACTTTTTCTTCCCGCGTGAGTTGGGCCAAAATTTTTTTGCATAAATGTAGATGAAAATATTATAAACACATCTGTAAAAAAAAAAGTAAAAAAAAATTGTCGAGTCGGTAGTTTTGACTTATGCAAGTTTTTTTACACGCTGGTGTAAATTTTGTACGAAGATAAATATTTTTTACGCCTCATGTAAATGTGGGTATGCGACATTTTAAAAAAAATGTTGAAACAAATTATTTTTTATGACTTTTGAGGAAAAAAACTTCGGAAAAACCTTTTGAAAGTCCTAGTTTTCGCGGTTCTCACAACTTATAGTGATTATCATTTTAACTCATCCCTAATATATATATATGGTGTATATATATATATATAAAGGAAAGAGTTATCTTGAGAACACTAGATATTATCAAAACTCGTACGAAGTTAATCAAAATCGACTTTTTATACTGCTATTATTATTATATTAAATTACAATAAAAAAAGAATTTTTTTCTAATTAATTCATCTCTTTTCTCTAAATTACTCGTAACTATTTCTTTACACATTTGTAAATCATAAAAACTTACACGTATATAAAAAGTTAATTTAGAATACATGTAAAGTTGAACAAATCGAACAATAAATACTCAAAAAGGATGGGAAAAAACAAAATAATGAGATATGCAATTGTAAAACAAAATCTCGTAAACAAAAAATTAGCAAATGCGTATAGCAAACGTGTATGTGTGTTGTTAAGACTCACTGGTAATTGTAGTTTGTTGTTGTACTCACTTGATATTATGCTTACAATTAATTAGATATGCTCTATGGTTTTTTAAATTCATAGTAAGAAGAATGAACGAATAGCATTACATCTTTTAACTTAAACTTGCAAATTCACTTGTGATGAAACCATCCCATGTATGGAACAAAAGAACACATCAGCAACAAAACTCAGATGTTCCAGTTTGAGGTTATTAATGATAAAAAAAAAGAAAAAAATCACAATTTTGTTTCAAATTGATACGTGAAGGGACTTTTACATCTAAAAATTATTGAGTGATTTTTGTGAGAAAAAAACAAAAAGTAACTATAAACAACCACGATTTTAAGTCCTTTATCCTCGATTTCATGTTTCTCTTTTAAATTCCCAACATGCCATAATATGTTTTGGGCTCATTGTACTTTGAATACTGTCCGTAATAATAAATCATTAGCCCAGCAATTTTACTTGCGCAAATTAATCAACTTGAGTTCAAATCTCGGCTAACCAATTTAACTATGAATACCTATTTTAGGCTTATATAATTAGACAAAAGATCAAATATAAATACCCTTATCATATAAAACATACGAATAGGATGAAAAGATTAAAAAAATGGTGACGTTTTCGTAATTATTTACTCGTAGAGTAATTATTAAAATTACCCTACAAATGATCTTGTAGGGTAATTTTGATCTCGAGAGTATTAAAATTACCCTACAAATTATTCTACAAGATCATTTGTAGAATAATTATGATAATTACCATACGAGCAAATAATTACGAAAATGCCACTCTTTTTTTATTTTTTCATGTCTTTCGTACATTTTGTACGATAAGGTTGTTTTAACGTGAACTTTAACTTTATATAATTATTGTGTGGCTTTTGTTCGATTTAGTTTGATTCTCACCTTAAACCTGCAAAAAAATAAAACAAATATAATAATATGTTTTATCATGTAATTATCTTTAAGATGCCATAAGACAAACGAGCACCGCCCTCCGCCAGCATTTGGCGTCGTCCTCCGTCACTAAAATTGTGATAATATTATTTTACCCATCTTTCTTCTCTTCAACTAGTTTAAGGATTATAAATGAAGTGTCTTAACTTTTAAGAAACAACTAAGTTAAATACGCCGTTACTAGAAACTGTAATCGGATAGACTCAAGTTACCTCGGACCCTACGGTTCTGCCTCTAGAAGCAATGTATGAGGTAGTCTTATAGTGTGATCGAACAATATGATATTGAATTCTTCTATTTTTAAAACAAATATGAATGTTTAAGTAGAACAAAAGAGAGTCGACAATATTAAGCATATACACGAAATAACGCATCTTGTAGTCGTGTGTATTACATTGTTTTCTGTAAAATTTGTATGTGAAAGGTTGTCACGTGACTACTACATCGAGTTATTATTACTACAAGAATTTTACACACACGTAATTCTTTTATATTCTTATAAAAATATATTACTATATTCGTGAACCACGTTTTTTTTATTGGTCAACGTCAATTGATGTGTTAGGTGGGCTTCGATGCTTTAAAGCATGATATTATCATGTGGACGTCAATACAATATTATAAATAATATATTTTTCTCGAAAGAATAACAAGACGTCCACCTAACACCCGTTATCCACTTATGCCATTCGATTGAGATCTCGCTAAAGAGGGTATGAAAGAGAGCTTTAGGCCACCGCCTTTGTACCACTCAAATGGGTTTTAAAAAGGGGCGTTATATGATATATAGCCAACACGTTAAAATAGAGTGTGGTTTTAAAAGAGATGGTATTGTTGAGGCGTGAAAATATGGCTTTTTTTAACATGTGTCACTCCTCTTTTATATTATTTTATAATTAAAATTATATATAATGTCATAAAAACTTATAAATATATTACTTAGTAATTAAAAAAACACAACTAAATAAAAAAAGTTGCATAAATTTTATGAACATTATATAATATTAAAAATACGAAACTAAAGAATGCATACTTTAAATAAAAAATAAAGTTACATAAATTTTATGAACATTATATAATATTAAAAATACGAAACTAAAGAATGCATACTTTAAATAAAAAATCTAATGATTTCCCATATCGAGTAGAGCTTGAATTCACGGTTGTACACGTGCCTAAAGTTGATGAGAGCTACTTGAATGAGGTCGTCCACCACGAGATCACCACCCTCGATCTCCACGGTGGCGTGATTGTCTCGAATCTTTCGCAATCAAAACAGGTCATCTAAAACGAGACAAGAGGGAGTCGATGGTTTGGTCGTTATGACCCGTATAGGCTTGGAAGTGTTGTCGAATTGTCCTCCAAAAAGGAGCGCTCGTGCGCTTACCTGGCGTGTGGTTTCTCAAAGCTTCGACCCAGAATTCGCAAAGTGCAATATCCTCCTCTTCGGTCCACGCCATCGCTGCCATCGTCGGTTTTTTTAGTGAAGTGGAATAGCGTTGAAGTGGAAAAGTTGGTATAAAAATGAAGAAGTGGTGGAGTTTGTATAAATTTGGGTGAAGATGTTGGTTGTATCTATAGTGTGAAATTATAAATTTTAAAAAAGATAAATTTATTTTTAAAAAAGTTAAAACTTCACCGTTGAGGAAACGGCTAATAATCACGTCCATTAACCACGTGCCACGTCGTCTGCAAAATCTCCTCCACGCCAGTGGTTATTCCCCCGCACTTTGAATAACGACGTGGTAAACGCTGTGGACGGGATGGTGTGAACGACGTTGAGCAGTAACAACGCCATTTTTGAATGTCTACACCATGTGGTCTTAGGATTAGGGGTTTTGTTGTGTAATCTGAGCATCACATCAACAAGAAACTTTATCTATTTTTTTCCAATAACATCCATGTAAGACTATGGGGTGTTAATGTGCGCAAAATACAACATATAGCATAAAATCAACCCTTTTCGGTACTACTGATGGATAAAACATATTTCTTTGTTTACTTTTAAATTACAGGATCAAAAAGAGCTAAAACAAACAAAAGAAGCAAATTAACAGCCAAAACGAACACAAATACAAAGAAGAAGGATTAACACGACTTGTCGAACCCCTGTTCACATCCAAAACAACAAAAATAACGAAGCAGAGACTCAGGCACGGGGCCGTGCCCACCAGGCATAGGGCCATGCCCAGTTAAAGATTCTCTGCAGAAAAAGACAACAGCAACAGGCAACCAACACAGGGTCGTGCCCAGTCAACATGGGTCGTGGTCAACTTTAAGATTCTTAGAATCTGGGATAGTACAGCAAGTATACTGACCACGGCTATGCCACCATGGGGCGTGTTGGTACAACAACCTTACATCTGCAGTTAATGAAGTGAGAGAAAAAGTCCACCACGGGGCCGTGCCAGGAGGGCACGAGGCCATGGCCGCCTACTGTTTCCAGCTATAAATAGAGGTGCTTTGTTCATGAGAAAGACATCCTTTGGCAAACCACTTCTCTCACACTTGCCATCAGGCTACCACCACTACAACACCAACACCCACCACTATCTTTCATCTTTCATCTTATAGAGTGTGTAGTAGTCTCGGGATCCAAGATTGATCGTATGAGTTCTAGTCAAACAAAGGCCATGCTTGGCTAAATCTCTTACATCACTTGGTAAAGACAAATCTTTTATATATTACTTTTGATTTCCAATCTTTGGCAACTTTGTATTTGGGTATCTATTAATGACTTTAATAACTAGTTTTTTATATTGAAAGTGAACTTTATTTAAACATTTCTTCATGTTTCGTTGATTCACTCATTCGTGTCTTTACGGTCTATACAAAACGCGTTAACTACCATGAAGGGGGTTAGAAGGGTGTTTGGGTAAAGTTCTTGTCTCGTTTAGTGTATAGATCCTGCGAGGACTTGGTTCAAGCTTATTAGGAATTCCCTTGAGGCAGATAACACCAAATCAGTGGAAGTAAGAACGGCTTGAACCCCTTATAAATAAGCTACTATTAAAACTTTACCCGGCCTTGCGGGACTGTATCCCTGCAAACTCAGACCAATATGGCTGAGGGTAATGTCGCCTTCACAAGAGGGGCCTACCACTTTTCGCATTAATAACTTACTTAATTATCTTTCAATATTCCGACCTTGTGGGACTGTACCCCTGGTGACTCAGACCAATAGGTTAAGGGTAACATCGCCTTCACAAGAGGGGCCTATTACTATAATTAAGATAATCTCTATGCAGAAATCATGAAAGGATATGTAAAAGAGGAGTCGTAATCAAGTGATTCTTTCTTGTCTATTTGTTTTCCTTTTTATTTACGTTTTTATTTTTATATCTTTTAAACTTTCAATTATAAAAAATTTAGTTATATTAGACGTTAATGATAAGTCGGTACTAAAAGCTCTTGTGTTCTTGAACGACCTCGGTATCTTACCATCACTATACTACGTCCACGATAGATGCACTTGCCCTAACGTGTGTAGAGTTGTATTATTGTATCCTGTTTTATAAATTTAAAACTTGACCTACGAGTAAAACGTACCTAAAATATTACAAAATTTATAACCCGCTCGCAGCACGTCAAGTTTTTGGCACCGTTGCCGGGGACACAAGGATTTTAAGAAAGCTTAAAATTAGCGGCCTAATCAAGTTCTTTACGTTTTTCAAAACTGTGCGCCCATTTTATTTTTTTTAACTTTTACAGTAGGTTGCCACGGGGCCATGTCATCTGGCCACGCCCCTGTGCTACAAGATTAATCAAAACTTTTCAAATGCCCAAATACAGGTTTGCCCACGGGGTCGTGCCAGCTCAACACGGGGCCGTGGTCATCTCCATATTAAATTTTATTTTTCTGGTTTCTGATCCTTGAGGCTTGTTAATCTTCTAAGTATTTTCCAATGACTCAGAAGATTATACCTACTATTACATTGAGGATGATTACGAGGAACCATATTGTACCATTTGCGGTGATTACCATTCAGTACAAGATTGCTACCTTTTTTAACCATCAAACTCATACTCCATGTACGAAGAACCAAGGTTTGAGCTCCCAAAATCAAGTTTTGATTGGGATACCAATCCGTTTGAAACAAACGACACTCCACCAACAATCGTTCTCGAAGCCGAAAGCCTCATACAAAGTCTCAAGAATTTAGAACTCTTACTTAAGAGATCTCGCGAGAAAGACGAGGCCATTTGTACTAAAGAGGTAATAATCGAAGAGGTAAAAATAGAAGAACCACAAAATGAAAAGCTCATGCATGAACCAAACTACAAAGAAGGTACATCTAAAAATGATGATTTCAAAATGAAACCAAACTTTCAAGAAATTCACATTTTACAACCATCTTTTGAAAATCATTGTTTGGTATCTCCTCATGCCAAGTTTTTAAAAGAGTTAAACACTACCACTAAAATCAAGGAAATGGTTAGCATTAACTTAACAAATGATCAAACTTCACTAATACAAGATGAACACCATGAATTGAACGTAAAACCGTACCATGTTTTTTTCAAAACATCTTTGTTAGTAACATGCTAATTGATAGAGATCTTTGTGTTAACATAATGCTAAACTACTTTTTTGAAAAATTGGGTACTAGTGATTTTTCTCCACTTAAAATTCCTATTTTTCTCTCAAATCGACGGATGATAAAAGCAAAAAGGAGTGATTGATGATGTCTTAATTCAAATGAATCAAACGGTAGTACCAGCCGAGTTTATCATCTTAGATGATGCGCCGCTCGTGTTGGGACAACCATTCATAAAACCCATTAAACCTTAGTTAACCAGAAGCAAAACAACCTATCACTTAATTAGGGACCAACAAAAGCTACGTCAATCTTGACCAATCAATGAAATATCCCATTGGTAATGTCAACCCCCTAATTGAAGATGAAACAGAGCCACCCAATACGGAAGAAACAAAAGAACAACCCGCTGAAAAGAAGACGTCACCGAACAAACCTTTTCGGCCATCGATCTTAATAAAGAAGAAAATAAGCGGTCTCTTGAAGACCCACCGTTGTTTGAACTCAAGTAACTACCAAAAGGTTTAGAATCCCATTCTTAGACAATGATGGTAAGCTCCCCGTCATCATTTCTTCAAAACTAAAACTTCTTGAAAAAGAAAAATTAATAAAACTTTTGAAAAAATACAAAAAAAACCATCGCATGGAAACTTGTGGACATCAAACGCATTAGTCCATCCATGTGCACACACAAAATTTTAATGGAAGAGGACTTTAAAACGGTAATACAACCACAAAGAAGAGTAAATCCAAAAGTACAAGAAGTGGTTAAAAATGAAGTCATCAAACTATTAGACGCCGGACTCATCTATCCTATCTTTGATAGCCCTTGGGTGAGCCCCGTCCAAGTAGTACCAAAAAAAGGAGGTATGGCGGTTGTGAGTAATGAAAAAAGTGAACTTATTCCAACAAGAACCGTAACCGATGGAGGGTATGTATAAACTATCGCAAATTAAACAAGGCAACAAGAAAAGACCACTTTCCTTTGCCATTTATCGACCAAGTGCTAGAAAGACTATCTGGTCATAAATTTTATTGTTTTTTAGATGGTTTTCTCCGGATATTTTCAAATACCCATCGCACCGGAGGACCAAGAAAAAACAACTTTTACATGTCCATATGGAACTTTTGTTTATCGACGCATGCCTTTTGGTCTATACAAATCCCCCACAACATTTCAACGTTGCATCGTGGCCATTTTCTACGATATGATAGAAAAAACCAAGGAAGTTTTCATGGATGATCTCTCAATCTTTGGAGATACATATGACCAAGTCTCGATAATCTTGAACGAATGATATCCCGATATGAGGAAACTAACATCGCCCTTAATTGGGAAAAATGCCATTTTATGGTAACGGAGGGAATAGTACTCGGTCATAAAATCTCAAGCGAAGGAATGGAAGTTGATCGGACAAAAATAGACACTATTTCCTGATCCCCCCATCCTCTGTTCGAGCCATATGAAGTGTCTTAGGACATGCTGGATTTTATAGGCGATCGATCAAAGAATTTTCAAAAATCTCTAGACCTCTAATAAAATTACTCGAAAAAGATGCACCATTCATCTTCAACAAGGATTGCGAAATAGCTTTTCTTACACTAAACGAAATGCTTGTCAATGCACCAATCATGATAGCGCCTGATTGGAAATTACCTTTTGAAAACATGTGCGATGCAAGCGACTTTGCAGTTGGAGCCGTCTTAGGACAACGAAAAGAAAAACATTTTCACCCAATATACTATGCAAGTAAAACTCTTAACAATGCTCAATAAAATTATACAACTACCCAAAAAGAATTACTTGCAGTAGTATTTGCTTTTGATAAATTTCGTTCCTATCTTATTCTTTCTAAAACAATAGTTTTACGGACCATGCCACCATTCGATACCTTTTCAAAAAACAAGATGCCAAACCACATTTGATTAGGTGTGTTCTTCTCCTTCAAGAATTCGACATTGCAATAAAAGATAAACGAGGGCCACTGATCACTTATCTCGCTTGGAAGATCCCGCTTTGGAGCTAACTTGAGAAGAGCTCATCAATGAAAAATTCCCCATCGAATCCTTAGAAATGGTCGAATATCAAGAAGAACCATGGTACACCGACTATGTTAACTATCTCGCTAGTGGCATTTTAGTAAAAGTTTGGTCACATCATCAAAGAAAAAAAATTTTGTCGATGTCAAACACTACTTTTGGGAAGATCCATATCTTTTTAAAATTTGTGCCGACCAACTTATGCAAAGATGCGTCCATGATCAAGAAGCAAGAAAAATTCTTTGCCATTGTCACGAAGGACCGTATGGAAGACATCATGGAGCAACGAGTACCGCACATAAGGTATTCGATTCAGGATTTTATAGGCCAATCATCCATAAGGATGCATATAATTTAATAAAAACATGTGACGCATGCCAACGAACAGGTAATATCTCATCCAAGAATGAAATGCCTCTAAATGGCATTCTTATTTGTGAAATCTTTGATGTTTAGGGTATAGATTTTAAGGGACCATTCCCATCATCAAGAGGGAACAAATATATTCTTGTGGCAGTTGATTACATGTCTAAAAGGGCCAAAGCCGAAGCTCTTCCAACAAATGATCAAAGAGTTGTGGTAAAATTCCTAAAAACGACTATTCTCTCGTTTCGGACTCCAAAAGCGCTTATTAGTGATACAAGAACCCATTTTTGTAATTACCAATTATACAAAATTTAAACAAAACATGGGGTCTATCATCGTGATTTAACCGCCTATCACCCTCAAACCAATGATCAAGCCTAAGTAACTAATCACGGTTTAAAAAGAGCTTAGAAAAAATTGCGGGTCGAAATAAAAAAGATTGGGCGGATAAATTAGATGATGCTTTATCGGCTTTCGAACCGCCTATAAAACACCAATAGGCACTAACCCATATAAGCTCGTGTATGGAAAAAATTGTCACCTCCTAGTAGAAATCGCACACAAAGTATATTGGGCATTAAAAACGTAAACCTAGGCCAAGAAACTTCCGGTAAAAATTGATTTTATTAGTTAATGAATTACAAGAAATGAGAAATCAAGCATATTCCAACTCCAAAATTTATAAGGAACGCATGAAAAACATACACGATAAAATAAGCAAACCTAAAGAATTTCAGGGGGGATCAAGTGCTCTTGTTTAACTCAAGACTTCGGTTGTTTCCTAGAAAACTCAAGTCTAGATGGTTGGGACCTTTTTCCATTACCCAAATCTTTCCACATGACGCTATAGAAATTAAGCCTCCAAACAGTGAACCTTTCAAAGTCAACGAGCAAAGGCTTAAGCTCTATAGAGTTTTTTTGAGGATGAGGAAGTTAAGATGACACTCCAAGAGGCGGAAATTTGATCGATGAATAACAAAATGTTAATTGTAAATATGTATATTTTTTCTTTTTAATATCTTGTAAGTACATTTGAAAGAAGCAAAATGAAAGCGAAACAGGTAAGTACCAAACAAGGAACCCTCAGAGAAACGGTCACACCCACACAATTTAAAAAAAATAAAATAAAATAAAAGGCGAATCTGCAGACGGATTTATAACCCCTTTTTCTTCATTTTTTCAACACAAGACCACGACCCGTTTCTCTAAAACCTCCGGTTCCTACCCTACTTCTGCCTATTTTTGACGATTTCCTACCCAAATCCATCAACAAGGTATGATTCTAACATAATGATTAGTTAATTAACACTTTGCATGTAATTTAACATAAAAAAATTGGGGAAAATCTAGGGTTCTTGAACTAGACTCGTGCCAATCCCAAATTTTTACTTAGATCTTGTTACTAATAGTAATAAAAGTGTTTTTAGAAGTAAATAACCAACCATTGTTAGAAAAATCGAATTGTTCAAATAGTTTTTCACAAACCCTCGTTCATAACCGAAAAAAGTTAAAATCGAATGGGTAAACAAGTAGTTTGTGCGAAATTGGCACTGGGGTTTGATTTTCGGGTAAACCGCAAATGATGAACCAAAACTTTTGAATTCTTCGAAGCCGGCTAGAAAACTTTAAAATTGGGTTAACAGAAGTTCACCATGGGGCCGTGGGCACCCCATTCTGTAGACACGGGGTCGTGCCTGGTAGGCACGAGGCCGTGGCTAGACCCCCTAATTCTTTTTCCGCGTGATTTTTGACACACCGATTGTCTTACTGGTTCTTTCTTGCCGGAATGGCACTCATAAGTTCCTAAGGTTCAAAAGTTCTGAACTTGAGTACAAAAACCGATTTGAAGTGCTACAAGCAAGGCACGAAGAACTACCATGGCAAGTGTGTTATACCACGCTTGAAATTGAGGGGCAAAGGGAGAGATACGATGCTATGATCATTGGTCCACCCCGTACCTTTCTAGAGACTCAATTCAAATCCGTTCACGAGTACAACATGGAATTCTTAAGCACGCTCATCTTCGACAAAAATGAACAAGATCTGTTTGAGTTGAATGCATTTCAGTTTAGGTGTAGGGGAGAATGGTATAGCATTTACGTGGCCTAATTTGGCATGAATATTGAGCTATACACTGAGGAAGACACAGCTGAGCCAAACTTCACGGAAGGAGTCAGTGAACTCCGAGATAACCTGAGACAAAGTGCATGGGCACAGATTGGGGATGGCCACTGTGATCCCAGCAGCACAAAGAGCACTAAGACACATTCATTGGGTCCTTAGTGGCTCTTTGTGCCAAAGGAAGGATAGTGGTGGGGTGGTGAATCTTCGGGAGCTAACTTGCCTATATTGCATCCTGAATCGCCAACCTATCGATGTCGCCCACACGTTGTTGAGGAACATGGCCGCAAATGCCACCGCAACACACGCACACCAATATTCTTTGGGGGATGGATTGCCAAGCTATTCAATAATTTCATTACGCGCATTCCGAGAGGCTTCCACAAGGGAGTGGTTGTGGCAAAGGCCGATCTAGCCTTATGCCGAAGCTTGGGTCTTATAATCGGTTGCAACAATGGTCTCATGCGCTCTAAGGATGCAGTGGCCGGGTGTAGAACCCAAATGACCCGGATGAGGTCCTCACAATTGAAGATGACCCTAACCGTCCTCGATACTCCGGACACGCCCCGGGCTCCTCCTCTCAAGAAGGAGATGATTTTTCTAACCTCCAAAATTTATACACTATCATGCAAGAAAACCTCCAAGTGTCCAGGAATGCTTATAGATAGACAAAGCTCAAACAACCGGATCGAAAGTATGGAATGCAATATCGTTAGCATGCAAAACGACATTACCTACATCCGGGAGCACATGGCATATCATGACGAGGAGGAAGAGGGCGAGGACATGGACTCAGACTAGGCAATGGCGGTGGTGGGCGAAAGGTCAATCATTCAGTTTATCTCTCTTTGAATTTGAACAATTTGGTATTTTCCGGGCTGCGTCCCGATGAACAATTTGCTTCTCTAAAAAATTTACTATCTTGCATTTTATTTTTTCTTTTCGTGTGATGATGGTGGACAAGTAAAACGATCATAATGTAGAAACTTGTTATTTGTGTTAGATTATTGTATTGTGGTAGGATTATAACTTACAAGTACCTTGGGAGGCTTGGACACACTAAGCCTAGTGGTCCCCAAGCCCAGAAATCAGACGCCAAGCGACGAAACACAACTCCCAATATCTTACAGACATTTGCCATGGAATACAATATCGTTAGCATGCAAAGCAACGAAAATCAAGCCTTACACAAAACTCACCTTGGAAAACGCTAATCACCCTAAATATTTTTCAAAATTTTTCATATTTTTTTACTTATCTTGATTTAATTTGGTTAAAATAAGTTCTAAAAATTATGTTTTTACAAATTTACACCTAATAGCGTCGTGATAAAAAGAACCAATTAAGAAAATTATAAAAATGAGCATAATAAATCTTTGTAAATTTTGATTATATATACACTTTTACATTATAACTCTTTCCCATAAAAGTGAGTTTTTGAGGTTTTACCGAGCATACAAATACATATCTATACTAATTGCTCAATTTTTCGTTCTTGTGTGAATAGCCCGTTTGGTTCTTACACGTCTAGAACTTGCCAAAGCAATACGTTCTCAATCCTTATCGACACTAATCCAAGTAAGTAAATGATAGAGGCATTAGGATTATAACCCATTTTTCATTTTAAACATTTATTTTCCTTTACATATCCTCTAGTTAAACCCCTTTGAGCCTTAACCCTTTAGTTTCAAAACCCGCAAAAATATAAACTTTTGCAAAAACAACTATCCACATCCACAAAAATTTCTTTTTATTTATACCATTTATTTTTAGTAACAAGTTCGGTTATAAATAACAAAGTATGGCTTAGTTTCAACTTTACCTAAAAAAACACAGGTTCAAGTTTTTTTCTCTAAACCGACACTTTTATGCCTATCACCATTTTTTAGCCAAAAATACCTACCCCTAGCCAAAACCTACCCTTTTAAAGGTCTCTTGATATTTACAAAGATTAAACATCACAAATGAGAAGGCTTGATTGTTTGTCAAGCCTATGGTGCGTAAGCACCACATTGGGTCTGAGCGATTTCACTTAAAACATATTCGGCCGAGTGTTGAGTGACCACTTGTGAGTTATGTAAATTTGTATATAACTAAATAGAATTTTATAAAGTCATGGTATGCCCAAAACAAATAATTTTTCTTAAAATATGTTCTAAATAAATCATGACGAATAACATTGTAAATAAAATAAAAGCAAAAAAATTAGAACTTGGATTCCCGACTTCTAAAGATAAGCCCAAAAATTTCTCTTCTACCAATTTCGTTTGGATGTGTAAGCCACATTATAGAGTTTTGCTTGAGTACAAGCAAAGATTCAAGTGTGGGTGTATTTGATGAGCGCAAAATGCAACATATAAATTACATCAAATAAGGCATAAAACCAACCCCTTTTTGGTACTAATGTTGGAAAAAGCATGTTTCTTTGTTTACTTTTAAATAACAGGATCAAAAAGAGCTTAAACAAACAAAAGAAGCAAATTAACAGCTAAAACCAACACAAATACAAAGAAGAAGGATTGATACGACTTGCCGAACCCCCATTCACATCCAAAACAACAAAAATAACGAAGCAGAGACTCAGGCACAGGGCTGTGCCCACCAGGCATAGGGCCATGCCCAATTAAAGATTCACTGCAGAAAAAGACAATAGCAACAGGCAACCAACACGGGGCCATGCCAAGTCAACATGGGTCGTGGTCAACTTTAAGATTCGCAGAATCTGGGATAGTACAGCAAGTACACTGACCACGGCTCTACGACCATGGGGCGTGTTGGAACAACAACCTTACATCTGCAGTTAATGAAGTGAGAGAAAAAGTCCACCACGGGGTCGTGCCAGGAGGGCACGAGGCCGTGGCCGCCTGCTGTTTCCAGCTATAAATAGAGGTGCTTGGTTCATGAGAAAGACATCCATTAGCAAACCATTTCTCTCACACTTGCCATCAGGCTACCACCACTACAACACCAGCACCCACCACTATCATTCATCTTTCATCTTATAGAGTGTGTAGTAGTCTCGGGATCCAAGATTGATCGTATGAGTTCTTGTCAAACAAAGGCCATGCTTGGCTAAATCTCTTACATCACTTGGTAAAGACAAATCTTTTTATATATTACTTTTGATTTCCGATCTTTGGCAACTTTTTATTTAGGTATCTATTAATGAGTTTCATAACTAGTTTTTTTATATTGAAAGTGAACTTTATTTAAACATTTCTTCATGTTTTGTTGATTCACTCACTCGTGTCTTTACGATCTATATAAAACACATTAACTACCAGAAGGGGGTTAGAAGGGTGTTTGGGTAAAGTTCTTGTCTCGTTAGTGTATAGATCCTGCGAGGACTTGGTTCAAGCTTATTAGGACTTCCCTTGAGGCAGATAACATCAAATCAGTGGAAGTAAGGACGACTTGAACCCCTTATAAATAAGCTACTATTAAAACTTTACCCAGCCTTGCGGGACTGTATCCCTGCTAACTCAAACCAATATGGCTGAGGGTAACGTCGCCTTCACAAGAGGGTCCTACCACTTTTCGCATTAATAACTTACTTCATTATCTTTCAATATTCTGACCTTGCGGGACTGTACCCCTGGTGACTCAGACCAATAGGTTAAGGGTAACATCGCCTTCACAAGAGGGGCCTTCTACTATAATTAAGATAATCTCTATGCAGAAATCATGAAAGGATATGTAAAAGAGGAGTCGGAATCAAGTGATTTTTCTTGTCTATTTGTTTTCCTTTTTATCTACGTTTTTATTTTTATATCTTTTAAACTTTCAATTATCAAAAATTTAGTTATATTAGACGTTAATGATAAGTCGGTATTAAAAGCTCTTGTGTTCTTGAACGACCTCGGTATCTTACCATCACTATACTACGTCCACGATAGATGCACTTGCCCTAACGTGTGTAGAGTTGTATTATTGTATCCTGTTTTATAAATTTAAAACTTGACCTACGAGTAAAACATACCTAAAATATAACAAAATCTATAACCCACTCGCACCACGTCAGGTGTGCTTCCCCTTCCCCCAAGTCCACATAAGCGCCACATCATCCTTCCTTCCACCTTACTAATTTCCCCCAAGAGTGGTGTGTGGTTCCCCCTTCTTGGCACTTCACAATTTTGTTTTTCTTTTTCATCACGGGTTCATGGATAGTTTTAACAATAGCCATACTCTAATTGACGAAAGGCGGAAATGCATTTTTGAAACGTAGTAAAACCCCTTCTCCCTCTAGCATCGTAGCATAATGTGAAAAAGGAATCATAATTAGCCAAATCAGTGGCAATACATATGAACAATCGTCGACTTATTCGAAACTGACGCCTAAATTGTTCTAAGTGTACACACACTTTCAGCAAAATAGTCACCAACCAAACGTTCAACATTCATGAGCACCTTAAGTAAGGTTGAAAACTAAGTTTAATAAATTATTCAAAACAATCCTAAAAATAAATAACAAAACTTAAAAAATATATATTGTATAAAAATAATTTACCTTCGCAATCTCTATTTAAGGCAGCAGCCCTCGTTCTTGGTTTTGAAGTTCCTTCCTCTTCACCATCTTCTTCCAACGCGGCAATAATTTTCGCCGTCTTAAGCATCACGCTAAACAAAAAATTCCGAGCATTTTCCAGGCAATAACCTTCTTCCAACTCGGCAAAAATTCCCAGGATTTCCCTGGTCCGATGAAGAACTCATGGCGAGTATTTATTAAAAGATATAGATAAAGAAGAGAAGAATATATAAAAGATGGAGAGTGTAGTGAGTGTTTTAAAAGATATAAATGAATGAGGGATAAATATAAAAGATGCAGAGTGTGGTGATTTTTTAGGTATAAAATAAGGTTTATATAGTGTTTAAAATAAAAAATAATAATTTTTTTATTACATAGTCGTGGAACAACAGACATAAATTCAAAATTTTGACCGTTCAAAGTTTCGAGGGAGAATTCCCCGATGGTACCGAAAAACAAAACAAGAGGGGTGTTCTCCGACGGGGTCTCCCTCCACGTCACCACCCCGACCCCAACGTCTGATGGAATAAAGCTCCCCAATAATTACTTAATCATTTATTATTATTTTTATAACTTATAACATTTAAACTAAATATAAAAATAAAAAAAACATAACATTTAATTCATAAAAACATTATGTCTTATTATTATAACTTATAACATTTAAACTAAAAATTAAAAAAAACATAACATATAAATTAATAAAAACATTATGTTAAAAAACGTAACATTTAAACTAATAAAAATATAACATTTAAACTACTAAAAAACATAAAAACAACTACTAGTTGGTGAGATATTTTGCTCGAACACGTTCTTTATCAAGTTCCACGTTCCTATGGTCGTCCTTGTATATATGAGGTTTGATAGGTTACTGATATGCACCAAATGCTACATATAAATTATATCAAATAGGCATAAAATCAACCCTTTTAGTACTAATTTTGGGAAAAAAAGTGCGTTTCTTTGTATACTTTAATTTTTAGGATTAAAAGAGCTTAAAGTATAAAGGAACAAATGAACGGCAAAAACCAACAAAAATACAAAAAAAGTGAAGTTGATGCATTATACCGACACTCCGAGCTTCAGTCCAAAACCAAAAACAACAAATCAAAAGACAAGCACGGGACCGTGCCACCAAGGCATGGGGTCGTGCCCCACTCAAGATTCTAGAAAGAAAAAGACAAACAGAAGCTTCAAGAGACACGGTGCCGTGTCCCATGGACACTGGCCGTGGTCAACTCCCAAATATGCAAATATTGGATAGTACTGCAAGTAGACTGATACAACTCATTAAATGAAGACAGAGAAGAAGGGGACACGAGGCCATGTGGACTGTCTGTTTCCAACTATAAATCAGGGTGCTTGGTTCAAGTGCAATTCATCCCTTGGCAAACCACTTCCCTCACACTTGCCACCACTCCACCACCACAATACCACCATCATCCACCACATTTATCCATCATCCATCTTTATAGTGTATAGTAGTCTCAAGATCCAAGATTGATCGTAAGAGTTTTTGTTAAACAAAGGCCATGATTGGCTAATCTCTTGAATCACTTGGTGAAGACAAGTCTTTTATGTATTACTTTTGATTTACAAGCTTTGGTTAAGTTTTTAATTAGGTTTATATTAATGACTTTAATATCTAGTTTTTTTTATATTGAAAGTAAACTTTATTCTATAATCTTTTTATGTTTTGTTGATTCACTCATTCATGTCTTTACTGTCTATATAAAGCACGTTAACTGCCTGAATGGGGGATAGAAGAGTGGTTTGGGTAAAGTTCTTGACTTGTTCAGTGTATAGATCCTGCGAAAACTTGATTCACGCTTATTAGGACTTTCTTTGAGGCAGATAGCATCAAAGCGGGGGAAGTAAGAACGGCTTGAATCCTTTATAAATAAACTACTATTAAAACTTTAAATCGGCCTTGCGGGATTGTATCCCTGCTGACTCAGACCAGTATGGCCGAGGGTAGCATTACCTCCAAAAAAGGGACATGCCACATTTTGCATTAATAACTTACTTAATTATCTTTCAATATTCCAGCCTTGCGGGACAGTATCCCTGCTGAACAAGACCAATACGGCTGAGGGTAGTGTTGCCTCCAAAAGAGGGACATGTCACTATAACTAAGATAATCTCTTAAAAACCCAAAGTGCGGATCAAAGGATACGTAGAAGATAAGTCTGAACCAAGTATTTCTATCTTGTCTTTTTATTATTTTAGTTTCTTTATTTATTTTTACTTATTAAAAATCTTTTTTGAAAATTTGGTTGGATTAGACGTTGACGACATTCTGCTATTAAAAGCACGTGTGTCCTTGTACGACCTCGGTATCTTACCATCACTATACTACACCGACGATGGGTGCATTTGCTGTAGCGTGTTGTAGAGAGTGATAGTGTTATATCGTGTTCTATAAATTTAAAGCTTGATAAACGAGTGAAAAGTGCTTAAAAATATATAAAAAAAATCATATACCCTCACCTCACGTCAGTTACATGAAGAACTTTAGGTTGGCAGCCCTTTGCTTATCCATTGCCAATTGGTGCTCTTGTTCCTTTATCGAGAGCATTTGTGCAAGTTTCTCTTCTAATTTGGAGAAGTTGATCCACCCTCGGTTTTGTTGTTGTGTATTGTTGTTATTGTTGTAGAAGTGGATTTGTCTTTGGATCTTGCTCATGCAGTTGCCTTGCTTTTGTCTCTATCGGGTGGGCGTTGCAATTCTTGGGGTTCCTCAAACTCGTCGTTGATGTCGTTTAAGTCTAAATTAGAACGAGCATCTGATTTCCCAACAAGCGAGTACGGCTCAGGTATACCTAAACTAAACATTGAATGCTTTGATGATTGACCAAGTTTGACGATGTCACACCCCAACCGATGGCAGAAACATCAGAGTGAGACGAAATAGATTGCTCGAGACTTCATAACGCTAATAATCGACAAGTATTTAAATAATAAAATTTCATTTTATTGCTAATATCAAGTACACTGTTTGAAAATGAAATTACAACAAGTTTGGATCAAAATAAGATACAACAAGTATTAAAGTTTAAGGTGCGTTTCTAGGCATCCTACTAGGTTCCGTGCATCATCATCGTCAAAATCCTGCGAATACGGTTTAAAGTATAGTTCAATACAAAAGTATTGGCGAGCATACAAGTTTGAGTCCTAGCATATATATAAAGAAGGTTTGAACAATCCACATGACAAAAATAGTTAACTAGATTAATGTACCAAGGCATGCAATTATACTAGTCAACCCAAAGTGTACCGCTAGCGTTATCTCAACGTTGCAACGATAAGACCATAATGATTGAATGACTTGATATGACCTCAAGAATACGGGCGGTACGTTACTCCTATAGCTATACATGTTAAGGGAGGCTTTAAACAAAGTTAATGAGAAGTAAATCACATAAGAATGTTCCAAGAATACATATCAAGTATCACGTATTTAAGCATATATGATTGGATTGTTTGTGTTTGCATAAAGTATAAGTGATTGCGTGTGTTTAATAGTATAACGTATTGCACCTAAAAGTGTAAAAGCAAAAGGGGTCATGTGTACTCACGGTTTTGCGAAAGCTTCCCTTGTTACTTACGTGAAGGGCTTGGAGGAACAACGAGTTATCTTTTGAAACCTTGAATCTTTAGAAGAAGAGAGCTCTTAGAGCTTTTAGAAAGAAGAGAAGAGATGATTGAGGTGTGAAATGAGTGTAGGAGGAGGTGGGTATTTATAGATGGGGTTAGGGGGTTTGTTAGTTGGGTGCATTTAATGCAACAAACACAAAATGGACCAATCCATGGGTAAGAAACCACTTTCTCTGGATTATGCTATTTTTAGTCTTTGAACTTAGTTTATCTTTCATTTCATGGTAAAACTTGATATTTTCGCATGTTTTCAAGTGTATAATGTATATGTAAGTATATTTGAGGTATCAAGTATGAATGTATGAGTATTTGCACGTATAACAAGTATCGGTTTGTATGTAAACACGTATTTAACAATTAAATGCATGTAAGCAAGTATGTATCAGGTATGAATTTTATTACGATCAAAGTCTCGATTATAAGATTGGGAAATGAAATACGAATGCGATACGAATACAAGTTTCCATAAATAGAAATACAATTACACTTTCTAATTAAGGAAAGTACGAAAAAGCGAGGCGTTACAGTCTCCCATCCTTTAGGAAATTTCGTCCCGAAATTTATTCAAAGGAAGACTTTGGAAAAGATGTCATTTTGGTGAAAATGTTTGGCAAAATCAAGATTTTGAAGTTTAAAGTTTTTGCAGAGTTCATGTATAAGTGTGTCAATATGTATCGAAATCTTGAAGGATAAAAATGGTAGGTGTGCGAAAGTAATTTGTTTGACTAAGGTGCTGTTGAGACACCAATCGTAAATGTGTATAAGAATAAGTAAAAACGTGTATGTGTGGGTATAAGCAAGTGAGTTTTATTGGGTTTGGACAACTCATTGTAAGGAATATTTTAAAAGAGTAGGAAGTAAGAGGAAGGTTTTAGTATGACTAAGGATGTATTTTGATTAAAATGAGCGGTCCGCACCGTAAGTTGTAAGAAAAGTTCTGTCAGTTCTAAGGCGTATTAGTAAAATCACTTGTTGTAGAAAATATTTATTGGAGAGAACTAGTATGGTAAGTATTTACGGTTTCTAAAAGGTTTTGGTGGTAATAGACCGACTAGTTGAAGTTTGTGCGTAGATAAGAGTGAAAGATAGTTTTAAGAAAATGAACATTTTACAAGATTGAGCCGGTGGGGACGTTTTTTTTAAATAGTTTTAAAGATAGTTTTAAATGTTTAAGCTAATAAAATAAATAATAATCAAATAATAAAATAACTATAATGAATAAATGATTAATAAAATTAATAAGTTAAAAAAAAATAATAATAATAAAGTAAAAGGTGGAACCGGGAGTCGAACCCGGGTTCCCCCGGGCACACACACACACGCTGCAAGCACCACTGGGACACACGCACTTCTTGTGGTTAAACCCGCATAACAAAATACAAGTTTACACCCACAAACCAGGCAGGAAAACCTGCAATCACCCAGATCTCTGCACGCGCCTTCCTTTTCGATTCAAATCCATCTACGTTTGACCTTGAGATATTTTAGGAAAATTGGAACTCGACCAGCTGTCATCTATACGGCAAATAGCCAATCACCGGATCCAACTTCCTAAATCAACACCCAACCTACCTCTATATATAACCGAATACACTCCTCATTCTAAATCGCTCATCTCAATTCATTTGCACGCGAGTTTTCCTCTGCTCAAACCCCTCTGTCCCACCGGAAACCACAGCCTACCGCCGGAATTGACTCGCCGTAGAACTCATTGCCGACCAGTAACCGTTCTTTACTTTCTATTTCAGTTCGTATGTTTCAGTAGCTTCAAAAGTATAGCAGGCAAGTTTAAATCGAGTTTTTGGAAATCAAGAACGTGTTCTGGATTTCAATATTAGATGAAGAAGATGAAGTGGCTTAAGTGTTTTTATGTATTTAAACCCCAAGTCTTAATCGGGTTAGACACACAGTCCAGTGGTGGACTGTGTGCAAACACAACACTCCTGTCTCCGGTTCGAGTCTGGTTCATGACCATGCGACGGTTTTTATTTTGAAGAATCTTATCATTTGGCAGTATGTAAATAAATATAATATAAAATCAAGTTTCATTGGGTTAGACACCCAGCCCAGTTGGTTGGGCTGGGTGCAACTCACACTTAAGGTCACGGGTTCGAGACCCTATTGGTACGCGGTTTAATCGATTCTTAAAACCTTTTTAATTTACTTAAACCAGAAAAGATTTAAACCGTGTATAAATATAATTGAAAGCAAGAGCTTAACGGGTTAGCCACCCAGCCCAATTGGTTGGGCTGGGTGCAAAATAACATCAAGGACCCAGGTTCGAGTCCGCTCCCACTCACCGGCCGGATCATTTAAAACTTTTTTAAAATTTACCATATTCTGAATGAACATAAATTGTGTATAAGAATAATTAAAAACTAAATCCTAACAGGTTAAACACGTAGCTCAGTTGGAAGAGCTGCGTGCACGCAACCGCGAGGTCTCGAGTTCGAACCCGGTCACACGCAATCCAATCCCACAAAACCGGTCAGATCTGACAGTTTTTATATATTTTTTTAATATTTTATTTACTTAATTATTTTATTTTTTTTTCTCTCTTTAATTTATTCATTCATTTTAAAAAAATACTTTTAATCCATTAGTTTACATTTCTTATATTCTTATATTTTAAGAGTTTAATATACAAAAATATAAAGTTATAAATAACCTAATAAAAAGTATTAAGTCCAAATATTAATTTGTCTATATTGTAACGTATTTATTATCTTAGGTTAGTATTCGTTGCTCGATCCAATCGTTACCTCGTGCGCACTCATCCTCAATCAAGAATACGCATCCACGGTGAGTGAATCTCTACAAATTCCCCCTTTTAATCACGTTTAGGGGTGTATCATGTGTCGTACCATTTCTTAATTTATTTAACACTTGTGCTAATATAATTTCGTGATCAAGTGTGTATTGTTTGTTATGTTTTTATTATGTGGATACGTTTTTTTAGTGCAATCATTTCATTAGGCCCATCAGCTCCTCGTGGGATACGGGTTGAGCATCAGGAGCCTCATTAGATCGGCTCCGTTTAATTGAGCCTTGATCTCACATACATCATCCATTATGTCATATGCTCATACAATGTGGTTTGTGATTTGTTACATATATACATTTGCTCACATGTGATTTATCCACAATTTTATATAAACAACAGTAATATTTATATACTTAATTGTTTTATCAAGGTTCACTCGCCAACTTTTGTTGACCCAAATTTTCTCTATTTTACGCATGATACAGGTGATCAAGTTGAGGAAAGAAACACCTAGGATGGCCTTAGAAGAATAATCGAGTTATTTAGTTGGAACAATCTGTTGGTTTATTGTTTGTATTTGCTTAAATTTTGTGTTGGATATTCAAGGTTAATTTGGAATTAATAAATATGAAACTTATTAGTAAATATCATGAGCTTTGGTGATAACCCAATCATGCCCCGACTTTTATTCCGCTGCGGGTCAGGGTGTGACATGAAAGGTCAAGGGAAGAATTGGGAATATCGTAGTATGGTAGTGAACAATTCGGTAGGTGTATGCGAGGGGTAAAAATAGTATGAATATCAGATAAAATGCTAACACGGAATGTTGAGAGATGTAGTGATAGTTGTAGCGGTTAAAGCTAACGATTTTGAGAATGAAGCTTTGTCATGGATAATCCAGTACTAATCATTTCGATGTGATTCACTAAAGCTTGTTATGAATCAAATGTATTTAACAAGTCTGGGAAAACACCGAATTTCTCATGATACGTTTTACGAAAGTTTGGTAACATGGTAGAGGACACTTATATATAGGAAGTACCAGCGGCGTATCCACCATGTTCACACCATGTTACGTCGTTTCGCTATTCGGTGTCATGTTACGTTCCATGTTGCGATACATAGTAGAACCCACTATGGTTTTCATGCACCTACCAATATAATCCCGTGTGCACCCGCGATTATTTTGTTTTGTGCATGATCCGCATAGTTTGTACTACTAGTGTACAGGTCAGGTTACATCTAGTAAGCAAAGGGTATGTAAGATAGCGTATAAAAATTAAATATGTAATCATGATTGTATGTATGTATGAGTGTGTCGAACGTAGGCGAAACCACTCGGGTTATGCCTACTTAGATTTCAAGTATGACTACCAAGTAGTGCGAATACATAAACTTTGAGTATGTTGAAGATAAATACGTATAACATTAGCATGTAGTATCGAGCGTATAGGTGGAATAAAATGGGATTTAGCATATATGAGTTACCATGAAATTGCGAGTGTGTAAAATATGAAGTGTAATGGTGATATGTATAATATTGTCTTGTAATATTGACTGCATAAATAGAAACGTGTAAGGCGATATGCATGTGTATGGTTGCTTGAGTTAAAACATTGAGTTGGTTAAAATAAGTCGAGTATGTCAGGAATGAAGGACCAAATTTGTGAATGATCGGGTGAATATTGAGAAAAGTATTAATTTTTTATGTAAAATGTGATTTGTAAAAAGAAACGCTAATATTGTTTTAAAATTTGTATTAGCATATGAAATTTTCTTGCCCATGTGTTCAGATTTAGATTTGCGTATTTTGAAAATGTTGTAAAATAGTGAGCTTGCTTTATTTTATTTTATTGATGTAAGAAGAGTCGTGTTTTAAAATTTTCATGTAAAACTTAAAATTTTGAAAAGTATTTTAGCAAAGTACTTATACGTATGTGAGAGAAGCTTTTCGTTGGAAAAATGCCTTTAGAATGGTAGTATAAAGTAAGTGTGTTTTGGACGAGTTGTGAAAATCAAGGGCAAGAGGTTCGTTTGACCGACTAAGTTAATAGGTAGCATTTCATAAAGTTTTTGGAAATTGTGAAAGAAACGTTTAATGTATCATTAGGGGTTTCGTGTATGTAATTTACGTAAATAAATTGTAGGGTGAGGAATTGTTTGAATAAAATAATAAGGTTTGAGGTCTACAAATTCCCCCGTTTTAATCACGTTTTGGGGTGTATCATGTGTCGTATCATTTCTTAATTTATTTAACACTTGTGCTAATATAATTTCGTGATCAAGTGTGTATTGTTTGTTATGTTTTTATTATGTGGATACTTTTTTTGGTGCAATCATTTCATTAGGCCCATCAGCTCCTCGTGGGATACGGGTTGAGCATCAGGAGCCTCATTAGATCGGCTCCGTTTAATTGAGCCTTGATCTCACATACATCATCCATTATGTCATATGCTCATAGAATGTGGTTTGTGATTTGTTACATATATACATTTGCTCACATGTGATTTATGCACAATTTTATATAAACAACAGTAATATTTATATACTTAATTGTTTTATCAAGGTTCACTCGCCAACTTTTGTTGACCCAAATTTTCTCTATTTTACGCATGATACGGGTGATCAAGTTGAGGAAAGAAACACCTAGGATGGCCTTAGAAGAATAATCGAGTTATTTAGTTGGAACAATCTGTTGGTTTATTGTTTGTATTTGCTTAAATTTTGTGTTGGATATTCAAGGTTAATTTGGAATTAATAAATATGAAACTTATTAGTAAATATCATGAGCTTTGGTGATAACCCAATCATGCCCCGACTTTTATTCCGCTGCGGGTCAGGGTGTGACAGATTGGTATCAGAGCTTGTGACTATAGGGATATATGATAGGTTATTAGACCCTTAGAGCCTATGCTATAGTCGACTAGATTTAGATTTGTTTATGTGTTACATGCAAAAGTCATGATGCTTATATGTTTCATGTTTATTATCACACACAACATTATGCAAGCACTCTCACAAGTACATGTTAATATGTAATGATCACCATAGATCCTACCCTCATAACATATCATATCTATGAAAGCACACACCTCACGATTTCCCAATTTCCATTATTTCTTTTCAAAGATTTTTGCAATGTTTTCATATTTTTTCAAATCACATCGAAGTGAGTTTTCACGACGGGCATGTAGTAACTGGAAGGATACGAGTACCGGTAGTCGGAACGTCCTGTCTAGGCTTGGCATTCGTATAAATCCAAAATAAAGGACCAGTTTGCCTACCTGGGGACTAACGATGAGAGTACGAAGGATCTATTAGGCCAAAGCATGCTATACTAAACGTTGTGTGAACTAACCCCACTTTGAGTTGTCATTGTGTCTACACCTAGACACCCTCCGACCTTACATCTCACAATCATGTTTTACAATTTTCATTCGGGTGATGTGAATGTTAACCAGCCGACACCAATGCAGACCTACCAAACCCAATAGTCATGGGGGCCCACATGACTATACAGACAATGGTATGGGGGACATTTGGAGGCCCAAACATGAGCAAACCCAACACATCCTATGGATGTAGTTAAATTATTTTCAGTTATGTTGTTTTCATTCTTTTTACGACACATGACACCTAGGAAATTCTTGAACTCACAATCTCCCTACATATATTCTTGTAGATGTTTGCTAGGCAATTACGTGGAGGTAGAAGGTCAGGAAAGTCAAACGAATGCTTGGCCACGCAAATTGCTAAACAAATGGCCGCAGTGCTTCCTGACATCGTGCTACAAGTTCAGCAAGCTCTCACCGCTAATCCCATTAACCCTCCCAACCAAGAAGACCAAAGGGTCGCCAACCCTCCTCCCAAAACCCCTAAATGCACCTACAAACACTTCAAGTCTTGCGATCCCCCAAAATATGAAGGGACTGAAGGTGTCACCGCTCTCCTCCACTGGTTTCAGGAGATGGAAAACACCTTTCTCAATTGTGACTGTCCCGAGGACCGTAAGGTACGTTACGCGACTGGAAGATTGTTTGGGGTAGCCCTTACCTGGTGGAACACGGAAAAAGGTAAGCGAGGTGTAGATGATGCCATGGCCTTATCATGGGAAGAATCAAGAGAGGTCATGACAAGACGTTTTTGCCCTAGAAGCGAGATCAAGAAGCTTGAAGATGAATTCTATGCTCTAAAGCAAAAAGAGGGGGATCACACCTCCTACAACAAGAGGTTTCTTGAGTTGAACCAAATGGTTCCCAATTTGTTCACCCCATTATACCGCTTAATTGAACACTACATTCGAGGCCTCCCCTCGAAAATCCAAGATCCAGTTTTAAGCACTCGCCTGCAACACTCGAAGCTACAATGGAGTTAGCTACGGAACTCATTGAAAATCGCATTCGAAATGGCAATTTTAAAGATGAGAAGAAGAAAACACCCATTGAGACCCCAATTCCAAACCACTCATGTTTATCCTCGAAGTTTGCTGGTAAGAGGAAGCGTAATGGCAAGAACTTTGTTGTCACCCAAACCAACCCTCCCATCACTGCTGCTCCAATCACCCAAGTTGCCCCTCCAGCCGCACTGTTCAAAAGGCCATACACTGGCCCACATGCAAAGTGTAACCGTTGCCAATACCATCACCCTCCTGAAAACCCTTGCCAACATTGCACAAGTTGTGGCCGTGCGGGTCACACTATCCAAACCTGTCGTACCCTTCAGCGATCGAACCGCAGTCAACCTCCAACCCAAACCCAAAATCAAATGGTGGGCCAAGCCCAACAACCCTTACTTCTACCACCTGCACAACTCGCAGCCCAACCTTACTACCTACCCAACTACCCCATGATGGCAATCCATACGAGCCTGTTTCAATTGTGGGGACCCAAACCACTTCAGGAATACTTGCCCACGCCTGGTGAACATTATCCATGCCCAAGCTCAAGCAAACCCGGTAAACCAAGCTAACCAAGCTCCTCCACCTGCTAGAGGAAGAGCTTTCAATATCAACGCCAACCAAGCCAGGGCTAACAACAATGTGGTCAACGGTACGTTTCTCGTAAATGGTAGTTATGCGTCCATATTATTCGATACTGGTGCGGATAAGAGCTTTGTGTCTTTAGAATTCGAATCTATTCTCGACCAACCTCGTGATAATCTCGTTGAATCTCTGACGGTGGAAGTTGCTGACGGAAAACCCACTTCATTAAATTCTATTATACGCGATTGTACTCTCACCCTAAATGATCACGATTTTTTAATTGATCTCATGCCTATGAAATTGGGAAGTTTCGATGTTATCATCGCATGGACCGGCTCAGCCAGCATCACGCTGAAGTGGTATGCCATGAAAAGTTCATTCGTATTCCTCTCGCCGACGGTCAGACACTACGCATCTTTGGAGAAACTCCTTCGAAAGGGCTCAAATTGATGTCCTGCCTTCAAGCCCGAAGTTGTCTTCGCAAAAATTACGTTGCATTTCTAGCTCACATCATCAAGAAGGAAGGCAAGGATAGGAACTCGAAGATATTCCAATTGTGAAAGAATTCCCGCAAGTTTTTCCCGACGACGTTTCAGGACTTCCTCCTGCGCGAGAAGTTGAGTTTCGAATAGATCTTGTGCCTGGTGCTACACCGGTCACCAAATCTCCCTATAGGTTAGCCCCATCCGAGATGCAAGAGTTGGCCAGTCAACTGCAAGAGCTGACTGACAAAGGATTCATACGTCCTAGCTCATCGCCTTGGGGTGCGCCCGTTCTTTTTGTGAGGAAGAAAGATGGAACGTTTCGCATGTGCATTGATTATAGAGAACTCAACAAGTTGACGGTTAAGAATCACTATCCACTGCCTCGTATTGATGACCTTCTAGACCAACTTCAAGGCGCCACCTGTTTTTCCAAAATCGACCTTCGTTCTGGTTATCATCAGCTTAGAGTACGCGAAGAAGATATTCCAAAAGCTGCTTTTCGAACTCGTTATGGTCATTACGAGTTCATGGTTATGCCATTCGGTTTAACCAACGCCCCCGCTGTCTTCATGGATTTGATGAATAGGGTATGCAAACCCTATCTCGACCGTTTCGTCATAGTCTTCATCGACGACATTCTTATCTACTCCAAGTCAAAATCCGATCATGAGCGACACCTTCGACTCATTCTTACACTCTTAAGGACTGAAAAGCTTTACACTAAGTTCTCAAAATGCGATTTCTGGTTAGGAGAAGTACAATTCCTTGATCATGTCGTCAATGACAAAGGGATTCATGTCGATCCTTCGAAAATCAAGGCAGTACAAGAATGGCAAGTGCCACGCACCCCTACCGAAGTTAGGTCATTTCTTGGCTTGGCTGGTTATTACCGACGCTTCATTGCCAATTTTTCCCGTATCGCCATTCCACTCACGGCCTTGACTCACAAGGGAAAACCCTTCATTTGGGGACCTAAGCAAGAGGAGGCCTTCCAAACTTTAAAGCAGAGGCTTTGTGACGCACCTATCCTTACACTCCCTGAGGGTTGCGATGACTTTGTGGTTTATTGCGACGCATCAGGGAAAGGTCTAGGCTCTGTATTGATGCAAAGAGGAAAGGTGATAGCATATGCCTCTAGGCAACTCAAAGTTCATGAGAAAAATTACACCACCCACGACCTGGAACTTGGAGCCGTTGTGTCCGCTCTCAAGATATGGAGACATTATTTTACGGTACCAAGTGTGAAATATACACTGACCACAAGAGTCTCCAGTATATCTTCAATCAAAAAGAGTTGAATATGAGGCAACGAAGATGGGTCGAACTGCTCAACGATTACGACTGCGAGATTCGGTATCATCCTGGCAAGGCAAACGTGGTGGCTGATGCGCTCAGTCGAAAGGGATATGCGAACTCTATTCGTCTTCTATGTTCGCAAATCATAACCAATATCAAGGATCGAATCTGGGCAGCTCAACATATCTCTGTAACGGAAAATGACGTACGCGATGAGCTGTCAGGTGGAGCTGAACTCAAAATTGAAACCAAATCCAACGGTATTCTATATTATTTAAACCGCATATGGATTCCCGATCGCGACAACCTTCGTGATTTCCTCATGAATGAGGTACACAAAACACGATACTCTGTACACCCAGGAGCCGATAAGATGTATCAAGACCTACGATACACCTACTGGTGGCCTGGCATGAAAAAGGATATCGCTGTTTTTGTTTCCAAGTGCCTTACATGTTCCAAAGTGAAAGCTGAACATCAAAGACCTTCAGGACTTCTAGTCCAACCCGAAATACCGGTATGGAAGTGGGAAAACATAACCATGAACTTCATTACCGGGTTACCTCGCACCTCTAGTAGGTATGACACCATATGGGTAATCATTGATCGTCTTACAAAATCAGCTCACTTCATTCCGATTCGCGAGGACTTCAAGAACGAGAAGTTAGCTCGTATCTACATCAACGAGATCGTAAGCCGTCATGGTGTACCATTAAGCATCATTTCAGACCGTGATGAACGTTTCACTTCACGAACATGGCGAGCGTACAAACCGCTTTGGGTACACGGTTGGACCTTAGCACCTCCTTTCACCCTCAAACTGATGGTCAGTCTGAACGCACCATCCAAACCCTTGAAGACATGCTTCGAGCATGTATCATAGACTTCAAAGGGAACTGGGACGCTCATCTACCGTTAGTCGAGTTTTCGTACAACAACAGCTATCATTCAAGTATCGGCATGGCTCCTTTCGAAGCTTTATATGGTAGTGAATGTCGATCTCCAGTATGTTGGCACGAAATTGGTGAAGCGCAAATCACCGGACCTGAATTGATTCAAGAAACAACGACAAAATCCTTCAAATTCGAAACAATCTTCTAGCGGCTCAAAGTCGTCAAAAGAGTTATGCTGACAAACGACGAAAGCCCTTGGAATTTGGCATTGGTGATCAGGTACTTTTGAAAGTATCACCGTGGAAGGGAGTGGTTCATTTTGGCCAAAAGGGTAAGCTAGCACCACGCTACGTAGGACCTTTCAAGATACTCGAAAGAGTAGGTCCTGTAGCATAAAAGCTTGACCTACCAGAAGAACTTAACAGAATTCACCCCACGTTTCACATATCAAACTTGAAAAAGTGCCTTGCCGACGAAAATCTCCATATCCCTCTAGAAGATATTCAAATCGATGAATCAATGCACTTTGTCGAAAGACCAGTGGAAATCATGGACTTTGGTGAGAAGTGTTTAAGGCGAAGTCGTATTCCAATTGTCAGGGTGCGTTGGGAGTCAAAACGAGGACCCGAGTTTACTTGGGAACATGAAGACTCGATGCGCGAAAAATACCCGCATCTCTTTCCAGTTGCAACCACTACTTAAATTTCGGACGAAATTTCTAAAAGTAGGGGATACTGTAACATCCGTGTATATCGGGTTTCGAAAACGCGCCCCAAGTTATTAATCTAAGAGTATTTATTTATGGTAGTTGATTTCTTTTTTTTATTTTTTTAAGTTATAGGCATATATAAATGTTTAAGCTAATAAAATAAATAATAAATCAAATAATAAAATAACTATAATGAATAAATGATTAATAAAATTAATAAGTTAAAAAATAATAATAATAATAATAATAATAATAAAGTAAAAGGTGGAACCGGGAGTCGAACCCGGGTTCCCCCGGGACACACACACACGCTGCAAGCACCACTGGGACACACGCACTTCTTGTGGTTAAACCCGCATAACAAAATATAAGTTTACACCCACAAACCAGGCGGGAAAACCTGCAATCTACCCAGATCTCTGCACGCGCCTTCCTTTTCGATTCAAATCCATCTACGTTTGACCTTGAGATATTTTAGGAAAATTGGAACTCGACCAGCTGTCATCTATACGGCAAATTGCCAATCACCGGATCCAACTTCCTAAATCAAAACCCAACCTACCTCTATATATACCGAATACACTCCCTCATTCTAAACCGCTCATCTCAATTCATTTGTACGCGAGTTTTCCTCTGCTCAAACCCCTCTATCCCACCGGAAACCACAGCCTGCCGCCGGAATTGACTCGCCGTAGAACTCAATGCCGACCGGTAACTGTTCTTTACTTTCTATTTCAGTTCATATGTTTCAGTAGCTTCAAAAGTATAGCAGGCAAGTTTAAATCGAGTTTTTGGAAATCAAGAACGTGTTCTGGATTTCAATATTAGATGAAGAAGACGAAGTGGCTTAAGTGTTTTTATGTATTTAAATCCCAAGTCTTAATCGGGTTAGACACACAGTCCAGTGGTGGACTGTGTGCAAACACAACACTCATGTCTCCGGTTCGAGTCTGGTTCATGACCATGCGACGGTTTTTATTTTGAATAATCTTATCATTTGGCAGTACGTAAATAAATATAATATAAAATCAAGTTTCATTGGTTTAGACACCCAGCCCAGTTGGTTAGGCTGGGTGCAAATCACAGTTAAGGTCACGGGTTCGAGACCCTATTGGTACGCGGTTTAAGCGATTCTTAAAACCTTTTTAATTTACTTAAACAGAAAAATTTAAACCGTATATATATATAATAGAAAGCAAGAGCTTAACGGGTTAGACACCCAGCCCAATTGGTTGGGCTGGGTGCAAAATAACATCAAGGACCCAGGTTCGAGTCCGCTCCCACTCACCAGCCTAATCATTTAAAAACTTTTTTAAAATTTACCATTTTCTGAATGACCGTAAATTGTGTATAAGAATAATTAAAAACTAAATCCTAACATGTTAGACAAGTAGCTCAGTTGGAAGAGTTGTGTGCATGCAACCGCGAGGTCTCGAGTTCGAACCAGGTCACACGCAATCCAATCCCACAAAAACCGGTCAGATCAACCTGTCAGATCTGAGAGTTTTTATATATATTTTTTATTATTTTATTTACTTAATTATTTTTATTTTTATTTATTTTCATTTTTTTCTCTCTTTAATTTATTCATTCATTTAAAAAAAATACTTTTTAATCCATTAGTTTACATTTCTTATATTATTATATTTTAAGAGTTTAATATACAAAAATATAAAGTTATAAATAACCTAATAAAAAGTATTAAGTCCAAATATTAATTTGTCTATATTGTAACGTATTTATTATCTTAGGTTAGTATTCGTTGCTCGATCCAATCGTTACCTCGTGCGCACTCATCCTCAATCAAGATTACGCATCCACGGTGAGTGAATCTCTACAAATTCCCCGTTTTAATCACGTTTTGGGGTGTATCATGTGTCGTACCATTTCTTAATTTATTTAACACTTGTGCTAATATAATTTCGTGATCAAGTGTGTATTGTTTGTTATGTTTTTATTATGTGGATACGCTTTTTTAGTGCAATCATTTCATTAGGCCCATCAGCTCCTCGTGGGATACGGGTTGAGCATCAGGAGCCTCATTAGATCGGCTCCGTTTAATTGAGCCTTGATCTCACATACATCATCCATTATGTCATATGCTCATACAATGTGGTTTGTGATTTGTTACATATATACATTTGCTCACATGTGATTTATGCACAATTTTATATAAACAACAGTAATATTTATATACTTAATTGTTTTATCAAGGTTCACTCGCCAACTTTTGTTAACCCAAATTTTCTCTATTTTACGCATGATACAGGTGATCAAGTTGAGGAAAGAAACACCTAGGATGGCCTTAGAAGAATAATCGAGTTATTTAGTTGGAACAATCTGTTGGTTTATTGTTTGTATTTGCTTAAATTTTGTGTTGGATATTCAAGGTTAATTTGGAATTAATAAATATGAAACTTATTAGTAAATATCATGAGCTTTGGTGATAACCCAATCATGCCCCGACTTTTATTCCGCTGCGGGTAAGGGTGTGACATGAAAGGTCAAGGGAAGAATTGGGAATATCGTAGTATGGTAGTGAACAATTCGGTAGTGTATGCGAGGGGTAAAAATAGTATGAATATCGGATAAAATGCGAACATGGAATGTTGAGAGATGTAGTGATAGTTGTAGCGGTTAAAGCTAATGATTTTGAGATGAAGCTTTGTCATGGATAATCCAGTACTAATCATTTCGATGTGGGTTCACTAAAGTTTGTTATGAATCAAATGTATTTAACAAAGTCTGGGAAAACACCGAATTTCTCATGACATGTTTTACGAAAGTTTGGTAACATGGTAGGGACACTTATATATAGGAAGTACCAGTGGCGTATCCACCATGTTCACACCATGTACGTCGTTTCGCTATTCGGTGTCATGTTACGTTCCATGTTGCGATACACAGTAGAACCCACTATGGTTTTCATGCACCTACCAATATAATCCCGTGTGCACCAGCGATTATTTTGGTTTGTGAATGATCCGCATAGTTTGTACTACTAGTGTACAGGTCAGGTTACATCTCGTAAGCAAAGGGTATGTAAGATAGCGTATAAAAATTAAGTATGTAATCATGATTGTATGTATGTATGAGTGTGTCGAACGTAGGCGAAACCACTCGGGTTATGCCTACTTATAGATTTCAGTATGACTACCAAGTAGTGCGAATGCATAAACTTTGAGTATGATTGAAGACAAATACGTATAACATTAGCATGTAGTATCGAGCGTATATGTGGAATAAAATGGGATTTAGCATATGAGTTACCATGAAATTGCGAGTTTGTAAAATATGAAGTGTAATGGTGATATGTATAATATTGTCATGTAATATTGACTGCAAAAATAGAAACGTGTAAGGCGATATGCATGTGTATGGTTACTTGAGTTAAAACATTGAGTTGGTTAAAATAAGTCGAGTATGTCGGAATGAAGGACCAAATTTGTGAATGTGGGTGAATATTGAAAAAGTATTAATTTTTTAGTAAAATGTGATTTGTAAAAAAAACGCTAATATTGTTTTAAAATTTGTATTAGCATATGAAATTTTCTTGCCCATGTGTTCAGATTTAGATTTGCTATTTTGAAAATGTTGTAAAATAGTGAGCTTGCTTTATTTTATTTTATTGATGTAAGAAGAGTCGTGTTTTGAAAATTTTCATGTAAAACTTAAAATTTTGAAAAGTATTTTAGCAAAGTACTTATACGTATGTGAGAGAAGGTTTTCGTTGGAAAAATGCCTTTAGAATGGTAGTATAAAGTAAGTGTGTTTTGGACGAGTTGTGAAAATCAAGGGCAAGAGGTTCGTTTGACCGACTAAGTTGATAGGTAGCATTTCATAAAGTTTTTGGAAGATTGTGAAAGAAACGTTTAATGTATCATTAGGGGTTTCGTGTATGTAATTTACGTAAATAAATTGTAGGGTGAGGAATTGGTTGAATAAAATAATAAGGTTTGAGGTTTATGACATAAATAGAAAAAATAAAACAATGATAAAAGGTTTGAGATAAGTTTTGATATAGTGATTGTTACAAAAATAGTCGAGTTGGAGCTTGACTTATTTCTCCAGCTTGAGTTTTGCGAAGAAGATATCTAAGTGTTCGACAATAAAAGTCACGTTCGAGCATGTAAGTAATACGTGAGTTCACATAGATGACATAAGCATAACAAGTATTCAAAAGTATAAACACATATGATTGCATAACAAGTATAAATTTTGCGAGAATTATTATTGTTTTTTATTACGAAAGATGTGCGAATTGTGCATCGGGTTCGAAATGAACGAGGTAATAAGTATTAAAACACTTAGAAATTGAGATAGCATAAAAGATAGACTTAGTAAAATATTGGAGTGCTTTGGGTTGAGAAGCATCGACTATTCCAAAGTGAATCGAGGATCCTTTCAAATTAGAGGAACGTGCTTTGGCCTATAGGCAAAATGCTCTCTCGAGAAGCGATTAACGGCATTTTACCCTTCCAGTTACTACACATCTCTAATTAATCGAAAATCAAAAATTTGGCGAGATTGAAAATCGAGGAGTGGGACTAGTTGACAAGGTGCGGGTTTCACCCCTAACTTAACAACATCGTACCCTAAGCGTGGTTGGTACTTACCAAACGAGGAGCAAATTCGACTCGTGGTAAGGGTCCACTGGAGTATGAAATGGAAATTTTCCATCAAGGTATGGATATCACTCCTAACTTGATGGCGTAATTTCGTGAAAAATCAAATATGCGGATTGAGAGTGATCACCAAAGTGCAGGTTTCACCCCTATTTTGGTGAGATCGTCTCGTTTGTAGTATGAGTGTCTTCAAGTCTTCAAGCGTGTATATTGTGTAAATGTCTTAGGAAAGACATATTGCATATATTAAGACCAAAAGAAATAAGAAGAAGCAAGGTAGGGCGAATTAGTATTTTAAACATGAATCAAGAATGGTCAAGTTTGGTCACTTAAACTATAGACTAAGCCGAACATGACAATTCTACCTAATTCCCTATAGTTAGGCTGTGATACCAATCTGTCACACCCCAATCGATGGCGGAAACATCGGAGTGAGACGAAATAGATTGCTCAAGACTTCATAAACGCTAATAAGTGACAAGTATTTAAATAATAAAATTTCATTTTATTGCTAATATCAAGTACATTGTTTGAAAATGAAATTACAAAAGTTTGGATCAAAATAAGATACATCAAGTATTAAAGTTTAAGGTGCGTTTCTAGGCATCCTACTAGGTTCCGTGCATCATCATTGTCAAAATCCTGCAAATACGGTTTAAAGTATAGTTCAATACAAAAGTATTGGCGAGCATACAAGTTTGAGGTAGCATATATGTAAAGAAGGTTTGAACAATCCACATGACAAAAATAGTTAACTAGATTAATGTACCAAGGCATGCAATTATACTAGTCAACCCAAAGTGTACCGCTAGCGTTATCTCATCGTCGCAACGATAAGACCGTAATGATTGAATGACTTAACATGACCTCAAGAATACGGGCGGTGCGTTACTCCTATAGCGCTATACATGTTAAAGGAGGCTTTAAACAAAGTTAATGACAAGTAAATCACATAAGAATGTTCCAAGAATACAAATCAAGTATCACGTATTTAAGCATGTATGATTGGATTGATTTGTGTTTGCATAAAGTATAAGTGATTGCGTGTGTTTAATAGTATAACGTATTGCACCCAAAAGTGTAAAAGCAAAAGGGGTCATGTGTACTCACGGTTTTGCGAAAGCTTCCCTTGTTACTTCCATGAAGGACTTGGAGGAACAACGAGTTATCTTTTGAAACATTGAATCTTTAGAAGAAGAGAGCTCTTAGAGCTTTTAGAAAGAAGAGAAGAGATAATTGAGGTGTGAAATGAGTTAGGAGGAGGTGGGTATTTATAGATGGGGTTAGGGGGTTTGTTAGTTGGGTGCATTTAATGCAACAAACACAAAATGGACCAATCCATGGGTAAGAAACCACTTTCTCTGGATTATGCTATTTTTAGTCCTTGAACTTAGTTTATCTTTCATTTCATGGTAAAACTTGATATTTTCGCATGTTTTCAAGTGTATAATGTATATGTAAGTATATTTGAGGTATCAAGTATGAATGTATGAGTATTTGCACGTATAACAAGTATCGGTTTGTATATAAACACGTATTTAACAATTAAATGCATGTGAGACAAGTATGTTTTAGGTATGAATTTTATTACGATCAAAGTCTCGGATATAAGATTGGGAAATGAAATAAAATGCGATACGAATACAAGTTTCCATAAATAGAAATACGATTAAACTTTCTAATTAAGGAAAGTACAAAAAAGCAAGGCGTTACAGACCTGTGGGACAAGATACCACTTTGGAGCATTTTCAAGAACCTCCCAAGCTTTTACCATGGTACACATGCAACTGTATGTTACTCTAAATTCATCGTGGGAGGTCGTCATGACGTTCGTGTCGCTTGAAACACTTGCTCTTTGTCAATTTTATATACGACAATCCATAATTTTGTTGAAGTTGCTGCATTTCGTTCTCATTGATGTCTATTTGCCCGAGTACGAATCATTTGTACGGTATGATACAGTTCACGATTCAAGAAGTAAAATAATTTCGCGAACTCGCTTCATAAACACTGGTGCATCTTGATCATTGCCTATTTTTACAATTAAATATTTCCAAAACAACAATTTTTAAATAAATTAAATTATTTGGATATTATTAAATAACAATTAAATGATTAAATAAGTTAACCAATAATGTGGTCTTCAGATATGTCGACCCACGTTTGTGCAATGCTAACTTTTTTGCTTGACCACTTTTCGTGTGCTTTTGAAACATGTGCTTCATCCGGTTTCTTTCTACGATGTTCACGTGAGGATGAAGTTTGGTGTCTTTTGGATGTAGGTTGAATTTTGGGTGTGGTTTGGGTTTCATGTACGGTTTGGGTTTTGGGAGGAGACATAGGAGACAAAGATTGAGACATGTATTGGGCATATGGGGAGGGGGATACATGAAACAACCGGGCATTTGTACGGGTGGGGACATTCCTCGACTTTGTTGGAATGGTGTATCCCATCGTAGGGAATTTTCAGGTAGGTAATGATCGGTATTCACCTTGGCCGGTATTGATGTTAACGGCCCACATGTTGTTTTGCGTGTTTGTGTAACAAGGGTTGTTCGGATCAAATGCGTTTGGATCGTTGTTGAATGGAAACATGATGGAAGTTGGTTGTGAGAGGGGATAGTTGTATGAAATGAAATAGTGAGAGTGGATGGTTGTGTGTAAAATTTATAGGTTAAATGGGTTTATATATATAAAAGCAAAATTAGGGTTAAAAACAAATTTATTTTAGTTTTGACTGTTGTTAAACGGTCATATGACATGGCCCCCAAACAGAGCCATTATCGCTCGTTATTGTTTTAGTGGAGGGACGATAGCACCCCTTAATAGTGCTCATGAAATGATAGGGGGCTATTGTATGAAAACTGAGTTTTTGTTTCTTAATATTTGTATATATGCAAATTTGATTCTAAACTTTTTGAATTTTTTTTGTTTTTTAATATTTGTATAGGTAACTAAAGGGATATATTTATTTATTTTTATTTTTATTAAAAGTGGTAATGTATTTTTTGTTTTCTTTATTAATCATGAAAGCGTAAACTATGCTATAATTTATTGGTTAAATGTATGTTATAAAAACAAGCAATTTTAAATATCTTTTATATACACTTCTGTTATAAGAAGCGATAAAATATGAAAGTTGCAAGAGACCATGATTATATTTTATAAAGTAAAACTACAAAAAATTAAGGATATGTTAAGTAAGTATATATATATGTAAGGGGATTCTAGAACACACCCATACTTTACTAATCAACTAATATACGATTACTACTATTCACATACCTTGAGAAGAATTTATACATCATTCACTTCCGTCTTAACACAACATCACTCCATCCAATATCAAGTTTGAAAAGGTCTTTTAATACTATGTACACATAAGTTAACACGATCACTTTATCCAATATCAAGTTTGAAAAATGTCTTTTAATACTCATGTATACATTAGTTAACACAATTACTCTATTCTATTCAATGAAAGTGATAAAAGTGATCTAAACTTAAAGGCTATTTTGACATTTTACTCAAGGTCTTTTAATACTCATGTATACATATGTTAACACGCCTATAACTAATAGAGTAAATATCAATTTACGTCCCTGTGGTTTACACCAAAACACAGGAACAACCCTCATTTGAAAAAAAAACGCAACAATCAAGTCCCTGTGATTGTCGGTTGCGTTCAATAACGTCCCTCGTTATATTTTCCTGCTATTTAATTAATATCGTAAAAGGCAATATGGTAAAATCACCCAAATGTAACCCTGTCCAACCCTTTTAACCCCCTAGCTTCTTTGAGAAAAACAAATTCAATCCCCCCACCCTCTTAACTCACCAGAGAAATTCTGTCCAAAGACAACCGATGCTCCAAGACAACGATGAGGCAAACTCAGTAATCTTGTTTACATTCTACGTGATCAGTACGACATTTGTCTTAATTTTGAGTTCGTGTTATTAGTGTGATCATCTGAAATGTGGGTTGCTTTTCTTCGAATTCCAATTGGAATTCATGTGCATGTGACTCGATGACTGATTAGGATCCAATACCAGGTCCTTTTGAGGAGTGGAAGAGAGTTTAGGATATAGCTCTGTTTTAGCCACCAACCATGAATCTGATGGTGGTTGGTTGGCTGTACGTATTATATATGTAACTATTGGGATAACTATAAAACTTCAAAAGGGTTAATTTTTTACTGATCCTAATCATTTTTAGGTTTTTGGTGTTTATGATCAGAGTTTACCATTCTTTTGTATGCCTATTAACTTAAACTATTATGTATCCTTATTAACTTAGACTATGTATGCTAATTGTGGTATGATTAGATATTCAGCTCATTGTGTTATAATGGACATTTGTCTTAGTGTGCATTAGGTTATGTTTCATTTGTTGGTGTTTGAACAAATTAGCATTAGGTTCAGTTTCACTTGTTGTTGTTTAAACAAATTATAAGTTGTGCATTAGCTTCATGTTCATTTTAAGTTGTCGTTTGAACATATTATAGGTTGTGCATCAGTTTCAGTTGGACCTTGTGGATTTAGCTGTGCATTAGGTCTAATTAGATAGTCAGTATGTCTGAACATCTTATAAGCTGAAACAGGCATCATAACCTTGTTGCATTCACTTGCATTCAGCTTGTTGCAGTCAGTTCAGATTATAGGTTCACTTGTTATAAGCTTGTTGCAATCAGTTCATTCAGTTCAGGTATCATAAGCTTACTGCAATCAGTTCATTCAGTTAAGGTATCATAAGCTTGCTGCAATCAGTTCATTTTGAGTTGTTGTTGTGTTCATGTAATAAACGTATTTCACAACCTTGTCAAGTTCAAACAGGTTCAACATTTACTCTTAGTTGTTGTTATTATTGTTGTTATAACCGCAATACAATTTACACTAGTTGAAGTGGTTGATTTCTTGTTGTTGTGGTTGTTGATTAATTACTAGATTAGGGTGAGTTGTAAGTAGATTTGGAAACCTTTTGAATATGGAGGGAATTTAAGAAATTTACAACAGGGACCGAATGGTTATGAAAGTTTTGAGGGTAATTTAGTCTTTTCACAATATTTAAACCGGGAAATATAACAAGGGACGTTATTAAACGCAATCGCCAACCACAGGAACTTAATTTGTTACATTTTTTTTCAAATAAAGGTTGTCCTGCGTTTTGATGTAAACGACAAGAACGTAAATTGACATTTACTCTAAATAATAAACTCAACATGTATTTAAAGCCCCTATATTTTTTATTATAATAAATCAAATCATCACATCAAATATTGAGGGTGTTTAAACAACACCCCTTTAAGTTAAACCTCACTTTAAAAAGACTTGATTAAATTTGTTGATAGGATGATATAGTAGATTACGACTGTGTAGTGTGGGGCGGTGGTTGCCAAACAACGCTGGCTAGACCATACCGGGCTATCGTTCGTTATGGCGTTGCCCCGCTGGCGTGGGGTGGGGGAGGGGGCAAGATGACATGGCTAACTTTAATTGGCTGGTTCGATGTAGCCGTTGGGGGTGGCGATTGTAGTATGGTAAATCAAATTTAAAAAAAAAATACATTTTCTACCTATAAATACCCAACCCAAATTACATATTTTCCCATTTCTTTAATCAAACCCACACAAAAAAATCGAACATGCTGCATTGGACCGAAGAGAGGAAATAACACTAGTGACATCGATTGTTGACGCACAACGTACTCTACAACGCGGTCAAACAGCGTATTAGAGTCGAGCGTTTCAAAAATACCAGCAACACGCCGGCAACACGAGTAACCACTTAAACGTGTGTCAACACAAATGGCATAAGCTCAAACCGAAGTTGGATCCGTTTAAAGTTTGCTTCGACATCCGTGTCCCTGTGAGCGACTTGACACACGACGATCGAGTAGAGATCGCGAAAATCGAGTACAGCACAATGGGAATACGGATTTTAAGTGGGTTCCTACTTTAATATTTACCGTACTTTGTTATTTTTTTAGGATTTAATAAGTAGTTTTTTTTATAATTTTTTAGGATTTAATAAATAGGTTATAAGTAGGTTTTTTTAATTTTTAGAATTGTCTAACTTTTTTTTAAAACTAATATAAATTGTGTTGTCTTATATAATTGTCAAATTAAAATAAAAAACCATATGGCATCCCCACGCTAGCCTGGTCACGCCGCTTCAACACCCTACTTTTTTAAGTGTGGACTAGTGGAACTTACATCTGCCGTGTATCGAGCAATGTTTCTAATCCAAACCCTTACACCCTATAATCTAATAGCATTGAGTGTAGAATGGGTGAAAACCGAAACTACAGATAGAGTACTATAAACGACTTAAATCAAATTTAGCTCGAAAGTTTTCTTGTTAATTCCAAACATTTTGCATATATATAATTTTCTTTTACATGTTGTTCTTTATTTTACGGCCACTTAAACCATTGTTATTCTTTTATGATCCATATAAACCATATCTTTGTGTACATTGGTTGACTAGTCAATGTAATATAGCTAAACTCACATGGGTGTATGAATAGCAATGTTATTTTTAATTAAATAAAATAATATAATGTATGTCATTCCAATTTAATAACATAATAATAATAATAATAATAATAATAAAATAATAATAATATAGCGATCGTGTAAAAATTTATGTTTTATTACAAACACACACGTTTTTATTCATCAAATCTCTCTCTCTCTCCAACAACTTACCAAAATGACAACGGATCTCCTCCACATCTCTCCACCACTTCACCTCACCTTCACCACCATCAACCACCGCATACTCACCTACAATGTCCACCACAAACGACGTCGTAACTACCTCCACCTTCCACCGCCACGCCACTACGCACCTTCCACCACCACCTACCTAACCTCACCCTCACCAAAGCAGTCAACCTCAACTCACCAATCCAAACCTCGCCGGAAACCTCACAACAACAACAATCGCCGCCGTCAGTCCTCCTCGATGTAACCGGAATGATGTGCGGCGCGTGCGTCTCACGCGTGAAGTCGATCTTATCGTCCGATCCGCTCGTGGAGTCCGTTGTGGTCAATATGTTGACCGAGACGGCGGCGGTTAGGTTGAAGGATGATACGGCGTGGCGACGGCGGAGGAGTTAGGGCGGAAGTTGAACGGAGTGTGGATTTCCGGCGAAGAGGAGAGCGGCGGGGCTAGGGATAGAGGAGAAAGTGAGGAAGTGGAAGGAGACGGTAGCGAGGAAAGAGGCGATGATGATTGAGAGTAGAAATCGAGTTGTGTTTGCGTGGACATTAGTGGCGTTGTGCTGTGGATCTCATGCTTCTCATGTTATGCATTCTTTAGGTGTTCATGTTGCTCATGGTAATTGTTCATAATTACTTTTAAGTTTATTGATGAATTGGCGCCGAAATTATGACAGTTCAACATTTTGAAATGGATTTAATAACAGTATTACACACACTGACACTCTTGTTTTTGAGTTTAGCTGGTAGATCTTATTGGTGGTTTTTAGAATTAGTTGGTGTGAAAATGTTAAGTGAAGATGATGAAGAGGGAGCAGCATTTGTAATCAGTGTACTTAGCCTTAAGTTTAAAGAAGCCATTAGTTGAATAACTCGTAGGCTCATAGCTTGCTCATGGGCTCGTACGAAATTAGCTCCTTAAAAACTCAAATCTGATTTGGCTTGAGCTCGCTGAGTCGAGGTTGAGCAGAAGGTAGCTTGCTTGCATAAAGAGTTGATTTGGCTCGAGTAACCTGCTGGTTGGATTACATAAATTAGCTATTTTTTTTTGTATATTGGTAGTTTGGTACGGTATATTTGAGATTGATGCTAACTTGTTATTTGAGACTTTAATTGAAAAAGAACATACTAGATCATTAGAACTCAGAAAAGCGAGCCAACTAGTCGAGCCACGAGCTAGCTTTAGTTAATGGCGAGCCAAATAAGAGCTCAGTTTCTGTCTTGGTTGGAAATATTAAGTTGAGCCGGCTCGTATTATTACTGTCTCGGCTTGATCCGGAAATATCAAGTCGAGCTATGCTACTGGGATCCCATAATAAAACCAATATACTTAGAAAGGTGAGGTTTTGGGCCAAGATCTGTAACTGTCACAACAGTTATGAAATATGAATTCAACTACAATGGTAATGGATTATTAAGTTTACCATGGGATATCTACAAGCAAAATGGTCTTGTTATAAAAAGTTGATGTTAAAAGTCCCACTGTAAATTTGGATTTTGTATTTTGTAAATTTAGAGATTATTATCTGGAGATTGTCAAAGATTTGCTGCAAAGATTTTGGAAAGAAAGCAGAAATTGTTTTGATTTGCTTGCTAGATCTTGTAGAGTTCTTCTTAGTATGGCGGTTGATTTTTGTCTATACCATAAATGCCTTAACTTTTGTTTTTTATACAGGCACATTTTTGGAGTTACTTCACAACTCCTATTTCAAAGGCAGTTTAGCTGTTGGTGCTTTGTTGGGCCCTGGAAGAGGTTAGTTACAGTTTTTGCTGGCCTTTCTTTATTCTTTTTTATTTTTTTGCTCCAAGTTTCTTCTTTAACATAAACACGCCTTGTTTTTTTTTATGTTAACATAAAAACAACAATCACATATTTTCATAGTGAAAAGAGGTAAGTTGTCAATGGTGACCCATTTCGAAATACTACAGTTTATTAACTTAAAGAAGACATTATTTGCAATTTAATTTCATTCTGATGTGGCGAAGTGTCACACGCTCTGGCTTTAGCTGATCTTATGAAATGAAATATCTTTCAGAGTTGCTTTCTGATGGTCTTAAGGCATTCTTTAAGGGATCTCCAAATATGAACTCTCTTGTTGGATTCGGATCCATTGCTGCATTTATGATAAGCGCGGTGAGATTTTCTTTCTATTTTTTTAAGTTTTACATGTTTCATAATACTAACATTTTCTCTTTCTTTAAGATCTCACTTCTTAACCCTGAGCTTGGATGGGATGCGACATTCTTTGACGAGCCGGTTTGTACGCTGTAACTTATTAGTTTAATTTTAGGATGGCAACTGCGACCCATTTTCTTATAAGTGGGCTGATTAGGGTTCTGTTGTATCTCTATTGGGTATGTAATCGGGTCAAACATGATGAAAGTCGCCCAAATAAAAAAAAATTAAGTTTACAGAACCTCCTCATATTGTATAAAAATTTAAATATTTATTGAAAATGTATAATTTTGTTAATTATAGTTTACACAAAAAGAAAATTGTTTCGACAAAAAGTGCTGTGGGTCAACCGATCCGGTCCATTGTGACTGGCACAAAAAACTACCTGTTTGACCCGGGCTCAGTTGGACAGGTCACCCACCCGCCTGTTTTTGTTACATCAAGTTTTTCTCTCAATACGAGAATATGACTACTGTGTACACTTTCAGTCATATTAATTGCTCAAAGACAATTTTATTAAAGGGGTGCTCATTTTTAGCGTGCAGGTCATGCTTCTTGGTTTTGTTCTCTTGGGACGTTCACTTGAAGAAAGGGCTAGACTCAGGGCATCTAGTGACATGAATGAACTATTAGTAAGTTCATCTTTTCAAAAAATAATGTGTAATGTCCATAATCATTGTGAAAAATATAAAATAAGTCATATTTATTTGTTTTCCCTTGTAAATTAGTTGATCACCATAGGCCTGCTCCTGTGCAAACTATTAAGAATATTTAAGAAAAAAATCTAAAAGTTGGTAACAAACATGTTTCATCGTCCGCAGTCACTGATATCCACACAGTCACGACTAGTGATTTCACCCTCTGAAAGTAACATGACAGATGGAAGCATATTAAGCTCTGATTCAATATGTATTGAAGTTCCTACTGATGAGATTCGGGTCGGAGACTTGGTACTGGTTTTACCGGGAGAAACTATTCCTGTAGATGTAAGTTATGTTAACTTTAAACTGAAACATTATCATTCACTCTAATCCATATTATAGCCCATGTATGATGTATTGGTCTTCTCAAATTTATTATTTTGAATTAAAGTAAGTTTGCGTTTAAACGATTGATTTAAATTTGTGTGCAGGGTAAAGTTGTTGCAGGAAGAAGTGTTGTGGATGAGTCCATGCTCACAGGCGAATCACTTCCTGTTTTTAAGGAAGGAGGTCTTTTAGTCTCGGCTGGAACAATAAACTGGGTAAACTGTCCCCACTTAAATAGTTATGAACTTCTAAATTTGGAATCTTATAATGTTTTAAGGATGGCTTACTATTGTAGTGAGTAGTGAACTTGACCTTGTATCATGGCTGCCTTTCAGGATGGTCCACTAAAAATTGAAGCTTCGGCCACAGGCTCCAACTCAACGATAACAAAGATCGTTAAAATGGTCGGTATTTGTTTTCGTATTAGTTAGATCTTAGATGAAATATTAGATTGACATGTGTCTATGTCTCACATCTTGTTTATGTGGAAGGTTACTTACATACTTACATAGATGCTCTGGTTCAGCCGTGAAAATGTTAAAAGACAGATGTGTATATTATTGATGGTAAAACGGGCGGGCTAGGTAATGGGTCAAACCGGGTTGGGGTAAACTGCGTAATTTTTCGGTACGGTCGAGAGGAGCCAGGTTGGGTACCTGAAATTTCTGACTGAAGTTTACAAATAAATAGCTGTCAGATGAATACGAAAGTTCTATTTTTTTACTATTTAGATTTTTAATAAAAGGATTTACAAGGTTTTATGTACTAAAATACACTTTGGGCACTGTTTGACCTGTTTAGGTAGAGGATGCTCAAGGCCGTGAAGCACCTATACAGAGGCTTGCAGATTCGATTGCAGGCCCATTCGTGTACACTGTTATGACCTTATCTGCTGCAACATTCGCCTTCTGGTATTTAACTACTTATTTTTCATGTACCACAATCATTCTAGTTTATGACAATGATACTGATACAGAGATTGAATATCATTTAGAAAGAATTAAAAGATATTATTTATTTAATTACCTTTATTGAAGTTATCCTTGTTGGTTTCTGTTTTTTGTTATCAAGGTACTATGCCGGGGTACATGTCTTTCCAGATGTGCTGCTCAATGACATTTCTGGCCCTGATGGAAGTCCTTTACTTTTGAGCTTAAAGCTTTCCACAGATGTCTTGGTGAGTGAGTCATAGCGAACTTAATACTTTCCAACTTGAGGACGATCTTGTAGTTTCGTCCTTTTTATACTTTTTAAGTGACATGATCCCTATAAAGTGAACATCTTTAAATGTTCCCTGTTCATGCGTATTTACTGTCATAATTTACTCATACATAAATTATATTTCAGGTCGTTTCTTGCCCATGTGCACTAGGCCTTGCAACTCCAACTGCAATTCTTGTCGGTACCTCTCTAGGTAAATAAATGAATAAAAAATAAGCAGTGATTTTTTTACCAATTCGTTCAAGTTTGGTTAACCAAGGCATTTTACTTGTTTATCTCTGCTAATTTCTTCTCTCATTTGCCTATTTCATTATTGTTGTGGAACAGGGGCTAAGCAAGGACTTCTTATCAGAGGTGGCGATGTGTTGGAACGCTTGGCAAATATAGACACTATTACTCTAGACAAGGTATCTAATAAAGGTCACAATTTTCATCTATTTACTTAAATAACTAGTAGCTATAATGGAAACAGGTTAAAAGTTAGTGTGGTTTTAAGACAAAAAAACCCTCCAATTTTTCAATCACATTAGCGGTGAATTTCTGACACAACATGAACCTAACACAAAATTCTCAGGTCAAATCGTCGAACATGTTAAGCTAAATGAGTCATGTTCGGGTCAACCTGGCGGTTCGTGGGTTGACTCGCTTAGTTATATACTTATATTTTATAAAAATGTGTATAATGTCTAAACTGATTGGGTTGTTATATTCCCAATTTTAAAAGCTAAATGTGAAATGAGCATCAAGTTTTATTGTTTAAACATGATTATTTTACATAAATTTTGTTGTAAATTTGTAATTTTAGAATATTAATCTACAAAAATAAATACATTTTCAGGTTGAACGGGTTGTGTTCATGTCAGCCCGCGAAAACTTGTGTTCAAGTTATGTGCCTCTCAAAATTTTCAGCTTCATGTCGTGTTCAGGTTCATGTCGTATTTTTGTGTTCTTGCCACGTTCAGGCTCGTATCAAATTTTCGTGCTTGTGTCGGTTTCTACCACTAACCCACAAACACGACCCATTTAACACCCTTGATTTGGCACATTAGTTACATATAAAAAAATTGAACTTCAAGACTAGAAGTATTAACCTGAACCTATCAGTTCCAAAAGGTTATCCGCTTGACCCTTACCGAACCGTTCTTTTTGCTGACCTGTCTTCTCACTCCCTGTTACCAGACAGGAACTCTAACAGAAGGAAAACCTGCGGTTTCTGGTGTCGCATCATTCAGTCACGGAGAAACCGAGATTCTCCAACTGGCTGCTGCAGTAGAAAAAACCGCATCACATCCCATTGCAAAGGCTATTATATCTGAAGCAGAATCATTGAACTTAAATATTCCAGTTACAAGCAGGCAGTTAGCAGAACCAGGTTTTGGGACATTGGCAGAAGTAGACGGGCGTTTAGTGGCCGTTGGATCTATGAAATGGGTCCATGAACGTTTCCACCACAGAAAAAACATTTCCGATGTAATGGAATTGGAGAAAGATGTGATACAGAAATCATTAGAAGGTCGTGCATCATCAAATTATTCACAGACAGTTGTTTTCGTTGGTCGGGAAGGTGAAGGGATCATTGGTGCTATTGGAATATCTGATAATTTACGTCATGATGCTGAGTCTTCCGTGAAAAGGTACCATCAGTTAATAGTTTTTAATATTTTTTTAATCAAAAGAGGGTTGTATAGCGTTATTAAGATTTCGGGTTAGTTACACACAAATCCTTCTACTAAAGGTTGCAGTTTTGACCCATTACTTATAAATGGGTTTATCTGGGTTATGTGCAACGGGACAAAACTTATAAAGTGTATTTTTGATGCGTACTAGTGGTGGGCAAAAAATCCGGTTTGTTAACCGAAACCGGTTATTACAGGATCGTAACCGGTTAATAACCGGTACACCAATAACTGGTTAGGGGTCTAAAAAAACCGGCGGTTTGTAAGTGATTATAGATATTTAGAATAGTAACCGGTTTTTAACCAGTTATTTTTTAACTGGTTTTTACCGGGAAAAACCGAAAATATGAAAAGAAAATAACAATAAATGAAAATAACTGGTTAATTAACCGAAAATGACCGGTTATTAACCAAACCGGTTAAAAAATAACCGAACCAGTTAAAGTATAACCGGTTAAAGCAAAATTTGAAAATAACCGCCTAAACTGGTTAACCGAACCATTTAGGGAAATTAACCGATTGTTGCACCTCCAATGCATACAACCTTTTAAAAAAACAGATTATATAACCTTATTAACTATTTGCAACAAAATAGAAGAAAGACAAAATGTTTGTGGGCTGACTGGACCCAAACTTAATGACCCGTTAACCCATAAGATGACGGTGATGCCTAACAATATTTTTTTGAAGGCTACACGAGAAGTGGATTGAAACAATCCTGTTATCAGGAGACAGGGAAGAGGCAGTTGCAAGTGTAGCAAAAACAGTGGGCATAGAAACACATTTAATCAATGCATCTTTGACTCCACAACAAAAGTCGGGTGCCATCTCGACTCTGCAAAACTCAGGCCACCGTGTTGCGATGGTGAGTTACAAGCTATGAAATATCTTTTATATTCTTCTATTTTTATTTCTAAAACAACTTTACCTCCGAAAGGTCGGGGATGGAATCAATGATGCACCGTCTTTGGCTCTAGCGGATGTCGGAATTGCTTTGCAAGTTGACGGACAAGAAAACGCAGCCTCTAATGCTGCTTCCATTATACTTCTTGGGAACAAACTTTCACAAGTAAGCATTTACATACCAACCGTCCCCCAAAGATACACCTGAAAAGTCTTAAAATCATTTTATTCAATAAATATATTTTGGTAATTATATCTGTCAGCCCAACCCAACTCTGTCAATAACGCAAGTAGGGGTGTGGATTTCTGACATGACACAAACTTAATAGGAAATTTGCGGATTTGGTTTAGTTTAAATTGGTTCAGGTAGGTTTCGGATCGAACCCCGCTACCTTGTTTAGCGTTTATTTTAATAATATTCTGAAAAGATATTATTATGTCATAGTTTCACTGATTAGGCATTTAATGCCAAAACTTAAATGCTATGTGGAAAGAACATCGAGTTTCATAGTTTAAACATAATTTTTTATTTACATTTGTATGTTTGCTTGTTAATTTGTAATTTAGAGTATTAACATGCTAAAATAAATACAATTTCGGTTAAACCGGTCGGTGTTGTGTCAACCCGCAAAAACTCGTGTCGTGTTCTGGTTCATGTGCCTGACACGATTTTTGGGTTCGTGGTGGGTTGACGCGTCAGCTCACAAACACGGCCTATTTAACACCTCTAGACGCATGCCAATATACTTCCTGTTTTTACCCAACCCGAACCACCCGTTTAGACACCATTTTAAGCAATATCCGACTTTGATTATTGATTTCCCTCACGTCAGGTCGTGGATGCAATTGATCTTGCAAAGGCAACAATGTCTAAAGTTCATCAGAACTTGTCTTGGGCAGTGGCGTATAATGTTGTCGCGATCCCCATTGCAGCCGGTGTGCTGCTTCCGCATTTTGATTTTGCAATGACTCCCTCACTTTCAGGTAATTCACAGTTTTCTTTATAAAATTTGTGGAACTGCAAAAGTTGATAAAACATGGTTTTTGATAGGTGGACTGATGGCATTTAGCTCAATATTTGTGGTCAGCAACTCCCTACTTCTACAACTTCATGGGTCTCATCAGAAAATGAAAAAGTCAACTTCTAACCAAAGTGAAAAGCCGATCGAATCTGCATCTTAATAACCGAAAGATTATTGATGCATTTGAGCTAGGTTCTATTTGTCGATAATTTATTAGTTAACATGGTTGCATGAACACGCTGCTGCTGTAATTATTTCAGCCGAGGTTAACAAGAATCATTTCTTCAAGGTAGCATTTGGTGGAGATTACTTGACGCCAACTATTAAGCAAAGCTTCTATTTACAATATGATAGAAGCTATGTAAGGTGTGATACGAGCCTTTTATACCTACCCTACTTTGTTAACTGTATGTCAAATTATGTTGTATGTCAGAAAATAAGAGAAATATATATAATAAATATGTTTTCCAGCCATACAACAATATTATGTTTCGAGACGAAGAATATATTCATATTGAATACAACTTAGTGACAAATTTTGTATAAATGTGGAAAATAAAAACGTTGTACGTATTTGCATAAAATTTCATACAAATTAATGTATTATATATTATACTACATATCAAAAATTTAAAAGTAACGTTATATCACTTGAATAGGGCCGGTGGTAGTTTAGTTAGTTAAAAGTATAGGGGCTGTTTTGATATATGATCAAAGTATAGGGTATGTGTTACGGTACTTTAGGTGTTGAAAGTAAAGGGGCAATTGTGATATATGATCAAAGTATAGGGTATGTGTTATGGTAGTTTAGCTAGTTGAAAGTATAGGGGCTATTGTGATAAATGATCAAAGTATAGGATATGTAACAAAAATAATAAATGAGCATATCTGATTTTGGTTGTAGTAGTACTTGATCCATAACTGGAAATAACACAGCCATAAATGAGTTTATGGATTTCTCTTTGTTATTAAATTCTTATTCATAGCATCAATCAAATGTTCTGGTACATCACACGATTCGAGCATAAGAACAAGTCAACAATGGCGACCAATGCGTCTGCCAGTCAGCGAGAAATTGAGAAGACGTTAAAGGAGCATGTAAAATCGTTAATGAGGATCAAGACAACATCAATGGCAATGGCTGAAAATAAGAATGAGGGCGATCGTGTAGCCATTGATAAAACAAGTGTGTGGAGAATCTAAATTCCAATGGTAGCAACACGGGTACCATAGGAGAATTTATTGTCGATAATAGTGACATAACGACACAGCGGTTTTGACAGGTTGAATTTCCCCGTTTTAACAGAGAAGGCCTGGATGGTTGGTTGTGCATATGCGAACACTTTTTCACAAGTGATGGATAGATTTCTCTAGTAGAGAATCTCAAGCTTGTGATACAGTAATTCATCTAGAAAGAGATGCGGGGTTTGAAACTGAAAGTAATATGCCGGTTAAGCCAAAATCTTGCATGATGCATACTCTATGGCATGATTACAAGAAATTACAAATTCGACATTATCTCGAAACCAAACATATGGACAACTGCATTTCATACATATATAATGTTGAGCTAGTACCAGCAGTTAATGCTAATAGGTTGCTCTTGCTCTTATTACCAGCTCGTTTAATCCGAACTTCTCATGCTTCAAGAATTGTCCAGTCTGGAGATCAATGCTAAGATAACAAAAAGGAGAGTGCTTTTGGTGTCCCCAGAAGTTTGTACTATGTCACAGGTGTAAAAAGAAAAATGGTTTGTCACACATTAGTCACATGTGTGTGAGCACAATACCTCTACTCTTTACTCCAATGTCCACCTTGCGATATGGCATGCATGTACATATTTTTTTTATGACAGTACTTGTCCAAAATGCCACACTGTAGTATTCATTAGCTATTGATGATTACCATTTACAAAATGCGTATTCATTTGCTATTGATGATTACCATTGATTTCTCAATACGATTTCTCAACTCTCTGTTGTACGCAACCATTGCTTATTGGATACCACTGAGTATTGACATATGGTCCGGATTGTCATAGATCAGTATTAACTTACTATTGATGATTACCACTGATAGTCAATTACGACTGATAATCAACTTTAGTGCAATTTTCCATCAATCATTCGAGACCCCAACATGGGTAGCGGTTGCTCCATGAACCGCACCAAGGGGGCCCCCTTGGTACCCTTGCCAAAGGGACGTTGCCCCCTTAAAACCCAGGGTTCATTGGTGTATCCAACAACTCAGATTAGCAATCAAAACGAGCGCGTTCTCCACAATTCCTAACTGTACCAATGTGTAATTATTTTCCTTTGGTCTTAAATTAATGTTAATCCACCCAAAATGATTTGATGGACTCTAAAATCACAGCAACGTTCATTGATGTTATTTGTTTTAGTAAGTGTTTTGTTGTGTAGTTACGTTTAGTTGTGTTTTCTTTTCTACTTCGTGTCACTATTAAGAGCTGTAGCACGATTTGGGGGGTCTTTTAGTTACAATCTATGTATCCAACGACATGATTCACTCAACATTTTCCAAAACCGAATACATAAAAAACTTTTACTCGACAAGAAATTAAGTTATGGTAGTAAATACCGAGTGGACACATAGTGATTCACATTAAAAGTAAAATTAGTTTCTTTTCTTATCTACTTGTAACCTATTTTACCACCCTCCCAAGTTCAAAACTAACAGTTTTCAATCTCGGTTGATTTTAAGCCGAATCTAGAACTGCCTTGATGCAAGTTGACCATAGAAAACGATCTTATGGACGATAGGTTCGGATTTTGTATGTTAGTATCCTCTCTTTCCGAAGCAAAGTGGAATGTGGCGGTTTTGGGTTTTTTAGATATGCGGCCCGTGTTGATATTTGATAACTGGAAAGCTCGGTTCTTGTTCTTGTGTGACAAAAGCGTAGACGCTAGAAGATTTCTCCGGTTTCTGTTGAAGGCGTTTTCTGGTTTTGCAATGTCGTTTATTGACGGTGTTGATGAGCGCCACATGTTTGCTAGACATGTAAAGGATTTTGATTTTCCATCGTAGAACGTCGATATTCCTCTTCTGTAATGAAATTCATGTAACTTTTTAACTGTTTTGTAGTACAAGTTTATAAGGTATATAAATACTACTACAAATAACCCAAAAACACACACACACAATTTGACAATTTGTCTCATCCGAAATGATAATGGACATCTCCAAGGGTATTGAGATCCCTTTTATTTTTTTAATCCCTTTTTAATCTCCAAAAATTTGACTATGAATTATAATTGCCTAGTGGCATTTGAGGTGGGGATAAGGCTTTGAGACCAATAAGTTTTGGTTTGATTCCTACAAGGGGTTTTTTTCCCATATTAATTGGGTTTCCTCCTGAATTGGTGTATGAACATATACCTAGTGGAGATGGATATGATCGGATGGTTCAGCTAGTGGCACGATAATACTCCAGTGGTCCGTCAGTGATCCAAATTTTCCGTTTAAGAAAAAAAATCTAAATTCCAAAATTTTAATAACTATATTGCATATTATACTTTTTAATATTATATAGTATATAAAATATTTGGTGTCAATACAGGTAAATGGGTGAGTAATTCGTTATCACCTAATACTATATCCTACCCAAAAACTTGATTATCAAATGCTCAAGTACAATTCTCATGGTTCATAAATTTTAATAATTGTTGTTATTTTCTCATACGTTTTAATATTTATCTAACACATTAAATAAAAATGGTAAATGGGTAGTTAATAGCGTGTGTATCACGTAAAACTATACACGTACCCAACCGAAAAATCGCAATAAATTGGAAAACTCTTCTTTTGGCCTATATGTTTGGACCTTTGGGTTTAACTGCCATCCTAGTCAGAGACAGATTATAGAATTGACAAATCAGTTTGATGAAAGGCATGTGCAGCCATGATCCATGGAAGTATTTTATACCTAACCAAACAAGAAAAGTTGTATTTGTGTACATTAAATTAAACCACTCACAAAACATGGCTTTTTGGTCTCTACTTACCCCACTCCTTATCTCTTCTTTATATCTTCTTATTCTTTCCTTACTTTATCAAAGAGGGCCCCCCTTTGTCTAGTCTTATAGGATGATATTATTAAAAATTAATTTTTATTTCTTTTTGTTATCAAGATCACAACACTTTGTTACCTTATCCTTTTATGTAATTAATAAAACAAAAAATTCTAAAAAAGTTTTGGAATATGCTTCTAAGGGTATATTTTTATTTCTAATTTCTAAACAAAAACCATATATATAAACATATATTTGTGTGTGTGAGATTCATATCATGATAATGTACATAAAGAAACAACTTTTAATTTATAGAATTTTAATTTCAAAGCACACATGATTGGAAAATTGTTTGGATATTATTGAGTGCTCCGCGGCAATTGTTGACTTTTTACCAAACACTGATATGTTTGTCGTACTTACTTTTTATATCTCATCTGTATTCGGGACTTATATTAAAACATACAAATCCCGTGTATAGATGCGACACCAAAAGTTATAAAGTAGTAATAATAGTATCGTGTGATATAACAAATTTGAAGGATAAGTTTAGTTTCCTAGATTATTTTTGCTAAAGTAATTAGTGTGCAATTAATTAGAATAATTCAACAAACTTTTTTTTTCCAAATTACATTAAGATGCATTAAAATAATCAATTAAAACATTTTCCCCAAATTTCTGATGCTAGATAGAACACAAAAGATTGAACTATTTCACAAACAATAAGAACTAAAACGATGCAGATCATGTAACACAAATCAACAACCAATACCTAAACAAAACATTCAAAGCTCAATCACATATTCAAAATCAACAACCAATTGATCCTATAACCGATTCAAATCAACCACAAACTGTTATAATATTAAGAAAGGAGTATTGAGGAAGTAACCTGATGGGCAGAGCTTTTTCTAGGGCTTGAATAGCACCATCAAGAGATCCAGTGCTGATTTTTGGATCGAATCTGTACGGACTCTGAGCATCTCCGTCGTCGTTGTTGTCTTCATCACTGTTGTTGCCGATGGATGAACTGCTGGATGAGTTGCACTCTTCTTCTTGGACGATTCTCATGAACGACGTCGTTTTGGACTTGAATTGGTGGTTAGATGTTGTTGCAGTCTCCGGCGGTGGTGGTGGCAGAGGATGGTCTGGTTTGAGTTTCATATCTTTTGATTTGATTGCAGGATTTATGTAATTTGTAGAGGAAGATGAAGGAAGTAGTAACAATGGGCCTCCCTGTTTAGAATTCGCAATTAGTGTGTGTCGTGTAGATATATACACACTTGTATGGATATATCTGTCGTGCCTTTTTTTATCCTCTCCTCTTCTTGTCTGTTTTTGTTTGTTATTAGTTTAGCTTTATTGAAAACTCACTGTTTAACTTTTTATTATTACTTTCTTTTTTGAAATAATAAATCATCAAATTAGATTTTTAATGATCTAAATATTATGGTATATTAACTAATGACATTATTGGTGTGAAATAAAACTTTCATGTAGTTAAAGTGTCTTGTCTGTATTTTAGCTGAGTGCTTTAATAAGTCAATCTTTTAACTATAAGATAGTGTTTGTTATCTTAGAATGAGAGGTGGAATGGAAGAACTATTATGAGGTAATAGAAAAAAGAGTGTTTGGTTGGTCGGGGAAATGGAATCACCCGTTACATAAAAAATTTCATTCTTCAAAATCATTCCATCAATCTCCCTGTTTTTTTCATTCCATCCACCCTTTCACACTTTATTAACAAACCACTCACCACCACCGCCACAACCGCCACCCACTTCCGCCATCACCAGCCACCGGCCACCACCGTCGCCGTCACCCGCCAACATTGTCGCCGCCACCACCCACCTCCGCCCCCGCCACCACCCACCGTCGTCGTCGCCAACTCCGACCACCGCTAACGCAATACTTAGTGGGAATTATGACTGTGACCAATATTGGTTTACACAGTATGAAAAAATTGAACGACAACAATTGCTATGTATCACCACCCACCACCACCAACTACCGCTAGTCACCTCTGATTATATACCTTCGTCTATTCTGTACTACCAAACAAATAAAGTATGATTCGTTTCATTCTCACATGGTAATCAAACAAGAACATGGAATGATGATAATCTATTCCATTACAAATTCCATTATGCCATAGCAGACATACCCTAATTGTTTGATTTAAGTCCCTTCAATATTTCACAATCATTGTTTTTATCTATTTTTTTCTTTTTTTTATTTAAAGACAACAAAAATTATATAAAATAGTTAAATTTAAATTAGTTAAAAAATTACAAACTATTTTTTTTATTATAAAAAACCTACAAGTTAAATTAAATGTCACACCCAACCGATGACGGAATCATCGGGGCGGACGTAATTAGATTACTCGAGACTTCATAACGCTAATTTGTGGCAAATAATTTAAAGAACAACATTTCATTTCATTTCTAGAATTTCATGTATATAGATGGAAGCAACTTACAACATCAAAATTTAAAGTACAACAAGGAAATCAAGAGTACAAAGTACAAATAAGTCTAAGTTAAACGTGAGTTTCTAGTTCATCCTACTAGATTCCTTGCATCGTCTTAATCATCCACGTAAACCTACAACATATATTAAGTATAGTTCAACACACAAGGCAATTGGAAAAGTTTAAACACATGGCATAACCGTTTACTAAGCTAACATACGTACTAGCAATGCAACTACACATGTCAACCCAAACTTTACCGCTAGCGTAATCTAATCATAGCAATGACTAGACCGTTTTGTTTACTTAATATGACCTCACGAATACGGGCGGTACTTAATCCTATAGCTTTATACATGTTAAGGGAGGCTTGTTACACAATTAATGATGTAGTATAAGGCATTCGATTCTAGCATATAAGTTTGCATATATTCGTATTAAGCATTATAAACGATGTTTGTTTTGATTTATGCATAAAGTATGGTGTTTTCAGTGGGTTGATATAGCATATAAGTTGCACCCTAAAAGTGTAAAAGTAAAGAGGGGAATCAAGTATGCTCACAGTTTTGCAAGCTTTCTAGTATTCCGAGAGCTGAAGAGTTGAAGTGATGCACACCGAAGTTACCCTACATCAGGGAAACAGAGGTGTGTGAATAGACTGTGTTTGGCAAAGGATTCAGATTTTTTGAAGATACGGAAAGAAAACGTAGAAAACTCCACTTCATGCGAAGTGACTTGCACTTCGTACGAAGTGACTGTCCAATTCGTGCGAAGTGATACTTCTGGAATGTTTTAGCTTGTTTTGCACCCGTTTCGACAATGATTTTTGTGAACGGGAATTCTTGCAACGAGGTAGAACAATCTAGCACCATAACACTTAATCAGAATGTGATTAATATTATGTCCAGACCAGTTTATTAAGAAATATGATAGCTATGTATAGTTTATGTCTATTTAGTTATGTTTGTCATAGAGGTCAAGCAAGGAGGTACAGAACCTCATTATATGATTCACCAAATCACTAAGTTTATCAACACAGTTGATAAACCCGGTTGGTCATGAATATGCAGAAATTAAATATACGAAAATGTTCAAGTGAGGTGTGGAACTTAATTTGGGTAGCCAAAGCTTCCAACGTTCTCACACTTGCTGAAACGCAAATCCAATCCTAGTGAGGATGATGAACTTGGTTAGCTCTACACTTGGTACAAAAAAGAATAGAATAGAAAGTAAGAGAAGGAGTAAAGAAATGACAAGTATTAGTGAGTTAAACTCACTTAGAGGATTCTGATATTAATCTGCCAGAGAATTAGAGGTTTTAGAGTGAGAGTGTGAAGATCCGGAACGATGGGAGTGGTGAGGAGTGTGTATATTTATAGGAAAAGTTGCTGGTAGCTCCTCTTCGTGCGAAGTATCTCCACTTCGTGCGAAGTGGGTACTCGCACGACTGAGTTGGTTTGGGGCTTTTTTTATGTATTATAACCGTTTTTCAAGTATTTCAAGCATAAAGTTGTAAAGTATGAGTATTGCATGTATAATAAGTATGATTTGCATGTAAACACGTATTTTAATGATTGATTGTATGTAAAACAAGTATGAATAAAGTATGGATTTTCTTTATGATCACGTCTCAGAGTACAAGTTTGGAAATAAATTACAATAAGACACGAATACAAGTTTCTACAAATAGGAATACGATTACACTTTCTAAATAAGGAAAGTATAATAATGCGAGGCGTTACAGCTCCCCTACTTTAGGAAATTTCCTCTTGAAATTTACTCAAGAGGAAGACTCAACGAAAAGATGTGATGCTTAGTCTTCATTTCACCCTCGAGTTCCTAAGTGAATTCATTGCCACGTTTGTCTTCCTATCGAACCTTAACTATGGGAATGCGACTGCGCCTAAGTTGCTTGGTTCCTCGGTCCATGATTTCGACTGTTTTTTCCACAAAGTGCAAGGACTCATTGATTTGCAGATCACCAAGTGGAACTTGAAGTCCTTTTGCTGCTAAACACTTCTTTAGATTCCAAACGTGAAACGTGGGATGAACATTGTTGAGTTCTTGAGGTAGATCCAGTCGATACGCTACCTTGCCAATCCTTTCGAGGATCTTGGAAGGACCCATGAAGCGAGGAGCGAGTTTACCTTTCTTACCAAATCGAACTACACCCTTCCAAGGGGATACCTTGAGAAGTACATGATCACCAACGTTAAATTCCAAAGGCTTTTGCGTCTTTTGTCAGCGTAACTCTTTTGTCGACTTCTAGCCTTGAGTAGGTTGTCACGAATCAGTAGGATCTTGTCCGTCGTCTCTTGTATGAGCTCGGGACCAGTGATTTGAGCTTCTCTGATCTCGTGCCAACAAATAGGCGAACGACACTTACGACCATACAATGCTTCGAATGGTGCCATTTGAATACTAGCGTGGTAACTGTTGTTGTACGAAAATTCTACCAAAGGCAAGTGTATATCCCAGTTGCCACCAAAATCGATTACGCATGAATGAAGCAATCTCAAAAATTTGGATGGTACACTCGGTTTGACCGCCTGATTGAGGATGGAAAGCGGTACTAATGTTAAGATGAGTACCAAGAGCTTTCTGAAAAGTTTGCCAAAGACGCGAAGTGAAACGACCAACACGGTCAGAAATGATGTCAATGGGGATACGATGACGTCAAATGACTTCATCCGTGTAGATACGAGCCAATTTCTTGACTTTGTAGCCTTCATGAATTGGGAGAAAATGAGCGGATTTTATCAAACGATCAATAATTACCCAAATGCTATCATAACCAGAGGAAGTACAAGGGAGTTTGGTGATGAACCATAGCTATACTCTCCCATTTCCAGACTTGAATTTCTGGTTGTTCGAGTAAGCTGGAGGGACGTTGATGCTCAACTTTCACCTTGGACCTTGGAACAGGTGAGGCATTTCGAAACGTAGACAGTGATATCCTTCTTCATTCCAGGCCACCAATAAGACGTACGAAGAACTTGGTACATCTTTTTCGCGCAAGGATGAATGGAATATCAGGATTTGTGGGCTTCCTTCATCAAGAAGTCATGAAGGTTGTCATGATTGGGAATCCACATGCGTCGAGATAGTACAAAATACCATCGGATATGGACACAAGTTGAATTTCCGCACCACACTTCATCTCATTGTATACGTTGTTCTCATTAAAAGATTAGTATTATGCTTCTCGAATGCGTTCACGAAGGTCGCTTAGAATCTGGAAACAACGAATGCTCCTTCACATGGGGGTTTTACGACTAAGGGCGTGGACCACAACATTCGCTTTACAATGATGGTAGCGAATCTCGCAGTCGTAGTCGTTATGCAGTTCCACCTATCGACGTTGACGCATGTTGAGCTCTTTTTGGTTAAAGATGTGTTGAAGGCTCTTATGGTCGGTGAAGACAACACACTTAGTACCATAAAGGTAGTGTCGCCAAATCTTTTACGCAAAAACAACTACACCAAGTTCAAGGTCGTGAGTAGTGTAGTTCTTTTCATGTATTTTGAGTTGTCTTGAAGTGTACGCGATGACCTTGTCTCGTTGCATAAGAACACAACCAAGACCTTGATTAGAGGCAACGCAGTACACAACAAAGTCGTCGTATCGATCGGGAAGTGCCAGAATAGGAGCGTTGCATAGCATGTCCTTGAGCGTTTGGAAAGACTCCTCTTGTTCGGATCTCTAGACAAAAGGTTTATCTTTTTGAGTCAAGGAGGTGAGAGGAACGACGATTTTCGAAAAGTTGGAAATGAATCGGCGATAATAACCCGCCAATCCAAGGAACGAACGAATCTTAGATGGGGATTTTGGTGCAATCCAGTTCTTGACGGCTTCGATTTTGGCAGGATCCACGTGTGTGCCTTTCTCATTCACAACATGACTGAGAAATTGAACTTCCTTTTGTCAAAATTCAAATTTGGAGAACTCGGCGTAAAGTCGTTCACCACACAAGAGTTCAAGGATTAGACGCAAGTGTCGCTCATGCTCGTCTTGAGTTTTGGAATAAATGAGGATATCCTCTATGAACATGATCACAAAGCGATCCAAGTATAACTTACAAACACGGTTCATCAAATTCATGAAAATCGCAGGTGCATTGGTTAACCCAAAAGGCATGACTACGAATTCGTAGTGACCATAACGAGTACGAAAAGCGGTTTTGGGTATATCTTCTTCGAGGAGTCGAAGTTGATGGTAGCCAGAACGAAGATCGATTTTAGAAAAACACGTTGCGTGTTGGAGTTGATCGAAGAGATTGTCAGTGTGAGGAAGGGGATAACCGGTTCTTGACAGTGAATTTGTTGAGTTCGTGATAATCGATACACATGCGAAAAGAACCGTCCTTCTTTCTGACAAAGAGGACTAGAGCGCCCCAAGGGGAAGTACTAGGACGTATGAAGCCTTTATCAAGTAATTCTTGAAGTTAGCTCGATAGCTTTTGCATTTTCAATGGGGCGAGATGATAAGGAGCCTTAGCAACAGGAGTTGCTCAAGGAATGAGATCAATATGAAAGTCAACAGAACTGGGAGGAGGAGGACCAGGTAAGTCTTCAGGAAAAACGTCTGGAAAATCGCAAATCAACAGGAAACATCACTCACGCTTTTTTCCCTTGTCCTTCTTTTCCACAATGTGGGCAAGAAAGGCAAAGTACTCATTGTGTAAATACTTGTTCACTTGAGTACATGACATGAGTTTGATTCCTTTAGAAGGTTTATCACCATAGACGTGTAACGAATCATCAAAAGGAAGGGGAATACGTATGAATTTCTTAGAACAAACGACTTCAGCATGGACTCTATGAAGCCAATCCATGCCTATGATGATATTGAAACTACCCAATTTCATGGGTATGAGGTCAATCGAAAACTTGTGATCGTTAAGATCAAGAGTACAATTAGAGATAACGGAATCGACTGTGATAGATTTACCATTAGCAACTTCGACATTAAACGATTTTGGCAACTTAGAGAGTTTACACTTAAGCATCTGTTCAAATTCAGCGGATACAAAACTTTCATCCGTGCCAGTATCAAATAAACATGAAGCATAAACATTGTTTACAAAGGAACGTACTGTTGATGACGTCGTTGTTGTTCTAGGCTTCAGTGATGACAAAAGCTTGTCCACAAGGAGCTTGCTGCTGGTTGTTGCGCTGAGGGCAAACATTGCTGAGTATGAAGCCTTTATCAAGTAATTCTTGAAGTTGGCTCGATAGCTCTTGCATTTTCAATGGGGCGAGATGATAAGGAGCCTTAGCAACAGGAGTTGCTCAAGGAATGAGATCAATATGAAAGTCAACAGAACTGGGAGGAGGAGGACCAGGTAAGTCTTCAAGAAAAACGTCTGGAAAATCGCAATCAACAGGAACATCACTCACGCTTTTTTCCCTTGTCCTTCTTTTCCACAATGTGGGCAAGAAAGGCAAAGTACTCATTGTGTAAATACTTGTTCACTTGAGTACATGACATGAGTTTGAGTCCTTTAGAAGGTTTATCACCATAGACGTGTAAGGAATCATCAAAAGGAAGGGGAATACGTATGAATTTCTTAGAACAAACGACTTCAGCATGGACTCTATGAAGCCAATCCATGCCTATGATGATATTGAAACTACCCAATTGCATGGGTATGAGGTTAATCGACAACTTGTGATCGTTAAGATCAAGAGTACAATTAGAGATAACGGAATCGATTGTGATAGATTTACCATTAGCAACTTTGACATTAAACAATTTTGGCAACTTAGAGCGTTTACACTTAAGCATCTGTTCAAATTCAGCGGATACAAAACTTTCATCCGTGCCAGTATCAAATAAACATGAAGCATAAACATTGTTTACAAGGAACGTACCGTTGATGACGTCGTTGCTGTTCTAGGCTTGGAGTATGATGACAAAAGCTTGTCCACAAGGAGCTTGCTGTTGGTTGTTGCGCTGAGGGCAAACACTGCTGAGTATGAACCTTTATCAAGTAATTCTTGAAGTTGGCTCGATAGCTCTTGCATTTTCAATGGGGCGAGATGATAAGGAGCCTTAGCAACAGGAGTTGCTCAAGGAATGAGATCAATATGAAAGTCAACAGAACTGGGAGGAGGAGGACCATGTAAGTCTTCAGGAAAAACGTCTGGAAAATCGCAAACAACAAGAAATCACTCACGCTTTTTTCCCTTGTCCTTCTTTTCCACAATGTGGGCAAGAAAGGCAAAGTACTCATTGTGTAAATACTTGTTCACTTGAGTACATGACATGAGTTTGAGTCCTTTAGAAGGTTTATCACCATAGACGTGTAAGGAATCATCAAAAGGAAGGGGAATACATATGAATTTCTTAGAACAAACGACTTCAGTATGGACTCTATGAAGCCAATCCATGCCTATGATGATATTGAAACTACCCAATTGCATGGGTATGAGGTCAATCGAAAACTTGTGATCGTTAAGATCAAGAGTACAATTAGAGATAACAGAATCGACTGTGATAGATTTACCATTAGCAACTTCAACATTAAACGATTTTGGCAACTTAGAGTGTTTACACTTAAGCATCTGTTCAAATTCAGCGGATACAAAACTTTCATCCGTGCCAGTATCAAATAAACATGAAGCATAAACATTGTTTACAAGGAACGTACTGTTGATGACGTCGTTGCTGTTCTAGGCTTGAGCAGCAGTGATGACAAAAGCTTGTCCACAAGGAGCTTGCTGCTGGTTGTTGCGCTGAGGGCAAACACTGCTGAGGTGATTTGGTTGCCACACTTGTAACAAGTGCGACCATTGTTTGTTGGCTGTTGGACTTGGTTTTGGGCAGGTGGTTGGGTTTGGTTACCTTGAGGTTTTTGGCCAAAAGGGCAGTGGGTGTTGAAGTGTCCAAACCTATTGCACGTAGTGCAAAGGAGGCATGGTGCGGTCGTAGGGTGGTGATAGGTACAAGTAGCACATTTGGGAAGAGTCCCAGTGTAGTCTCGTTTGGCTGGTTCAGGGTTTTGGGTTAAGGCTAGCTGTTGTTGTGGAGGGTTTGGCGGAGTAACGACATCACAATTTTGGGTTGAAACTTGCCGCTTTCTACCATTTCTGTTGTTGTTTTTGGTGGGTGTTTCGGTAGGTGTGGGTTCAGAGGTTGGTTCCCTGGTGGCTTGGTGAGCGGATTTGGTTGAACCCTTCATCTCGAAGGCTCCATCCATAAGCAAGTTACAGTTAAATTTGGCAGCGAGGCCGTAAGTGTCTTCGAGAGTCTTAGGTTGAGCGGACTCAACATAGTTGGAAAAAGAGGAGGGTAGGGCTCGAATGTACTTGGCAATGGCCTTATCACTATCTTCGACTTGGACAGGGCAAAGTGCGCTGAGCTGTTTGAACCTAGCGGTCAGGCCATCCTTGTTGCTTCCCACTTGTTTGATGTTCCAAAACTCATTCTCGCGTTGTTGGACTTCATGGGGAGGACAAAACTCGCCCTTCATGAGATTTTTGAGCTCAGTCCAGGTCAAGGCATACGCAGCATCGTTGCCACGAATGTTGCGCTCCGACTTCGACCAATCAAGAGCTCTCGATCAAAAGACGCCAATGGCATTGGTGGTACGTAGATGATCAGGACATCCGCTTTGGCGGAAAGTGACTTCAATGGCATCGAACCACTGAAGTAACTTGACCGCGCCTTCTTCTCCTGAGAATGGCATTGGACTACAGGAGTTGACCATTGACTGTTGACCATTGACTGTTGACCGGTTCGGACCTTGTATTTGTTTGCGCTGAGTGAGGTTCGAACTTGTGACCTCCCGTACGCGTGCACGCAGCTCTACCAACTGAGCTACGTGTCTAACCCGAAATATTTCTGTTTTTAATTATATTTATATACTATTTAATTTATTCAAAATTCATTTATTTTAAAAAGGATTTTAATTATATCGAACCGGTGTGTATAACAGGTCTCGAACCCGGGACCTGTTGTTTAACGTTGCACACAGTCCACCGCTGGACTGTGTGTCTAACCTGGTTAAAATACTTGTTTTTATTTCGCTTATATACTAACTGGAAGTTTCCGTATTTGGGTTTTACAACAAGTCTGAATATTGTGACGAATCGGAATAAGGACAGACTCGAACCCGGTATCTCTATGATTCAAATGCACACAGTCCACCGCTGGACTGTGTGTCTAACCCGAGATATAATCCGATTTATTTTAAATTTATACACAGTCTAAACTTCATCTTCTTCGTTAAAACAACACAGACAACGATTTATTCTACTGTTCTTGTTTAATTCGATTGACGGACATATAATTGATTAAAATGAAATGGATAGGGAAGGTTTTGGGAATGTACGTACCGGAAAGATGGTTTTTCTCAGAACTCCGGCAAAGTCGTCGGCTCTGTTTTATGAACTCCGTCTGAGCGGACCAATTAACAGTCTTGATTAACTAATTGTGAAATTGAATGACTAAACAAGAGTATCAGAGAGTTTAGATGGTCATACCGATTCACAGCGTGATTTCGGAATTTCCAGAAATTTTCCGGCGAGTGCTGAAAATCTGACAACGTCGTCTGGGACCGATTCTGATTGAAGGGTTTGAGTTAGTAAAAGTCTAACAATGGATAGAAGATGAAAGAATTGAGAAATTTACCGATTCGATGAATGTCACGGTTTTCCGGCGAAAGTCCGGCGATTTCAGAAAGCGTTTCCGACGAACTGAAAATAGAGCGAAAGTGAAATTGGAGGTTCTGTGAGTGTTTTTGAGTCGTGAGATGATGATATTACCGGTGAAAACCAGGAAGTAAATGATTTCGGTTATTAAACCCGAAAATCATATGAATTCAAGTTCAATAAAGACTGAATTGATTAAGAACGTGGGTTTATCGGTTATAATCAGTAATATCGAACACTCAACAGTCTGAACCGTTGAAAGCCGATGAGCGGTTTCAGTTTTGGCGCAAACGGATGATTTCACGGGTAGAGTTATGTATTATTTGTTTCCTAGATTACACAAAGACAGCAAGTGGCGGAGTGGTTAAGTGTTTGATGTTAGTGTCTTCCGGCTGACCCGGGTTCGAAACCCGGCAGCCCATTTTCATTTTTAATTACTTTATTTTTATTTTTTCACAATTTTAATTTCCATATTCTAAAATGTTTATTAGTTATGTATCGTTTAAAATTAAAATAAGCATTAAATGAGCAACGAAAATTTGAAACTGATTATTCGATTAATAAACGAAGCGGGTTTTGAAAACCCGTTTTTCGACGGATGTTACAGTATCCCCTACTTTTAGAAATTTCGTCCCGAAATTTAAGTAGTAGTGGTAACAGGAAAAAGATGCGGGTATTTTTCGCTCATTGAGTCTTCACTTTCCCAAGTAAACTCAGGTCCTCGTTTCGACTCACAGCGTACCCTAACAATTGGAATACGACTCCGTCTTAAATGTTTTTCTCCGAAGTCCATGATCTCTGCTGGTCTTTCAATGAAGTGCATAGATTCATCAATCTGCATATCTTCTAAGGGAATATGGAGGTTTTCATCGGCGAGGCACTTCTTTAAGTTTGATACGTGGAACGTAGGGTGAATTCTGTTGAGTTCTTCTGGTAGGTCAAGCTTGTATGCTACAGGTCCTACTCTTTCGAGTATCTTGAAAGGTCCTACGTAGCGTGGTGCCAGCTTGCCCTTCTGGCCAAAACGAACTACTCCCTTCCACGGTGATACTTTTAAAAGTACATGATCACCAATGTTAAACTTAAAGGCTTTCGTCGTTTGTCTACATAACTCTTTTGACGACTTTGTGCCGCTAGAAGATTGTTTCGAATTTGATGGATCTTGTCTGTTGTTTCTTGAATTAGTTCTGGACGGTGATTTGAGCGTCTCCAATTTCGTGCCAACATACTAGAGATCGGCACTTACGACCATATAAAGCTTCAAAAGGTGCCATGCCGAAACTTGAATGATAGCTGTTGTTGTACGAAATTCAACTAATGGTAGATGAGCGTCCCAATTTCCCTTGAAGTCTATGACACATGCTCGAAGCATATCTTCAAGAGTTTGAATGGTGCGTTCGGATTGTCCATCAGTTTGAGGATGATAAGCGGTATTGAGGTCTAATTGTGTACCCAAAGCGGCTTGTACGGCTTGCCATGTTCGTGAAGTGAAACGACCATCACGATCTGAAATAATGCTTAACGATACACCATGACGGCTTACGATCTCGCTAATGTAGATACGAGCTAACTTCTCGTTCTTGAAGTCCTCGCGAATCGGGATGAAATGAGCTGATTTTGTAAGACGATCAATGATTACCCATATAGTGTCATACCCATTGGAGGTGCGAGGTAACCCGGTAATAAAGTCCATGGTTATGTTTTCCCACTTCCATACAGGTATTTCAGGTTGGACCAGAAGTCCTGAGGGTCTTTGATGTTCAGCTTTTACTTTGGAACATGTAAGGCACTTGGAAAAGAAAACAGCGATATCCTTCTTCATGCCAGGCCACCAGTAGGTGTATCGAAGGTCTTGATACCTCTTGTCGGCTCCTGGGTGTACAGAGTACCGTGTTTTGTGCGCCTCATTCATAAGGAAATCACGAAGGTTATTGTGATCGGGAATCCATATGCGATCTAGATAGTACAGAATACCGTCGGATTTAGTTTCAATTTTAAGTTCAGCTCCACAAGACAGCTCCTTGTGTACGTCGTTTTCCGTTACTGAAACATGTTGGGCTTCTCGAATTTGATCTTTGATGTCGGTTATGATTTGCGAACATAGAAGACGAATGGAGTTCGCATAACCCTTTCGACTGAGCGCATCGGCCACCATGTTTGCCTTGCCAGGATGGTACCGAATTTCACAGTCGTAGTCATTAAGAAGTTCGACCCATCTCCGTTGCCTCATGTTTAACTCCTTTTGGTTGAAGATATGTTGGAGGCTCTTGTGGTCAGTGTATATTTCACACTTGGTACCGTAGAGGTAATGTCTCCATATCTTAAGAGCGAACACAACGGCTCCAAGTTCTAGGTCGTGGGTGGTGTAGTTCTTCTCATGAGTTTTGAGTTGTCTAGATGCATAAGCTATCACCTTTCCTCTTTGCATTAGAACACAGCCTAGTCCTTGCCCTGACGCGTCGTAATAAACCACGAAGTCATCACAACCTTCAGGAAGTGTGAGGATAGGTATGTCACAGAGTTTTTGTTTAAGGGTTTGGAAGGCTTCTTCTTGTTTGGGTCCCCATATGAAGGGTTTTCCTTTATGTGTTAAAGCCGTGAGTGGTACAGCGATGCGGGAGAAATTTGCAATGAAACGGCGATAATAACCAGCCAAACCAAGGAATGATCTTACTTCGGTAGGTGTACGTGGCACTTGCCATTCTTGTACTGCTTTGATCTTTGAGGGGTCGACATGTATTCCCTTGTCATTGACGACATGTCCAAGGAATTGTACCTCTTTTAACCAGAATTCGCATTTGGAGAATTTGGCGTAGAGCTTTTCGTTCCCTAAGAATGTAAGGATGAGTCGAAGGTGTCGTTCATGATCAGACTTAGACTTTGAGTAAATGAGGATGTCGTCGATGAAGACTATAACAATGCGATCGAGATAGGGTTTGCAGACTCTGTTCATTAGATCCATGAAAACAGCGGGAGCGTTGGTTAGACCAAATGGCATGACCATGAATTCATAATGACCATAACGAGTTCGGAAGGCGGTCTTTGGGACGTCCTCTTCATGTACTCTGAGTTGATGATAACCAGAACGAAGGTCGATTTTTGAAAAACAGCTGGCGCCTTGAAGTTGGTCAAGAAGATCATCGATGTGAGGTAATGGGTAGCGGTTCTTGACTGTTAACTTGTTGAGTTCTCTGTAGTCGATGCACATGCGAAACGTTCCATCTTTCTTCTTCACAAAAAGGACAGGTGCACCCCAAGGCGATGAGCTAGGACGTATGAATCCTTTGTCAGTCAGCTCTTGCAGTTGACTGGCTAGCTCTTGCATTTCGGATGGGGCTAACCTATAAGGAGATTTTGAAACTGGTGTAGCTCCAGGTATAAGATCAATGCGGAATTCGACTTCTCTCACGGGAGGAAGTCCTGAAATGTCGTCAGGAAAAACTTGCAGAAAATCTTTTACTACTAGGATGTCTTCTAGTTTCTTCTCCTTGGTTCCCTTTTTGACGACATGAGTTAGGAATGCGACATAATTCTTGCGGAGATATTTTCGGGCTTGAAGAGACATTAATTTGAGTCCTTTCGAAGGGGTTTCTCCAAAGATTCGAAGAGTTTGACCGTTTGTAAGAGGAATGCGAATAAACTTTTCGCGGCATACAACTTCAGCATGATGTTGGCTGAGCCAGTCCATACCAATTATAATGTCGAAACTTCCCAACTTCAAAGGAATGAGGTTAACTGGAAAATCGTGATCGTTTAGGGTGAGAGTACAATTGCGAATAATAGAGTTTAATGAGACCGGTTTTCCGTCAGCAACTTCTACCGTTATGGATTCCATGAGTTTATCACGAGTTTGGTTGAGGATGGGTTCAAATTCTAAGGACACAAAACTCGTATCCGCGCCAGTATCAAATAACATGGATGCATAACTACCATTGATGAGAAACGTACCGTTAACCACATTGTTGTCAGCCCTAGCTTGATTTGCGTTGATGTTGAAAGCTCTTCCTCTTGCAGGTGGAGGAGCTTGATTAGCCTGGTTTACTGGATTAGCTTGAGCTTGGGCATGGATAATATTCACTAGGCGTGGACATGTGTTCCTGAAGTGATTCGGGTCTCCACAGTTGTAACAAGCCCGCATAGGTTGCACCATGGGATAGTTGGGTTGGTAGTAGGATTGGGCTACATGTTGGGCAGGTGGTAGGAGTAAAGGTTGCTGGGCTTGACCCGAGGGTTGATTGCGGTTCGTTCGCTGAAGCGCGCGACAGGTTTGAATGGTGTGACCTGCACGGCCACAGCCGGTGCAATGTTGGCAGGGATGATCAGGAAAGTGATGGTATTGGCAACGGTTGCATTTTGGGTATGGGCCGGAGTGTGGCTTTTTATACGGTGCAGTTGAGGGGGCAACTTGGGTAATGGGTGCAGCAGGGATAAGGAAATTTGTTTGTGTGACAGTAAAGTTTCTGGTGTTTCGTTTTTTCTTATTAGCAAACTTTGAGGTGGAGGTGGAATGGTTTGAAGTTTGGCCCTCAATGGGGGCTTTCTTTTTCTCATCCTTAAATTTGCCGTTACGAATACGATTCTCGGTAAGCTCGGTAGCTAGTTCCATAGCAGCTTCAAGTGTTGCAGGCGAAGTGCTTAGAACTGAGTCTTGAATTTTCGAGGGAAGGCCTCGAATATAGTGTTCGACTAAGCGGTATACTGGGGTGAACAAGTTAGGGACCATTTGGTTCAACTCTAAAAACCTCTTGTTGTAGGAAGTATGATCTCCCTCCTTTTGCTTCAACGAGTGAAATTCATCCTCTAACTTTTTTATCTCGCTTCTTGGACAGAAGCGTCTCGTCATGATTTCCCTTAACTCCTCCCACGTTAAGGCCATTGCATCCTCGATTCCTCTCTTACCTTTTTCTGTATTCCACCAGGTAAGAGCTACCCCAAATAGTCTCCCGGTTGCGTAACGTACCTTGCGATCCTCGGGACAATCGCAATTGAGGAAGGTGTTTTCTATTTCCTCAAACCAGTGGAGGAGAGCAGTGACACCTTCGGTCCCTTCAAATTTCGGGGGATCGCAAGACTTGAAGTGTTTGTATGAGCACTTGTTGGACTTGAATTACAATGTCAGGAAGCACCACGGCCATTTGTTTTGCGATTTGGGTGGCCAAGCGTTCGTTTGACCTTCCTGACCTTCTACCTCCATGTTGCTGCCTAGCCGACATCTACAGGAACATTCATAAGAAGATTGTGAGTTTAAGGAGTCTTTTTAGGTGTCATGTGTCGTAAAAAAAATAAAATAACATAAACATCAATAATGCAACTACATCCATAGGATGTCTTGGGTTTGCTCATGTTTGGGCCTCCAATGTCCCCCATACCATCACCTGTATAGTCATGTGGGCCCCCATGACTATTGGCTTAGTAGGATTCACATTGGTATTGGCGGTTTAACACTCGCATCACCCGAATGAAAACCATGAAATATGTTTGCGAGATGTATGGTCGGAGGGTGTCCAGGTGTAGACACAATGACAACTCAAAGTGGAGTTAGCTCACACGACGTTTGGTATAGCATGCTTTGGCCTAATAGGTCCTTCGTACTCTCATCGTTAGTCCCCAGGTAGGCAAACTGGTCCTTTATTTTGGATTTATACGAATGCCAAGCCTAGACAGGACGTTCCGACTACCGGTACTTGTACCATTCCAGTTACTACATGCCCGTCATGAGAACTCACTTTGATGTGATTTGAAAATACAAAAATCGTTGCAAAAATCATGGAAATTGTGTGGTGTGTGCTCTCATGGATATGATATGTTATGAGAATATGATTCATGATAGGCATTGTATAATAATATGTACTTATGAACATGCTTGCATAACATTGAATGTAACAATAAACATAAAGCATATAAACATCATGAATTTTGCATATAACACACAAACAATTTAAAAATTCTAATCAACTATAGTATAGGCTCTAAGGGTCTAATAACCTATCCTATATCCCTATAGTCATGGCTCTGATACCAATCTGTCACACCCCGACCCGCAGCGGAATAAGAGTCGGGGCATAATTGGGTTATCACCAAAGCTCATGATGTTTACTAATATGTTTCATATTTATTAAATTCAAAATTACATCCTCAATATTCCAAACAAGTTCATACAATTACAAAGAAAAGTAACTAAATAAACAATCCACAGTCTAAACCGATTTATTCTTCTAAGCCATCCTATATGTTTCTTGCTGCAACTGGATCACCTGTATCATGTGTAAAATGGGGGTTTTTGGGTCAACATAAGTTGGCGAGTGAACCTTGTTAGAAATCATTTATTATTGATTTCTTGTTATATTTAATATGGAAAAATTGTGCAATAATCATATGTGAGCAAATGTAAATAAACATACAATAACAATAACAATAACAATAACAATAACAATCACAATAACAATACCAATAACAATCAAAATAACAATAACAATAACAATAACAATAACAATAAACAATCCACTTTGCATGAGTATATAACATGAATGATAATGTATATGTTGGCAACGTCACGTTCCGCTCATAGGTAATGGGGAACGGACGGCCTATGATGATGTATGTGCGATCAAGGCTCAATCAAACGGAGCCCGATCGTATGTTGGCAACGCCTCGTTCACGCTCATAGGTAATGGGGAACGGTTTACGCTCATAGGTAATGGGGAACGGCGGCCTATGATGATGTATGTACTGAAAATGATAAATTTAATCTAAACATTAACCACACGAACAGTTGATACATATTGAATACACATTTGATCATGGATATGATGGATGCACAAGTGTTTAAATGTAATAAATAATAAGACACATGATACACCCCAAAATGTGATTAAAACGGGGAATTTGTAGAGATTCACTCACATTGGGTGCGTTCGTTTGATGATGTTGAATGCGCACGAGTTTAGAGGGTTGATCGACGAGGAATAACTAACCTAAATAATAACGAAAAGGTACGGTAAATAAGTGGATTTTATTAACAATTTTAATAGGGTTGTTAGATTTATTTTTTGTGAGTTTAAGGTTATTTTCTAACTTTAAAAACATTATTTTTAAGTATTTTTAACTGATTTTTAAATTAAATAAATAAATAAAAATATAAAAAAATGTTGACTTTTTGGGTTGACCGTTGACCATTGACTGTTGACCGGTTCGGACCTTGTATTTGTTTGCGCTGAGTGAGGTTCGAACTTGTGACCTCTCGTACGCGTGCACGCAGCTCTACCAACTGAGCTACGTGTCTAACCCGAAATATTTCTGTTTTTAATTATATTTATATACTATTTAATTTATTCAAATTTCATTTATTTTAAAAAGGATTTTAATTATATCGAACCGGTGTGTATAACAGGTCTCGAACCCGGGACCTGTTGTTTAACGTTGCACACAGTCCACCGCTGGACTGTGTGTCTAACCTGGTTAAAATACTTGTTTTTATTTCACTTATATACTAACTGGAAGTTTCCGTATTTGGGTTTTACAGAAAGTCTGAATATTGTGACGAATCGGAACAAGGACAGACTCGAACCCGGTATCTCTATGATTCAAATGCACACTGTCCACCGCTGGACTGTGTGTCTAACCCGAGATATAATCCGATTTATTTTAAATTTATACACAGTCTAAACTTCATCTTCTTCGTTAAAACAACACAGACAACGATTTATTCTACTGTTATTGTTTAATTCGATTGACGGACATATAATTGATTAAAATGAAATGGATAGGGAAGGTTTTGGGAATGTACGTACCGGAAAGATGGTTTTTTCTCAGAACTCCGGCAAAGTCGTCGGCTCTGTTTTATGAACTCCGTCTGAGCGGACCAATTAACAGTCTTGATTAACTAATTGTGAAATTGAATGACTAAACAAGAGTTATTAGAGAGTTTAGATGCTCATACCGATTCACAGCGTGATTTCGGAATTTCCAGAAATTTTCCGGCGAGTGCTGAAAATCTGACAACGTCGTCTGGGACCGATTCTGATTGAAGGGTTTGAGTTAGTAAAAGTCTAACAATGGATAGAAGATGAAAGAATTGAGAAATTTACCGATTCGATGAATGTCACGGTTTTCCGGCGAAAGTCCGGCGATTTCAGAAAGCGTTTCCGACGAACTGAAAATAGAGCGAAAGTGAAATCGGAGGTTCTGTGAGTGTTTTTGAGTCGTGAGATGATGATATTACCGGTGAAAACCAGGAAGTAAATGATTTCGGTTATTAAACCCGAAAATCATATGAATTCAAGTTCAATAAAGACTGAATTGATTAAGAACGTGGGTTTATCGGTTATAATCAGTAATATCGAACACTCAACAGTCTGAACTGTTGAAAGCCGATGAGCGGTTTCAGTTTTGGCGCAAACGGATGATTTCACGGGTAGAGTTACGTATTATTTGTTTCCTAGATTACACAAAGACAGCAAGTGGCGGAGTGGTTAAGTGTTTGATGTTAGTGTCTTCCGGCTGACCCGGGTTCGAAACCGGCAGCCCATTTTCATTTTTAATTACTTTATTTTTATTTTTTAACAATTTTAATTTCCATATTCTAAAATGTTTATTAGTTATGTATTGTTTAAAATTAAAATAAGCATTAAATGAGCAACGAAAATTTGAAACTGATTATTCGATTAATAAACGAAGCGGGTTTTGAAAACCCGTTTTTCGACGGATGTTACATTTCGGGTTTAGAAACTTCGACTACTCAAAGTGAATCGAAAATCCTTTCGAATTAGGGAGACATGTTTTGGCCTAATAGGTAAAATATTCTCACTGAGAAGTGGGTAACGGTATTTTACCCTTCAAGTTACTACATATCCCTAAATGATCGGAAATTCGAAACTTTGGCGAGATTGAAAATCGAGGAGTGGGACTAGTTATCAATATGTGGTTATCACTCCTAACTTAATAACTCATTCCATAACGTGGTTTGTACCTACCATACGAGGAGCAAATCCCAACTCGTTGGTAAGGTCCACTAGAGTATGAAATTGAAGTTTTCCATCAAGATGTGGATATCAGTCCTAGCTTGATGGTGTAACTTTGTGTAAAATCAAATACGCGGAATGAGGGACTTCACCAAAAATTATGGGCCATTGGGCCTATTTTTGTGCAAATCTCTCGTTGGTGAATTACGAGTGTCCTCATGTCTTCAAGTGTGTATTGTGTTAGCCTTAGGAAAGGCGTGTATCTTTAAGAAACAGGGTTAGATCAGTAGCAAAATATGCAAGTTTAAATGTTTTAATCGAGGAAAACAGTTCACTTCGTGTGAGGTGGCTCATTTCGTGCGAAGCTGTTCTGCTTGCACGAAGAGGCTCAGTTCGCACGAAATGTTTCAGTTTGCACCAAAAGTTCCAGTTCACACAAAGGGGTCTGATTTGGTACTTAAACTATAGACTAGGTCAATTCATGGCAAATTTTCCTAATTCCCTATAGTTATGGCTCTGATAACAATCTGTCACACTCCAACCGATGGTGGAATCATCAGTGCGGACGTAATTAGATTAGTCGAGACTTCATAACGCTAATTTGTGGCAAGTAATTTAAAGAACAACATTTCATTTCATTTCTAGAATTTCAAGTATATAGATGGAAGCAAATTACAACATCAAAATTTAAAGTACAATAAGGAAATCAAGAGTACAAAGTACAACATAAATCTAAATTAAATGTGGGTTTCTAGTTCATCCTACTAGATTCCATGCATCGTCTTAATCATCCTCATCAACCTGCAACATATATTAAAGTACAGTTCAACACACAAGGCATTGGCGAGCATACAAGTTTGAATACTAAGTAAATAAAAGTTTAAATAATCCACATGGCATAACCGTTTACTAAGCTAACATACAATACTAGCAATGCGACTACACATGTCAACCCAAGTTTACCGCTAGCGTAATCTAATCATAGCAATGACTAGCCGTTTTGTTTACTTAACATGACCTCACAAATATGGGCAGTGCATTAATCCTATAGCGTTATACATATTAAGGGAGGCTTGTTACACAGTTAATGACGTATTATAAGGCATCCGATTCTAGCATATAAGTTTGCATGTATTCGTATTAAGCATGTATAAACGGATGTTTGTTTGTGATTTATGCATAAAGTATGGTGTTTTCAGTGGGTTGATATAGCATATAAGTTGCACCCCAAAAGTGTAAAAGTAAAGAGGGGAGTCAAGTATGCTCACAGTTTTGCAAGCTTCCTAGTATTCCGAGAGCTGAAGAGTTGAAGTGATGCACACCGAAGTTACCCTACATCAGGGAAACAAGGTGAGTGAATAGACTGTGTTTGGCGAGAGATTCAGATTTTCGGAAGATACGGAAAGAAAACGTAGAAAACTCCACCTCATGCAAAGTGACTTGCACTTCGTACGAAGTGACTGTCCAATTCGTGCGAAGTGATACTTCTGGAATGTTTTAGCTCGTTTTGCACCCGTTTCGACAATGATTTTTGTGAACGAGAATTCTTGCCACGGGGCAGAACAGTCTAACACCATAACACTTAATCATAATGTGATTAATATTATGTCCAGACCAGTTTATTAAGAAATACGATAGCTATGTATAGTTTATGTCCGTTTAGTCATGTTTGTCATAAAGGTCAAGCAAGGAGGTTCAGAACTTCGTTATATGATTCACCAAATCACTAAGTTTATTCAGCACAGTTGATAACCCGGTTGGTCATGAATATGCAGAAATTAAATATACAAAATGTTCAAGTGAAGTGTGGAACTTAATTCGGGTAGCCAAAGCTTCCAACGTTCTCACACTTGCTGAAACGCAAGTCCAATCCTAGTGAGGATAATGAACTTGGTTAGCTCTACACTTGATAAAAAGAAAAATAGAATAGAAAGTAGAGAAGAAGTAGAAGAAATGACAAGTATTAGTGAGCTAAACTCACTTAGAGGATTATGAGATTAATCTGTCAGCGAATCAGAAGTTTTAGAGTGAGAGTGTGAAGATCCGAAAAGATAGGATGAGAAGTGTGTGTATTTATAGGGAACATTTTTAAAACTAAAAAAGTTTTAGAGTACCTTTTCTACGCTTATTTCTTAAAGGAGACTATATTGTATCAAGATTAATCTGTCAGCGAATCAGAAGTTTTAGAGTGAGAGTACGAAGATCCGAAAACATGGAATGAGAAGTGTGTGTATTTTAGGGAACAGTTTTAAAACTAAAAAAGCTTTAGAGTACCTTTTCTACGCTTATTTGAGACTATATTGTATCGTTTAGCAGTAGTGGATTAGATTAAATGTATTGGGTAATTCTGTGTGAATTTGCAAATAGTATATTAGATTAGATTAGATAATTATCTGTGAATTTGTAAATCATATTAATGCAAATATAAACTAAGTTCTAATTTTAGGTTGCATTTTATTTGTGGTTTTTGTTTATGTTAATAATCGATGTTTTATAATATTATATAGGAGCTTAATAGGTTATAAGCACCGAAAAGATATTACTTCGTACAACTTATGTCATGGTTGGCTCATTTCCATTTTAGAGACGAATGTGGTAAGTCTTACAAGGTTTGGATTTTTTTTTATGAAATGATTTATATAAAAAAAGTAGGTGTATGTATTGTATTGTATTGTATCCATTTTAGAGACGAATGTGGTAAGTCTTACAAGGTTTGGATTTTTTTTTATGAAATGATTTATATAAAAAAAGTAGGTGTATGTATTATATTATATTATATTATATTATATTATATTATATTATATTATATTATATTATATTATATTATATTATATTATATTATTTGTTTTTAAAGTTAACTAACAATAAGATTCGCGCGCGTTAGAGTACGGGTACGTTACAAACATCAAATTGATTAGTCCAAGTGTTATGTGTTGCGTTAATCATATGAAAATGCGTGTTTCGACGTTTCCGATTGAACTCAATGTACCCTATATAAACATTGCGATTGGATCAAAACACAAAGTAAATCAAATTTATAGCGTACAATCATAACGTATTATATGTGACACGACTCATACATAGAAATATGCACGTAAAAATAGTTTTTTTTAAGTACAGGAGGTATAGGGATAAAATCGAAAGAAATTATTAGTAAAAAAACTAATAGGTCAAATACGTTCGTAAAATTGTGTCAAGTAGCACCAATGCCACACCATTGCTAGCGAACACCATCGGAAAAACTCGTAAAAAAAAATGAATAAAAAAAGAATAAATAACACCGAACGAAAAACAGACGTAAAATTGTTGAACCACGCATGCCCATTGCATCATGTTAATGAGAAAAATTAGGCCGTAACTAAAACGTAGAAAAGAATAAATAAGTCGATCTAGGACCCGCACGTTGCGACGAACTTGTCAAACGGAGAAAAATAGACGCGTTGCGATAGACCTGTCACGGAAAAAAATAGATAAAAAAACATTGAACCCCACACGCACGTTGCTGCGTGTTGACTTGTAAATTTAGAACGAATCATAAAACGAAAAACTTGCGAAAGACAAAAGTATGAGGGACTAAAGCTGAACCAAAAAATGTGTTTCGTTATATTGTAAAAGATGAAAATCTTTGTGTTAAAAGTACAAAATCAAAGAGATTAAAATGTAAAAGATAAAAAACCTTTAGGTTCAAAGTGAAATATCAATTTATTTTTTGAAAAACACCCTATACATAGATTAAAAACATATGAAGCAACAATATGTTGATTATTTATAGTATGGTAATGAGTGGAGTTATTTTTAGATATTGGTAATATTACTTAATTCTTTGGATCGTTAGAATTTCATCTTCATTATTTTTTTATATAGTTAAATAGTAATGTCTTTCTGTATGGATTATAACCACCATACATAACTAAATCTATTCCTATTTCAAGGGGTTCAGTATTGTTATCTATGGGTGTTTTTTGAGTTATTTTTTAGGTTTCGGGTTTTGGGGATTGAATTGTTCAGGTTTTTGTCTAGGAAAAAGTGACTCAATAACCAACCTATTTAAAGTTCAGGTTATTTGGGTTCGAGGTTAGTTCGGGTCGGGTTATCAGTTTTCGGGTTTAGTTGTTAAATGAAAAAAAGAAATTTTTTTTTCACAAAATATCATTAAATATATCTTGTTGTTAAAACAATATGGTATACAAAAGTTTGAAAACTTAATATTTCAAATACAAAACACTCCAAAATCAAATCGCATCTATAAAAAAAGACAACTGATGTTCGGGTTTTTATTTGAGTTTCAAGTTTCGGGTTATTCGGGTCGGGTTGTTCGGGTTTTTGGTTGGGAAAATGACCAGATAACCGACCCATTTAAGGTTCGGGTTGGTCGGGTTTGGCTTTTTCGGTTATTCTTTAATTCGGGTTTGGGTGACTTCGAATTCCGGTCGGTTTTCGGGTTTCGGATTAAAAAAAACCTTTGGTACCACATTGGTATATCGAATCCACCATTGGTACCGCATAGTATCAGCACCAATGTTTATTTTATATTTTTGAACACTTGTAACTTGGTTGGCTCATTTTGTAGAGGGGACTCAATTTACTAGGAGACATGTTTTGGCAATTCGAAGGATACGCATCTTCAAATAGACTCGACTATCTTTAAATTGTATTTCCACTTTGTTAATTTATGTAACATGGCACTTTGTTTATATTTTTTAATAAACTTAATGTTTATCCAAATATTTTTCTACAACCCGGAAAACAGTCCCGGATGATAACCTATTAAAATATATATAAGTTGTTTGAATTAAAAAAAAGTTAATAAGCTGATTGTATTATCAAAAAGTAATTAAAAATACACCTATTTGGTGGAAAAAAAATTAAACAACAAAACACTTTTTTTAGAAAAAGTTAATAAGCTGATTGTATTATCAAAAAGTAATTAAAAATACACCTATTTGGTGAAAAAAAAATTAAACAACCAAACACTTTTTTTTTCTTTTTTTTTCAAACAACAAAACATTGATTTGAAACTATCTTGGGGGTGGGATAACGCTTAGGAATCATGAGATTCTGGGTTCGATTCTAGAATTTTAAATAGTTTACTCTATGCAGTTTTCCTACCACATATTTTCACAAGCTTGTTCTAGGATTCTGAAACCTTGACTGGGACTTGGTTGAAAAAAAAAAAAATAGATCAATTGAAGAGAGATAGATATGATATACAGATCAAATGAATTTTTCAATTTGATATAGGTTTTTCAGGTTTCTTTTGGGCACTAGAGGACCCCTTTCGAGTGTAAATAGATCTATAGCGCGACAATATACAACTAGGTCAGCATGTATCTGGATGCAGCGGAAGGTGACGTTGCCTAGCACCTCCAGGTCTTTGCTCACGCAAAAATATAGGAGATACACAAGTTTGTTAGAAAAGATTTCAAAACTAGAACAAAATTGCGTGTATCGGGACGTGACACAAGCATCAAATAGAGATGTCTTAATTCCAAGTGACGTTCTTTCCTGAGGTTATAATGTAATTTTATGTTCTACACAGAACCAGTCAAAGTTTCCAGCCATCATGATAAAGCCTACCAGCATATCGCTCTAGAGTCAGACCATTTCAATATTGGTCTTACATGAGTCAACCTTAATCCACATAGTGAAAATTTATTTTATTTCTCGCGTTAGATCAAAAGGCTTAGCAAAACAATTTTTAATTTTTCTGATTTTTTAATGTTTTTTGTATTTTTCTGAGAGACTACATCCCTAAATTTTTTCTTAAAATTGAAAATAAAAAGAATAAACGAAAAACAATTTTAAGAAACAAATTTATACAAACGAAGAAAAATGTTTTTGTGTGACCATGCTTAGTCCTTGAATTCGACCATTTTTAGCAGTTCAAGAATAATAGTAAAACGTGCTCGATCGGTTTTGTGAACAAATCCTCGGCATTGTCGTCAGTGTAGATTTGTTCCCTTGAAATGAGTCCTTGGTTGAATGAGTCACGAATGAAATGAATTTTGATGGCAATGTGCTTCATTTTAGAAAAATACTCAGGGTTTTTCACTATTTGGATAGCTGCATCATTGTCACAAAAGATAGGAGTATGAGAGAAATTCAAACCCTAGTCCACCAACTGGTGTTGGATCCATATCACCTGGGAGCAACAGGCTGAAGCAGCTACATACTCAGCCTCAGCGGTTGAAAGTGAGACAGTTGGCTGATTTTTGCATTGCTAGGAAATGAGTCTATCTCCCAAGAACTGTCATCCAGCATATGTGGATTTCATATCCCTACCTGCACCTCCAAAATTACTGTCAGAGAAAGCACATAAATAAAATGGGAATCTCTTTGATACAAAAGACCAAGCCTAGGCTTGCCCTTAAGATATCGAAAGATTCCCTTGACAACATTTAGATGAGAAAGTTTAGGAGTGGCCTGATAGCGTGCACACTGACACACAACAAGCATAATGTCTGGTCTACTGGCTGGCAAATACATCAGTGAGCCGATCATGGACCAATATAATGTCTCATCAAGCTTCTCCTTCCAGGTCTTAGGTCACAATGGTCTTTCTATCATAGTAATCTCTTTGATACACATAAATCAAATGGAATCTCTTTGATACACATAAATTACTGTCAGAGAAAGCACATAAATCAAATGGGAATCTCTTTGATACAAAAGACCAAGCCTAGGCTTGCCCTTAAGATATCGAAAGATTCCCTTGACAACATTTAGATGAGAAAGTTTAGGAGTGGCCTGATAGCGTGCACACTGACACACAACAAGCATAATGTCTGGTCTACTGGCTGGCAAATACATCAGTGAGCCGATCATGGACCAATATAATGTCTCATCAACAGCTTCTCCTTCCAGGTCTTAGGTCACAACTGGTCTTTCTATCATAGGAATGTTAGCAGGCTTCGCATCCAAAATTTTAATTTTGCAATGACGTCGTCAACATACTTTCTCTGATGAATCAGAATACGCATTGAGCCTTGACGAACTTACAAACCTAGAAAGAAATTCGTTTCTCCCAAAGCACTCATTTCAATCTGCTTCTTCATTACTTCTTCAAACTCTTTGCATAGTGCCTCACTAGTGGACCCAAAGATGATATCATTCACATAAATTTGCACTAGGATTTGGTCTTCTCCCACCTTACGAATAAACAAAGTCTGATTGATGATTCCACAAGTGTATCCATTTGCAAGCAGATGCTCAGTTAGAGTAGTATACCATGCACGAGGTGCTTGATGCAACCCATACAGTGCTTTGTCAAGCTTATACACATGAGCTGGATACCATGGATCAACAAAACCGGGCAGCTAAGATACGTAAATCTCTTCTTTCACTTTGCCATACAGGAACGCCGTCTTAACATCCATCTGATAGACCTTGAACCGCTTAAACGATGCATAGGCCAGAAAGATTCAAATTGCTTCCAATCTAGCCACAGGAGCATACACTTCATCATAGTCAAGGCCTTTTATATGTTTGAACCCCTACACCACCAGTCTTGCCTTATTCCTTACAATCACTCCACTATCATCTCATTTGTTTCGGTAAACCCATCGAGTTCCAAGTGATTTCTTTCTAGCAGGCAATCGAACAGACTTCCATACATGCAATTTTTCAAACTGATTCAGTTCCTCCTGCATAGCTTCTACCCAACTAGGTTCTTGAAGAGTCATAGAGATTCTTTTAGGCTCAATTTGAGAGATGAAACACGTGTACAGACATGTGTTGATGACTCAAGTCTGACTTATGGTCAAGATCCTAGCTCCTATAGGTCCAACCATGTTCTCAATAGGATGATCCCTTTGGACACTAGTAATAGCGGTTTCTGGAACCTTTCCTGTTGGTGGCAGATTTGTCAAGTTTTTCAGTTGCTGCCAGTTCCAGAGGTTCAATCACAGGTTCCTCCACTGACTCGTCCACAACATACTCGTCTGAAATTGGATCATTAGAAAACAGATCATTCTAATCGTTCGAAGAATCTTCATCGTTGGACGAGTTTGAAGCTTCCTCTTCCGCATTGAGAGAATCTGTATAACCCGGAACTACTTGTATTCAGGAGCAATTGTTGAAGACGAGGCTGTAGTTGTGCTATCCCCCTCAACTTCATCATGGTTCATAACAATTGAGGGGCGTGGAGCAACAGTTGAAGTACTTGGGTTATCTGCAGAAACAACAGGAGGTGAGTTATCAAGAATATCAAATGATTTAAACAAATGAGCATAATTATAGAGAATGAATGTCCCGTTTCCAGCATCTATCTGGTTATCCTCAAGCCATTGTACATCGAACGACTCGACAATCTGTCTTGTCTTCTTGTTGTACACTTTATCTGCTGTCTTGTTCTCGTGTGCAGCTTTGCCAGCATAATCGATAAAGAAACATTCATCCCTTCTAGTTCAAACTTTGGAATTGCATCTAAGTGCAACAGGGTACATGGACAACCGAAAGCTCTAAAATGCCCCATAGAAGGTTTTTCGTCAAGCAGTACTTCATGAGGAGTTTTCATGTGTGCTTTGTTGATCAACACCTTGTTTTAAACATAGCACACTGTATTTATCGCCTCGTCCCATAAAAAACTAGGAGTCTGGAGTCACACAACATAGTGCGAGCTGCTTCAATCAGGGTTCTATTTCTTCTTTCCGCTACCCCATTCTGCTGTGGAGTTTAGTTGCACTGTACTGTCTAGCTATTCCCTTTTAGCACAGAAGAAATTCAGCTCAGCATTCCTAAACTCAGTGCCATTATTACTTCGAGTTCCTTTCACCTTCTTATTAGTCTGATTTTTCATAAAGATGATAAAACGTTTAACGAGCTCTACAGTCTCACTCTTGTTAGCTATGAAGAAAACCCAAGTAAAATGTGAGTAATCATCAGTAATCACTAAACAGTAAGCCTTCCTGAAATGTTGAGCACGTTCACAGGACCGAAGAGCTCCATGTGAAGGAGCTGCATCACACTGTTAATTATGTTTACAGACTTAGGAAAGTGAGATTTTCTGTGCTGTTTACCCTTAGCACAAGAGACACATTTTTCAAAAGTAATGAAGTCTTTTATGGGTAGATCCCTTACCAACCCCAATTTAGCAAGACGATTTAGGTTTTTAACATTTGAATGTCCCAAACGACGGTGCCACAACATGGCATTATGTTCAGAGATTTTTTTGTTCATGTCAACGTAAGCGTTTCCTTTTCTGTCAGATTTTAGTAAGATCCAGTTCTCAGGAATAACGATTCCTGGTTTTAAAATTAGACTGTGTTTATCAGTGAAATGAGTTGAATATCCATTATCACAAATTTGAGAGACACTCAGCAGGCTATACTTCAACTGAGGAAAGTAGTTTACTTCCTTGAAACAGAAATCACCATTCCTTACAGTGCCTCTTTGGGTGATCTTTCTTTTCTCGCCTCCTGCAAAAGCAACAAATCCACCGTTGAATTCTTAAAGATCACTTAGTTGGGACAAGTCGCCAGTCATATGCCTGGAACAACCACTATCAACAAACCAAAGTCTAATGACAGCCCGCCATAGCCATTCTCGCACATTATGCAGGATCGGTTAGATTTGGGTACCTAGGCCATAGTGGCGGTGGGTAAGCCCTTCTCATTCACATAAGTAACTTGCATCCAGATTAATTTATTTTCAAAATAGATAGGTTCAATTGTGGAATACGACATGTTGGAAGGAGCGATTTGAACAGGGCTTTTAGGTCTCCAAATTTGTTTGTTAATTTTCAAAACTCTTGGATTTTGTAATGTTGAATTTGAAGACTTCAAATGATTTTTCTGGTTTAGTCGTTTAGCCTTGTTCCAATCTTCATCAGAAGGCTTCACCTTGGAATCTAAACTCTTAGCAGGTTTAGATTTTTCAATCTTCCCCTGTTTATGTCGTTCGTTGTTCCCTTTTGGAGCCTTCTGATGCTCTCCTTCATTGAGATTTTTAGGACGATGCTAACAATTTCTTGCAATGTGACCAGCGATGCCACATGTGTAACAAATTTGACATTTCACATGAGGCTTAGCTGGAGATCTATCAGCCCTTTCAGAACTAGAAGACTTGTGTGGATCCCGAGGTCTTAACGAGACAAACTTACTTTGATTTCTACCTTGCTTATTTACTCTTGTGTTTTTGCATTTTTAGTATCTAGATGATCATCACACAGAATTTTTTACCTTGATTTAGGTGGGATATACTTTGTTTCTCCACCCTGTTTTGTTTGTTTTACTAGCAGATTCTTAGATACATCAAATTATTTGATAAAACAAATAAATTTAAGCAATCGGTAACTGAAAAAAAGCAAGTATTTAAACATTCATTGCTCTTAAAAACAGAGCCCACACAATTCAAAGCATCGTAAGAAATTGAAATATTGTTTGACTTTTCAGAAGCAAAATGATTGTTTTTCTGAATTTTTATTTTTAAATCAAGCAATTTAACACCATCGTCCTCATCATCATCTCCCCAATCTTCAACAATCACTTCTTCTGCATGTGAAGTAACTGGGTTAGTAACATTCATTCTCAGAAAAACAGTGTCAACTGGATTCGAAGGTACATTCTCAGTTTCGCGTGGCACCGTTTGCTCAGCAGTCTTAGAATCAATACTATTCTGTGGATGAACAGAGGCTTTTGTTGATGATTCATCACTAGATTCAACAGAAGCTTTAGTTATGGATTCCGATTCAACTTTCGTTTGTTCTGATTCAAATTCTTCAGATGATTCATCACTAGACTTGACAGATTCAACTAATTCTAAATTTTCATAATTATTTGTTCCTGAGAAGTCACATGAAGAATGAAACAGAGTAGTTGATTTAGTTTGTTTGCTAGATTCAAACTCTTTGATGAATTCAGGCAAACCATTCATCAGAGCAAACTTAAAGCTGGTTGACTTGTTTGGAGACTCTTCCTTTTGATTTCGCAACTCAGATGATTTTTGTGAAAATGTTGACTTAGTATCATTTAATACTTGAAAATGTTTGTCAATATTAGCATTTTTCTCAAAACTTAGAGTCTCAGTATGTTTTGAAGCATTAGAAGGTTTTATGAAGATTTTATTGAAGGCCTGTTTTTCTACCTTAATTTCAGTTTATCTGGCCTTGTGATTTTGACTTTCTTAGGTTTGACTAGTTCTACTTTCACATCACTCGGTCACCCATATTCCATGCCAGGCATGTTGGCTATCTCCTCCTCAGTCATAGGAATAGATGTGTAATTGTGATTGTATGGTGGATGAATGCATACAAATCCTAATTCTTTATTCCTAACATCCTTTTTACTATATTTTAACTGTTGGTGTATCATTTTCTCAACCTTTTCACTTGACACATCAAACTTTTTAAAATTAAATTCTGTATTTTCAAAAGTTGATTTTAGATTATCAAGTTCAACAGTTAACTTTTCAGACAATTCTTTGAAGTGGAGATGCCTACATTTTTCTTGGCTCAGATCATTTTGCAACTGTCGGATATCACGCTTTTGCGCCTCCACCATATCCTTGTATCCATTAATTTTCTATTTAGTCTGATACAAGTCAGATTTGGATAATTGAAGTTGCATAATGAGTGAGTATGCTTGCTCTTTGTAACCACTTACTTTATCCTTACAGGCATCAGTACAACAAATATTATCTACACATACCTCGGTAGCAGAGGGAGTGAAGTCATTCATCTGTGCCATGAGAGCGTGATATACATTATCTTCAGTGATTCGCATGTCAGCCATCTGATTTCACCAATCAAATCCTCCCCCTTCCCGAGCCACCAAAGCATTTCCTGGATTTCTAGTAGGAGTTGATCCAGAGACAATGTTTGCTGGGTGAGTGACAGTCACATTTGAAGTAGAAACAGCATTAGGTGTTAGTCTCGATGCTGAGTTGGCTGTGACAGTTACATTTTAGTCTGATCTCGCTCTTCTTGGTTGTCGACATTCACGAGCAAATGCCCTAGCTCATGGCAGTTGAAACATCTGAGCTTAGATTTGTTCCATCCACGTTCTTCACTTAATGCTTCGCAGCTGTTTCTGCAAATTCTCTTGACGAACTTCTTGGCACGAAACACAACCAAGGCCATTGCAATGTGATATCCATTTCTTCGATGTAATTAGGATGGACTTCATATAGTTCATCAGCCTCGACGTGATTGGCAGTCAGCTTCCCAGCAACAAAAGCATAACAATTCATAACCCCTGCCAGGAATGCCATATGTTCTTCAACTTCCTTAGAAACCGTGAAGGGAGGAGTGAAGTTTGAAGCAACACTGGATGTAGCATGAGTTGTAGCAGAATGAGCCTGGTTCACTTGTTGAACTAGGGTGACAGGCGTATGACCCGAGTAACTAGGATAGGTGGAAGCATTGGTAGGAAATAGAACAGAATGTAACATTTGTAAAAATCGGGTCTCCAAAACCCGCTCCGTTTTGTAATCAAATACCAAGTTATGAAAGTACATTAATTATTTATGATTATTTTGGGTTTAAACATTACATAATTAATAAATAAACTAAACCATAAAAATTATATTTGATAAAAAGTTAAAATAAAATAAATAAAAAACATTTGTAGCTGCCGGGACTCGAACCCGGGTCAGCTGAGGCACTCCAACAACTTATCATTCTGTCCCCAAACCACTCCGCCATCAAGTGTTTTCTGTTAACTTTAGGAAAGCAATTGGATCTTATACGCAAACTCAAATCAACCGTTAATGCCATCTGAATAACGGAAATCGGCAAACCGATCGCCAAATCACTTCGATTTCATCTGGCCAACTTATAACCGATGTATTTCAGTTTCTAATTAAGTCAGTAATGAATGAACTTAAAGTTTCATCATTTTCGGTTTTTGAAACCGAAAAGTTATCAAACTCCGATTAATTCAAGTTCCAATCATTTGTGCGATTCGGAACTGTCACAACAACACTCCATTTCCTTTTCGTCGCGTTTTCAAATCATTTGAGCACCTAAAACTGTTCGCCGGAATTCTCTGCAGAAATCGCCGGAAAACCGTGTTCAACACAAACCGGTAAGATATTCCTTCTTTGCGATTTCAATCTATTGTTAGAACTTTACTAACATTAATCCATCACTCAAAATCAGCCACATACGACTTTGCTGGATTTTCTGTGTTCGCCGGAGAAATTCTGGAATTGCCGGAAACTCGCTAGTTAACGGTAAGCACATTCAAACGTACTAATAATCAATGCACCCTAGTTCAATTTCAAATCTAATTCCTTAATTCTGTTGATAGACCCTCTCAGCCGAAGGTTCAAAAACAGAGCCGTCAGATTCTCGCCGGACTCTCTGAGGAAGACAACCTGTCCGGTATCTTCTTTCCCCAAACTGTTCGGTTTTGTACATTCAAGCTAGTCGTCATGTTTGTTAATTAGTTAAATCATGAACCAGATGTTTGAGTAAAGTCTGTAATCGTAATGAAGAAGACGAACTTAAAAACGAGATAAGAGTAATTAAAATTCGGATTATAAACGGGTTAGACATGAAAAGTTCATATACATGTCCCGAGTTCGATCCTTACTACGCACACGCCTTACGTAATAACATTCTTTTTTTTTAAACATGAACTAACCGGGTTAAAACAGGTAGTTGTTAAGTATAATATAAATCAAGAATATAACCGGGTTAGACACACAGTCCAGCGGTGGACTGTGTGCAAGATAAACTTCACGTCGCGCGTTCGAACCCTGTCCCAAGCACCGGTCAATTGAATTAAAACGTTTTGTAAATAAAGGGATTTTCGGTTAATTCGAATAAGTATATAAATATAATTAAAACTGAGTTTCTAACGGGTTAGTCACGTAGCTCAGTTGGTAGAGCTACGTGCACGTGAACGGAAGGTCACCGGTTCGAATCCCGTTTGGCGCAACATTTACCGCTGACCGAACCGGTCAACGGTCAACGGTCAATGGTCAAACAGTAAAAAAAAATAATATTTTTTTTATATATTAATTTGTTTATTTTAATTTAAAAATCCATTAAAAATACTTAAAAATAACATTTTTAAAGATAGAAAATAGCCATAAACTCACAAAAATATATCTAAAAATCCCATTAAAAATCCTTAATAAAATCCATCCATTTAATATACTTTTCCATTATTATTTAGGTTAGTATTCCTCGTCGATCCGTTCATCTAAATCGTGCGCATCTCACCATCTTCAATTCAACGCATCCAATGTGAGTGAACCTTTCAAATTCCCCGTTTTAATCACGTTTTGGGGTGTATCATGTGTCTTTGTTTATTTACATATTATAACGAAATTATTGTGCATATATCATATCATGACATGTGTATTAGTTTGTTGCTGTTAGGTAGTTATTATTGGATGCAAATTATTATTTCAGTACATGCAATTGCCGAGGCCGCAGCTCCCCATCCATCGAGGTTGAGCTTGATCCCCATTTTATTATGCGGTTGATCTTGGCGTGCCCGCACGATCGGCTCCGTTTGATTGAGCCTTGATCGGTCATTTCATTTTACATTTCAATACATGCAATACGCTCGGCTCCGTTTGATTGAGCCTTGAGTGCACAGTTCAATTTACATTTCCAGTTCATGCAATACGTTCGGCTCCGTTTGATTGAGCCTTGAGCGCACAGTTCAATTTACATTTCCAGTTCATGCAATACGATCGGCTCCGTTTGATTGAGCCTTGATCGCACAGTTCATTTATGTTAGTTATCATATGATATTGGTATGTTCATGTATGCTATCAAATGATAAGGTATGTTATAATTGTAACTGCTAAATGCCAATGTTTGATTACTTACATGTGCTCTTTTATGATTATGCACAATATTTTATTGATAAACTAACCATATAATCATTATCAAATGTTTATCTATGAGGTTCACTCGCCAACTTATGTTGACCCAAAACCTCCCATTTTACACATGATACAGTGAACCAGCAGCAGCTCGGAACACATAGGACCTGGATTAGAAGAAATAAAACGATTTAGTATTTGGATTATTATGTTTGGTTATTTTCCCTTGTATTGAATGAACATGTTTGGATGTTTGAGAAATGTAACTTTGACTTCATTTAATTATGAAACATAATAGTAAATGTCATGTGCTTTGGTGATAACCCAATTATGCCCCGACTCTTATTTCCGCTGCGGGTCGGGGTGTGACACAGAAGCTGAAGCATTGGAATAGTTGGGAACACTGGGAAGAAACATTTGAAATGACCCAGCCCCTTGCTGTAAAATCAAGGCTGTGTTTAGTGAGACTCCAGCATTGTTATAGCTTGAGGTATGATTGTATAACCTTTGCTTGTCGTCCATATCATACGACTTGAGCAAGGAAATCAATTCTGCAAGACTCATATGGGTCAAATCCTTGGTTCTCTTAATCAATGTGACATTGTGTCCAAGTTCCTTGGAAGAGCATTCAGCAACTTTTTGTTTACAACTAAGTTTTCTAGCATCATATCATGCGTTCTCATTTCGCTGATCAAGGCAGTGAACCTTTGAATTTGATTCTCTAGAGTTTCTTATGGAAAGTGATTAAACATGTTAAACCTTTGAGTCAACATATCCCTCTTACTTTCTTTCATCCACAGGAGGTTATGGGGGCAAGGAATGCCATATTTCTGGAAACTAAAGTTGCAGCAGCAGATTGAGTAAATTTCTGAGAGTATCCTGCTTGGTTCATTTGTTTCTTGAGAACATCCATTTCAAAGGCTTTCAGAGTGTTGATCAGTTCTGAAAGTGTGACAGGAGTAGTGCTGGTCAAGAAGGTTCTTTTGATCATCATGCATTGCAGGCTCCATTGTTTTGGGAGAAAGTCCAAAAGCTTCTTGATGGAGGCATATTTTGCAACATGATTGCCCACTTTCTTCATTTTTGTTAGCACTCCCAAAAATCGACTGATATGATCTGGCACCACGAACACTCCCGAACACGTCGTATTCTTTCTGTACCATATCTCTGTTATTATCCATCAACTCTTCGTTCCCTTCATAGTGGTCAATAAGAGCCAACTATAGTTCATGAGCTGAAGTGTATTCTTCGAACAGATTGTTGTCGTCCTTGGACAGAGCCATTGTTAGAGCAGCAAGAGCCCTACGGTCGCATTGAATGAGAGTTTTGTATTCTTCAGTGAAGTTGAAGGGTCTTCGTTGATTGTTCGAACATCGTCTCAAATTATCATAGGAAAGTGCGGTCCTACTGTGACAGACATCCATTGAGTATTGTTGGTATACTCAAAGAATGCTTTGATTCGATTCTTCCAACTACTGAAGTCTTCAGATCCTTTCAACTTGGGAGGTCTCGTAGCTGTTCCTATCTCCAGTTCGGCTTGGCTATTGATTAAGCTGATTGAGGACATTTTGTTGATTTCGACTCTGAAACGTGATTGGAATTAAATACCCCGGATTAGTGTGACAGAAGTAAATATGCTGCAAATGACAAATATGCTGGTGAAGCTTGGCTGCGAGATCCGGCGACAATAGCTAAATCCGTTGGAACACACAAAACAAACCTGAGTTTGGCTAAATGCGCCGATCACCGTGAAAATTGTTGAGGATCTTTATCACTGACTTCGAAGTCGCCTTCGATTAATTACGTTGACACTATTTTACTGGAAATCAACAAATCCGCTGGTGTTAGGCCGGCATATTTGTTAATTACGCGATCTTCAAATTAAAAACGCTATGTTCAAAAATATCTACGCTGCCTTCAAAGTTAAATACGCCCAGCAGGGTTTAAGTACGAACAAAAACCCTCTAATCACCCAAAAACGACTCAAAATCCATGTTTCTTTGTACCAAAATGACCCAAATGTTTACCAAAACATGATTAACAACAACCCAATGATTAAACGTTCCAGATCAAGCCATTTTAAGTCCAAAAATTTGAAAAACCATGAAACTTTCTTTTGAAAAACCTTCAAACTTGAAGAATCTGAACAAAAGCTCAAAAAATCAAGAGCACAAAGGCTCTGATACCAAATTGTGTGTCCCAAATCAGATTCGGATCACAATGGTTGATTGTTATCACCCAAACAACTATAGATTAGTTGTTTGAATGTGTAAAAGTTAAGAAAACCAAAAGATGAAGATTCTTGAATGGATCAAACAACAAGTGTTGTATATGAAATCCCAAAGGATATAATCACTTAATGCACATGGATATTTCGGATTAAGCACAACAACAATCACAACACAAGAGCAATCACCAAAGTTTGTCCAAGAACCTCGGACTAGGGTTTCATTGATAATCATATTTATACAAACTGACTACCCAGTGTATTTAATAAATACGGTGGGAGACTAATTACGCCGCCCCTGGTACTAGTGACACAATTTACACTTTCAGCCCTTCTAGTTTTACTAACTATTACAAACAAGCTCTAAACTATTTAAACTCAAGTATCAACTGTCTCAAAACGTTCTAACATGTACTTCTAACAAAAGTGTTATAAACGGTTTATAAAACCACTGAATTTGAAAACGATTTTTTAATCATTTACCATCTAACATACGTGTTTGAAACGGTTCATGAAAAGTGTTAATTTGGAAGCAATTTTTAATTGTTTATTTTCTAACGTGTGTATTAGTAGTGACTTATTTATATGAACCATATATGTGTTTATAACAAGTCCAATTAACATTTGTGGAAATGTTAATATGTCTAACGTGCACGTTAGAATTTCTTTCATTTTAACATTATTGTTAAAAATTGTTAGATTACAAATGTTTTGAAATGTTTTATGCAAACATTTTATATAAGTATGTTGCATTGATTTTGATTAATATAAACACATTATATAATGTTGTGTATGGTTTAGAAATAAAATGTCATATATTGAAGTTAATATTTGATTGGCTTCAGGAATTAAGTCAACATCGAGTGACATGTTGTTGTGTGGGATATATCACCAACTTTAATTTACGATTTCTGAATCCAAATGGTCATGTTTTGTATTTACAAAATGACTTTAATTTTCTAACACATCTTTTAGAAAAAAACATATATTACAAATACAAATTTAGAGATTGTTCATTTTATAAGCCATAATTAAAGGAAATGTTTATGCAAGCATTTAATTGTTTATGTGTACATTAAAAACAATTAGAAATGGTTTATTTTATAAACTATATCCTTGGAAAACATTTTATGTAAACGTACGATTTTATAATGTGCACGTTATAACATTTTTTCTAACATGAGTGTTAGAAAATGTTTAGTAAATGTGTAGTAAGACTAAACAATATAAAAATGTTTGATATTTTGGGTTTTGATCTCTGTTATCATAAACTTTAATTGATATTATTAATCTTGTACATTGCAAAACCAAGGAAATATTTTAGATGATTTTTTAATAAAAACAAAGTTTTACATAGCATTGATAATTCAAATGGTTCACTACTCTTGCTAGAAGTAGCATATAGTGAACAAAGTAACAATTTCGTGGATGTTATTTGGTGGAAACAACTTGGTGTTGTTATGAAAAAATTTAATCGTTTAAGTATACTACTTAAATGTAGTCTTTGTAACAACTTGGTGTTGTTTTAAGCATGATTGTCTAAGTTTAGAGTTTCAAGATAAAATGGGAAACTTGTACCTACAAGTGGACAGAGTCTTATTGAGAAAGTACCTTAAGACATGCTATGGGATGATATTGTTGCGAAGATTTCAGTCAGATTATAGAGTGTTGAAGATAGAAACACTTTCATATTTGATGTCTACATATCGTCTATGCTTCCATTTAAATTTCAAGAGTGTTTGGCACTTATGAAATAATTTCGAATGTATTTTATTGTTTTGTGTTCAATATCTTCAGATATACATACAATTGTTTTACAAAGAAATAAATCACTAATGTTTGTTTCGTATAAATTATTTTTGTGAAAAATAATTACATCACCAATTATACATTGTTTAAAAGAATATGGTTTTAAACAGATAATACATTAAAATTATTGGACATAAACAACTTAAGAGATGTTGCATTCACTAAAAGTCAATCACGAGACATCAAATATGTAACCATATCATGATAGCGTAATGAAAGAAAGTAGTGAGTGTATTGAGATAAAATACACAAAAGAGATACATGTCGAGATATTTTGTTAAAGTCATTGGAAAATTCACGAATGTAAATTCTAACATATGAAAGTAAAAGTACTATACCTTTGATAAATCTTGCGGTCGTTCCTAGTGATATGTTTGTAGATGCGTCTACCACTTTATTATTATTAGGACTATATGGATATTTTACTTTCATTTTGGGAGAGTATTCTAAATGTACATATATCCTATTGAATAACAATAGATGTGTGCAAATAACTTATGGCAAAATTATGAATGCCATGTTGTTGAGTGTTGATTTAGTTGACTCTGTCTCATATATAATAGTTAATGTAGATGAAAAACATTCATCTTGTTAGCGATAAATGTGTTCACCAAAATGACTTGGATTAAGAGTTACTTTTAAGTCCTTATAAGTCAATGGTAAAGCATTGGAGATCAAAAGGTAAACACGTTATGTTCCTTAATTGAATGATAAAAATTAGCTATGTGCTATATATAATAATTTGTGAAACCTTCCTAAATATTGATGTTTTAGGATTATAAATAAGTCTCATTATTTTGTGTTAACAAGGGAATGTTGCAAAGTGATATTATGATATCTTTAGGGCTATGAAGAATCAGAATAATGCATCTTCTGTTCACATGCTAATGTATTGTAGTCTAAAACATGCTAGACTAGTACTTCATTAATTATGGTGCTCTATGGAGACTAATTAACATAAACATTCAAAGTGTATGAACACAAAAAGAATTTGTGTATAGAAAAAGTTGAGAGAAAATTTTCATTTATTATAAGGAAAAGACATATAACTTTTGAAGAGCTTGTTCGAAAAGCTAATGAGGAGAACTCTTTGTCTAGGCTTATCTATATGGTAAATTATAATTATTCTAAGTTGGTGACAGACTTACGACAGTGGCATGTGTTGTTTTGGTCAGCTCGGAAGCCTATGTAAGCTAATGCAATATGTGTTGAATTCACTGATATAATGAGGTGGATCTTGTTCAATCATACAAATATTGGTCAAATGGCAAGAATGTGGGGGAAAGAGCCATTTAAGAAACAACCCTCCAAGGGTATGTAGAAATGGTTTTCAATATCCCATCTAGATGTTATCCAATAACACTTAAATGTAGGGGTGTCTTTCATTTGTATCATAAAAGTTTGACAACAAAGATTTTGTAATCCAATCTAACATTGCAAACACACAACTAAGTGGAGGACACAAAGGTTGTAGTGCATAATGGAGATGTATTTGCCTTAAATTATACATGCATCTTTCAAAGACAATATTATAACTAGATTCAGGTGGGGTCACTGAGCTTATAATCTTAACAAGTTAACAATAGATCATGACAACTGATCTCAAATGTGTAAAGTTATCTGTAGTGACTTGACAAATTCAAAGATAATGTTATGGATCCAACAACTTAAGGGTTTATTAAAGATCAGTTGTGGAATGAGACTAAAGCCCATGAAAAAGGGTGTGTGAAGGAATCCTAACTTACTTGACTGGAGATCCAAAAATCTAAGTTCAATAGTGTAACATCCGTCAAAAACCGGATTTACCAAACCCGCTCCGTTTATTAACCGAACAATCAGTTAAAAATTTCGTTGCGTATTTAATGCCCAAATTATTTTTAAACGATACAGAATTAATAAGTATATTGGAATATATAATTTATATTTGAAAAAGTATTTAAAATAAGGAAATAAAAATAAAAGGCTTCTGCCGGGTTTCGAACCCGGGTCAGCCAGCGAATTCAGCAATGACTTAACTTCCAACCATCCAACCACTGCGCCACTTGTGTTTCTTGTTCATTAATGGAAACAATTAATACATAACATAAGTCTCGATTTTAAAACCGAAGCGCCCAATCGCAGTCATCGGAAATCCCGACGATTTCGCCGAGATTGGACTTTTTCTTCAGTTTTAACCGAAGCCTTAACTACTACATCGGTTATAACCGACGTCTGAACCCGCGATGCACGTCATAACCGCCGGAAAACTTATTGACCGACGAATCAAGACGGAAAACGGACTAAATACGTCGATGTTCTGCCCTATAAATACCCCCTCTACCCTCTGTTAGCTTTTTTGCTCACAATCACACTCTTTCCCGACATAATTTCACTCGCCGGAGAACTTCTACAACTCGCCGGAAAACCGAACCTTTCACCTCTGTGCCTTACTGAACCCCCAGAGCTCGTACCGAAGCCACCCACATTCATCTCAAGCTCGTTGAAGACCCTCTGCCGCAAGACACACGTCGCCGGAATAGCTTGTTGTCACCGGAGTTTCACCGGCGAAACAGAGGAGCCACTGTTCGGTATATCTAACACTTAATCTCTCATTCTTTTTATTTATCTCACACGTAATTACTCGTAACACACTAAAGAACATGATTAAGTCGTCGAACCAGTCAGACTCCGTTTCTGGAGTCCAACGAAGAAGATGTAGTTTCAGTATTGTATATGTTTAATTAAAATCAAGATATATCTCGGGTTAGACACACAGTCCAGCGGTGGACTGTGTGCAAATAAAACACGCTTACGTCCCGAGTTCGATTCTTGTCCCACGCACACTCGCCTTAATAAAAATGTTCTTTTTTTTAACCGAACCGGATTCACTGCAATAGATGTTAAGTTTAATAAAAACCAGAATAGTAACCAAGATAGACACACAGTCCAGTGGTAGACTATGTGAACGTTTAAACAACATGTCACGGGTTCCAGTCCAGACTACCGCACCGGTCCGGACAATTATCAAACCTTTTTATTTAAGCAGAAACGGAATTATTTAGTTTGTATATAAGTATAATAAAAATCAGATTATTTAACAAGTTAGACACACAGTCCAGCGGTGGACTGTGTGTTAACTTAAACCACAGGTCCTGGGTTCGAGACCTGTGGAGAGCACCGAGCGAGTCATTTAAATTGTTTTTGAAATAAATGATTTTCGGATAAATGCAATTAGTATATAAATATAATTAAAAACAGAAATATTTCGGGTTAGACACGTAGCTCAGTTGGTAGGGCTGCGTGCACGCGAACGGGAGGTCTCGGGTTCGAGCCTCACCCGGCGCACACATTTGCACAATAAAATTCGGTCAACAAGTCAACGGTCAACAGGTCAACAGTCAACAGGTCAACATTTTTTTATTTCTTTTATTTATTTATTTAAATTAAAAATCAATCAAAAATACTTAAAAATAACATTTTTAAGGTTAGAAAATAGCCTTAAACTCACCAAAATACATCCAACAATCCTACTAAAATTGATTAATAAAATCCGTTTACTTACCGAACCATTATGCCATTATCTAGGTTAGTTTCACTTGTGGTTAAAAACCAACTTCGTGCGCATTCAACATCATCAACCGAACGCACCCAAGGTGAGTGAATCTTACAACTCCCCTTTTTAATTACACGTTTTGGGGTGTGTCATGTGTCACTAAAATAACTCGTTTATTTAAACTTGTGCCATACCATATTGTGATCTAAACTTAGATTGTATATATTGTTTGTAGTTATGTATTTCATATTGTCTAGTTATATGCAATTCATTCATTAGGCCCATCAGTTCCTCATGGGAGACGAGTTGAGCAACGCGTGCCTCAAAACAAATCCATTATTGTTCGTGTGTGCATTATTTAGTATATATTGTTTGTAGTTATGTATTTCATATTGTCAAGTATATGCAAATCATTCATTAGGCCCATCAGTTCCTCGTGGGAGACGAGTTGAGGAACGCGTGCCTCAAAACGATCCATTATTGTTCATGTGTGCATTATTTAGTATTAAATGATTGGTGAATAAGTTTACATCTATTTTTACTCATGTGTGGTTGTGCACTTTATTTTAAAATCAATTCAACAAACTTGTTCAAATGTTTTTCATAGGATTCACTCGCCAACTTTTTGTTGATCCAAAAACCATTTTTACACATGATACAGGTGAACAGGATGAAGCAAGGAAAACATAGGAAATGCCTTAGAAGAAAACAATGAAGTATAGAATGTTGTTTAGGACATGATGTAATTATGATTGTATATTTCCCATTAAATTGTATTAATGAATATGAAACGTCATAATAAATGTCATGAGCTTTGATGATAACCCAATCATGCCCGATCACCTTTTCTGCTGCGGGTCGAGGTGTGACAAATAGGACAACTAATTCATATGTCTAAGGGTGGTCACTTTGGGGCATAGCTGATATGCATAAGCTAGCATATATAGTTATACATACCCACTAAGTGTAAAAGGGTGTTTATATACGTCCTAGTTCATTCCTATGAAATTCAGTGACAAATTGTGAGGTTAAGCTTATTATACGGTAAATGATTTTGGGTAATCATGTAACCATGATACTTTTAATGATTTAAGTAGAATCACCTATGTTCGAGAGAAGTGGGGTCGCTTCAAATGGAATTGGGGGCATAATTCCTAGAGCTCTCGCAAAACCCGGAAAGTGTTCCATGACCATTAATGGACACGACTATGAGGTGATGACCCGACTAAGAAGATTATTGTGTGAACTGTATTGTCGGTTACACAAATGGGGGTTTGTTCAATGATATCGCGTCTACAAACCGCTAGGAAGCTAAGTATGCTTCACAACTGATAGTTCAAAGGGAAAACCTACTTATCTGACAATACTCAATTGTAGAGGTTCCATTGGAAACTTTGTGTGTTTTGAATGATCTCCATTCATGTAGGGATTGTTGGAAATTTGGTGAATGAATATTTAATAAATTTATAATTTAATAAAATTATAAATATTAATGACACATATCATATGGTGAATTAAAGACTACACTCTCAAGTAGAGTTTTAATTTAAGTCATTACGTCTCTAATTAAGTGAGACTTTTCACTCATCATAAACTCTTGTAAAAATTGTAGGCCATGTACTCATTTGAGATGAACAAAACTATAAGAAAAATATATAACTATATGCATGAAGAAAAGGATGAACACTTGAAGACTAACTAGATAGAGGAGTACTCTCTACTCATTTTACCATCATCACTTCCTATTTGTTCCATAAGTTCTAACACTATAAATTTATCCAATGTAACCTCGGGCGCGTGGCCATTTCTGGCAGTACAAACTTCTTCGGCTGTTGTACCCTGGGAGACAGACGCGTGGTCTTTATTAGAGGCTCGAAATCTGTTTTAAAGGAAGCATGTTGAACAGGTGTCTCAGCCACAACCGTTAACAATTGTTTGTTTGTTTTTTATAGGAAATTATTGTACAAGAAGACGTGGTTCAAGACCTTGTTGAAGCCTCCACAACGGACCGTACAAGAAGACGTGGTTAAAGCTCTTGTTGAAGACCATAGTGTGAATCAATTTGATTGCATATGTTGTATTATATTTATATTCGTTAGGAGTTTTACACGGGATTACTATAATTTCCCAAAATATGTAAAGAGAATATCTTTACTTTTTTTTGTACACGGGATTACTATAATTTCCCAAAATATGTAAAGAGAATATTTTTACTATTTTTTATTTATATATGTTCTAATTAAAATTGTGACCCATGTCCTATATAGGACTGATCTACAATTAGACCATGGATGAACCGTGCATCTCTTGGCCACATTCTAGTCGTTTTATGTCGTTATCTAAGGTAACTTATTTGTTGGTTACTATTTATCGTGAAATCTTAAGAGGATTCAATAACCATTTGACAGATGAATTATTTATTTTAGTAATGTCTCTCTTACCATTTATTTTTGTGTGGATATTTTTGTTTTCTTCTATTATCTATGATGTTACTATCGTTTGACTTTGTTGAAACCATCTGACCTTCACGTGTTTTTAAAAATATCCAAATGTCTTGAAGTAGTAAATCTTCTTGCGTGATGCGGTGAGTCCAAATATAAAGAACTCGAATTTGTGTAGTAATGACTTAACTTGTTTCTAAACAAAAGTTACGTCAAAACGTACATAAACTGAAATATACATAAAAATAAGCATGGAAGTGAAAGAAATTTACGTCGAACACCAACCCGAACTTATACCGATACGTACATAAAAATAAGTAAAAAATTATGTTTTTAAGTTAAAAATGGTACTGCACATTGTAGTGAGACTGAAACGTAAAGTAAGCCGAATTTATAAAATCTAATGAAAACATATTATATTTAACCCGACTTGTTTTAAAACTAAATTTATGTCAAAACATAGATTAACTGAAAACTTAACAAAAGAAGTGAAAAAATATATTATATCTGAGCCTACCCATTTTCAAAGAAAGGTAATCAACTTGAATTTATACCGACATGTTCATAAATGTTAGGATCTAAGTTTGAATTGTTGTGAAAGTTTAAAAATGGAAAGTAATGAATGAAGATAAATAAAGTATGCATACAATTACAAACTCTCACTCAGTCTAAGATCACTCTAATTTGTTCATACAGAATGTGTAGAAGTGATGGATAGAACAATACAGGGCACTGTTCTATTTATAGTACATTACAAACCTCTGAGCATCTTTGGCTAATGTCACTATGAAAGTGACATTTAACAAACTAAACAAACTCTAAACATTGCTAGACCTAAACACTGTTACATTAAAATACAATATAAACTCTTATGATAACAACTGTTTAGACCTTTGTTACTATTCAGCAGGCTTTACTTCAACAGACTTTATCATCATCAGAGTTCTCATTAGCAGACCTTTGCTTCAACAGCCTTTAAGCTTCATTAGAGTTTCTCTCTAGCAGACTTTAGCTTCCAGCAGAGCTTTGTCTCTTAACAGATATGGTGAACAGTCTTTAAGTATCAGCAGAGTTTAGAGCAGCAGATCTTTATTAGTGATCAGATGTTGTAGATTGTTTTGGCTTTTAATCATCTGTTCTTTTATAGGGTTCAATCGATCCAATAATCTCCCCCTCGAACAGATGATGCCAAAACTTTTCTTTATTGTTGATCTTTATTTCTCATCAGCTTGGAATTGTAATCAAAGTCAAGGGAAATCATGTCATCAAAATCCCTTTAAAGTTTAAGCTTCATCAGATCTTGGAGGTCAGATGCATCTAGACCATATGCATCCTCCATAGTAAGCTTTTGAACTTTACGATATGATCTGAGCAAGGTCAATTCGTGGGTGTCTGAGGATGACTTCCACTTTAGAATTTTTGGACCAGATGGTTTCTATGGGTGGAGAGTTATTCTTGATTAGTTTGGCGATTGAGGTCTACTAACAATGTTTGAGATAATTTCTTTAAGCTTATCACTTGCAGCATCTGTATAGTAAAGCAATTGATTTTTTATTCCCTCTTTCCTATGCTCTTCAAACCTCTGCTCATCATCTTCTTCCATCTGCTTTTGTCTTTTACTTGGTTTAAGGCAAGTGTGGGTAAGACAGTAGTTGAAGTATGCTTTATGGAGGCTTGGATCTGTTGAGGGATTGGTGTTAGTGAATATGCTGACTTTCTTGGAACTTGATGAGCCATATTTGCAGCAACTAGCTCAACTTTCATCCTTTTAATCTTGAAGGCATGATGTTGATCAACATGTTTAGTATTTTTCCAATCAGTTGGAGTTTGCTTGTGTAATGGATCCTTGAGCATAGCCTGAATTCTATCAATTTCTTCTTTAAACTCATTTGCAGACCAACCCTTGAATTGTGCTCTTGTTGCTTTGTGTGGTTGTGTAATGTGAAAGATAATCCTGTTTAAGTTCTTCATCAAGCTCAACATTTACAAGTGTCTTTCTGACATAGACTTACTCATCTCTTTGGCAAAGTCTTCAATTTTTTTTACTTTCCTTAATTCATAAGATAAAATGCCTTGAGTAGTCCTGTCATCTTTCCCTTTGCTACTTCTCTTTGGCAATATTCTCAGCCTGTCTAGCCTTCAACTTTATATATTCATCTAAATTTCTTGGCTTTCTATAACCAAAGAGTGATGGAAAGCAAGTTTTGTATAATCCTCTACTGTGAAGAATGATTCAATTTCTTTTCGCACAGCCATTGGTTTTAGAGGATATTTGGCAGCAAAAGGTATGATGGATGGTGGTTGATAAATGGTTGGAAGTGAAGTGGTTTTAGGTGAAGATGATGAGGATGGTGATGAAGTGATAGGTTTTGATGATAAAGGAACTGGTTATGGAATCTCTTCATCATCATCTTCAACATCAAAAGTTTTTCTTTTGCTTAGAATCTGATTTGTGGTAAAGGTGGTCGTAATAGAATCTTGGTGGTGTGGATAATAGTTGGGTTAAAGTGGTAAATGTGATCATAGCAGAGGTTGAGGTAACATCTGTTGTTACATTTGATGTAACAACATTTGTGGTTGGTTTGATGGTGGAAGTGTAACATCTGTTGGTACATTTGTTGTACCAACATATGTTGGTGGTGGAGATAATTTCTTAGGTGAAGGTTTTTGTTTATTCTGAGGTGATGATGTTGGTTATGTTGGAGCAGAGGATACACTTGTTGTAGGCATGGCACTGGTTTTAGAAGAGGTGGTTATTGGATGTCTGACATTTCTTATTGACTTTCTTTCTTTTTGAAGTGCCAATGTCTTTTTTTTTCATTTGCATGGCCTTTTCGTCTTCAATTAGTTTAGAAGCTTTAGCTTCCAGTGTATCTTGTCTTTTCTGCTTTTCTGTGGCAATTTCTTCTGCTAGTTTGTTCATGGTCTCATCAATCCCTTTTGAACACCAACATCTGATGACACATCAGAAGTTTGATTGCAGTAGTGGTTGTAACAGACCCTGGTTTTTGTTGCACCTTTGAGTCTGGCTGCAACTTTCTCAGTTTATCACTCTCCTCCTTTTTGGCATCATCATCTACTTCTTCATGAAGAACTGTTGTAGGGGCAGAACCAGTGGTCTTCACCAAATGTTCTTTAATGGCCTTGATGTCAGCTTGAGTATCTTTGTATCTAACCTCAACCATGTTTCTGGTAAGCTTCATGTGAGTTTCATAGTGAATGTCAGCCAAATTTCTTTGAGCTATAATGATTAGTTGTACAGATTTTCATAGCTCATTGGTAATTGCTGTGTTGTTGGTTGGCTTTGTGAATTTTGTAGCATCTGCTTCATCATATCTTTCATTTCAATGATTGAAGACTCCATTGATGTTATTCTCTCCGTCAATTCTTGTATCTCAATTCATCACCTAATTTAATAGGATCATCTGAATTCCTACCAGAGGTAGAGGAATCTCCATGTTATCAGACCCAAATGCCCCTTTGTCTTGGTACTGGGGACTTCCAACTAGAGCAGAGGTTACAATTGTAGCCTCAACAGTTGTTGCCTTTAAGGAAGTCTTATGGATGTAACCACTGTCCAACTGAAACACTGTTGTATCGTCAGTTGTAGTGGCTGCTTCACATAAATTACCACCAAGAGTTACTTGTAACTCATGGGGTGTAACCTCCTCAGCTTTTCTGGATTAGCAAAGAGATTTAACTCAGACTTAGTCACATGTGGAGGTGAACTCCATGAACAGGTGATTGGGAGGAACTGAATTGTGTTGAGTTATATCAATTGCATGAAATAGAGGTATGATAGTAGGTGGAACTAAGGGTGATGGTTGTGGAGTAGAAAGAGAACTTTCCGTGGGAGAGGGGCTTAGAAACAAAGATTCAATTGAATCATCTGCTTCATAATGTGGGATCCTTGTGCTTACAAATGTTCCTTTTGTGAGGAAGAAGGAGGAGTTTGGCTTTGAGGTGGAGATCTTTCCAACTATTGTGAGGAAGTAACAACAGTGGTTTCAAGTGGCTTTTGTGCTACCACAAGGTTATCCTCTACGATCTCATCTTCTAGAGGTGCCTTTTTATGAATTTGGTTTTCGTGGGCTTTTTGAATTTGGATGGTTTTTGGGTTTCACAACATCGGTTGTGATATCATGATCGCTAGGAGTAGTAGGCTCAGCAAAGAGGTTTGATCTTGAGATTTGGACTCATCCAAAATTTTCTCATCCCCCTTTGCTTTTGTTTTAGAAACCTTAACTCCATATTTTTTTTTTGTTGTGTAAAGGTTTCAGTAGTAAAACTCTTCATCTCAAAGATAACTCCCTGTTTAAAATCTTTTTCTGGAAGTTGCTTTTGTAGATAATAGCTTAAAAGCCTTGGATATAAAAGAAAATATTTATTTTTTGAAATTTTATTATAGTTTGCCACCAAATCCATAACAACACCTGGGATAGATTGAAATCAGATTTTGTCAAAATAGCATATCCCAGAAATTGAATAATTTGTGCAATCTCATTAAATGAATGGTCTTTGCTGAAAGACATGTGAGCAGAGTATGGACAAATATCTCATTTCAGCAGGAAAGTTTGGTTTAAAAATGGTAACACCAGATAACTGACCCTCATACCCACAATCTATGAACTCAGCATGTAATTCCTGCTTGCCAAAGGAAAATTTTACCTTTTAGGTCACTTTAGACCAACAGTTGTGAAAATTGAGAATGGGAAAATTTGGACAAGCGTTTCTCCGACCTTGGAAGTGATAGCATATGGCTTCTTCTTTTGGAATTTGGCATTAGCATTGCCCAGAACTGTCGGAGTGTATCCACATAGATTGGTGCGTTTACAACCATGATGTCTTTGTATTTTGATGACCTGAGAACATCAATTATTGAATGGAATGAAGTATTAGTGTTGATTTTCTCGATAGTGGGGAGGTAGTTGTGTAGGAGTTTGATGTTAAGAGCCATGATCGGAGATGGAAGTGAGGAGTAATGAAAAAGATGAGAATAATGAAAACCGCTTTAGAGAATTTTGAATTCGAGACGGCAAGTGAAAACTCTGCTTGGATAGAATATAAAGGGAAAAAGTGAACGTTGGCGTGGCAGCGGTTTCAAAGATCTGATGGCTAATCATCTGTTCATGTGTAACCTCTGATGGATAATGCATCACAGTTGTTGGGGAAACTGCTGCTGAGAATCGGTAGTGGTTGAGAACAGTGGTCATGAACAGTGGTGATTTTACACTATCAGAGGATAGAAATTAGTGGATAAGGCAAAACAGTGGTTTAGTCCAAGTAGTGGATGTGAATAGTGGACATGAATAGAGGATACACTTTTAAAGTGGATAGATTTTCTTAGCCAAATAGAGGTTTTTAGAGATTTATTGAAAGATTTCAATTTTTGCTATTTTTAAAGATAGATTTTTTATTTTCTGAAAACATTTTAATGTTGTTTACACATGGAGAACAAACTTTTGCTTTGAATCCATGTTTAGCATTCGAATCCTAGAGATTAGACTTTCAAAGGTAGATGTATCTATGCTTTGGTTAAAACATCTGCCAATTGATCTTTAGTTGGAACATGATGTAGAGAAATCAAACCTTTTTCATAGCAATCCCTCACAAAGTGTTGTCTGATGTCAATGTGCTTGGTTGTTGAATGTGAAACTGGATTTTTAATGATGTTTTAGCTGCTTGACTATCCAACATGAGAGGAGTCTTTAGAGCAGTTACACCAAAATCCAGCAATTGATTTTGAAGCCATAGGAGTTCAGCAGCAATATACTCAGCCTCAGTTATGGATGTTGAAACTGCAGCTTGCTTTTTGCTTTGCCAAAAACTAAACAATTGCCTAGAAATTGACAACCTCCTGAAGTTGACTTTCTTGTGGCATGACATCCAGCAAAATCACTATCTGAGTAACCTAAAGCTCAATGTTCCCATTAGCAGGATACTGGATACCAAGTGTGGGAGCACCTTTTATGTATCTGAATATCCTTTTCACAGCAATAAGATTTGACTTCCTAAGTGCTGATTGGGATCTGGCACAGAATCATGTAGCAAACATGATATCTGTCCTAGATGTGGTTAGGTACAATAAAGACCCAGTCATGCTTCTATAAGGAGTTTTATTAACCAAGTCATCTTTGTCATCAATAGTGACCAGCTTAGATGTAGCCATGGGTGTTCTACATGGTTTATAATCATTCATATCAAATTTGGTAAGTAGGTCTTTGACATACTTACTTTGATGAATGAAAGTACCATTTTGCAATTGCTTAACTTAAAGACCAAGAAAGCATTGGATTTTACCCATGGCACCCATTTCAAGCTCTGCTGTCATGAGTTCTCTAAACTCTTCACACATACCATTGCATGTGAATCCAAAAACGATGTCATCCACATAAATTTGTGTTGATACAGTTTTGTGTCTGTCGCTTGTTCTTAATTACAATTATAATTGTACGGTCTTTGCTCAAGTGTCTGTATAAGTTTGGTCGTGTCGATAAGATCGAGATATACTTCTATCTTGTTCTAGTACGACATCTTAGCTTGTCTGTGTTAAACGGTTGCATGTGTGCATACCGTTGAGTCTTGTAAACGTCATGTCTACACACGTTCTCCAAGAATAAGGTTTCTGTGCGGATGACTTGTTTCGTACGAATCAATGAGTAGTTTCGTATGAATTAAGTGTTTCGTACGAAACTGTTGTTCCGTACCAAATATTCTGGAGGTGTGTCTGGTGTGAAATAGTGTGTTCCGTATGTCTAGAATTGTGTTTCGTACGAATGTCTAGACATACACTATATAAGCAGACATGCACTTCTCAGTCAAGGTGACTGACCAGTCATTAAGTTGAAAGAACGAGCTAGCGAACTGATCTTTTGGTGAGATCTCTCTGCTAGCATTTCTGGTGAAGACGAAGTCACAAGAACACAGCAAGTTTGTTTGAGTCATACAAGCATTGTGTGTATATGTTTGTACTTGCTCTCAATCATTAATCAAGATAGTGAATCTTTGGTTACCCCATGTTCTTTACTTTGCTTTGGTTGCATGCACACTTGGATTCCGCACTTGTGTGTGTGTTATATGAACAAGGAACATGTTTAACACCATCCGCAGGTGGACCTACAAGTGATATCATAGCTTTGGCTCTTTCCTTGTTCAAAACCGGGCTTAGTTGTGTCTGAGCTAGTTTAAAGATTTCTGAAGTGTTCTTGAATCTCCAGCAGAAAACATAAGTTTTGGATAGTTAACTAACTTCAAACTTGGTTAAAATCTGTTGCATGTAGAAAATTTTATGATAAAATTTTTCTGAAGAACATCCTTGAAGAAGAAATCTGCAAAATTTTGAATCTGATTAGTTTTGGTAGGGTTGACATTTTCTGACTTGGATCTGGACTTGGACTGTTGACTGTTAAAAATCTGTGTTTTAACTAAAAGTGGGTAAGACAACAGGTATTTTCGAAAAAGGCAAGTCTACACAAGAAAGGAAATTTTTCACCAAACCTTTAGAGAAGAAAAAGCCCACCAAATCATAACCATTATCTGCTTCAACAGAAAAACAGTGGAAGCAAGTTGAAAAGCCTACAGTTTCTCAACCGAAGGTTGAATCAAAAGGCTCTCGTTACAAGAAAAAGGCTAAAACTGTTAAATTTGTGAGTTCTAAAGGTACCGATAAAGTCGAAACTTTTCAAGGAAAATCTAATGTTGATTTTGTAAAGAAAGTTAATATTTTGAAACGGAACAGTCAAAATAATTACACCCAACACACTGATGGATGTAATGAAAATGAACCCAGTACCTCGAGACCCACAAATTCAACATCTAGCCAAGAAACACGATCTCCTAATTTTGTTGAAAGGAGAACATGTTTCAAATGCGGAGAGTTTGGCCACATTATAAAGGATTGTCAAAATCCAGCCAAATCAAGATGTATAGAGAAAACCCCTCATGAACCAACTTGCAAACGTAAATTTGTTTCTCCGACTCAAGATAAACGAATCACTAAGGATCAAAAAGAGAAACAAAAACGTAAACAAGTAAAAGCAGTTGAGAAAGCTTTAAAATCGGATTCTTCGAAAGAGGATCAAAGATCTTCAAAGTCAATAAAACCACATTGTTAAAACTGTAATAATAGTAAATCTGGTAATAAACAAGGATCTTGGAAACAGAAGACCGGTAATGGTTCAAAAGTAGGTTCTCAGTTTGTTAATAATCAAGAAATTGAGATTACATTTCTCGATGATAAGGGACGACCCAAGACCACTAAGGCTTGGGTCCCCATCTCAAACTAATCTTGTTTATGCAATGTGCAGGGTGTTCCAGGAGGAACTGTAAACAGTCATTGGATTGTTGACAGTGGAGCATCAAGGCACATGACGGGGACTTGCGGCTTCTATATGATGTGAAAAGTATAAGGGGTGGTTATGTTGCTTTTGCTGGTGACAAAGGTGGATACATCACTGGAGAAGGAATTGTCTCCAATGGTGTTGTGAGCTTCGACAAGATCAATTATGTGTGGCAATTGATCACAATCTTCTTAGCGTTTCTAAAATCTGCGACAAGAAGTTCACGGTACATTTTGATGATACCGGATGTTATGTGCTGAAACCTGGATTCAAGATCCCCAAGGAATGGATTCTCCTGTCGGCTCCAAGAATTAATGATTTGAATATTCTTGATATGAGCCAAGCTATTACAACAGCTACAAGTCACACATTTTGTCTCCAAAGCCACCGAGAAGGAATCAATCTCTTGGAACAGACGTATGGGACACATTCACCTGAGAAAAATGAACTATTTGGTAAAGAACAATCTAGTGAATGGTATACCAGTGAAGAATTTTCATCTTCAAGATGTTTGTGTATCATGCCAGAAAGGGAAGCAAGCGAGAAAGTCCCATCCCGTGAAAAAGATCAACACAGTAAATATGCCACTGGAACGTCTTCATATGGACCTCTTTGGACCTATGAAACACAAGACAACCTTTGGTGATTCTTATTGTCTGGTAGTTACTGATGACTATTCCAGATTCTCATGGTAAGCATGTTGGCACAAAAGAGTGAAGTTCCTACTATCCTCAAGAATCTCCTGACTCTTCTAGAAAATTTGTACAATCTGAAGGTAAGGAGAATCAGAAGCGACAATGGCACAGAATTCAAGAATCAAGTTATTGATGAGTATTGTTCCTCAAAGGGTATTTTGCATAAGTTCTTCTGCTACACTCCACAACGAAATGGCGTCGCTGAGAGGAAAAATCGAACTCTATTAAAACTACAAGAACCATGTTAGTAGAATCAGAACTTCCTGTTCAATTTTGGGGAGAAGCTATTGCTACTGCATGCTATACGATGAATAGAGTTCTGACGGTGAAGAGACATGGGAAGACATGCTTTGAGTTGTTGCATAAAAGGAAACTGGATGTTTCTTTCTTTGAACCTTTTGGAGCTCCATGCACTATGATCGACCCACATGGAAAGTTTGGTCCGAAGGCTATCGAAGGTTTCTTTCTTGGATATGCTACTCCTAATTTCCGGGTGTGGAATTTGTCTTCGAAGAAGATTGAAGAATGGGGTGAAGTCAAGGTTCAGAGATATACAGAAGCGGTAAAAGCTCCGGGTGCTCCTTGGATGTTCGACTATGATGGGTTGTTTGACTCCTTTAATCTGCCAACTTTTGATGAAGCAACGACTGCTGCTCAGATGCTTTTAGAAAGTGATACAGCAGTAGGACTCATCATTGGTTCGACCAATTATTGTTAACCCTCAAGTGTCGACTTCGGTTAACAATCTTGTTCAAAAGAGGAATTCGAAGACGATGCGGATTATAATGTTTCATCAGAAGATGATGAGTTTCATGATGCAAATGAAGCTGCCTCTGGTGCGTTTCCTGGAATTTCAGATGGTATGTCAAATATTCAACCGCAAGGGACGACAGAAGGTCATGCATCTACATCCTCATCACACCCAGCTCTCGATTTAACTATTGATCTGAATATCAACAATTTGGATATCAACTCTCGAGTTCCTGATGTGCCAGAAATTCGTATTCATAATACCCATCCTCAGCAGAATATTATTGGAGATGTCCAGAGTGGTGTGCAGACTCGTAATCAGCTTCGAAACAACCAGAATACTGGATTATATTCAGAAATCAGGAAATCTAGGGAGCAGAATGATTGGTCTTTTGCCTGCTATGTGTGCCAAGTAGAACCAAAACTTGAAGGAGGCAATGAAAGAAGACTCGTGGGTTGAAGCCATGTAGGAAGAACTTCAGCAGTTTCAGAAGTTGGGCGTCTGGAAATTGGTTGACAGGCCTGATAACTACAAGAAGATTGGTACACGATGGGTGTACAAGTGCAAGAAGGATGACCAAGGTATTGTTGTGAGAAACAAAGCGCGATTGGTTGTTCAAGGTTTTAATCAGGTCGAAGGACGATTACAATGAAGTTTATGCACCGGTTGCTCGACTTGAGGCCATAAGAATCTTTTTGGCTTATGCGTCCTACAAGAAGTTCACCGTTTATCAGATGGATGTGAAGAGTGCATTTCTTCATGGTGTGGTAGAAGAGGAAGTATATGTTGAGCAACCGCCAGGTTTTGAAGATCCACTCCATCCTGACAAGGTTGGCTTCTCAACAAGGCGTTATATGGTCTTCATCAAGCTCCGAGGGCTTGGTATGAAACGTTGTCTACCTATCTGTTGAAGAATGGTTTTCGACGAGGGTTGATCGACTGTACTCTCTTCATCAAGGAAAGGAACAAGGACTTGCTGCTCGTACAGGTTTATGTGATGATATTATATTTGGGTCTACTAACACTCGAATGTGCAAAGAATTCGAGCAGGTTATACAGGAGAAGTTCAAGATGAGCGCAATGGGAGAAATGACTTTCTTTTTAGGTTTGCAGGTTCAGCAATCAAAGGAAGGGATTTTTATCCATCATGCCAAGTACGTCGGAGATATTCTCAAGCGATTTCAGATGGATGACTCAAAACCTTTGGGAACTCCATTAGCTCAAAATCATGGGATTACTCAAGACGGAATGGGTGAACATGTAGAACCATCTTCTACCGTGCTATGATCGGATCTCTCATGTATCTTACTGCTTCTAGACCTGACATAAATGTACTCAACATGTCTTCTGGAGCGCTATCAATCTAGTGCGAAGGTTCACACTTGATAGCTGTGAAAAGGATCTCTCGTTATCTAAAGGGTCGCCCTGACACTGGTCTATGGTACCCTAAGGATGATAACTTTGATCTGACAGCATTCAGTGATTCTGATCATGGAGGCTGTAAAATCAATGCAAAGTCAACAACAGCAGGATGTCAGTTCTTGGGAAATCGCCTAGTCACGTGGCAATGCAAAAAGCAGACTTGTGTAGCTACATCAACATGTGAGGCTGAGTATATTTCAGCTTCTAGTTGCTGCTCTCAAGTTCTATGGATTCAACAGCAAATGCGGGACTACGGGTTTGAATTTCTAACTACTCCTATTTATGTTGATAATGAAGTTGCTTTGCAAATCACTCGGAATCCTGTACAGCATTCCAAAATAAAACACATTGAGATTAAGTATCATTTCATACGTGATTGTTATGAAAAGAGACTTATCGATGTTGTTAAAATCCACATGATCACCAACGTGCCGACCTTTTTACCAAAGCTTTTGATAAATCTCGTTTTGATTATCTGCTCTTGGTCAATGGCATCAAGGTGAAACACGAGTAACTCAATCTTGGCTAACTATTTTTGTATATCCTTTTTCTTAAAAAAATCTAAAACTACAAAAAGATTTTCAGTTTTATATTTTAGGGGGAGTAAATTTCAAGAAAATACAAATATATGCCTTTTATTTACCTTCTTTGTTTAAGGGGGAGAAAATTCAGAAAAATACAAAAACATTAGAAAAATAAAAAATGAGTTTTCTGGATAAGTAGAAGATGATGAAACTCACCGGTAAATCTATCAGAAATGGTCAAAAGCATAAAAAGAAGATTGATAAGTAGCTCTACTTATGATGTATTGGTAGGCTCACAATCAGACTAAAATGTGCAGGTTGATATAAACTTAACAGACAGAACGCCAGGTGGGAATCATTCATTGGCATATGGTCTTAGTATCGAAATTTTGTTGATAGAATGCCGAGGTTCTGGGCTTTATGCTGGCTTATCATCTGGGTATCGTGGTTGAATCTTTTGGCGTAAAATAACGGTGGCGTAAGTCTAGATCTTCCATGATACCATACATACGTGTACATACTGCATTCGACCATCAAAAAAGTGATAAAAATATCACATCCCCAAAATAAGTGATAAAACATCACAGCTTTATGCAGGGAGCTAAGTTCTCTCTTTGTCGGTATGATGGTACTAACCTGTTCACGAACTTACTCTTGTGCCCTGCATGCATATGAAAATCAAGTTCCTCATCAATAAGTGATTAAATCACAAAGGGCTTGTTCTCAATCAAAAATAAGTGAGTATCTCACATCATTCATATGCGTCAAAACAGATGATAAAGCAGTATACTCACCGGTAAGATTTTTCTCGTGCATATCTTGATACGGGAATGTGTCGTGATGTGGTTGAACACTGGCTAGTAAGTATAATTCATACCCTAATCATATCTCCTAATCATGATTACATCTGATAAGTCTGAGCTTACATGGACAACAATACCGATAATCATAGTTGAATACTTATCTGTTTAATTTTGAAGTTTAAGCCAAATATCGTTTTTGACAAAGATTAAAAGCTGGTATGATTTCTTAACCTTGAAACTCGAAAAGATTGATCAATAGATATATAGTTTATCTGTATATTTTGATTTTAAGTCTAGTTTACTTAGTTGATTTTGAAATTACTCTTTGAAAGTTAGCCAAAGTTGATACTTGAAAGTTTTCTACCAAGATACGCCAGAAAACCATTTGTTTGATTTCACAACTTCACAAAGTAATATCTTGCAACAAGTAACTCATCAAAGAAAACCAAAATATGAAATTCGTTTGAGTTTCTGTTTTCTCATGACGAATGAACCTAGTCAATTAATTTGATTTGGTCATTGTTTTCCTCAAATTTGCTGCTGGAATTCATACGAGTGTGTGTATTTTGTTCAGGGAATACAATCATACGAAGAAATTATGAAAAGTTTTTTGTGTGTATTCCCTGATAAATTTGTGTTCTCATTATATTTGTTTTATGAGTAAAGATTGATACAAAAGAACATAAACAAAGACCAGCAACGAAGAAATCTGAGAAGTCAGAAGAGGAAACAAGAAAGACTTGAAGTTTCTTAGAAGTTCGAAGACCTGATGCTCTAATCATTGGATAACAGATCTATCAGTGGATAGCAGATCTTCAAGGGGAGTTTGTTGATACTCCAAACCATTCAATGTGAAGACCAACATATGAAGACCAAAGACCGAAGACCAAGCAACATCCAAGGGGGAGTTTGTTGATACAGTTTTCTGTCTGTCGCTTGTTCTTAATTACAGTTGTAATTGTACGGTCTTTGCTCAAGTGTCTGTATAAGTTTAGTCGTGTCGATAAGATCGAGATATCCTTCTATCTTGTTCTAGTACGACATCTTAGCTTGTCTGTGTTAAACGGTTACATGTGTGCATACCGTTGAGTCTTGTAAACGTCATGTCTACACACGTTATCCAAGAATAAGGTTTCTGTGCGGATGACTTGTTTCGTACGAATAACATGATTCGTACAAATCAATGAGTAGTTTCGTACGAATTAAGTGTTTCGTACGAAACAGTTGTTCCGTACCAAATAGTCTGGAGGTGTGTCTTGTGTGAAATAGTGTGTTTCGTATGTCAAAGAATCGTGTTTCGTACGAATGTCTAGACAGACACTATATAAGCAGACATGCACTTCTCAGTTAAGGTGACTGACCAGTCATTAAGTTGAAAGAACGAGCTAGCAAACTGATCTTTTGGTGAGATCTCTCTGCTAGCATTTCTGGTGAAGATGAAGACACAAGAACAAAGCAAGTTTGTTTGAGTCATACGAGCATTGTGTGTATATGTTTGTACTTGCTCTCAATCATTAATCAAGATAGTGAATCTTTGGTTACCCCGTGTTTCTTTACTTTGCTTTGGTTGCATGCACACTTGGATTCCGCACTTGCGTGTGTGTTATATGAACAAGGAACAGGTTTAACACCATCCGCAGGTGGACCTACAATTTGGACAAGCATAAAATCCTTTCCTCTCCATTTTATAAACAAAGATTATCAATTTTACGTCTTGTAAAGCCTATGGATAAGAGAAAGATGGAAAGAGTTTCATATCAGGCTCTGGGTGCTTGTTTCAAGTCATATAAAGCTTTGTTTAGCTTGTAAACCTGATCTGGATAAAAAGTATTATCAAAACCAAGGGGTTGGCATATATATACCTCTTCCTTGATCTTGATGCACACTTGATATCCATTTGATACACCTTGATGTTGTGGTTGGAAGCAAAGGCTAAAAATAGTGTGATGGCCTCTAGTCTTGCAACAGGAGCAAAAGTTTCATCATAATCAATGTCTTCTTCTTGTCTATAGCCTTGAACAACAAGCCTAGCATTATTTTTGACAACAATGCCCTTTTCATCTATTTTGTTCTTGAAGACCCATTTTGTACCTATGGGACATACATTCTGAGGCAATGGTAAAAGTTCCCATACTTGTTGTCTTTTAAACTGTAGGAGCTCTTCTTGAATGGCCTCTACCCAACTGTTGTCTTTTAGTGCCTCTTGGTACTTGATAGGTTGTGTAAGTGATAGAAAACCAGCAAAAAGACAAATGTTTTGGGAATGACTTCTTGTGAGAACCCTTTCATTGATGTTGCCAATGATTTGGTCAGATGGATGGTTTTTAAGGTAGATTAGATCTCCCTTGTATGGAATGATGGCATTTTGAGGTGAAGGCTGCATATAATCTGAGCTAACATCTGTTGGCAATTTTGAGGAGCCAACATCTGTTTGGAATGGAGGTGGAGGTATAGGTGGAATGGGGGTAAAGATAGGTTGACTTTTGTTCACAGAAAATGGACTTTTGTCAATAGAGGTTTGATTAGATGAGTTGGTAGAGGTTTGGAGATCAACAACTGTTGATCCAACAGTGGCAGAGTTTTCACAATTGTTAGTAACATTTGTTTCTTGATGGATGAAATGACTTTGTATTGTGAAATCACAATATTATATCCATAATCTTGATGTGAAGACTGTGGTGTACCTGCATTGTTAGTCTTGATAGACACATCTTCAAATGTAAATTTATCTAAATCAAACAGTTCAACAGGATCTGCTGGGATTTTTAATGAAGAAAGTTCATTGAACTTTACATTCAAAGTCTCTTCCACACACCTATTCCTTGAATTAAAGACTCTCTGGGCTTTAACAGTGATTGAGTATCCTAGAAAATAACCACAATCTACTTTGGCTGCAAAGTTTGAAATTGAATCTTTTAAGTTTAAAATGAAACACGGGCAGCCAAAGATTTTGAAATATGAGACCAGAGGTTTAATTTTGTATAGAATTTCATAGGCAGTCTTTTGATGCCTATGGTTAAGTAAAACTCTGTTTTGTACATAGCAAGTAGTGTTTACAGCCTCTGCCCAAAAAGACAAGGGTAAACCTCAGTCTGCAAGCATTGTTCTAGCAGCTTCAATCAAAGTTCTATTTTTCCTTTCAACTACCCAATTTTGTTTTGGTGTAGTTGGGATGCTGTATTGCCTAACAGTCTCTTTTGACACACAGAAATCATCTAACTCCTTATATTTAAACTCTGTCCCATTGCCACTCCTAAAGGATATATCACCCACTCCATGTGCCATGAAATCTTTGATTGGGGCTCTACATCCTGTCATGTACCTTGAGTCTCCACTATCTACATTCAATAAACTATCAAGGCAAGTAGAAGCTCCCCGCACATTAGTAAACAATTAGTTTAGGTGAGTTTCCAAAGCAAGGATGGATTTGGATGGGGTCATAGACATTCCAGCCTCAAGTCCAGGAATATGGTCAGTATTTTGAACAGATTTTGATAACATCTGTTGTGGACCATTTCCTATCAACTGATCATAACCATGAGGATGCCTATTAATTCTTGATTTAGATGGTCTTTTGTAGACCTCATAGCCAAGTGGTACATTCTTGTAAGAAGGTTGGTAATATCCCCTTGGAAATTAATTAGCTGGTGGTGCATCTATTACCTGAACCTTTCTGGGAGCAGAGGTTATATTCAATTGTTTGGTAACAGATGTTTGGACATGGACAAAAGTATGTCTGGTCTTTTCATTTCTTGAACTCTCAAGTGTTTTAGATTTATACTCATTTCTTTTGACATCAAAATTTTTGACATAAACACACTCTTGAGTTTTGTGGTTTGTTTTGCTACAGATGATTCAATTCGGTGAATCAATTATCACACTTGTTTTGTTTATATCATAGGCTTTTAGAAGAAAGCAGTTTTTAGTGACATGGTTTTTCTTTTCACAAAAGTCACAAAACAAGTTTGATGTTTTCTCTCTTTTCTTCCCTTTTTCTTTCTTTTTGTCAGCAGATGTTACATCTGCTGGAAGATATTTTAAGGGAATGATCTTGACTTGAGGTGCCTTTACACCTCCGATGGTTGAAAAATCCATTGGCTTAAAGTTGTCAAAAATGTCACACTCATCTGACCAGGTAGGTTTGAATTGATATTTTTCAATTCCTCAAAAGTTGAGAATCATGCTGGTCTTTCTAAAACAATTTTCTTACAATTTGGTTTAGTGACTTTAATTTCTTGACCAGCCAAGTTTGTTGGAATAATTTCAAGCAACTCAAAATCATTTACAGCAGTTTTTTCAGAAACTTGGTCATGTTTTCTAAAACCTAAACCAAATTTTACATTGCTTTTGATTTGTGATTATAACATAAGCTCATAACCTTGTGTTTCTAACATAAGCTCATAACCTTTGCAGGATTCTACCCATTTTTCACAAGTAATTTGGGTAGATTCAAGCTCCTTTTACAACCTTGATATTCTTTCTATCATAGTTTGGAGTTGATCCTTGCTTATGCTGGACTCATGTTTGAGGCTACTGGATTCATATTCGTTTTCAAACATTTTTGTTTTTAACTCATTTGCAAGTTTACTGAATTTCATCATCCAAAATTTTGTTTCTAAGATTTTCATTCACCTCTTTTATGTTAGCAAAAGCAATAACGCATTTATCAGAACATAAGTCTTTAAGGACTTGAGGTGATACTTTGGTAGCAGCCATCATGACACAATCATATTCTCCTTCACAAACACTTTTTCCCATGGGTCTCACATTGAGATCACAGTTTCTTCACCAATTTTTTCTTCTGAAACATCTGCCACAACATTTTCACAAACATCATTAGAATTTAACACTACCTCCTCAGACTCATCCACTTCAAGTATTGTGTCTAGTGCCATGAAACAAAAAATCATGTTTCTTTTCAATATTAGCAAGTAGAGCAAAATTTTTATCAGTCAATTCCTCAGGTAAGCTACTCCAATCAACAAAACCTTATGTAAAGAAGCTCTGTTGACTAGTCTCTGCAAAAACGGGGATTTCTGTAACTTGTGGTGTAGGTTGCACTTGAACATGAGGACTTGGGGCTTAAACATGTGGTACAGTTGGATCAAAATGTTGAAGATCATTAAGTTCAAAGGATAAGTTGTCAAAAACTTGGTTTGTCCCATTTGCTGCAAAAGCAAAATTGGTTGAGCAAGAATCAGAGTTGAAATTACCACCCGATGTTATGTCAATAAAATGATCATAACTCTATTCCTTGCTACTACCAAAGGTTTCTTCTTGATCAAAAAGTGTTGTACTACCAAAAGAATAATCATCAGCCACTTTTCCTGAATCTTGTAGCTTCTTTTTCTGGTTAAGCACTCTCGCATAAGTAAGAAGCTTACCATGAAGTTGAGTCAAACTCATCTCTTTGAACCCAACAACGGTTCTAGTTACAAAGGCAATAGTGTCCCATTTTTCTGGTAGAGATCTTAGAAATCGACTATTCAAAGTGTAATTTGGATATTCGACTTTTACAAGTTTTAACTCACTAATGAGACAACTAAACCTTTCATATTGTTAAGTTAATGATTCTCCTTTCACATGACAAAATGTTTCATACTGTTGGTTCAAAACTTCTCTATTATTTTCAATAACCTCTTCAGTGCCACCAAATGGTTCTTTCAGAGCATCCCATAAATCCTTTGCACTGTTGCAGTGCAACAGGCCAGCATAGATATCATTAGGCAAAACAGTTGCCATGATACTAAATGTCTTTGCATCTAGCTCAATTTTCTGAAAATCTTGCTCGGAGTGATGTTCAGGACTATTTGGAACTTGAACTTTTGAGTCTTCGGCACTCGATACCATCGGAACAAGTGGTCCGAAGATGACCGATTTCCAGCAACCCATGTTCTGTTGTGCAAGTATGTGACCCATCCGACGTTGCCAGATGTTGTACTCTGATATGACAAGTATCGGAGGTTTGTACATGGTGCCAGTGTTGTGTGGATCTTGTGGATTTTGAGACATTCTGATTGTTTACAAACAGGTTTTGTTTTAAAAACTTTGAACATAAATAAACTTTTACTCTATATTCAATACAAACGAAAAAACAAATTAGTAGCGAGAGCTTTTATATCAAATTGATTGTTAAATCCAATTTGAATGACCAAACTCTAATACCAATTGTTAAGATATGAGTTTAAATTATTGTGAAAGTTTAAAGATGGAAAGTAATGAATGAAGATAAATCAAAGATAAATGTAGCGGAAATGTAAACTTTGATTCACAACAATTGGAAGAATGTTTTCATTGACATGCTTTTGTAATATTAATCACGTATGCATGCAATTACAAACTCCCCCCCCAGCCTAAGATCACTCTAATTTGTTCGAACATAATGTGTAGAAGTGATGGGTAGAACAGTACAGACACTGTTCTATTTATAGTATATTACAAACCTCTGAGCATCTTTGGCTGGCGTCACTATGAAAGTAACATTTAACAAACTAAACAAACTCTAAACACTGCTAGACCTTAACACTATTACATTAAAATATAATATAAACTCTGATGATAACAACTGCTGAGATATCCTCTGTTGGGCTTCATCCTTTGTTAGTCTTCAACAGACTTTATCTTCATCAGAGGTTCTCATCAGCAGACTTTTGCTTCAACAGCTTTTAAGCTTAATTAGAGTTTCTCTCTAGCAGACTTTAGCTTCCAGCAAAGCTTTGTCTCTTAACAGATCTTCTGAACAGTCTTTAAGTATCACCAGAGTTCAGAGCAGCAGATCTTGATTAGTGATTAGATGTTGTAGATTGTTTTGGCTTTCAATCATTTGTTCTTTTATTGGGTTCAATAGATCCAACAATAAATATAAACACGTAAAAATGATTATAAAGTTTTTATAAAGTTGAAGGATTGTAACTGTCAATACTAGATGTTGAAGGGAAAAGGCTAAAATAAACAAAAACTTACTAAAAAGACAAAAAAAACCGTAATCAACATGAATTTATATCAGCACATACATAAATATAAGCACGTAAAAAATGATTATATAGTTTTAGAAAGTTGAAGGGTTGTAAATCCCAATCCTAAATATTGAAGGGTAAAAGTCAAAATAAAAAAAGGTAAAAAATGACCAATGGCAGGTTGCCATGCAACCGCCTTCCACTGCTCATCCAACTCAGAATTGTAGGTATATCGAATATTCTAATCCTATATATATCACTTTTTTAGCTTGTCAGAACAGGGAGTGTGGTATACCGCAATGGGTCGTGGTGAATATCGAATGCCTGATTCGTTTTCGGGCAAGTGGCCCGCAATGCACACCAAGATTAACAACTTGAAAAACATACACAATAGCCCCATCAACAATCACACAAGAAGAAGCAGTTCAAAAGATGTGGACATCATGACCGTCGTCCACAACGAATATAGAATATATCATGGCCATTCGTTTACGATGATTCCTTCATGGGAGCTTCTATGCAAATCTTCAAAGTGGCATCTTGTACCATCGTTTGACCCAAGGGCCCATAGGTTAAAACAGTTCAAATCAACAACGACTAGCGAACCATCCGAATCCGATGCTCGTACTACTATTAACTTAAACGATGACTTGGATGAATTGCATTCGAGGAACCTCAAAAGCTGCCTAACCAAACGGTAGGAGTAGATGCAAGGGAACAACACGAGCACGCAACACCTCCTCTTCAACGCCATCGGATGACCCATTAAGGTTAGTCTAATTCAAAGATCGACTCACTTGGCTTCTCTCGATAAAGGAATAGGAGCATAAACTTAAAATAGAGAAACAAGTCGAGAAAGATATAAAGTTTCTTGAGAAAGACTTTTCCAACCTACTAGAGGAGGATCGAGTTACAAACTTCTAAAAACTACATATATGTTTTTCTTTAATTTTGTTTTAAATAAAACGGTATATATAAGTTAATAAAATACAAATTAAAAATTAAACAAATAATTAGATAATCATGATAGAGGTTTTAAAATTTTGCAAGAATGTTAAAGGAAGGGACTTTAAAGCCCCACCCCCCATCCCCATATGAAGGCTTGGCATAAGCCTCTATGGGCTTTAAACCACACCTACCAGCCTTAGTGTTCACTTATATCTAGTTATATTGTTTTGTTTGGTATAATTACTATAGATCATAGATTTGAATTTAGAGTCTTCGATATTCTATTCCGATACATTGTACTTTTTTGCTTGTTAGTGTTCGCTTAATCTAGTTATATTGTTTTGTTATAATTACTATAGATCCTGATTTGAATTTAGAGTCTTCGATATTCTAGTCCGATATATTATACTTTTTTGCTTGTTAGTGTTCGCTTATATCTAGTTATATTGTTTTGTTATAATTACCATAGATATTGAATTTGAATTTAGACTTTGCTATGCATTTGATATAAACTACTTTTTAAAGCGCTGCTCTATTGGTACACCCTAAAACCTATTGGCATGCTTTATCTTTTCAATACGCTTTGTTTAGCCCTATACGATCTGTATAGAGTTAACTTCAAACATGACAGACTGAAAGGATCGGTCTTCATCTGACGGTTGTTCTTATACGACCCAATAGGGCTATACGAGGCGCATAAGTATCAGATACTTTTTTGAGCTTAAAGTGGTGTTTTGGGTGTGGTTGTTTGTGTTAATTGTTGGTTATTTTTGTTTTATGTGTTTTATGATTTGTATTATATTTTTATCGTGGCGTATCATATTATATTGTATCATGACGTGTCGTATCGTATCATTTTTGTATTTTGTATTATATTTTAGCATGACGTGTCATGTCGTATCGTATTTGTATTATATTTTGTGTTGATGTATCGTATCGTATCGTATCGTGACGTATCGTATCGTATCGTGTCGTGTCGTATCATATCTTGATGTATCGTACTGTATCTTGACGTGTCATATCATATTATACATTATACGTAACCAACCAACCAATCTAAACACTGTAAATAAAATCACTGATATAAATAAACTAAAACTGCAAATTTAACTATATAATAAGTTTGTTTATACATGACATAATCCAAAACACATAAATAGGTAAAAATACAAAAAAGGACAACAAACTATACTAAACCATCGGATCCGGATCCTGAGTGGTACCTGACGACCCTAGATCCTTAGCGGCGCTAGACTATAGCGGACCCTGTCCAGGGTATGGAAACATCAACGATATCAGTATGGGCGTCGAGACCGAGAGCTGCCAGGATATCGCCCTGGATCACCCGTATCATAAGGGCCTCTGTAAGGGGTGGAGGGCGGTTGTGTGAGATCTCGGTCGAGCTGAGCGGCTGCTGGCTCATCGTGATTGTCATCCTCGTCATCAGCATCGCTAGCTGCTGCGCCAGGCTACTCCTCTTCGGGTAAATCGTCCAACAGCTGGACGGGATAAAAACGTGGTTGTCGCAACGGTGAAAGCAAAGGCCTAGACCAGGAAAGTCATGCGTAATATGCATGTTAATCAACGTCTAGCACGTCAATCTGGTCGGCTCGGTTGTGCCCTCGGTGGTGAACAGGGGAACCTGATGAGGAACGAGGCCCGATAAGCAGGTAATGTGGGTGTACACCCCTCGTACAACAACGGGGGTCCTGCCGTTGGTGCACCGCCGTAAACCACTCGACGAGCAATAGTCAAGGGCGCACGACACCCTCCTAAACAGACAGTAGATGTAAAAATGATCCCCTTGGTTGGACCACTCGTGACTTTGCTTGCGTGGTGCAATAGATGTGACGATAAACCTGTGTTGGTTGCGGTACAATGGGTCTTTAATATCGGACACCATGGCCTTCGAGGAGGCAAAGCGACTCCGAACGATCACTCTCCAAAAGCTGACGAATGTCGATTAGGGTACCTCGTGCACCGCATCGGTGAAGAGTGCGGTGTCCGTCTCCGTCAACGTATAGAAGCTGGTGTGCACAACACACTCCCTCAAAGACATCTCATGTGTTTTTATTGCCAATAAGAAACTAACCTCGATCCATGGGTGCTAGGGGTCATCCTCCTCCTCAGGTAGATCGGCTGGTCTCAGAGTGAATGTAAATGATGATAAAAACTCTATGATCATCACCCAGTATGACGGCATGAACGACAGCTCGGAAAACTTGTCACACGATGTGGTTAGTAAGTCACAAACAAAACAAGGAAAAACAAGTTAATAAATATTATACTTGTTCCACGGTGTCTCGTATACGATGATATCTCGGGCTCTCATCGCCTCTTGTACCTCCTCCAGAGCAGCCCAATCGATCGCCGAATGGCCGACGATCTCCATCCAAGAAATGCATTTTAGATAGGCAAACTTGTAAATTTGTAGCTTTGTTAAAATAAACTATTATTATATTAAGTGTTAAACATCATTTTAGTCCTTATGATTTGGGTTATTTTCCCAATTTAGTCTAAAAGTTTTATTTTTCACTTGTGTGTTCAAAAAGGTTTCACCGTTACCATTTTAGTCCACTGGGTTCACTTCATCCATTATTTATATTAACGAGAATGGCAATTCGGTCATTTTATATAGCCGAATTGCCCTGCTAGTTAACAAAATACGTATAAAATAACTAAATTGCCCTTCTCATTAACATAAAAAATGGATGAAGTTAACCAAGTAGACTAAAATAGCAACAATGAAACCTTTTTGGACCCACAGGCGAAAAATAAAACTTTGAACTAAACTGTCCAAATGACACAAACCACAGGGACTAAAATGGCATTTAACTCGTATATTAAAATGTATCTATTATTATATACTATATTTAAATGCATCTTTTTGAGATACAAAAGATAATTTTCACTTAATATTAAGACGCGAGATATTAAATGATGTGATATATTTGGTTATATATTGAATGATTGAAGGTTAATATGCGAGATACAAAAACGTGATATATTAAGACGATACGATATATAAGTTATAAAGTGAAAGTTTCAAACTTATTTCTCCATCATTCTAACCAACACCTTCTTTTCTTCAATGTAGCGGTTGTTTGACATCCTAATAACCAACACATTCATCTTTTTTTCACTTTTTAAAGTTTATTTAAATTTGATTATATAGGTGAAACTAATCTCTAAGAGCATTAACATTGGAGCATTTATTCTATATAATATAGAGAGAATAATAGATGAAACAACAAAAAAATCACCACATTGGAATGATAGAAAAAATATATAGAAAATAAAGACCTCTATATGTAAAGGTTTATATTCAACCCTCTGTATTTATATTGTGAATGTGTAGGAAAGAGAAAAAAATAATAATTATTTGTGAGTTAGAAATAGATAGAGAAAAAGAGTTGGATGTGAGATGTTTTTTTTAAATTAACAAAATTTAGAGAAATGTGTGTTTTATATAGAAAGAGATGAATACTCCAATGTGAATGCTCTCAGTCACATCAGTCGAGATCTCTAGAGTGATACATAATAATATCATTGATCTAAACATACAATGATTTTAAAAATAAACATCCACAAGTATGCATATATTATGTTTTAAATAGACGATTTTTAACCAACCGTAAACTATACTCAGGTTTGAATAGTTCTAAAATGATCCTTTGAAAAATCTTTAAGAAATGAATTAGACAAACCCAATGAAACCAAATGAAAGGCATTTACCTTGCATTTAGTTACTTTGAAAAATCGCATGTGGTTTACCAGTAATATGAAATTATATATTCCTTTTAAAGATAATAGTTTTAGATCAGTGAGTTTGAGAAAAATGTTACATATTTGATCTAATGGTCTAAAGATCTGAAAAAAGAAATTATGAGTACTTCGTTTGGTATGTTAATTTAGTGTTCGGAATTAATTTTAGAGTTAAATGCTTGGTTGGTCCCTGTGGTTTGCAAATCTTGCAGACTTGGTCCCAGTGGTTCACTAATTACACACTTGGTCCCAATAGTTTCAAATTTTGCACTCGGGTGGTCCTTACCACTAACCTTTGTTAGATTTCTCAGTTAAGTATATGCAAAATTACTATTATACCCCTCGTCTTCTTCATCCTTTCTCTGCTACCACCTGCAACTACTCTGCTACCACCACCCTCACCCTCGCCGCCTTTCACCGCCATACCACTCAGCCATACCCTCGCCGCCTTTCACCGCCATCTTCCTTCCAAGACCCAAAGTTACCGGCTGTAAACGCCGACATCCGTGGAATTCCGGTCACCCCTTCCGGTTAGCCACCTCCGCTCATCTCCAACCCCCTTCATTAAACAATTACTGATTTTACAGATCTAGACGATTTCCAATTATAATTTTGTTAGACCGATTTGAGGTTGAATCGTTTATCACCACCATCGATCGCCTGTGAATTTGTTCTCACCACCACACATTGCCGTTAATCTGTTACAACAAATCTTCCTCTTCATCTTTTGCACTAAGCCCCTCCATTTATGCCCTCACAACTCCTTCATCTTCTTCGTTACCCGGAAACCTGCAACTCCTTCATGTTGAGCTTGATTCGAGTAGATCTGAACTGAAGAAGATGAACTGAAAATGATACATATTGTTCATTCGTACGGATCATTTCGGTTGATTTTTGATCAGTTTCGGAGAAATTTTGGATCCGTTTTGGTGTGTTGATTGATGATTTCAAACTGTTTCAGTGAAATTTCAAAGAGTTTTGGTTCGAGTTTTTGAGTTTCGATCTTTGTTACATTGATTTTGCAGAAAAAGGAAACACAGCCGAAAAACCTGCAACTTGCCGGAGCGCCGGAGCACCGGAGAAGACAACTGAAGCCGCCGAGAAACCTGCAACTTGCCGGAGCGCCGGAGAAGACGACTGAAGCCGCCGAGAATACCGCCTCAACACCCATTCGGTTTCGGTGTACCTCCTTCTTCTAACCTTTCCGGTGATTGTTGCAGTGGTGGTGGTCAGTTGACGGTGGAGGTGGTGGTGGGTTTAAGGTGGATGTGGAGGTTGCAGGTTTGTGAAGGAGGGGTATAATAGTAATTTTGCATATACTTAACTGAGAAATCTAACAAAGGTTAGTGGTAAGGACCACCCGAGTGCAAAATTTGAAACTATTGGGACCAAGTGTGTAATTAGTGAACCACTGGGACCAAGTCTGCAAGATTTGCAAACCACAGGGACCAACCAAGCATTTAACTCTTAATTTTATTAGTCGTTAAAAAAAATCAACTGTGTAATTAAATCTTAAAATAATCGATCATAATCGTTTGGACAAATTCAAAATTCAACGAGGACAGCACATAAACACCCTCTTTTAATAAATTATAAGTTGAAAAAGATCATGAATACCCATGCTACATATATTTTATTGGGAAAATCACGAAAATACCCCTTGTCATGTCGTCTTTGTCAAAATAGCCCACTAACACGGCTTAACGAGCCGTTTCTGTTAACAGAAGCGGCTCAAGACCAGTCTAACCCGAAAACCAATGGAAAGTTGTCACGTGTCTGACAACACTGAAACGGCTCTGAGCCGTGTTAGGTAACGAAAGCTCTCAGCCGAGCCGTTTCACGTGGCTCAAGCATCCAAGCCGGTTAAGGACCCGGCTCGTCCCTTAGCCGAGTACCTTTAACGAGCCGAGCTGGGGTGACGCGGCTTAGAGCCGTTTCCATACCGTCACATGTTGACGCGGCTTAGAGCCGTTTCCGCTATTCTTGACGCGGCTTAGAGCCGTTTGTGACCTGCTAACGCGGCTTAGAACCTTGTTTAGGCGGCTTAGAGCCGTTTGTGACTTGTTGACGCGGCTTAGAGCCGTTTCCGCTGTTCAAGCCGCTGCTGACGCAGCTTAGAGCCGTTTCCCTTATTTCTATGAGCCTACACCAGGTTTAAGACGTCTCAACGGCCTGTTCAAGCCGTTTCCATACCCTGTTCAAGCCGTTTCAGTACCATCTTACATAATATAAATATTTAGGGGGTCTGTGTTTCAATTCTATCTCAAACACGAAAATATAGCAAAATGTGTTCCAAATTCATCTCGTATATCCATGCATGTAAGCTGGGCCAAAGTGATATTATGTTCAAGTGTAATGCAGAGGCGGCTATCATAACGACGTTTTTATTAGCTTTAAAATCAACGGTGTCTGGTTTGAACCGGAGAAGATGATGTTTTAATCATTATTATGTTTGGCAGTTCCACTGCCTAAACCGACGATGACTCTAAAGCTTTAGGGTCGTTGATGAGAATAGCAACACATCAAAGTATAATAGTAAGACTTATATAAAATAATTAAGATGTCGTTATGAAACGGGTTAGACACGCAGCCTAGCGTAGGGCTACGTGCACACTAACTATTGCACGCGAGTTCGAATCCCGGGAGGTCCTTTCTTGGACCCGTTTTTAGTGTTTGAAAATGAAACTCCTTTTTTAAAGAATAATAGTATGACTTAATATAAAATAATTAAAATGTTTGGAATTCTACACAACATATAAACATGTGTTTGAAGATGAAACTCTTTTTTTAAAGAATAATAATAGGACTTAATATAAAATAATTAAAATGTTTGGAATTCCACACAGCTTATAAACATGTGTTTGAAGATGAAACTTCTTTTTTAAAGAATAATAATAGGACTTAATATAAAATAATTAAAATGTTTGGAATTCCACACAGCTTATAAACATGTGTTTGAAGATGAAACTTCTTTTTTAAAAAATAATAGTAGGACTTAATATAAAATAATTAAAATGTTTGTAATTCCACACAGCTTATAACATGTGTTTGAAGATGAAACTCCTTTTTTAAAGAATAATAGTAGGACTTAATATAAAATAATTAAAATGTTTGAAATTCCACAAACTTATAAACATGTGTCTGAAGATAAACTTCTTTTTAAAGAATAATAGTAGGACTTAATATAAAATAATTAAAATGTTTGGAATTCCACACAGCTTATAAACAGTGTTTTGAAGATGAAACTTCTTTTTTAAATGAATAATAATAGGACTTAATATAAAATAATTAAAATGTTTGAAATTCCACATAACTTATAAACATGTGTCTGAAGATGAATTTTTAAGAGAAAGAGAGACTTAATATAAAATAATTAAAATGTTTGGAATTCCACACAACTTATAAACATGTGTTTGAAGATGAAGCTCTTTTTTTAAAGAATAATAATAGGACTTAATATAAAATAATTAAAATGTTTGAAATTCCACAAAACTTATAGACATGTGTTTGAAGTGAAACTCTTTTTTTAAAGAATAATAATAGGACTTAATATAAAATAATTAAAATGTTCAGAATCCACAAAGCTTATAAACATGTGTTTGAAGATGAAACTTCTTTTTTAAAGAATATAGTAGGACTTAATATAAAATAATTAAAATGTTTGAAATTCCACACAGCTTATAAAATGTGTTTGAAGATGAAACTCTTTTTTTAAAGAATAATAGTAGAACTTAATATAAAATAATTAAAATGTTTGAAATTCCACACAACTTATAAACATGTGTCTGAAGATGAAACTTCTTTTTTAAAGAATAATAGTAGGTCTTAATATAAAATAATTAAAATGTTTGGAATTCCACACAACTTATAAACATTGTTTGAAGATGAAACTCTTTTTTTAAAGAATAATAATAGGACTCAATATAAAATAACTAAAATGTTTGGAATTCCATACAACCTATAAACATTACTTAAAATTCTAAAACGGCTTGAAAAGTGACTTGAAACTAATTGTAAATAAAATAACATATGCACGTAATCTTAAACCGGCTTATAGTCGTACTGAAACGGCTTGAACAGTGACTCGAAACGTCTCTGAGCCGCCTAAATAGAGGTTTTAAGCCGCGTCAACATGTAAGGAAACGGCTCTGAGCCGCTCAACCCAGCTCCGCTCGTTGAAGGTACTCGGCTAAAGGACGAGTCAGGTCCTTAACCGGCTTGGATGCTAGAGCCACGTGAAACGGCTCGGCTAAAAGCTTTCCTTATCTAACACGGTTTAAAGCCGTTTCAGTGTTGTCATATACGTGGCAACTTTCCATTGGTTCTCGGGTTAGACTGGTCTTGAGCCGCTTCCGTTAACGGAAACGGCTCGTTGAGCCGTGTCAGTGGGCTATTTTGGCAAAGACGGCATGACATGGGCTAGTATCGTGATTTTCCCTTTTTATTCGTAGTGGCCGTTTCTTTCGTCTTTGTTTCCCCGTTAAGAATTTGTCAGGATAACCGGATATTCCAGGTTTTGTCATTGTCAATATTGTAAACCTAAACCAAAACCAAACAAACAAATATCTTTCGGTAATCCCTATCAGCCTACCACTCAACATTAGGTTTCAAGATTTTAATCCCTAGTGGAAGAACAGATTAATCCTAATTCCAAATTTGGAATACGATAACTACAATGGTAACGAAGATCAATCAATCCAAAATTTGGAATACAACAATGTATTCTACTCAATTTGGAATATGATACCAAAGACCGATCAATCCATAAATTGGAATACGATAATGAAGATCAGAGGCGATAAACAAGTTCTACTCAATTTTTAATACGACACCGACGATGAATCAATCCGAAATTCAAAATTAGGAAGAACAACAACAATACATCGAAATCAGATGATAACTTCATAACAGAATTCACAAATTGTAGTTTCCAAAAGAAGAAAATTGAGGAATCAGACACAAATTGAAATCAAAATCCCTACCTAATTAAAAACAAAACAGGGGAAAGAACAGCAAATAACTGAAATGTTCATCGATAATTTCACACAGATCACAGTTTCCAAAAACTGAAATCAAAATCTATACCTGATTCAATAAACCTTCAATCATCATATTCAATCAAAAATTCAGATCGAACAATGAAACAGATTCACATTGAAATCAAAATCTATACCTAATTCAATAAACCTCCAATCATCATATTCACAAAATCAAAATCAAATTCAGATTCAAATCGACTACACCATCATCAGTATTCCTTAATCGTTGCAGTTTCAAACCAGAAATCAATTATTATGATACAGAAACAATGAAAACAGATTCAAACTTACATATACCTAGGGTTTCATAACTTCCATTTCGATCCTAATTCAACACAGAGAAACTTTCAGTCAACATATTCAATCAGAAAATCAAGATCCAAATCGATATACATCATCATCATCAATGCTATCTTAATTGTTGCGGTTTCAAACAAGAAATTGATTATTATAATACAGAACAATGAAGTAGATTCAAACTTACGTATACCTAGGGTTTCGTTTCGATCCTAGAAGAATACAGAGAAATAGTCAACACCTTAGGGTTTCAACATTCAATCACATCGATCTACAGATCAACCAGATCTCGAACATCATCATCAAGCACAGGCACACGGATTATCAACAACCACAACTTGCTCATCATCACCACTCCTAAAAAACAAGTATCCAACAGCCAATCCAACAACAATCGCAACAAACACACCGCCATTAAACGACATAATCGCAAGCATAAGGAAGTATCCAATCGCCGAGTTAACTCCGAACAGAACCGCTCCGGTAACCCTACCGACGCTCCACCGGCTACTTCCGGCGAAAATCTTCTTGTTTAAAAGCGGCGTAGCGTCAACGGCAGTGCCGTTGGTGGTGGTTGAGGCGGCAGAGGTGGAGAGAAGCTTGAAGCGGAGGCGGCGGTCCTCCATGTACTGGTAGAAGATGGAGAAGATGAAGCAGGCGAGTAAGGTGAGAGCGTAACTGATCCATGAGTCGGTTTGCCATGAGGAGAAGAGGAGAGTGACGTTGCGGCTCCAGTAGAAGGTCATGTGCATCATGGTTGCGGTGGTGATGGTGCCGGAAAAGTGATCGGAAAAAGGTAGTTGGTGGTAGTTGCGTAAGGAATGAAAATGGGACCGGAGGTGTGGGGGATGGATATAATTGGTGTGGGTTGTGTGTAGTACAAGGGTACGACAAGAAATATTACTTTGTACTATTCGCCATCTCACACCTCCCAAAGTCATCATGATTCGCATGGATCTTACTATTTTTATATGTTTACAAGGAAGTTTTTATGTCAAAACTATTTTTATTAATATGGGTTTGGTTCGTGATATTAGATGTATAGTATCAATATATGTATCGTGACCGACATGTGTTTTATATTAACCGAAGATTATTTGTTTGAATAATATTGGTTTAGTTTGATTCATTACAGTACATGTATAATACAACACTTATTATTGTAATTGATATGTGTTTTATATTGATTCAAGACCACATAAATGAATATCGGTACTTGTAAGAATATTATTCAAACGATATTGGTTCAATTGATTATTCACGGTATCGACACTCGATATAACTTTCGATACCAAAAAAACTAATCTATTACGAATACAACTATGTTTTTAGTGAAAGTTACGCTGCGTTTGGTTCGCGGAGTATTTTGAATTGGAAATCGTAAAGGAATTACAATTTGAAGGAATTGGATTAGGAACTTAATCATTCCAATAGAAATAGGAAATAGTTGGAATCTGAATCTCAATTCCATTTTTGATGTGTTTGGTTGTCAAGTGAATTAGAATCTATAACCCCGGCCCCCACCAGCCTTAGTTCGGGTGGAAAAGGTACCAGTCGAAACGGTTCGGGTGAAAACGGTAGGGATGGAAACGGTACTGTCAAAACGGTTTGGGTGGAAACGGCACGGGTCGAAACAGTACAAGTTAAAACGGAGCGAGTTGAAACAGTTCGGGTTGAAACGGTGCGGGTCGAAACGGTTGGATCTGAAACGGTACGGGACGAAACGGTCAGAGATTCCAATTAATTCATTTAGAATCCTTCACATATTGGAAGCATTTTGAATTCCTTTAGGTAAAGGAACTTAAATAAATTCATGCCAAATTCAATTCCACTTCTATTGTCAACAAAATGCATGAAGACTGATATTAAGATTCCAAATTTCCAATCCAACAAATTCTGTGAACAAAACAACTTAAGAGTTGGAATTCGGATTCCAATTCCCTTAAATTCCATTGAATTCCGACAAACCAAATGCTCCCTTAAACTGGAACATCGAGAAAACTAAAAAAAATGAATATTGGTACCGGTATTGATGTGTGTTCGGGCAATATTGGTTCAGTTTATTACTTTAGAAAATCAGTTATATTTGGCGCATCTGATTTTGAACAAAAGTTTTATCGAAATGTAGATAAAAATAAACAAGTCTCAATAGTATATACGACATTTTATAACACTTTATATGATATCATTAGAATGAAAAAAAAAGTAAACGACAGGAGCAGACCCAAGTGACGGGTCGGGTGGGCGGGCGCACCCCTTAAAAGATTAGTGTATTTTGAAGGCTAAAATTCTGACCACACCACTTGAAATTTTGGTTGAACCCCTTGCTCGCACCCCTGGAAAATAATTCATTTGTCCGCAACTAGTAACATCCTCACTTTATACCGAAAAATTTTAAACCATGAGATGGCTTTGATGATATATTCGTTTATGCTTCAGTAACTTATATATTACTTTTCACAACTCAATTTTAAATATAATTTTTATCAAGACTTAACTAAAAATAAGCACGTCTTAGTAAAATTCTTTCAACTCTATACAACAATGTATTTTGAAATTTATAAAAGGACAAATAAATTTACTTAGGGTGTGTTTGAGATTCTTTTTCAAACCTTCTTATTAAGTTTTGTAAAAAGTTATAAAGAGTTTGCAAAAGTCATATTCCTCTTACTCTTTAGAAAACTTATTTTTAATTTTTTCAAAAAGTTAAAAGGAGATGCAAAAGCCATTTTGCCATAAATCTTTTTAACTTATAAAAATTAATTAATAAGTTAATAAGGAGTTTTAGTAATAATCCCAACCGTAAAGTAAGATACAATAGTTCTTTCGTATTCTTAAAATTGGGGTTTTTTAGTTTATTTATAATATATATTTGTCTCTGACAATAAGGAAATCCACATGAAGGATTCTCAACCATTCATGGCCGGCGTGTTTGACTTGTAACGATGAGACGAAATGAGATGTGGACCGATGGTTAGTTTAGGATGTAATTTATGTTGGGTTTGTGTTCGAATTTTTCAACTATAACCTGATCAATATGTTTGTAGGTTTCGTGTTGAATCAATTTAAAATCATCACATTTTGGACTGTGTTTTGGTTATGGTCATTTAAGAATATAAGTAATACATGGTGATTTAGTAGGAATTTAAATAACTAGTGAGTTTTTCTGTGTTACGTGGTGAGAATTCAACCGGTATAAGTGTCGACATTTGATATAGCAACCAAAAGAGGGAGAAGACATTGATATGTCTAAAAGGATATTGACACATGTTATTGATATTGGGTCGGAATTAGTTCGGTCTGTTTCATCACGATACATGTACGGTACTAGCACTTGTGTTGTTTATGATAATAAGACAAACATTATTTTGAACACAACTCTATTTTCAATAAAATTTATACTGAGTGTCGAGGGAAAAAAAACTAAACACAATTATACATTTTAGAAAAGTTAACGAACGTAGTTAATTAAAGTAAAAGCAAATTAACTAAATATTAAATGATTTAAAGAATCATATCATGTATGGTGTAATTGGAATAACTAAAATCTAAAAAGGAAATCTCTACCATTTGTACTGACTTATCAATTTTATTAACATAAAAAGTTCTTGATATTCATCTTTCTATTAACTAAATAACTTATATAATATGTGTTGATAAACATATCTCATATTGTTTACTATACCCAAAAACACATTATTTTAAATATAACTTTGTTTTCAATAAAGTGTATACCAAAATGTTAGAGAGAATAAATTGAAACACAATTACTTACTTTAAAAAAGTTAACAAACGCAAGCTATTAGAATAAAAACAAATTAAATAAAATTAAATGAGTTAAATACGTGTATTATTTAGAGAAAAATACCTAAATAGTTCCTGTGGTTTGTTCCTTTTTCACCTATAGTCCCTAAACTTCTAAAATTACACTTATAGTCCTAAACTTTTGCACATTCGTTATCGAATAATCCCTAAAGCAGATGGGAGTTAGTTTTATCAGTTTAGTGTTTGTGAAATGACCTAAATACCCTTACTGTAAATTAATAACTAAAAAGTTATTAGTGATATTTACTAAATAAATAAGAACAATTCTTAAATAAGTAAAATTCATCTTTTTATTTACTAAATAAATAACTGATATAATATGTGTAGATGTGCATATCTCAAAAAATAAGAATAATTCTTAAAAATATATAAATTAGGAAAGTCAAAGAATGAAACTAAAAATACGAAAAAAATTGTAGCCAAACTACAAAAGATAAACACTCTTTTTTAGCTATCAACTTGTTACTTTATATATATAATTAGGTTACAGATTCGTGTATTATACGGTATTGTACAATATAAACGATATAATTATATAATTTATAAAAAATTATATAGCTAACATATTTTTATCATCAACTAACTTAAATCTATCACACGATTTGAATACTGAAAAATATGTAATTCAAAAATATATATATATATATATATATATATATATATATATATATATATATATATATATATATATTCTTCATATGACTGATTGACTGAAATTATTAAATTACATATATCATTGTATATAAAAAAAAGTTATTATTGTGTATATTTCAAATATAACTTTTAGTTAAAGTGAATAAAAATTAATTTGTTGGTATACCATAAATTAGATCTGATATTTTTATTAATAATTGTTAGAAATTTGATTAATTATGATATACAAGATAAATTAATTTTCATTCACTTTAAGTAACATTTAATTAATTATGACATACCAATTGGTAGAAACTTAATTAATAATTAATTATTATAAAATTATATTATAACTTAAGAGTTTATATATAACGAATAAAATACTTTCATAATTAATTGTTAATTTACTATGTTCTAAGTTTGCAAAAAAAAAAATATTAAAACATGATTAAGTTATTATTTCCTATTTTATAAGACATTTCTTTATTTAGGGTTGACTAAGCAACATTTTCTTACTTTATATTTAGGGTCATGAAAAAATTTAGGCGGGAAAAAATGATGATGCGAAACATGTTAACAAATAATATGAGCCGAAACCGAGTTTGGGTGTTACAGTAGGTAGATGTAGGGTTAGAATATGTGTACAAATCAGGTTATTGCTAAGAATTATGTTTATATTAATCTATTATAGACGCATGGATATCTGAACAATGTATCAGTCTCTTTTGACTTAGATATTATGTCTCTGTTATTCACAAACTCTGTAAGTTATTTTTTATTTAGTAATTTAGAGAATGAAAATTTCTTCTAGGATAATATAGTTATAACATTTGAGAAAAAATAAATAATAATTATAATTAAATAATATTTAAAATAATATAATACCATTGATATTAAATATGATTATATCATATCATATAATATTTATATAGAATATGAACATATCAATTGATAAAAGAAATGGAATTAATTAGCTTGAAAAAAGAGAAATAAACGAAAATTCCAGGGGATAAACCAAATTAAAAATTTTATACGGTTTGAAAACACTTAAATGCGATCATCTACATCTATATTAATAATATATAATATATTAGATATTTAAGGTAATATATTATTAATCAATAATATTAATATTTTAATATTGTTATTCCTAAACTAACGGAGAGAATGCCATGTGATATTAATTGAAATGCTTTATTATAATCAGATTAGATAAGATTATAGGGTTTAGAGGATGGTAGTCCTCAAAGGATGATCCGTCACGTAGGTATCCACGTAAGCTGGTGTGAAGGATGAGCCTAAAGGATTAGGCTTAGGTGTGGGGATGAGCTCCTTTATATATATGAGCTCCTTTATATGTTGGATAAAGAAGTGAGGCCCGACAAGAATGTCTAGGAGGCGACGGAGAGTACGAGGACGACCCAGGGGTAGTGTGCAACCCCGTCGTCGGACTGCCCGACCAGGGGACGACCCCCATACCGTCCAACCTAATAATTAGTTTATATCATATTTTTTCTTGTAAAACTCTTTTATTGCATATTTACCCAATTAGGATTAATAATGCATATATCCCCTTATTTAACTAAGAATATTGAAAATTTATCCATTTTAATTTAGTTTATTAAAGATTATATATATATATATATATATATATATATATATATATAAGATGACTATTTTACTTTAAGTTTACTAAAACTTAAAAAATTGGGTATTTATATATATATATATAAGATGACTATTTTACTTTAAGTTTTACTAAAACTTAAAAAATTGGGTATTTACCCATTTGTACTAGTTTTTGTCTCTTTCACATTATTTTTTACGTTTCGCTAGTTAGATTTTTTTCATGTCTTGCGTCTTTACTAAGTTATTTCTTTTTGCGTTTTTTTTTCATTATTTCACAAGCCAGAGAATATGAATTCGGTGTTGTTAGACGTGCAATCTTAGATGCGAAAGTTACCAAAACGACGTCGTTGACGTGATGTTATATGTCTCAAGGGAAGTCTTAATAAGCTTAAATCAAGTTCTCGTAAGATCTATACACTGAACGAGGCAAGAACTTTACCCATACCACCCTTCTAACCCCCTTCCAGGCAGTTAACACGCTTTATATAGACCGTAAAGACATGAATGCGTGACTCAACAAAACATGAAGAGATGATAGAATAAAGTTCACTTTCAATATAAAAAAAACTAGATATTAAAGTCATTAATACAAACCAATTAAAAAGTTAATCAAAGCTTGAAAATCAAAAGTAATAAATAAATAACTTATCTTTACCAAGTGATATAAGAGATTAGCCAATCATAGCCTTTGTTTAACAAAAATTCTTACGATCAATCTTGGATCCCGAGACTACCGCACACACTCTAAAGATGGATGATGGATGAATGTGGTGGACGATGGTGGTTTTGTGGTGGTGGAATGGTGGCAGGTGTGAGAGAAGTGGTTTGCCAAGGGATGGATTGGAATGGAGCCAAGCACTCTTATTTATAGCTGGAAACAGAGTCTTCACACGGCGTCGTGCCTGTGCCTGGTGGGCACGGCCCCTTGTCATCCTTCTTCCATGTCTTCATTTAATTAGCTTGTCAGTCTAGATGCTTGCACGGCCACGTGGCCATTGTACTAGTTGTGCTATCCAAGATTTGCATATTTGGAAGTTGACCACAACCCGTGTCCATGGGACACGGCCCCGTGTCTCTTGTCTGCTTCTGTTTTTCTTCTTCCTGGAATCTTAAGTGGGGCACGGCCCCATGCCTGGCAAGCATGACTCCGTGCTTGGTTTCCGATTCGTTGTTTTTGGTCTTGGGTGAAGCTCGAAGGATTGGTATAGTGTATCATCTTTCCTTCTTTTGTATTTATGTTGGTTTTTGCGTTAATTTGTTTCTTTTGTACACTTAAGCTCTTTTAATCCTGGAAACCAAAAGTATACAAAAAAATGCACTTTTTCCAACATTAGTACTAAAAAGGATTGATTTTATACCTTATTTGATACAATTTATATGTTGCATTTAGCGCATATCATAGTTTCAGTAAAAACATCTCTGCGTAGTGAAAAAGAAAAAACACATCACGACTCTTAGTTGCATTCATTCGACCCTTCTCACTCATTCTCTCCCATTCAGAATTCTCCCAAGACGGTGATATGATGCAGCCAGGGTGGATACCTAAATTGAAGCAACCAATCAAATTTGCAATTTTAGCAAAGTGATGATATGATGTATTGGCAATTTGAAATTAATTAATTTCTTGTGCTCAATTTTAAGAAATTGGATCATGGCTATTAAAATTATGGAATCAGATTAAAAAAACTCTATACATTGTGAGTAAAAAAATTCCCTGATGAAACAAACTATGGAATGAAAAAAGGTATCAAAACAAATTCCTTATCAAAACAATATGTAAACAGGAGGAGATAAAATATCATCAAAACAATTTTATTACGAGTATATATTAGGTTATTTTCTGCGTTATCACGCAGTTTCACGTATAAAAATAATTTTAATGTCTTGAAATTTAAAATTGTTACAAATACATTGGAAGATTTACATATAAAATAATTCAAAGTTTAGTAATCTTTCCATACCATATTGGTTATCTTGTTTGTAACATTTTCGTCTTTATCTAATATAAGTAACTTAATACCAGCTCTTCTTTTACTCTAGATAATGCAACATATAGTTGACCATGTGAGAAAACAAGATATTTTAGATACAATCCAACCCTTGACAAAGACTGTCCATAGCAGTTTGATACATTGATCTTTTTGTCGAGCTCTGATATTATTTCTAAATTATCAGATATCTTTTTGTCAAGCTTTGACAAGAAAAGGTAAGAACACTAAATGAAAAATATAAAATCTTGGATAAAAAAATTATAATACACAATACCTTACCCATGGAAGAATATGTTGAATAGCTTTGTAGGTTTAGGACCTACAATTCACATAGCTCTCCATAACTTCACATAGCGAATTTGCAACGATATAACAAACGCGTCATGATTTGTCCTAAATTTGAGAACTAGTTTGCTAATAGAAAAAAAGGTATAAATTGTGATAACAGAATAATCGTACTATGATATTGTCGCTTTGGCCGGGACGAACCGCCATCGCCTCACGGATTTAAAACATGTCATGATGGTGAAGGTATCAAGCCCCTTATAAGTAAGTCTTCGCTCCCCTTCACAACCAATGTGGGATGTCACAATCCACCCCCTTACGGGGCCAAACGTCCTCGCTTGCAGACCAATCCGGTCCCTGGCTCTGATACTATATATAACAGCGTAGCATACCATGATATTGTCCGCTTTGGCCGGGACGAACCACCATCGCCTCACAGAAATAAAACGCATCATGATGGTGAAGGTATCAAGCCCCTTATAAGGAAGCCTCCGTTCCCCTTCACAACCAATGTGGGATGTCAACAGCCCAGTATAACCGCACCATGACATTGTCCGCTTTGACCGGGAACCGCCATCGCCTCACGGATTTAAAACGTGTCATGATGGTGAAGGTGCCCAGCTCCATATAAGGAAGCCTTTGTTCCCCTTCATAACCGGTGTGGGATATCACAATCCACCCCCCTTGCAGGGCCCAACTTCCTTGTTGGCACACCAGTCCGCTCCCTGGCTCTGATACCATCTATAACAGTCCATATAACCGCACCATGACATTGTACGCTTTTGTCGAGACGAACCGCTATCGCTTCACGGATTTAAAACACGTCATTATAGTGAAGGTATCCAGCCCCATATAAGGAAGCCTTTGTTCCCCTTCACAACCGATGTGGGATATCACATATGTCTATATTTGATGATAAAAAATCAAACGATAAAAACTACTAATAAATATATTCAATTTAAATCGATAGAAAAACTAACAAATCAAACGATAGAACAGATCTAAAACAAAACACTAACAATTAGATGGTAATCAATATATTGTCATTTAACAGAATCATTCAAAGTCAGGATCAGAGAAAGAAGAAGCATACCTTGCTGTGAATCTGAAATCATCGTATATGAGACGATTAGGGCTAAAAGCAAAGTATAATTTCTTCTCAAGGTTCCTTGTATATGGTTTTAATCTAAAGTTTAGATTCTACAATATGTAAATAAATATTATGCATGCTATCTATCATTAACTTTAAAAAGTCTCCCTTAACATGTATAGCGCTATAAGATTAGCACATTACCCCATTTGTTGGGTCATGGTTAAGTATTCAATCTTTACGGTCTTATTCACTTCGGTGATAAGGTTACGCTAGTGGAAACTTTGGGTTGATATTTAGTCTTGCATGCTAGTATGATCATATGACTTAGTATACAATTAACATGTGGATTTGAGATTTTATTCATACTTATGCTATGTAGACAAACTAGTGTGCTCACCGACATAATTTGTGTTGACGGATATTTTATACATATTCAAGGAAATATTTGATAATGATTTCGCAAGAAAAGACTTAAGGTGGATTTAGATACTTACCTAATTTTAATTTATGCATCTTAATACCATCAGTTTTGAAATTCCAATTGTTGTACTTTCCATTTTCCTGAACAGTGTAATGCTTGATTAATTGAAATGAAATAAAATTTTGAATGTTAATTTTTGTTGCAAATTTAGTGTTATGTTGTCTTTGAGTAAACTATTACATCTCCCCTAGATGTTTCCGTCATCAGTTGGGGTATGACAATTTAAGGTATCAGATTTAATTCACATGGCTTGATGCTTTCCGATCTTTTGTATGCGGATGATGTTGTTTTCCTTTGTGATTGGTCTCGCATGAATTCCCTGAACCTTTGTAGAATTCTATGGTGTTTCTATTTGAATTCTAAGCTCAAAGTCAATCTTTCTAAACGTAATCTTTGTGGGGTGTTGTGTGAAAGATATTAAGCTTCAAAACATAGTTGGGATTTTGCATTACAAGGTGAGTTCTTTCCCCTTTAAATATTTGGGCTTATTGTTGGGGGCAAATATGAACTTAATAAAGAATTGGAAGCCTATTCTAGATGTTTTTAAAGACCGTTTCCCTTATGGAAAGCTAGAATTTTATCATGTGGGGGCCGGCTTACTCTTATCAAGCCCGTTCTTAATTCCTTCCTCACTTATTTTTCTCTATACAAAAGCCTGGTTGGAGTGATCGATAGGCTTGAGAAATGAAAGAGCGTGCTCTTTTTTTGTTTTGGGGGATGTCGAGGAAAATTCCAAGATGACTTGATTGCTTGGAACAAAGTGATTGCTCCCATTGAATGTGGTGGATAAGGTTTTGGCTCTGTAAGGGACACTACATTAGCAATGCTCGCTAAGTGGTGGTGGCAATTTAAGGTGGATATGAATGGTTTATGGAGTATAATTTGGCTTATTCATCATAATTCTAGATCTTGGGGGAGGGGCGACATCCCGACCAAGGTTTCTAAACTCGGCCCTTGGTAACAAATTTACAATATTCGAGCTGGTTTCGAGAAAGTAGGTGACGTGTAAAATATGGTCTATAAAATTAACCTTACCTAGACACACTAGTTTTAACCTAGACTCTCCTAATGCTAGACCATTGGACAAGCAAGTGTACCTATCAACTGTAGCAAAGCCTAGTGAAGTCCGGATATCGAACCCACGAGACACTAGCGACGCTAAACTAGACTCTGACTCACCTAATTACTTAATTGGTTTTAAATTGATTTGAGGGTTTTAATTAATTAATTGATATCCTAACTTAAACTAAGATGAACAAGATAACCACCCGATTAGGAACATGAAGTTGAAATCCATCAGAAGGGGAGACCACCTAGGCAATGAATCCCTTAGAACATATAATGACTTATGACTTTGGTAGTCGACTAAAGATCTGATATGTAATCCGAACAACTCATTAAGTGTAACAACTCCCAAAAGACCCTATGAAGAACCCTGATCAAAACCCCGAACATGCACGACGAGACCAGCGCGAAAAACAAAGAAAACAATAACCGCGGGGATACTCCTGATTCTCTCGGATGCGCGAGAGAGTACCAGAACACGTGGCACCATTTCACGACAAGTGGCAAGGCTATACAGGTGACAGAGCTGACCTAGCCCTGGCTGGCAGCTCCCGCGCCACGCGGGAGAGACCCAAGTTCTTCCCGTGACACGCCTGTTTAGCCTTGGTGGGCTAGATAAAGGCTTGGGTGGGACGAGTTTAGTTGGACCTGTTCGATAGAATAATCAACACTCATTCTCTCTCGTTCTGTCGCTCTAATATCCGAATCCCCAAACCTCGAAACTCTGTCCCATATGAAGTGTACTAACCCTAATCATTGGTATGATACATATTCGATCGATCTGAAACCAATCAACGGATGCCAAAGTGCTGCCTGAATAAGGCTATACTTTGTTAACTATGTTGAGGTTTTGATCTTGTGATTATCGTTAAAGTTTGAATTGGGTTAATACACTAATACGTGTTGCATTGTGTGCTTATTTAGGAAACCAGGACTTAAACGAGGATGCAATAACTAAAAACCCTAATTCTGCAAAGTGAGTCATTCTCTTTTATCAAAGCTTTCAAAATCTTATATGTTTTCTAGTTGTATTTACGGTGATTAAGTATTTGTATTATCGATTTGTGGGATTTTGTATACATTACTTGATAATCTTTGCTATTGGACAAAGGGTTAGCCAATAGTGATATAACCACAGTCACCGAAATGGGCGAGTGACAAGTATTGTGGGTAATTGAAAGATATAAACAAATGTAAAAACTCTTAGGGTTGTAATTACAATACTGTGTCTTTTTATACAAATGAATGCACTCACTAGTATCTTCGCCGATAAAACGTTTTTAAACACGTTGCAGGTGACTTACTATGAAAGTAAAGGAATATGTTACAAAGCACCGAAGGCTTAAATAAAGTAGCTATGTTACCAGAATAAAGAAAAGAAAATGTGTTTTGTAAAAATAGGGTTTATTCCTATAAAAAAACTTTTGTTGTAATATGGATTTTATCCCAACTGTTTAATATTAAACTTTGGTGTTTTACAACTCTGAAATTTTCCTAACTATGGTCCTGAAGAAATTTTCCATTGCAAATTAAATACACACTGGTACCATTGTTGTATCTGCTCACGGCTCCCACCTAGGGTGGGGTCGGGGTTGTGACAGAAGGTGTATCAGAGCCACTGGTTTAAGCCATTTAGGTGTTATTCTAAACTTAAACTATAAAGTTAGGAATTTAATATTAAATAACCTATGTGTTATTTATGTGAATATATATATATATATATATATATATATGGAATTCATTGTTTTTAACGATTTTGAGTCAACAGTATGAGTGATAAAGAAGTATCCGAAGCTTTCCAAAATATTCCCGATCTGGGAATTGATGAAGGGCAATCCGGAAATCAGTTTGATTATGAGGGAGATAAGAATGCACCTATAGTTTTTCAAGTCCAACCTACCGAACAACTACCCCCTAAGAAGAGAGGATGGTTTAATAAAGAGAAGAGGGAAAAGAGGAAGAAAAAAGAAAAATACAGTAGGTACCATAACCTTAATCGAGGGAACGGCACAAATCCCAATAACCAAACCACTGTGGGAGGAAGTCGATCGTAGATTAGCAAATTGTGATATATTTTAACCTATAGCCGAAGAAATAAACCTAAACCTACCTGCTAACCCAGAACCGATATTACCATTTAACCCATACCAAATAGTAGAACCAATCCCGTTTAATCCAAAACCTATACCTTTTTTATCTTGAACCAATACCAATCGATCCAGAGCAAATGCCATTTAACCCAGAAGAAATTCCTAGTATCCCTGCACCTTTACCACAACAACCAATCCAAGATCCAATAGAGAAATGGTGGACAAATGATTGGGCATTTCAAAACTTAATGGAGGAACCATATCCCCAAATCCCGCAATTTCCACCTTGCCTACCAAACTCTTACCAACCATGAGCCCAGAAAACTTAGCTGAATTAAGGCACTATGAAGAAGAACAAAGGAATACAGGAAACCAAATCGCTCAATAGGATAAAACCTCGTCCTGAAATATGACGAGTGGGAGTTCCACTGTTGAAGTCAAACCAGCCTTATATAATATATATATATATATATAATATATATATAATATATATAGTGTGTGTGTGTGTGTGTGTGTGTGTGTGTGTGTATTTTCCCTAAAACGTAACTAAACTAAAATTACTAATATGTATAATTATGGTGTGTATGTACCAGAAATACAATATATATATATGACAGTAAAAGTTGCAATGTTCGACGCTTTTGACAAAACATGATTTGACTAATTGTTTGATTATAATTATTCTGTGATATTAACATATAAAAAAGTTTGCAATTCAGATGTTGAATGAAGTACCGCATATCAAGAAATTCACGCTAGTCATGGAAATCCTTTGGATAAAAGTATTATAGAAACATAGTAGCTCAAGGAATAGCTGATGCAATACCACCAATCATTGAAGCTATTAAAAATCCTATGTCTGTAAACAATAGTAAGACTATAGGTTGCCTACATAATCATCACACTGAACCTAGCCAAAGTGCCAATGGAGACAATGATATTCTTGTCAAAGCTCCATTTCCTAGACGAAAGAAGGCCATAACCTACGAATATTCTTAAAAAGATTTCTTGTCTTGTAAGCCAATTGAATTCTCTGGTAATGAAGGAGCCACTGCAGCACTACGTTGGCTAGAAAAGAAGAACGCACGGGCCTTCATACTAACAACACAAGAAGCAGCAATGATTCCCGACGTGATTGCTGGTACGTTTCTCGTTCATGACGTCTATGCTAAAGTATTATTTGACTATGATGCAAACCAAAGTTTTATAAATATTCCATTCTGCCAATTACTCAATCGACCATTAATTAAGCTTAGCCAAGCCTGTATGGTAGAGACGACAAATAGAAACTTCGTTGATATACGCGAAGTACTTCAGAAGGGAAATATAGAATTACTAGGACATCAGTTCATGGCCAACCTGCTTCAAATGAATCTAACTGGATTCCATGTAGTATTAGGAATGGATTGGCTAGTGGCCAATCATGCTCAAATCTTATGTGATCAAAATTCTGTTGAAATTTGTACGCCAACAGGAGAAAGGGTCACAATCCAGGGAGACAAGCCGACGAAACCAACAAAGTTCATCTTTGTGATGAAAGCCGCAAATTACACACGGAAAGGAGGAGTGATGTATATGGCCTCTATGCTCATTTGTACTAAAAGAAAAGAATTGAAGGATATTTCCATAGTATCAGATTATCCTGATGTTTTCCCAGAAGAGTTACCTGGACTTCCACCTGATCGTGAGGTTTAATTCAGAACACTTAATCCTAGGAACTGCTCCAATTGCCAAAGCACCCTACCATTTACAACCAACGGAGATGCTAGATCTAAAGAAACAACTGGATGAATTGTTAGAGAAAAAATTATACAACCTAGCTCGTCGTTATGGGGATCACCTGTGTTATTTTCAAGAAGAAAGATGGATTGATGTGCATGCCTATTAACTACAAAGAATTGAATAAGGTCACAATTAAGAATCGGTACTCACTACCAAGAATTGATTATCTATTCGATCAACTTCAAGGAGCTCGATTTTTCTCAAAAATAGATTTACGATCTGGATACCATCAACTGAAAGTGCAAAAGGAAGACGTTCTTAAGACTACTTTCAGAACAAGATATGGACATTATGAGTTTATAGTCATGACATCTAGTTTAACGAATGCCCCTGCTGTATTTATTGACATGATGAATAGAATATGTAAACCATACCTGGATAAATTTGTAATTGTCTTTATAGACGATATACTTATTTATTCCAAGAGCAAGGAAGAGCACGCCAAGCATTTACATGTACTTTTAACATTATTGCGAAAAGAAAAGCTTTATGCTAAATTTTCAAAATGTGAGTTCTGGTTACAAGAAGTTCAATATCTTGGACATTTGATTAACCATGAAGGAATTCATGTGGATCCTACAAGGAGCGAGGCGATCACCAAATGGAAGATTCCAAAATCACCAACGGAAGTCAGAAGCTTTCTAGGACTGGCAGGATACTATAGATGCTTTATTTAAGTAGCCACTCCATAACCAAATTAACGTGCAAATCAATTAAGTTTGAATGGGGACCAAAGCAGGAGGAAGCTTTTGCAATCCTGAAGCTAAAATAACTAATGCACCGATACTTGCTTTGCCATAAGGAACTGAAGACATTATAGTATATTGTGATGCGTCCAAATCAGGTTTTGGATGTATGCTGATGCAACGTAAGTAAGTAATTCCTTACGCCTCTAGACAATTGAAAAAACATGAAGAAAACTATACAACACATGATCTCGAGCTAGGAGCAATAATTTTTGCCCTTAAAATTTGGAGACATTATTTGTATGGAAGTAAGTTCACTATCTTTACAGACCATAAGAGTTTAAGATATATTTTTGGATAAAAATAGTTAAACATGAGGCAAAAGCGATGGATAGAGATTCTGAGTGATTACAATAGTGATATCCAATATCATGAAGGTAAAGCTAAGGTGGCACCTAATGCTTTAAGTCATAAGTATCATGAGAAGCCAAGAAGAGTACGTGCTCTCAGATTAAATCTGCATTTAGATTTAATGAAACAATTAAAAGATATTAAGGAAGCAGCGATCAAGGATGATGTTGAAGAATTAAAAGGAATGATAAAGGAATTAGAAAAAGGAACAGAGGAATTTGGAGACTCCGTAAGAAAAGAATTTTGGTACCTATCCAAACAAACCTACGAAACAGAATTCTAGAAGAGGCTCATAAATCCAATATACGATGCATCAAGGAAGTGACAAGATGTATCAAGACCTAAAAATGAATTTCTGGTGGATAGGAATGAAGAAGGACATAGCAAGATACGTTTCTAAGTGTTTACTTGTTCACAAGTTAAAGCTGAACATCAGAAACCCTCAGGTTTACTTCAGCAACTAGAGATGCCAGGTTGGAAATGGGAATTGATAACAATGGATTATGTTACCAAATTACCCAAAACAAGGAAAGGTAATAACACAATCTGGTTAATTGTGGATCTAACTAAATCTACACATTTCTTACCAATGAAAGAAACCTTCAGTATGGAGCACTTAGCTAAACTATATGTGAATAAAATAGTCTCGTTACATGGAGTTCCTTTATCCATTGTATCTGATAGATATAATCGTTTTACTTCCCATTTTTTGGAAAGTTTCCAAAAAGTTATGGGAACCTGACTAAACTTAAGTGCAACCTATCATCCTCAACTGATGGACAATGTGAAAGGACAATTCAAACTTTGGAAGACATGCTAAGAGCCTGTGTGATAGACTTTGGAGGAAGTTGGGATGAACATTTGCCACTGATGGAGTTCTCTTATAACAATAGTTATCATATAAGCATTAATGTTGCCCCCTTCGAAGCACTTTACGGACGAAAATGCCTAACGCCTGTGTGTTGGGCAGAAATAGGAGAAAAACACCTATCAAGTCCTGAAATTGTGCAAGAGACGACTGATAAAATAATTCAAGTCAAGGAAAGACTCAAACCAGCACGAGATTGCCAAAAGAGTTATCAGATAATCGACATAAGCCATTGAAATTTCAAGTTGGAGACAAAGTATTATTAAAAGTATCTCCTTGGAAAGGAGTAGTTTGATTTGGAAAGAAAGGAAAGCTAAGCCCATGATTTGGTAGACTATTTGAAGTTATTAAAAGAATTGGATCAGTAGCTTATCAGCTAAAGTTACCAGAAGAAATGGCAAGTATACATGATGTGCTTCATATATGCAATTTAAGGAGATGATTACCTAATGAATCTCTAGTAGTATCTCTTCAAGACATAGAGGTAAATGAGAAACTGGAATTTGTTGAGAAGACTCTACAATGGAAGATAGGAAGGTCAAGAACCTCAAGCGTAAAAGATTGATTCTGGTCAAAGTGAAATGGGATTCGAAAAGAGGACCAGTATACATGGGAATTAGAATTAGAAATGAAACGAAAATACCCATACTTATTTCAGTAAATCTCGAGGACGAGATTTTAAATAAGATTGGGAGGATGTAACAACTCCCAAAAGACCCTATGAAGAACCCTTATAAAAACCCCAAACATGCATGATGAGAACCAGCGCGAAAAACAAAGAAAACGATAACAGGACACTTATGAGCATCGTGGGGGATACCCTTGATTCTCTCACGATGGGTGGGGGAATATTAGAACACGTGGCATTGTTTCGCGACAAGTGGCAGGTTATACAGGTGACGGAGTTGACATAGCCTTAGCTGAAAGATCCCGCGCCACGCGGGGGAGACTCTAGTTCCTCTCGCGACGCACCTGGGAAGCCCAGGTGGGCTATATAAAGACCAGGGTGGGACGAGTTTAGTTGCACCTGTTTGGTCAAATAACCGACATTCCTTCTCTCTCGTTCTGTCATTCTAATACCCAAATCCCTAAACCTCGAAACTCGGCCCCGTACGAAGTGTACTATCCCTAATCATTGGTACGATACCATGTCTGATCGATCTAAAACCAATCAACGGATGCCAAAGTGCTTCATGAATAAGGTTATACTTTGCTAACTACGTTGAGGTTTTGATCTCGTGATTATCGTTAAAGTTTAAATCTGATTAATACACTAATACGTGTTGTATTATGTTTTTATTTAGGAAACCAGGACTTAAACGAGGATGCAATAACAAAAAACCCTAATTCTGCAAAGTGAGTCATTCTCTTTTATCAAATGCTTTCAAAATCCTATATGTTTTCTAGTTGTATTTACGGTGATTAAGTATTTGTATTCTTAAATTACGACCGATTTGTGGGATTTTGTATACATTACTTGATAATCTTTGCTATTGGACAAAGGGTTAGCCAATAGTGATATAACCACAGTCACCGAAATGGGCGAGTGACAAGTATTGTGGGTAATTGAAAGATATAAACAAATGTAAAAACTCTTAATGTTGTAATTACAATAATGTGTCTTTTTATACAAATGAATGCACTCACAAGTATTTCCGCTGATAAAATGTTTTTAAACGCGTTGCAGGTGACTTACTATGAAAGTAAAGGAATATGCTACGAAGCACCGAAGACTTAAATAAAGTGGCTATGTTACCAGAATAAAGAAAAGGAAATGTGTTTTGTAAAAATAGGGCTTATTTCTATAAAAACCTTTTGTTGTAATATGGGTTTTATCCCAGCTGTTTAATATTAAAACTTTGGTGTTTTACAACTCTGAAAATTTCCTAACTATGGTCCTGATGAACTTTTTTGCTGCGAATTTAATAAACACTGGTACCACTGTTGTATTTGCTCACGGCTCCCGCTTAGGGTGGGGTCGGCAGTTGTGACACTAGGATGATTAAATCCTATAGTAACTATTCAGCTCAGAGCAGGACCTCCACTTTTCAGTTCCTAGAAACCAAACTATGAAGAACAATCAGAACACGTAATGAAGTGCTAAGATGGACCTACGGTACCTATCGATACCGAATCCCACAACTGTTAGGATATGTAACACCATCGGTATTAACGACCCTCTAATTGTGAAGCTAACCCTAACTTAATACACTGAATACTTAGGAACAACTAAACGCGAATAAATAGACGAACCCCGAGTTATTAGGAGTTCAAATAATCATACAACGCCTTGAACAGACCTAACAATCCCAAACCATATCTCTATTTAATAGAATTTGATGCATACTAATGTCTATTGATTTTAGTTGATTAGTTAATCTATATTATCTCTAACAATAGGGTTAGGATGAAAATTAGCCAAATTAACGAACAAACAATTGATTTAAACGTGCCTATGGTGAATCTCTTCTTTATAAACTCGTCAATAATGACAACTAATCAAATAACCACAGCAAGACAATAACATACATGATCATATTCAACAACAACTCAAAGTTATTTTAAACAAAATGCACCATAATTGAAAAGTCAAATATAAAAATCAAACCAAAGGTTCTAAGTTCATCACAACATAGGTAGAATGATAAAACTAGCCAAGAAACATGTTTGGTTTAACAAAACAATAATATTTAGTAGCAAGAATCATGATTGACAAAATTAAACGAAAAAGAAACGAAAAATAAAGTCTAGCGGTTAGTCGAAACCTCGTTCTTTCATTCCCGGGCTTCATTCTTGAATCAATCTTCTCCAACTCTTAGATTCGTCTCAAGATCCTTTTAATTGCTTCTAGAACATCCTTCCTTGATCGTATATAACAGTTGTTATCCCCCTTATCCGGTTTAGGATTTTATATAACTAGAATTGATTCCCGCGTTGCGAGGGCCAGTTTTTTTAATGTGATTTGTGCGTACATAGTTTTTTTTTTGCAATTTTCTTTGAAGAGAAAACAATGAGCAATCACATTTCTAAACCCTTTAGATACTTTCAAAGTTGTTTGAGAAATCAATTGTAGCAGGATCTCATTTTATGTTAATGCAGTTGAACCCACATCTTACCGCAATTTTATATTAATTAATGATAGTTGAATCTTATGAACTGTTTCAAATCGAACTTATCAATTAATTATAGACTTATAGTGAATATACACATGACACAAATACTAAACTCATGTGACTTGATAATAAATAATTCTATTTATTATTCATTATAAAATAAAAATATTACCTAAAAAATATAATTAATTAGATAAATACAAAAATCATAAAAATTATAATAATATTAATTTAGATTTTTTTTATAAAATATATATAATTATAAGATAACATCACATTCCACGTAATTAAATATAATTCTACTTGGAAATATTGTTTTTCCTTGCCGCTAACAACTTCTCAACTATATATATAATAATAATAATAATAATAATAATATTTAGTAATTCCTAAATCACCGACTTCCTTATTAACTCTTGGGCTCCTCTAATTTTGTTGTACAAGTAACCCTATCTTCTAATTTCAGCCCACCATAATGCCACCTAATACCATAGTCCATATTTCTTTTATTTGACTCCATTACCTAGTTAGATTCAAACCTAATATTTTTTTCTTAATAGCAAATTTCTTTTATTTCTCACTTAATTTTTTTATTTTTTACTGTATTTAACTTCAAGACCTAATTTTTTTAAAGTGTTTAAAAATTTTGTTAATTTATTTATTTTTTTCGATGGATCACCACCAATTGATAGATTCAAACCCAATTAATCAATGGGTTTGTGAGCTTCAAATTCTTTTCCTTTATCAATTGCTTGCATCACGAAAGTTGGCAGCAAAAAGTATAATAGAATTACTTTTCATTTTTCTTTTATTTCTCATAACCACCATTTTATTTAATTCAGATTACTATGTGTCATCATAAATATAACAATTCTTAAGCTAACATAGTATATCTTTAACCATAATTGTGAATATTTCTTTTTATCTCTAACTTAGTATAAAACCATTGTGTTAGCTTTTTATCTCTAAAAGTCATTAAATATTAAATATTATATATGTATCATATTCGAGTAAAATTTAATAAAAATAATCCTTAATCTACTTAAAAGTGTAAAGAATATTTATATAAAATTATGTAGGGTGTTGTTTTGAGCGAGTCCATTAAATGTATGTTGAGAACGGGGGGCGCAACTTTGAGGGGGGGGGGGGGGCGCCCGAACTTTTCGTTTAGTATCCCGAACTTTTCGTTCAGTGGTGTTATGTACGTACGTTTCGTATAAATTTTTTTAGGTATATACGTTTTCAACCCCCCCAGTTTAAAAAACATGACTTCCGACCCCCCGGTGGAAATTTCAAGCTACGCCACTGGTTGGAAAGTCACAATGATCTTTTTTTGCCTTGATGTTTGGATTGGGTCGATCGGCTAATAGAAAAAATAGATGGAGTTAACTCAGTGAACTAAAATGGCAACATATGAAATTATTTGGACGAAAATGACAACGTTTCAAACCTTTGTACACAGAGACTAAAATGACATTTAACTCTTTCTTTCTATATAAGTCTAAACTAAATATAATAAGTTTTATGTTAACTTTTAAATTTATTTATATTAAAATTTGGACTGATGAGAGTGCGGGCCTTGGACTGTCACTTATCTTGCCTTTTCCATGGATTTGTTTTTTAATGGAAATGTTACATTATTTTTATTTCTACTTTCAACTCTTAAACTACACAAATAAATAGTAATTGTATCGCCTCTTAAACTACACAAATAAATAGTAATTGTATCGCATGTCATAATTTGAAGTCTGTTTTTTTTAAAAGACAAAAGTCTCTACCACATAGCCAAAGCTAAAATGACATATACTAGCTAACAAACAAACTACAAGAATAGGAATAAGATGGGCATATATTTGGAGATCATCAAGAAATATATCTCAAGAGAATACATGATTATGAAATATACTCAATGGACCTTTAAAATGTGGTGTGGAATCAACCTTATAAAAGCAAAGCGTAATATGCGCATGTAAATGTTGTCTACCGTTGATACACGCATGTGATGCTTTCTAATCATGAGGAAATATGTTTGTATGATTAATAAGTAAAAGGGGTGTTCTTTGTTAATCACACATTCACACGTCAATTTTTATAGGTCTAATTAAGGAAAACAAAGAATTATAAGTGGGTTTTGGAGATTAATAAGCAACTAGTGGGATTTTCCTACGTTATGCAGCGAGAATTTTGTAGTTATCAACAAATACCAGTACATAAAAACGATATTGGTACTAGTGTTGTTTGGCTAAAATCAGTTCGCTCAATCATAACACTCGTACGGTACCAGAACTCATATAGCTTACAATACCAAAAAACACTCGATTTAGAATACCTCATGACTGATACGGTATCAGAACTTGTATAACTTCTGATACCAAAAAACACTCTATTTTGAATATTTCAAAAGTTTAAACTGGAATATTTGATTGTATGACCCTAAAAAACACTCTTTTATGTTTTGTGATATTGTGTTTAAATTCTTTTAAATAAAAATTTGATTTTCTTGTTCGTTATATGACCCTTAAGGATCATACATCATTGATAATGTTATCATATATGCGTTCGTCAAAATATCAAAAATGAATAAAAGCTAGCAAGTAATTCATTATCTAACTCTCAAAATTGGGCATTGCTTACATCTATTCAGCCGTTTCACGTTAATATTTGAGACAAGCTACAAACTTTCAGCCTGCATATATATCTTCATTATACTTTATCGGAAAAGAAAAATAAATTTTATTCGTAACTAGGTGGACCTACTTAATGTCTATGCTTGAGTACGAGTAGACCAGGCAAAACAAGCTCATTCATTCTATTTTGGGTTGATATGGGTAATTTAAATTTTAAGATGAGTTAAGATGGGCCAAACAAAATTAATCACTAGCTTAGGATGGGTTATGAAATGATGGATAAAAAAAAGAGTAGGTTAGGATGGTCATGAGATAAAACCCAAGCGGATCAGTATGGGTAGAAATAAAATCACTAAACTAATTACTACTCGTAGATATCTCTTCACAACTGTAATTTCACCAATAGACGGCGTATTACTCTCCTTCATTCTTCGTTTAAAAATAATGGAAAAATTAAATAATAAAAAATTAAAAATAATAAAAAAATTCTAAGAAAATCAAAAAAATGTAAGAAAATGTAAAACAAAATCAAAATAGTAAAAAAATAAAAAAATCTAAAAATCCTAAAAATTTTAAAAATCTAAAAAACCAAAAAAAATCTAAAAAATAAAAAAAAACTATAAAAAATAAAAAATATTAGAAAATACTAAAAATTCTAAAAAATAAAAAAAATACAAAAAAAGCTGTAAAAACTTTAAAAATTCAAAAAAATTAAACAAAATAAAAAACTAAAATATATAAAAAAATTAAAAAATCAAAAAATAAAAATAATTAAAAAACCTAAAAAAAAAAAATCCAAAAAGTAAAAAAAAATCCACACCCACAAATTCTAAAAAATCGTAGTCGGTGCTCGCCGAACAAAATAGGTGCTTCACGTGATGGTACATAATGAATAAAAAATGTCACTTTAACTTTAATTGGAAGCTTTTGTTAGTGCTAAAAATTAAAGGGTTAAATTATAAAAGACATTTAAAAGTTAAAGAGAGAAAAAAAAACAATTAAAAAACATTTAAAAACGTTGTTCACAAAAGTTCCTAATTCTACTAAAGTTAATTTCTCATCCAACTTTTAATTCTACAAAAGGATGACCCAAATCAACTTTCTAAAACGGAAAAGTATGAGATGATAATTATAAACCATGTTACGTAAAAAATAAGAATTTTTTTCCTCTTAATTTACAAAACAGGGTGGAAAGATACATACTTGTTGAAATCGATTGAACACAAAGCGTCAATCTTCAATCCTCAACAAAGATCAAACGATTTTAGGGTTTGCAAAAAAGAATTGATTTATGAAAGCAACAGAGAGAAACAACTGAATAAAAATGAATTAGGGTTACTAATTCTTGTTGAGAAAGAGAATGAATACATTTATATTTTCCAAAAATAAATTTTCAAAAATAAACATTCTAAAGAGTTGCTCATATGCATTTCTCCCAAATCACCTTAAGGTTCCACCACAATATGTCAAGTGTCCCAAATCATTTTCATTTATTATATTATTTAGATATAGATGTAGATTATTCAAATATTATATCAATTTCATGATGGATGTTTCATCAAACAAGTAAACACGATGAAGTTAACCTATTGTAATTATCCAAGCTTCTAACAGAAAGCTGTTTCACAATTCCAAGCTTCTAATAAAAGTTGTTTCATGGTGGAGATAAAAACTCCGCCTAACTCCTCGCATATGTCCATCCAATCATCTAAAGTCTCATCCTCAGACTCCATCTCCTTCTTCAAAACCATCGTACAGAGTCCACATATCTAACGACTCAATTACTCTGCCTCACCATAGAAATGTACGTTGGTGTACACTCTTCCTTCAACCACAACACTCGCATTGCACAAGCTCCACGTCACAAATGCCATCCATAGCTGATGACAATTTCGTTACGATACCAGATGTCAAAAATCAACAAGACAGAGAGAGTAACATGAAGTCTGTAATAGGAAACCATCGTAGCTATTTAATGTAACAAAATTTACTATAGATTTTTGGGATAGCAAATTTCAAACTCAAAGGTTTTCATGACTGATTAGAAAATGTTCAAATTCCTTCAATTTTAAACAAGAATGTTGACAAAGCTTTCCCCATTAATTTAGTAATTGATAAAGTTCAAACTTGGCTTGTTTTAAGTTCTATTTTCACAGTTTTTGTGACTAGTTTTTTCAAACTCAAGTTCAGCTCATATGTATGCTAATGCAAAATCTGGTTCAAAACCATTCAATGACATGGGACGAAAGAAACCTACAAGATGCTTGTATGAGATATAGACGCTGCATGGCGGATGAACTCTATGCCAAGCGTTTCACACCTATTAATATTTGATGCTTGTGTGTAAGCATATCAAAATTACATAAATTTTGAATATTAATTACTATTTCAATTACATAGATTTGTTATATAATTTTCTAGATTAAATAAAAACAACATAATTAAAAATCACCTAGGTTATACGATGGAAATGTATTATTAGATACATATTCTCTGAATTTTGCTGGATTAACTTGGATTGTTGTATTTTGTGTTTGGTCAACGGTATCTTTCTTTGATCTACACCGGTCATGATGATGGCCATATGATTTACACCGGCTACAATATAGAGGAATGGGTTCTTCCCCTCGGATAAGAATCGGTTGTTTTCTCGAGAACGATCAGCATGTCGTTTTGCAATATGCAGCGGTTGTACAGTAATAAGCCCTTCTAGTATCTCCCATTCAGATTTATGAGGAAGAGGATTTATCGTTTCTTCATACGTTTTTTTATATACTTCGTTGGAATAACACATAAACGCATAATGACTGCAATCCGTTTCTCCTAAAAATCTAGAAACGACAATCACGTGCCCACACGGTAAACAAGAGACTTGTCAAACTGACAGCTGCATGTTCATTCAAAAAATCAACAAAACCCCTTTTGTCCCGTCTTCAACATTGAATGTGTTTAACTCGACGCCAACAACAATCCAAGTTCTAGACCCTTTTATTTTCTTTTCAGTTTTCTTCTGTGCCTACTCGGTAAGCAAGTGTTTCTCCTGAATGCCCTGCAGTCGGCATTCATAAAACCTTTTTTGAACAAATTGCCGGAAGAATTCTGTAAGTTGCGTTATTGGCATTTTCCGTGGATATTTAGATAAAGCTTTAATAGACACGGCACTGTTAGATCATATAATGATATCGGTTGCCGGGACAGTGTGCTCCTGATCTTCTTCCAAACCCGATACTTATTAGAGTGATACATATTCTCATAATTGCTATACATAGTGCGTTGAAAGACTCATCAAATTTACATATCTTCCACCAAAGCGTCTCGTATTCTTTTTTTTTATTCAAATGGTAAACGTAAGTTCATCATTAAATGACGACAATAGAGCCCGAGATAAGCACGTGAAACACGATCCTAACAACTAAGTTTATATAATTCGCCATATAAGATATGATTGCCATATCTAGAATTTAACCAACACACACTCTCAGCTTTGAAAAGAACCAGGTCCAAGATTCACCATCCTCTGATTTCCTGATGCCATACGCAACAGGTAAAATCTGGTTGTTTACATCTATGCCAACTACTAAAAACATCATACCTTTAAACTCACCCATCAAGTGCGCGGCATCTATGATAATCACCGGTCTTAAATTACATATAAAAGAGTGAATATGAAAGTGAAATATTATTTAAAAATCAACAAAAATTTTAGTTAATTAAGAAAATTAAAATACGAAGTAAATCTTACTGACCGCAACACCTATTGCGACAAACACCATTTCAAAGCGACTCTTGGCATCAGTCAAGATGTGAGTAAGTGTTCCAGGATTCGCTTTCTCCAAATTGTAACAATAAATTGGGAGTTCCACAAAAGAGCTTCCGCTTGTTCCTTGTAGAAGTTCTAGTGCGTGGTGTTTTCCATGCCAAGCTTGAATATGAGTTATGTCCACTTGGAATCTTTGTCTAACATCTTTCTCTATCTCGTTGCAACGATATATGATCGATGTCTCTTAATGTTTCCTTTAAATAGTGACCCAACACTTTTGCGTTTGCTTGACGAAGATGTGGGTATGTCAGCGTCTTTGAACATTTGTGCTTATCTTTGAAACATTGACCATAAATATACTACAACCAGGGAAGCTATATGAAACGCCACTCACAAGAGTCAACTAGACATAATACTTCATACCATGTTTTCCTAATTTAAGCTTCATTTCTTCTTTGTTCATTGAATATATGGCCTGGCTCAAAGTGAATTGATGAACCAATTTCTATTTTATTAGGAAAATTATCGGGGATTGAATTTTCAAAACATTCTTCAAAATTTGGTTGCTCTGCATTTTAATCTTCACCGGTTTTTTTAACAAAACATTTAAACCTAGAAGTTGAAGTCATTTAAAGATGCACAACTTGAAGAACCAACACCGGATTCTTGAATAACGAATAATTTATATAATTAAAAAGGATTCTGCACCGCCAAATTAAAAAAATGTAAGATCACGATTATTAATTATATCAATCGGATTAGTAATCGTTGTATCGAACCTCACACCTCTCAGAAAGCATAACTTAAAATACTAAGGTATGAAATATTGGTTTCAGTTTCTAAAGTTTCTAAACCACGTCTCGTTGCATCGGCTTTAACAATATACTCGATGTTCCCGTTAACGACCTGCCACTTCCCTGTATACCACAAACTTAACCCTCGTATTTTAAAAATAATAAGTAGAAACGTGATTGTGTTGATAGTGGGAAACAAAACATTCGAGTACATTCTAAATTAGCATGTTCACTAAATTTATTTTTTTAAAAAGGGTTGTATGGTGTACGGACATAACTCGTTTTAGTAGAAAAGGCTCAGTTGTACAGAAAACTCTCTAAGTCGTTTCAACCTACACAAGAGGCTTACAGATTGTACGAAACGACTCTGATCTCTATGAAGCGGCTCTAAGCCGTTTCAATTATTATAACGGCTTTTGTAACATTCACCAATTTTCTTTTATATTTTATTATGTATAGATACATAAATTTTATAAATCTGTTGTTTTTTTTAACATGATAAGAAAAATAAATAAATAGGGGGACACATGATTATGATTTACATTAATTTTTATTGTGTTTAGTAAATTTTATTTGGTAGAATAATTCTAAAAATGGTTTATTAAACTTTTTCAAAAAAAAAAGATTATAATTAAAAGTTAACTAGAATCCTTAGCTTAAAATTGTTTTAGATAAAAAAATTGATGATTAAAATGTGGGGTTTTGGCTTGACCGAAGTCAAGTATGAAGTTCAAATATTAGGTTTTGATGAAATAAAAAAAATGAAAACAATTTGTTATTTTGTAAAAACATTTCTTTTGTTGTTAAACACAGCTCAACCTTTGACTCTACAAAAAGTCAAATTCCTTGACGTTTATGTGATGAAGAACTTATTTGCGAAAAGAAATACCAACTATTCATGTTTTAAACGATTTTTTTCATTTATTTATATATAAAACAATAATAATGTAAATAATAATCTACAATTAATTAAAGCTAACACACGCACACCCGCTTTTACAGTTCCTTCTCCGGCTAACTTTCGACGGAGATCAGGCGAACCCGGATACCTTGTTCCACACGTCTTTTTAACTCGTTTTTATTTGGATAACATTCATCTCCAACCCAAACTTAATCTATAAACCTTTATAATCCTATATAACCCGACCCTTATGAGTATCCAGTAACCGAACACCTTCAAAAATTCGAAACTCCATCTCTATCGTTAACCGCCTCATTGGTGTATACATACTTGACCTTCTGCCTACTACGGATGAGTCCCAACTCGAAAAGAAAAACATTCAAATTCTCTGCGATCTCTCTGCTCTTCGCCGGAATCGTATAATGTCCGGCCAACTTCTATTCTGTTCATACCGAGCTCCTGAGGTTGGTTTTATTCGTGCTTTCTCTTTATTTTTTTCTTTTTACACGTCAAAAGCTCCATACTAACTTACGATTTCAGTAAACATATGCTTGAATTTTGGGATTTAAAATTTAGGGTTTTGAATTTGGGGAAGATGGTAAACTTAGTGTTTGTTTAAAAGTATTCCGAGTTACGGTTTGTTTAAAATTTTGAGCTTGGCTCACTGGTCTTTGTGTATGTGTGAAGGCTTTGACCTGCTAAGGTCGCAGGTTCGAGCCTTGCGCGATTCAAATAAATTTTAATTCGACTTTCTTTATAAAAAAAATACATACAATAAATTGTGAAAACTGTTTTATGACAAAAACTAAACAAAAATTATTGTTTTGCAATTTTATAAAGTCTGTTTTACTTTGCACGATTCAAATAAATTTTAATTCAACTTTCTTTATAAAAAAATACATACAATAAATTGTGAAAACTGTTTTATGACAAAAACTAAACAAAAATTATTGTCTTGCAGTTTTTATAAAGTCTGTTTTACTTTAGATAAATAAAGAGTTAAAAGAGTTGAAAGGATTATTTGATCTAGTATGTTATTTATAAAAGTCGATAGCCATATAATTTTTATAGGTGATGTCGTTAAATTTCATTTTTTTCTCTAAATGAATTTATCTAATTTATTTACTTAACCAAATTGATTAAAATCTATAAACTTTATTTATTTTCCAAAACTCTTAAAATAAATAATTATCTAAACTTTATATTTCCCAAACTTTATCCTGAAATTCTCAAGTTTCCCTACTAGTCCTGAATCCCTAAACGTAAATTCAAGTTCATTTATTAAACAATATTCCATGAGTTCAATTGGATAACTCTTTCGGTTTTCCCACATCTCCACTACAACAAGCTCTTGTGTGCTTTACTTGCTAACTCAGGTGACTTTACATAGTCCTTTTCTTTAAACTTTTAGGTAAAATATTTTAAATTTATCAATTATCTATGTTAACTTTTATCTCTACACTTCTTGTCTTAAACATAACTTTAGGAATTTACATTAGTACAATCATTAACTTCGGCCAAGCCCATTGTAGTAGATCATAGCACTATAGGTCTGACAGACCTATCCCCGTATGGATCTAGGGATGATTGAAACAACAACATCCACAAAGGTTAACTTTTCGCAGTTCCTTCAGTCACAAGGTTTGATTGTGCGCCCCATTTGTTCCTACGTGTTGTTTTCACAAGATACTTCTAGATAAAACTTGACATGCTACATACTTACTTATTTTGGCAAACCTATGTATACTCGCCTGCTTTTTGAAATTGACCCTTTATTTTTCACATGTTTAAGGAAAAAATGCATGATGACTACTAGGATATCACATCTAGGATGTCACACACCCCGACCCGCAGCGGAAAAGGTGATCGGGGCATAATTGGGTTATCATCAAAGCTCATGACATTTATTATATGTTTCATATTCATTAATACAATTTAATGGAAAATTACAATAAATGATACAACATGTTCTAACTATCAGTCTAAGCTTCTTGGTTCTCTTCTAAGGCATATCCTATGTTTTCCTTGCTTCAACCTGTTCACCTGTATCATGTGTAAAAAGGTTTTTGGATCAACATAATGTTGGCGAGTGAATCCTATGGAAAACATTTGAACAAGTTTATCCAATTGATTATAAATAAGGTGCATACCACATATGAGCAAATGTAGATGTAAATTTATTCACACAACACATAATATTGAATATTGAACACACAAACACCAAATAATTGTTTTGAGGCACGCGTTGTTCGACTCGTCTCCCACGAGGAACTGATGGGCCTAATGCATGAGTTTTGAGGCACGCGTTGTTCTTACGAACTGATGGGCCTAATGTATGAGTTTTGAGGCACGCGTTGTTCTTACGAACTGATGGGCCTAATGTATGAGTTTTGAGGCACGCGTTGTTCTCGTCTCCCACGAGGAACTGATGGGCCTAATGAATGAGTTTTGAGGCACGCGTTGTTCTCGTCTCCCACGAGGAACTGATGGGCCTAATGAATGAGTTTTAAGGCACGCGTTGTTCTCGTCTCCCACGAGGAACTGATGGGCCTAAATAATTTGCATACAACTTTGACAATATGTAATACATCACAACCAATAATAGTTACATTCTAATTTAGTTCATAAAATGGTATAGCACGAATTTGCATAAGAGAATTTGTTTAAGCGACACATGATACACCCCAAAACATGAATAAAAAGGGGAGTTTGTAAGAATTCACTCACATTGGGTGCGTTCGGTTGAGGTTGAATGTACGCGAAATGGTGTTAACCACGAGTGAAATTAACCTAGATAAATCGCATTATGGTTTGGTAAGTAAACGGATTTTATTAATCTATTTTAGTAGGATTGTTGGGTGTAATTTTGTGAGTTTGAGGCTATTTTCTAACCTTAAAAATGTTATTTTTAAGTATTTATAATTGATTTTTTAATTAAAATAATTAAATAAAAATAATAATAAAAAATATATTTTATTTTTGCTACAGTAGACTTTTTGACCGTTGACTTTGACTAGCGTTGACCGGTTCGAAGGCATATTGTTGTGCGCCGGGTGAGGCTCGAACCCGAGACCTCCCGTACGCGTGCACGCAGCTCTACCAACTGAGCTACGTGTCTAACCCGTCATATATCCGATTTTAATTACCTATATACATTAATTAGATTTAAACAGAAATCACTTTATTTTAAAAATGAATTAAATCACAAAACCGGTGCGCTCCACAGGTCTCGAACCCGGGACCTGTGAGTTAGCGGACACACACTCCACCGCTGGACTGTGTGTCGCACTTGATTATAAACTCAGTTATCAATATACTTAACATATACCCAAAACACTCCGGTTCAGTTTTGCGAAAAAAAAGGGATTTTTATCAAGGCGGCGTGTGAGGGACAATACTCGAACTCGTGACCTTAGCTTTAAAAGTGCACACAGTCCACCGCTGGACTGTGTGTCTAACCCGTTAAATAACTTGATTTTAATTATACTAAACCATTACCGTAACGTCGTCTTCTTCACCGGTTTTCACCGGAAGTGACGACTGACGGATTCGAAGCATTGATTCAGGTTTCTTTAGTGTTGTATGATCAATTACAGACGAGATAAAAGTAAAAAGGAAAGGAATTAGGCGTGAGAAGTACCGGCTGGTTTTACTCTGTTTTCCGGCAGAACTCCGGCGACAGCAATCTTTTTCCGGCGACAGTATCTTGCAGCAGAGAGTCCTCCGAAAGCTTACAAAGGGTGTGGGTGACTTCGGTAAAGGTGTAGAGGGTTCAGTAAAGCTCAGAGATTACTGATACGGTTTTCCGGCGAAGTATAAGATATTTCCGGCGAGTGATTTTTCGCCGAGAAAAGGTGCGATTTGAGTGTGAAAGGTTTCTGGCGAGTTGTGGGTGTATTTATAGGGTAGTAACGAGATGAATGGGGTCTGAATTCGGTCTTAATTCGAAGTCAGCCGTTCTCCGGCGGTTATGGCTGATGTCGCGGGTTCAGACGTCGGTTATAACCGTTGTGAGAGTTAATTCTACGGTTAATTTGAGCGGAAACTTAATTAAACGGCGAAGTCGTCGGGATTTCCGACGACTGGTATTTTGGGCGCAATTTACTGAAATTGATTTCCGAACTTTAATATATGAATTAATTGATTCCTTTATTCATCAGAAAATCAAAGTGGCGGAGCGGTTGTTCGGTTAAGTGATAAGTCATTGTTGAGCCGGCTATTGACCCGAGTTCGAAACCCGGCAGAAGTAAAACATTTTTATTTTGATATTTTTGACAGATTTTCAAAAACTAAATACATATCCCCGCATAATATTTGATTACGGATCGTTTAAAATTATTTTGGGCATTTAATTCTCAACGAAAAATTTGACTGACTGTTCGGTTGATAAACGGAGCGGGTTTGGTAAATCCGTTTTTTACGGATGTTACAGTATCCCCTGCTTTTTAGAAATTTCGTCCCGAAATTTAAATTGGGATATAATTAATATATATAGGGATATAATTGACTAAAAGAATGATGGTGTTGAGTTTTGACAGTTACATACCTAGAAGAAATAAGGGTTTAAGTTTTTGTTTGAGGCGGTAACGTTCCTTGTAAAGGTTAAGTATCCTAATACAGGAATCGCTTTTTGTTGCCTACTGTATAAGTATTGTTAAGCAGGAATGATTTGCTAAAATGATATCATGCATAAGAGTTTAGATATGTTTGGAAAGTATGGTTATATCCTACTGCAAAACTTCCAATACTACAATCTATACAAATAAACACAACAACTAATAATTGAATCCACATTCTGATAGTATATATGTTTGAATGGTGACAGTTCCTCTCTCGTTTGTTATGATGGAGAGGTTAGTCTATATAGAAATGGATCACAATCCAATTTCTTTAAATAGTGAGATGATATAAATATGTAACACAAATTTCAATCAAGGCAATACTAAATCCTACATGGAACTTCTCATAACCGCCTGATAACGCCTCTGATCCTTTGGCAAGAATACTTATATATAGGAAGTACCAGCGGCGTATCCACCATATTCTTGTCAAATTTTCATTGGTTTTATCAGTGAATTATGATTAGTCCTATAACTCTACAACCAATACATCAAACATAAAAATACTGAAATGAAATATATCTGTGCGATCAAGGCTCAATCAAACGGAGCCGATCGTATTGTATGTATTGAAAATAAAATTGTCTGTGTGCTCAAGGCTCAATCAAACGGAGCCGAGCTTATTGCATGTATTGAAAATGAAATTGTCTGTGTGCTCAAGGCTCAATCAAACGGAGCCGAGCTTATTGCATGTACTGAAAATGAATAACTTAATCACACAAACAACCTATGCATGGAACCTCTCATAACCGCCTGATAATGCCTCCGATCATTTGACAAGAATACTTATATATAGGAAGTACCAGCGGCGTATCCACCATATTCTTGTCAAATTCTCATTGACTTTATCCGCAAGTTATGATTAGTTCTATGCGACTCTACAACATAAACAAACACAACAACCAGCGCTTGAGTCTTAATTCTGATAGTATCCGTGTTTGACAAAACCTCTCTCGTTTAATATGATGGAGAGGTTAGTCTATGTAGAAGTGAGGCACAACTCAACTTCTTTAAATGATGAAACTGAGATATGTCGTGAAGTATGATAATATGAATATTAAATCAATGAGTATAAAACAAACTGAACTAGTAATTTGCATTAAAATTCTTGGATAAAATTCCAATTGAGATACGTGAAAAATTGAGATAACATAAAGAAAAACATAAAAACCAAGTGATTGGAGTTGAATCTGGATTCTTGATGAGAGAAGGCTAGTTAAGTGGTTGGTTTGGACCGTTAACATCTTCAACAGGATTGGCGTTGATGTTATAAACTCTTCCTCTTGCTGGTGGTGGAGCTGGGTTTGCTTGGTTTGCTTGGTTAACTGGGTTTGCTTGAGCTTGGGCGTTTATGATGTTAACCAAACGAGGGCATGTGTTTCTAAAATGGGTAGGGTCGCCACAATTGAAACAAGCTCGAACATATGGGTACATGGGGTATTGAGGTTGTTGATATGTTTGGATCATGGGTTGAGTAGGGGTTGAGGTTTGGCTTTGAGCGGTGCGGCAAACTTTGCTCAAATGACCGTAGCGTCCACAATTTGCACATAGTCGACAGGGTGAGGTAGATGGATGGTGATAGAAACAGGTGTTGCATTGAGGGTAAGGTCCAATGTAAGGTTTCTTGTTTGGGTAAGTTGAGTTGGGTGCTACTTGAGCGTTTGGGATAGTTTGAGAAGGTACAACTTGTGAAGCTGGTTGGTTGCGTTGGGTGACGGCGAAGATTTGCCCATCACGTTTTCTCTTAGAAGTAGGTGGTGCAAAGGATTCGGTTCGGGTGGGGTTTGAGGTTTCGGTTGATGCTTTATCCTTCTTCTTCTCCTCTTTGAAATCTTTGTTTCGGATTCGGTTCTCAGTGAGCGCGGTTGCTAGCTCCATTGCTACTTCCAGAGTTGCAGGCGAGGTGCTTATTACAGAGTCTTGAATCTTTGATGGAAGGCCACGAATGTAGTGCTCGATCAAACGGTAGAGGGGAGTAAACAAATTGGGAACCATTTGATTTAACTCAAGGAATCTCTTGTTGTATGTGGTGTGGTCGCCTTCCTTTTGTTTCAAAGCAAGGAACTCATCCTCCAATTTCTTGATTTCACTTCTTGGGCAAAACCGTCTTGTCATGATTCCCTTCAATTCTTCCCAAGTCAAGGTCATAGTTTCTTCAACACCTCGTTTGGTCTTCTCTGTATTCCACCATGTGAGTGCCGTTCCAAGTAAGCGACCGGTAGCATAACGCACTTTGCGATCATCGGGGCAATCGCAATTTAGAAAAGTGTTCTCCATTTCTTCGAACCAGTGGAGGAGAGCGGTGACACCTTCAGTACCTTCGTATTTTGGAGGATCGCAGGATTTGAAATGTTTGTAGGTGCATTTAGTGACTGAAGGATTGATAGCGTTTTGATCTTCTTGTTGGGTTGGGTTAACGGAGTTAGCGGTAAGGGCTTGTTGAACTTGAACTACGATGTTTGGTATTACGGTCGCCATTTGCTGAGCGATTTGGGTAGCCATGCGTTCACGGGCTTTTCCTGCTCTCATTTTCCTACGAGCGAGGCTAGAAGACATCTACAAGGAATACATGTTAAGAGTATGAGTTGGATGCCTTTGGGATCGTGGGTCGAGTTTGGGAATGAACGTTCATAAAATAAATATAGAAAAATAAATCTACTACATCCATAGGATGTCTTGGGTTTTGCTCGTAATTGGGCCTTGCATGCCGCCATACTTCACCTTCGTAATCATGTGGGCCCCCATGATTACCGGGTTTTTCATATGGTTCGCATGTGTTAGCCTGGTTACGTACACTAAAACCCGGAGAAAATCGAGAAATATGTAACGTATGATATTCAGAATGTGCCCCGGCATGGACACGGTGACATCTCAAAGTGAGGTTAGTTCGAACGACGTTTGGTGTGGCATGCTTTGGCCTAATAGGTCCGTCGTACTCTCATCGTTAGTCCCCAGGTAGGCAAACTGGTCCGTTATTTTGGATTTATACGAATGCCAACCTAGACAGGACGTCCCGACTACCGGTACTTGTACCCTTCCGGTTACTACATGCCCGTCGCAGAACTTACTTTGATGGGATTTGAAAAATTGCAACAAAATCCTTGAATAATGAGAGTATGAAAATGAATTGAATATATGAACATTGATATATGTATAACGAATATGTATATAAGCATGTATGTTTGACTGAAATATGAAACAAATAAATATCACAAGTTTGTATGTAACCACCTAATCAATTAAAATTTAGGCAGACTATAGTATAGGTTCTAAGGGTCTAATAACCTATCCTATATCCCTATAGTCATGGCTCTGATACCAATCTGTCACACCCCGACCCGCAGCGGAAAAGGTGATCGGGGCATAATTGGGTTATCATCAAAGCTCATGACATTTATTATATGTTTCATATTCATTAATACAATTTAATGGAAAATTACAATAAATGATACAACATGTTCTAACTATCAGTCTAAGCTTCTTGGTTCTCTTCTAAGGCATATCCTATGTTTTCCTTGCTTCAACCTGTTCACCTGTATCATGTGTAAAAAGGTTTTTGGATCAACATAATGTTGGCGAGTGAATCCTATGGAAAACATTTGAACAAGTTTATCCAATTGATTATAAATAAGGTGCATACCACATATGAGCAAATGTAGATGTAAATTTATTCACACAACACATAATATTGAATATTGAACACACAAACACCAAATAATTGTTTTGAGGCACGCGTTGTTCGACTCGTCTCCCACGAGGAACTGATGGGCCTAATGCATGAGTTTTGAGGCACGCGTTGTTCTTACGAACTGATGGGCCTAATGTATGAGTTTTGAGGCACGCGTTGTTCTTACGAACTGATGGGCCTAATGTATGAGTTTTGAGGCACGCGTTGTTCTCGTCTCCCACGAGGAACTAATGGGCCTAATGAATGAGTTTTGAGGCACGCGTTGTTCTCGTCTCCCACGAGGAACTGATGGGCCTAATGAATGAGTTTTAAGGCACGCGTTGTTCTCGTCTCCCACGAGGAACTGATGGGCCTAAATAATTTGCATACAACTTTGACAATATGTAATACATCACAACCAATAATAGTTACATTCTAATTTAGTTCATAAAATGGTATAGCACGAATTTGCATAAGAGAATTTGTTTAAGCGACACATGATACACCCCAAAACATGAAAAGGGGAGTTTGTAAGAATTCACTCACATTTGGTGCGTTCGGTTGAGGTTGAATGTACGCGAAATGGTGTTAACCACGAGTGAAATTAACCTAGATAAATCGAATTATGGTTTGGTAAGTAAACGGATTTTATTAATCTATTTTAGTAGGATTGTTGGGTGTAATTTTGTGAGTTTGAGGCTATTTTCTAACCTTAAAAATGTTATTTTTAAGTATTTATAATTGATTTTTTAATTAAAATAATTAAATAAAAATAATAAAAAAATATATATTTTATTTTTGCTACAGTAGACTTTTTGACCGTTGACTTTGACTAGCGTTGACCGGTTCGAAGGCATATTGTTGTGCGCCGGGTGAGGCTCGAACCCGAGACCTCCCGTACGCGTGCACGCAGCTCTACCAACTGAGCTACGTGTCTAACCCGTCATATATCCGATTTTAATTACCTATATACATTAATTAGATTTAAACAGAAATCACTTTATTTTAAAAATGAATTAAATCACAAAACCGGTGCGCTCCACAGGTCTCGAACCCGGGACCTGTGGGTTAGCGGACACACACTCCACCGCTGGACTGTGTGTCGCACTTGATTATAAACTCAGTTATCAATATACTTAACATATACCCAAAACACTCCGGTTCAGTTTTGCGAAAAAAAAGGGATTTTTATCAAGGCGGCGTGTGAGGGACAATACTCGAACTCGTGACCTTAGCTTTAAAAGTGCACACAGTCCACCGCTGGACTGTGTGTCTAACCCGTTAAATAACTTGATTTTAATTATACTAAACCATTACCGTAACGTCGTCTTCTTCACCGGTTTTCACCGGAAGTGACGACTGACGGATTCGAAGCATTGATTCAGGTTTCTTTAGTGTTGTATGATCAATTACAGACGAGATAAAAGTAAAAAGGAAAGGAATTAGGCGTGAGAAGTACCGGCTGGTTTTACTCTGTTTTCCGGCAGAACTCCGGCGACAGCAATCTTTTTCCGGCGACAGTATCTTGCAGCAGAGAGTCCTCCGAAAGCTTACAAAGGGTGTGGGTGACTTCGGTAAAGGTGTAGAGGGTTCAGTAAAGCTCAGAGATTACTGATACGGTTTTCCGGCGAAGTATAAGATATTTCCGGCGAGTGATTTTTCGCCGAGAAAAGGTGCGATTTGAGTGTGAAAGGTTTCTGGCGAGTTGTGGTGTATTTATAGGGTAGTAACGAGATGAATGGGGTCTGAATTCGGTCTTAATTCGAAGTCAGCCGTTCTCCGGCGGTTATGGCTGATGTCGCGGGTTCAGACGTCGGTTATAACCGTTGTGAGAGTTAATTCTACGGTTAATTTGAGCGGAAACTTAATTAAACGGCGAAGTCGTCGGGATTTCCGACGACTGGTATTTTGGGCGCAATTTACTGAAATTGATTTCCGAACTTTAATATATGAATTAATTGATTCCTTTATTCATCAGAAAATCAAAGTGGCGGAGCGGTTGTTCGGTTAAGTGATAAGTCATTGTTGAGCCGGCTATTGACCCGAGTTCGAAACCCGGCAGAAGTAAAACATTTTTATTTTGATATTTTTGACAGATTTTCAAAAACTAAATACATATCCCCGCATAATATTTGATTACGGATCGTTTAAAATTATTTTGGGCATTTAATTCTCAACGAAAAATTTGACTGACTGTTCGGTTGATAAACGGAGCGGGTTTGGTAAATCCGTTTTTTACGGATGTTACATAGGATGCTTTGGGACTTGGAACAATTTTAACTTGATCTAGTTATTTTGTTTGAACTATTTGTTTTTCTTGTACTGATGATCTTTAAATTGATTAATGAAATATTTAAATTTTTAGTTGATCATGAGCTATTGAGCAATCTATTTACGTGACGCCCTGACGTTTTCGCCGTCATCGGTTGGAGTGTTACAGCTTTGTTACCTTGAAACATCTCAAAATTTGGAGCCGAGGGACCACCTTGATCGAGCCGATGGAAGCGTCTCAGCTAAGCATCTACATCTGAATGTCGGCGCCTGAAATGGCTCGAAGTCGTTTAAGCCATTTTTAACATGTGGCGGAACGTGGTTAGCTCATTTTGAAAGGGCTTTTAGAGACGTTTAAGTGGTATGTTATTCTGTGAGGCGTCTCTTTAAGCTGCTTCAAATGGCTATTTTTGAATAATTGACCGGTCAACGGCCAATGTTATTTTCCCTCCCAATATTAATAGTTAGTAACAAACATTTAGACATTATAAAAATATATATACATATTTTTTTTAAAATAATAAGAAATATAATACAAATGGGTGAAATAGAAGAAACGATAAAAAATGATTGACATGCAATGTTTTAAAAGCTGGTTTTTAAACTATACGGGTTTGCCTCAGAAACTGTGCAACCGGTTGTACCTAGTTTACCCTATAATTTTATAAAAATACAACTTCACTAAAAAAAAATCCAAAACTACATGATTCCATAATCAAAAATCAATTTTCCAACAAAGTTGTTTTTTTAAATAAAAGACTACAAATAGGTTTATGCATTGAAGTGTTGAATGTATCAAGTTCACAATCGCTTAAAAGATGAAATTCATTATCATTGTCATCCTCATCAACAAGAGCATAACTATTGTCGTTTCCTACGATATAAAATAAGAAGTTTGGTTACCAATAATCATCATATATACTAAAACTACGTATGCTTACCGGAATTGAACATTAAATTTGTAGTCAGAATTGAGTCTCGGATTGGTATAGAATTGAATTTCGATTAGAACGTATGAACTTTCAGACAATCGATGTTAATTTGGATGGCTGCTAGGTTATAAACTTTCAGAATAGTTTTGATAGGCCGATAATTTAAACTCAGAATTTCATATTGGATTATACCGCTTGGCGGTATGAATCAGTATTACCAGATATACCAACAGTTCGAACCCTTTCTTAGAACCCTTTCATAGCAAGCTCAACCATACCGAAACAATATACCATTAATACCGACCGATTATTATGGATATTTGTAACATTGGAGACACGGTTGTGAGATCGTGACCATTTACCTATTTACCAAATATATAATATATAATAAATTAAATTAAAGGGTAAATTACACTTTTCGTCCTTTATGTTTGTAGCAGGTTGCAATGGATGTCTTTTAACTTCAATAATTACACTCACAATCCTTTATTTGGAAAACTCATTTCATCTTTCGTCCTTTAACACTAACCTAGTTAAAAATTTAAGTTAAATCTATTAACTTAAAGGGTGGTCATTTCATGCTTTTATTTAAATATTTCTCAATAAATATAACTAAAAAAAAATACATATACAGATCATGTTCCCAATTCCTCAGACCCTAGAATCTCTTGGCCATATCTCTTCCAACCAACCTCCACCACCACTAAATCCAGCCACCACCATCTGTATCCCAGCCACCACTACCGTATCCCACCTTTCAACTCACTAATATCTGTCTCACAACGAGTCACCTGAAGCCACTCACTGTCGGTTGTCGGCCGACACCGGTCAGCTGAAGCCTGCCACCGCCGGCCGTTTTTTCGATTCACCATTGCAGATCTGTTTCAGATCTGATCTGATTCAGCATCGCAGTTCTGTTTCACATCTGATCAGATTCACCATCGCAGTTCTGTTTCAAATCTGATCCGTTTCACCATCGTAGATCTGTTTTTGATTCAACGAGTTTAAGATCTGCATCTCTCTCTGGTATTGAAGATGGTAGGTTCAACGATATGCTGATTGGGTTACTACGTGTATAGGAACACTTGTTGATCGCAACTTAACCGATATGAGTTACAAGCTCATGGAAAAGAGAATATGTAGTTATGGTTTTTACAGGATTTAAGAAATTCAATGTCATATTTGGCTCAGAATAAAACTGAGAAACTTGTAAACACAAACAATCTCATCACTCTCTAGTCTCTTTCATTCCTTTTGATTTAAATTAGTAAACAAAAACATAATCAATTGGAATGTTGGCTTGCTGGTTAGAAGAACCATAATTTAGAATGAGATGAAAGGAAGGGTTTTATAAGATGGGAGAATAGGCAGGTGGATGGACTCGATAATCACATGATGATCTGATTTAATTTAAAATTTTAGTATGGTTAGTGATAAAGATGAAAAATTATAATGAAAGAAAGAATTATGACTATAATTATAAAAGTTAAAGCTAATCTTATAAACATAACACGAAAAATATAATTCACCTTAAACTAAATGCATAGGTATATAAATAATACTTATATTTACCCAATAGATGATATAATATAACTAAATGCATAGGTATATAAATGATATTAGAATTATTTTTATTTAATATTATTAAATGCACCTCCAAACAGTGACCAAGGGTCAGGAACAAGAAAACAATGTGCAAGTGGTTCGGTGTCAACGTGTACACGGATAGATTCATCACCCTCCTCAACCCTTTCTTCTTCTAACAACATTCACCTCTCACATTCATCCTCATTTCTTGCTTTTTTTATATCCCCAATGGATCCATTTTCTACGCCTTCGTTCATCCTAGAGCTTCGAAAAGGTAATAACAATCATTCACCACTTATGTTTTCTTTCATCATCAGATCTTGTAATCTTGTTGATTATGTTGTTATTGGTTTAAATTTTGAGATCTGTTACTGTTGATGATTATGTAATGTGTGAGATTGTGTGTTGTGCTTGATTTTCTGTTTTCTTGTTGGTTAGGGTTTAGTTTTAGGAGTTAGTTATTGACTTATTGTAATTTGGTCGGTTATGTTGATTATATGATTTGTTTGTTAATAAGTATTGGGGAATGTTCGGTTTTGTTGGATTTGGTATGCATTTTATAAGTTTTTAACTTCTATTGTTGGCTCATGGTTTGGAACAATATGTTGAGTGAAATATTTGAATGATTTGTTGTGTTATTTGGATGGTTTAGAATTGTAAAATGCCCAATTTTTTTAGTATACATATATAATTGTTGTTTAGTGTATATATGTACTAGGTTGGAGACCCGTTTATTACACCGGTTGAATAAAGGAAATATTTAATAGTTAGTAATAAATGTTTAGGAACTACCGAAGTATAAAACGATATTTTGAGATAAGATGTGATTGTTAGTAATGGATATTTTAAAAATATTCGGTTATCATAAACTATTTTTTTTTATTTAAATTAGGAAATAGGATATGAAGGGGTATTATAATAGAAGCGGGAAAAATAATCTGTGACTCGTAGAATTCTGACACGAGGCGTAACCAGTTACTTATTTATTAGGTATACATAGGTGTGTATCTGCGTGCGTGCGCGTGTATATTCATGTTTGTGTTAGTTTCAAGGACTCCTTACACAGATAGTTGGCGGTGATTGTCACTTTATAGTAACCTTAGATTTGTGATGTAATTTACTAGTTTATAAATGTGATTTCTTGCTTGAACCTTACTAGTTTTGAAAAAGGTTGACAAAGTTGTTGTCTTGTTAACTAAAAAGGGGTTACTACAATGTTAACGTGCTATGGTTTCCTCTTTTGGATTCAGGATACGGGCAATGGGAGCTGCAATTCAAAGGTTAACTCTAGAGTTCTAATATATGCCGTTAAATTAGTTTTAATTTCATACCGTGAAGAAGCATGAGCCTGGTCAATAGAGGCGTTTCCACCATTGAAAAAATACTTAGCCCAACAACAGGAAAGGCAAAAAGTTTAAATCCAGATGCTGCAGAATTCGTCCCGTTAGCTTTACGATCACCATCCGGAAACACAAATGCTGCGAACTCATCATCAAGTTTTAGCAAGTTCGGAGGTTCAACACAAGGGAAGTCAATACTAGATAGGCAAGAATCGTCTGCGTCAAATAATTCAGATGACACGGCCACCAGTTCTGGCGGGACCAACTACCTGATGACATCACTCCCGACTTTAACATTGGTGGAGAAGAAGAATCACAAGGAATCAATAGTCTTCCTTTTTTCGAATTTATCAAAAACTGATGTCAACGGGAACCCAAGGTTATCCTCTTATCAAATCAACGGTAGCGGTTATACTGAGAAGAAAAGATATCTTCCATCTTATGGAGAAAATAAGCCATGGGATATGCATGGTGATCAGTTGGTTACTGGTTTAGACGAGCTTTACTACAACGGTGATGTTGGGCAAGGATACGTAGATGACATGCTTAACGAGCAGCAGATGGAGGGTATGGAAGTGAATTCACTTGAGTTTTTGGCTTCTCAGTTTCCAGGGTTTGCGGCTGAAAGTCTTGCTGAGGTTTATTATGCAAATGGGTGTGACTTGAATTTGACGATTGAGATGCTTACTCAGCTTGAGGTATGTGTATATATATTCTGCGTTTACATGCTGTGGGTCCGGTTGATTGAATCTAGGGGTGTTCAAAAAGCTCGTGGCTCGCTCGAACAAAGCTCGATTGTAAACGAGTCGGCTTGGCACGTGAGCTCGCGACTCGAATTATGATATTTTATATATATTTTCCTTAGTTTTAACTTTAAATTAAAAATATGTGGGAGTGAGTTGAAGTGTTAACGTTTTAAGTTTAATTAATCAATAACATATAAAAATAGAATAAACAAAAATTATACATATAGTACTTTTAATATGTTTTTGATCTTTAAAATATTAGACAAATAAAAATAATACATTTGGATATATGTTTAATTTATATTTTTTATGTTATCAGTATATGTAAAAAAATAAAAAAATTAACGAGCCAGCTCTACTTGGCTTGAGCTGGCTCGAACATTTTATGAGCCGAGCTCGAGCTCAACTTGGCTCGGCTCGATTATAGTCCTAACTGAATCCCCTTATGTACAATTGTAGCTTCAGGTAGATGATGGTCAGAACCAGAATCTAAATTCCAAGGCGTTATCAGCTTCAGCTCCGAATCTCAGTGCTATGGATTTCCCTGCGCTTTCTCCTACCGATAATCATAATAACGTGGCAACGTTTTCCAGACACGATCAGCAGCAGAATATTAATGATTATCGTTCTTTGGAGAAAGAATTACTCATGTTTAAATCTTCCTCAACCGCTCCATCTTTAGGCGCTACAGATTTTGCTGCTGCGGTTAGAAAAATGGCGTCGCATGACTCGAGCATATGGAAGTACGATAAAAACCTTTCTCCAAATTCCTGTACTGGATCTAGTAGAAGTTCTCATAGCTTTGCTGGCGGTTATGGTGGTGGGCATGGAAGACGTGGCAGTTATGGGGATCGGTTGGTTAATGTTAATCGGAGTTCAACACGTTCGGCTCCTGTCTGGCTTGAAACTGGTGAAGCAGTCGGTAATGTTTTTGATGAAATATATATATTTAGTTAAATGATATTATCTTGGTTGAATGGGCTGTGTCTATGCACTTTAACTTTGTGAGATCACAGCAAATATGTATTCGGAAATGCGGGGCGAAGCTTGTGATCATGCGCGTCTACGCAACGCGTATTTTGAACAGGTATTTTTTTTTTTATAATTTGAGGTTCTTTTAATTTCACTCCTTTTTCTGAATTATGAAGTTATAAAATTGAGTCGTAGGGAAGAATATAGAAGCATCATGTGTTGTCATGCAATCTAACTTCTTAAGAGTTCGTTATATATATTTACTTATATATATAAAGTTATATTTATACTAATTAACATATCTCATTGAGGTAACTCTAGATCATAATATCATATGCTTGCAATGACATAAATTTTCAATAATTCTAGCGCACAGGATAATTATAATTGGTTGAATTGAGAAAAACTAATCTGAGTGCTACATTCATATTGATTCTTTTATTATTAAAATTTAGTTTTTTATGCGTGCTGATCAACTGCGTTTTTGCCATGAGTATAGGCCCGCCAGGCTTACCTTGTCGGCCACAAGGCTTTAGCTAAGGAACTGAGTGTTAAAGGGCAATTACACAACATGCAAATGAAGGCTGCTCATGAAAAGGCTCAAGAGTCTATTTACTTTCAGAGGTTAGTTTTTATTTCTGTTTTTGAAGGTGGAAGTTTCGGCCCATTTACTTATGAATGGGTTGATTTGGGCTGTGATAATGGGTCAAGTGTACTTGTACCAGTTTTTAGGAAAAGTTAACCAAGATTGGAACATATTCCAAAATCTATTTTTTAATACTTCCGAATTGTTTATTTTAAGATTTAGATTATTATTGTTCTTATAATAATGTTTTTGTCGTCATAATTAACGCTTATTTATCTATTCTATAAATATAAGGAGTACATTCATACTGCAGGTGAAAGTTTGAGTACATTCATAGGCATTTTGTCATTTACAGTTCAAGATGTGACAATATATGTGTGTGTGTGTGTGTGCGCGCGTATATATATATAGGGGGGTTTAAACGAGAACGCTAAATATCGCGAGAACCTTGAGAAGGAATGAAAAATAGGAAGTGTATTGTACAATTTTGCTTAATGTACGCTGTGTACGCGGTGAAGATATAACTTGTGTGATTAGTTTTATAACATGCGTGATTAGGTTTTTTATCCCATGCGTGATTATGTTCATGCGTGATTATGGTTTTCAACATGCGGATTAGGGTTTTTGACTTTTATAACGTGCGTAATTTCATTTCGTACACATCGTACATTAAGGAATATTGTACGTTAACCAACCCCTATATATATATATATATATATATATAGGGGATGGATCATGAGAAAACTACTTTAAATGAGAAAACCAAAAAACTAACTAAAAAAACCTAAAAAACATACCAACTTTTTTTTATTAAGAGTCGCTATAAATAATATACAAATTTTTTTTTTCAAAAAAAAGTTGTACAGCACATGTGCTATAATACGGAAAAGCCTAATCCACCCCCCACCCCCCCCTAAAAACCTAAACCACCCCCACCAAAACCTAACCCCCCCCCCCACACCCACCCCCCCCCCCACACCACAAACCAAAAAGCTAATCCTAAACCTAAACTTCCAAAAAACCTAACCCTAAAAGCTAAACTAAACTCAAATGATAACTTTAAGTATATAATGCACATGTGCAGTATAAGTTTTTTTATTTGTTGAAAAAAAGTTTTTTTTATACATAATAAGTAGCGAATTTTTATAAAAAAAAGTTGGCATGTTTTTAGGCTTTTTTAGTTAGTTTTTTAGTTTTCTCATATATGTAGTTTTCTCATGATCCTCTCCCTATATATATATATATATATATATATATATATATATATATTATAGGGTAGGGTTCTAGAGTGAACACTGGTTGAGAGTGAACTGTGTGAACTAATCTAAGCCATGATAGTATTAGTTTATACACATGTGTACAGTCTCGCTAACTATCAATTTATACAAGATACACAGTTGTTAGTTTATACACATATGTACTTGAATAATACACATGTATATAAATTTGGTTCATACCGACCCGTGGGAACAAGATATAATTATACACAAGTGCATGAGTCTTGTATATACTGACCTGTGTACACATATGTAAAAAAAACTAATTTAATTAGGTTCAATATTTGACTTTAAAAAAACATAGAGAGTTTATATAAAAATAAACATTAGCCCTTTAATCTCTTATAATTAAAATAATAGAGAAATAATTAAAAATAAGAGAGTTAAGAGATGAAAGTACTTAATATCAATTTTACCCTTTTAATTTAAAAAAATGATCAAAGACCAAGATTAGTTCACTCAGTTCACTCTCAAGAAGTTGTTCACAATGGTCCTAATCCTATATATATATATATATTATATATATATATATATTATATATATATATATATTGCGAGAACGAAAAAAAACCGTGAGAACTTGCTCAAAAAAATTCAAATTCAAATTTTTTTTATACTTATCATTATTATTTGAATACAATATTAGAAACTAGATTAACACATTTAAATTTTTACATGCATAATTTACACACGTCTAAGTTTGCATTCACACGTGTAAATTTGTTGTATTTACACATGTAAAAAATTATTAAAATTGATTTTGAGAGGAGAGATGAATTATTTAAAGAGTAAATTCTTTTCTTAATGTTGTATTTTAATTATAATGAGGTTTGTATTAAAAAAGTTTATTTTGATTGGGTTTTTTCATTCGTTCTCACGGTTCCTATAATATTTGGCATTCTCAAGATAACCCTCCCGTATATATATGCTGATTCTGGTCAAAAAAATTGTGACTTCTTACCTGACATGCCCGACCCCACGTCTAATTTTCTTTCTCGGTCTTTTTTCTCATTTCTGCAGGAACCCAACAAGTCTAGATATGCAGGGAAACGGAAGAGGACAAGAAAGAATGATCGATCTACACGGGCTACATGTGAGTGAAGCGATTCATGTCCTAAAACGAGATCTCACCACACTAAGAAACATCGCCAGGTCAGCAGGGCAGCGGATGCAAGTCTACATATGTGTCGGAACAGGCCACCACACAAAAGGGACCCGCACTCCAGCTAGGCTCCCAGTTGCTGTTCAAAGATACCTCCTGGAGGAAGAAGGGCTCGACTACTCTGAACCCCAGCCCGGACTTCTACGGGTTGTGCTATATTGATAAAGAAAAATCTAGGAAGTATACGCGCTTTTTGACACCACAAAAAAAAAGAAACCCATAACCCTTTTTAAAAAAAAAAATCAAGTTTTATGAAAAAAGAGCGAAAAAAATGAAATTGTTGTAGGTGTACATGGTGGAAGTAAGGGCTATCAGATAGATTAGTGTATCTGTGTGTATTATAAAGGTGTAATCATCCAACAAAAGAATTACCTTTTGGTAGGGAGGTTTTTGATCAGTCACAAACATCAGTGACTTGTATTTTTTTTGGCTGTAGGTGTAGAAGTGTAATAGATTGTTTGATGTGATACTGTAAAATGTGATGCAAATTACATAAACTTGTAGGTCATCAAACTCGTAATGTTGTCGGTTCGAACTCTGCAACCGATCTTCTTGATGGAAGATATTGGGCCTTAAAATAGTATTTGGTTATGGGTGTGAATTTTGGATCATGACCCTAACATGAAATTTGTGTGATTGGGTTTAGTTTAAACTTCGGGTTTAGTTTAAATGGATTTGAGTTAGTTTCTCGCTGAACCCACAAACAGATTTAAGCTAATATTTAAACGGTAAATTTGGATTAGTGGCGACCATTTTTAGACAAAGTGTTTTATGGCAGCAATTAAATTATTATGTGGATAAATAGTGGTTTTCTCATTTAAACGTAATCGTAATCTTTGATACAAGTTTGTATTAGCGGTTGTAAATCTACAATTTAATGTATTTTTCCTTTTTTTTTCAAATTAAACTGGCTGTGTTAAGTGTTAACGTCAAACTGAAAATAATTAGTGGCAAACTGGTAATTTTCAGATATGGCTTATCTAGCTAAACATGTTAACAATTAGCTAAAAATACTATTGAGATGAAGATTGATGACACGTTTGTAATTGTGTGTGGTTGGTAGGTCGAGATCACAAACTATATATAAATTTGTGTTAAAAAGTCGATGCTAGCCTGAATACGCTTAAAGACACAGGATGTCCACGTGATGCAGCAAGAGTAACAAGTTGTATTGCGGTACTCGTTTCAGATAGCTTTCTTGTTCTTATAATATTTATTGTAGCATCATTGTGATGGATATACGCAGTGGCGGATCCAAGAATTTTTTTCACTGATGTTCAATTTTTTAGATACTCTAATATAATTGGACCGGATGTAAAAATGTTCGGGTCACTCCGACGGTTCGGGTCGGGTATAGTTCATCACATAATAAAAGTACGATACAATTATAAAAAAACATGGTCATTAAAAATTTTAAAAACATGCAATACATATACGACGGTTCTTACAAATTAACAAAATATCCAATTTAAGTTTCAACAAATTAACATCATTAATTGTCTAATTCATAATATTCACACAATCTTTCAAGTTCAACAAACTAACAAAAACAAATTAACAATTCACAATTTTCATATAATCATGAGTAAATTGCACAAAACGTCCTTTAAGTTTCATCAATCTTGCTGGTTTCAGCCTTAATCTTTAAAAGTTGCCAAAACCAGCTTTTAAGATTAATTTTGTTGCATGTTTAATCCTTTATCACTAACCCAGTTACTAATCCATGTTAAATGGCCTCACATGCATAGCATGTGAGGGTAAAACCGTCTTTTCTGCTAGTGAGGTTATAAAATCCAGGTAACCATCACACCATCCACCACTCCCCTTTCTTCTTCTTCATTCAGATCAAACCCATCCAGACCTCCATCAAACCCATCCAGACCTTCAAGATCATCGCTCTCCTCTCCATCTTCTCTGTCCTCCTCCACCACCGACACCACCTCCTCTGCCACCACCTCCTCCACGGACACCACCTCCACCTCCGACACCACCTCATCTGCCACCACCTCCTCTGCCACCACCTCCACCTTCGACAAAACCCCCAAAATCCCCAACACATCACCTCATCCACCGACACCACCTCCTCTGCCACCACCTCCTCCACCGACACCACCTCCTCCACCGACACCACCTCCTCTGCCACCACCTCCTCCACCGACACCACCTCCTCTGCCACCACCTCCACCTCCGACACCACCTCCTCTACCACCACCTCCTCTGCCACCACCTCCACCTTCGACAAAACCCCCAAAATCCCCAAATAACTCCGCCACCATCATCTTCAACTGCCACCACCCCAATCGCAGAACCCACGGCGACGATTACGGGACACCTAATCGCAAAGCCTACAGCGGTGCTCGTGTATGGATCTGATAACAATTTTTGGATCTGATTTTATGTTATATTGAAGAAATGAGCTTTGGATCTAAGCTAAAAAAGACGCAATTTTTATTATTTGAACACATTATTACCCAAGATCATCCCATCGGCTGCCGAATAAACCTCCCCTGTGCCGTCATCACATTCAACGGAGACACCACGGTCTCCGGCGCCGCCGCAAAGCTCCACACCTGTCCAAAATCAGGTCTCCCTGGCAGCGCCCAAAATCCCCCCCCTCCGCCGCCGCTAACAGATTGCGGTTTCTGAGAAGTGTTGTGATTTCATTGACTGTTTCGTCATTGATTCGTGTGGTGTTTGTTGATGTGTGGATAGGTGAGATGAATCTGTTGGTGATGAGTGGTGACTTTCTGTGTGTGAATAGTTTCATCATTGTGTTTGAATTTAGGGTGTAAATTGCATTTGTGCAGATAAAGAAAGTGGAGAGAGAGAGATGAAAAGACAGTTTTACCCTCACATGCTATGCATGTGAGGCCATTTAACATGGATTAGTAACTGGGTTAGTGATAAAGGATTAAACATGCAACAAAATTAATCTTAAAGGCTGGTTTTGGCAACTTTTAAAGATTAAGGCTCAAACCAGCAAGATTGGTGAAACTTAAAGGACGTTTTGTGCAATTTACTCTATAATCATAACATATTAACAAAACACTACACATATTCATTGAAAATAATGAAAGAAACTAAAGAAATTGTAAGTTTTCACAGACTGTTAATTGTAAGTTCTTGTGAATTGCAGGTTTATCCATCACACAGATTTTTAATTGAGTTTGTGTTTCATACGGTTAATCCTGGAAATGTGTTGCTACTTCTATGATCACACACACAAATGTCAAAAACTATATGTCTAATTGTTGTGCACGAACTTCGCGTTAAGAAGAACTATCATATTGTAGAATAATTGGTCTTATAAGAATCCTATTTAGATAACTAGTTTGAGTCAAACCAGACACTTTCAAAAAAGCTTAGTGTTGCATCAAAACACAGTAAGCAGACAAGAAGTTTCTATAAGCAATTTTTATGTGACAATGTTTCTAGGCCAAATCACTACAAATGCGTAATTTGTTCATTTCCATAACAACTTTGGTGCCATATTTCAAGAAGATGAATCCAGAAGCAGTGCCATATTCCATAATAATATTAACTTTAAAATTACCAAGTCATACAATATATGTCAAATGTCATAATCCTATAACCAGTAAGATGACTAGACATACAGATGTAGATTTTTATTACACATTCAACAATTTCACAAGACATACATTTTTGTAAAATAACAACTGTCTAGCCTAATTGACTAACTTGACAGATTTATAATGAATTAATGATAAACATACATTAATTAATTTGGCTTGCAAAACTTTAAGGAATTGTAAGTTTACCTTTCATTCTTTCAAGAAGGTATACCACTGAACTCGAAATGGCTTGGATGTTTGAAGGATTCAGAATGAATGTGAGTCGTTGGTTGTGAAATCGAAGTGTTCTTGAAGTTAATTGTGGACTAATTTGTTTTGAGAATGAGAGATTTTGGTAGGGTGTTGAAGGGGTTAAGGAAGAGACAGAATAGAAGCTTCAGTGCCGTGTGCGTGTTTTGAAAAAGGGGGTATTGGGGGCGCCGCTTGTATAAAGATAAAACCCTAGATTGATTTTAGATTTAAAAAACCGCTAAAAACTGCCAAAGACGGGAATCGAACCGGAGACCTACATCTACAAAGAATGCGCCTCAACCACCTGGCCATCCCTCAAATTCATTAATGGGTTCATCTCGAAAATATTTTATGGGTTCACTAGGATTTTTCTATTAATATTAACACTAGTAATTTGAAACCGAGTGGGTTCAGACGAACCCGTAAGTATCACTGTGGATCCGCCCCTGGATATACGTCATAAGCGAAGTTATCAATTAATACATTTTATTATGGTGTGCATGATTCAGTCAATACAACTATTATCCTTAACCAAAGCTAAAACCGAAGTCACTGGTTAGTATATATTATTAACCAATTGTTTTCGGTTAATCAGTTTGGTTTATTTGGCTAAATTGACGGTTTTTTGTTTGGTTATTCTGTTTTTGGTTAATAGACAAAACAACACTTGAGCTAAAACTTTTGCTTAAAAATACATAAAATTGAAGTATAAAACATGACGTGAAATAATAAATACATCAAATGGAGGATAAAATATGAATTACATGAACTGAAGGTATAAAGTCTAGAAATATATCAAAATATGAAAGGTTTGTTCGGTTACTTTTGGTTAAACGATGGTACAAAAAATATATATAGGAACCGAAGACAAATCTTATGCAAGATATCGGTCTTGATTTCGGTTTAATTTCGGATAAAGTCAAAACCTGTTGACCCCTATTTTTATAAAGATCTTCAAATTCACGTGTTACACAATGGACAAATTGCAGGTTCTTACCATGGAGATAAACAAGGTTGGTACATGTCCTTGAGATGAAGACAGAGATGAACATAATTAGACTTCTAGTAAATAACCAAAACAGTCCATCATTAACCATAAAGTTACACAATTAGTCCTTTAGATGTGAAATGACAAAATACCCTTAAAACTAAAAGCAAAACTAACATCTGCTGGTCTTAGTACCCTAGTTCGTTACAAAATCAAATGTTAAAACCTCATATTGTTATTTTAAACTATTAGTACATGAGATAGTTACTTTCCACAAACCACAAAAACTAACGAAATACTAACGTGTAATTAACTCATCCCGAGTTCAACATATTCTTCATATCCAATCACATGCAATCATTTCATGCCAACACATTTATTTTATTTTAAATAAATTTATATTTAGTTGATTAGTTGTTGCATGGGTGTGAAGGAAAAAAAATGTATAAGTAATGTGAAGGAGAAAAAGTTGTTAGATGGAGGTAAAGGGAAACATTTATAACATTGAAAAGACGCATAACTAATAATAAAGTAAAGAAGGTTGTAACATGATGGTGAAAAAGACACATAATATAAAGATTGTAAGGAGGACTGACATCATTTGTTTTTTAAAATGGTTCATTTTTAAAACGTTTATTTTTTATAATTGTTCTTTTTAAAATATAGGTTTTAGAAAACGGATAATTTCAATAAACAAAAGGTTAAAAAAGACATATTACTTGTATATTTAAGGTGTATTTTATTAAATAATAATCATAATATAAGGTTTTTTAAACCTTTCCTTCCTTCTTCCATGTCGGCAGCCGCTCTCTTTTCCACCTCAATCACAACTGTTTGCAAGCTCTGTAATTTACAGATTGTCAAAGACTAGTTCTTTTTTTTATTTCATAAGTATAATTATAACAAAATTTCTATTTAACAAATGTTGTGAGATATAATTATAAAAGTAACATTACCTAAATTATAAATTATAGAGAAAAGTGTCCATATAATTTCTATGGTTTGGTTCGTTTTTATCTATAGCTCCTACACTTCTAAAATAGTTCAAGCTTTTACACATTCGTTCTCGTATAGTCCCCGAAGCGGACATAACTTAGTTTTCTCAATTAAGTTAGTGGAAATAACTATAATACCCTCCCTAATAAAAGGTTATTAAATCATTAAAGATGTCAGACCACTTCATCTTCCCACTCTTCACCACCACCACCATTCATTACCATCATCATCCACCTTTCTCCTATCAGATCCGCCACCATAACCACCCATAACTCCAATCATCGTTCACAGTCTCCACCACTCAACACCACCATGCACTACCACTCTAAACCATCCACCATCATCTCTACCTTTCACCACAACCGCCATTCACCACCTGTTACCCACCTCTATGGCCTCCTTCCCTCATTGAAAAGAAACATTTGTCACCAATTTCAATTTCACATAAACAATCATTTGACCATCAAAAGTCAAGCATACCATACAAGAAACCAAACGCTATCTCAACATATAAAAGATGGATACAAAATTTATTTTTTAATACATCTTTTTTTCCATATTTCAGAAGAGAAGAAAAGTACTTAAAAATAGATTAACGAGAGGCGTGTACCAGCTATGGTTGGGTGACCTGTTTATTAAATCACCGATCAAATCTTCTCGTCATAAAACACTAAATACAATAAAAGGAATTGAAAAAACTCAAGTTTTAATTTAATTGCAACACCCCATTCTTCTAATACATCAGCACTTTAAAATTCAGATGAGCTCGCCTGAAACCTACAACTCGCCGACTTTCTCCCCTTCTCCGGCAAAATGCTAGATCTAACTACAAACGAGCTGTTTTGAGTCATCGGAATCTTTACCGGAATTCACTGATCGAAACTTTGCCGGAATTCACTAATCGAACCTGTTTTGAGTCACATCTCCCCGCTGCCACAAACCCACCTTAAAACACACCGATCTAACCAATTTAGTAACGTGCAACCTTGAATCTCATGGAACCCCCTCCCCTCTCTCTCCCTCCCTCCCCCTCTCTCTCTCCATGTGTGTTGTAGACAAAAGGGAGTTTGTGGGTATAGGGGGTGGGGTGGGTAAAACGTGACCCCACTTATTTTTTAATATTAGATAATTCATGACATTTTTATTAGTAAAGGTATTTTGATATTTTATGCCCATTTAACACTAAAAATTAACCCATCTATTTCAAAGACTATCCAAAAACACATGTATAAAAATTAAGAACTATAACTATAATTTTAGAATTTTAAGGACTATACGTGAAATTTGAGAAAACCACAGCCACTATCCGAACATTTTTCTCATAACATTTATAGTTATTTTGCCAAATTGTCCAAAGTTATCTATTTTGGAGGGAAAGGTAATCTCCATCCTTTAAATGCAACGGCACTGTAAATTCCGGCGACCTTCATTCCACCGGCCGTTTTACGACACTCTTCCCGATCAAATTCATCCGAACTCACTCCTCAAAATACCCAAAATCATTACAGCACAATCGCCACATCATCCTCTTCAAATTTGCCATGGTTCCCCTTCATTCGCATGGCCATTGCCCGAACCGACTTCCTGTTCGGAAAATCAGTTCACGCTCGCATCATAAAACACGGACACACCGCATCCGACGGATTCCTGACCAACAATCTCATCAACATGTATTCGAAATGTGGCGCTATTAATCTTGCCCGCCAGCTGTTCGATGTAATGCCTCAACGAGACATTGTTACATGTCGATTTTGGCAGCGTATACTTCGTGTAGGGATTTGGATTTGGAAAATGTAGAAGCGGGGTTTCATCTTTTTAGGCTTTTGCTTAGATCAAATGATGTTTCTTTGACGAAGATGACTTTTGCACCCTTTTGAAGTTGTGTTTGATGTCGAGTTATGTTTGGGCTTTAGAATGTGTTCATGGGTATTCTGTGAAACTTGGTTTGGAATTGGAGGTGTTTGTTTCCGGAGCTCTTGTTAACATCTATATCAAGTTTGGGAAAGTGAAAGAAGCGCGGTTAATGTTTGATGACATGGCGGAATGTGATCGGGACGTTGTGTTATGGAACGTGATGCTGAAAGCCTATGTGAAAATGGGATTTCAAGAGGAAGCCTTCGTTTTTTGTCAGATTTTCATCGGAGTGAGGTTGTACGTCCTGATACTGGCACCTTGCAGTGTGTTCTTAACGGGTTTCCTGAGAATAATGACACAAATCGGAAGTATAAAGAACAGTTGCAAGCGTATGCTGTTAAGTTATCTTGGACTGATGATGAAATTTCAAATGCAGTATCTTGGAACAAAATCATGTCTCAACATTACCAATCTGGTGACTATCTGTCCGTTATTAACTGCTTTCTCGATATGAATAAGTCGAACGTAAAGCAAGATGATGTCACGTTCATCGTGTCTCTTGCTACTGTAGTGCCACTTGGCGATCTAAGATTGGGTGAACAGATTCATGCGATGACAATGAAATCAGGTTTTGAAACCAATGTCAACGTGTCGAATAGTCTTATTAACATGTATTCAAAGATGGGTTGCTTAGCATCATCAAGCAGAGTATTCGTTGCAATGGATGAAACGATGTTGTTTCATGGAACTCGATGATAAACAGTTACGTTCAAAGCGGTTTGATGGAAGAATCATTTACCTTATATATAGATATGTTACACAAGGGATTAAAGCCAAATCATTTCACGTTAGCAAGCGTGTTAAGATCATGTTCTTCGTTTTCTCGAGGGTTACGCTTATATCTAACCGAACAAATACACGCTCATGCTATAAAGAACGGACTCGATGGTGACACATTTGTTTCCACAACGCTTGTTGATTCTTATTCTAGAAACGGAAAAACGGAACAAGCAGAGTCTCTTTTTCGTAACAAAGACGGGTTTGGTTTGGGCTCATGGAACGCCATGATGTTCGGATATATAAACAGTGGCGATGTGCATAAAGCATGGGAGCTCTTTACTCTGATGCACAAAACCGGAGAGAAAGTGGATGAGATAACGATAGCAACCATGGCTAAAGTGTGCGCGTTTCTCGTAAGTTTAAAACTCGGTAAACAAATTCATGGTTATGCGTTTAAACTCGGGGTCCATCAAGATTTATATCTTAGTAGCAGCCTTCTGGATATGTACATTAAATGTGGAGACATGGAGGATGCCCATCAAGTGTTTGATGAAATCTCGTCTCCGGATGAGGTTTCATGGACTTCTATGATCTCGGGATGCGTAGAGAACGGAGACGAAAACCGCGCTCTTGTAGTGTACCATAAAATGACACGATCGGGCGTGTTTCCCGATGAGTTTACGTTTGCTACGTTAATCAAAGCATGCTCTTACTCGACTGCGTTAGAAAAAGGAAGACAGATTCATGCTAATGCAATCAAGTCTAACTGTGGTGCTGATGCTTACATCAGCACGTCGCTTATCGACTTTTACGCCAAGTGTGGCAACATAGAAGAATCATATCGGTTATTTAAACGAACCCGTGTTGACAATATGTGTTATCTGGAATGCTATGTTAGTAGGATTAGCTCAATATGGTCATGGAAAAGAAGCTCTTAATCTTTTCAATGATCTGAAGTCGAATCCCGATTTGTCACCTGACCGCGTCACGTTTATCGGAGTGCTTTCGGCTTGTAGCCACTCGGGTTTGGTTTCTGATGCGTATAAGTTTTTTGATTCAATGGTTTAAGATTACGGTATAAAACCTGAAATCGAGCATTACGCTTGTCTCGTTGATGCTCTAGGTCGAGGTGGACGCGTAAAAGAGGCTGAAAATTTAATTACAACTATGCCATTTGAAGCCTCCGTTCAATGTACTGAGCATTGCTTGGTGCGTGCAGGGTTCAAGGCGATATGGAAACCGGAAAACGTGTTGCAACGAAGCTTCTTGAACTCGACCCATTTGATTCATCGGCTTATGTGCTTTTATCGAATATTTACACTGCGTCAAATCAATGGAGTAAAGTAGCTGATGCGCGGAAAACAATGATCAGCAAGAACGTTAAAAAAGACCCGGGGTTCAGTTGGATTAAAATAAAATGTAAAGATCATGTGTTTGTTGTCGATGATCGATCACACCCACAATCCACACCCACAATCTGAAAAAATATACAACAAGATTGAAGATATGATGAAATTGATCAAAGAAGATGGATATGTTCCTGATACAGATTATGTGTTGTTAGATGTTGAAAGAAGAAAAAAGTAAGGTCTTTATATTATCATAGTGAGAAGCTTGCTATCGCGTTCGGGTTGTTAAGTACACCTTCGTTTTCAACGTTGCGGGTTATAAAAAACCTTCGGGTTTGTGGCGACTGTCATAACGGGATCAAACATATATCTAAAGTTTGTGATAGAGAAATCGTGCTGCGCGATGCTAATCGGTATCATCGGTTCAGTAATGGGGTCTGCTCTTGTGGTGATTACTGGTGACTATGAATCTGGTTAAAATGAGATACAATCTTTTGGAAATGTTAGTTTAGTTAAGAGAGATGTATTATTTTTAGCTTTATGAGATTTGTTTTTTCATACTTATGTTATATGAACAAAGCTGTTTTCAATAAGTCCAGTTCTTTAAGGCATTTGGGGTGTTCATGTTTAAAATTTGTGAATCGTCCAAACTGGTTATTTTTTTTGGTTTCAGTGGTGGTTTTTAAATTTTATCCAGTTCGTTGGTCTAGGAATTTTCGGAATAGTACCGAACAGTTTTGTTTACGTTTTATACTAGAAATTGGTCGGTGAAGAAACACCAAGTTAACCCAAGTGTTCAACTTGTGGGATTAGTCTCGTTCACAAGGTTAGTCTTCTTTCCTTTCTCGTCTGACGACTGCTAATCAACAACTGATCCTGCAAAATGACACAACATCATGAAGCACGTTACAAGGAGGAGAGATGGGGGTTCTCATTGTAACAACACTCCGACATGAGAATAAGAACTCGTTTATGAGGATAATAAGTGTGTGTTAATAATGAGAGTGTGAGAGAAACAATCCTTAAACCTGAAGATGTAGTTTTCTATTTATAGCCGAAGAGTGTAAAGGAGTTGGGTTGAGCCTTGGGCCGGACGTCATCATAAGGAATATCCTATTTGTTCCCTCTGACATGACCGTTAGTGTATGAAGAGGATCGCTATGCTGGCGCACAGTGATTGGAGCCATATGGCCTGCGAATCATCCTTGATGTAGGCTCTGTCATCAGCTATGAGTGAGGATCACGCAGCAACGGGTGGTGCAACCTGATTGGTCATATATCGCTGTCCTTTGTACTATTTGTCTCATGCACGATTTCTCATCGTGGTGGTTGCATGATCATAGCTTGGTGCACTCTGATTGACTGCATGTTCTGCCATCTGTACGGAGTGTACTTTCCTTAGCTGGCATCCTCATGCTTGCGCTTACATAACTTGCACTAGATGATTAGCCATGGCTAAGTGTTGTCTTGATTTTCTGCTGAGTAAGGTCCTTCGCGCGCGCTGTTTACTTGTGGTTGTGCATGCAGGCGCAAGATTTGGGACCATACCCCTTCAAGTCCCCCAGTTCAGTGCTAGTCCATACGCAACTGGCAAGTGGGTGTAGATCTGGACTTGATATACTATGTTTGTTTCTGGTTTTATAACCTGTAAGAAGCGTGATTTTTTGCATCTATTGTAAAGCTTTGATTCCAGCGTGCCTATCTGTGAGATTCCTTGGGGAGAAGAAACTTAGAAGGCACATGCTTGCTTATTGTGAATTTTGAACAACGAATCTTCTTGAGATAAGGTTTGGTGAGGAAGTTTGGCTGATGTGATTTTCGACGTTGTGCAAAGCATGCCGTCATAGTTTCAGTCACGTCGTTTCGTCTCGTGTCAGGCGAGTGCTGTTCACTGCGCGCGTGGTAATTGTCACCCCGATTTTCCCGCCTGACGTGTTGGCCTGCGATTGGGCCTACGCTGTAAGTTGAGGGCATGGTTACCCATCGCAATAAATGCGATGGGTTAAATAGGCGATGAAGGAAGAGAGTTGCCTACTTCTTTCCGAATTCTCCTATTCTCTCTCTCAATCTTCAAACGTTTCTTCAAGTTTCTTGAAGATCTTCAACCGGATCTTTGTAGATCTTCCTAGTTTTCTTGACGACTTCCGAAAATTTCCAGAATGCTTGAAGATATTCATTCTTTCCCTTGAAGATGTCAGTTTCCTCTCGAACAGAAGAAGTAGTGGAAGTGGTAGAGGTGGCCGGGGGATGCCTCCAATAAAATTGGACGAGCCTGCGTTTGAGCAGCTTGCCCATGGTCTCCACTTTCCTGATTTATGGGGGCCAACGTATCCGTCTCCCGGTCAGATCGCGGCTGATGCTCTGACCGGTTACATCACTTTGTACGCTAAATTTTTTTCACGAGGTAACTTCACTGCCGGCAACCAACTTCTTTGGTGAACTGTTGTCGTTCTATCAGTTCCATATATCTTAGTTGAGCTCGTTGGGCATAGTTTGTGTTCGACACTTTGAGTTTTGCTGCCGTTCTCAAGGCGTTGAGCCAATGGTCGACCGGTTTAGGGCTTTCAATCGGTTGTAACACAACTTGGGCTTTTATTCATTCTCCCTGCGCGGCGATGCAAAGAAGATCTTGTTGCTCCCCCCCAAAGAGCTACCATGACTTGATGAGTAAGTTTTTCTTCATTCGTGATGGGGTGGTCCCTGTTGCCATGACTTTCTGCACGCCTGGAGAAATTGAGAAAGAGACCTTGCCTATTCCCAAAGGTGAGGAATGGTACAAAACTTGCTCGCATTGTCCGATAGGTCGTTTGGGGAACAGACGCTCATTGCTGCTGGCATGAGTGATCGCTGGAAGCCTGAGGGTTTGGAGGTGCTAGTGTATGTAGAAAATGGTGTTGATAAGATAGCTTGTGTCCTTTTTCTCCATCTTTATATAATCAATATTTGTCTCTCAATTACTTTCTTTTACGCAGAGAGTGTTGTTCTTCAGGGTTTTCGAGGTGAGTCCAGAACTACTATAGTTAGGCAAACTGGGGAACAAAATTGGTATGACCGTATCCGAGTGAACTTTATGTACCCCCGCGCCGAATTTTTCACTGTGCCAACTTCTGAAGCTGAAGCTGCACATATTCTGAACCCTACTGCAGGGTTGTAACCCCCGCTGGAGAGGAAGTTATCATACTTTCCAGTGTGGAGTCTGTGGCCTCTTCTAAGCATGGGCTAACTCCTATCTAGCATGATTCATGTGCAAGTGTTCTATGCAGCATGGGCGCTGGGCCTGATGGCAACAAAACGAAAAAGCCTCCCAAGAAGAAATCTATTTCCGCCACTGGAGGCTCTAAGAGGAAGAAGGTCAAGTGACGTGGAGCGAGGGTGTATGATTTTTTTGATATATTTTAGATACTTTTCACTCGTTTATGCAAGCTTTATATTTATAAAACACGATATAATGCTATCACTCTCTACAACACGCTAGGGCAAGTGCACGGCGTTGGCATAGTATAGTGATGGTAAGATACCGAGATCGTCCAAGGATATAAGAGCTTTAATATCAGATTATTGTCAACGTCTAATCGACCCAAAATTTAAGAAAAAAGTTTTAATAAGTAAACTAAATAAGTAAAATAAAGTAATAAAAGAAACATATAAACAAGATGGAATCACATGGTTCCGACTCATCTTTCATGTACCCTTTGATGATTTCTGCACTTTGTGTTTTTTAAGATATTATCTTGATTATAATGGCATGTCCCTCTTTGGAGGCAACGCTACCTTTGGCCATATTGGTCTGAGTCAGCAGGGATACAATCATGCAAGGCCTGAATATTGAAAGATAATTAAATGAGTTATTAATGCAAAATGTGGCATGTCTCTCTTTTGGAGGCAATGCTACCCTGGCCATATTGGTCCAAGTCAGCAGGATACAGTCCCGCAAGAACGGTTTAAAGTTTTAATAGTAGTTTATTTATAAGGGATTCAAGCCGTTCTTACTTCCCCCGATTTGATGCTATCTGGCTCAAAGGAAGTCCTAATAAGCTTGAATCAAGTCCTCGCAGGATCTATACACCAAACGAGACAAGAACCTTACCCAAACCACCTTCTAACCCCCTTCTAGGCAGTTAACATGCTTTATATAGACCGCAAAGACACGGATGAGTGAATCAACAAAACATGAAGGAATGATAGCATAAAACTCATTTTCAATATAAAAAGCTAGTTATTAAAGTCATTAATACAAACCCAATTAAAAAGTTAATCAAAGTTTAGAAATCAATAGTAGTACATAAAAGATTTTGTCTTCACCAAGTGATGTAAGTGATTAGCCAAACATGACCATAGTTCATGAAAACTCTTACGATCAATCTTGGATCTCGAGACTACTACACACTCTAAACTTTAATGATTGTGGTGGAAGATGATGTTGGAGTGGTGGCAGGTGTGAGAGAAATGGTTTGCCAAGGGATAAGTTAAAATAAAACCAAGCATCACTATTTATAGCTGGAAGCAGGTCCTTCACACGACTCACTGCCCTACGGGCCCGGCCCCGGCCCCGTGTCTTCCCTCTTCTCTGACTTCATTTAATGAGCATCTCAAATCAGCTGCTGCACGGCCCCGTGTGTCAACAGCACGGCTCCTTAGCCATTGTACTTGTTGTACTATCCAAGAAATGCAAATCTAGAAGTTGACCACGACCCGTGTCTAAGGGATACGGCCCTGTGTCTCTTGTCTATTTCTATTTGTCTTCTTCTGTTCTGGAATCTTAAAGGGGCACGACCCCATGCTGAGCAGACGCGGCCCGTGCTTGACTTTTGACTTGTTGTTTCTAGTCTTGGGGTGAAGTTTGGAGGGTTGGTATAGTGTGTTGTATTCCCGTTTTCTATACTTATGCTGGTTTTTGTCGTTGATTTATTCCTTTTGTACATTTAAGCTCTTTTTAATCCTGAAAATCAAAAGTATACAAAGAAAACACTTTTCCCAACTTTAGTACTAAAAATGGTTGATACCGTATTTGATACAATTTATATGTTTCATTTGACGCAGATCAAATCCCCCACATTTGAATATTTGCTTGTCCTCAAGCAAAACTTTTTAATGTTTGCTTACACACCCAAATGGAATTGGTAGAGAAGAAGTTTTTGGGTCTTGTTTGTAGAGTGTCGGGAGTCCAAGTTCTTTTTATTTTTGTTTTTATATTTTTTACAATTCTATTCGACATGATTTATTTAGAACACCTTTTAAGAAAAATAAATATTTTTGGGCATAACATGCCTTTATAAAATATCATTTAGCTATATACAAATTCTCACACCAAACAAGTGATCACTCAACACTCGGCCGAAATGTACAAGTGAAACGCTCGATACCGGTATGGGACTTACTCCAGCCATATGTTTGACAAGTAATCAAACCTCCTCCTTTTTAACAAAATCTTTACAAATATCAAGGGGACTTTAAAAAGGTTAGGTTTTGGCTAGGGGTAGGGTAGTTTTATTTGAAAGTGGCTAAAGACACAAAATATCGGTTTTCTTTTGAAAATTTATTTATTTGTGAGTTAGATATAACTAAAGGCTTATAAGCAAATGATTTTGCTTATTTATTTCAAGCAACTAGAGAGATTTTTTTGATAGGATAAACTAAGTCACCTCTTTTTATATAAATTTCAAAAGAACCGCGTTTTTACTAAAACAAAGGGGTGTAAAAGGAAAGATTGGTCTTGGGTGATGGGTGATTTATGCAAAATAGTATTTTGTGGGTTTTGAAACGAAAGGTTTAGGCTCAAAGGGGTTAATAAGGGGAAAATTTTGTTTTTGTTTTTGGTGGGGAGATAAATATAAAATAAGGTTGAAAATGAAAAAGGGTTTAAAAATCCTAATGCCTCCATCATATACTTACTTGGATTAGTTGCTAAGGACCGGGAATGTATTGTAACACTTCGCATTTGTAACTTTCCGTTTTTAGTAAGTTCGCTTCGTGTTTCTATAATTGGAAAGTCTAAACCTTGTAATCATATTTCATTTCCAAATTATTGTAAATCTAAGGCTTTGATTGTACTCAAATTGATCGATTATACGCAATTCGCAATCTTTATACACATTATCTATGATCATACACGCATTCGTTACGCAATATATAAGTTCGAATCAATTTGCATATTCTTACCGTATTTTCATGAAAGTTAAGCGTTTCAAATCAAGCAAACAATCAACAAGTTAAACACAAGATGCTTAGACTTTTGGCACCATGATTCTTGTCACACTTATGTCAATCATTTGCAAGACATGTTTATGGATATGTAACACCTTTAATCATGTTATAACCTTCCAAAAACACTTCACACTTGGTTTATTTATAAAATACTTAACTTAAATAAACAACTAAAACCCTTTATATAATTTAATTAACAAAAAAAAGAAAGACAAGGCAGTTTGCGGCCGCAAGCTGCCAAGTCCATGTTTCCCTCTTGTTATAATTCAAAAACCTACCTAAACTCATTTAATGCAACCCTAATTCAAACCCTAATCCCTCCTCTATATAAACAAGCATTCCCCCATCCATTTCCCACTTTTACAAGCCTCCAAACATTCTCTCAAAGTACAGAACTTTCTGCTGAAACATTTCAGCTTGCAAGTGAGTTTCAACTCACTTCTTTCTTCCTTTAAACCTTGTTTCTTCTTCTAACACCCTTGGATAACCTCTAGGAAGGTTCTCACAAGTTTGCTTGGGCAAACTAAGGTGAAACCCACCATTTTGAGGTCCAAAAGTGTGTTAAACTTTCTGCCCACTTTTTATCTTTTCAAACTTTAAAAGTTTCAAAGTTTTCTTTAGGTTTTCTTCCTCAACAATGTTTGCTAAGCCCCATGGGATGTTACCATAGGTTTTCTATGGAAAACCAAGGTGGAATAGTACCATTTTTAGGGCCAAACTTTCTGTATTGAAAGTTAAACTTATAAACTTTCTTAAACTTGTTTTAACCATAACAACTCTATGCTACTTGTGCGTCTAATCAAGTTTATGGTTAGTGACCTAGCTAGACTTGTTCATACAAAATCAAGAGGCATAACATGCCTCTAAACTTGTGGTTTTTACTAGGGTTTCTAACCCACAAGTGTTGAGCCATCCAAGCTTACAAGCTTGTGTATGGTGTAGGTGTGATTACATGGAGGCCTTGGCTATCCAACTTTTCAATACACCCCCCACTTGATGATTTCCATCCATTAAGCTACGGTTCACCTTCACTAGAGTAACAAGGCTACGACACGTCCCCAAACGTTGCCATGTTCGGATGCACGCACCTAGCTTGCTTATTCGGTTTGAAGCATAGCTTAGTGAAGTTCTATATTCATGACCATCCAGATTATCCTTGTAGCAATTTGTGTATTGGTGAATCTTACGAAAGAGGTTTAGGACGGTTATCCTTCTACCTCCATGCATGACTTCTATGACTTATATGATATCCATGACTTATATGAAATCTATGATAAACTTATAATAATATATGTAAACTATGTATGTAGATAATAAATATAACCGAACCTTTGATGATGACCATATGGTTACTTGTCCTAATATTAGGTTATTTTATCTAAGACCTAACCATCATTACGATTCTATTAGGCATCACCCATAAAAACACAAACACCCTTCGGGGCTTATAGTGTCAAAAACGAGCGTTAACGTCTGGATAAATACTTTGACTATACATACTTTTTGCATACTTTATGTTCCTAAAATTACCTAACTCCTCCGTCATTCCAATACTCTCACACCTACGTTTCCTTGTGTAGGATAACTCGGTGTTCGTCCCCTTAATAAACCTAAACGCTTTCACAAAATTAACTTTGAAAAACCGTGAGTACACTCGACACCCTTTTTATGCTTTACACTTTTGGGTACAACATGTTAATCTATCACAAACACACTAAATCACACTTTTATTCTATGAAATCACACAAACAATCCATCATACATGCTATAGTTATGTGATAGTTGAATTGTTTACTTGGTACATTCTTATGTGATACTAAATGTCATTAACTTCGATCAAGCCTCCCTTAACATGTATAGCGCTATAGGAGTAACGCACCGCCCGTATTCTTGTGGTCAATGTTAAGTTTTCTTTTATCTATTATGCGGTACACTAGAGGATTGACTTGTAGTTCACATGCCTTTTTACATTAATCTCGTATACTAGCTTATCATGTGGATTTGTTTAAACGTTTTACTACTTATGCTTGTTATTAAACTTGTGTACTCGCCAATACTTTGTTATTGAACTATACTTTTTAACATGTTGCAGGTTGATGAAGTTGGTATGATGAAACTTAGTAGGATCGGCATGAAACACGCTTAGAATGCTAAGTTAATTATTATGTTTTTGTTGAACTTATCTCGTTGTTGTTATTTTGTACTCGAATTATGTTGTATTTGAAAACTTGATGAATGAAATGAAATGGGTTGTTTAATTAAATATTGTCACGATTAGTGTTATGATGTCTCGAGCAATCTTGTTCGTCTCACTCCGTTGATTCCGCCATCGGTTGGGGTGTGACAGATTGGTAACAGAGCCATAACCTTTAGGGAATTAAGTAGAATTGCCATGTTCGACCTAGTCTTTTGTTTAAGTGTCCAACTTGACCTTTCTTGATTCATGCTTAAAATGTTAATTCTTCCTATTTCTTTTGTCTTAATATATATGCAATGTGTCTTTCCTAAGACACTTACACAATTTACACACTTGAAGACTTGAAGACACTCATACTATAAACGAGACGATCTCACAAAATAGGAGTGAAACCCGCACTTGGTGTAACTCTCAATCCGTGTGTTCAATTTTTACACGAAATTACACCATCAAGTTAGGAGTGAAATCCACATCTTGATGGGAATTTCCATTTCATACTCTAGTGGACCCTTACCAACGAGTCGGAATTCACTCCTGTTTGGTAAGTACCAACCACATTAGGGTACGATGTTGTCAAGTTAGGGGTGAAACCCGTACCTTGTCAACTAGTCCCATTCCTCGATTTTCAACTCGCCAATTTTGATTTTTCGATTGGTTAGAGACAAAGCACGTTTCTCTAATTTGAAAGGATCTCGATTCACTTTGTAATAGTCGACGTTTCTTAACCCGAAAAGCTCTTATGTTTTATTAAGCCTATCTTTTATGTATCTCTATTATCATGTGTTTTAATACTTGTTACCTTGTTCATTTCTATCCCGATGCATAACTCGCACACCTTTCGTAACAAAAAACAATAATAATAATCCTCGTGAACCAACTAAATTTATACTCCTTACGCAAATCATACGTGTGTATGCTTTTGAATGCTTGTATGCGTATGCCATCTATGTGAATTCATACGTGTTACATGATATTTATATGCTCAAAAATGATTACTTTTATAAGAACACATTATGATCAAAGCCTAAATCTCTCTTTTATTGTCGAATTCTATAGATGTCTTTCCTCAAAGCGTTACGGGTAAGAGGAAGTCCAAGTCAAGGTCCCAATCCGATTCTATGTCCAAAAAGGATTGCATGAAGTTCATGGCCGAACAAATGGCCGAGCATATGGCCAAGGTCATACCTGAGATTGTCAGCAAGATTCAACCTCCACCCAATGCCGAATCACCCACACCCCGCCGACTCCAAGGCGGAACCACCTAAATCAACCTTTACCCATAAGAAGTTTTGCTCCTGCAACCCCCAGCCTTTCACCGGCGAAGGGGACGCCACCAAGTTACTCCAATGGTTTGACGCCATTGAGGTTACTTTTCTCCAAAGTGTTTGTCCTGACCACCTGCGTACCATGAACGCTACGGGTGTATTCCGATCGAGGGCTCTTGATTGTGGACTTCCGAGCGTAACGCTCGTGGTAATGATGCCGGTCACGCCCTCCCATGGATCGAGCTCAAGAAGCTGATGGAGAATGTATTTTGTCCTCCTCACGAGCGCCAACGACTCGAGAACGAGTTTTGGAACCTTAAACAGGTGGGGAATGACAACGCCGACCCCACGACCCATTTTAAGCAGCTAAGTGTGATTTGCCCTAGCCAAGTCGACACGGCCGAAAAAGCAGTTGCCAAGTACATAAGCTGCCTCCCTCCTCACCTCACGGATCTTGTCGACACCACCTCACACAAAACCCTTTGGAAGCTTTTCTCCTATCTCCGAACAATAACCACATCCTTTGTGAAGCCTCCAAGGCTTCATTAAGGAAAGCCCATCAAGCCACCACGAAGCTCTCACCGGCCTACCTCGCCGAAACCCCCAAGAAGCAACACCAAAGGCAAGAAGCGGAAGGCCTTCGAGCCAGAACTGCGCGGTAGTCACTCCGCCAAACCCTCAACAGTCTAGCCTTAGCCTCCCGAACCATCAAGAAAACATACACTGGGCCCATCCTAAGTGTAACACCTGTCCTTTCCACCATCCGGTTACTGCCCCTTGCCGCCTATCACTATCTGCAATAGGTATGGACACTTCGCCCAACAATGTCGAAATGCTCCGCAAGCCCCTACAACCAAGGCCGAGCCATAACCGCACCCCAAAACCTTACCGCCAACCAAAACCGACCACTTGCACCTACCGCTCGTGCCTGCTTCAGATGCGGAGATCCAAACTATTTTGCCAACAACTGCCCGCAACGCAACAACAACAACAGCCACAGTAGCAGCAATCTCGCGGTCAAGCCTTTGTCATCACAACCGCACAAGCCTAAACGCCAACGATGTCATTTCGGTACGTTTCTCGTTAATAATGTTTATGATACGTGTTTATTTGATACTGGTGCGGATAAAAGTTTTGTATCTGTTCAATTCGAACCTTTGCTTATGTGTAGACGTTCTAAGTTGCCTAAATCATTCGAAGTCGAAGTCCTGACGGAAATCCGTCACAGTTGATTCTGTCTTATCGATTGTTCTTTGAATCTTAACGATCATACATTTTCCATTGACCTCATACCCATGCAAATGGGTAACTTCGATATCATAGTAGGTATGGATTAGCTTAGGAGAGTCCGTGCGGAAGTTGTTTGTTCCGAAGTTCATTCATCGTCCCCTTCCCAATGACGATTCCTTACACGTCTATGGTGAGAAACCCTCCAAAGGAATCAAGCTTATGTCATGTATTAAAGCGAACAAGTACTTGCGCAAGGAATACTTCGCCTTTCTTGCCCATATAGTGGAAAAGAAGGATACGGGTCCAAGTGTGAGTGAAGTCCCCGTTGTGCGTGATTACCTGACGTCTTCCCCGAGGATCTTCATGGTCCTCCTCCTCCTCCTTGTTCAGTTGACTTTCTCATCGACCTCATCCCTGGCGCAACTCCGGTCGCAAAACCTCCTATCGTCTAGCACCCTCGGAGATGCAAGAGCTGTCTAGCCAACTTCAGGAGCTTCTTGATAAAGGCTTCATACGCCCTAGCATATCTCCTTGGGGTGCTCCCATTCTATTCGTCAAAAAGAAAGACGGATCCTTCCGCATGTGCATCAACTATCGTGAGCTCAACAAGCTTACGGTCAAGAACCGATACCCTCTTCCTCGCATCAATGACTTTTTTGACCAGCTTCAAGGCGCAACTTGTTTCTCAAAGATCGACCTTCGCTCTGTTTATCATCAACTTCGAGTCCTCGAAGAAGATATACCCAAAACCGCGTTTCGCACACGTTATGGGCACTACGAGTTCGTGGTCATGCCATTTGGTTTGACCAACGCACCCACCATGTTTATGGATTAATGAATCGCATGTGTAACCCTATCTCGACCGATTCGTAATTGTCTTCATTGACGATATCTAATCTATTCCAAGACGCAAGAAGAGCATGAGCGACACTTACGTCTTATCCTTCAGCTTTTGCGTACTGAACGTCTTTACGCCAAGTTCTCCAAGTGTGAATTTTGGCTAAAGGAGGTTCAATTTCTTGGTCATGTCATCAACGAACTTGGTATTCACGTTGACCCTGCAAAAATCAAGGTAGTGAAAAATTGGATTGCTCCTAAGACTCCATCCAAAATTCGTTCGTTTCTCGGCTTAGCCGGTTATTACCATCGATTTTTTTCGAATTTCTCTAATATTGCCATGCTTCTCACTTCCTTGACTCAAAAGGATAAGCCTTTTGTTTGGAGTTCCGAACAAGAGGAGTCTTTTCAATCGCTCAAGGACATTCTTTGCAATGCTCCTATCCTAACCCTTCCCGATGGTATCGACGACTTTGTTGTGTATTGCGATGCCTCAAGACAAGGTTTTGGTTGCGTTCTTATGCAACGAGACAAGGTTATCGCTTACGCGTCATGAAAACTCAAGATTCATGAGAAAAACTATACCACGCACGACCTTGAACTTGGTGCCGTTGTTTTTACATTAAAGATATGGCGACACTACCTTTATGGTACAAAGTGTATGGTCTTCACCGACCATAAGAGCCTCCAGCACATCTTTAATAAAAAAGAACTCAACATGCGTCAGCGTCGATTGGGTGGAATTATTAAATGACTACGACTGCGATATCCGCTACCACCTTGGTAAAGCGAATGTTGTGGCCGACGCACTTAGTCGGAAAACTCATGTTAAGAGTGTACGTTGTTACCAAACTTTGGGAAAGCTTCAAGAGATGATTCGTGAGGTACAATACTCGACCGTTAATGAGGGTAACCTCGATAATGAGTTGAATGTGTTGCTGAAAACCAACTCGTGATCAAATCCAATGGCATCATGTGCTACTCGACCGTATTTGGATTCCAAACCGTGACAATCTTCGTGACCTCTTGATGAGTGAAGCTCATAAGTCTCGGTATTTCTATTCATCCTGGCGCCAATAAGATGTATCATGACCTTCGTGCGTCATATTGGTGGCCTGGAATGAATAAAGATATCGCCTGTTACGCTTCAAAGTGCCTTACTTGTTGCAAAGTAAAGGCCGAACATCAACGTTCCTCTGGCTTACTCGAGCAACTGGAAATTCCTTTTTGGAAATGGGAGAGTATTGCTATGGATTTCATTACCAAACTCACTCGTATGTCGTCTGGTCGCTATTGTATTTGGGTGATCATCGACCGTCTGACCAAGTCTGCTCATTTCCTTCCCATATGTGAAGACTATCGAGTCGAGAAATTAGCTCGTACCTACACGGATGAAGTCATTTGTCGTCACGGTGTCCCCGTTGATATTATTTCGGACCGTGATGGTCATTTCACTTCCCATCTTTGGCAAACATTTCAAAAAGCTCTTGGTACTCACCTCAATCTCAGTACTGCTTTCCATCCTCATCTGATGGTCAAACCGAGCGTACTATCCAAACTCTAGAGGACATGCTTCATTCTTGCATAATCGATTTTGGTGGCAACTGGGACATGCACTTGCCTTTGGTCGAATTCTCGTACAATAACAGTTACCACGCGAGTATTCAAATGGCACCTTTTGAGGCATTGCATGGACGCAAGTGCCAATCACCTATTTATTGGCACGAGATCGGGGAAGCTCAAATCACTGGTCCCGAGCTTATACAACAATGATGGACAGGATTTTGCAGATTCGGGATAACTTGCTCAAAGCCAGAAGCCGACAAAAGAGTTATGTAGATAAAAGACGCAAGCCTTTGGAATTCAATGTTGGTGACTTTGTACTTCTCAAGGTATCCCCTTGGAAGGGTGTGGTTCGTTTCGGGAAATAGGGAAAGCTTGCTCCTCGCTATGTAGGTCCTTTCAAGATTCTCGAGAGGATTGGCAGGTAGCATACCGACTGGACCTACCACAAGAGCTCAACAACGTTCACCATACCTTCCATGTCTCAAACTTGAAGAGATGTCTCGCCGAAGAAGGACTCCAAGTTCCACTTGAAGATCTTCAAATTAATAAGACCTTACACTTCGTGGAGAAACCAATCGAAATCATGGATCGAGGCACTAAGCAACTAAGGCAAAGTCGAATCCCTATCATGAAGGTTTGATGGGAAAGAAAACGTGGCGCTAAGTTTACTTGGAAACTTAAAAGCGACATGAAGACTAAGTATCTACATTTGTTCGTTGCCTCTTCCTAAATTTCGGGACGAAATTCCTAAAGGAGGGGAGACTGTAAGGCATGCACATTTGTAACTTTCCGTTTTTAGTAAGTTCGCTTCGTGTTTCTATAATTGGAAAGTCCAAACCTTGTAATCATATTTCATTTCCAAATATTATAAATCAAAGGCTTTGATTGTAATCAAATTGATCGATTATACGTAATTCGCAATCTTTATACACATTTACATCTATGATCATACACACATTCGTTACGCAATATATAAGTTCGAATCACTTTGCATATTCTTACCATATTTTCAGTTAAGCATTTCAAATCAAGCAAACAATCAACAAGTTAAACACAAGATGCTTAGACTTTTGGCACCATGATTCTTGTCACACTTATGTTAATCATTTGCAAGACATGTTTATGGATATGTAACACCTTTAATCATGTTATAACCTTCCAAAAACACTTCACACTTGGTTTATTTATAAAATACTTAACTTAAATAAACAATTAAAACCCTTTATATAATTTAATTAACAAAAAAAAAGAAAAGAAAGACAAGGCAGCTTGCGGCCACAAGCTGCTAAGTCCATGTTTCCCTCTTGTTTTAATTCAAAAACCTACCTAAACTCATTTAATGCAACCCTAATTCAAACCCTAATCCCTCCTCTGTATAAACAAGCATTCCCCCATCCATTTCCCACTTTTACAAGCCTCCAAACATTCTCTCAAAGTACAGAACTTTCTGCGGAAACATTTCAGCTTGCAAGTGAGTTTCAACTCACTTCCTTCTTTCTTTAAACCTTGTTTCTTCTTCTAACACCCTTGGATAACCTCTAAGAAGGTTCTCACAAGTTTGCTTGGGAAAACTAAGGTGAAAACCCACCATTTTGAGGTCCAAAAGTGTGTTAAACCTTCTGTCCACTTTTTATCTTTTCAGACTTTAAAAGTTTCAAAGTTTTCTTTAGGTTTTCTTCCTCAACAATGTTTGCTAAGCCCCATGGGATGTTACCATAGGTTTTCTATGGAAAACCAAAGTGTAACAATACCATTTTAGGGCCAAACTTTCTGTTTTGAAAGTTAAACTTATAAACTTTTTTTAAACTTGTTTTAACCATAGCAACTCTATGCTACTTGTGCCTCTAATCAAGTTTATGGTTAGTGAGCTAGCTAGACTTGTTCATACAAAATAAAGAGGCATAACATGCCTTCAAACTTGTGGTTTTTACTAGGGTTTCTAACCCACAAGTGTTGAGCCATCCAAGCTTACGAGCTTGTGTATGGTGTAGGTGTGATTACATGGAGGACTTGGCTATCCAACTTTTCAATCCACCCCTCACTTGACGATTTCCATCCATTAAGCTCTTTTTAAGCTCTTTTTATTCCTTTTGTACATTTAAGCTCTTTTTAATCCTGAAAATCAAAAGTATACAAAGAAAACACTTTTCCCAACTTTAGTACTAAAAATGGTTGATTTTATACCGTATTTGATACAATTTATATGTTTCATTTGACGCATATTAAATCCCCCCACATTTGAATATTTGCTTGTCCTCAAGCAAAACTTTTTAATGTTTGCTCTCACACCCAAATGGAATTGGTAGAGAAGAAGTTTTTGGGTCTTGTTTGTAGAGTGTCGGGAATCCAAGTTCTTTTTATTTTTGTTTTTATATTTTTTACAATTCTATTCGACATGATTTATTTAGAACACCTTTTAAGAAAAATAAATATTTTTGGGCATAACATGCCTTTATAAAATATCATTTAGCTATATACAAATTCTCACACCTAACAAGTGATCACTCAACACTCGGCCGAAATGAACAAGTGAAACGCTCGATACCGGTATGGGACTTACTCCTGCCATATGTTTGACAAGTAATCAAACCTCCTCATTTTTAAAAAATATTTGCAAATATCAAGGGGACTTTAAAAAGGGTAGGTTTTGGCTAGGGGTTGGGTAGTTTTATTTGAAAGTGGCAAAAGACACAAAATATCGGTTTTCTTTTGAAAATTTATTTATTTGTGAGTTAGACATAACTAAAGGTTTATAAGCAAATAATTTTGCTTATTTATTTCAAGCAACTAGAGAGATTTTTTTGATAGGATAAACTAAGTCACCTCTTTTTATATAAATTTCAAAAGAACCGCATTTTTACTAAAACAAAGGGGTGTAAAAGGAAAGATTGGTCTTGGGTGATGGGTGATTTATGCAAAATGGTATTTTGTGGGTTTTGAAACGAAAGGTTTAGGCTCAAAGGGTTAATAAGGGGAATATTTTATTTTTGTTTTTGGTGGGGAGATAAATATAAAATAAGGTTGAAAATGAAAAAGGGTTTAAAAATCCTAATGCCTCCATCATATACTTAATTGGATTAGTTGCTAAGGACCGGGAATGTATTGTAACACTTCGCATTTGTAACTTTCCGTTTTTATTAAGTTCGCTTCGTGTTTCTATAATTGGAAAGTCTAAACCTTGTAATCATATTTCATTTCCAAATTATTGTAAATCTAAGGCTTTGATTGTACTCAAATTGATCGATTATACGCAATTCGCAATCTTTATACACATTATCTATGATCATACACGCATTCGTTACGCAATATATAAGTTCGAATCAATTTGCATATTCTTACCATATTTTCATGAAAGTTAAGCGTTTCAAATCAAGCAAACAATCAACAAGTTAAACACAAGATGCTTAGACTTTTGGCACCATGATTCTTGTCACACTTATGTTAATCATTTGCAAGACATGTTTATGGATATGTAACACCTTTAATCATGTTATAACCTTCCAAAAACACTTCGCACGTGGTTTATTTATAAAATACTTAACTTAAATAAACAATTAAAACCCTTTATATAATTTAATTAACAAAAAAAAGAAAGACAAGGCAGCTTGCGGCCGCAAGCTGCCAAGTCCATGTTTCCCTCTTGTTATAATTCAAAAACCTACCTAAACTCATTTAATGCAACCCTAATTCAAACCCTAACCCCTCCTCTATATAAACAAGCATTCCCCCATCCATTTCCCACTTTTACAAGCCTCCAAACATTCTCTCAAAGTACAGAACTTTCTGCTGAAACATTTCAGCTTGCAAGTGAGTTTCAACTCACTTCTTTCTTCCTTTAAACCTTGTTTCTTCTTCTAACACCCTTGGATAACCTCTAGGAAGGTTCTCACAAGTTTGCTTGGGCAAACTAAGGTGAAACCCCACCATTTTGAGGTCCAAAAGTGTGTTAAACTTTCTGCCCACTTTTTATCTTTTCAAACTTTAAAAGTTTCAAAGTTTTCTTTAGGTTTTCTTCCTCAACAATGTTTGCTAAGCCCCATGGGATGTTACCATAGGTTTTCTAAGGAAAACCAAGGTGGAACAGTACCATTTTTAGGGCCAAACTTTCTGTATTGAAAGTTAAACTTATAAACTTTTCTTAAACTTGTTTTAACCATAACAACTCTATGCTACTTGTGCCTCTAATCAAGTTTATGGTTAGTGAGCTAGCTAGACTTGTTCATACAAAATCAAGAGGAATAACATGCCTCTAAACTTGTGGTTTTTACTAGGGTTTCTAACCCACAAGTGTTGAGCCACCAAGCTTACAAGCTTGTGTATGGTGTAGGTGTGATTACATGGAGGCCTTGGCTATCCAACTTTTCAATACACCCCCACTTGATGATTTCCATCCATTAAGCTACGGTTCACCTTCACTAGAGTAACAAGGCTACGACACGTCCCCAAACGTTGCCATGTTCGGATGCACGCACCTAGCTTGCTTATTCGGTTTGAAGCGTAGCTTAGTGAAGTTCTATATTCATGACCATCCAGATTATCCTTGTAGCAATTTGTGTATTGGTGAATCTTATGAAAGTGGTTTAGGACGGTTATCCTTCTACCTCCATGCATGACTTCTATGACTTATATGATATCAATGACTTATATGAAATCTATGATAAACTTATAATAATATATGTAAACTATGTATGTAGATAATAAATATAACCGAACCTTTGACGATGACCATATGGTTACTTGTCCTAATATTAGGTTATTTTATCTAAGACCTAACCATCATTACGATTCTATTAGGCATCACCCATAAAAACACAAACACCCTTCGGGGCTTATAGTGTCAAAAACGAGCGTTAACGTCTGGATAAATACATTTGACTATACATACTTTTTGCATACTTTATGTTCCTAAAATTACCTAACTCCTCCGTCATTCCAATACTCACACACCTACGTTTCCTTGTGTAGGATAACTCGGTGTTCGTCCCCTTAATAAACCTAAATGCTTTCACAAAATTAACTTTGAAAAACCGTGAGTACACTCGACACCCTTTTTATGCTTTACACTTTTGGGTACAACATGTTAATCTATCATAAACACACTAAATCACACTTTTATTCTATGAAATCACACAAACAATCCATCATACATGCTATAGTTATGTGATACTTGAATTGTTTACTTGGTACATTCTTATGTGATACTAAATGTCATTAACTTCGATCAAGCCTCCCTTAACATGTATAGCGCTATAGGAGTAACGCACCGCCCGTATTCTTGTGGTCAATGTTAAGTTTTCTTTTAATCTATTATGCGGTACACTAGAGGATTGACTTGTAGTTCACATGCCTTCTTTACATTAATCTCGTATACTAGCTTATCATGTGGATTTGTTTAAACGTTTTACTACTTATGCTGTGTTATCAAACTTGTGTACTCGCAAATACTTTGTTATTGAACAATACTTTTTAACATGTTGCAGGTTGATGAAGTTGGTATGATGAAATTTAGTAGGATCGACATAGAAACACGCTTAGAATGCTAAGTTAATTATTATGTTTTTGTTGAACTTATCTCGTTGTTGTTATTTTGTACTCGAATTATGTTGTATTTGAAAACTTGATGAATGAAATGAAATGAGTTGTTTAATTAAATATGGTCACGTTTAGTGTTATGATTTCTCGAGCAATCTTGTTCATCTCACTCTGATATTTCCGCCATCGGTTGGGGTGTGACATGTATTGTCTTGTCAAGTTCTTGATTTGTAAGATCCATACGGCTATTCACACAAGAAATGAAAATGAGAATTTAGTAAAGATATGATATTTGAATGCTCTGTAAAGGCTCCACACTCACATTTTTGTGGGAGAAGGGGTAAAAGTGTTAAATTATATATACAATCAAATTTAAAAAAAATGTCTTGCCTTTTTATAAATTTTTCTTATACGGTTTTTTTATCACGATGCTATCAGTTGTACATTTAAAAAAACTTGAACTTTTTTAAATCTTGGTTTCTAACTTAAACTATAAACAAGTCAAAACAAACTAAAAAAATATTTTTGAAAAAAATCTGGGGTGTTTTAGCGTTTCCAAGTAGAGTTATGTGTAAGGCTTATTTTATGACAAATAAAAATCAAGTTAAGCTTCCCCCTCACACTTAAATTATACATTGTCCTCAATGTGTCCAAAATTGGTTAAAATGGATCAAATGTGTAAATGGGTTAAAAACAAAAAAAATTTTCAAAAATCAATAACTTGGCCCGGGGGCGTACTTGAGAGGCATGACCCCGTGTTAAAAGTGCCAGTATCAAATTTTTTGGAAAAACTTACAAAAGGTTGACACGGGGGCGTGTCAAAGAGGCACGACCCCGTGTGGCAAGTTCAGAAGGAAAAAGTTTCAGTGTTGATGCATATGTCTATCGCCTACGTCATTGAATAGTATCAAGTCTGTATATAGTTGCATAATGTTAGAATGTATGTTGGTCACTTTGCACAAAGTGGATATGCACTTTGTACGAAGGTAATTTATCTTCGTACAAAGTGAACTATCTTCGTACGAAGGAGATTTACCTTCGCACGAAGATAGAATCTAGTTTGTACGAGTAATGTGTTGTCTATAAATAGACGTGCAAGCTAGTTTATTTGTAACATTTTGTGATTTGGACGATGGAGCTCTGTCTGACTGTTTCTACGATCTGTAACGTACAAAAAGTTAATGAAACAATGATTAAAGTGAATACAATGTGTTTACAATGTCGCCTAACTATACACAGATTCCGCACGTGTATACTAGGTTATCAAGTTGGTGCCTTAGCTATCGGATCCGTCACACGGACCTTCAAGTGGTATCAGAGCTACGGATGGCCTGATTTGAAAACATTGGACTTATAACATCTCATCTTCTAATCATTTCTTCTTATTTTAAACTTTTCTTGGACATTGAACGGACAAAATGGACTAATTTTTTAGTATAATACATTAAATCCATGTAAGATAAACCGTTGAAAAGATCACAACTAAAATCAACGAAATCATGTCAGAAAGTGCAAAAAACGTGAAATTTTGAACCTCAATTCGCACTAACAAAACTTCACTTCACACAAGCGACTTCCACTTCGCGCGAAGTGACATTGTCTTGGCACGAAGAGACATTCACTTCGCACGAAGTGAAATTTAATTAGTGTTATTTTTGTTTAAAATTTCAGATCGCACGAAGTGTTTGCTTCGTTCCAATTTCACTTTGCACCAAGGTGTTTGTGCGATCAAAAATTTTTCGGTTAAAATGAATGATTGGGAAGAGGTACCGTGGTATTGGAATTCTCATGATTGAAAAAATATTTGGGTTAAAAGATTTGAAAGTTTTATGTGCAAAAATGATGAATCGGTGAATGATTTAATAGAACGTTTTTGTGTTTTGATTGAAAAGTTAAAAGAATTTGAAACTAAGGTGAGATTTCATACTTGATTGATCATATTCTACTGAAACAACAACAAAAAAAAAAAATAGAAAAGGAAGAAAAAGAGTCTATTAACCAAATTTGGGATCCAGGTTATCATCGTGTTCCACCCCCAATGTGGAATAGTTATGCCCAAAAGAAACCCGAGGGTGTGGAAAAGACGTTCAATGTAAAACTTAAAACCGAATCAAACAACGAGCTACCTGAAAGCATAGATGTAACCTATGATTGTGGATCTGAAGTGGTTCAAAATGTGATTGATAATAGATAAGAAAACAAAATCGAGTTCTCGTTCTGAATATGAAGAAAGTTTTCGTATGAATTACATAAAGAAATCAGAACACGGTTTGAATGATGATCTTAATATTGTGATGTATGTAATGAAAGGATCTGACAAACTATATTCTGATGATGAGTTTCTGATTCAGAATGTGAATCTTGATAAAGTTAAAAAAGGTTTTCAAGTTGCTTGAATTAGTTTGTCTGAGATGGATATTAAGAATGTCTCTAACCATTCCAAACCTAAATGTTTTCAACATAATAATCAAAAAGGAAAGAATTATCATGAAAATAAAAAGAAAGGTTTGGGATATATCAAGAAAAATAACAACAGGTTCTGAAAACCAAAGTCTTCAAAGAATATAAATTTTGTTTTCGGAACTAGCTCAGCAAAAGATAAAGAAAGTTTGAGTAAAGAGCAATCAAATGTACAATTTTATGCTAAAAAACAACATAGAAAACAGGTTCAGAAATTCTCTGTTGGAAACGATAGTTGGATGTGTTTTCGATGTAACGAAGTTGGACACGTTGCTAGACGATATCCACATACAAATCTGATAGTATCGATATAAGAAAAATTCGAGATTTATAGCAAAACTCACATTTTGTACTAACACAAGATTGGAAACAAGTCAAAGAATCTACAAAAAAGTGAAACCAGTTAACACTAAATTTTCGAAATTCGAAGCTGGTGAAACTTCAAAAAGTACTGAATGAAAAGATTCAATATTGTATTTCAAGAAAGCAATGTCTAAAAACTAAACATGGGTGATGAAAAAGGGAATTTTTCCTGTAAAAGTTGAAAAAATTCCGGGAAGTCAGAAAGGGTTGAACAAAAATGGGTAATAAAAGAAAAATCTGTTGAAAAGACTGAACAATCAGTGAAAATTGAAAATTTAGAAGATTTCCTAAACTTAATAAACTCACAAATAAACCTGATTGTGAAAAGAAAATCGAAACTAAGGTTGAACCTAAGATTGAAAAATATTGGGTTAAACTATTCAATTGATTGTTTGCATTTATGTGCAGGATCTTTCGGAAGATAAAGTAATATGAAGTCTGAGGTTCCTAGCACATAATAAGGATTTTTGGGTCGGATAACTTGTTCTACATAAAGGCCATGATTGAATTTTCAATAATGTTTAATTTACAATTTTACAAATCTTTGAAGAAATTTAAAAATTTCACAGAACCCTTATTGTTGAACGGGACAAGACTGGTTGAAAAGATAGTTTACAAATGTTTTTAAAATCAAATGTTTTAAAAGTTTTGTCATCTTAAGGGGGAGAGAGCTTAAAGTATAATTGTGAAGCAGTAATGGATGACGAATTGAAGTAATTCTCATCGGTTGGTTATAAAAAAAATACAAGAATATGTTTTTGATTTTAGGGGGAGAAATGTTGTAGAAAATACAAAAACATTTAAAAAAATAAAAATGAGTTTACTTGTGCAAAAAGAGGAAATGATAGTACATCTGTGGGATATCACAGTATGCAAATGGAATTTGTAGTGTCAAAAAGTTTAAACATGTCCTCACTGATGATCTGCCAGTAGCTTTGCACATTCAGTAGATTGTTTCTGAGATATAAACATAAAGAAAAAACTTCTTAATTAGTAGCTTAACATCTCTCAGATATATGTCTTAGTACACCGAAATTTCGTTTGAGAGATTGCCGATTCTGAATACTAGGTCTTTATAGATAATTGATATCTGGGGTATTATACAAGTTCTTCTGATTTTGCGTCAGCAATGGCCTAGATCTTGTAGTATACTTTTGCTTTTACACCTGAAAACTGCACTAAATTGAAAGTATCGAAAGATATTACAATAAGCAGTCAAAAGATTCCAAATTGGAACACTACTTTTAGTCGAGCCTTCATGTCTTTGTCCGTACGATGGTACTAACTGAGTTCTAAAGGTCTCGCACTACCTAGATACATATATCAGTTAGATTTATTCACCTGTAAGATGAAATACAGGGAATCTTGATACGGGAGTATATTCTGATGTGGGAAACACGGTTAAGTCAAGTACCTAATATTACCTAACATGTCTCGGAACAATTGAGGAATGTGTAGAGGTTTAAGTGGACAAGTATACTGACAATCTAAGTGAATTGTTTTAGAACTTAAAGTCTTATAAAGGTCAGTACTGGTGATATGTCTAAGAAAACCGATATGATCCTCCAACACAAACTCATAAAAATATTCTGTAAATATGTTTGTACATAATTAGTATTGTTGTTCATTTCATAAAAATAAAAAGATATGTTCATTTTAGTTCCGATTGCTGATGATGAAAAGCTGATTTTCAAAATCTAGAGTTGCTAAACAAAAATCAGAAATTTGAAATGTCTGAAAATGATTAAAGTTCATTAAGTTGAACTTAAATTTGAGTCAAAACATAAGTTTGTTCTTATAAGTTCAATCAAGGTCATTAATTTGAACTTGATAGATAAATTAGATAATCAAGGTCATTAATTTAGGACTTGATTAACCAAGAGATTTTATAAATGAGAAAAAGATTAAAATTTGAAATGTTTGTATTTAGAAATTTCAAAGTTTGAATCTGAAATGTTTATTTGAATGTATGAAAGAATGAACAGGAAGTTAAATCTAAGGGAGAGCAGGATAGAAATGTTGAATGATGATAAAGAATGCTCAAAGAAAGGGGGAATGTGCTGATACGCAATGTTTACTATTCAAGATTAAAGAAAATAGAAGACTGTTGATAATGTCTGAAGATCAAGAAAGTTAAAGCTATTAAGTTTTGAAGAAACTTAAAGAATTTTCAAGAATCTGGATCTTAAATGAAGATTCGAGGATTGCGGCAACAGCTAAGGGGGAGATTGTTGATGCATATGTCTGTCGCCTACATCATCGAATAGTATCGAGTCTGCATATAGTTGCATAATGTTAGAATGTATGTTGGTCACTTCGCATGAAGTGGATATGCACTTCGTATGAAGGTATTCTATCTTCGTATGAAGTGAAACTATCTTCGTACGAAGGTAATGTGTTGTCAATAAGTAGACGTGAAAGCTAGTTCATTTGTAACGTTTTGTGATTTGGACGGCGAAGCTCTGTTCGGCTGTTTCTAGGATCTGTAACGTACAACAAGTTAATGAAACAGTGATTAAAGTGAATACAACATGTTTACATTGTCGCCTAACCATACCACGGATTCCGCACGTGTATACTAGGTTATCAAGTTGGGGCCTGAGCTATCGGATCCGTCACACGACCTTCATTCAGCGACAAGAAATGCACGAGGGTGTGTCAGATAGGCACGACCCCGTGTAAAGCTACTGTTAGTTTTCAGAAAAGATGGCAGGGTGCCGAGCTTCCTATTTCGGGCTTGGGGTGTCGTATGCTTGGTGGATTCAAGCATCCCAAGGTACCATAAGCTCATATATACCACAACAACAAACTAACAAGAAAAATAGAAATCCTATGTTATGATCGTTCGTTTTTTCATCATTCAACACACCACCATAAAAAAGAAAAATAAATGCATAAAGTAAATTGTTTAAAATGGGTCACAAGCCTGCAAACCATCACCATTGTTTCAAAAAGGAGGAGAGATTAACCTGTTATGTTGCCTCCTTGCGACCACCTTTGCCATCTTCACCTAGTCCGAAACCATCTCCTCTTCCTCCTCGCCACGGTACACCATGTGCTCCCAAATGTAGGAAATGTCGGTGCCATCGAGGCTACATTCCTCTCAATCCCGCCAACACGGGTGCTAATTTCCTTTGCCCGTGGTGAGGGCGTTTCAGGAAATTTGGAGTGATTCCTGCATAAGATTATAAAGATTGTGCATGTTAGGAAAATCGCCACCACCTTGAGAGGATGAACCCGGGGGGTAGCCGTAGAAGTACTTTTCGAGGATGGTTCGGGCCATCTCCGATTGCGAGGATCTGGTCGGGGTCATTTAGGTTTCAAATCTTCCCCTTGTTGTCTTTGAAGCGCAGAACACCATTGTTGCATTCGGCGATGAGGTTCAGACTGTGGCAAAGTGAGATATTAGCCCGGGTGACGCTTACCCCTTATGAGAAGCTTTGTAGGATGCATCCAACATAGGTCCTGTAGACCCGGCTATCCAGCCACCGAAGAATATGGATGTCGGAGCTGTAGCTCTAGCATTTGTAGCCATATTCTTTAGTAGCATTAAGGCGACGTTATGAGGTTCTTGGTTAGGATGCAATAAAGATAAGTTAGCTCCCGAAGATTAATGACACCCCCGCTATCTCTCCTTTGGCACAAAGTACCACTCAGGACCCGATGAATTATCGAATGAGTGTCCCAAATTTTGGTACTTTTGGTGCTGCGTGGATTGTAGATCCCATTTCCAATGGTTGCCCAAAATGTGTTCTTGTGTTGGCGGGCAACTCAAGGATGATGTCGTTGAAGATAGGCTCAAAAAGCTCGTCGTAGGTATAGAGCCCCACATCGATACTGAATTTGGCTACCGAAACTCCGTACCAAGTACACTACATCGGAACGTCACGACTTCATTATCAAACATGTCCTTGATGTCCTTCTTGAGGGCAAAAGTGCTTAGGAATTCAAGATTGAATTCGTAAACGGACTGAAGCGGTGCCTCAAGAAATAATCGAAAAGGTCCTATCACAAGACTGTCGTAGTGGTCTCTTTGGCCCACTGTGTCTAAGGTGTCATAGCGGACTTGCCTTGGAGGAATCCTCGATGTGAGTTTTGAGGACCTCCATTCATTCCTCGTAGTGAGAGTGTTCTGTATTAAATCTGAGCCACTATTGTGGTGCTATTTCCTACATAGATCAAATGTTTAAACAGTTAAGTGCGCTTAAAAAATGAAAATATGAGAAACAGGGGTCTAGGCACGGTCTCGTATATTTTTGACACGACCCCATGCTGCAGTGTTCAGGGGACACGACCCCGTGCCTTAGAGGCACGACCCCGTGGTCGGCTACTGTTTTGACCAAAATTTTCAACTTTTCAAGTCTGCTTTGAAAAATCCAAATTGGTCCCCTACGTGCAGTATACCCTGAAAAACAAACCCCAAATATCAATTTTCACTTACCAACCCGTTTTCCCTTTTAATTTTAGTTTTTTCGGTTGTGAACAAGGGTTTGATAAAATGGGTTGAAAATGCCCGGTTTTTCAACAATGGTTTGGTGATTTGCTTATTAAAACACAAAAACTAACCACTACTAACAAGATCTATGAAAAATTTTGGATTCTTTGGACCGACACGGGTCTAGTTCAAGAACCCTAGATTTTCCCCAAATTTAGATGTTATATAACATGCAAAGCCTAAATCGAACATATTTAGTTGTTAGGAACATACCTCATTGGTGGATTATGGAAGGAAATCGTGAACAACGTTGTAGGGAACCGGTTGTTGCAGAGACACGGGGCGTGGAAGTTTTGAAAAGAAAAGACTACAAAGAAGGGTTTTATCCCGTCTGCAGATAGACACGACCCCGTGCCTCTGAGGCACGAGCCCGTGTTTGATTGTTTTTTATGCTATTAGGCCTTGTTTCTCTGTCCACTTGGTCCCTGGGCTCGTTTTACCTGGCATGTGGACTTTTTCCGCGTGTTATATTCTTCCACAATATACCTACAAGATGGATTATTGAAATAAAACAAATATATACAATTTTGTTAGTGTTTTATCGTTACTTATCTACCTCCTCCAAGATTATTTTCGTTTCTTCATCCTCGAGGAATCCTTCATAGAATTTAAGCCTTTGTCCATTTACTTTAAATGGTTCTCCATTTGGAGGCTTAATATCTATTGCACCATGGAAGTAAACTTTTGTGATGGTAAAAGGTCTGAACCATCGGGACTTAAGTTTTCCCGGAAAAAGACGTATCCTTGAGTTAAAGAGAAGTACTTGATCGCCTCCCTGAATTCTTTAGGTCCGCTTATATATTTATTATGTATTCTTTTTGAGCGTTCCTTATAGATTTCTGAGTTGGAATATGCTTGAATTCTCAATTCGCCTAACTATCGTAAGCGATCTTTTCCTGAAATTTCTTGGTCCTAGTTTACCCTTTTGAATGCCCAATATGCTCAGTGTTCAATTTCTACTGAAGGTGACAATTTTTTCCATAGACTAACTTATATGGCGTGGACTATTGGTGTTTTATAAGCTGTTCAAAATGCCCATAAAGCACGTCTAATTTGTCTGACCATTCTTTTCGATTTTGATCCACAACTTTTTCTAGGATTCTTTTTAAACCTCGATTTGCTACTTCAGCTTGACCATTGGTTTGAGGGTGATAGGCTTGTCGAGAGGCAGTGATAAACCCCATAACGTGTTAGAGTTTTTTTTTCCATTTTAAGATTACAGAAGTGAACACCTCTATCACTGATTAGGGCTTTTGGAGTTCCGAAACGTGAGAATAGGTTTTTAGGAATTTTACCACTACTCTTCCATTGTTAGTTGGAAGAGCTTCGGCCCCCCCCATTTAGAAACGTAGTCGACAACCACTAAAATATATATGTTTCCTCTTGAAGGTGGAATGGTCCCATAAAGGCCAATCCCCATACGTCGAAGATTTCACAAATAAGAATGCTATTTTGTGGCATTTCGTTTCTTTTTGATATGTTGGCTGCCCGTTGGCATGCATCACATGTTTTGACCAATACATAAGCATTCTTATGTATTGTGGGCCAGTAAAATCCTGCATCATACACCTTTCGTGCAGTGTTGGCTATCCTATGATATCCACATGATCCTTTATGACAACGATGAAGAATTTGCTTGGCTTCACAACCATGGACCATCGTTGAATGAGTTGACCAGCCCAAATTATGAAAAGGTATGGGTCTTCCCAAAAATAGTGTTTTACATTTCGAAGAATATATTTCGCTGATGATAAGATAACCCCTTGATGATAGTGCCACTAGCTAAGTAGTTAGCAAAATCTGCGTGCCAATGTTTTTCTATGAATTCTACCATTTCTAAGGATACTGTGGGGAATTTTTTATTGATGAGTTCTTCTCGAGTTCCTTCCAAGGTAGGGTCTTCAAGAGAGACAAGTGGTCAGCAGCAATGTTCTCTGCAACTCTTTGATCTTTTATTTCTATGTCGAATTACTGAAGGAGAAGAGTCCATCTTATGAGACGTGGCTTTGCGTCTTGCTTTTTGAAAATGTATCGAATGGCAGCGTGGTCGGTATAGACTATAGTTTTGGAGAGCACGAGATAGGAGAGAAATTTATCAAATGCAAATACTACAGGTAGTAACTCTTTTCAAGTGGTTGTGTAATTTTCTTGAGCGTCATTATGAGTTTTGCTAGCGTAATATATGAGATGAAAATGTTTTTCTTTTCTTTGTCCCAAGACTGCTCCAACTGCATAATCATTTGCATCGCACATGATTTCAAATGGTAGTTTGTAGTCTGGTGCAATCATGATTGGTGCTTTGACTAGCATATCTTTAAGGGCAAGAAATGTGGTCGTGCAATCCTTATCAAAGATGACGGGGCACCCTTTTCAAGTAGCTTAGTTAGAGGTCGAGAAATTTTGGAAAAGTCTTTGATAAATCGTCTATAGAATACGGCATGTCCTAGGAAACTTTGAATGTCTCGAATGGATGATGGAGGAGGAAGTCGAGAGATAGTATCAATTTTAGCGCGATCAACTTCCGTTCCGGCATTGGAAATTTTGTTATCGAGTACTATCCCCTCAGTGACCATGAAATGGTATTTTTCCCAATTAAGGGTGATGTTAGTCTCTTCACATCTTGATAGCATTTGTTCAAGGTTATCGAGCATTGATCAAATGAGTCGCCAAAGATCGAAAAATCGTCCATGAAGTCTTCCATGGTTTTTTCCTATCATGTTGTGAAAAATGGCTATCATGCAACGTTGGAATGTTTTACTTGCGTTGCATAGACCAAATGGCATGCATTGATATGTGAAGGTTCTGTAGGGACAAGTGAAGGTAGTCTTATCTTGGTCTTCTAGGGAAATGGGAATTTGAAAATACCCTAAAAACCATCTAGAAAACAATAAATTTATGACCGGATAATCGCTCTGACATTTGATCAGTGAAGGGTAAAGGAAAATGGTCTTTTCTTGTAGCTTCATTGAGTCTTCTATAGTCGATGCAAACTCTCCATTCGGTGACGATTTGTGTTGGTATGAGTTCGTTCTTTTTGTTGGTCGCAACCATTATGCCAGCTTTCTTTGGTACAACTTGGACAGGGCTAAGCCATGGACTATCGGAAATTGGATAGATGAGTCCGTTAGGATTAAATCTTCTTTGTGGTTTATTACTTCTTTTTCACTACTTCTTGAACGTTGAATTAACTCTTCTTTGTGGTTGGATTACCTTTTTGTAATCATCTTCCATTAAAATTTTGTGTTTACACATGGAAGTATTTATTCGTTTTATGTCCATTAACTTCCATGCAATTGCCATTTTATGTTTTTAAGCAAACTAAGTAATTTTTCTTTTTCTTTCGAAGTGAGATACGAAGAAATGATTGCGGGAAGTTTACCTTGGTTGTCGAGGAATGCCATTCTAAGCCTTTTGGAAGTTATTTTAGTTCTAAAGAAGGCGGTTCTTCAATAGATGGCTTAGTTTTTGGTTCGTCATCGCGTCGATGGACGAAACGGTTTGGTTGGTAGTGACTTCCTCTTCAATGAATTGGTCATTTTGTTCCCTCGTATCAGGTGGCTCAACTTCATCTTCCAACAAGGGGTCATCATTTTCGATTGGGTATTTCATTGATTTATTTATATTAAAACTTTTCTTATTAGCCCAAGTTTAGTGGGAAGATTTTGATTTTTTTTTTGTTTGAGCAAAGCTTTATGGGTTTTGACAAAAGGTTGCTCCAACACTGGCGGAGCATCATCTAAGATAACGAAGTCAGTTGGTACAATCGTTTAATTTGTTTGAATGAGAACGTCTTCAGTCACTCCTGAAGCATGTTTAATTTTTCGATTGGCCAAAAGGATAAGAATTTTGATTGGAAGAAATCACCAATACCTAATCTTTCGAAAACGTAGCTTGGCATTATGTTAACACAAAGATATTTGTCTATTGAGATGTTACTAATATAGATGTTTTGAATAAAACGTGTTATCAGTTTTATGTTTAATCCAATTTGTTCATTCTGTATTAGCGAAGTTTGACCTTTAGTTAAGTTAACTCTTGCTATTCTTTTGATGTTAAGATTAGTGGATACCTCTTTTAGAAATTTGGCATGAGATGGAACCAAACTATGATTTTCAAAGGAAGGTTATAGGATGTGTATTTCTTGGAGGTCGTCTTGTTCCTCTTCGAAATTTACCTTTGAGAACTTACCTTCTGAATTGTTTGGTTCGAGTTTTTCATTTCATGTGTTGGTTTTTCTTCAAGCGGTTCATCTTTTGTTGGATCTTGAGGTTTTACGTCTTCTATCATTACCTCCTTGGTATAAATAGTCTCTTATTTTGCACGAGATTGCTTGATCAAGAATTTTAGGTTCTTGAGACTTTGTATCAGGATTTCGGCTTTAGGTACGATTGTAGGTGGTGTCACGCACGTTTCAAATGCTGGAGTGTCCCAATCAAAGGTTGACTTTGGAAGCTCAAACTATGGTTCATCATACATTGTGTACAAGGTTGATGGTTGAAAAATGTAACAATTTTGTATCGAACGGGATTCATTGCATATGGTACCATATGGTTCCTCATAATCACCATCATTATAGTAGTCGTAATTTTCCATGTAATAATCCAATGCTTGCAGAGTACCAAGAAGATTACGACTCTCGAAAACAGAAAAAATTTATGGAAACATAAGGTTTACATGACCCCATGTTAAAGGAACACGACCCCGTGTCTAGGATGTAATTTGTTCGGTACTGGGCGTTTTTACACCCCGTGTCGAATAAACACGACCCCGTGTGAGCGATTTTGAGAAAAATTTTTTGTTCAGTTTTCAGTTACTGCACATTGGACACGGACCCGTGTTAGTATAGCACGACCCCTTGTTAACTATTGTATTTGAAATTTTTAGAAAAACGAACAAAATTTGAACAGAGAAATTAAAGAAAATTATTAGGCCTTTGATTTTAAACTTTCTTAAAGTCCTTGTGTCCCCGATAGCGACGCGTAAAACTAGACGTTGAGTGAGGGTGTGTGATGTTTTTGATATATTTTAGGTACTTTTTCACTCTTTTATGCAAGCTTTATATTTATAAAACACGATATAATGCTATCACTCTCTACAACACGCTAGGGCAAGTGCATATCGTTGGCATAATATAGTGATGGTAAGACACCGAGATAGTCCAAGGACACAAGAAATTTTAATACCGGGTTATAGTTTACGTCTAATCGACCCAAACTTTGAGAAAAGATTTTAATAAGTAAACTAAATAAGTAAAATAAAGTGATAAAAGAAACAAATAAACAAGATGGAATCACTTGGTTCGATTCATCCTTCATGTACCCTTTGATGTTTTCCGCACTTTGTGTTTTTTAAGAGATTTTCTTGATTATAGAGGCATGTCCCTCTTTTGGAGGCAACGCTACCCTCGACCATATTAGTCTGAGTCAGCAGGGATACAGTCTCGGAAGACCAGAATATTGAAAGATAATTAAGTAAGTTATTAATGCAAAATGTGGCATGTCCCTCTTTTGTAGGCAACGCTACCCTCGGCCATATTGGTTTGAGTCAGCAGGGATCAGACCCGCAAGGCCGGTTTAAAGTTTTAATAATAGTCTATTTATTAGGGATTCAAGCCGTACTTACTTCCCTCGATTTGATGTTATCTGCCACAAAGGAAGTCCTAATAAGCTTGAATACAAGTCCTCGCAGGATCTATACACCGAACATGTGACAACCGGCAAAATAATGGTAAATTCCGTACAACTTAACAACGTGATTATATAATTTATTGCGTTCTTACAATTTAATTAATGCATGATTAGGTCGCGTAAAGTCTAGCAATCATAGGACATGGTTAATTATGCCAAACAAGTGGTTACACTCTTTACGTTGCGAGAAAACAACAAACTACGTCCAAATATGTTGGCAAAATGCTGAAAACATATTCACCGGAACAGACTATTCATGCCAGCAAGTTTCTGAAAACTGTTGGAACGAGCAACGAATGGCACGAAAGCATTTTATGGTTGAAATACAAATAAAAACCACTAATTAGGGACACTAAATGCAAAGACACCTTAACTTTCCGGAAAATACATATCGATAGAATTCGTCCGAATCGTACTAAAATATAACCAAGTAAATTGTCCGAAATGCCAAAGTGCAAAATTTTAAATGTCTGGACTCGTAAATAATGTTATGCACCCTAAATAAGCTTGGGAATATCAAGGAATATATTAAACATAAACTCCCGTGTTACACCGCAACTTGTACACATTACCCAAATTCGAGCCCCTAGGCGAACAAATTATATTCTTTTCATCTAATTGCCAAACTAAAAAGCTAGCGAACTAGTTAGTCATATTTTGGAGTTGTAAACGCCTTAAATAAACTTCATGACATCGATGGTAAAATAAAACCATAGCTCCCGGTATTATATTACAACTTTTATATAACACCCGATGTCGAACCGACGAGCGAACTAGTGACATTTTTACCATCCAAAATCAACACCCACTAAACTAATGAACTAGTTAAACTTTATTTAAAGCCCTAACTAGCATTGATATCTTAATTAACCCCTAATTAACCTAGTGACTAAAATATCTACAAAATTAACATTATGAGCACATGGTTTTTATGTTAAAGAAAGTTACATCTAAGCCCCTCATTCAAGAAGACGGTCAACAAGTGGGTCCTACCCACTTGTTTCTTGTTTGAAAAATGGAAGATTTGCAAGATGTTGAGTATGGTGAATGAGATTGTAATTGATGGTCTTGAATTATATATATCATCACATTCCTTACTCTCATTCATAATAAAAAAACACCAACTCTTCCTTACTTCTTCCTCATTCCACGCCACCATTAACACCACCATTGATCACCATTTCTCCACCAGTAAACACCTATATTAACCTACTTCAAGACCCCTCAAGAAGGAGTAAGCATGAAGGATCTTTAAAACTTCATTTGGAACTTAATCTTCATCATAACCATAGCAAAGTTGTAAGATCATTTCTCACCATTTTTAAGCTTGTTATAATATGTAGATTAGTAAGTACATGTTGATCATCTTGAATCTTAAAGAAAATAAAAGCTTAAACCCTAATCATAACATAAAAAGTCTACTAATGTGATATATTTTGTGTTGATCATGTTGCTTAGTGCTAGTCATTTTATACATTCTTGGTGATTATATTAAAGTAGGTTGTTCAAGTATATGATCTTGTATGATTAAGAACCGAAAATGATGATTCAAACATACTAATGTTTGAATTAAGACAAGATCATCCATCCCATGATCCATGAACTTTAATATAAAAATAAAAGTATGTTATTTAAAGTTGTTTAAATATAAGAACAAGATTAGTGTGCTACATATGATGGTTTAAATGATCTTGTTAAAAGGATTAAAGAGTGTCATCATTTTTTTTACTAGAAAGTGTGATTAAAAATACAGATAAAGTTCAAGGATTATGAGGATCAGTATGTGTGAAAGTGTTACATGCAAAGTTGATAGTTGAAACTTGATTTGAGTTGATTGAGATTAAGGAATTTAAATATGCTTAAAATACGTTTTAAAAACATGGAAAACGCCATAGTTTAGGGGAAACTATGGCGAAATTTTTCTAAAAGCTAATCGCGATTAAAGTACGATTAACAGGGTGATTAATGGGACTAAACGAGATTAGTGACCTTAATCGGTAATTAAGAAAGTTTAATAAAAAGGTTAAGCCCTAATCTTTCAAGAACATTTATAAACACTTATATATATTTATAAGATAAAAAGAGTTGTAAAATAAAATATATACATGTTTAAATACACCAACTTATGTGTATAAATACTTGTGTACAATTATGTGTATGTATTAGATGTTAGGAAAATACCAACTAAAATACAAATACACTACACAAATAATCTCCAAATAGGCAACAACGAACGAGTGTAAAAACATTTAAGGAACTAAATACATGAACAAAGTTATATTACACTTGGGCACGAGATGCGGACGACTAACAATCGGACATCGGGCAAATCGTTACATAAACTTATATTACAGACAAAATATATATATACAAAAACCAAAAGCCGACATGAATTATTAGATAAACAACCCAACGAAGTAAATGCGTAGCTAACTGCAACGGTCGACGCATCTTTACAACACGGAAAGGATACCTATCACGGGCGATGCTTGGGCGTTTCGACAAGAAGATATATGACAATAAATTCTACGACGAACTCTAAAAATAATATACTTTTGGTTCAAAACCTACATATATCCCAACAGTTAAAATTTCGGAAAGTATAAAACGAAGACTCACAAATGATACCATGTAAAGGTATATACGTATAAAATACGCTCGAAATACGCATACGATAAATACAAGAATACTTGGATTATGTAATGGGCTAGTAAAAGCCCACTAATATATATATATATATATATATATATATAAGTTGGGCTAGGCCTACTAATATATAAATGGGCTAAGGACCATTTTAAAATATAACATTGGGCTAGGCCCGCTAACATGTGAAATGGGCTAAGCTTATCATATAATACATGGGGCTAGGCCCACTTACATAACTTTATTGGGCTAGGCCCATCCATACACAAATCATTTGGGCTAGGATCATATACGCAAAAATACCAAATAATACGGTATACAAATACGTATAAATACAGTATAAATACCAAATAATACGGTATACAAATACGTATAAATACAATCTAAATACAGTATAAATACCAAATAATACGGTATACAAATACGTATAAAATACGTATAAATACCAAATAATATGGTATACTAATACGTATAAATATAGTATAAAATACGTATAAATAAAGTATAATATAGATATAAATACGGTATAAAAATACGTAAGCACATAGCGATGTGCTCACATACAATTGTTAAGGTGTACTCACGCAAAGAATAGTGTACAAATACACCAACGTATGTATGATGTTAAAAATAAATATTTTTAACACTTCTAATTATAAAAGGCATACAATATAAAGAACAAATGCTCATACTTAAACCGAACATGTCGTTACGAATGAACGAGGTTCACTAAACCCAAAGTATATATATCTATATATATATTCGGAGAACATATATATAACACACATAACGAACGTAAGCCGTGCGAGACACGGAGACTCTCATGCGCTAGGCCCACTCATACCGTGTGGATCACGGAGACTCAAATGGGTTAGGCCCATTCTCACTTGTGCGAGGCACAAAGACTGTTATGGGCTAGGCTCACTTATACTCGTGCGAGGCACAAAGGCTCACGAAGGGCATGGCCCGTTCGTACAATGGATGGATACGAAATATATATATAAAATAAGTGTGTATATATATATTAAAACAAAAATACAAAACAAATGCCAACATATTTAAAATACGTCAGGGATCCAAATACTTAACTTGTACAACAACGTTCAAGATGAACAACGTGTAAGTATTTAACGGTAACTCAAGTGTCTAATGAGTTAGAGCACTTGTAGGTTGATACGCTCTTTGGGATACCCGAATTTCTAGCATATATTCACGGACGCAAATCAGTGAGTTCATGTCCCCCTTTTCTCTTAAATATATTCGGTTTATAACTCTCGGGGGGAAATACATGTTTTCGATGGTATGGTTTAGCTATGGAATGGAATATTAGACCATGTACGAATAGGGTCTCTCTTAAGTGCCATTAATCTTTTATAAGACTGAGGAACAAGAGTGGTAGATCTATCGGGTGTAGCGAGCCCCACTCGTGGGTCCTTGTGTGGCCGCATGTAGTGCTTTTGTTGTCCCAGCCGGGTGGATCGGAGGAAATTGTCTAGGGTTGAGTGCTTCCTATGTCGTCACACATATTAATGTCCTTGCAAAACATTAATGATCATCAAGTTCATTGACGCTTTACATACCACATAATTTCATATATGAACTCTCAAATGTTTTTAACATTCATTTGGCGCGCTTTGTTGATGTTTTCAAACTTACATGTATTCAGGAAATTGAAGTGGATCTTGGTGCAGTCGTTATGAAACTTTCAAAGGTAACAAGGAGTCGATGTCATCCGTATTTTGAAGGGTTTGGTCTATATATTCCATCCTCGAATGGAATATAGGATGCAAACCTTAACGTTTAAAAGTTATTTTGAACAAGTCTGTTGTAAACTTTAATTTACTTATGACGTCTTTATTTCCAAACAACTTGTGACTTGTAATGTTTATATATGGTGAATGGATGAACATCGTGTATCTTTTTAAATTCATATAGTTGTTTACTTAAGTTGTATGCAATGAAAGCTAATCAAGTTCACACCACGCGCTTCCGCCTCTGAACGGGTGTGACAGATTGGTATCAGAGCTTCGATTGTAGTGAACCAAGATTCCTTCTCGAGTCTAGTCTACAATCATTAGGATCCTCTCATGAAAACTTTTGATTTTGAAAATGGTTTTCATTGCATATATAAAAACACAAGATCCACTAATAAAACTCTTTTTCAAACAAATAATGCAAGGATATTATTTGGGGCATAGTCTATATGGGATAGACTTGCAAAACTAGATTGACTCGCACAAACCAATGTGATTTCACTTTCTATGATTGTATGCTTAAATACTTAATAAATGATAATATTATTTATTGATATATATATATATATACATGTTGTACGAAATATTTTGCCAGGTACGATGGCATCTTCAGCCAGTAGCGGCATCTATGATGACGCATCAGACAATAATTACCCACCTGTTATTGAGATCATATCTTCTTCAGATGAGTCAGACCCCGACTATGCCTTGACGATGCTATGATGGAGGACGCTCCGGTAGTGGACGACGTGTTAGCTGTGGGGCCACAACTAAATGACTTCGTGATTGTGGGACATCCCGACGGTGCACATATCGTCTACTACATTCCGCTAGATGTCATACCTATTGTTGCTGTTCTACTTCTCTTTGTTTGTCCGATGACGAGGACGAGATCCTGTCTTTCATGTAGACCACCTTGACGATGATATCAGCGATGGAGAGGTCATTGACATTGCTATTTTGGAGGTTTCTTCACCTGTTGTATTCATTGTAGCCATCTTTTCATCAGACGCGCACGACAGCGTGTCCTCCTCTATTATACGCCGCGCGGGACTGCGGGCGTATGCGACGGATAGCAGCTTTGATACTATTCCCATTGCCACCCCTGTTCCTACACCGATCCCTACTTCCACTACTACCCCACCAGCTACTCCTACGTCAGACACACTCCAGATATCCCTGCCCCTCCTCATGCCATGGGCAATACCTACTCCTCTGGTCGACACCCTATTGCCCAAACAGCCTTTATTCATTGAGACCCCTTCCTCATACCGGTGCATCTGTCGTTTTCACTCATGAGATACCAACACCACGTCCAGGAGAGGGACCCTCACACCAGCCCTTTCAGTCACCTACTCGTATGTCCTGTCAGATCCTTACCACCCCAGTCACCACCCTACTTACACTAGGGACAATCTCGTTCAGTCCCTACAACTGCAGATTCAACTCCTGTCCCGTAAGGTCTGGGAGTTGGAGCGTTTCCGTGATACTTTGCCACCACCACCTACCTGCTTACCCACCACCATCTATTCCATCACCACAGTCATCACCACCACCCCCGTCTCCACCACACTCACACCCACCTATTGGCCTGAGACTCGTGTGCTGACTTTGGAGCAGCGAGCCAACCTCTCTGACACTCATGTTAGCCGCAGGGAGGATGAGATGGATCATCTCCATAGTTTGGTTATTCCTACCCCACCCCCTTCGCCTCTCGCACTGTAGTTTTATTTTCTTGCAGGTACTAGTTACGGGATTACAAGACCCGCTTTTGATGTATATATGAAGACTTAGGTGCGAGCTATTGACACTTGAAGACTTTTGAAGACCAATGGGGAAGAAAATATTTTACCACTTTTATGTATTATAAACTTGTATGACCGGGGCTGTATATTCCTGCATCATTTTGTTTTTCTTCCCGAAAACAATATAACAAGTTGTCGAATATATATATATATAATGAAAGCTTGGCATTATGCTTTTCTTTATTGCGTATTGTGATTATTTTATGCATGTCTGTTATTGTGGATGATGTTTGGTTGACGTGATGAATACTTATATATTATGTATATCTTAGCCGATGATATTTATTATTAAATACTTGTCTAACACCCTTCAATGACAATTACCAGAAGACGATGCCACCGAGACGTAGGACTAACGGGAACACACTACCGATGACTGAGGCTGAGCTAAACGAGCGCATCTCCCAGGCGATAGCGCAATATGAGGCTAACCGCTCTGAACACAGCGGTGGAACTGGAGGTTCATCTGGGGGCAACCCCAATACTGGTAATATTGAGCGATACATTTGGGGACTTGCTCCTGAGATCTTGAGCACGGTTACTTATTCTAAGCCTGCTGATATCAATGAGGCAATCGAATTGGCTGTTAGTCTCACTGAGGAGGCTGTTCATTTAGGAAAGTTGTCAAGGACTGGGGCTAACAAAAAGGAAACTCATGTGGAGTCCACGAGTGAAGGAAAACGAAAGTTCACCAACTTTAAGAAAGGAACCCGAGCAACCAACTACAACCAACCCAACAAGCGAAGGGAAATGAAACACCTAGAGAAGCTAAGTCCTTTGTGGCAACCAATGCAAGCGGTGGTAGAGGATACCAGTTTCTTACCAAAATGTGATAGGTTTCTTACCAAAATGTGATAAGTGTAGGCATCATCACTTGGGCTCTTGCAGAAATACCAAGTGCGACAAATTGGTAAGACCGGTCACAGCAAAGAGACTTGTTGGGTAGGTGCTAGACGTGGAAATAGAAATCAAGGTGGTAACGGAAATAACAATCAGGATGGAAACGGGAATGGCAAAGGTCAAGCATGCTATGGGTGTGGAGAAAAAGGGCAAAACCAGGCTCGAGGAAGAGCTTTTGTGATAGGAGCTAAGGCTGCACGCCAAGACCGAACGTGGTTACGGGTACGTTTCCTATAAACCAATACTTTGCATCTGTTCTATTTGATACATGCGCCGACTTTAGTTTTATATCTATAGAGTTTAAAAATACACTTGGCCTAGAGTCGAGTAAACTAGATGTCCCATATTCTATAGAATTAGCGAACGGAAAATTAGTCGAAACGGGAGAAATTATTAGAGGTTGCACACTCGAACTTGGAGCGCAAAAATTCTCTATCGATCTTTTACCCGTCGACTTGGGTAGTTTTGACGTAGTTGTCGGAATGGATTGGTTGTCCGACAGCCGGCCGAAAGTGGTATGCCATGAGAAACCATCCGCATTCCCTTACGAGATGAAGAAACACTCGTTGTACATGGAGAAAAACGCGAGAAATCCTTACGGATTATTAACTGTATGAAGGCGCAAAAGTGTCTATGAAAAGGTTGTATAACCTTCCTCGCTCATATAGTAGACAAAGAAACTAAGAGCCGAAATTAGAAGACATTCCAGTTGTGAAGGAGTTTCTAGAAGTCTTTCTGGAAGACTTGCCGGGACTGCCTCCACAACACCAAGTGGAATTTCGCATCGATTTGGTACCAGGAGCGGCACCAGTGGCGAAGTCTCCTTACCGATTAGCTCCGTTTGAGATGCATGAGCTATCCACTCAACTTCAGGAATTGTTGGATGAAGTATTTATTGGACCAAGTTTCTCACCTTGGGGAGCTCCGGTATTATTTGTTAAAAAGAAGGACAGGAGCTTAAGTGTGTGCATAGACTATCGGGAGTGGAACAAACTCACCATCAAGAACCGATACCCCTTACCGAGAATTGACGACTTGTTCGATCAGCTACAAGGTTCAAGTTTCTATTCAAATATCGATCTGCGATCGGGCTACCATCAGTTAAGGATTCAAGAAGAAAGCATTCCCAAAACGGCTTTCCAAACTCGTTACAGTCGCTACGAGTTCCTTGTGATGTCGTTCGGCTTAACAAATGCACCGGCGGTTTCATGGATCTTATGAACCGCGCGTGTAAGCCGTATCTAGATAAGTTCGTGATCATATTTATTTATGACATATTAATATATTCGTGATCGAAGGACGAACATGAGCGACATTTGCGAACCATCTTGGAACTTTTTAAGAATGAACACTTTATGCAAAGTTTTCCAAATGCGAATTTTGGATTCGCGACGTACAGTTTCTCGGACACGTGGTGAACGAGAAAGGAATTCACTTTAATCCTTCTAAGATTGAGGCAATAAAGAATTGGGAAGCGCCTAAGACGCCGATAGAAGTGCGACAATTTTTGGGATTAGCGGGTTATTACAGACGATTTATAGAAAATTTTTCAAAGATTGCTCAACCGCTAACATCCCTAACTCAAAGGGATAAAAGGTTTGATTGGGGCGACAAACAAGAAGCTGCATTCCAATGTTAAAGGTCAAATTCTGTGATGCGCCAACCTTATCTCTACCAGACGGTACCGACGACTTTGTCGTATATTGTGATGCATCGCATCAAGGTCTCGGTTGCGTACTAATGCAACAAGACAGAGTCATCGCGTACGCGTCTCGACAACTTAAGGTGCATGAGAAAAATTATACCACGCACGACCTCGAACTAGGTGCTGTGGTATTCGCGTTAAAAATCTGGCGTCATTACTTATATAGTACTCGTTGTACAATCTTTACCGATCACAAGAGTCCTGCAACACATATTTGATCAGAAGGAATTAAATATCGGCAAGACGATGGCTTAATTATTGAACGATTACGACTGTGAAATTAAATATCACCCGGGCAAGGCGAACGTAGTGGCGACGCTTTGAGTCGCAAAGAACGAGTGAGACCTTTAAGGGTTCGAGCCTTAGAGATGACCATACAAAATAACTTACTTCTCAGATTCGTGACGCACCAGCAAGAAGCACTTAAACCTGAGAACATACCAGCCGAATCATTGCATGGAATGGAAAAAAATTGGTGCCAAAGGAGGATGGAACGTTTACTTTATGGGACGAATTTGGGTTCCCTATTTTGGCGATCTACGGGTAATTATTCAGATAAAGCACACAAGTCGAAGTACTCTATACATCCAGGATCAGATAAGATGTATCAGGATTTAAAGGAATTCTATTGGTGGCCTAACCTTAAGGGCGACATTGCTAATTATGTCGGAAAATGCCATACTTGCACCAAGGTTAAGCTGTAACGCCTCGTTTTTTCGTACTTTCCTTAATTAGAAAGGTAATCGTATTTCTATTTATGGAAACTTGTATTTGTATCGCATTGTATTTCATTTCCCAATCTTATAATCCGAGACTTTGATCGTAATAAAATTCATACCTGATACATACTTTCCTTACATGCATTTAATTGTTAAATACGTGTTTACATACAAACCGATACTTGTTATATGTGCAAATACTCATACATTCATAATTGATACCTAAAATATACTTACATATACATTATACACTTGAAAACATGCGAAAATATCAAGTTTTACCATGAAATGAAAGATAAACAAGTTCAAGGACTAAAAATAGCATAATCCGGAGAAAGTTATTTCTAGCTCAGGATTGGGCAAACGTGTGTTTGTTGGATTGTGTTTCTTGCATTTAATACTCATCTAACTCAAACCCCAAACCTCAATATAAATACCCCACTCCCTTCACTCTCAACTCACACCTAAATCTTCTTTTCTCTTCTCTAAAAGCTCTAAAGAACTCTCTTCTTCTCTCAAAGATCAAAGCTCCAAAAAAGTGAGTTCTAACTCATCTCTCATATTGATCTTTCCTTTTTCTTACTACTTGAATACCTTTGGAATGTTTCCATAAGGTCTTCCATGGAAGACTAGCTTGGAACATCACATGTCTAAGGTCCCAAGGGTAACGACTTTCTTTTGGTTATATTAGGGTTTTACCCACAAGTGTTGTATCCTTCCAAGCTTGTCCTCGAAACAAGGCTTGAGTGGTAAGAGTGATCACTTGGAAGCCTTGCGATCCTAAACTTCGATCCACCACCCACTTGATGTTTTCATTTACTTTTTGTCTTTTACTTATATGTTCAAACGTACTCATGACCATCCTTGTCGTCCTTGTGACGACTATTAACGAGAGGTTTTAAAAGGAAGGTTCTCCTCCTACCTCCATGCATGACTTCTATGAAATTACATGATGTTTATAATTACACAATTTTATACTATATAATATATATATATATATATATATATATATATATATAATATTATATATGAATACTAACCGAACTCTTGATGGTAATCAAATGATTATTCTCATGGTACTAGGTTACATCACCTAAGTACTTAATCTCTCGTTATGATTCTAATGGGTATCTAACCCATGAAAACACATCAACCTGAATGGGCCTTATAGTGTAAAAATGAGTATTAAGTCTAGGCGATTACTTTTTCGTATGTATACTTTCTCGCATTTGAATTTCCCAAACCTCCTTATGTTCGAATACTTACCAACCTAAGTTCTCTCTTGTAGGATAACTCGGCGCTCATCCCAACCCGTCAACCCACTTCGCGAACTCGTCATGATTGAAGATACCAAAACCGTGAGTACACTCGACCCACTTTTCGTTTACAACACTTTTGGGTGTAACATGTTTACTTATACCAAAACCACAACACTTAAACTTTATGAAATGCACAAACAATCCTATACACATGAATACTTGATACGATTACTTGATGCTTATATCTTGGACATTCTTTATGTGATACTTTAGTCATTAACTTGTTTTAAGCCTTCGTTTAACATGTATAGCGCTATAGGAAGTCACACATCCCCCTCCATCGCATAAACTTGAGGCCATGTTAAAACAGCGTGTTTGCGTTAAGGGTTTGGCTAGTAGTATTGCATGCCTTATATATGCTCTCGTGAAATCATAGTTGCCATGAGGATTCGTTTAAACGTTAATCATATACGTATTGCTATGCTTAAACTTGTGTACTCGCCTTTGCTTTTGCATTGAATTGTATTTTAAAACATGTTACAGGTTAATGAAGAAATGCCATGAAATCAAATAGCAAGGACTTAGATACACACAAGTAGACGTTTAGGCTAAATTTGTTTTATCAAGTTTTGTTGTATTGTGTTATTTGTATTTGCTTCAATGTTGTACTTGCACAATCGTTATTGAAATGAAATTTGGCTTTAATTAAATATTGTCATTATTAGCGTTGTGAGCAATGAGCAATCTATTTCGTCTCACTCCGATGTTTCCGCCATCGGTTGGGGTGTGACAGATTGGTATCAGAGCCATAACTATAGGGAATTAGGTAGAATTGCCATGTTCGACCTAGTCTATAGTTCTAAGTACCTGTTTTGACCATTCTTGTTTATGCTTAAAACTTTATGCTTCCTACTTGCTTCTCCTCTTTTCTTTTGGCCTTAACACATATACATGATGTCTTTCCTAAGACATTTTTACACAATACGCACTTTGAAGACTTGAAGACACTCGTAACACAAACAAGACGAGTTCACTAAAATAGGCGTGAAACCCACAATTTGATGAACGACTCTCATTCCGCAATTCTTATTCTTTTTGCACGAAATTTGTCATCAAGTAGGATTGAAATCCACTCTTGATGGAAAAATTTCCAATTCAAACTCTAGTGGACGCTTATCAATGAATCAGAATATGCTCTTCGTTTGGTAAGTACCAACCACGCTTAGGGTACGAAATCGTCAAGTTAGGGGTGAAACCCGCACCTTGTCGATTAAGTCCCACTCCTCGATTTTTGGATCTCGCCAAGGTTTCGATTTTTCGATCAATTAGAGACGTGTAGTAACTGGAAGGGTAAAATGTCGTTAAATGCTTCTCGGCGAGAGCATTTTACCTGTAGGCCAAAGCACGTTCCTCTAGTTTGAAAGGATCTTCGATTCACTTTGGAATAGTCGACGCTTCTCAACCCAAAACACTCTAATATTTTACTAAGCCTATCTTTTATGCTATCTCAATTTCTATGTTTTTTAATACTTATTACCTCGTTCATTTCGAACCCGATGCACAATTCGCACATCTTTCGCAATAAAAAACAATAATAATTCTCGCAAACCAACTAATTCATACTCCTTATACAATCATACGTGTTTATACTATTGAATACTTGTTATGCTTATGTCACCTATGTGAACTCATGCCTGTTATACAATACGTACACGCTGAAACGTGATTTTTATTGTCGATCACCTAGATGTCTTTTTTTGCAAAACTCAAGTTGGAGTCGAAGTCCAACTCCAACTCGACTATTTTCATAAAAATCACTATATCAAAACTTATACCTAAACCTTTTATCATTGTTTCGATTTTTCTCATTTATGCATAAACCTTGAACCTTACTATTTTATCCAAACGATTTCTCACCCTACAACATATTTACGTAAATTACATACATGAAACCTCTAATGACACTTTAAACGTTTCTTTCACAATTTTTCAAAAACTTTATGATATGCTACCCATCAACTTAGTCGGTCAAACGAACCTCTTGCCCTCGATTTTCACAACTCGTCCAAAACACACTCACTTTATACTACCATTCTAAAGACATTTTATTTCCAACAAGAAACCAATGAAAACTTCTCTCACATACGTATAAGTACTTTGCTAAAATACGTTTCAAAATTTTAAGTTTTACATGAAAATTTTCAAAACACGACATTTCTTGCATCAATAAGATAAAATAAAATAAAATAAAATAAAGCAAGCTCACTATTTCACAGCGTTTTCAAAACACGCAAATCTAAATCTAAACACATGGGCAAGAAAATTTCATATGCGAATACAAATTTTAAAACAAAAGTAGCATTTCTTTTTACAAACCACATTTTACATCAAAAATTAACACTTCTCTCAATATTCACCTGACATTCACAATTTTGGTCCTTCTTTCCCGACAAACCGACTTATTTTATTTCAACCAACTCAATGTTTTGACTCAAGCAACCATACACATGCATATCGCCTTACACGTTTCTGTTTACATTGTCAATATTACATGACAATATTACGCATATCACCATTACACTTCGTATTTTACACACTCGCAACTTCATGGTAACTTATATATGTTAAATCCCATTTTATGCCATCTATATGCTCGATACTACATGCTAATATTATACGTATTTGTCTTCAGTCATACTCAAAATTTATACATTTGCACTACTTGGTAGTCATACTTGAAATCTATAAGTAGGCATAACCTGAGTGGTTTCGCCTACGTTCGACACACTCATACATACATACATACATACATACAATCATGCTTACATACTTAATTTTTATATGCTATCTTACATACCCTTTGCGTACTAGATGTAACCTGACCCGTACACTACTAATACAAACTATGCGTATCATGCACAAACCAAAATAATCGCGGGTGCACACGAGATTATTTTGGTAGGCGCATGAAAATCATAGTGGGTTCTACTGTGTACCGCAACAACGAACGTAACATGACACCGAATAGCGAAACAACGTAACATGGTGTGAACATGGTGGATACGCTGCTGGTACTTCCTACATATAAGTATCCTACCATGTTACCAAACTTTCGTAAAACATGCCATGAGAAATTCGGTGTTTTCCTGGACCTTGTTATATACATTTCATTCATAACAAACTTTGGTGACCACACATCAAAATGATTAGTACTCGATTACCCATGACAAAGTTTCATTCTCAAAATCGTTAGTTTTAATCGCCACAACTATCACTAGCATCTCTCAACATTCCATGTGGCATTTTATCAGATATTCATACCATTTTTACCCCTCGCATACACCTACCGAATCATTCACTACCATACCACGATTTTCCCAATTCTTCTCTTAACCTTTCATCCAAACTTTATTTACAGCAAATCAACCTAAAACGTTCAATCCATTTTTATAAACGTCCCCACCGACTCAATTTGGTCAAAATGTTCCTTTTCTTTTAAAACTACCTTTCACTCTTATCTACGCGCAAACTTCAACCAGTCGTCTATTATCACCAAAACTTTTAGAAACCATAAATATTTACCATCCTAGCTCTCTCCAATGAACATTTTTTTCTACAACAAGTGACTTTACTAATACGCCTTAGAACTAACAAAACTTATCTTACAGCTTTCGGTGTGGACTGCTCATTTTAATCAAAATACATCCATAGTCATACTAAAACATTCCTCTTAGGTCGCACTCTTTTAACATATTCCTTCCAATGAGTTGTCCAGACCCAGTCAAACTCACTTGCTTACACACACATACACGTTTTCACTTATCCTTATACACGTTTACGATTGGTGTCTCAAAAACACCTTAGTCTAACAAATTCCTTTCACGAACCTACCATTTCTATCATCAAGATTTCGATACATATTGACACACTTATACATGAACTCCGCAAAAAAAAACTTTAAACTTCAAAATCTTGATTTTGGCCAAACATTTTCACCAAAATGACATCTTTTCCAAAGTCTTCCACTTGAATAAATTTCGGGACGAAATTTCCTAAAGGAGGGGAGACTGTAACGCCTCGTTTTTTTGTACTTTCCTTAATTAGAAAGTGTAATCATATTTCTATTTATGGAAACTTGTATTCGTATCACATTTGTATTTCTTTTCTCAATCTTATAATCCGAGACTTTGATCGTAATAAAATTCATACCTGATACATACTTGCCTTACATGCATTTAATTGTTAAATACGTGTTTACATACAAACTGATACTTGTTATACGTGCAAATACTCATACATTCATATTTGATACCTAAAATATACTTACATATACATTATACACTTGAAAACATGTGAAAATATCAAGTTTTACCATGAAATGAAAGATAAACGAAGTTCAAGGACTAAAAATAGCATATCCGGAGAAAGTTGTTTTTAGCTCATGGATTGGGTAAAGTGTGTTTGTTGGATTGTGTTTCTTGCATTTAATACTCACCTAACTCAAGCCCCAAACCTCAACTATAAATACCCCACTCCCCTTCACTCTCAACTCACACCTAAATCTTCTTTTCTCTTCTCTAAAATATCTAAAGAGCTCTCTTCTTCTCTCAAAGATCAAAGCTCCAAAAAAGTGAGTTCTAACTCACCTCTCTCTTTTGATCTTTCCTTTTTCTTACTACTTGAAAATACCTTTGGAATGTTTCCATAAGTCTTCCATGGAAGACTAGCTTGGAACATCACCATGTCTAAGGTCCCAAGGGTAACGACTTTCTTTTGGTTTTATTAGGGTTTTACCCATAAGTGTTGTATCTTTCCAAGCTTGTCCTCGAAACAAGGCTTGAGTTGGTAAAGCATGATCACTTGGAAGCCTTGACGATCCTAAACTTCGATCCACCACCTCATTTGATGTTTTCATTTACTTTTTGTCTTCTACTTATATGTTCAAACGTACTCATGACCATCCGTGTCGTCCTTGTGACGACTTGTGCATTGGTATACTATAAGAGAGGTTTTAAAAGGAAGGTTCTCCTCCTACCTCCATGCATGACTTCTATGAAATTACATGATGTTTATAATTACCAATTGTTATACTATATAATATATATATATATATATATATATATATATATATATATATATGAATACTAACCGAACTCTTGATGGTAACCAAATGATTATTCGTCATGGTACAAGGTTACATCACCTAAGTACTTAATCTCTCGTTACGATTCTAATGGGTATCCTAACCCATGAAAACACATCAACCTGAATGGGCCTTATAGTGTCAAAAATGAGTATTAAGTCTAGGCGATTACTTTTTCGTATGTATACTTTCTCGCATTTGAATTTCCCAAACCCTCGTTATCTTTCGAATACTTACCAAACTAAGTTCTCATCTTGTAGGATAACTCGGCGCTCATCCCAACCCGTCAACCCACTTCGCGAACTCGTCATGTTTGAAGACTACGCAAAACCGTGAGTACACTCGACTTTTCGTTTACAACACTTTTGGGTGTAACATGTTTACTTATACCAAAACCACAACACTTAAACTTTATGAAATGCACAAACAATCCTATACACATGAATAATTGATACGATTACTTGATGCTTATATCTTGGACATTCTTTATGTGATACTTTAGTCATTAACTTATTTTAAGCCTTCATTTAACATGTATACGCTATAGGAAGTCACACATCCCCCTCCATCGCATAAACTTGAGGCCATGTTAAAACAGCGTGTTTGCGTTAGGGTTTGGCTAGTAGTATTGCATGCCTTGTATATGCTCTCGTGAAATCATAGTTGCCATGAGGATTCGTTTAAACGTTAATCGTATACGTATTGCTATGCTTAAACTTGTGTACTCGCCTTTGCTTTTGCATTGAATTGTATTTTAAAACATGTTACAGGTTGATGAAGAGGATGCTATGAAATCAAATAGCAAGGACTTAGATACACACAAGTAGATGTTTAGGCTAAATTTGTTGTATCAATTTTTGTTGTATTGTGTTATTTGTATTTGCTTCAATGTTGTACTTGACAATCGTTATTGAAATGAAATTTGGCTTTAATTAAATATTGTCATTATTAGCGTTGTGAGCAATGAGCAATCTATTTCGTCTCACTCCGATGTTTCCGCCATTGGTTGGGGTGTGACAAAGGCGAAATATCAAAAGCCTTCAGGACTACTGCAACAACCTGAAATTCCTGTATGGAAATGGAAACATATTTCGATGGATTTTATTACTAAGTTACCCAGGACCTCGAGAGGTCATTACATGATTTGGTTTATCGTTGATCGACTTACAAAGTCTGCACACTTCTTACCTATCCGTGAGAAGGATAGCTCTGAGAAATTGGCGGAAATATACCTCAAAGAAATCGTAGCACGACATGGAGTTCCTATTTCTATCATATCGGATCGATACGGTCGATACGTGTCAAGGATTTGGCAATCATTCCAAAAGGCATTTGGATCGCGACTAGATCTTAGTACGGCCTTTCACCCTCAGACGGATGGCCAAAGTGAACGGACGATACAAACTTTGGAGGATATGTTACGTGCTTGTGTGATGGATTTGGGATACACACTTACCCTTAGTGTAGTTCTCATATAATAACAGCTATTATACGAGTATACATGCCGCCTCGTTTGAAGCTCTATATGGACGAAAATTTCGGTCACCGCTATGTTGGGCGGAGACCGGAGACAAACAGCTCATTGGTCCAGAATTAGTTCAAGAAACTACAGACAAAATATTTCAAATACGAGAACGTATCAAGGCGGCTCGTGACCGACAAAAGAGCTATCCGACAGACGACGAAAACCACTATCCTTTCAAGTTGGAGATAAAGTATTATTGAAAGTCTCGCCTTGGAAAGGCGTAGCAAGATTTGGTAAACGTGGAAAGTTAAACCCACGCTATATTGGACCATTCGAAATCTTGGAAAAGATTGGGACAGTAGCGTATAAGTTGAAGTTACCGGATGAGCTCAGTAGCATACACGACACATTCCATGTGTCGAATTTAAAGAAAAGTTCTACTCAAGAAACGGTTATCATTCCAGCGGATGAGATTTACATCGACGACAAACTCCATTATATTGAAGAACCCGTTGAGGTTATGGACGGGAAGGTCCACAAGACACGGAGAAGTCGTTTAAACTGGTTAAAATTCGTTCTAACTCACGCCACGGCCCTGAGTATACGTGGGAACGTGAGGACCAAATCAGATCCAAGTACCCTCATTTGTTCCAAGGCTCCCCTACAAATAATAACACGGCTTGAATTTTGGTACGAAATTCTTTTAACGGGAGGAGAATGTGACAACCGGCAAAATAATGGTAAAATCTGTACAACTTAACAACTTGATTATATTATTTATTGCGTTCGTTAGATTTAATTAATGCATGATTAGGTCGCATAAAGTCTAGCAATCATAGACATGGTTAATTATGCCAAACAATGTGGTTACACTCTTCACGTTGCGAGAAAACAACAAACTATGTCCAAATATGTTGGCAAAATGCTGAAAACACTATTCACCAAAACACACTATTCATGCCAGCAAGTTTCCGAAAACTGTTGGAACGAGCAATGAATGGCACGAAAACATTTTATGGTTGAAATAAAATAAAAACCCCTAATTAGGGACACTAAATGCAAAGACACCTTAACTTTTCGGAAAATACATATCGATAGAATTCGTCCGAATCGCACTAAAATATAACCAAGTAAATTGTCTGAAATGCCAAAGTACAATATTTTAAATGTCGTGGGACTCGTAAATAATGTTATGCACCCTAAATAAGTTGGGAATATCAACGGAATATCCTAAACATGAACTCCCGGTGTTACACCGCAACTTGTACACATTACCCAAATTCGAGCCGCTAGGCGAACAAATTATATTCCTATCATCTAATTGCCAAACTAAAAAGCTGGCGAACTAGTTAGTCATATTTTAGAGTCGTAAATGCCTTAAATAAACTTCATGACATCGATGGTAATGTAAAATCATAGCTCCCGGTATTATATCACAACTTTTATATAACACCCGATGTTGAACCGACGAGAGAACTAATGACATTTTTACCATCCAAAATCAATACCCACTAAACTAGTGAACTAGTTAAACTTTATTTAAAACCCTAACTACCATTGATATCTTAATTAACCCCTAATTAACCTAGTGACTAAATATCTACAAAATTAACATTGTGAGCACATGGTTTTTATGTTAAAAAAAGTTACATCTAACCCCCCATTCAAGAAGACGGTCAACAAGTGGTTCCTACCCACTTGTTTCTTGTTTGAAAAATGAAAGATTTGCAAGATGTTGAGTATGGTGAATGAGATTGTAATTGATGGTCTTGAATTATATATTCATCACATTCCTTACTCTCATTCATAATAAAAAAACACCAACTCTTCCTTACTTCTTCCTCATTCCACGCCACCATTAACACCACCATTGATCACCATTTCTCCACCACTAAACACCCTAGATTAACCTACTTCAAGACCCCTCAAGAAGGAGTAAGCATGAAGGATCTTTAAAACTTCATTTGGAACTTAATCTTTTCTTAATCTTCATCATAACCATAGCAAAGTTGTAAGATCATTTCTCACCATTTTTAAGCTTGTTATAATATGTAGATTAGTAAGTACATGTTGATTATCTTGATATAAAGAAAATAAAAGCTTAAACCCTAATAATAACATAAAAAGTCTACTAATGTGATATATTTTGTGTTGATCATTGTTGCTTAGTGCTAATCAGTTTATATATTGTTGGTGATTATGTTAAAGTAGGTTGTTCAAGTATATGATCTTGTATGATTAAGAACCAAAAATGATGATTCAAATATATTAATGTTTGAATCAAGACAAGATCATCCATCCCATGATCCATGAACTTTAATATAAAAATAAAAGTATGTTATTTAAAGTTGTTTAAATATAAGAACAAGATTAGTGTGCTACATATGATGGTTTAAATGATCTTGTTAAAAGGATTAAAAAGTGTCATCATTTTTTTACTAGAAAGTGTGATTAAAAATACAGATAAAGTTCAAGGATTATGAGGATCATTATGTGTGAAAGTGTTACATGCAAAGTTGATAGTTGAAACTTGATTTGAGTTGATTGAGATTAAGGAATTTAAATATGCTTAAAATACGTTTTAAAAACATGGAAAACGCCATAGTTTAGGGGAAATTATGGCGAAATTTTTCTAAAAGCTAATCGCGATTAAAGTACGATTAACAGGGTGATTAATGGGACTAAACGAGACTAGGCAAGTAATTAAGAAAGTTTAATAAAAAGGTTAAGCCCTAATCTTTCAAGAACATTTACAAACACTTATATATATATATATATATATATATTATATATATAAGATAAAAGAGTTGTAAAAAGGAGAAATGAATATTTTATAAGTATAAGAATTTTTTCTAAATAAAATATATACATGTTTAAAATACACCAACTTATGTGTATCAACACTTGTGTACAATTATATGTATGTATTATAAGTTAGGAAAAATACCAACTAAAATACAAATACACTACACAAACAATCTCCAAATAAGCGACAACGAACGAGTGTAAAAACATTGAAGGAACTAAATACATGAACAGAGTTATATTACACTTGGGCACGAGACGCGGACGATAACAATCGGACATCGGGCAAATCGTTACATAAACTTATATTACGGACAAAATATATATGTACAAAAAGCAAAAGCCCACATGAATTATTAGATAAACAACCCAACGAAGTAAATGCGTAGCTAACCGCAACGGTCGACGCATCATTACCACACGGAAAGGATACCTATCAGGGCAATTCTTGGGCTTTCGACAAGAAGATATATGACAATAAGTTCTATGACGAACTCTAAAAATAATATACTTTTGGTTCAAAACCTACATCTATACCAACACTTAAAATTTCAGAAAGTATAAAACGAAGACTCACAAATTATACCATGTAAAGGTATATACGTATAAAATACGCTCGAAATACGCATACGATAAATACAAGAATACTTGAATTCTGTAATGGGCTAGTAAAAGCCCACTAATATATATTAAGTTGGGCTAGGCCTACTAATATATAAATGGGCTAAGGACCATTTTAAAATATAACATTGGCTAGGCCATTAACATGTCAAATGGGCTAAGCTTATCATATAATACATGGGGCTAGGCCCACTTACATAACTTTATTGGGCTAGGCCCATCCATACAAAAATTCATTTGGGCTAGGCCCATATACGCAAAAATACCAAATAATACGGTATACAAATACGTATAAATAATAATACAGTATAAATACCAAATAATACGGTATACAAATACGTATAAATACAGTCTAAATAGAATATAAATACCAAATAATACGGTATACAAATACGTATAAAATACGTATAAATACAGTATAAATACCAAATAATACGATATACTAATACGTATAAATACAATATAAAATACGTATAAATACAGTATAATATACGTATAAATACGGTATAAAAATACGTAAGCACATAGCGATGTACTCACATACAATTGTTAAGGTGTACTCACGCAAAGAATAGTGTACAAATACACCAACGTATTTACGATGTTAAAAATAATATTTTTAACACTTATAATTATAAAAGGCATACAACATGAAGAACAAATGCTCATACTTAAGCCGAACATGTCGTTACGAATGAACGAGGTTCACCAAACTCAAAGTATATATATATATATATATATATATATAGATATATATATATTCGGAAGAACATATATATAACAAACATAACGAACGTAAGCCGTGCGAGACACGGAGACTCTCATGGGCTAGGCCCACTCATACCGTGTGGATCACGGAGACTCAAATGGGTTAGGCCCATTCTCACTTGTGCGAGGCACAAAGACTTATGGGCTAGGCCCATTTATACTCGTGCGAGGCACGAAGGCTCACGAAGGGCAAGGCCCGTTCGTACAATGGATGGATACGAAATATAAATATAAAAGAAGTGTATATATATTAAAACAAAAATACAAAACAAATGCCAACATATTTAAAATACGTAAGGGATCCAAATACTTAACTTGTACAACAACTTCAAGATGAACAACGTGTACGTATTTAACGATAACTTAAGTGTCTAATGAGTTAGAGCACTTGTAGGTTGATACGCTCTTTGGGGTACCCGAATTTCTAGCATATATTCACGGACGCAAATCAGTGAGTTTTGTCCCCCTTTTCTCGTAAATGTTTTCGGTTTATAACTCTCGGTGGGAAATACATGTTTTCGATGGTATGGTTTAGCTATGGAATGGAATATTAGATCATGTGCGAATAGAGTCTCTCTTAAGTGCCATTAATCTTTTATAAGACCGAGGAACAAGAGTGGTAGATCTATCGGGTGTAGCGAGCCCCACTCGGGGTCCTTGTGTGGCCGCATGTAGTGCTTTTGTTGTCCCAGCCGGGTGGACCAGAAGAAATCGTCTAGGGTTGAGTACTTCCTATGTCGTCACACATATTAATGTCCTTGCAAAACATTAATGATCATCAAGTTCATTGACGCTTCACATACCACATAATTTCATATATGAACCTCAAATGTTTTTAACATTCATTTGGCGCGCACTCAAAACGCATGAACTCGCCAACTTTTGTTGATGTTTTCAAACTTACATGTATTTCAAGAAATTGAAGTGGATCTTGGTGCAGTCGTTACGGAACTTTCAAGGTAAAAAGTAGTCGATGTCATCCGTATTTTGAAGGGTTTGGTCTATATATTCCTCCTTGAATGGAATATAGGATGCAAACCTTAATGTTTAAAAGTATTTTGAACAAGTCTGTTGTAAACTTTAATTTACTTATGACGACTTTTATTTCCAAACAACTTGTGACTTGTAATGTTTATATATGGTGAATGGATGAACATCGTGCATATTTTTAAATTCATATAGTTGTTTACTTAAGTCTATGCAATGAAAGCTAATCAAGTTCACACCGCGCGCTTCCGCCTCTGAACGGGTGTGACAGAACGAGGCAAGAACTTTACCCAAACCACCTTTCTAACCCCTTCCAGGCAGTTAATGCGATTTATATTGACGTAAAGACACGAATGTGTGAATCAACCAAACATGAAGGAATGATAGCATAAAACTCACTTTCAATATAAAAAGCTTGTTATTAAAGTCATTAATACAAACCCAATTAAAAAGTTAACCAACGATTAGAAATCAAAAGTAGTACCTAAAAGATTTTTTTCACCAAGTGATGTAAGAGATTAGCCAAGCATGACCATAGTTTGACGAAAACTCTTACGATCAATCTTGGATCCCGATACTACTACACACTCTAAACTCTAATGATTGTGGTGAAAGATGATGGTGGAGTGGTGGCAGGTGTGAGAGAAATGGTTTGTCAATGGATGAGTTGAAATGAAACCAAACACCCCTATTTATAGCTGGAAACAGGCCCTTCACACGGCCCTGTGCCCTGCGTGCATGGCCCCGTGTGTTCCCTCTTCTCTGTCTTCATTTAATGAGCATGTCAGATCAACTGCTACGCGACCTGTGGCCATTGTATTTGCTGTACTATTCAAGATATGCAAATCTAGAAGTTGACCATGATCCTTGTCTAAGGGACACAACCCCATGTCTCTTGTCTGCTTCTCCTTTTCTTCTTCTTTTCTGGAATCTTGAAGGGGCACCACCCCATGCCAGCAGGCATGACCGCATGCTTGACTTCTGACTTGTTGTTTTTAGTCTTGGGATGAAACTTGGAGGGTTGGGACAGTGTGTTGTCTTCCCGTCTTCTATACTTATACTGGTTTTTGTTGTTAATTTGTTCCTTTTGTTTAAGCTCTTTTAATCCTGAAAATCAAAAGCATACAAAGAAATGCAATTTTTCCAACATTAGTACTAAAAGGGTTGTTTTATACCATATTTGATACAATTTATATGTTGCATTTTACGCATATCATCAATCCAGGCGAGATAGTCTTTGATGCTGGCTTGCGAAAAGGCACAACACATGCTCGTCAAAGTGTGTTAGTTTTTTTGAACGGAAAATTTGGATCACTGATGGACCATTAGAGCATCATCGTGCCACCAGCGAAAGCACCCGATCATATCCATCTCCACTAGGCATAATGCTTGTATACTAATTCAGGAGGAAACCCAATAAATATGGGAAAAACTCCATTGTGGGAATCGAACCAAGGACCTATTGTCCAAAGCCCATCCACCAGATGCCACTAGGCTATAAAGCCATATGCGTCAAAGTGTATTAGATGATTTTGTTATCGTGGATGACTCCCTTGACGAGCTTAAATTGATAGGTGAAAAATTCAAAATTACTGACGTTGGAGGTAGTAAGAGCGTGGGTAGCGCGACCTTGGGGGATCAATAGTCTTGCACAACCCCTACCTCCCTGCCTACTGATGAGAAAGAGAGTCCTTTAAGGGAGTTGTTGTGCAAGAACACTTGAAAGCGCGGGCGTGAAGAATGGACTGTAAACCCCTTGCCAGCTGCCAAGAAGGTTCCCTTTAAAAAGGCCCCAACCATTGGGAAGAAGGTCACCTTGAAGTCCTTTATGTCGAAGTCTCCCCTATAGGTAGATTTGTATATTTCTTCGCCCATTGCATTATACTTAAGCATCCGTAAGAAATTTCCTTTTATCTGTAGTGGGAAAATCTTAACAACCAAAGATTACTATTATTCATTCAAAGTCAGCGCCTATTCCACCTATGCCTCCTCAGACCACTTCTTCCAATGACAAACATGTGGAGGGCACCGGAGGTTACACATGAGGCGGAGCTAGAAGTCATGAGAATTAATGATGAAGTACAAGAGACAGAGGTTGTTATTATTGGTGAGCGACATGATAAAGACACCGATGAAGGGAATTTTGCGGAAGGTGTTCATGTTGAGAGGTCTAGTTTGGGTCCCGTCTCTCATAAGAAAGTGATGAGCCATAATTTGAGAGGGTTGAAAAAGCTGCTCTTGAGCAAACTTCTGTTACTTCCCCTATTTCTAATGGTGAGGTCCCGGAGCGCTTGTTGGTAAAACTTGCCTTCTGTTTCTAGGCATGCTGAGCCATCCCGAATTCAGCCAAATGAAACTCCTTGTGACTATTACTACCGCTCACACGACGATAGCCGGGCGGGAGAAATTCACGCCCTTGTTTGGAGGCTCAAATAAGTAGATACTTTTATTGACATTGCCACTTGTTGAGAGTGGTTTTAAGGTGCCTTCCCGCCGAATGAAGTCAACTATTAGAGGAAACGTTCCCACGATAAGTTATATCACTCCTATCTGCTCGCACAAGCTAATAAATCTCCACTAATAATCAAATTAATCGTGTGAGTGGAGAACAATGTATCATAAAATGGCGTTATTTGAAGTAATCATGCATCGTTTTGCTAGAGACGAGAAACTCTTTCAACTTGCCAAGGCTGAGCTAGCTGAAAAGTAGGCGCAATTCGAGGCTAAGAAGAAATCTGAGGAGTGGAGTGCATTGGGCGCAAAGAAAAAACTTAAAGCGGTGGAAGAGATGCTTGCTACAAAGCGTAATCGTTGGGCCGATGCTTGTAAGCGTGACAATGTAGTCATGTATAGGACTCGAGAGGAAAACGTAAATCTTAAGGCACAGGCTGAAACCCTCACTGAGAACAATGTCGAACTCCAGTCTCAGTTGGACGAAGCCGGGTCGCACCACGAGCCGCGGAACAAAGACAGGTTGATGCTGAAGCCACTTCTTTACAACAAAATTTGAATTAGAAACCTAACCGCTGAATTGTTTAAGCAGGATGAGCTGTAAAGGAGAGCTGTTTTGCGTGAAAGAGATTTATTTGGAAAAGATGCAGAGATCGTCGAGTTGAAACATCGCTTGATCGAAACCCAAGATAAGTGCAAATAATTGGAAATTGATGTTGGCGTGGAAAGGACTGTGCAGATGCTGCCGAAGTGGCACGCAACATTACTCAGACTTGTTGCTCAAGACAACTGTACTTAGGCGCATACCCTGTTGGAAACTTTGATAAACAACTCATTGTGGCTCCAGCAGCATGACGTCGTTCATGCAAGTGTCATCCTTTATTTTCCTAAATTTCTGTCATCTTTACATTAAATTTGTTATTTGTTTTCCGCTGGTTGCCAAAGCTATTTTGAACTGAGTGGAGTTGGACAAGACCGTTGCTGCGCTTATAGTAGCTGCTCGTTCTATTGGTCATGAAGAGGGTTACATTGAATGTCCTGTGTATGTGAACGAAGCCCTAAAGGTTCAATGGGATGATCGGTTCTTGGCTGCGCATGGAAAAAGTCGTTCATTACGGCCCAGGAGGCTTATGACAGCCTATCTCTTCCTCTGATGGACCTGGTTGCTGACGCTTTAAAGCATGATGATTACATAGACCATTTGAAGAGTATTTTTGAGTTGCCCGAAGGTCAAGAAGAGGAAGAAGATGATGCGGTCGAAGGTGAGGAAGAGGACATTCCTGCGCCTTAAGTCAGACCGGCTTGTATGTTGGGGATGGGCTGTCATGCCCTTATAATAGTTGGTAGTTGTAATAGACAAGTTTCACCCTGCGTTGCCTTTGTTGGGGCGCAGGTTATAACTAGTTACCTTAATTTGCCCGGTTTGCACGCCGAGGATATAGCCTTTTGTGGGTATAAACAAGTTTCGCCTTTTCTTTTCCCTTTTTGGGTAAAGGAAAGGTTACTTAATTTGGCGCTTGTCACATATATTTTTTTGTCCGATATGGCGCTTAGTAAATAGTAACTATTTCATGTCATTGTGTGTTACAATATTTGCGTGTGTTTAGCTACTTTGTGCAGGTATCACAAATAAAGTTTGGCTGGAGCTCATGCTGGAGTAAGAGCATCATCAATAACCCATTTTTAGAGGTTGTTTTTTCTCATTTTTGTCACGTCACTCGTTTGTATTATTTTGGTACATGTTTTTTGGAGTTGAATTTTGATGATTTTTTCTACAAAAACATCAAAATACAAGTTTATTGTGGGCCCCGTGTACTTTATATATTTATAATATATAGAGAGAGATAAGTTATGAATGAGTGGTTAAAAAATTAAAGGTGGTGATGATGTGGCAACGGTTTTTGGTGCTTTTAGGTTTTCTTATTGGGTGGCTTTTAGCGTTTTTAAAGAATATCTATTATGATGTGGCAGCTGACTAGGCATGTTTTAGATGTTTTTAAAGCTACTTATTGTGGATGGTCTAAGTGTGATGCAATGTTTTTAGAAGTAATTAAAGCTAGTTATTGTCGATGGTCTAAGTATGTGCAACGAGCCTTGGAGATCAAATTAGTCATGAGACCTGTTAATTAGCCATTATGTTTTCGTGTATACCAAAACTTGTGCACGCATTTGGGAACATAGTTTGTAAAGATTTAAATAGGAAGATGTATAAATGTAAATAGGAAAAATGTAATGGACTTCTTTGTATTAATAAATTGTTTGGCACGAGGCCTTGATTACAAATCCTATGTCTTTACGTATAATATTTCCTTAGTTTTTGGGTGTTCCATATCTGTGGGACGATGTCACCTGATATAGTGCAAACTTATAGGCGCCTTATCCTAGGACCTCATGTACCATGTAGGGTCACTCCCATTTAGGTGTAACACCCCGACCACATATCAAATAACCTGCGGCGGAAACGTCGGGGAGTCACGTTACAACTTGCTCATGACACATAGTACTAAAGTTTCATTATATTACATTGTCATTAAACACAAAGATTACAAATTTTTAAATTAAAGGAAACTAAGGCTCGAGTCCATTCCTACGTGTAGCATTCTTGAATAATCATCGTACATGTTAACACCTAAAACATATGTAAAAATAAAGTCCACAATGAATGTTTGCGAGTAACATAGGTTTTACGGTCAAATTCGAGGCTATAAGTTTGTATTAAAAGGTTTAACCAACTATAAAAGTTGATTTGGTAAGTAAATCTTTGTAGTCTTGAACTTTGACAAAAATGTTTATTTTGTAAAAATCATGAAAGTAATCGGAAAACTTTGTATGATTTATATATCTTTAACTTGAAAACCATTTTACATTTTATCTAAACCAATTGTCCTTGTTTTGTGTAAACCAATTTTGTCTTGTCTAAAAATCAAATTGTCTTATCGAGCATAAAATTATCTTGTCAAGTATAAAACTAAAATGTGGTTTATTGGCGAATACATTCAGCCTGTGTGGACTGTGGATAATCCCTAAAAAGGGTATTCAATTTGGTTTTCTTGAATTCGGTCATTCCCAGAAGAACTTCCAAACAGACCTAGGAAGTGGGAATGGGCTGTCAATTCTATAGGCTATAACCTACTACCGGTCGGCTTGATCAAAGTTAATGAATGTATCATTGTCGAGTTCAACGCACTATCAAGTTTCATACGAATTAAAAATCATGTGATATATATATATATAAAACCATATATTGTTTTTTAATGGTTTTGACACATAAACTGATCATACAAACTGAAAATCGTATATATATATATATATATATAAAACCATATTTTTTTTGACATCTTGAAAATAATAAACCATATATAAACCCCAAAACATTTAGAAAACGTAAAAGAGGGACTTGTACTCACAGGTTTGCGTAGATGTCTTGTTCAATTGTGTATGCAAGCTCAAGTGTTTTCTAATTATGTTGAATTGTAATATAGTTAGTGCATATCGTGGCTTAAATAGAAGAACAAATAGAATGAGGTTTATTAACCAAACGAGTGAAGGAACTCATATAATATGGTTCATAATACCTTACATTCTGATTGGAAAGTGTCTACACCACTTTAATGGGTCGTATGCATAAATACAGGTCCAGATGGTCGAATGAGTTTTATGATGAGCCCGATATGTCAATACATGTTTACTAATGTTATATGATCAGTTTATTTGTCAAAACCATTGCTCATGTAGGTTTAAAACTACTTTTCACAAAAAGGGTATTTTGACTTTTTAAAAGTGTATAAAGTTGACTGGTCATTTGACTATCCAAACAAAATGACCATAAGGTATAACCTTAGATGGTTATTCCCTATATTGCTATGGTCATTTAAATGGGCTTGGTTGGATCCTAAGATTGACCAAACGGGTCAGAATCGAAAGTCAAAGAAAAAGTCAAACTGCTTGGCTTTCGATATAGAATCGAGGTATAAACTGAAAACACTGAGTTGTGCATGTCAAAATGTGTTATATTAGTTTATACAAACTGACATGGTGTCAAAATATTGGGTTTCGATAGTTTAAAGTTCAGTTAGCGTAAAATACACTTTTACTAGTTTTGAGTTTTAAACATAACATGGCTTGACTCATCGTTTCTCCTAATGAACGTGATTATCAGAAGGTATGATCATAGGGAAATCATATCATCATTATTATGATCACGTAGGAAAGTTCGGATTGAACTTTAACTTGACCATAGTAGTTAGAACTGAAAGTCAAACGTAAAATCAAACTTTTTGACTTTTGCTGGAAACTCGCTAATAATTGAAATTGAGCAAAGGAGGAATATTTACTGAACTTAAGGACTCTTAAGAAGGATGGAAGCTGCTCCCAAACTCTAGAAAAACTCCCAAGATCAGATTTAAGGTGAAAATATGAAGGTGTGAGTGAAGTGTTCAACATGCACACCTATTTATACGCATCAAAATGCTCCGAAATCATGAAAAGTGTTTCCAAGGATTATTAGAAACTAATTAGTGTCACCTAAGGTGTCCCAAAGAGAAGCAAGGGTGGCAATTTCGGAGCTAGGTGACAAGAAATGAAGATATGTGGCAGTACTTGGTGATCAAGCAAGAAATTTGCTTCTGGGCACCCCTTATGGACCGTAACCAAAGCCTTACGGTCCGTCCGTAAGGCACTCTGACGGCAAAAATATTGAGTTTTTGACAATTTGGCCCCTAGACTTGCACTATAAGCTTTTTGACATTTTTAACCCCTCTAACTTGTTACTTAAGCTATACGAAAGGTATTTATAGTATGTGTAACTTATATCTTTGTCTCGAAATGTATGTTATGTTAAAATCATTTCATTCGAATATATGTTAAGGAAACATTCGCGAAAGAAATATAAACATTTTCGAAGGCTCGAATTGTAACACCTCGTACAATTGTGTCCAATAGTATAATGACATGTGTTGTATTTTTATTTAAGTCTATTAAAGACTAATAGGGACTAAAGTTGTCAACATGCTCAAATGAGCCTCTGAGTGACTGTCCGTTGTCAACATGCATAAATGTAAGCCTCTGAGTGACTGATATGTCAACATGCTTAATCTTTAGCCTCTGAGTGACTGATATGTCAACATGCTTAAACTTGGCTTCTGAGTGACTGATATGTCAACATGCCCAGCCTCTGAGTGACATCGGAGTCAATATGCTTATAGTGGGCCTCTGAGTGATCCTTTACGAAGTCCTAACTCTCATATGTCCCATTTATAGGACGAGAGGGATTAAAATCCGTAAATATGTTGATCAGTTAACGCCTGGAAAGGATGGAACCCTTAGATTTAATGGAAGAATCTGGGTTCCAATCTTAGGAGGACTTAGAGATCTAATCCTCCAAGAAGCACATAACACGAGATACTCAGTTCACCCAGGAGGTGACAAGATGTATCAGGATCTGAAAAAGAATTATTGGTGGATGGGTTTGAAGAAATCCATAGCCACTTATGTAGCCAAGTGTCTGACGTGTTCGCAAGTTAAGGCCGAACATCAGAAACCATTAGGACTTCTACAACAACTTGAGATTCCCACTTGGAAATGGGAAATCATAACTATGGACTTGATTACCAAGTTACCTAAGACCAAACATGGTAATGACACGATTTGGGTCATTGTAGATAGGCTGAATAAGTCAGCGCATTTCTTGCCAATTAAAGAAACGTATAACTCTGACAAACTGGCTAAGTTGTATGTGGATAAGATTGTGTCCCTACATGGTGTGCCGGTATCTATTGTAACTGACAGAGATACTAGATATACATCTCATTTTTGGAAAAGTTTCCAACAATCTTTAGGCATAAGATTAAATTTTAGTACGGCTTACCACCCGCAGACAGATGGATAAAGTGAGCGTACTATTCAAACTTTGGAAGACATGCTTAGAGCATGTGTGATTGATTTAGGTGGAAGTTGGGATGACCACTTACCCTAATAGAATTTTCCTACAATAATAGTTATCATACGAGCATCAAGGCTGCTCCTTATGAGGTCTTGTGTGGGAGAAAGTGTCGAACACTCGTATATTGGGCAGAAGTTGGGGAAGCCTAACTATCAGGACCTGAAATTGTCCTGAAAACCACGGATAAGATTGTACAAATCCGTGATCGACTCAAAGCTGCCCGTGATAGACAGAAGAGCTATGCTGACAAGAGGCGTAAACCTCTCAAGTTCCAAGTAGGGGACAAAGTCATGCTGAAAGTATCACCTTGGAAAGGTGTAATGAGATTCGGAAAGAAGGGTAAGCTAAACCCAAGATATATAGGTCCATTCGAGATAGTGGAATGTGTCGGCACTGAAGCTTATAAGCTTAAGCTACCAGAGAAGCTTAGTGGAATTCGTGATGTATTCCACATATCTAACCTTAAGAAATCTCTAGCCGATGAGTTGCTAGCAATGTCACATCATGATGTGCAGATAGATGAAAACCTGAGGTTGTTGAGAAACCGATTTCGATCGAGGATCGACAGGTTAAGAAGCTCCAAAGGAAATCGATAGAATAAAGGTTAAGTGGGACGCCTTTAGAGGTCCCGAGTAGACATGGGAGGTTGAGTCCACTATGTGACAAAAGTACCCCCATCTTTTTGAATAAAATCTCGAGGACGAGAATTCTTATTAAGGGGGTGAGGATGTAACACTCGTAAAATTGTGTCCAATAGTATAGTGACACGTGTTGTATTTTTTATTAAAATCTATTAAAGACTAATAGGGACTAAAGGTGTCAACATGCTCAAACTGAGCCTCTGATTGACTGTCCAATGTCAACATGCATAAATGTAAGCATCTGAGTGACTGATATGTCAACATCTTAATCTTTAGCCTCTGAGTGACTGATATGTCAACATGCTTAAACTTGGCCTCTGAGTGACTGATATGTCAACATGCCCAAGCCTTGACTGACATCGAAGTCAACATGCTTATATGGCCTCTGAGTGATCCTTTACTGAAATCCTAACTCTCATATGTCCCATTTGTGGGACGAGAGGGATTAAAATCTGTAAATATGTAAAAGTTGATGATGGAGGGGTTAAAAGTGTCAATATGTTAATTTATACCTTTGAGTGACCTTTTAACAACCAAGAGCTCGACAATGTCCGGGCATACTCTTGGTATGCCAAGTATTGGTTACGAAGGGCTAAATATGCTAAAAAGTTATTTTAGAAGGTTTTATAAGTTAAGGGGCTAAAAGTGTCAAACTTTAAAAGTGGCCTAGAGGCGCTCGCGGGGCGCGAGAGACCAGGCCTGTGCCTCTCGCGGCCCGCCAGAGGACTGTATCTGTAGAAAAATTTGTTTGGCCTCCACACAAATTGCCAAAAACCAATGTATTCGAAACTCTGGATTTCCAAACAACTATGCCACGTTTTAGGACACTTGTAAGCTCCCTCTTACACCCCTTAGCACCTGGCATCACCTCCTTCAAGCTCTCCAACTATAAATAGGTGTCAAGGTTCACCATTTGAACTTGCACCTTTCTTATTCACAACTCTATCTCCCTCCTCTGGAAGTTCCTAACTGAATGGAGCATCCAACTTAGTTCTATTGCATTCTGGGAACCACTTATAAGTGTTCCTTCCTCTTGCATTTTCGTTTATAGGCTTTTATAGCCAAAAGTCAAGCGTTTTACGGAAAACGCCTTGACTTTCAATTAAGATCATTATTGTCAGAAATTGTTCATAATGAAAATGGCTAAGTGATCGTAATAAGGTATGTGTTAGTCCCTATAAAGGCACCTCCTGAAGATCACGTTTGCTAGACCAATTGACGGGTCAAAGTTTAAATATTAAAAAGTCAAACATGCCATTTTTCGGAAAAATTATAATTTGAGCTTATACATGTTAAGAAACCTGTTTTGACACTTAAAAAGTTGGTAACAAATATTAGAACATGTAAGAATATGTTCGGCTTGTCAATTTCAGTTCTAGGGTCGGTTCGCAACCGAAAGTCGTGAAGTTTGACTTCTGCTTTGACCTTCGATTCTGACCCAATTTAGGTTAGTTACTACTAATCTAAAGTTGCATTATGATTGTAATATAATGTAGCATAACCCTATGAGGTTATATTACATGATCATAATCAGAATCTGAGTTTATGCACAAGTTCGTAATTATGCCATTTTGACTAAAATGCCCTTTTTGCATAAAAAAAGAGGTTTAAAGGATAATGAACTTGGAAATGAGTTTCCTACTGATGTAATATTATAAGTAGGATTATTTGGGATGTCAAACCAAATTATAAATTGAGTTTATGAACAAGTCCTTGTATTATGTCGATAAATGACGATAAGGTCCTTATGGCTTATAAAATGGTTTTAATCACATCATTTCAAAGTAAATCTTTTACCTACTGATATGTTATATTAAATAACATATCTAAGACATGTTAACCTACCTTAACATCAGTTTTCATTAAACATCACATAAATCGTCATTTTACGACATAATCGCGTTTCGGCGCATAGTATGGTTTTAAACATATTTACCAACCAAGACTTGTTACCTACTGATCTTAAAACTTATTTTAAATATTTTTATAGTAGGTATATGATATAAACTCAGAATCCCAAATAATTTATAAACTATGTGTAAATAAACCCAAAAAGCCCATTCGGTGCATAGTTTGATCATAAAAGACAAATTACACATATAATTAATATCCTACTGATATTATATCATAATTAAGTTATTTTTTCCAGAATACTTATAGTTATAACATTAAATTATATTCAAGTTCCATTTATAAGGTATGAAATTACCAAAACGCCCTTATGAGGCATAGTTTCATTTTAAAACTTAACGGCATATAAGTTGATATCCTACTGATATTACAATTTATATAAAGCATAATGGCATATAGAACTTGTCCATGACTTATCCGGTTACCCGATATCCCTGATATGCGTACATTAAGTATATGTAACTAGTTTACGAAAATTAACCGAAACGGGTCTAACCTTGTCATTTAAGTCTCAAAATCCAGAATGTTTATAGTTTATCCATATTACACAAGTTAAAGTACTTGTTGGGATTAAACTACATTCTATCCGATCATCGTTTAATCTAACATTATACGATTTGATCTTGTACGCTAGTCGGTCTAAGTCTATGATTTAAGAAAGACCGTTAGTATTTAATTGGTTAGCTTATGCCATAATCCAGACTAGAGACATTCCGGTAAATGCTATCTGCACTTAGTGCTTTTGTGTACGACTGAGTTAATAAATCTTGCGTCTAAACGAAGACTAGCTCAGGTAAATACTCTCGACTTATTTCCCCTATACGGGCTTGGGTTACGGTAAACTATTATCGCTTGGTCGGAAATGGGATCAATCGAATGCCGGATTGTGGCTAGTAAATCAGCGTATTCCGTTTTAATCAGTTTTGTTTGATAACTTAAACATCAGGGGTTAACTACCGTGTCCTGGATATCTTCGGCTCATTACAATAGAAAACGGCCACGACCTTAGCGCGGGTGTAGGCATACACCTGATAGACGCTCAAAATGCATTACCCACAAGGTTGGGAAGAAATAACTCCTTCGTGAGTACAAAGTGGTGTGTACGTTAATCATGTCTCGGTCTTCGTACCGGGCCCTGTATGTATGGATAAACATGTGAATCTGTTAACAAGGTTGGACGGTCAACTTTCCCAAGCTATAAAAGATTTATGCTGATACGCACTTAAAACATATTATTAAATGTTTTAAAAATGAGTCAGTTGGGTGTATTTACCAGCGAACGCAGACGTATTTTCAAAAGACTAAGCTTGCAGGTACAATACGAAAATAGGCTAGAAGTGCTCGGTAGTGATAAGAGGATCTAGCAAATCCTAGATCTACCCAAAGTCTGTTTTACATTCTTTCTTTTGTACAATTTATGATCCGCCTGTAGATCTTCTATTACGAGCTGTTTGTATATTATTTTGGCATTTTGAACATTTGGTTTGTAATAGTAATTTAAATCCAAGACTTCCGCTGTGCTGTGTTTAATTGACTATGATGATATCAACTTACTCACAATATTCCCCACCCGGGCCCACCGGTGTTTGGATTTGGCTGTGGAAAGCCTGGGTGTGACACGAATTTTTGCGGGGGTTACATTAGGGGCTACCTTACTGGGTCGTTCATTTTTGGAAGCTTCTTTCTCGAGGAAGACGTAATCTCCCGGATTGAAAGCGCATACACCAACACGCGCGTTGCAATATTTTTTGAACTTAGAGTTGTATTTAGCTTCGTTAACAGCCATGTTTTCGCGCCTTTCTTCCAAAAAATCTTAGTATGGCTATGCTCCACCTCGCTTTCAATTGAGTTTATCATTAACGTTCGATGTGAGGGGAGGCCGATTTAAGTGGGGATATGTAACACTTCGCATTTTTGTACTTTCCATATTTGAAAAGTTGTATTCGTATTTCTATTTTTGGAAACTTGGATTCGTATTTTATTTCCAATCTTGTAATCCAAGACGTCGATAATAATGGAATTCACTTTCATACATATACATGTTACATACTTGTGTTATACACAACCAATCGTTGAATACGTGCTTATACGCATAATCGAGAGACGAAATACTTGGATATATCAATCATACATGCACCATACTCATACAATACTTTGATACACTTTGAATACCTAAAAGCAAGTTAAAATAATAGAAAGCGACATAAAATAACCTAAAATCTAGCTCAAGGGCCGAAGTCCTTCCAAGTGCACGAAGGTGCACAACGATGCACGAAAGTGACACCTTCGTTGACACCTTCGCGGATTGAGTTGGTGATGGGATTTAGTGTAATTTTGAGCAAAATGTGTTTTAATTCACTCATTTTCACCTTTGTCAACTTCCAACTACCACCTAACTTCAATTATTACCTAAACACTAAATCTACCTCAAATATATGTGTCTTCCACACCTTTTAAACACTTTCCACACATCTAACTCTCTCTTAAGCTCTCAATTTCTCTCAACATTTTCAAGCAAGGGTTTACTTTCAAGTATTCTAAGTGAGTTTTCACTCACGTTCTCTTTTATTTTCTTCTTTCAAAATACTTGGATAATCTCTAAGAAGGTTTACACAAGTTTGCTATAACAAACTAAGGTGGAACCTCACCACATTTGAGGTCCGAAGTAGCATAAAAATTCTGGTTTGATGTATCTTTTTATAACATGTAAATTTCCGTGTTCATGACCAACCGAAATCATTAAAAATGTTGAAGACTTTGTGCTTTAGTGAATCATTAATGAGGTTAAATGGATGGAATCCATCATACTCCTTGCATGACTATTCTCATGGTACTTTACTTTACACTAATTCATGTTATAAGTTAACTTTAAAATCCGAATCCAATCTGTTAATCAAATCCGTAAATACACACTTCCGTTTCCCTTTAGGGTAACTTCGGTGCTCCAAACTCAAGAAGTTTTTCAACTCACTTCGTGGAATCTCTATGCAAACAATGAAGTATACATGACCTTATTTCCGTTTTATCACTTTTGGGTGCAATATATATTACCATATGAAAACTCACATAAACACATTTGTGCAAATATCAAATTTATACAAACGAACCTGTTATACATGATTTATACGTTTATACTTAGAAATACATGCATGCTAGAGGACATTCTTGCACTATGCTTTGTCATTTACTTCATACGAGCCTACCTTAATATGTATTGCGCTATAGGAGTAGCACACCGCCCTTATACTTGTGGTCATGTTAAGTATACAAAAGCGGTCTTGTCATTGTGACGACAAGATTACGCTAGTGGAGGGTTGACACGTATGTGATGCATGCTAGTTCATGATATTTTATGCCTTAGTATACATTTTTGCCATGTGGATCTCGTTAAATACTTTCATACACATGCTAGTACACTAAACTTGTATACTCACCAATACTTTTGTGTTGACATCTTACTTTAATATATATTGCAGCAACTTGATGTTGATGCGTTGAAAAGAATCTTGTAGGATGGAATAGAAACACACTTAGTTTAATTTATGTTTTGTTGTTAATATGTTACGTCCTAAATGTTGTATTTTCCTTCTTGAAACAATGTATTACCTTTATCATGAAATGAAAGAAATCGTTATTTTAAATACTTGTCACGATTAGCCGTTATGAAGTCTCTTGTAATCTGTGTTTTCGTCTTACTCTGATGTTTCCGCCATCAGTTCAGGTGTGACAGATTTGGAATCAGAGACATAACTATAGGGAATTAGGAAAATTGTCATCCTTTTGACGTAGTCTATAGTTAAAAAATCCCATACTTGACCATTCTCGTGTTCATGTTTAAAATATTTGAATTCTCCCTTCTTTGCTCCTATCTTATCTTTTATCTTAAGTATACAAGTACTTACTAAGACTAACCATAACACACGAGAGGATACAAAGACCCTCTTATACCACAAATGAGACGATCTCACCAAATTCGCGTGAAAACCCTTCCTTTTGGTGAAATCCCTCAATCCGCGTTTACCGATTTTCACAAAATTCTACCATCAAGATAGGAGTGATTTCCTCATCTGGATGGAAAATTTGCCATTCCTATTCTAGTGGACCCTTACTAACGAGTCGGAATTTGTTCCTTATCTCGTTCGGTAGGTACTAACCACACTTCGGTACGACGTTGTCAAGTTAGGGGTGCAACCCGCATCTTGATAACTAGTCCCACTCCTCGATTTTCAATCCCGCCAAAGTCTCCAATAGTAACCAAAATGGTGAATATCCTTAACCGAAATTTTGGCGAGGGTATTCTACTTATTAGGCCAAAGTATGTTTCCTTAACTCAAAAGAATTTTCGATCACTTTGGAATTGTCTTAGTTTCGTTCCGAGACACTCCAAGTTTTACATTGAATCTCTTTTATGTTATATCAATTTTAATGTGTTTCACATTTGATAGTTTGTTCGTTTCAAAGTTGAAGACCCGTATGCACGTTACTCGCAATTCAAAACAATATTAATACTCGAGAACAAACTAAATTTGCAACTCTTTCATTGTTGTTTGATTATGCGCATGATAATACGTGACATGTTTGTAAGGATCTTCTCATCCAATAAGCTCAAGACCTAATTTAGTTAACCTATGTCTTAAATGTGCGGAATCCATTTTACAATAGTGAGAATATCAAGATTGTTGTTTAATATCAATGTTTCATTAATTGTTCAACTTGTACAAGATCCTGAAACTATTTTGACAAGGCTTCCCTTATAAGTCAGCAGGAAATTACAGACAAATGAACACGCGAAGTCTATTTATAGACTTGCTAGCTTCATGCGAACTTGACTACTCTATCTTTGTACAAGTGAAGTTCTCTTCGTACGAAGTGAACTAGCTACCTACGTACGAAGTGAACATCAACTTCGTATGAAGTGTAACATACAAAAATGAAATCTAACATTTAACACCCTATTACATGACACTGACATGACCAAAAGATGTAGGCGAGACATTTTGCATCAACAAACTCCCCCTTGGATATTACCGTAGTCTTGGTTAGTCTCCGATCTTCAAAATTTCTAACGTTAAAATCTATCTTTTGAAAAAGTTCTTCCTCAGCTTCCGACGCTCTTCACTTGGAATAGGCGTTTGGTCTGTCGGCGGAGCCCACTTTAGAAATTGAAATCTTCGAATAGGAGCTTTCTTCATCGTTTCAGCAATATTTTCCTCTTTATGCATATGCTTTCTAAACTTTTTACCTTCCAATTCACGTGTAACGCTCGCTTTTACGTACTTTCCTTAATTAGAAAGTATAACCGTATTTCTATTTTTAAACTTGTATTCGTATTTCTTTTCCCATTTTGTAATCCGAGATTTGAATCGTAATAAAAATTCAACTTGTTATAATACATATCTTCGATGCATTCAATCGTTCAAACTGATACTTGTTATACGTGCAAAGACTCATACATTCACACTCAATACTCAAATCATACGTATATGCGTTATATGCTTAAAACATGCAAAAATGACAAGATAAACTAAGTTCAAGGACTAAAAATGTCAAAAACTAAAGAAGCTTCTAGAATAACCCTCCTCGTGGCCCGCGACCGACCTTGTGAAACTCTCTCGCGGCCTGCCAGACTTCTCACGGCATGCGACCGATTCTTCTTCACCCTCTCGCAGCCCGCACAGGAGCATAATCCGGAGAAAGTGGTTTCTAGCCCATGGATTGGTCCAATTTGTGTTTTCTGCATTATATGCACTGAACTAACAACCCCTCTAACCTCAACTATAAATACCCACCTCCTCCCACTCTTATTTCACGCCTCAAACACTTCTCTCTTTCTCTCTAAAGCTCTCTCTCCATCTGAAAGTTTAAGACTTTCCAAGTGAGTTCTAATTCACCCTTACCTCCCTTCTTTGATCTTCATACTTCTTAACACTTTAATCATCTTTTGGAATGTTTCCATAGGTTAAGGAAAACCAACTTGGAACATCACCATGTTTGACGTCCCAAGTGTAAGAACTTTGCGTTTTAATAGGGTTTCAACCCAGAAGTGTTGAATCCTTCCAAGTTGTTCTTGAAACAAGACTTGAGTTGGTAGTGTGTGATTACTTGGAAGCCTTGGCTATCCTACCTTCAATCCACCACCTCACTTGATGATTTTGATTATATTTTCGTCTTTTACTTTATGCTTAAGTTATTTATGACCATCCTTGTCGTCCTTGTGACGACTTGTGCATTGGTGAACTATACGAAATAGGTTAAATGAGGTTATCCTCCCACCTCCATGCATGACTTCTATGAACTTCCATGATGTTTATGATCTACTTATTATGTATACTATAATATATATATATTATATATATATATATATATATATATATCCACTAATCGAACCCTTGATGATCATCGAATGATTGTCCTGTCATGGTACTAGGTTACAACACCTAAGTACTTAATCTCTCGTTACGATTCTAACAGGTATCCTAACCCATGAAAACAATTAACTCGAATGGATATTATAGTGTCAAGAATGAGTATTATGTCTAGACGAGTATTCTCCCGTATATGTACTTTAGTGTATTTAAATTCTTAATCCTCCGTTACATTTTCCTCTTGTAGGATAACTTGGTGCTCCATCTTCCAAACTCCCCCAACACTTTACGAAAATATCAAGTGGAAGTTTGCAAAATTGTGAGTACACTCGAACACCCTTTTTATGCTTTACACCTTTGGGTGCAACATGTTAGTCTATCAGAATACATGCAATCGCACTTATACTTTTATGCAATCACACAAACAATCCATCATATATGCTATTACGTGATATACGATTAATATACTTGGAACATTCTTATGTGATGATATCTGTCATTAAATATGTACGAGCCTCCCCCTTAACAGGTATAGTGCTATAGGAGTAACCATCGCCCGTATTCTTGTGGTCATGTTAAGTTTAATCTATTATGCGGTGACACTTGAGGATTGAATTGTAGTTCACATGCCTTGTTCACATTAATCACGTATGCTAGCTTATCATGTGGATTTGTTTAAATGGTTTTTTTTACTCATGCTATGATTCAAACTTGTGTACTCGCCAATACTTTGTATTGAACTATACTTTTTTACATATTGCAGGTTGAGGATGTTGATATGACGAAACTTAATAGGAATGGCATAGAAACACACTTAGGATGCTAAGTTATTCATTATGATTTGTTGAACTTGTCTTATTTGAATTTACGTTGTATCGGAATTATGTTGTACTTGACATTTTGGTGAATGAAATGAAATGAATTGTTTAATTTAATTTTGTCACATTTAGTGTTATGATGTCTCTAGCAATCGCGTTCGTGTCACTTTGATGTTTCCACCATCGGTTGGGGTGTGAAAGATTGGTATCAGAGCCATAACTATAGGAAATTTGGTCGAATTTCCATGTTCGACCTAGTCTATAGCTTAAGTGTCCAACTTGACGCTTCTTGACTCATGCTAAAAAATGTTAATTCTTCCTATATGCTTCATCCTATTCTTTTGGTCTTAATATATACAATATGTCTTTCCTAAGAAATTTACACAATATACACACTTGAAGACTTGAAGACACTCAAACAAACGAGACGATCTCACCAAAATAGGGGTGAAACCCACACTTTGGTGATCACTCTCAATCTGCGTATTCGTTTTTTCACGAAATTACGCGATCAAGTTAGGAGTGATATCCATATCTTGATGAAAATTTTCCATTTCATACTCTAGTGGACCCTTACAAACTAGTCGGAATTTGCTCCTCGTTTGGTAAGTACCAACCACACTTAGGGTACGATGTTGCCAAGTTAGGGTTGAAACCCGCACCTTGTCAACTAGTCCCACTCTAGATTTTCAATCTCGCCAAAGTTTCGATTTTTCAATCAATTAGATACGTGTAGTAACTGGAAGGGTGAAATGCCGTTAATCACTTCTCGCGAGAGCATTTCAATTTCTGTAATTTGAAAGGATTTTCAATTCACCTTGGAATAGTCGACGTTTCTCAACCGAAATCTCCAATGTTTTTACTAAGCCTATCTTTTAGGCTATCTCAATTTCTATGTGTTTTAAATACTTGTTACCTCGTTCCTTTCGAACCCGATTCACAATTCGCACATCTTTCGCAACTAAAAACAATAGTAATTCTCGCAAACCAACTAAATTTATATTCCTTATGCAATCATACGTGTTTATACTATTGAATACTTGTTATGCTTATGTCATCTATGTGAACTCATACATGTTATACAATACTTACATGCTCAAACGTAACTTTCATAATCACGTCACGGTAAAGTCTCACCCTTTCCCCTATTGTCGACCACTTTCGTGAAAACTAATCGGTTTAGATTTATACCTAAACCTTTTTATCATTATGTGAATTTCCCCACTTTTGCATGAACCTCGAACCTTACTATTTTATCCAAACAATTTCTCACCCTACAACTTGTTTACGTAAATCACATACATGAAACTCCTAGTGATACTTTAAATGTTTCTTTTCCAAATTTTCAAAATCTTATGAAAAGCTATCTATCAACTTAGTCGGTCTAATGAAACTCTTGCCCACAATTTTCATAATTCGTCCAGTCACTAAGACACACTCACTTTATACTATCATTTAAAGACATTTTGTTCCCAACGAAGAACCAATGGAAACTTTCACTCACATACATACAAGTACATTTTGCAAAAAAAAAAAAAAAGAAAAAAATTCCTTTCAAAAATCAAAGTTTATCCATGGAATTTTCAAACACAACTTTCCTTATTTCGATATAAAACACCTGCAATGAAGGAAGTTTACTGTTTTAAAACCTTTTAAAAAATCGCTAATACTCAAATCTAAATCTGAACACATGAGCAAGAAAATTTCATCGGATAACCTACAATGTATGCAAATGCACATTTTTAAAACAAAAGAAGAATTTCTTTTTACAAACCACTAATTAATACTTTTCTTAATATTCACCCGACATTCACAATTTTGGTCCTTCATTCCCGACAAACCCGACCTATTTCGTTTCGACAAACTCAATGTTTTTACTCAAAAACCATACGCATGCATATCATCATACACGATTCATTTATGCAGTCAATATTTCATAGCAATCCTACACGTATCATTCTTACTTTTTTATATATACACTCAAACTATATACTAGACTTATGTGTGCTTAACGCCATGTAAATTTCAACTTATACGTTCTATACTACATGCTAATTTTATGCGTATTTGTCATCAATCATACACAAAACTCATACATTGGCACTACTTGGTAGTCATACTTGAAATCTATAAGAAGGCATGACCCGAGTGGTTTCGCCTATATTCGACACACTTGTGCATAATACAATCATGCTTACATGCTATCTTACACACCTTTTGCTTGTAATACTAAATGTAACCTGACCCGTACACTACTAGTACAAACTATGCGGATCATGCACAAACCAAAATAATCGCGGGTGCACACGGGATTATATTGGTAGGCGCATGAAAACCATAGTGGGTTCTACTGTGTATCACATCACGGAACGTAACATGACATCGAATAGCGAAACAAACGTAACATGGTGGATACGCCGCTGGTACTTCCTATATATAAGTGTCCATACCATGTTACCAAACTTTAGTAAAACATGACATGAGAAATTCGATGATCTCCCGGACCTTGTTAAATACATTTGATTTATAACAAACTTTGGTGACCCCACTTCAAAATGATTAATACTCGATTATCCATGACAAAGCTTCATTCTCAAAATCGTTAGCTTTAACCGCTACAACTATCACTAGCATCTCTCAACATTCCATGTTCCCATTTTATCTGATATCCATACCATTTTTACCCCTCGCATACACCTATCGAATCGTTGACTACCATACCATGATATTCTCAATTCTTCACTTAACATTTCATCAAAATTTTATTTACAATGAATCAGCCTAAAAGTTCAATCCTTTTTTTATAAAGTCTTCACCGACTCAATCTTGTCAAAGTGTCCTTTTTCTTTAAAACTATCTTCCACACTTATCTACGCACAAACTTCAACTAGTCAATCTATTACTGCCAAAACCTTTTAGAAACCGTAAATACTTACCATCCTAGTTCTCTCTAATAAACATTTTCTACAACAAGTAATTTTGCTAATACACCTTAGAACTGGCAGGACTTTTCTTACAACTTACGGTGCGGACCGCTCATTTTAATCAAAATACATCCCTGTTTTATACTAAAACTTTCCTCTTAGGTCGCACTCTTTTAAAATATTCCTTCCAATGGGTTGTCCAGACTCAGTCAAACTCACTTGCTTACATACACGTTTTTACTTATCCTTATACACATTTACGACTGGTGTCTCAAAAACACCTTAGTCAAGCAAATTACTTTCACAAACCTACCATTTTTATCCTTCAAAATTTCGGTACATATTAACACACTTATATATGAACTCCGCAAAAACTTTAAACTTCAAAATCTTGATTTTGGCCAAACGTTTTACCAAAATGACATCCTTTCCAAAGTCTTCCTCTTAAATAAATCTCAGGGACGAAATTTACTAAAGGAGGGGAGAGTGTAATGCCTCACTTTTTCGTACTTTCCTTAATTAGAAAGTATAACCGTATTTCTGTTTTTGAAACTTGTATTCTTATTTCTTTTCCTAATTTTGTAATCAAGATTTGAATCGTAAAAAAAATTCATACTTGTTATATATACATATCTTAGATGCATTCAATCGTTCAAACTGATACATGTTATACGTGCAAAGACTCATACATTCACACTCGATACTCAAATCATACGTATATGCGTTATATGCTTAAAACATGCAAAAATGACAAGATAAACTAAGTTCAAGGACTAAAAATGTCAAAAACCAAAGAAGCTTCTAGAATAACCCTCCTCGTGGCCCGCGACCGACCTTGTGAAACTCTCTCGCGGCCTGACAGACTTCTCACCCATGCGCCGATTCTTCTTCACCCTCTCGAGCCAGCGACAGGGGCATAATCCGGAGAAAGTGGTTTCTAGCCCATGGATTGGTCCAATTTGTGTTTTCTGCCATATATACACTGAACTAACAACCCCTCTAACCTCAACTATAAATACCCACCTCCTCCCACTCTCATTTCACGCCTCAAACACTTCTCTCTTTCTCTCTAAAGCTCTCTCTCCATCTGAAAGTTTAAGACTTTCAAAGTGAGTTCTAATTCACCCTTACCTCCCTTCTTTGATCTTCATACTTATTAACACTTTAATCACCTTTTAGAATGCTTCCATAGGTTAAGAAAAACCAACTTGGAACATCACCATGTTTGACGTCCCAAGTGTAAGAACTTTGGTTTTAATAGGGTTTCAACCCACAAGTGTTGAATCCTTCCAAGCTTGTTCTTGAAACAAGACTTGAGTTTGTAGTGTGTGATTACTTGGAAGCCTTGGCTATCCTACCTTCAATCCACCACTCACTTGATGATTTTGATTATTTTTTCGTCTTTTACTTTTATGCTTAACTTATTTATGACCATCCTTGTCGTCCTTGTGACGACTTGTGCATTGGTGAACTATACGAAAGAGGTTAAAGGAGGTTATCCTCCCACCTCCATGCATGCCCTGACTTCCTTTTGATCTACTTATATCAATAACTTATATATGTATATTACATATATATAATATATATATATATATATATTATATATATGTATATATATATTTAATCCACTAATCGAACTCTTGATGATAATCAAATGATTGTCCGTCATGGTACTAGGTTACATCACCTAAGTACTTATCTCTTGTTAAGATTCTAACGGGTATCCTAACCCATGAAAACACATCAACCCGAATGGGTATTATAGTGTCAAGAACGAGTATTAGGTCTGTATTATTCTCCCTTACATGTACTTTAGTGTATTTAAATTCCTAATCCTCCTTTATCATTCGAATACTTACCAACCTACATTTCCTCTTGTAGGATAACTCGGTGCTCCATCTTCCAAACTCCCCCAACACTTTACGGAAATATCAAGTGGAAGTTTGCAAAACCGTGAGTACACTCGAACACCCTTTTTACTGCTTTACACCTTTGGGTGCAACATGCTAGTCTATCAAAATACACGCAATCACACTTATACTTTTATGCAATCATACAAACAATATATCATATATGCTCTAGTTACGTGATACATGATTTGTATACTTGGAACATTCTTATGTGATGCTATCTGTCATTAACTACGTACGAGCCTCCCCCTTTGTAACACGTCACCGTACAAATAAACCGATTAATTCCATATTATAATTACTAATTAATAGTATATTAGAATATAAAAGTTACATTTGAAAAAGTATTAAAAATAATGAAATAAAAATAAAAGGCTGAAGCCGGTTTCGAACCCGGGTCAACAGTTATAAGCAAAGAATTAACTCACACGCGCTCAACCACTTCGCCACTTGTGTTTCTTGTTCATTATTGGAAACAATTAATTCAAATATCACAATCTTGATTTCAAATCGACGCGCCCAAATCGCAGTCGTCGGAAATCCCGACGATTTCGCCTTTCACTGACGGTTTCTTTGATTTAACCGAAGCATTAACCCCAACATCGGTTATAACCGATGTCCAGACCGCGACATCAGTCATAACCGCCGGAAAAATTATTGACCGACGAATCAAGACGGTAATCGGACTAAATTCATCGATGTTTTTCCCTATAAATACACCCACAAGCTTCTGATAACTTTTTCGCTCACAATCACACAAATTCTCGACGTAATTTCACTCGCCGGAAACTTTCTGCAACTCGCCGGAAATCTGAACCCCTTCACCTCTGTGCCTTACTCTAAAAACAGAACATCTAGAGCTCATACCGAAGTCACCCACACTCACCTCAAACTTCTTGAAGAACCTCTGCCGCAAGATACACGTCGCCGGAATAACCTGCTGTCATCGGAAACTCCCGGCGGAACAGGGGATCTCTGTTCGGTATATCTTACACCTAATCTCTTTCGTTTTTATTAATCTCATATGTAGCTAATTACAACTTACTAAAAGAAATTGATTAATTTGTCGAAACAGTCGGACATTGGTTCTGGGTTAAGTTTAACGAAGAAGATGAAGTTTTCGGTTATATATATATAATTTAAATCAAGTTATATCTCGGGTTAGACACACAGTCCAAGCGGTGGACTGTGTGCAAATAAACAGCATACGTCCCGAGTTCGATCCTTGACACACGCACACTCGCTTTAATAAAAATGTTCCTTTTTTTAAACTGAAACCGGATCCACTTGCAAATAGATGTTAAGTTTAATGAAAACCGGAATAATAACCAAGATAGACACACAGTCCATGGTGGACTGTGTGCGAGTTTAAATCATACGTCGCGGGTTCGAGTCCAGGCTACCGCACCGGTTCTGGCAATTATCAAACTTTTTATATAAGGACAAAATGAATTTATCTAGTTTGTATATAAGTATAATAAAAACCAGATTATTTACTAAGTTAGACACAAGTCCAGCGGTGGACTGTGTGCCAAACTAAACCACAGGTCCCGGGTTCGAGACCTGTGGAGAGCACCGAATCGATACATTAATCTTTATTTTAAAATAAGTGATTTTGGATTAATTTAATTAGTATATAAATATAATTAAAAACAGAAATATTTCGGGTTAGACACGTAGCTCAGTTGGTAGAGCTGCGTGCACGCGTACGGGAGGTCTCGGGTTCGAGCCTCACCCAGCGCATACATATACAGACGAACCGTAACAAGTCAACAAGTCAACGGTCAACGGTCAACAAGTCAATGGTCAACAGTCAAAAATCAACATTTTTTTATTACTTTTATTTATTTATTTAAATTAAATAATACTTAAAAATAACATTTTAAAGTTAGAAAATAGCCTTAAACTCACAAAAATATACCAATAATCCTACTAAAATTGATTAATAAAATCCGCTTATTTACCGAACCATTATGTTATTATCTAGGTTAGTTTCACTCGTGGTTAAATCCAACTTCGTGCGCATTCAACATCATCAACCGAACGCGCCCAATGTGAGTGAATCTTACAACTCCCCTTTTTAATTACACGTTTTGGGGTGTATTATGTGTCACTTAAACTAATTCATTTATTCAAACTCGTATGTATTTCTTATTGTCAAATTGTATGCAAATTATTTGTTAGGCCCATCAGTTCCTCGTGGGAGACGAGTTGAACAACGCGCGCCTTAAAACTCATTCATTAGGCCCATCAGTTCCTCGTGGGAGACGAGTTGAACAACGCGTGCCTCAAAACGATCAATTGTTATATGTGTGTGCAATATCTAATATTAAGTGTTTTGTGAATATATTTACATTTACATTTACTCATATGTGGTTATGCACTTTATTTAATAATCAATTCAATAAACTTGTTTAAATTTTTTCATAGGATTCACTCGCCAACTTTTTGTGGACCCAAAAACCATTTTTACACATGATACAGGTGAACATGATGAAGCAAGGAAAACATAGGAAATGCCTTAGAAGAAAATATGAAGTCTAGAATGATGCGTAGGATATGATGTAATTATGATTGTATATTTCCCTTTAAATTGTAATAATAAATATGAAACATTATAATAAATGTCATGAGCTTTGATGATAACCCAATCATGCCCCGATCACCTTTTCCGCTGCGGGGCGGGTGTGACAGATTGGTATCAGAGCTTTTGACTATAGGGATATAGGATAGGTTATTAGACCATTAGAACCTATACTATAGTTGACTAGATTTTAATTGTTTATGTGGTTACATGCAAACTTATGATATTTATTTGTTTCATATTTATTACATACACAAATGCATGCAAACATTTCCAATATTACATTTTGTGATACATAGTGAATTATACTTACAGTCAGACATACATACTTACATACACATTCATCATACATATTTCAATGTTCACATATTCAATTCATCTTCATACTTCTGTTATTCAAGATTTTGTCACATTTTTTTTCATTTTTCAAATCTCATCAAAGTGAGTTCTGCGACGGGCATGTAGTAACTGTAAGGGTACAAGTACCGGTAGTCGGAACGTCCTGTCTAGGTTGGCATTCGTATAAATCCAATATAACGGACCAGTTTGCCTACCTGGGGACTAACGATGAGAGTACGAAGGACCTATTAGGCCAAAGCATGCCACACCAAACGTCGTTCGAACTAACCCCACTTTGAGGTGTCACCGTGTCCACACCTGGACACATTCCAAATATCATACGTTACATACATATTTCTCGATTTTCTCCGGGTTTTAGTGTACGTAACCAGGCTAACACATGCGAACCATATGAAAAACCCGGTAGTCATGGGGGCCTACATGATTACGAAGGTGAAGTATGGCGGCATGCAAGGCCCAATTACGAGCAAAGCCCAAGACATCCTATGGATGTAGTAGATTTATTTTTTTTATTTTATTTTATAAATGTTCATTCCTAAATACGACACCTGATCCCTAAAACATCCAACTCATACTCTTGATATGTATTCCTTGTAGATGTCTTCTAGCCTCGCTCGTAGAAAGATGAGATCAGGAAAAGCCCGCGAGAGCATGGCTGCCCAAATCGCTCAACAAATGGCTGCCGTAATACCCAACATTATAATTCAAGTTCAACAAGCCCTTACCGCTAATCCTGTCAACCAAGAAGATCAAAATGTTATTAACCCTCCCCCAAATACCACTAAATGCACCTACAAGCATTTCAAGTCTTGCGACCCTCCAAAATACGAAGGGACTGAAGGTGTCACCGCTCTCCTCCATTGGTTTGAAGAAATGGAGAACACTTTTCTAAATTGCGATTTCCCCGATGATCGCAAAGTGCGATATGCTACCGGTCGTTTGCTTGGAATAGCACTTACTTGGTAAAATACAGAGAAGGCTAAACGAGGTGTTGAAGATGCTATGACTTTAACTTGGGAAGAGTTGAAGGAAATCATGACAAGGCGGTTTTGCCCAAGGAGCGAAATCAAGAAATTAGAGGATGAGTTTTATTCGTTGAAACAAAAGGAAGGCGACCACACCACATACGACAAGAGATTCCTCGAGTTAAATCAAATGGTTCCCAACTTGTTCACTCCCCTCTACCGATTGATCGAGCACTACATTCGAGGTCTTCCTTCAAAGATTCAAGACTCTGTAATAAGTACCACACCTGCAACCTGGAAGCAGCAATGGAGTTAGCTACAGAGCTCACCGGGAACCGCATCCGGAACGAAGACTTCAAGGAGGAGAAGAAGAAGGATAAAGCATCGACTGAAACCTCAAACTCCACCCAAACCGAATCCCCTTCTCAACCCATTTTTAAGAGAAAACGAGGCAATTTTGGGACAATCCCTTTAATCGCTTCCCAACGCAACCAGCCAGCCTCACAAGACCACCCTCAAGCTATACCAATCACTCAAGTAGCATGCCAACTAACTTACCCAATTATAGAACCTACCTTGTACCTCACCCACAATGTAACACCTGTTTATATACACTCATCCGTCTACCTTACCTTGTTCGACTTGTTAATTGTGGACGCTATGGTCCATTTGAGCAAGGTTTGCCGCACCCCTCAAAAAAACTCACCTATCAAAACATGATCCAAACATATCAACAACTCAATACCATTACCTTATTATCGAAACTTGTTTTAATTGGCGACCTACCCATTATAGAACACGTGCCTCGATTGTTTAACATCATAAACGCCCAAGCTCAAGCAAACCGAGTAACCAATCAAATCAAGAAAACCCAACCATTAGACCACCAGCAAGAGGAAGAGTTTTCAACATCAACACCATCCTGTTGAAGATATGACGGCCCAAGCGAAACCACCAACTAGTCCCCTTCACCAAAAATCAAGATTCAACTCCAACGCTTAGTTTTATGTTTTTTTTTATGTTATCTCAATTTTCACGTTCATCAATTTAAATTGGAAATTTATCCAAGATCTTAATCGAATTACTTTTTCAGTTTTGTTTATACTCATTGATTTAAATTCATATCATCATACCTCACGGCATATTTCAATCTCATCATTTAAAGAAGTTAGTTGTGTCTCACTTCTACATGGACTAACCTCTCCATAACAAATGAGAGAGGTACTGTCATCATTCAAACATGTATACTATCAGAATTAAGACTCAAGCTTTGGTTGATTGTGTTTGTTTATGTTTTAGAGTCACGTAGAACTAATCATAACTTACGGATAAAGCCAATGAAAATTTGACAAGAATATGGTGGATACGCCGCTGGTACTTCCTATATATAAGTATTCTTGTCAAAGGATCAGAGGCATTGTCAGGCGGTTATGAGAAGTTCCATGTAGGATTTAGTAATATCTTGGTTGAAATTTGTTTTACACTCACTGATTTAACATTCATATCATCTCATCATTTAAAGAAATTAGATTGTGTTCCATTTTCTACATAGACTATCATCTCATCATTTAAAGAAATTAGATTGTGTTCCATTTTCTACATAGACTATCCTCTCCATCATAACAAACGAGAGAGGTACTGTCACCATTCAAACATGTATGCTATCAGAATTAGGACTCAAGCTTTGGTTGTTGTGTTTGTTTATGTTTTAGAGTCACATAGGACTAATCATAACTTACTGATAAAACCAATGAAAATTTGACGAGAATATGGTGGATACGCCGCTGGTACTTCCTATATATAAGTATTCTTGTCAAAGGATCAGAGGCATTATCAGGCGGTTACGAGAAGTTCCATGTAGGATTTAGTATTGTCTTGGTGGAAGTTTGTGTTATACTCACTGATTCAGCATTCATATCATCTCATTATTTAAAGAAATTGGATTGTGTTCTATTACTACATACACTAACCTCTCCATCATAACAAACGAGATAGGAACTATCACCATTCAAACATGTATGCTATCAGAATTGGGACTCAGACATTGGTTGTTGTGTTTATTTATGTTCTAGAGTCATATCATAGAACCAATCATATCTTACTGATAAAACCAATGAAAACTTGACAAGAATATGGTGGATACGCCGATGGTACTTCCTATATATAAGTATTCTTGTCAAGGGATCAGAGGCATTGTCAGGCGGTTATGAGAAGTTCCATGTAGGATTTAGTAATGTCTTGGTTGAAGTTTGTTTATTACTCATTGATTTAGCATTCATGTCATCTCATCATTTAAAGAAATTGGATTGTGTCACCATTCAAACATGTATACTATCAGAATTAGGACTCAGACATTGGTTGTTGTGTTTATTTATGTTCTAGAGTCACATCATAGAACCAATCATAACTTACTGATAAAACCAATGAAAATTTGACAAGAATATGGTGGATACGCCGCTGGTACTTCCTATATATAAGTATTCTTGTCAAAGGATCAGAGGCATTGTCAGGCGGTTATGAGAAGTTCCATGTAGGTTTTAGTAGTAGAAGTTTTGTTTTAGGATATAGCCTTATCTTTCCAAACATATCAAAACTCTTGCGCATGAAATCATATTTAGTCAATCAACCCTGTTTATAAATATTCATTATCTTAGGCATCAAAAAGCGATTCCTGTAGCAGGGTACTCAACCCTTACGAGGAACGTTATCGCCTCAAACAAAAAAATTTAAACTCTTACTCCTTTCTAAGTATGTAACTGTCAAACTAAACATCATCCTTATTTAGACAAATATGTCAATACTTAAATTTCGGGACGAAATTTCTAAAAGTAGGGGATACTGTAACATCCGTCAAAAACCGGATTTACCAAACCCGCTTCGTTTATTAACCGAACAACCAGTTAAAAATTTCGTTGCGTATTTATTGCTCAAATAAATTTTAAACGATACATAATTAATAAGTATATTAGAATATAAAAGTTACATTTGAAAAAGTATTAAAAATAATGAAATAAAAATAAAAGGCTGAAGCCGGGTTTCGAACCCGGGTCAACCAGTTATAAGCAAAGAATTAACTCACACGCGCTCAACCACTCCGCCACTTGTGTTTCTTGTTCATTATTAGAAACAATTAATTCAAATATCAAAATCTTGATTTCAAATCGACGCGCCCAAATCGCAGTCGTCGGAAATCCCGACGATTTCGCCTTTCACTGATGGTTTCTTCTGATTTAACCGAAGCAATAACCCCAACATTGGTTATAACCGATGTCCAGACCGCGACATCAGTCATAACCGCCGGAAAAATTATTGACCGACGAATCAAGACGGTAATCGGACTAAATTCATCGATGTTTTTCCCTATAAATACACCCATAAGCTTCTGATAACTTTTTCGCTCACAATCACACAAATTCTCGACGTAATTTCACTCGCCGGAAACTTTCTGCAACTCGCCGGAAAACCGAACCCCTTCACCTCTATGCCTTACTCTAAAAACAGAACATCTAGAGCTCATACCGAAGTCACCCACACTCACCTCAAACTTCTTGAAGAACCTCTACCGCAAGATACACGTCGCCGGAATAACCTGCTGTCATCGGAAACTCCCGGCGGAACAGGGGATCTCTGTTCGGTATATCTTACACCTAATCTCTTTCGTTTTTATTAATCTCATATGTAGCTAATTACAACTTACTAAAAGAAATTGATTAATTTGTCGAAACAGTCGGACATTAGTTCTGGGTTAAGTTTAACGAAGAAGATGAAGTTTTCGGTTATATATATATATATTTTAAATCAAGTTATATCTCGGGTTAGACACACAGTCCAGCGGTGGACTGTGTGCAAATAAACACGCATACGTCCCGAGTTCGATCCTTGACACACGCACACTCGCTTTAATAAAAATGTTCCTTTTTTAAACTGGACCGGATCCACTTGCAAATAGATGTTAAGTTTAATGAAAACCGGAATAATAACCAAGATAGACACACAGTCCAGTGGTGGACTGTGTGCGAGTTTAAATCATACGTCGCGGGTTCGAGTCCAGGCTACCGCACCGGTTCTGGCAATTATCAAACTTTTTATATAAGGACATAAATGAATTTATCTAGTTTGTATATAAGTATAATAAAAACCAGATTATTTACAAGTTAGACACACAGTCCAGCGGTGGACTGTGTGCCAAACTAAACCACAGTCCCGGGTTCGAGACTGTGGAGAGCACCGAAATCGATACATTAATCTTTATTTTAAAATAAGTGATTTTGGATTAATTTAATTAGTATATAAATATAATTAAAAACAGAAATATTTCGGGTTAGACACGTAGCTCAGTTGGTAGAGCTGCGTGCACGCGTACGGGAGGTCTCGGGTTCGAGCCTCACCCAGCGCATACATATACATGACCGAACCGGTCAACAAGTCAACAGTCAACGGTCAACTCAACAAGTCAATGGTCAACAGTCAAAAATCAACATTTTTTTATTACTTTTATTTATTTATTTAAATTAATAATACTTAAAAATAACATTTTAAAAGTTAGAAAATAGCCTTAAACTCACAAAAATATACCAATAATCCTACTAAAATTGATTAATAAAATCCGCTTATTTACCGAACCATTATGTTATTATCTAGGTTAGTTTCACTCGTGGTTAAATCCAACTTCGTGCGCATTCAACATCATCAACCGAACGCGCCCAATGTGAGTGAATCTTACAACTCCCCTTTTTAATTACACGTTTTGGGGTGTATTATGTGTCACTTAAACTAATTCATTTATTCAAACTCGTGCCATACCATATTATGATTTAAACTTAGAATGTAAATATTGTTTGTAGTTATGTATTACTTATTGTCAATTGTATGCAAATTATTTGTTAGGCCCATCAGTTCCTCGTGGAGACGAGTTGAACAACGCCGCCTTAAAACTCATTCATTAGCCCATCAGTTCCTCGTGGGAGACGAGTTGAACAACGCGTGCCTCAAAACGATCAATTGTTATATGTGTGTGCAATATCTAATATTAAGTGTTTCGTGAATATATTTACATTTACATTTACTCATAAGTGGTTATGCACTTTATTTAATAATCAATTCAATAAACTTGTTTAAATGTTTTTCATAGGATTCACTCGCCAACTTTTTGTTGACCCAAAAACCATTTTTACACATGATACAGGTGAACAGGATGAAGCAAGGAAAACATAGGAAATGCCTTAGAAGAAAATAATGAAGTCTAGAATGATGCGTAGGATATGATGTAATTATGATTGTATATTTCCCTTTAAATTGTAATAATAAATATGAAACGTTATAATAAATGTCATGAGCTTTGATGATAACCCAATTCATAGCCCGATGTGACACCCTTAACATGTATAGCGCTATAGGAGTAACGCACCGCTTGTATTCTAGTGGTTATGTAAAGTTTAATCTATTATGTGGTGACACTTGAGGATTCACTTGTAGTTCACATGCCTTGTTTACATTAATCTTTTATGCTAGCTTATCATGTGGATTTGTTTAAACAGTTTTATTACTTATGCTATGATTCAAACTTGTGTACTCGCCAATACTTTGTATTGAACTATACTTTTTTGCATGTTGCAGGTTGAGGATGTTGATATGACGAAACTTAGTAGGAATGGCATAGAAACACACTTAGAATGCTAAGTTATTCATTATGTTTTGTTGAACTTGTGTTATTTGAATTTACATTGTATTGGAATTATGTTGTACTTGACATTTTGGTGAATGAAATGAAATGAACTGTTTGATTAAATATTGTTACATTAGTGTTTATGATGTCTTAGCAATCTCCCTTCGTCTCACTCTGATGTTTCCACCATCGGTTGGGGTGTGACATCACGCCATTTCGACTTCCACATCTTTCCTGAGTTAATAGCATGCGTGTAACAAACATTTACCACACCCTGGTACTGCATCTCCTGAACTTTTTCTTTTGCTTCGTAACATATCTTGTTGTAAAACAAGCATTCGATGTCTTTCTCAAAACAATTAACTAACCACATCGGGTCTAGTATCTTGATCGCTCTCCATAAATCTTCGGACTTCAGAACAATCATGTAGGATCTTTTTATCCAATAAGCATGGGCACACATCTATTTAACCTAGTTTATATGCGCGTAATTCATATTAACTAATGACATATCAAGATTACTGTTTCAACTCATTCATTTCATTGAGAAATCTTTACAATTTGAGTCAAATTCTAAAGGCTTCGCCGCATCGATCACCAAAACACGTACAGACTCAAGACCTACACACTGCCATTTAAAGACATGAGGAGTTACCTTCGTGCAAGGTGAGTCCTCTCTTCGTGCGAAGGTGAGTTAACTACCTTCATACAAAGTGAACTTCACTTCATGCGAAGTTAATTACATTCAAACACAAATCCAAGATTGAAAGCCTTATTACATACTCAGACACGATCTTAAGACGTAGGCGATAGACATAATGCACCAAAAACTCTCTCATGGATATTGCTGCAGCCTTGGTTAGTCTTCAAAAACTTCAAAATCTTTATAAAATTAAACGTTCATCTTCCAAAGAAATTCTTTCTTTGTTTCCTTCTCTCTTCACTAGGAATCGGTGTTTGATTTATCGCTTGAGCCCATTTAGAAACTGAAACCTTCTGATTGAAGCTTTCTGTGTAACAACATCAATTCTTTCTTCCTTCCAAATCTGCTTCATAAACTCAACCCTTTCCAGCTCTCTCTATTTAGATCTCCACATCTTCCTTGAATTAATATCGTGTGTATAATAAACATTAACCACACCTTGGTATTGCATTGCTTGAGTCTTCTCCTTAGGCTCATAACATATCTTGTTATAAAACAAACACCCAATATCCTTTTTCGGAACAATTTACTAGCCACATCGGGTCTAGTATCCGTATTGCCCTCCAATAGCCTTCAGCTTTAAGCATAATCACCGCTTCCCCGTTTCAATATCATACTGCCACCATCTGAAGAATTCATAAAAATCTTGTTCGATTTTCATTAAATGCATATTTTTCATTCTCGTGGCCTCTTTACAATCAACGTAACATCCTTTTCCTTTGTAACTAGATTTATCTTGATTATCTTCTTAGGTATGTGCGGTTTCCAGTGATTAAAACCGTGAGCAGCTTCATACTTAATCAACTTCCATATTCTCTGATCATGAAACTTCATCAAATAATTTATTTACTTTGTTTGCACCAACTCTTCAACGTCCCACCATGGCAACGTCTTTATATCGCTCAAGTATCTGAAGTACTGAACACCAAACTCTCTCTTGACTGCATTTACGTCTAATTCAGGAATCCAACCCCAACTGAGTATATCTCCCAAAGATTTATCTTGATCATGAGTAAAGAAAGCCAGTGGTCGTTTGAATTTACGTTCTTTAGGCAGCTCTCCAAACCATGTTTTTTGCTTCAACAATCTCTTCTTGTGATAAACGTCTAGGCAAATTCCATCTTTAAGTGTCTCTTCAACCCTTCATTTCAGCAAATCATTCATTTCCTGTACAAACATTTCTTGAAAGGTTGGGAAGTCATCTGTTCCATCTCCGATTTGATTGTCTCGTCATCGAAATCATCCTCCATGACAACCCACGTACTTGTACACATAGTCTTCAGACTAAGAAGTACTGACGTTGTTCAGCTCATCTTCGAAATCAAAATCAAAATCAAAATCAAACGAACTGTCATCAATCCCTAACATCGCTGCAATCTCCTCTTTGGTGTAGTTATGTACAAATTCACCTTCTTCAACACCATGTTCTTAGTAGAAGACCTTGGGTTATGGCAAATCAGGAACAACTATCAATGGTGGAACAACTATGAATATTCCTGATTGTTCTTCATTGTTTACCAGATCTTTCTGCTCCCCCTGTCGTTGAGTGTCATCCTCATTAACATCATCATTCAGATATACATCATAATCAAACAACTCGGTTATCTTAGCATCCAGAACTATCAAACCTGTACCACCCTGGGTGTTATCATTATCATCACCCTTATTATCGTCGTCTTTCTTATCACTTCCACCAATCTCTGCATCATCATCCTCTCCGTATGCATCAACTTCCTCATCTATCTCAGCTTCCATCTTCTTTCTACCCAAGTATTTTTGCTTTAAAGAAATTCTAGTAACATCAACAGGTTCTTCAATAAGCACATAACTCACCAACGGTTCAGGCTCAGTAGGTATAATAAATGGAATATCATCTATCTTCCCTTTGCTTTACCAGTAGCTGCAGCCTTAGCCTCAGCTTTACGTGCTTGTTCAACAGCTCTGGCCATTGCCTCTTCAACCTCTATCACATCATACTTTGTGTTGAAGTTTATGTTTCATCTTTTCTCTAACACTTGGTATAACACATCAAACTTCTTAGCATTCACTGACTTTTCCACTTCTAGATCTTCAACAACTTTGTGAAGTCTCTCATTCTCCGCAGTAACATTTGTGAACATCGAGACCAACTGCACATTTTCAGCTTTAAGTTGTTTAATTCTATCTTCATGCAACTTGATTCTGTTCTCCAGGTTGGTAACCCTGTTGTCATTGAATAGATCTGCATCAAATCCACATGTGAATGGAATATCACCAAAATCATTAGGAAAACGCTCATGTAAATATCTTCTAGCAGCATATTGAGGTGTTGATTGTTGCTGTACAGGAGGTGTTGATTGTTGACGTTTTGAAGGTGTTGAATCTTTTGGTGGTGAAGTAGAAAGTTGTGGGGTAACATGCTGTGGTGATGGTGGTGGTTGATGTGGTAGTGATGGTGTGGTTGTATATATTGTGGTTGTACAGATTCAATCTCAGGAGACTTCCTTTTTTGACATTTCCGCCTAGCTTTCTTAACAGCAGGATATCCTATTGTTTTCTTTGCCACATCTGAAGGCTTACTCTTAACACATTTAGCTTTCTTCACAAGCCTTTCAATAACCTCTTCAGGCTCATAAGTTTCCTAGTCGTCTCCTAAAGCCTTCCTCTTTTAACTTTGCCTTTTCAGCTACACCTTTAGCTTCAGGATCAATGCTTTCATCAGAACTTTCCTCATTGTGTCCTTCAAATGCTTGTTTTTCAATCTCGGCAGCTACGTTAACCACATTCATATCATCTCTATCATGATCAGATGTTGGAGAGAACACCTCGTCTTCGACATTTGTCTTGACTTCAACATTCTGTTCCAATTCCATTTTTCATTCACCCCGTCTTCTTCATGAGTTGTCTCGTCTCTCAGCATAGTTTCAACTTTCTTTTCGAAGCCTTCTTTTTAGAGTTGTCTTTTCTTCTTTATCTCATCTTTCTCATACCAGACCCCTCTCTTGGAATTTAACCATCCATCTTCTCATCTTCATTATCAGAATTACTATCTTTGTTTATCCATTTATCTTTCGGTGGTGCCTTGTAATTCTTGTTCTTGAATCTTCGGAAGAAATTTCTTACTATTAGCTTTGTTGTTTGCTTCAAGTACTGATTAAGACGAACTAGAGATAGATCAGACATATGGTCTACCGGTAGCGCATCTTTCTTATCTTTCGCTAGGTTTAGGAATTGATCGTCGAGCATGAACGAACCTAGGATACTTTAAAATTTCTCTTTCTCGATATTTAACTTCATCTGCTCAAAAATCATTCTGGTAAAGTTGTATGGCTTATTCAACGCTAGCGCATCTATCATACAAATTTGATAATCAACTACCGCATCGCCCCTCCCTTCCTGTGACTAAGGGCGGAGATAACCGAGTGCACAAAAAACTTGTAAGGTCTGCCCAAGTATATGCTTTGTTGGACATCATGTTCACAAAACCTTTATAGCCCATTCTGTAAAAGCAGCCTTTGCACATTCATTCAGAATACATCATCAGATCATCGTCTTTATCTTTAAAATCAAGGACCCTTCCGATTAACTCCTCTGTTATCAGGACTTCCTTATCTTCGTTTCTGGATGTTCACGAAACAATGATTTCAACCTCGCTAGATATTCTGGCTTTGGTTTCGGATGCTGCAAATTAAATGCTAAATCTACAACTGCTGGTTGCTAGTTCTTTGGTACACGATTAGTAACGTGGCAATGCAAGAAGCAAACCACGGTCGCTCTCTCTACTTGCGAAGCATAATACGTTTCAGCTTCCAGTCGTTGTTCCCAAATCTTGTGGATACAACAACAGATGAGAAACTATAGATTGTAGTTTCTTGATACGCCTATATATGTAGACAACAAGGCTGCCATCGATATAACTAAAGACCCGGTTCAACACTCTAAAACTAAACACATTGAAATTTGACATCACTTTATCCATGATTGGTACGAGAAAAAGTTGGTTAGAATTGAAAAGATCCACATTGATGAACAAAAGGCAGATTTTTACACAAAAGTTTTTAATAGAGCTACATTCACATATCTTTTGAAACTTAATGGGTTGAAAAATCGGACATCGGGGGATTTTAGAGGATGTTGAATTCGAGGCAGACGCCGAGTTGACGTAATCCTCATCAGTTTAGTCATGTTTTTAGTGCTTAGAATTTCTTTCTTAAAAAAAACAAAATATGTTTTTTATTTTAGGGGGAGATATGTTGTAGAAAATACAAAAACATATAAAAATTTGAAAAATGTATAATAACATGAAAAATACAAAAAGATTTCCGTGTAAAAAGAGAAAATGGTACTACATCAGTGGACTATCACAGTATGCTAAAGAAATGTAGTGTCAGAATGTTTAAACAAGTCTCACTGATGATGTACCAGTAGGCTTTGCACATTCAGTATATTGTTTTTGAGATATAAACATACAGAAAAACTTCTTAATTAGTGGTTTAACATATCTCGGATATATAATCTTAGTACACCGGAATTTCGTTTGAGAGATTGCTGAATTCTGAGATACTAGGTCTTTATAGATAATTGATATTGGGTATTATACAAGTTCTTATTTTGCGTTAGCAATGGCCTAGGACTTGCAGAACACTTTTGCTTTTGAACCTGAAAACTGCACAAAATTGAATGTATCGAAAGATCTGACAATTGCAGTCAAAAGATTCCAAATTGGAACATCACTTTTAAGTTGATCCTTCTTCTCTTTGTCTGTACGGTGGTACTAACCTGAGCTCTAGAGGTCTCGCACAACCCAGATACAGATAACAATTAGATATATTCACCTGTAAGATGAAATCTAGGGAATCTTGATATGGGAGTATATTCTAAGGTGGGAAACACTGTTAAGTCAAGTTCTAAAACATTTAATTTACGTATCTCGGAGCAATTGAGAAATGTATAGATGTTTAAATGGACAAGTATACTGACAATCTAAGTGAATTTTTTTAAAACATAAAGTTTTCAAGATCAACGATACTAGTGATTTGTTTGAAAAACTGATATGATCCTCTAACACAAACTCACAAAAATATGTCTGTTAATATGTTTGTACATAGTTCTTGCATTTCATTTTAGAAAAACCCAAAAAGATTTTCAGTGTGTTTTAGCATAAACTTTGGAAAAATCAAAAACATTTTATTTCTATCTTAGTTTCGACTACCGATGATGGAAAGCGGATCTTCAAAGTCCAAAGATGCTGGTTGCTGAGGAAAATCTAGAGGAAAACAGGTTGGGAGCTTATCTGAAATAAGAAAATGTTTTGAAATGATCAGAAGTTCATTAATTTGAAACTTAAAATCGCCTAAAAACATCAGATTTGTTCATAAAGTGTTCAACCAAGGTCATTAACTTGGACTAGGTTGACAAATCAGTTAACCAGGGTCATTAACTTGGACTTGGTCAACTGAGTGGGTCGCTAAAACTGATAAAATATTTGAAAAAGTTAAATTGTTGAAAAATTACAAGTCACTTCGCACGAAGAGGATACATCTCGCACGAAGCAGATCACTTCGCACGAAGTGAATCCCTTCGTACGAAGTGGACCTTTGTTATATAAAGGACCTAGTTCGCACGAAGTGCTCATTCACTGTTTGTACAAACTGAGAGAAACCTTAGTGCGATTTGAAGATTTAGAACAAAGTGCTACAAAAATTGACAATGGGGAGGTTGATTAGCACACCTCTTACAATGGTGAAGGTATTGGACTGTGTTTAGACTGTGAAATCATAAGAATCGGAACTTTGAACATTAAAACTCAGATCTAAAACAATTATTAAAAGTGAACATATATTTGTGTGTATCGACACTAGTAGAACATGATTGTACCTTCAATTTCATGAAAACAACAAGTTTCAAATCCGTGTTCATGATAGTTGATTTGGGACAAAGTGAAAATTGATAAAAAAATTTAAACCGCTCCGCAGAAGTGATCTGGTAAAAAGGTTTATTTTATATATAACACTTCGTACGAAGTGAGAAATGACCACTCCATACCAATATCACTTCGCACTAAAGTTTGGTATTTTTTGTTCAAGTTTTTCTAAGTGTTCAGATTCTAAGTGTTGTTGTTATGTTTTCGCAGGAAAAGAAATCGCTGTTTGAGCCGATACATAACACATGATGTGTTCTAGACGATACAATACTATCAACTGAGTTTGTTTCTGAACCACGAGCAATACATTCTGTGATAAAGATTGAAGATAAAGAATTTGAAGTCAAGATCACAGAAGACTTGATTGAAAAGATTTGGATTTGAAGGATAAAGATGATGATCCAACGGGCTATCCAGAAAGAATGGCTAAGGGATGTATTTATAGAATGGGATATAAGGGACATGTGAATTCTCCGAATTTTAAGAAAGCTAATCTTGGTAGGCCATATAAATTTTTCATGCATGATATACTTGCGTTCCGTCATGTTAAGGGAGGTTATGATGATATACTTGACTATCAAATGTGCATGGTTGCAGCACTAACACTTAATCTGCCATACAACTTCACCAAAGTATCATTGATCAGATGGCATCAAACACAACAAGAGAGAAGTTTTTTCAGCACACGAGATTCTTGCAAATGATGCTTGATGATTTGTTTCCAAACATGGCATAAGAAGAAGATGACGAGCTGATATTGAATCATATGGATAAAGAGGCGTTGATTAGACTGAATTTATATCTGAAGCAAGATTTAGAACCTGTTGCAAAACCAGTTTTTGGAGCTATTAAAGGTAAAAATTATGTTGCAACTCCAAAGGGCAAATGGAGAAAAGATACAAGCGCTTCTGAAAAAGATGAAGAAGAACGTTCGGATGGTTTTATTCCAAGAAGGAGTAGTTGGTTTGAGAAAGAAGAAAAGAAAAAGAAATGTACAACTCCTAAAAAGAAGTCGACTCAAGCAAGAAAACATGAAACTGTACAAATGATGCTTATAGATGAACAATCTGATGATGAGATTCAAGTGAATTCACCAGTGAATGAACCAGTTGATGATGAGAATGCTCATGGTAATGTTTTCTCTACCATCTATCATGATGATGATATTACAAATATTGCTACTGATGTTGAGAAAGAAGTAGTTGAAGGTGATAATGAAAATAGTTCAGATGATTGTGTGGATTTCACTACAAGAAAGTGACCATTAGATACTAAATTATTAGGGACTTATATGTTTGCATGGTATTGAAAGGATGATTATTGGCTACTAAATTTTAGTCTCAATATGTTCATCTGTAATGAAAAATAACACATCTACATTGGAGCTAATATATTGTTTCCAATATAGATGGAACATACTTGGGACTGAATTTAAGTTATTAATATTTTCAAGACAATCATAATTAGGTACTGATATTCAGTTTTGAATACCTTTTTATATAGGAAATGACTGGTGACTAATTTTTAGTATCCAAATATGTTAAATCTTTTTGAAAACTTATTAGGAACTGATATTCGGTCTCCAAAGTTTTCAGTGACCGATAATTAGTCTCTAATAATTGATACAAATTATTGTATTTTAAAGAAGAAATTATAGACTCAAAATTAGTCTCATATTTGGGGACTAGTATTTAGTTTAAGAAAAGAAGGTTTTTTTATAAACAAACCCAACTCAAGCTTCACTTATAAGGCTCCATCATAGTTAAGTTTGGGCTCGACTTGGCTTGCTTACACCCTAGTCAATTCGATCAACTGTTATAAAAGAACTAAAGACTGGAAATCAGTCTCTAAAGTACTTGTAAAAACCATGTTGGACACTATTATCAAGTGCACAAAGCTTTTATAGATATAAGATCATGGATAATCTAAACCCTTTTAAAAAAAACATATTCATTATACGTTTAACATAGTACATGATATATCCAAATCTATTCTAAATGAACATTAACATCCAAATCTATTCAAGAAAATACATAATAAAATTATTAGCATCCAAATCAACCGATTGTAGCACATTAGCATCCTTCACATGTTCAAGTAGCACAAGCATCTAAAACACATCATTGAGCCCAATCCAAACTAAAATGGAGTGTTGTACGAGCCAACTTTGCCAAACTTTTAAATACTACGTGTGATTCCGTCCTTGATAATTATACTTTTACCTGCAAACATATAGTAAATGATTAGTTAACTTAAAACAATTATACTATTACATATATATTAGTAAGAATAAGACTAGTACTTAGTGAAATTTAAATAATCAAAACTCTTACAAAATTTATAGAATGAACATTATCAATCATCATTGTCTGACTCATCATTTTCAATTTCATTATTGGGCTTATTAGCGTCTGACTCATCCAAATTTGAATCTGAACCAAAATCTTCATTGCTATGATCAAAATCATTATCTTTCTCATCACTAATAAAACCATCTATAGTGCCATCAGAATGATGTTGAACATCAACAGTTTCAATAATTTCATCTTCAACATCTTCACGATGAAGGTTGGCATCTTCTAACTATCACTACGTCTCGTTCACTTGGTATTGATTCTAAAACAAATTCTATGGAACCGTTGGGTTCTTATTGTTGTAGTACGTCCTTGCATTCATGTAAGTCCCGATAATCTGGATCTATCAACGATATCACACAATGACCAAGGATGGGCGGAATCCAAACTTGGTGATCTTCAAGAAAACCAAAAGATGAAGAACAACACGAATCAACTTTAACACCTTGCACACGATTCTATTACTTGAACAAGCAAAACTGTCCTGGTACAAGATGGAGGCTATCTCTAGAGAAATCTCAAAAGTCTTAACCCTAGAAATGAATAAGCTTAGCTTATATACCTAGGGTAAAGGCATGCCCCTCATGGGCTTGCCTGGCCCACATGGCCTATGGCATGCCCAAATGACCTATAAAGGTCCAAACCTAATACAAACTAACCCAGTTAACCACCATAGACCGTTGCGAATATTTGATGCTTCAGTCTCACACTTCTAGGACCTTACAATCTCCCCTAGACTGATGCATCAAATTGTCTTGATAGCATAAATTCAGCAACGTCTTCAACAGAGACTATGGTTGTCGCTATGCTGTAAGTGTTGTGGAAGTCAGTCTCATACTTCTTGGACCTCATACTTCAACGAACTCTCAGCACCGGGTATCTTTCTTCTGCTCTTGTGGTTAGCTTCATATCAGGATCTTGATCATCTTTGCTTGAAACATCTTCGTCAAAAGAATGTGAGAGGAGGACTCTTAGCAGCTCTTTCCTTCTTCAATCTTACGTTTCCAAGTAATCAGGTTCACAGGTACTTCTTCAAATGTACTATCACTATCAGATAATGACTGGAATCTGGTTCTTCTGAATCAGGTACACTTTACTGTTGTGATGCTTCGTGATTTGTCGGCAACTAACAACATCTCAATTTTCATCAACCACTGTTTCTTGATCTAAATCAAGATCTGCACAATTCTTAGAAATTTATAAGCAAACATTCTTATGCAACAGGGAGAGTACCGCATGAACACTTGGTACATCCAAGTACTTGTACTCAGGATCGAAATTTAAATTTCTTTCATCCTTTGATGATTAGTCAAATCTTCAAGAACGGTTAATAATATAAAACAAATAAAGCACTCTATTTTTGGATTTTTGGATTTTCTATTTTTTAGTTTTTAAAATATAAGAATATAAACACAAACACAAATAAACAAAGAAACTAACTCAACAGTTACAACTATACAATTACAATGGGATCAAAATCATTTTCAGGCGGACCAAGAAACACTTTTCAGTACGAACTTATTTAGACTGGTCTAAATGATTGCCAATATGTTTGTCCACTTAAACTTTAACGCTCAACTTTCATTTTTCAACTTCGTGATATGCTTAAAGTAGTATTATACTATAATACCCGTGCGTCCCATACCATGACATACCCCCGCGATCAAGGTAAGCACAGGTCAGTACTTTCGTACAATAGAGTGATCAATAATATCTGACGAGGGTTAGGCAGATACCTTATGTGGTATGTTTGAATTCATGGAATTTTTCTCATAATGAGATTTCCTTTCTTTTAAGGTTTTGGCCCTTCTGATTTGGCTCTTTTAAGATATCCTGACTGTGCCTAGGTCTACATATAATCTGGATGCAACATAAGGCAGCCAAGATATTCCCGGATGACTCAACAACATAAAGACCCGCAGCTTAAGATGTTAGCTATCTATCAACGCAGGATTTAAGACCATGAAATCATACGCCGATGGTATGTTACCCACAAGATACGTAGTTCGTTATGTTTATATCACTTAGTATCTTTTAATCACTTTGAGCGTTAAGCCTACCGACATATCACATTAGATCCTAGTCTTTTCAGCTACAACACCTTACATGTGTCAGTCATGCCCTTTATCACGAATATTCATTTCATTTCCCATTTGATGCAAAAAGACCTTTTGTATTTTTTTTATTTTCAAATGTCTTTGTATTATCCTGATTTTCTCCCCCTCAAACAATGCATATATACATATATCGTCCTCTTCCCCTAAATTTGTGCATCATACTTTATGCGCAAATTTACCTAATAAAGAAAACGTATGTAAAAAGTTTTAAACGAAAGAAAAGGAAAATATTTTTGTTGTTTTTGCTTAACCATTCCGTCATTAAATTAAAGACTAATCAATTGAAAAATTAAAGCACGAAATTTAAATTTGTACCTTTTCGCTGATTTTTTCTTACCTATCTCCTCCAAAGGAAACATCGCACTTGTAAAAAAAATTTCAACTTTTTGCAAAGTGAGATGTTATCCGAATATAATCCCTGGAACAACCGCTATCAACACTGATTGTCAACAACTCCTCCTTGGTTATTCCTGAAAAATAAGAAGATTAGTAAGATAGTGGGACCCAGGCCATCATGGTCCTGGGTTTCCCTGAAGCATCAAAATAAGATACTTTTTTCAGACACAAATCCCCTTTTGTTTCAAGGATTAGTGATGTTGCTACCGCTTTGGGTTTGGGTTTCCAAATCTGTTTCATTTTAACAAACGCGGTTGTTGTCTTTGATTGAGCAACTTTGGCTATTTCAGGTTTAGTCATTTTAGAAAAAGATTTTGGTTTCTGAACAACCTTGCGTTTGTTTTTGGCAACATTCCAATCCCCATCAGATAGTTTAACCTTGGGATTTACATTATTCATTGCATTAGGTGATGTCATCTTAGAAAACCATGTGTGGATTATTTGGGCACACATGGGAATTAGTTTCTTTTACCTCTGCATTACTCCAAAACAAATTTGGTTGGATGATTGTGTTTTAGTTGAACTTGTGTTTTGATGGAGTTTAGGGTTAATTAGTCAATCTGATTGAATCGGCTTCGAATGATTGTTATCCTTAGGTGTAACCTTCTGATTTTGAACATGATACGGAGCATGGGGACTTTGTGTGCAGTTTCGAATGATGTGACCAGGAATGCCGCAATTGAAGCACGTTTGTCTCTTCACATGTAAAGCATTCTGATCAGCTTGATTTGCTCTTGCAGGCCCTGAAGGATGAACTGATCCCTTCTGTGCTTGATTTCCTTGCACGTTTCTTGCAGACGAAGATGAATTTGGATGTTTGTACTTGTCGTTTGCAAGGGCCTTCTTTTGTTGTGGAGATTTCTTTGGATTCTTCTTCTTTTGTTTAGACTGCAAGTCCTGTTCAGAAATCTCCCCAACCTTTCCAAAAGCTTTGCGAGCACGGTCAAAAGTATATTTTTCACATTTGCCATTGAAGACCGGCTTAACAAAAGCATTTTTCACAACACTAGCCTTTTGAGGGCTATTGCTGCCCACTGATGATTTTGGAGAGCGTGACTGTCCTTGACGTTTGGACTTCTGCTTTCTTCATCTCCAATTTGCTCGTTTCTACTCTTTTAGCTTGCTCTGAACCTTTTCATTGGAAACAGAAGGTTCAGATTTTTCAGTTTGCGCACTTGGAGCCTTATTCATGTTAGCTCTCTTTTCATCAGCTGACTCATTAGAAGAGTCAACAGCACCAAATGGGTCCCGTGTGTCTGACGAATAATCACCAGGTTTGCTGTACACCATATGTTGTGCTTTCTCAATATCTTCATCGGTTTCAGGCATTATTGTGTGGTTGTGATTATACGGTGGGGCAACCTGATTGAATCCTAAACCCTTACCTTTGTTCTCCTTATATGCCAGCTGCACATTGCACACGTCTTGAACAAGCTTGCTGGATGTATCAAACTTCTTTATTTTAGCTTCGTTTTGTTGATATTTTCCAGTAAGAAGTCCCAGCTCAACTCTTACCAAGTCGCATTCCATGGTTTTTTAACTAATCCGGTTTTGTAATCATGGACCCAACATTTCTGTTGATTTACTTCCAGGTGGAGCTGAGCTATGTCTTTCTTTTGTGCTTCAACCTTTTCTGTGAGTAACTTGTTACTTTCTCGTTGGCTGATGCACTAAGCCATTGCATTGTTGTACTCATCAGCCATTTTGGAATTAAGTGCCCTGAGTTAAACAAGCCTGTTCCTGCAAGGTTCAGTGCACAAAAGGTAGTTGACTATGTCAATGTGCGAGCTTGGTTTGGCGGCGTGAGTTTGGGCTTGAGGTAGACTTTGGGGTGCTGGGTTGTTGATTGCTGCTTGCTTGGCTTGATGTTTCTGTTCGGACACTTCTTCAGGATGAGACCCTATTGATTTAGCGTATAGATCTTGGTTTGATTGTAAATGATCCCACAACCCCAAAACGCTATTCAACTCATCTCTTACTTCCTCTTTTCGCCTCCCACGTTCAAGCAAACGCATCACATAGTCAGCAACCGGATCAACATTGTAGTTTCCGATAAACTCATTCAGCTTTTCCTTCACTTTATCCTACAGGTTCGGGTTTTGATTTTGTGCTGGAATGTAAACTATGTTTGAGAACAGAGCTTGGGTGTAAACATCTTCGGATAATCGAAACCGTACCGGTAAAAACGATAAGAAAATGTCCAAAAACTGTTTTTACCAAAATGTACCGTTAGACTCGTCTCGACGATACGATTCCAGTGATGTATAATGTCCGATAGTGATTTTAGGAATTGTCGTGCCTTTTTTATAGAAAGAATAAGACTAGTACTTAGTGAAATGTCACACCCCGACCCGCAGCGGAAAAGGTGATCGGGGCATGATTGGGTTATCATCAAAGCTCATGACATTTATTAAGCGTTTCATATTCATTAATACAAATTAAATGGAAATTTACAATGATTGCTACAACATAATCTAACTAACAATCTAACTTCTTTGTTCTCTTCTAAGGCATATCCTATGTTATCCTTGCTTCAACCTGTTCACCTGTATCATGTGTAAAAATGTTTTTGGATCAACATAATGTTGGCGAGTGAATCCTATGGAAAACATTTTAACAATTTATTTAAATTGATTATGAAATATGTGCACAACCAAACATGAGTAAAATTAGATGTAACTTGATCAATAATCATAAGATGTTAAATGAAACACTCATGAACAATAATGGAACAATTAAAGGCACGCGATGCTCAACTCGTCTCTCACGAGGAACTGAGAGGCCTGATGAATGAATTGCATAAACATGATAATATGAATAACACAACTACAAACAATATAAACTCAATGATACACACATGAACAATAATGAAATTGATATGAAGCACGCGATGTTCTACTCGTCTCCCACGAGGAACTGATGGGCTTAATGTATGAGTTTCATATGACTTGACAAATGGCAATAAGTAAATCACAACAATAAAAACAATCTAAGTTTAAGTCATGATGTGGTATGGCACAAGTTTAAATAAATAAATTAATTAATTTCATAACACATGACACACCCCAAAACGTGTAATTTAAAAGGGGGAATTGTAAGATTCACTCACAGTGGGTGCGTTCGGTTGATGACGTTGAATGCACGCGAAGTGGTTTTAACCACGAGTGAGATTTAACCTAGATAAATCGCATTATGGTTTGGTAAGTAAACGGATTTTATTAAACTATTTTAGTAGGATTGTTGGGTGTATTTTTGTGAATTTGAGGCTATTTCTAACCTTAAAAATGTTATTTTTAAGTATTTATAATTGATTTTTAATTAAAATAATTAAATAAAAATAATAAAAAAATTATTTTATTTTTGCTACAGTGACTTTGACCTGTTGACTTTGACTGGCGTTGATCGGTTCGAGGCATATTGTTGTGTGCTGGGTGAGGCTCGAACCCGAGACCTCCCGTACGCGTGCACGCAGCTCTACCAACTGAGCTACGTGTCTAACCCGTTATATATCCGATTTTAATTACATATATACATTAATTAGAATTAAACAGAAATCCTTTTTATTTTAAAAACAGTTTAAACGAACCGGGTTTGCACTCCACAGGTATCGAACTCGGGACCTGTGGTTTAATCTAACACACAGTCCACCGCTGGACTGTGTGTTCAACATGTTATATCATTCGATTTTTATTACACTTAAATACTATTTATTTATTTCCTTTTCTGCCTTAATTAAAAAGAGGAGATAATTGTCCGAGTTGGTGCTGAAGACCGGACTCGAACTCGTGACCTGTGATATAAACAAACACACAGTCCACCGCTGGACTGTGTGTCTAACTTGGTTATTATTCCGGTTATTAATATACTTAACATATATCTAAGGCGACTCCGGTTCAGTAAACAAAAAAAAAATGGATTTTATTAAGGCAGCGTGTGTGAGACGGGATTCGAACTTGAGACGTTTTGCGTTTTATATGTGCACACAGTCCACCGCTGGACTGTGTGTCTAACCCGATTAATTTCATGATTTATATTATACTTATATGATAACAAATCATCGTCTTCTTCAATGAAAAAATAACCAGAAATCGGAAAATCGGCTGGTTCAAAGTTTTATCGATTTATTAGTGTTTTACAGTTGATTAAGGTGAGATAATTGTGAAAAAGGAAAAGAAATTTGGCAGAGAATTATACCGACTGGATCCTCTGTTTTCCGGCAGAACTCCGGCGACAGAATTCAACTCCGGCGACAGGTTCCTTATAGCAGCTAGTCTCCGGAAAGCTTGGAAAGAGTATGGGTATCTCCGGTATAAGCTTCAGAGGTTCAGAAAAGCTCGGCAATGGGGAAACCGGTTTTCCGGCGACGAACAGGTTTATTCCAGCGAGTGGAATTACGCCGAGGAAAGGTGTGATTTTTGAGCGAAAGTGTTTGTCGTCGGTTGTGGGTTAATTTATAGGAGAAAAACGAGATGTATTTGGTCTGATTTCGGACCGTGTTCGTTATTTAAATTTTTCGGCGGTTTTGAAAAGTGTCGCGGACTTCAAACATCGGTTATAACCGATATCTGGTTAATGGTTTACGTTATAACGTAAATCGTAGTTAAGACTCGCGAGAATTCCGGGATTCCGACGACTGAACTGATTGGGCGCCGGTTTTGAATTTATAACGTTACTTTATTAATTAAATGATTCTATTATATAACAAACAAAGCAGTTGGCGCAGTGGTTTGTGTGAGTGAGATAAGTTGCTTAGCTGATTCGGTACAGACCCGGGTTCGAAACCCGGCAGATGCAAATCATTTTTATTTTGCGATTTTTGACAGTTTTTCGAAAACTAAATATATATTCCCGTATAATAACTGATTACGGATCGTTTCAAAATATTTTGGGCATTTAATTCGCAACGAAAATTTTGACTGACTGTTCGGTTGATAAACGGAGCGGGTTTGGTAAATCCGTTTTTTACGGATGTTACAGTATCCCCTGCTTTTTTAGAAATTTCGTCCCGAAATTTAAATAATGATATATTTTGACTAACAGGATGATGATGTTTTGTTTGACAGTTGTATGCTTAGCAAAATAAGGGCTTAAGTTTTTTTGTTTGAGGCGGTAACGTTCCTTGTAAGGGTTAGGTACCCTATTCAGGAATCGCTTTTTGTTGCCTACTGTATAAGTATTGATAAACAGGAATGATTTGCTAAAAAAAATGATATCATGCATAAGAGTTTAGATACGTTTGGGAAAATATGGTTATATCCTAAGGCAAAGCTTCTAACACTACAATCTACATGGAACATAAATAAAAACACAACAGCTGATATTTGAACATAAGTAAGCACATCAGCTAATATCCAAACATGAATGAACACATCAGCAAATATTTGAACATGAATAAATATAACAGCAAATATTCGAACATGAATGAACACATCAGCAAATATTTGAACATGAATAAACACAACAGCAAATATTCGAACATGAATAGACACATCAGCGAATATTTGAACATGAATAAACACAACAGCAAATATTTGAATCCACATTCTGATAACATATATGTTTGAATGATGGAAGTTCCTCTCTCGTTTGTTATGATGGAGAGGTTAGTTTATGTAGAAATGGAACACAATCCAATCTCTTTAAATAACATGATGATATAAATGTAACACAAATTCCAACCAAGGCAATACTAAATCCTACATGGAACTTCTCATAACCGCCTGATAATGCCTCTGAGCCTTTGGCAAGAATACTTATATATAGGAAGTACCAGCGGCGTATCCACCATATTCTTGCCAAATTTTCATTAGTTTTATCCACAAGTTATGATTGGTTACCAAGAAACTAATAAATCCTACATAGAACTTCTCATAACCGTCCGATAATGCCTCTGATCCTTTGGCAAGAATACTTATATATAGGAAGTACCAGCGGCGTATCCACCATATTCTTGCCAAATTTTCATTAGTTTTATCAGTGAATTATGATTAGTCCTATAACTCTACAACCAATACAACAAACATAAAATACTGAAATGAAATATATCTGTGCGATCAAGGCTCAATCGAACGGAGCCGATCGTATTGCATGTACTGAAAATGAAATGGATGTGCGCTCAAGGCTCAATCATACGGAGCCGAACGTATTGAATGTACTAAAATTGAAATTGTGTGCTCAAGGCTCAATCGGGTGGAGCCGAGCGTATTGCATGTACTGAAAATGAATAACTTAACCACACAAACAGCCTATGCATGGAACCTCTCATAACCGCCTGATAATGCCTCCGATTATTTGACAAGAATACTTATATATAGGAAGTACCAGCGGCGTATCCACCATATCCTTGTCAAATTTTCATTGACTTTATCCGTAAGTTATGATTAGTTCTATGCGACTCTACCACAAACACAACAACCACAAGATATTGATAATGAAATTGTATGTGCGCTCAAGGCTCAATCAAACGGAGCCGAACGTATTGAATGAAATTGTATGTGCGCTCAAGGCTCAATCAAACGGAGCCGAACGTATTGAATGTACTGAAATTGAACAACTTAATCTAAACAACCATCACACAATCAGCCTATGCATGGAACCTCTCATAACCGCCTGATAATGCCTCTGATCATTTGACAAGAATACTTATATATAGGAAGTACCATCGGCGTATCCACCATATCCTTGTCAAATTTTCGTTGATTTTATCCGCAAGTTATGATTAGTTCTATGCGACTCTACTACAAACACCACAACCACAAGATATTGATAATGAAATTGTCTGTGCGCTCAAGGCTCAATCAAACGGAGCCGAACGTATTGCATGAACTGGGAATGTAAATTGAAATGTGCGCTCAAGGCTCAATCAAACGGAGCCGAGCGTATTGCATGTATTGAAATGTAAAATGAAATAACCGATCAAGGCTCAAACAAACGGAGCCGATCGTGCGGGCACGCCCTGATCAACCCATAATAAAATGGGGATCAAACTCAACCTCGATGGATGGGGAGCTACGGCCTCGGCAAAAGCATATACTGAAAACAATATATAATATATAATATCCAATAATTTCTCTAACAGTCTACACATGTGATAAAGAAAAACATAAGACTAAACAATAGGAGTTGAATCTGGATCTTCGGCGAAGAGGACTAGCTGAGTATCTTCGTTTGGGCCGTCATTATCTTCGACAGGATTGGCGTTGATATTGAAGACTCTTCCTCTTGCTGGTGGCATAGTGGTTGGGTTTTCTTGGTTTACTTGGTTAACTGGGTTTGATTGGGCTTGAGTGTTGATAACGTTAACCAATTGAGGGCATGTGTTTCTAAGGTGAGTAGGGTCGCCACAATTGAAGCAAGCTCGAGCATATGGGAACATGGGGTGTTGGGATTGGTGATAAGTTTGGGCCATGTTTTAAGTAGGGGAAAAGGTTTGGTCTTGAAAGGTGCGACAAACATTGCTCAAATGACCATAGCGTCCACAAGTTGTACATAGCCGGCAAGGTAAAGTAAGGGGATGGTGATAAAAACAGTTGTTGCATCGAGGGTGAGGTCCAAGATATGGTTTCTTATTTGGGTAAGCTGAGTTGGGTGCCACTTGGGTGATTGGGATAGCTCGGATGGGTATGGCATGAAAAACGGGTTGATTTCGTTGAGTAGCAGCGAAAAGTCGCCCGACTCTTCTTCTCTTAGGATTGGGTTGAGAAGGGGGTTCGGTTTGGGTGGAGTCGGAGGTTTCAGTCGATTCTTTATCCTTCTTCTTCTCCTCCTTGAAGTCTTTGTTTCGGATTCGGTTCTCGGTGAGCTCTGTTGCTAGCTCCATTGCTGCTTCCAAAGTTGCAGGCTTGGTACTTATCACAGGGTCTTGAATCTTTGACGGAAGACCACGAATGTAGTGCTCGATCAAACGGTAGAGGGGAGTAAACATGTTGGGAACCATTTGATGTAATTCGAGGAACCTTTTGTTGTAGGTGGTGTGGTCTCCTTCCATTTGCTTCAATGAGTAAAATTCATCTTCTAACTTCTTGATTTCGCTCCTTGGGCAAAATCGTCTGGTCATGATTTCCTTCAATTCATTCCAAGTTAAGGACATAGCATCTTCCACACCTCGTTTGGCCTTCTCTGTGTTCCACCAAGTAAGTGCTATCCCATATAATCGACCGGTAGCGTATCGCACTTTGCGATCGTCAGGGCAATCGCAATTTAGAAATGTGTTCTCCATTTCTTCAAACCAATGGAGGAGAGCGGTGACGCCTTCAGTCCCTTTGTATTTCGGAGGGTCGCATGATTTGAAATGCTTGTAGGTGCATTTAGTGGTATTTGGGGGAGAGTTGAAAATGTTTTGGTTTGCTTGATTGACAGGATTATTGGTAAGTGCTTGTTGAACTTGGATTACCATGTTGGGTATTACGGCAGCCATTTGTTGAGCGATTAAGGTAGCCATGCGTTCGCGGGCTTTTCTTGCTCTCGTCTTCCTACGGGCGAGGTTAGAAGACATCTACAATGAATACATGACAAGAGTATGAGTTGGATGCTTTTGGGATCACGAGTCGCATTTAAGAATGAACATTCATAAAATAATTATACAAAAATACTACATCCATAGGATGTCTTGGGCTTTGCTCGCTGTTAGGCCCGTCATGCCGCCATACTTTACCTGTGTAATCATGTGGGCCCCCATGAATACCGGTTTTTCATATGGTTCGCACGGTTTCTGCCTGGTTGCGTACACAAAAACCCGGAGAAAATCGAGAAATATGTATACAACGTGTGATATTCGGAATGTGTCCAGGTGTAGACACGGTGACACCTCAAAGTAGGGTTAGTTCGAACGACGTTTGGTGTGGCATGCTTTGGCCTAATAGGTCCTTCGTACTCTCATCGTTGGTCCCCAGGTAGGCAAACTGGTCCGTTATATTGGATTTATACGAATGCCAGCCTAGACAGGACGTTCCGACTACCGGTACTCGTACCCTTCCAGTTACTACATACCCGTCGCAGAACTTACTTTGATGAGATTTGAAAATTGCACAAAATCTTTGGATAATGAGAATATGAAAATAAATTGAATTCATGAACATCGATATATGTATAATGAATATGTATATATGTATAATGAATATGTATATGAGCATGTATGTTTGACTGAAATGTAAACAAATATGAAACAAATAAATATCACAAGTTTGTATGTAACCACCTAATCAATTTAAAATTTAGGCAGACTATAGTATAGGCTCTAAGGGTCTAATAACCTATCCTATATCCCTATAGTCATGGCTCTGATACCAATCTGTCACACCCCGACCCGCAGCGGAAAAGGTGATCGGGGCATGATTGGGTTATCATCAAAGCTCATGACATTTATTAAGCGTTTCATATTCATTAATACAAATTAAATGGAAATTTACAATGATTGCTACAACATAATCTAACTAACAATCTAACTTCTTTGTTCTCTTCTAAGGCATATCCTATGTTATCCTTGCTTCAACCTGTTCACCTGCATCATGTGTAAAAAGGTTTTTGGATCAACATAATGTTGGCGAGTGAATCCTATGGAAAACATTTTAACAATTTATTTAAATTGATTATGAAATATGTGCACAACCAAACATGAGTAAAATTAGATGTAACTTGATCAATAATCATAAGATGTTAAATGAAACACTCATGAACAATAATGGAACAATTAAAGGCACGCGATGCTCAACTCGTCTCTCACGAGGAACTGAGGGGCCTGATGAATGAATTGCATAAACATGATAATATGAATAACACAACTACAAACAATATAAACTCAATGATACACACATGAACAATAATGAAATTGATATGAAGCACGCGATGTTCTACTCGTCTCCCACGAGGAACTGATGGGCTTAATGTATGAGTTTCATATGACTTGACAAATGGCAATAAGTAAATCACAACAATAAAAACAATCTAAGTTTAAGTCATGATGTGGTATGGCACAAGTTTAAATAAATAAATTAATTAATTTCATAACACATGACACACCCCAAAACGTGTAATTTAAAAGGGGGAATTGTAAGATTCACTCACAGTGGGTGCGTTCGGTTGATGACGTTGAATGCACGCGAAGTGGTTTTAACCACGAGTGAGATTTAACCTAGATAAATCGCATTATGGTTTGGTAAGTAAACGGATTTTATTAAACTATTTTAGTAGGATTGTTGGGTGTATTTTTGTGAATTTGAGGCTATTTTCTAACCTTAAAAATGTTATTTTTAAGTATTTATAATTGATTTTTAATTAAAATAATTAAATAAAAATAATAAAAAAATTATTTTATTTTTGCTACAGTGACTTTGACCTGTTGACTTTGACTGGCGTTGACCGGTTCGAGGCATATTGTTGTGCGCTGGGTGAGGCTCGAACCCGAGACCTCCCGTACGCGTGCACGCAGCTCTACCAACTGAGCTACGTGTCTAACCCGTTATATATCCGATTTTAATTACATATATACATTAATTAGAATTAAACAGAAATCCTTTTTATTTTAAAAACAGTTTAAACGAACCGGGCTTGCACTCCACAGGTCTCGAACTCGGGACCTGTGGTTTAATCTAACACACAGTCCACCGCTGGACTGTGTGTTCAACATGTTATATCATTCGATTTTTATTATACTTAAATACTATTTATTTATTTCCTTTTCTGCCTTAATTAAAAAGAGGAGATAATTGTCCGAGTTGGTGCTGAAGACCGGACTCGAACTCGTGACCTGTGATATAAACAAACACACAGTCCACCGCTGGACTGTGTGTCTAACTTGGTTATTATTCCGGTTATTAATATACTTAACATATATCTAAGGCGACTCCGGTTCAGTAAACAAAAAAAAAATGGATTTTATTAAGGCAGCGTGTGTGAGACGGGATTCGAACTTGAGACGTTTTGCGTTTTATATGTGCACACAGTCCACCGCTGGACTGTGTGTCTAACCCGATTAATTTCATGATTTATATTATACTTATATGATAACAAATCATCGTCTTCTTCAATGAAAAAATAACCAGAAATCGGAAAATCGGCTGGTTCAAAGTTTTATCGATTTATTAGTGTTTTACAGTTGATTAAGGTGAGATAATTGTGAAAAAGGAAAAGAAATTTGGCAGAGAATTATACCGACTGGATCCTCTGTTTTCCGGCAGAACTCCGGCGACAGAATTCAACTCCGGCGACAGGTTCCTTATAGCAGCTAGTCTCCGGAAAGCTTGGAAAGAGTATGGGTATCTCCGGTATAAGCTTCAGAGGTTCAGAAAAGCTCGGCAATGGGGAAACCGGTTTTCCGGCGACGAACAGGTTTATTCCGGCGAGTGGAATTACGCCGAGAAAAGGTGTGATTTTTGAGCGAAAGTGTTTGTCGTCGGTTGTGGGTTAATTTATAGGAGAAAAACGAGATGTATTTGGTCTGATTTCGGACCGTGTTCGTTATTTAAGTTTTCCGGCGGTTTTGAAAAGTGTCGCGGACTTCAAACATCGGTTATAACCGATATCTGGTTAATGGTTTACGTTATAACGTAAATCGTAGTTAAGACTAGCGAGAATTCCGGGATTCCGACGACTGAACTGATTGGGCGCCGGTTTTGAATTTATAACGTTACTTTATTAATTAAATGATTCTATTATATAACAAACAAAGCAGTTGGCGCAGTGGTTTGTGTGAGTGAGATAAGTTGCTTAGCTGATTCGGTACAGACCCGGGTTCGAAACCCGGCAGATGCAAATCATTTTTATTTTGCGATTTTTGACAGTTTTTCGAAAACTAAATATATATTCCCGTATAATAATTGATTACGGATCGTTTAAAAATATTTTGGGCATTTATTTCGCAACGAAAATTTTGACTGACTGTTCGGTTGATAAACGGAGCGGGTTTGGTAAATCCGTTTTTGACGGATGTTACATGAAATATAATAATCAAAACTCTTACAAAATTTATAGGATGAACATTATCAATCATCATTGTCTGACTCATCATTTCAATTTCATTATTGGGCTTATTAGCGTCTGACTCATCCAAATTTGAATCTGAACCAAAATCTTCCATGCTTTGATCAAAATCATTATCTTTCTCATCACTAATAAAACCATCTATAGTGCCATCAGAATGATGTTGAACATCAACAGTTTCAATAATTTCATCTTCAACATCTTCACGATGAAGGTTGACATCTTCTAACTATCACTACGTCTCGTTCACTTGGTATTGATTCTAAAACAAATTCAATGGAACCGTTGGGTTCTATTGTTGTAGTACGTCCTTGCATTCATGTAAGTCCTGATAATCCAGATCTATCAATGATATGACACAATCACCAAGGATGGGCGGAATCCAAACTTGGTGATCTTCAAGAAAACCGAAAAGATGAAGAACAACACGAATCAACTTTAACACCTTGCACATGATTCTATTACCTGAACAAGCAAAACCGTCTAGTACAAGATGGAGGCTCTCTCTAGAGAAATCTCAAAAGTCTTAACCCTAGAAATGAATAAGCTTAGCTTGCATGCCCAAATGACCTATAAAGGTCCAAACCTAATACGAACTAACCTAATTAACCCTTGTTAACCACCATAGACCGTTGCGTATATTTGATGCTTTAGTCTCACACTTCTAAGACCTAACAATTCACATCGCTTGAACAAGTCTCGATGCAATTACATGGTCATTTACCTTGGTATTATTAATACCTATCTACGCATGACAAACTCTAAGGAGATAACATAGTTTAAATTTCAAGGACGAAATTTTTGTAACAAGGGGAGAATGTGACAATCAGCAATTTACGGTTTTTAATTACGCGAATAACAAATGTTAAGACAATTAAAAGTAGTGTTTAAGACGCAAACTAACTTAATCAGGCCTTTGGAATGCCTATGAACATCTTGTTGGCTTTACGGTACGCGAATGTTGATTTGCGGAAAGACTGCTGAATGATAAGCGGTAACAAACTGACACCGGACAAAATACTGAAAACTACGACAAATACGAATTTACATGTATAATTTATACATAAGAATTAGTTTTGATGAATTATCATGCTTTCGAACGTCACAAAACGACGCGATTGTAGAAACGCATCGACAACGAAACGGAAGCATCGGACTCATATATCACCATCAAAACTGGAATATTATGAATTTTAGCTTCGTTTTCGAATTTTATTATTCGCAGTCGAAATCGGATCGGGAAACGCACAAGAAACGACAACCGAAGCATTTTATGCAATTTAACGCAACCGACGAACTTGCGCGTCAAACGCAAACTTCCGACATTGTTTTCATGTGTTTGAACTTAAAATAATATATTATGGCGTTTCGTGAAGTTCGGGTGCAAAAACGGGTTCTAGAAACGTTAGTGGGCTGCTCAAAACACAAAAAGCAGGCTTGTGGGCCTTGGCCCCAAGTCCACTTGAGAAACCCGACCTATAATTTCCTCTCTACCTCTCATCGGCAAACCAACCACACACAACCCTCACCCTCTCTATTACCATTTTATACCCACAACCTGTCAAGAGAGCGATAAAGAGAGAGGGACAGGAGAGAGAGAGAGAGAGAGAGGAGCTATGAGAGAGAAAGAGCTATGAGAGAGAAAGAGATATCGGAGAGAGAAGGAGGGCCGACCACCCTCTACGGTGGCCCGACAGTGATGGATGGCGGAGCCACTGCACTAGCGGCCAGAACTACCGCAATCGGCGGCGGTGGTGTGTGGGGTGGTTTCGCGTCAGATGCAGGGGTGCGATGGTTCCGGTGGAATTCTGGTGACACAGCGGCAGAGGCACGACGGTGCGTGTTTGTTCCGACGACTAGCTCCGGTGAGCGTTTCTTTTCTGTTTCGTGTAAACATGTTGATTTTACACAATTGCTAACCTATTTTTCTTTTAAATCTTGGGATTGGTTGTGGTGGCGACGATGGTCGGGGAAGAACGAGACCGCCGCACGGCGGTGTTACCAGCGTCAGTGGTATGATGGTGGTGGTGGCAGAATTGGGATTCAATTCAAGTTTCGGCTCAACTCAGTTCAACTCGGTTCGGTCCCGAGTCGACTCGGTCAGATTTGGGTTCGGTCAAATAAGTTAACGGTTCTGGTCAAGTTGCGGGTTCGGTTCAACAAGTCAAACTCAGTCAACACCGAGTCGACTCAGTCAACATGGGTTAACTTAGTCAAACCCGAGTCAACCCGGGTCAAAGATGGTCAAACGGTCGACAGATAGTTTCGGTTCAAATTTGGTGTTTCGATTCAGACTTGGCTCGGTTCGGGTCAACTTGGTCAGTTTGGTGTTCGGGTCAAACCCAGTCAACTCAGTCAAACGTTGGTCAACTGTGGTCAACACAAGTCAACAGGTCAACCGATCAACTGTCGGGTCAACTAGTCAACGAAGGGCTTGGTAAAATTAGTTACGATGCGAAACTATTAACATTTCTCTTATTAACATCATTTTAACGCGACATCGAGCTCTCACCCAAACCAACTAATAAAATCGCAAGAAAATAAAATCCGTGAACTTATACGTAGTTTTGATTATACATCTTGCATACATATACAAATAATTATATTAGACAAAAACCGAATCAATGCTACATTATGATATATATATATATATATATTATTGTTGGTGCATAATGTCTATTGCCTACGTCTAGTATATGTTGTTTTTTATATAGGGCTTAGAACGTCAGTTTGTATATGTTAATATAAGTTTTATTTGTTTAGTGAATGACTCGTACGAGTGACACTCTGTCACTTGTACGAGGCTCCACTCGCACGAGTCACACTCAGTTACACACTCTCCTGTGCGAGTCATGTCGATCTATAAATAGAGGAGTGTCGTGTCAGTAACTGTAATCCTGTTGGTGTGGCAAAGCCCTACTGTTTACTTGCACTGTACTATTCACGTTTATCAATACAATTCAAGGAATTTAAGCAGTATATCTCACTTGTTTGTTTGTCAAACTCTCAAACAATGAATTCCGCGTTTGTTAGTCGAGTCAGATCGGTCCAGTGCTCATCGGAGGAGAGAACTGATCTCCCTCACAATTGGTATCAGAGCTAGTGGAGGGTGTTAATCTGAAGAATTTTCAGTTATCTAGTGATTGTCTGAGCTGTAAGAAGGGGAAACAACATAAGAAATCACACCCAAGAAAGCTTCTAAATTCTATCAAGCTACCACTAGAGAGACTACATTTGGATCTTTTCGGGCTAGTAAACGTCAAAAGCATTTCTGGAGATCTATATTGCCTGGTCGTTACAGATGATTTCTCAAGATTCTCATGGGTTTTCTTTCCAGAGAGCAAAGATGAAATATTTGAAAGTCTAATGATTCTCTTCAGAAACTTGAAAACCTGTATCACTTGCCTATCAAGAGAATCTGCAGTGACAATGATACCGAGTTCAAGAACAAAAGGATGCTCGAATTCTTCAATCAAAAAGGGGATTCTTCACGAATTCAGCGCTCCCTATACCCACAACAAAATGGAGCAGCTGAACGTAAGAATTGTACACTGATCGAGACTGCCAGAACCATGCTATCTGACTCAAAACTGCCAATTAGTTTATGGAGCGAAGCAGTCGCATCAGCGTGTTACTCCCTCAATCGTGTGTTAACAATTAAGCCTCACAACAAGACCTGTTTTGAGCTACTAAACCAACGGAAGCCTAACCTTGCGTTTCTGGAACCTTTTGGATCACCGTGTACAGTTTTGGACCCGGATGGTAAATTTGGAGCCAAATCCTTGGAAGGATTATTCGTCGATTATGTTACCCCACAAAAGGGTATCTTCTTGCCTAGTCTGAACCAGGTTATTCTTGCACAGCATGTTGATTGTCAACGTTATACTACGCCTATGTGGAAACATGGGGATCCATGGCTGATCTACCAGATGTGCCATCTGAAGAAGAACTTGTTATGCTCTTTCAACAGCATCAAATCTCTAATCAAGACCAAGTTTCTAGAGCGTTGGTGATTTCCCCATCACTTCCTGTCAACACTTCTGATGTAGGTCTGAGCACTACTCTTCAATAATCTGTATCTGTACCAATCTTGAACACTACTGAATCATCTGCCCAACAACCGCCTAATGCCGACTCTAATCGTGAACCGACTTTTGATGATGGGGGATCTAGTTCCGATAAAGGATTTGAACATATAGAAAGCTTCTTGAATGATCAAGCAGATCAATCAAATGTTAGAAATGAAGCTACATCTTCTGCACCGGTTGTTGATGAAGTGATCACGAATTTGCAAACTCAAGTGGACGTTCCGAGTGAAGTAATGCCTAGGACACTTTCTTATCATCCATCGAAGAATATCATCGGCAGCTTACAAACTGGAGTGCAAACTTGCAATCAGATCAACAAGGATCTAAGCTGTTTTTATACTCGTATTGCTCCATTACAAACCAGACTTTCTCATAGTTGTTTTGTTTCGCAGGTAGAACCTGGAAACTGGAAAGACGCGTTGAGAGAAGAAAGATGGGTGGAGGCAATGCAGGAGGAATTGCTTCAATTCCAGAACTTAGGAGTCTGGAAGCTTGTTGACTTACCAGATCATCACAAAGAGATAAACACTAGATGGGTCTTCAAGTGCAAGCGTGATGACAGAAGGATAGTGGTCCGAAACAAAGCTCGACTCGTGGTACAGGGCTTTCATCAGCAAGAAGGGATAGACTACACTGAAGTCTAAGCCCCAGTCGCTCATCTCGAAGCTATCCGCATATTCTTGGCCTTTGCTTCTTGGAAAGGTTTCAAGGTGTACCAGTTGGATGTCAAATCTGCTTTCTTATACGGAAAAGTCAAAGAGGAGGTGTATGTCGGCCAACCACTGGGGTTTGTCGATCCTATACACAAAGATAAAGTCTACCTTCTGAACAAAGCCTTATATGGTCTACACCAAGCCCCGAGAGCTTGGTATGAAACACTTTCACGAAATCTTCTAGACAACGGCTTTCTCAGAGGAACTGTAGATTCTACCGTCTTTACCAAGGAAGTAGATGGACATTTGATTATCGTGCAAATATATGTGGATGATATCATCTTCGGATCGACAAATGATAAGCTGTGTAAAGACTTCAAAGAAGTCATGAAGCAAAAATTCGAAATGAGTGTGGTGGGGGAGATGAAGTTCTTTTTAGGACTTCAGGTTGATCAGTTGCCTCATAGTATCTTCATCCATCAGACGAAGTATGTTCATGACATATTAGAGAAATTTGATATGACATGAACTAAACCAGCATCTACCCCATCAGCTCCAAATCACGGGATTTGTCCAGACGTTCATGTTGATGAAACATTATATCGCTCAGTGATCGGATCCTTGATGTATCTAACAGCTTCCCGACCTGATATCATGTATCCTACTTGCCTGTGCGCCCGTTTTCAGTCCAGTCCAAGAGATTCGCACTTGCTAGCCATCAAACGTATCATGCGATATTTGAAGGGATGTCCAAGCACCGGCTTCTGGTATCCTCGTCACGACGACTTCAATCTTGCGGGTTACTCGGATTCTGATGTCGGTTGCTGCAAACTTAATGCCAAATCTATGACGGCTGGTTGCCAGTTCTTCGGAACCCGTTTGGTAACGTGGCAATGCAAGAAACAGACCGTGATCCTCTCTCTAACTGTGAAGCTGAATACGTTTCAGCATCCAGCTGTTGTTCCCAAATACTCTGGATACAACAGCAGATGAGAGACTTCGAACTGCAATTTCATGACACGCCCATATATGTAGATAATTATGCTGTTATTGATATCACTAAAAACTCATGTCAACATTCACGTACTAAACATATTGACATTCGACACCACTTTATCCGTGATTGCTACGAGAAAGGGTTGGTTAGAATTGAAAAAAATCCACACTGATGACCAAAAAGTAGATTCTTATACCAAAGCATTTGATAATTCAAGATTTAAAAATCTTTTAAAATTAAATGGTTTAAGAAATCTAGCATCAGGGGATATTCATAAGGTTGAGTTTGAGGATGACGAGGACTTGACGTGATTCTCATCGGTATGACATGTTTTCTGTAAATCTTTTTCTTAAAAATCCAAAAATATGTTTATGATTTTAGGGGAGAAAGTTTGGGAAAATACAAAAACATTATAAAAGTCAAAAGAGTTTTTGTGAAAAAGAGAGATCATATTACATCAATATGACAGTCACGGTACGCTAAAGATATGGAATGTTTAAACAAGTAATTAAACAGGTCTTACTGAGGATGTGTCAATAGGCTTCACTCATTCAGTAAATTATTCTTCAAGATATAAACCTAAAAGAAAAACTATGTATCTTGTGGGTTAATCTCTTGGATATATGGACTAAGTACTCCGAAAATTCTTTTAAGAGAATGCCAGATTCTGCGATACTAGGTCTTTGTATTTAATCGATATCTAGGGTATTATATGAGTTCTTCTGATTTTGAGTCAGCAATGGCCTAGAACTTGTATAATACTTTACGTATTATTCACCTACAAAAGCTGCACAAAAAATGAGTATGTCATAAATATTTACGACATCTTCAGTTCAAAAGATTCCTTTTTGGAACACCACCTAAAGACGAGCCTCCATCTCTTTGTCTATATGGAAATACTAACCCGAGCTCTCGCAATTCACCCCATTACAGATATCAATTGGATATATTCACCTGTGAAATGATATTCTGGGAATCTCAATGTGGGAGTATATTCTGAGATGGGAAACACAGTTACTTCATGTTCCTTAAAAATTATCTAACATATCTTGAAACAGTTGCGAAACGTTTAGAAGTTTAAGTGGATAAGTATATTGGCAATCTAGGTAAATATGTTTAAGAACTTAATGATACTACCAAGATCAACGGTACTTGTGATTTGTTTAAATACTTGATATGATCCTCTTAACACAAAACTCACAAAAATATGTATGTATATACATCTTTACTTGTTATTTATTTTTAGAAAAATCCCAAAAGAAATTTCAGCTTTCTTAGCAATTTATCTTAGTTTGTAGTCTACCAATGATGAAAACACCGATAGTTCAAGTCATAGCGACACTTGCTGGAGGAAAGCTGAAGTCCACGGGTTGGGAGCTAATCATGAAAAGAGAAGTTTTATTTGAACGTCAACAAAGTTCATTAATTTGAAACTTTGCATTTTTAAATAAATCTGTTTTGGTCAAACAATGGTCAACCAAGGTCATTAACTTGAACTTGGTAGGCAAATCGGATAACCAGGGTCATTAACTTGAACTTGGTTAACTAAGTGGGTTATTATACAGATAAAATTTTTATAAAAAATCAAAAATCAAAAAGCTTATCAAAGTGTTAGAACTGACTCGTATGAGTGACACTGACTTGTATGAGTGACACAAGTCTTCATTCCCAGGAGCCATCGCTCGTACGAGTGACTACTGAATGAGTATAAAAGGTTCACTCATTCACACGAGTCGGATTGTTGACTCTGTGCGGTTGAGAGCGAATTTTGTGCAAACCAGTTCTATTCACTTCATTTTTTTGACCTATTGTAGGTCCACTTGGAGGATCAAGATTAACCTACTTCCTGTTTATACAGCACACATACGAGTGCGGAATCCTCTATAAGTATGCAAACCAAAGCAAAGTAAGAACACATAATAACCAAAGTTCATTATCGGGATTAATAGAAGAGAACTAGTACAAACATATACAAACAATGTTCATACAGACTCATGCAACACACTATGTGCTCTTGTGCCTCTCTCTCTAGTATAGCTCTAGCATGTGTCTTAACTTGTCTAGCTTGTATATTACGTCTAACTCTATACTGAGAAGTGCATGTCTGCTTATATAGTGTCCAAACTCAGCAACTGTACGAAGTATGTTGCTGGTTGTACGAAACACCAAAAGACACGAAAGACATTCTCCAAAGATACTCATAGAATGAACTGGCTCGTACGAATCATGTACTTCCTCGTACGAATCAAGCAGAATGCTTGATTTGATACACCCATTCGTACGAATGGTCAGTTACTCATATGAGCTACATCTTGCTCGTAACGAAGCATTCCCACTCGCACATTGAAGTCTTCTTCGGAGAACGTGTCACAGACATGACGTACACAAGACTCAACAGTATGCATACATGCAACTGTTTTACACAGACAATCTAATCATCGTACTAAACCAAGATAGGAGGATATCTTGATTTGGTCGACACAACCAAACTACACAGACACAGTAAACAAAGACCGTACAATTACAGACGTAACTAAGAACAAGCGATAGACACAAAAGTGTATCAACAAACTCTGCCTTGGCTGTTGCTTGGTCTTCGGTCTTTGTTCTTTGGTCTTCATACTGAATGGCCTGGGGTATCAACAAACTCCCCCTAAAGATTTGCTATCCAACGTTGATAGAACATCAGATCTTCAAAACCTTCCAGAAACATCAAACCTTTCCTGTTTCCTCTTGAGTAGCACTAGAGGTAACTGGATCAGTCACGATCTGCTGTGTATTAGACTTTACCACTGGAGTTGATGCTGAAACTTTTGGTTGCGAGGATGAAGTCGAAGCATCAGGATTTCCAGTGTCTTCATTAACCTGATCATGTTTTCACTTGATCCCCTTTGCGCTTTGCATCTATCATTCCATAGAATGTTCACCCTCTTTCTGCTCATTTCAAACACGTCTTTAATACCATTAAAGCCTTCAACTAGTGTAGCATTACGAGAATGAAACCATTCTCTCAAGTCGTTATGCTTAGTAGTTAATGTTTCCGTAGATCGTTGTACAACCATACTACATTCTTTTAGCCTATTTATCTCAATCCCCCGAGAGTTATTAGCTGCTCTCATCTGTTGAAGCTGAGTTGCTCTTTTAGCATTTGCAGCCTTCAGTTGCTCATTTTCTTTTCTTAACTGCGCAATTTCAGAATCCTGTTTTCTAACAATCTCTTTCAAAGAATTTATCCCAACTGTTGTTTGACAACTGTGTTCTGATTTGAAGATATGAACTCCGAATGTTTGTTAATCTGGATTGTCGCGCTTGCAACTGGGAGAACAAAAAATCCACTTTCTCATCCTTTTCCATTTAGAGAACAAACGACTGCTTCGTTTTGCATTTTATTGATGAGATGTAGACTTGGATTGTTGAGCTGGAGAAGTAGTAGGTTGCGATCGAACTGGAGTATCTTTAGCTGAAGATGTTTCAGCTGCTGTGGTATTTGAAGGTTGTAGTTCAGAAATTGTAGAGGGTTCCGTCATTACAGGTTCAGTCTCCTCCATTGTAAAGGTAGGTTGACTTCTACAACTGGTTCTCTTTCACCATCATTAACCAATATTATCATTGTCATCATCATTACCCTTTCCCCTTTTATAACTAAACTTATCTTTGATCATCTTTCTCAAGGTTGTTTCTTTATTATCTGAATCACTGTCATCATGGCGCCAATTTCCCTTTTCTGGTGCAATATATTGATCATTTGCCAGAAAACCGATAACTTACGAGGAGGTGTGCTTTCCTTGTAACCTTTTGCTGCTACACCTGTAAAGATCTTCAAAGAATGTTCATCATAACTTCAACTTTTAAAACATCATTGTCATTCTTTGGACGATTCAAATGTTGCACTTCAGTATCTTGGAGAAAACGAGGATACATCCAAAACTTTTGTTTCCACCATATTCGGTTCTTCTCAGGTTTTCCTTCATGTTTGCAAAAATATACTTTGAAACACTAAATGGTTTGTTCAATGCCAAATCTATCATCATTCCAACCAAGTCGTTATTTTGCCATGTCATAACCACTTTGTCTGCTGCTCAAACACTGAATTAAAACATGCAGAAAGAACTTATATCGGGAGTGGCAACCATGCTTTGTTTGTTGTCCCACGAGGAAATCTCCAACACATTTCATTCTAAGCAAACATCCACGTTGACACTTCAACGACATTGAGAATGGAGCTTCAGGGTCATCACCAAGCCGTAATACCGAGTTAATGGTTTCAACAGTGACATCTATGTTCAAGTCATTTACTTTCCCGCGGATAAATTCATGTCCATTCACTTCAATAACTTTAGCTGAATCCCAAAATTCCTTGATCAACGTCTTGTATACTTTAATCTTGTGCGTGATAGCATAATGTATCCTTGAGTCGCGCAAAAACTTCATTATACCATTGTACTCAGCAAATTTGTCTTCCAGATCCAAGTAGGCCACCATGTTATGTCTCGGTTCAGACATAATTTCCACTTCTGACTTGTCAATCCTCTTTGTTGCTGATTTTCTTTTATGTTCCTTTTGTTCCATTATAGTACACATACAACAACTAGGATAAGAACACAAATTTATTAGGGAATATAAACAACAAGTTTTATTCCAAACTTTATGTATGTATATATTCCCTGAACAAAGAACTACTGACTCATACGAAAACAAATTATTCGTACGAAGAACAACTCTATTTTACGAACTCTTGATTAAGTCAAACATTATTCGTATGAATAGCTGGCTCGTACGAGTGATGTGTAATTCGTGCGAGTGATCTCTCATTCGTACGAATCTAGTTCGTACAAACAACTTCAAGAGAAGTAACTTGTTTTCGGTTAAAAATGATTCTTCGCTTAAATTTTGTTGTTCAAGTCAGTCAAAGTCACATGGTCAGATAATCTTTAAGTTGTTCAACTTCAAAGTATGCCATCATAGTCAAGTATACCTTAAAGGGATCAAAAACAACTTAAGGAGAGGTGTAAGGATGACGTGAGCAAGTTGAAAGTGAAGTTCTACCAAAGAACTTCATCACTTTTATACCACATCAAGACGCTCGTGCGAATTACTAAGCTCGTACGAAGAACTCCAAATGTACAAGACCCAATGGTCATTCGTATGAAGCACAATGGCTCGTACGAATGATATAACTCGTACGAGTCCAGGTTTTCCAAAAATGGACTTTCAGTTCTTCGAGAACCTTAGGTTTTTCGCTGACCTGTTTAGAACTTTGCACAGATCCACACTAATCACAAGTTAAGTTAGGAAAAGTGCTTGTTAAACAGATTTTGTTCTTGTGAGATGAGTTTACCCGTTGTAAGAAAGTACTTTTATGAAGTTATGATATCAAAGCAAATGGTTTTTAGGGCGTATCTTGGTAGAAAACTTTTGAGCTTCAATTTTGGCTAATTCAAAAAGAACTTAATTAAACAACAAAGTAAACTAAACTAAAATAACCAGTAACAGATAAAGTAAACTATATATTTAATAGATAATCTTTTTCAGAGTTTCAAGGTAAGAGAATCATACCAGCTTTTAATCTTGTTAAAAATGAGTTTTGTTAAAAACATCAAATTAAATAAATAAATAAGCATTCTAATATGATTATCGGTATTGTTGTCCACGTAAGCTCAGCTTATCAGATGTACTCATGATTAGGAGATATGATTAAGGTACGAATTATACTTACTAGCCGGTTTTCAACCACTTCACGATACATTCCTACATCCAGATATGCACGAGAGAAAATCTTACCGGTAAGTATACTGCTTATCATCTGTTTTGACCTATATGATGTGAGATACTCACTTATTTTGATTGAAAACAAGCCCTATGTGATTAAATCACTTATTGATGAGGAACTTGATTTTCAGATGCATGCAGGGCACAGGACTAAGTCCGTGAACAGGTTAGTACCATCGTACCGACAAAAAGACGAACTTATTGATGGTCGTATGCAGTATGTACACGTATGTATGGTATCATGGAAGTTCTAGACTTGGTCACCGTCATTTTTTGGCAAAAGATTCAATCATGATACCCAGATGATAAGTCAGCATAAAGACCGCATATCTCAGATCCTCGGCATACTATCAAATGAAATTTCGGTACCAAGACCATATACCAATGAATGGTTCCCACCTGGCTTGCAGCCTGTTATGTTTATATCAACCTGCACATTTTAATCTGATTGTGAGCCTACCGATACATCATTAAGCTACTTATCAATTTTCATTTTGTGTTTTTGACTGTTTATGACAGATCATTGGTGTATTTCATCATCTTCACTTATCTATCCAAGAAACTCATTTTTTGATTTTTGGTTTTTCTATTGTTTTTGTATTTTTCTAAATTTCTCCCCCTTAAATAAAGAAGGTAATAAAAACTTAAACTAAATAAAAGACATATTTTTGTATTTTTCATTTCTCATGTTTTTATATTTTCTTGAAATATTCCCCCCTAAAATATAAAACGAAGAGAAAATAGAAAATCTTTTTGTAATTTTAGATTTTGAAGAAAATATTTATGAAAAATGATTAGTCAAGGATGAATTACTCGGGTTTCACCTTGATGCCATTGACCAAAAGTCGATAATCAAAACGAGATTTATCAAAAGTTTTTGTAAACAGGTCGGCACGTTGGTGATCGGTGTGGATTTTAACAACATTGATAAGTTTCTTTTCATAACAATCTCGTATGAAATGATACTTAATCTCAATGTGTTTGGTTTTTGAGTGCTGTACACGATTACGAGTGATCTGTAAAACAACTTCGTTATCAACAAAAATAGGAGTAGTTAGAAATTCAAAACGTAGTCGCGCATTTGCTGTTGAATCCATAGAACCTGAGAGCAGCAACTAGAAGCCGAAATATACTCAGCCTCACAGGTTGACGTAGCTACACAAGTCTGCTTTTTGCACTGCCACGTGACTAAGCGATTTCCCAAGAACTGACATCCTGTTGATGTTGATTTTGCATCGACCTTGCAGCCACCATGATCAGAATCACTGAATGCTGTCAAGTCAAAGTTATCATCCTTAGGGTACCAAAGACTAGTGTCCGGGCGACCCTTCAAATAACAAAAGATTCTTTTCACAGTCATCAAATGAGAAACCTTCGGACTGGACTGGTAGCGAGCTAGAAGACATGTTGGGTACATTATATCAGGTCTTGAAGCAGTAAGATACATAAGAGATCCGATCATAGCACGATAAAGAGATGGTTCCACATGTTTACTCATTCCGTCAGAGTAATCCCATGATTCTGAGCTAATAGAGTTCCCAAGGGCTTTGAGTCTTCCTTCTGAAATCGTTTGAGAATATCCTCGACATACTTGGTTTGATGGATGAAAATCCCTTCCTTAGATTGTTGAACCTGCAAACCTAAAAAGAAAGTCATTTCTCCCATAGCACTCATCTTGAACTTCTCCTGCATGACCTGCTCAAATTCTTTGCACATTTTCTCGTTGGTCGAACCCAAAAATAATATCATCAACATACACCTGCACCGCAATAAGTCCTCATTCTGTTCCTTGATGAAGAGAGTACAGTCGATCAAACCACGTCGAAAACCATTCTTCAGAAGATAGGAAGACAATGTTTCAAACCAAGCCCGTGGAGCTTGATGAAGACCATATAACGCCTTATTGAGAAGCCAAACCTTGTCAGGATGGATTGGATCTTCAAAACCCGACGGTTACTCAATATATACCTCTTCTTCAACCACACCATGAAGAAATGCACTCTTAACATCCATTTTGTAGACTAATAAATTTCTTGTAGGACCCATAAGCCAAGAAAATTCTTATGGCCTCAAGACGAGCTACCGGTGCATAAACTTCATTGTAATCAATGCCTTCTACCTGATTAAAGCCCTAGATGACCAATATTGCTTTGTTTCTCATAACAACACCTCTTTCATCCTTCTTACATTTGTAAACCCATCTTGTACCAATCTTCTTATAGTTGTCAGGCCTGTCAACCAATTTCCACACGCCTAACTTCTGAAACTGCTGAAGTTCTTCCTGCATTGCTTCAACCCATGATTCTTCTTTCATAGCCTCCTTCCAAGATTTCGGTTCAACTTGGCAGACATAGCACGCAAAAGACCAATCATTCTGTTCCCAGATTCCCTAATAACCGAATACAAACTAGCATTCTGATTATTCCTGAGCTGATTACGTGTCTGCACACCACTCTGGACATCTCTTATAATATTCTGCTTAGGATGGGTATTATGGATTTGAGTTTCGGGAACATCAGGAACTCGAGAATTTATACCCAAATTGTTGATATTCAAATCAACAGTAATTCGTTTGCTGGATTTGATGAAGATGTAGATGCATGTCCTTTAGTAGTCCCTAGATTCTGAATTTTGACGTGACATCTGAAATTCCAGGAACCGAAGCAGAAGTAGCTTCATTTGCATCATGGAACTCATCATCTTCTGACGATATATTGTAATCAGCAGCATCTTCGAATTCCTCATTCTAAACAAGATTGTTAACCGCAGTAGACACTTGAGGATTAACAATAATTGGTCGAACTAATGATGAGTCAACTGCACTATCACTTTCTGGTAGCGTTTGAGCTGCTGCAGAAGCATCATCAAAATTTGGCAGATTAAAGGAGTTAAACAGCCCATCGTAGTCAAACATCAAGGAGCACCCGGAGCTCTTACCGATTCAGTGTATCTTTGAACCTTAACTTCACCCCATTCCTTAATCTTCTTTGTTGACAAGTTCCACACTCTGAAATTAGGAGTAGCATATCCAAGAAAGAAACCTTCGATAGCCTTCGGACCAAATTTACCATGTGGATCAATCATAGTGCATGGAGCTCCAAAAGGTTTTAAGCAAGAAACATCCGGTTTCCTTTTATGTAACAACTCGAAACATGTTTTCCCGTGCCTCTTCACCGTAAGAACTCTATTCATCGTATAACAAGCAGTAGCAACAGCTTCTCCCCAAAATTGAACAGGAAGTTCTGATTCTACTAACATAGTTCTTGTTGTTTCAATCGGGGTTCTATTTTTCCTCTCAGCGACACCATTTTGTTGTGGAGTGTATCGAGAAATATACTCATGCAGAATGCCTTTAGAAGAATAGAACTCATCCATAACTTGATTCTTGAATTCGGTGCCCTTGTCGCTTCTGATTTCTCTTATCTTTAAATTGTACAAATTTTTAAGCAGAGTTAGGAGATTCTTGAGGATTTCAAGAACTTCACTCTTGTGTGCCAACATATTCACCCATGAAAATCTTGAGTAGTCATAGTAACTACTAAACACTATGAATCACCAAGGTAGTCTTATGTTTCATAGGTCCAAAGAGATCCATATGAAGACGCTCCAAAGGCATATTCACCGTGTTAATCTTCTTCACAGGATGAGATTTTCTTGCTTGCTTTCCCTTTTGGCATGATACACAGACGTCTTGTAGATGAAAATTTTTCACGGCACACCATTCACAAGATTGTTTTTCACCAAATAGTTCATTTTCCTCAAGTGAATGTGTCCCATTCGTCTGTGCCAAGAGATTGATTCCTTTTCGGTGGCTTTTGAAACAAAACATGTGACTTGTGTAGACGTGGTAATAGCTTGGCTCATATCAAGAATATATGGTCATTAATTCTTGGAGCCGACAGGAGTATCCATTCTTTGGGAATCTTGAAACCAGGTTTCAGCACATAACATCCGGCATCATCAAAATAAACCGTGAACTTCTTGTCGCAGATTTGAGAACGCTAAGAAGATTGTGATCAATTTGTTGAACATAATTGATCTTATCAAAGCTAACCACACCATTGGATACCATTCCTTCTCCAGTGATGTATCTGCCTTTGTCTCCAGCAAAAGCAACATAGCCTCCTCTAATGCTTTTCACATCATAAAGGAGCCTTAAGTCGCTTGTCATATGCCTTGATGCTCCACTGTCAACAATCCAATGACTATTCACAGTTCCTCCTGGAACACCCAGCACATTTCAAAAACCTGATCAGTTTGAGATGGGGACCCAAGCCTTAGTGGTCTTGGTTCCGACCCTTATCATCAAGAAATGTGATCTCTATTTCTTGATGATTTGGAAATTTTGAGCCTCCTCTTGAACCATCACCGGTCTTAGGTTTCCAAGATTTTGAAATTTACCAGAATGACTATTATTTAAATTTTAACACTTTCTGGTTTTATTAAATTTGAAGAACTTGGTTGCCTTTTTGAAGGATTCGGTTTTAACCCTTTTCAATTATTTTACTTGTTTACGTCTCTGTTTTTCTTCTTGTTCTTTAACAATACGTTTGTCTTGTTTTGGAGAAACAATCGACGTTGGCAAGTTGGTTCATGAGGAGCTTTCTCAACAAATCTCGGTTTTGCTAGGTTTGTACAATTTTTGATTATGTGGCCAAATTCTCCACATTTAAAACAATTTCTCCTCTCAACAAACTTAGGAGATCCTGTTCTGTGACTTGAAGTTGAACTTGTGGGCTTGAGGTACTTGGTTCATTTTCACACCCATTTGTATGTTGAGTGTAATTGTTTTCACTGTTATGCTTTAAAATCTTGACTTTGTTTACAAAATCAAATATTAGACATGCCTTCAAAAGTCTCGACTTTATCGTATCAGTAGAACTCACAATTTAACATTCTTAAACTTCTTTTTGTAGTGAGTGCCTTTTGCTTCAACCTTTGGTTGTGGTACCTAAGGCTTTTCAACTCGCTTTTCTTGGTGTTTTTCTTTTGAACTTGATAATGGTGTGACTTGATTATGTTTTTCTTCTCCAAAATTTGGTTGTTGAGTTTTCAAAAAGTTGATCAATAGAGGTTGGATTTACATTTTTGATTGGAAAGTCTTTGTTAGAATATATTTTCTTGTCCCCAACCAAGTTATACAAACATTATCATTTTCATCTGTAGACACATTTGTCTTGACAAATTTCATAGGATCATTCTTTTGATTTTCAACACTTTTCGCACTGAGAGTAGCAGACATTTATATCTCTTTTTCCTCATCAAGAGATTGATCCTGATCATTTTTCTCAGACTCATCATCTGATGAATCATCCTGCTCTGTAGTAGAGGGATTCTGATCAACAACTGATGATGAGTTTTCTGGTTTTCTTGATTCAACTGAGGAATTGTCTAGCTTAACCCTAATCTGCTGCAAATTCTTCAGGATTAAGAGGTACCGAGGGTTCAAAGCGTGACATTTCCTCTTCATCAGGCAATTTGGTATAGTTGTGTTTCAATGGAGGTGGACACGACTTATATCCAATGCATTTAACATCTCCTTTTAGTTTTTGAACGTCAATGATATGATCAAGCACATATCGGGAGTTAGAATAACTTTCCATTTTAGCTTGATCGCATCATGTTCGCATTTGGCGATGGCTAACTCTTTCTTTGTTTCCTCAATGAGATTAATGTAGTTATTAATTCCTGTTTGTTTGTTCAAAACTGTCTTTGTTAATTCAGAAACGCTTTTCTTAAGGGTTTCTATCATAGATTTGAATTCTTTTTCATTTCGAGTTAAAGCCAAGTTAGCCTCTTTCCATTTTGACAGTTCAACAACTAGGTTTTGATTGTGATTGTTTATTGTTTCAAATTTTGTTTTTAATTCAGCACAGTCACTGCAAATTTTAGGAGAGCTGGAGTTTACCTGACTTTCGAACCGGCAACATTCGCCATGAAGGCAGTATGATGAGGAAAGGTTAGCACTATTTGTAAAGAATTTTTCTGTTTCCTTCCATGCAGCTTCTGCCTTTATCATCAAACCAGCCTTTTTACTTCTCAGCTTTTCTGCTTCTTTCAACAACTCCTGACCTCAGCATCACTTCCTTCCCTAATATCTGAATCAGATCCATAACCACCTGAATTTGAGCATTCTTCATCAGAACCACCATTATACCCTGAAACTATCATCATCATCAGAACTATCAATGTTGTGAACATGTTTGATTCGATTGATGATCTTGGCATAACATGAAGTTCCTCCATGATTCTCATTTCCCAATTGCACTGACCAATCACATCCTTCATCTGCATGTACTACTAAAGCTCTGTTTGTGTTGTTTGAAAGTCCTGACTGGTTGGTGTTGTTTGGGTTGTTAACAGCTACTATTCTTTGATCATTGTTAACTTGAGCTGTGTTGGATGGTTGTGATTGATTTCAGAAGGGGTTGTGATTTCCTTGTTTGCTGGGTCTCGTGCACTCATGCTTGAAGTGACCTCTTTCTCCATAGTTGAAGCAAGTAACAACATTTTTATCAAAACCATATTTTGTATCTTTCTTGCTCTCAAAACTGGTTCTTCTGTTCTGCTCATATAATCCTTAGCTCTTCTTACCGCACTTGAAATGCCCATTTGATATCCATTAGCTCCATCTCATCTCTGTCTATTTGTTGGTAGTCTTCATTAGTCAAGTTGATGTTTCCAATTTGACCAGCCACTAATCCACAATAGGCACTAACCATGGTATTTAGATATTCCATATGTTCCTAAGCAACTTCTACGCTGACCTTGGAAAGATGTGATGTGTCAAGTCTGACTATATTGGGATTTGCAGGTTGAACGTTGTTTCAATAGAAAGCTTGTTGTGGAACTTGAGGTGCAAAATCTCGTGGTTGTGTAGAAAGGCTTTCGGATCAAATATTTGTCCGTAGGCTTGAGTACTTGAGCTTGCAGACTGATTTGTTTGAACAGGTTGTGGTAGAAAGGGATTCACATTTGACACAAACGCGGTTTGAAGTTTTGGTTGCTGATTTGCACTTATACTTGTATTAGTACCTCCAAAGTACATCTCAGGGTTTTGTGGAACAGTAATTCTTTGTGCCTTCCGAAGTTCTTCTTCATTTTTGTTCTCCAATTTCTGCACAAATTCATAAATAGTGATGGAATCCAAAACACTTGTATGTTTTAATAAGTCAATAAATTGACCCCATTTTGGCGGTAATGCGTCAGCAAAGCGCATCACCATTTCTTTTGGAGATGCTAACACTTTGTATGAGTACATTTCGCTGAAGCCAATGGTAGAAACGTGTTATCATATCATTCAGTGTTTCACTTTCCATGAACATGAAACCTTCAAACTCCTTCTTTAGCAGTCATGCTGTATTTTTCTGGTTGCAGCATTACCCTTTCTCTTGCTTCCAGGGTATCCCACAGATTTTTGGTGGTCGTACAGTACACAAACTTATGGTAAATATCTTTATGGAGTGCTTGTTTTAGGATAGCAAACGCTTTTTCTCTAGATCGTAAGCCTTTTTATCTCCTTCATCTAGATTGGCTAAGGAGGTTGTTGATCCTGCCTCTTCGAGTGATTCTTTATAGGGTGTAGTAAAACATGTCCATAGTTCTGTGTTCTGTCCGAGAACATATGTGTGGAAATAACTTTTCCATGACGGATAATCGTTCATATGGTTCAGTTTAGGTGGATGGTTATTACTCCCGGTTTGACTTTCACCCATAAGAAGAGTTTGAATGCTCTGGTTCTGGTTTGCGACACACGCCCATTGATTTGCGGTTATCATGGCTGTATGTTGAGGCATTGGTGACTTAACCCATGAGGTTGCAGAGTTCTGTGAAGAGTCTGGATTTGTGCTTGAACTACTACTCCAATCCCATGGGTTAGTACTCATTATGTTTTTCTTGATTATGAAAATTAAAAGGTTTAAGTTTAATTTTTGAAACTAACAGTTTTCCTTTTAAAAATCACAAAGTTTGGAAAAATCATTCAGTTTGAAAAACAAGAAAAACAAATTTAAGTCGTTCTTCGTACGAACCAATGTTTCGTACGAGTGTTGTCCTTCGTACGAACCAAGTGCTTGTACGGGGGACACTCTTTCGTGCGACCAGGTTCTTCGTGCGAATGACTGATCTTTCGCACGAACAGTCTAGTTCTTCGTGCGGATGGGTTATTCGCACAAATGTTTTTCATAGAGGAATCTTTTTGCAGGGCTGCTTGGTGAAAAATTTCGTTTTCTGGCACATACTGGTTTTCGAAAGTGGTCTGTTGTCTACACAATTTTGGTTAAAAAGACAAACATTCCATATCACATTTTTCAGTTTCAACAGTCAACTCCAGAATGTCAAGATTTGGTCAACCCTACAACAATATTCCGGTGAGTTTTTCCGGTGAGTCTCTCCTACAAATGTATTCAACTTGAACTGATGAAAATTTTAAGAAAAACCATATTTTAACATGTCTCCATGTGTTCTAACAAGGTTTATGAAAATTTTCTGGATACAACAAGTTTTAACTAAATTTTAGGTTGATTATCTTTTAAAGACTTAAGTTTCCTATTGAAGGTCAAGAACACTTCAAGAAACCCTCAAAACTAGCTCAGACACAACACTAAGCTTGGTTTTACAACAAGGAAGAGAGCCAAAGCTCTGATACCACTTGTAGGTCCACTTGGAAGATCAAGATTAACCTACTTCCCTGTTTACACATACAAGTGCGGAATCCTCATAAGTATGCAAACCAAAGCAAAGTGAGAACACATGATAACCAAAGATTCAATATCTTGATTAACAGAAGTAAACTAGTACAAACATATACAAACAATGTTCATACAGACTCATGCAACACACTCTGTGCTCTTGTGTCTCTCTCTCTACTATAGCTCTAGTATGTGTCTAACTTGTCTAGCTTATCTATCACGTCTAACTCTATACTAAGAAGTGCATGTCTGCTTATATAGTGTCCAAACTCAGCAACTGTAGAAGTATGTTGCTGGTTGTACGAAACACCAAAAGACACGAAAGACATTCTCCAAAGATACTCGTACGAACGAACTGGCTCGTACGAATCATGTACTTCCTCGTACGAATCAAGCAGAATGCTTGAGTTGATACACCCATTCGTACGAATGGTCAGTTACTCGTACGAGCTACATCTTGCTCGTACGAAGCATTCCCACTCGCACATTGATGTCTTCTTCGGAGAACGTGTCACAGACATGACATACACAAGACTCAACAGTATGCATACATGCAACTGTTTTACACAGACAATCTAATCATCATACTAAACCAAGATAGGAGGATATCTTGATTTGGTTGACACGACCAAACTTTACAGACACAGTAAACAAAGACCGTACAATTACAGACGTAACTAAGAACAAGCGACAGACACAAAAGTGTATCAACACCTATGGTTTGTATCTAGACGTTGGTGAGGTTGATTTGCATACCTCTTGCAATGGAAACGTACTTATGCTCGTTTTAAGCCGTTATAATGTCAAAATTGGACCAAAGGGACATAAAACGTAGATTTAGGGAAATTGGACTGGTAAAATATAAAATTGAACTCAAAAACTTTAAAATCGGCCCTGTTAACCTATTAATCAACCTTCAAATTGTTAAAATCAACATGTTTTAAGTTTGGTTTAACTAGGTGTTATTTGGTACGGTTTACAACTCGTACCAGTGAGTATTCATATGAGTAGGATCCTTAAATGTTTAAGTCTTGATGACTCGTACGAGGCATCATTCGTACGAAGTAGTTCTGGTCAAAATTTTTGAAATTTTGCTAAGTATCATTGTTCATCCGTACAAATTAGTGACTCGTACGAATGAGATTTTGAATCAGACTTATTTTTTGTCTTGGTACATGACTCGTACGAATAAGTGAGCCGTACGAGTGATTCAGAGTTGAAATTTTCTTGAAAAATTTTCTAAGTATTTGAAATGTCTACGCTTGTAGGTTAAGAAATCTTCATTTTCACCGTTCCATAATATATGCTGTCTTCTGGATGATTCTATTCCATAAATCGCTGCTTATCGAGAAGTTCTAGACTTTATGAGCAGAATTCCCATCACAAAGCTCTCACAGATCGTCATGTAGTGTATCGTTCACATACTGAATATTTCTGGAATGCGGCAGAGTATGATGAGGAGGAGAATGCGATTGTATCTGCTGTAAAGATTAACGATGAGGATATTCAGGTTAAGATCATTGAAGACCTGCTCAGAAAAGTGCTGGAATTCAACGACAACGAATATGACCCTACAGGATTTCCCGAATATATGGTGAAAGGGTGTTTTTACCGAATGGGTTATGCCAGTTTCGTAATGCTGCTCCATTTAAGAAGGCTAACCTGAGTGCGCCATTAGATATATCGCACACTGCATCATACATGCACTCAGTCATCGCAAAGGAGGATTTGATGATTTAGTTGATTTCCATATGTGCATGATCACTACACTTGTTCTGAATTTGCCATATAACTTCTCGAACATGATCTTTTCCCAAATGGTCCAAAAACAGAGCGAGAGAAGGTCTTGCAGTATCCACGTTTTATCCAAATGCTGCTTGACCATTTGCATCCTAACTTGAAGAAAAAGAAAGACGATGTGTTGAAGTTGAAGCTATGGCTGCAGAAATCAAAAGACAAGTGTTCGGTGTTGAGCTCAAACGAAAAGTTGAAGAAGCATCGTCTTCTAGTACTGACTCTGAAGATAGAATAGCAAGTGAAAAAGAAAGAATGAAAGAACATGTACTTGAACGACAGGTTGAGCTTAAACGAAAAGCCGAAGAGAGGAAACGAAAAGCGTCAGGAGAAGATGACACGACATATGTACCTTCGCAATCAGATAGCGATACTCTAGTACGAAAGACTCCGAAGAAATCTTCTCAACGACTTAAAAGGCATGCATGCAGTTAGAAGCTCGGATTCTCCATTAGACAAATCCAAGAGAAAGGTACAAAAGAAGACTATGGAAGAAGAGAACATTGAGCCATCTCCACAACAACCACCATCACTGGCTCCCCAGCAAACACCACAGCCACCACCATCTTCACCACGACAGCAAACACAACAACCACCGCAGCCGACAACACAACCCTCACAATCCCAACCCCAGTTTGACTTTGATTTTGATTTCGGTGATATTCCTAGGGGAGAGGATTTTTCTGCTGACATGTTTAATGACCAAGTGTTGAAGAATTGGAGAAGCAGGTTATGTTAAACACTGTTAAGATTGCTGAACTTCAGGAACAGCTCAACAGGCTAAATGCAGAAAAGCAGCAGCTTGAAGCTATGTTGGCTAGTATAGTATCTGAGAATGAGCGTTTAAGAATTCGCATGGTTGAATACGAAGAAGAACGTATCAGGAGCCAAAGAAAGATGAATCTATTTGAAAAGATACTTACAAAGAAGCTTGGTATTAACATTGCTGCTGAAATTGACGAAATCGAGATAGCTGAAGCAAATGAATGAGTTGCTGAGCGAGAACGTCTTGCTAAAGAATTATCTAAAGCTCAAGCCAAAGCGAAAGTCAGTGAAGATCGTGTAACTGTTACAACTAAGCCAGAAGCTGAATCTGAAGTGGTGGTGTATTCGAGTTCGAAGAAGTTTGTGTTAGTGGGTAAGCCTAAAGATGTTGATATTGACACGTCAAATCTTACAGCAAAGCATCAAGAATGGTTGAACAAGAAAAAGATGGAGAGAGAGATAAAGGCTGAGATTGATGAGTTTGTTGAAGAACCAGAGAAAGAAGCTGAAGACTTAGACGATTTTGATAATATGTTTTCGGATAAGTCAGATGATGATAGTGATGATGATTTAGGTGGAACGGGTGTCCTTGTAACATAGTCTGATTTAAATGATGATATTGACTTTTCTGTGTACTTGGATGACTCAGTGAATCAAATTGAAGAAGATAGAGATCAGGGAAAGCCTGATAGCTCTAAAGATGCTCAGCAGGCAGGAATTCTCATGGTAACCGAACTATCTACCATTGTTGTCGTGCCAAAACCAAGATATTATATTTAGAGCATGACGTAGAAGAAGGGAAGTTTGTCCACATCTATTTTAAAGAAGAAATTGCTAAGATGCTGGGCGTGGACGAAGATAATTTTGTGTTTGATTTCGAAGAGGGGCTCAATGATATTAGTGCTTTCGAGCCAGTTGATTATCTCTTCGAGCATGTGTCTGATGCACATGACTATGATAAAGTTGTCGTAGAGGATGATTCTGATGAAGATGATACTGATATTGCTGATAAGGGTACATGTGACTCTCTAACTTTTAGCGAACTGTTTGCAGCCGAAAATGACGATTTATTAAAGTGCAAAGTAGAAGAGGTTGTTAAACAAGGCACGATTCCTCAACAATTATCTGCTGCAGAAATTGCTGAAACGAGGAAGAAATGGTTCAAAGTTGCACCAGCTGAGCGAAAGTTTAAACGTCCCTTAGCATTCTTTACGCGTAATGCAGATATTTCTTTGGGAGACATTATTAGCTAGGGCTGGATCGAGGAGCTGAACGTTTATGCTATTAAAAGGGAGTATGGGATTCAGTATTTTAGATACTTGAGCGATATCAAGACCCTGCCGTATTGGGATATTAAAGAGCTTGTGCAAACAAAGATGACAAATCTTAAGATGAGATTCACGACCAGCGGCTGTGGAAACTGATAAAGCTTGAGGCTACACATAGTTTTACACACTGGAAGCCGCATTTCCCTAAGCGAATTACTAAAGTCGATCCAGTAACTCAAGAGAAAGACGTAACGCTAATCGTAAAGAGGCCAAAAGTGATGAAGAATATGCCTCTTATAAAGATGGAACAAGTCTTCTACAAGATCTTCAAATGGTGGCACTACGATTCGAATACGAGAGAAGCTGTTATATGTGTTCACCCAGATGATGATTCTCGGAAGATCACAGAGGAGCTAACCGAAGCCGTCATAGCATACAAACGTATATACGGGCTGTGGTGTGGCATTCGAGTACTAGACCCGATGTGGCTAGTTAACAGTTCAAAGAAAGATATTGAATGCTTGTTTTATAGCAAGATCAACTTTGAAGAGAAAGATAATGTCTGTTTTGCCAATGATATACATTCAGGTACGGCATGGAACACTTTATGGAGGAATTGGAGGAGATTGAGCAAAGAAAGAAAGACAAGAAGGCAGAAAGGATGGTTGAGGAGCAAGAATTGCATCGCTAAGAAGTATTCAGTTTGGCAATACAGTTAACCGACCTCCTCCTACAGATCAAACGCCAATAGCTTTTGAGGAGCATAAGCCGCCGAAATGTTTCTTTGGGCGTTAACTGTCAGATCTTTTGAAGATTTTTTGAAGACTATCCAAGATTGCGGCAACATCCAAGGGGGAGTTTGTTGGTGCATAATGCCTATTGCCTACGTCTAGGATATGTTGTTTTTGTATATAGGGATTAGAACGTCAGTTTGTATATGTTAATATAAGTTTTATTTGTTTAGTGAATGACTCGTACGAGTGAGTTTCATGACTCGTACGAGTGACACTCTGTCAGTCGTACGAGGATGCACTCGCACGAGTCACACTTAGTTACACACTCTCCTGTGCGAGTCATGTCGACCTATAAATAGAGGAGTGTTGTGTCAGTAACTATAATCCTGTTGTGTGGCGAAGCCCTGCTGAACTGTTTACTTTCACTGTACTTATTCACGTTTATCAATACAATTCAAGGCATTTAAGTAGTATATCTCACTTGTTTGTTTGTCAAACTCTCTAACAGTGAATTCCGCCTCTGTTAGTTGAGTCAGATCGGTCTGGTGCTCACCGGAGGAGAGAGCCGATCCCCCTCACTATATATATATATATATATAAATTGAACTTATATTTGACAAAATTTTATATTTGAAAAACGGATGAAAGTTATATATTGTTGTTACATAGATTGCTGAGTTTTGACAAATATATCGACAACTTGTATTGTCGGGATAGTCCAAAAACAGAGGAAACTCTGCCCGTTTTTCGTAAAAATCCGCAAAGCGAATGATGTTTTATATAACAAAACCTATCTGATCAAGTAATTGTCATAAAATAAATATAAATATATATTTATTTTGACGACTCTACTATAAATTATAAAATCGAGTCGATAACGTTTCAACGAGTGTGATTACAAGATAGCAAAATTCGAAATTCTTTTACAAAAGAAATATAATTATTTATATTTATTTCAAATGTCGGAATTCAGACAGTATCTATCAAAAGTCTAGTATTCGAAAAACGTATAACATAATATAATCATTTCAAACATCGCGAATCCGAATATTTATGTCACACGTCGACTTTGCACACTTTTATAAAATAAATATAACAATTTATATCCATTTCAAACATCGACTTTAAACACTTTTATGAACCAAAAATAGTTGTTATATTTATTTCAAACATCGATGACTCAAATACTTTCGGATGCTTTTATAACAATAACATATTTGTTATATTCAGTTCAAACGCCTAAACGAAGTACGGCACAATACCGTAAGATTATAACAAGCATACGATTATATAATTATTTTAGTAATTATAAATGATACGCATGACGATTTTTCGATACGAAATGTTTTACATATTTGGGTATATCTACAGAATATACGTATTACATCTTACGGAAACTACGAAGAGTCGTACTACTATTCATCTACGCCTTCTATTCGAGACGACTAATATGATTCATAAAATATATTTATGTATAATATAATATATTTCAAATCTCTCGGAAACTAAGTCGTTTCCATGAAAACCATAGATTGGTTACTTCGAGACAAGACAATAACACTTTCATAGAATCGTATGGTTGACCATTCGGTAAAGCTCGGTGACAAGTAGTTTAGCTACATTACATTTAGAAACTTATAACTTATTCCATTTTAGGAATGTCTTAGATTACATAGTAGCAAGTCACATTGTGGAAATGACATTATGGAATCACATTAAGGTAGCTTTGCACAAGGATATCAAGGTGAGTTCATAACCACCCTCCCTTTTTACGGTTTTTAATTTTTATAAATGTTTTCGGGGGTGGAAAGACATGCAAGTTTTGCAAAAGAACACAATGTTTCGATAAAGAAATCACATAATTCTGAACCATGTTACAAACAAATTTCAACAAACACAATGATTTATGAGTGGTTTAGGCTAAATTTACCGTTTTCACAGCAATATAAGGTTTTTCGAAACATGCATGAGTTTTATGACTAGTGACAGGATGTCTTAGTCACAACTAGGGTCTAGGCCCCAGTTTTATTAATGACATGGGCAAGGCCCAATAACATAAATGACATGGCCCAGGCCCAATAACATAAATGACATGGGCTAGGCCCAATATCAAAAGTGTGAGGAATGAAAATCATATGAAGGCGAGGCCCGTTCATACACATCGAAAATACAGATTCTTAACAGTTGGTATGTAGCTATAGGATTAGATGATGACAGATCACTGTGCGTAAGTAGGATGATGACAAGAGTAACCATTAATCACGTAGTGACCAAGGTGCAAAAGGTATAAATCTATCGAGTTTGAGGCGCTCTCCACTCCTAGGAGTGCTTTTGTGATTCCAATGATGTCAGAGTTATCTGATTTGGTTACTTACTTATGGCACATAGGTCAGTGTATTAGCTACACACTGATTGATCCTTAGATTCCATAGATATCCTACATACTATGATTTCAATACCAGTTCACAGATACGATAGAAAACGTTTCATTACCGGTTTACAAACACAACAATTACAGGTATCGGTTTACAAATGTAACATAAAACATTTCAATACCTATATACAGACATGACATTTTAAACGCTTTGGGATACAATGATCTCACAAACCGGTTTCCAAAAGCAAGATTTTCAAATGTTTTAAGATTCATTTGATACAAAACAAACAAACCATGAACTCGCCAACATTATGTTGATTTTTCGCATGTTTCTTTCTCAGGTCACACATTCAAATTATGGCACGTTGGAAAGGAGAACACATGGGGATTCGAGTACTTAGCGGGCGTTCACTTTCTAGAATTCTTAGCATCATTAAACACTTCCGTTGTGCAATGAAGATACCAGTTCAGATCACGCCCAACTCTGATGATTTTATCGGGGTGTGACATAAATAAGTGTAAATCAACAATGATGCCATACTGATATTAATTTGCAACCAACGTTTACAAGTTTCCAAAAGTAAAATCATAGTTTTCAATGGTTTCACATCGTCCTCAAAAATATAGTTTGAAATCCATTACAACATAATAAAAGATTGTTTTCATCGTAAAAGCATGTTGAGGTTTTGACTCCTATATACCCATACAGGGATATAAGAGGCAAATCCTCCAAAAGGGGGCATTCGTTGTCATGACATTTCTCATATCCCGAAATGTTTCACCAGCTCAAGTCTTGCATCCTGAAATACATGTAATTTTAAAAAGTCAACAAAAGTTGGCGAGTTCATGTAGTTATTGTTTTCTTATAAAATGTCATGCTTGTAATTCAGTAATGAAATTTGAGTATGTTATTAGCATTCATGGAATTTAAGGTTCTATCAGTGTGTCGTGAGCACCCTGACATATGTGCCATAAGTAAGCAACCAAACCGAGACAACTTTGACATCATTGGGATCACAAAAGCACTCCTAAGGGTTTACCAACCAGGAGTGGAGCGCCTCAAACTCAATAGATCTTTATCTTTTGTACCTTGGTCACTAAGTGATTAATGGTTACTATTGTCATCATCCTACTTAGGCACATTGATCGTGTTATCATCTAAACCCATAGCTAACATACTGTCTGTTATGACATGTATTTCCCTCTATGGTTTTAAAATAAAACTTCAAAAGAATTAAAAGGAGGGACATGAACTCACTATTTTGCATTCCGTAAGTCGTACTTATTGAATTCGGGTGTCCGTACACGTTAGTACCTACATGTAACCTACATGTGTATTGACTTCTTAGACACCTAGGTCTCGTTGGACCTCGTACAAGTTGTTCATCTTGAATTCTTGTTGTGTATTTATCTCCCACATTAGAACAACTTTTAATGTCATTATAGTGTTGGTAGTTCGTTTGTTGATTATTATTTATATACATATATTTCACAAATATATATATATATATATATATCATATATATATGCATATATATATTGTCATTCTTAGATCATGTGTGAACGGGTCTTGCCCTTCACATGTCCTCGTGCCTTGCACGCATGTCATTGGGCCTAGCCTGTCATGTATGTCATTGGGCCTAGCCCATGTCTTCATGTGATTGGGCCTAGCCCATGTAATTTATGTCGTTGGGCCTAGCCCATGTCATGTATGTCATTGGGCCTAGCCCATGTTTTCATGTGATTGGGCCTAGCCCATGTAATTTATGTCGTTGGCCTACCATGTCTTTATGTGGTTGGGCCTAGCCCATGTAATTTATGTCATTAGTATGTCGTTAGTCATTGTTCTGTTTCGTTTCAGCGGTTTTGCTGACATGAATAGTGTAAACGCAAATAGTGTGCCCAACACTTTCTACTAACACTTTTAGGGCATAGTTTGATTTGTTTCACGTTGTAACGGAAACCAATATATGTTATGGCATGATTTACTTGTCCTAACCCTTGTGATATGACGTACGACTCAGTTATGTAATCAAATTACGATAAAATGCATGAGATTATTTACCAAGAATAGTGATTAGATTGTACAGAATTACCAGTTATTTGCATTTGTCACATACTCCCCCTGTTAAAAAGAATTCGTTTCGAAATTCACTTTGAGGCATCCTCTGAAGGAGTCTTCTTGAACAGGTGGGGGTATTTTGTCTTGATTTTACCTTCACGTTCCCACGTATACTCGGGTCCGTGACAGGAGTTCCAGCGGACTTTGACTAGTTTGATCTGACTTCTCCTTGTCTTTTGAACTTTCCAGTCCATAACCTCAACGGGTTCCTCAGAAAACTAGAGCCTGTCATCAATATGAATTTCATCCGCTGGGATGATAATCGTGTCATTAGTCGGGCTTTTCTTTAGGTTAGACACATGAAATGTGTCGTGTACGTTGTTGAGTTCTTCTGGCAGTTTTAGATTGTAAGCCACTGTACCAACCTTTGCCAGAATTTCAAAAGGCCCAATGTATCTCGGTTTTAGCTTTCGCGCTTCCCGAATCTAGCTACGCCCTTCCAAGGCAAGACTTCTAGTAACACTTTGTCTCCGACCTCGAAGGATAATGGTTTGCGTCTTCATCTGCGTAGCTCTTTTTCTATCTCGGGCCGTTTTGATACACTCACGGATTTTGAATATTTTGTATGTGGTTCTGTTGGACTAGTTTGGGACCAAGAGCTGTTTGTCACCTACTTCCGCCCAACATAGAAGAGATTGACACTTTCGTCCGTAAAGTGCTTCGAACGACGCGACCTTGATACTTGTGTGATAACTGTTATTGTAGGAAAACTCTACCAATAGTAAATGAGTATCCCAGTTTCCACCCAAATCCAGCACATAGGCACGAAGCATGTCTTCCAATGTTTGGTTGGTTCGCTCGCTTTGGCCATCGATCTGTGGATGAAAAGTCGTGCTTAAATCTAAGGGGAACCAAACGAAGCTTGAAATGATTGCCAAATCCGTGACACAAAGCGACCATCTCTATCTGAGATTATCGAGACTGGCACTCCATGACATGCCACGATTTCCTTAAGATAAAGTTCAGCTAACTTCTCGGTATTGTCTTTCTCATGGATTGGCAAGAAGTGAGCTGACTTGGTTAATCGATCAATGATAACCCAGATCATGTCAAGAGCTCGAGAGGTCCGCGGTAGTTTTGTAATAAAATCCATTGAGATTTGTTCCCATTTCCAAACAGGGGTCTCAGGTTGTTGTAATTGACCAGATGGTTTTTGGTTCGGCCTTGACCTTTGCACAAGTTAGGCATTTCCCAACATAGGTCGCAATATCTCCCTAGAGATTAGGCCACCAATAATACTCCTTTAAATCTTTATACATTTTATGGGATCCTGGGTGTATCGAGTATTTTGACTTTGTCTTCGTCCAGCACCAAGCCTTGCAGATCGTCAAAGTAAGGAATCTAGATCCTTCCCATGAATATATAGTTCCATCCTTGTTTGGTTCCATTTGTTTCTCCATTCCCTGTAATGATTCTGCTTGAATGTTTTCCGGTTTTAGAGCTTCTTGTTGTACATCATGCCACTCGAGTCATAAAGTCTGTCTAAATTGTCATTTCTAAAGTTCGTACTCGTAAAGTTTTGACTCTTTCCTTCTGGCTCAAGGCATCTGCCACTACATTTTCCTTGCCCGGGTGATACTTGATCTCATAGTCATAATCATTAAACAATTCCACCCATTGCCGTTGGCGCATATTTAGTTCCTTTTGATTGAATATGTGTTGAACACTTTTATGATCTGTGAATATGGTACACTTAGTGCCATATAATAATGACGCTAGATATATAAAGCAAATACCACTGCGCCTAGTTCTAGGTCATGAGTGGTATAATTCTTTTCGTGAACTTTTAACTGACGTGACGCGTACACGATGACTTTTTCACATTGAATTAACACGCAACCCAAGCCTTGATACCACAAAGTCATCGGTACCGTCTGGAAGCGATAATATCGGCTACATAATTTTTCCTTTAATAGTTGAAATTCTGATTCCTGTTTTTCTCCCCATTCAACTTTTATCCTTTGTGTAAGCGAGGTTAGCGACTGAGCAACTTTTGAGAAGTTCTCAATAAATCTCCCGTAATATCCCCTAAACCTAGAAATTGTCATATTTCCCTGGGGGTTCTTGGTGTGGTCCAATTCTTTATTGCCTCGATCTTTGAGGGGTCGACGTGTATCTCGTTCTCATTCACCACGTGACCGAGAAACTATACTTCGTGAATCCAAAATTCGCATTTTGAGAACTTGGCATATAATTGTTCCTTTTTTAGTAACTCCAGTATAGTTCTCAAGTGTTGTTCGTGTTCTTCCTCGGTTCGCAAGTATATTAATATGTCATCATTAAATATAATCACGAACTTTGTCGAGGTATGGCTTACATACTCGGTTCATCAAATCCATAAATACTGTCGGAGCGTTTGTTAAACCAAAAGGCATAACAAGGAACTCGTAATGACCGTAGCGAGTCCTAAACCCGTCTTAGGAATACTTTCCTCTTGATTCTTAGTTGATGATGCCCGGATCTTAAATCAATCTTAGAATAAAAACTCGACCCTTGTAATTGATCGAATAGATCATCAATCCTCGGTAATGGGTACCGATTCTTGATGGTTAACTTGTTTAGTTCCCTGTAGTCGATGCACATTTGGAAGGTTCCATCCTTCTTTTTCACAAAAAGTACCGGAGCTCCCCAAGGCGAGAAACTCAGTCTTATGAATCCCTTGTCAAGCAACTCCTAAAGCTGAGTAGCTAGTTCATGCATCTCTAAGCTGCTAGTCGATATGGGGCTTTCGCCACAGTTGCAGCTCCTGTCACTAGGTCAATACGGAATTCGATTCTCGTTGTGGAGGCAATCCCGACAAGTCTTCCGGAAAGACTTCGCGGTATTCCTTTACTACAGGTATGTCTTCCACTTTGCGCTCCTCGACCTTTTTGTTAACCACGTGGGCAAGAAAGGCGATGCATCCTTTCCTCAAAAATTTTTAAGCCTTCATGCATTTAATAATTCGTAGTGGCGTGTCATGTTTCTCACCGTGAACCATCAAATGTCCTCCGTCGGGTAGGGGAATGCGAATAATTTTCTCGTGACATATGATTTCGGCTCGATTATCTGATAGCCAATCCATACCAATAACGACATCGAAAGTACCTAGTTGAACTGGTAATAGGTCTATATCGAATTTTCGTTCGCCCAGTTCTAAAGACACTTCTTTATAATTTCCCCTGACTCTACCAATTTCCTGTTAGCTAGTTCAATCGAGTATGGAACATCTAATTTACTCGATTCTACCCCCAAGTATATTTCTAAATTCTTTAGAAATAAAACTAAAATATGTCCCAGTATCGAACAGAATAGATGCGATGTGATCGTTGATAGGAAACGTACCGGTGACCACATTCGGGTCCTGGCGAGCGTCTTTAGCTCCAATCACAAAAGCTCTTCCCTGAGCTTGGTTTTCTTGGGGCAATCTTTCTTGAAATGACGTTTGTCATTGCATCCAAAACAACCTTGATCTTTAGCATTTGTTCCCCGACATGCATTGGTGGATGCCCAAACCTACCACATTTGCCACACTTGGGGCCTCGGCATTCCCTGTAGTGGTGAGCAGGACGAGTGGTGAAACGAACAGTGGAATGGTGGCCCCGATTATTATTTATATACATATATTTCACAATATATATATATATATATATATATATATATATATATTGTCACTCTATCAAGTGAAATCTATTTATACTAAGTACTAAAGCTCTATTCGTGATAGGCTGACATCACCCTGATAGTGATATCTAACATTTTTAATAGAAAATATTCCACAGATGTTGCAAACATCTGCGTAAATCTAACATCTGACCCAGCTATGCTAAATACCAATACAAAACAAAAACTGTTACATGGGAAAACCTTTGTTTGGTCTTCTTCATTAGACCTTTGCTCTCAATAGACCATTTTCTTCTTGAACAGTGGTTCCAAGACTTTGATTAGATCTTTGCTTGTCATTAACAGATGCTCTAATGTAGGTGTTCAAGATTCACTCTCTTTGGGAAGGGAATTGCTTCAGCAACTGTTTATTTCTTGATCTCGTTGTCATGTTTTAGCTGTTAGGTATCATCTTTTCTTTTTAAGGTCCAACATTCTTTATCCCCGGGGATAGAGGTAAGGCATCCCTACATCACACCCTCCCTAGACCCTCCCAATAGATAGGCTATAAGTTGGATTATAATGGGTACGATTGATTGATTGATCTCATTTGTTCATGAGTTCGAATATAATTGGTCATTTGACTGTGAGCTTAATTAATCCTATCGATTGCTAATATGCGCCAAATACAACAAATAAATTGTATCAAATACGGCATAAAATCAACCCTTTTTAGTATTGATGTTGGAAAAAGTGCATTTCTTTGTATACTTTTTATTTTCAGGATAAAAGAGCTTTGTAAAAAGGAACAAATTAACAACAAAATCCAGCATATGTATGAAAGACCGGAAGACAACGTACTATACCAACCTACCAAGCTTCAACCCAAAGACAAAAACAACAAATCAGAAGTTTGGCACGGGACCATGCCACGTCGCATGGGGCTATGCTCCTTCATGGTTCTAGATCAGAAGAAGACAAACAAAAGCAGACAAGAGACCACGGGGTTGTGTCCCCTTGGGCACGGGCCATGGTCAACTTCCAGATTTGAATATATAGGATAATTCAGCAAGTATAATGGCCACGGGGTTGTGCCGTTGACGCACGGGGTCGTGTAGCTGGCTGATCTGACAACATACTTAAATGAAGACAGAGAAGAAGGAAGGCACGGGGCCGTTTGAAGTCACTGTTTCCAGCTTAAATAGGGATGCTTGGTTCCATTCCAACTCATCGCTTGGCAAACCATTTCGCTCACACCTACCACCACTCCACCACCATCTTTCACCACAATCATTAGAGTTTAGAGTGTGTAGTAGTCTCGGGATCCAAGATCGGTCGTTAGAGCCTTTGTCAAACTATGGCCATGCTTGGCTAATCTCTGACATCACTTGGTGAAGACAAAATCCTTTATGTATTACTTTTGATTTCTAACCTTTGTTAACTTTTTAATTGGGTTTGTATTAATGACTTTAATAATTAATTTCTTTATATTGAAAGTGAGTTTTATCTTATCATTCTTTCATGTTTTGTTGATTCCTCATTCGTGTCTTTACGGTCTATATAAAGCATGTTAACTTCCTAGGAGGGGGTTATAAGGTTGCTTTGGGTAAGACTCTTGTATCATTCACTGTATAGATCCTGCAAGGACTTTTTCAAACTTATTAGGACTTCCCTTGAGGTAGATAGCATAAAATCGAGAGAAGTAAGAATGCTTGAACCCCTTATTTATAAACTACTATTAAAACTTTAAACCGGCCTTGCGGGACTGTATCCCTGCTGACTCAGACCAATGTGGCCGAGGGTAGTGTTGCCTCCAAAAGAGGGACATGTAACATTTTGCATTAATAACTTATTAATTATCTTTCAATATTTCAGCCTTGCGGGACTGTATCCCTCTGACTCAGACCAATACGGCTGAGGGTACTGTCGCCTCCAAAAGAGGTACATGCCACTTTAATCAAGATAATCTCTCAAAAAGCCCAATGTGCGGATATCATCAAAGGATGCGTAAAGGATAAGTCGGAACCTAGTGATTTTATCTTGTTTATTTGTTTTCTTTATTTCCTTTTGTATATTTTAATTTATATGTCAAAACCTTTACTCAAAGTATGGGTCAGTTAGACCTTGACGATAATCCGGTATTAAAAGTTCTTGTGTCCTTGGACGACCTTGGTATCTTACCATCAATATACTACACTAACGATGGGTGCACTTGCCCTAACGTGTTGTAGAGAGTGATAGTGTTATACCGTGTTTTTATAAATATAAAGTTTGAATAAACGAGTGAAAAGTACTTAAATATATTTAATAAAAAATATATAGACCTCGCTCACGTCAAGTTTTTGGAGCCGTTGCCGGGGACACAAGGATTTTAAGAAAGCTTAAAATCAACAACCTAATCATTTTCTTTAGTTTTTCTGTTCAAATAGTTGTGCATTTTTCAAAATTTCCAGTTAAAGTAAGCTTAACACGGGGTCGTGCTGCACTAACACGGGGCCATGTCCAACTTACAGTAACTGAAACCAAACAAAACTTTTTCTCAGAAGGCTCACACGGGGCCATGTTTATTCGACACAGGGCCGTGTAAAAAACACCCAATACTGAATTAATCACAGTCCTGAACACGGGACCGTGTAAACCTTCTGTTTTCTCAAAACTTTTCTGTTTCTGAGAGCCGTAATCTTCAGGGTACCATCCTACTAATGGATTAACCTAGGAGATTATGACTATGACTTACGAGGAACCATATTGTACCATATGCGGTGAATCCCATTTGGTACAAAATTTTTACCTTTTTCAACCATCAACCTCATACACAACTTATGAGGAGCCAAGGTTTGAGCTTCCTAAATCAAGCTTTGATTGGGATACCCCAGCGTTTGAAACATACGAGACACCGCCTACAATTGTACCTGAAGCAAAAAAAGCCTCATACAAAGCCTCAAGAACCTAGAATTCTTGATCAAGCAATCTCGTGCCAAATAAGAGGCCATTTTCACCAAGGAGGCAATCATAGAGGAGGTACAACCTTAAGAGCCAACAAAAGAGGAATCACTTGAAGAAAAAACCACCCATGAAGATGAAAGACCCGAACCAAGCCATTTGGAAGGTAAGTACTCAAAGGTAAATTTCGAAGAGCAACAAAAAGACCTCCAAGAACTACACATCCTACAACCTTCCTTTGAAATTCATAACCTGGTTCCATCTCATGCTAAGTTTTTAAAAGAAGTAACCACTAATCTTAACATCAAAGAAATAGCAAGCGTCAACTTAACTGAAGGTCAAACTTCGCTAATACAAGATGAACAATTTGGATTAAACAAAAAACCGATAACGTGTTTTATTCAAAACATCTATATAAGTAACATCTTAATCGACAAAGATCTTTGCGTTAACATAATGTCAAGCTACGTTTTTGAAAGATTAGGTATTGGTGATTTTCTTCCAATAAAAATTTCTATCATTTTTTGCTAATAAAACAAATTGAACATGCTTCAGGAATGTTGAAGACGTCCTCATTCAAACAAATTAAACGATTGTCCCAACCGACTTCGTCATCCTAGATGATGCTCCACTTTTGTTGGGACAACCTTTTCTCAAAACCCATCAAGCTTTGCTCAAACAAAACAAAAAAATCTTCCTACTAAACTTGTGGCCGAAAAGCAAAGTGTTAACTTAGAAAAATACATGAAATACCCAATCGGCAATGACGACCCCTTGTTGGAAGATGAAGTTGAACCACCCGATATGGATGAACAAGATGATCAATTCGTTGAAGAGGAGTCGCTACCAATCAAACCGTTTCGTTCATCGACCGCGATGACTAACCAAAAACTAAGCCATCTATTGAAGAACCACCTTCTTTAGAACTTAAAGAACTTCCAAAAGGCTTAGAATATGCATTTCTTGACAACCACGGTGAACTTTCCGTTATTATTTCCTCATATCTCACCTCTCATGAAAAAGAAAAATTACTTAGTGTACTTAAAAAAGCATAAAAAAGCAATCGCATGGAAGTTGATAGACATAAATGGGAATAAATCCATCCATGTGCATCCACAAAATTTTATTGGAAGATGAATACAAAGCAGTAATCCAACTACAAAGAAGAGTTAATCCTAACGTACAAGAAGTTGTAAAAAAAGAAGTAATAAACTTTTAGACGCCAGACTCATCAATCCAATTTCCGATAGTCCATGGGTTAGCCCGGTCCAAGTCGTGCCAAAGAAAGGTGGAATGACGGTCATAACCAACGAAAAGAACGAACTCATACCATCACGAACCATCACCGGATGGAGAGTTTGTATCGACTATAGGAGACTCAATGAAGCTACAAGGAAAGACCACTTTCCTTTACCCATCGTTAATTAAATGTTAGAATGCTTATCCGGTCATAAATTTTACTGTTTTCTATATGGTTTTTCAGGATACTTTCAAATCTCCATTTCCCCTTAAGACCAAGAGAAAACCACATTCACTTGTCCCTATGGAACCTTCGCCTATCGACGCATGCCATTTGGTCTATACAATGCCCCTACAACATTCCAACGTTGCATGGTAGCCATTTTTCACGACTTGATAGAAAAAACCGTGGAAGTATTCATGGATGACTTTTTTATCTTTGGGGACTCAATTGACTAATGCCTCGACAACCTTGAACGAATGTTGGCAAGATGTGAAGAGTCTAACCTCGCCCTTAATTGGGAAAAATGTCATTTCATGGTCACTGAGGGGATAGTTCTCGGTCACAAAATTTCTGATGCAGGAATGGAAGTCGATCGTGCAAAAATTGACACCATTCCCCGACTTCCACCTCCTTCATCCGTTCGAGCAATTCGAAGTTTCCTAGGACATGCCAGATTCTATAGGCGGTTTTGTAACATTTGTATAAATCGGGTCTCCAAAACCCGCTCCGTTTTGTAATCAAATACCAAGATATGAAATTACATTAAATATTTATGAGTATTTCGAGTTTAGACGTTACATAATTAATATATAAACTAAACTATAAAAATTATATTTGATAAAAAGTTAAAATAAAATAAATAAAAAATATTTGGAGCTGACCGGACTCGAACCCGGGTCACCTGCCTCCAATGACTTATCTCTCCGTCTCCAAACCACTCCGCCACCAATTGTTTTCTGTTAACATTATGAAAGCAATTGAATTTTATACGCATACACGACTTAACGGTTAATGATATCTGAATAACGGAAATCGGTAGCCGAATCGCCAAATCAGTTTTTGTTCGCATAGTTAACTTATAACCGATGAATATCGGTTTCTAATTAAAGTTCAGATTGAATGAACTTCAAGTTTTGGGTTTTTGAAACCGAAAGACATTCAAGCTCCAAATAATTCAGATTCCAATCATTTATACGATTCAGAACCGTCTCAAATACACTCCAATCCCTTTTCGTCGCGTTTTCAAGTCCTTTGAGCACAAGAAAACTGTCGCCGGAATTCTCTGCAAATCTCGCCGGAAAACCGTGTTCAACTCAAACCAGTAAGATTTTCCTCTCTTGCTGTTTCAATCTATTGTTAGGGCACTACTAACATTAAACCGTCACTCAAAACCAGTCACAGAAGACTTGCTGGATTTTCTGGGTTCGCCGGAGAAACTCTGGATTTCGCCGGAAACACGCTAGTTAACGGTAAACACATTAAATCGTGCTAATAATCCATGTACTCTGGTTCAATTTCAAATCTAATTCTTTAATTCTGTTGTTAGACTCTCTCAGCCGGAGGTTCAAAAACAGAGTTACTTGTTCTCGCCGGACTTTCTGAAGAAGACGACCTGTCCGGTATTTCTTTTCCCCAAACTGTTCGGTTTGTTCATTCAAACTAGTAATCATGTTATTTAAGTAGTAGAACTCTGAACCAGTGGTCTGAGTAAAAACCGGTAATTATAGTGAAGAAGACGAACCTAAAAACGGGTTAAGAATAATTAAAATTCGGATAGTTAACGGGTTAGACACACAGTCCAGCGGTGGACTGTGTGCAAAGTTTATATACGAGTCCCGAGTTCGATCCTTACTACACACACACTGCGTAATAACATTTCTTTTTATTCATAAAACTAACCGGGTTAGATCGAGTAGTTGTTAAGTATAATATAATTCAAGAATATAACCGGGTTAGACACACAGTCCAGCGGTGGACTGTGTGCAAAACAAACTGCACGTCACACGATCGAATCCCGTCACAAACACCGGTTCAATGAGATTAAAACGTTTTGTAAAATAAAGGAATTTTCGGTAAGTTCGAATAAGTGCATAAATATAATTAAAACTGGAATCCTAACGGGTTAGTCACGTAGCTCAGTTGGTAGAGCTACGTGCGCGTGAACGGAAGGTCACCGGTTCGAATCCCGCTCGGCGCAAGTATTACCGCTGACCGAACCGGTCAACGGTCAACGGTCAACGGTCAAACAGTAAAAAAATATTATTTTTTTTAAATATTTATTTGTTTAATTTAAATTAAAAATCAATTAAAAATACTTAAAAATAACATTTCTAAGGATAGTAAATAGCCATAAACTCACAAAAAAATATATCTAAAAATCCCATTAAAATCTTTAATAAAATCCATCCATTTAATATATTTTTTCCCATTATAATTTAGGTCAGTGATTCCTCGTTGACTCGCTCCGTCTAAATCGTGCGCATCTCACCAACTCAAATCCAACGCACCCAATGTGAGTGAACCCTTCAAATTCCCCGTTTTAATCACATTTTTGGGGTGTATCATGTGTCTTGTTCACTTACTTATTATAACTAAGTTATTGTGCATATATCATATCATGACATGTGTGTTAGTTGTTGCTGATAAGTAGTTATTATTGTTTGCAAATTATTATTTCAGTACATGCAATTGCTGAGGCCGCAGCTCCCCATCCCTCGAGGTTGAGTTTGATCCCCATTTTATTATGCGGTTGATCAGGGCGTGCCCGCACGATCGGCTCCGTTTGATTGAGCCTTGATCGGTCATTTTATTTACATTTCAATACATGCAATACGCTCGGCTCCGTTTGATTGAGCCTTGAGCACACAGTTCAATTTACATTTTCAGTTCATGCAATACGATCGGCTCCGTTTGATTGAGCCTCGATCTCACAGTTCATTTATGCTAATTATCATATGATGTTGGTATGTTCATGTATGCTATCGATTGTTAATGTAGGTTATAATTGTAACTGATGTTGCCATTGCTTGATTTCATACATATGCTCTTTTATGATTATGCACAATATTTTATTGATAAACTAACCAGAAAGTCATTATTAAATGTTTATCTATAAGGTTCACTCGCCAACTTATGTTGACCCAAAAACCTCCCATTTTACACATGATACAGGTGAACCAGCAGCAGCTAGGAACACGTAGGATCTGGATTAGAAGAAATAAAACGATTTAGTATTTGGATTATTATGTTTGGTTATTTTCCTTTGTAATGAATGAACATGTTTGAACGTTTGAGAAATGTAACTTTGACTTCATTTAATAATGGAACATAATAGTAAATGTCATGTGCTTTGGTGATAACCCAATTATACCCCGATTCTTATTTCCGCTGCGGGTCGGGGTGTGACAGATTGGTATCAGAGCCATGACTATAGGGATATAGGATAGGTTATTAGACCCTTAGAGCCTATACTATAGTCGACTAGAAACTTATAAGAATTTTGTGTGTTATATGCCAAATTTCATGATGTTTATATGTTTATGTTAAAATGTTACATTTGATATTGTTCAAGCATGTTCATAAGTATGTATTATCAAATAATGCCTATCATGAAATCGTATGATCATAATATATCACATCCATGCAAGCACACACCACATCATGATTGATTTTACAACGATTTTCGTGTTTTCAAATCTCATCAAAGTGAGTTCTCATGACGGGCATGTAGTAACTGGAAGGGTACTAGTACCGGTAGTCGGAACGTCCTGTCTAGGCTGGCATTCGTATAAATCCAAAATAAAGGACCAGTTTGCCTACCTGGGGACCAACGATGAGAGTACGAAATACCTATTAGGCCAAAGCATGCTATACCAAACGTCGTGAGAGCTAATCCCACTTTGAGTTGTCATTGTGTCTACACCTGGACACGTTCCGACCAAACATCTCATGAACATATTTTGTGGTTAGCATTCGGGGGATGCAAGTGTTAAATTGCCAATACTAATGTGAATCCTACCAAACCAATAGCCATGGGGGCCCACATGACTATATAGGTGAAGGTATGGGGGACATTTGAGGCCCAACATGAGCGAACCCAAGACATCCTTCGGATGTAGTTGCATTATTGATATTTATGTTATTTTCATTTTTTTTTAAAGACACATGACACCTAAAAGATACCATAAACTCACAATCTCCTCATTTTATGATCCTGTAGATGTCGTCTAGATCGCATCGAAGGAGTAGGAAATCGGAAAAGTCTTAGGAACGTTTGGCCACTCATATCGCCAACCAAATGGCCACGATATTACCTGACATCGTAGTACAAGTACAACAAGCCCTTGCTGCAAATCCTACTAACCCTCCTCAACAACAGGACCAGATCATCAACGACCCTCCTACCATCAAATGCTCCTACAAACATTTTAAGTCCTGCGATCCCCCAAAATTCGAAGGGACAGAGGGAGTCACTGCTCTCCTACATTGGTTCGAGGAGATGGAAAACGTTTTCTTAAACTGCGATTGTCCTGAGGATCGCAAAGTTCGTTATGCCACCGGGAGACTACTTGGTGTAGCTCTCACTTGGTGGAATACGGAGAAAGGAAAGAGGGGAACGGAAGATGCGATGGCCTTAACTTGGGAGGAGTTAAGGGAAATCATGACTAGGCGATTCTGTCCTAGGAGTGAAATTAAGAAATTGGAAGATGAATTTCATGCCCTGAAGCAAAAAGATGGTGATCACTCTACTTACAACAAAAGGTTCTTGGAGTTGAACCAGATGGTACCAAACTTATTCACTCCAACCTACCGTCTGATCGAACATTACATTCGAGGACTTCCCTCGAAAATCCAAGATTCGGTCCTCAGCGTTTCACCGGTAACACTCGAAGCTGCCATGGAGTTGGCAACAGAACTGACCGAAAATCGAATTCGCAATGGGAAGTTCAAGGAAGAAAAGAAGAAAACCCCTGCTGAGGGACATACCTCAAACCATCACACTCCTTCCTCTAAATTTGCTAACAAGAGGAAGCGTAACAACAGGAACTTTGCAGTCACCCACACCAACACCCCTGTTCCTGCTGCACCCATCACTCAAGCCACTCCTCCACCCGCGCCATACAAAAGACCATACACAGGACCACTACCAAAATGTAACCGTTGTCAGTATCACCACTCCCCTGACTACCCTTGCCAATACTGTACCAGCTGCGGTCGCGCTGGACACACTGTTCAACACTGCCGCGCGCCTCAACGAACAAACCGCCATCAACCTATAACCCAAACCCACCAACAATTTTTGGGTCAAGCCCAACAACAACAACCATTTCCACCCACTCAACATTTAGCCCAAACATACTATCAACCCAACTACCCTATGGGCCAACCTATGCGGGCATGTTTCAATTGTGGAGATCCAAGTCATTTCAGGAACACATGTCCAAGACTAGTTAATATTATTCATGCTCAGGCCCAAGCCAATCCTGTGAATCAAGCGAACCAAGCTCCTCCACCTGCTAGGGGAAGGGCTTTCAATATTAACGCAAACCAGGCCAGAGCTGACGGCAATGTGGTCAACGGTACGTTTCTTATAAATGGTAGATATGCCTCTATGTTATTTGATACTGGTGCGGATAGAAGTTTCGTGTCATTAGAGTTTGAACCTATCTTAAGTAAAAATCGAGATAAGCTCGCGGAATCCATAACAGTAGAAGTTGCAGATAGAAAACCAGTTTCGTTAGACTCTATTTTGCGCAACTGTACGCTCACCCTAAACGACCACGATTTCTCAGTCGATCTTATTCCTATGAAGCTGGGAAGTTTCGACATCATAGTCGGAATGGATTGGCTCAGTCAGCATAATGCGGAAGTTGTATGCCGTGAGAAATTTATTCGTATTCCTCTTTCAAACGGTCAGACTCTTCAAATTATTGGAGAAACCTCGGCGAAAGGACTCAACTTAATGTCTTGCCTTCAAGCTCAAAAATACCTTCGCAAGAATTATGTCGCGTTTTTAGCCCATATCATCAAGAAGGGAACCGCAGAAAAGAAACTTGAAGATATTCCTGTTGTAAAAGATTTTCCACAAGTTTTTCCTGACGACATTTCAGGACTTCCTCCAATCAGAGATGTCGAATTTCGTATCGATCTTATACCTGGTGCTACACCAGTGGCAAAATCTCCATATAGGTTAGCCCCCTCTGAAATGCAAGAGCTAGCCAGTCAATTGCAAGAGTTGACTGACAAGGGATTTATACGCCCCAGCTCATCGCCTTGGGTGCACCTGTACTCTTTGTAAAGAAGAAGGATGGATCTTTTCGCATGTGCATCGACTACAGAGAGCTCAACAAGTTAACTATCAAAAATCGATATCCTTTACCTCGTATAGATGACCTTCTTGACCAACTACAAGGTGCCAGTTGCTTTTCGAAAATCGACCTTCGATCTGGCTATCATCAGCTTAGAATGCATGAAGAAGACGTCCCTAAAACTGCTTTTCGAACTCGATATGGTCACTATGAATTCATGGTTATGCCGTTTGGATTAACCAACGCACCAGCTGTTTTCATGGACCTAATGAATAGAGTCTGCAAACCTTACCTTGATCGATTTGTTATTGTGTTCATTGACGATATTCTTATCTATTCAAAATCCAAAGCTGATCATGAGCGTCATCTGCGACTTGTTCTTGCACTTCTAGAAAAGGAAAAGCTTTATGCCAAGTTCTCTAAATGTGAATTCTGGTTAAAAGAGGTGCAATTTCTCGGGCATGTAGTCAATGACAAAGGAATACATGTGGACCCATCAAAGATCAAAGCAGTTCAGGAATGGCAAGCTCCACGTACGCCAACTGAAGTAAGGTCTTTTCTTGGACTTGCTGGTTACTATCGTCGATTCATTTCAAACTTCTCTCGCATTGCGGTGCCACTCACGGCTTTAACCCATAAAGGGAAACCATTTGTATGGGGGCCCAAGCAAGAAGAAGCTTTTCAAACTCTCAAGCGAAAACTTTGTGATGCACCAATCCTCACTCTTCCTGAAGGTTGTGATGATTTTGTAGTCTATTGCGACGCGTCAGGACAAGGATTAGGTTGCGTTCTCTATGCAAAGAGGGAAAGTCATAGCTTATGCCTCAAGGCAACTCAAGACACACGAAAAGAACTACACCACTCATGACCTTGAACTTGGAGCCGTTGTATTCGCTCTTAAGATATGGAGACATTATCTTTATGGTACGAAGTGTGAAATATACACTGACCACAAGAGTCTTCAACATATCTTCAATCAGAAAGAGTTAAATATGAGGCAACGAAGATGGGTCGAACTCCTAAATGATTACGACTGTGAAATCAGATACCACCCTGGTAAAGCAAATGTGGTGGCTGATGCACTTAGTCGAAAGGGTTATGCGAACTCCATTCATCTTCTATGTTCGCAAATTATAACCAATATTAAGGATCAAATTCGAGAAGCTCAACACGTTTCAATAACAGAGGAAGATGTACAAAAGGAGATGTCCTGTGGAGCCGAGCTAAAGCTGGAAACTAAATCTGATGGTATTTTGTATTACCTAGATCGTATATGGATTCCTAACCATATCAATCTTCGTGAAACACTCATGCATGAAGCCCATAAGTCGCGATATTCTATACACCCAGGAGCCGATAAGATGTATCAAGACCTAAGGTACACCTATTGGTGGCCTGGAATGAAGAAAGATATTGCCGTTTTTGTTTCCAAGTGTCTCACTTGTTCTAAAGTAAAGGCTGAACACCAAAGACCCTCAGGACTTCTGGCCCAACCAGAGATACCTGTCTGGAAGTGGGAAAATATAACCATGGATTTCATTACCGGGTTACGTCGCACTTCTAGTGGTATGACACTATATGGGTGATTATAGACCGACTCACAAAATCAGCTCACTTTATTCCTATTCGAGAAGATTTCAAGAACGAAAAGCTTGCTCGTATTTATATCAACGAAATCATCAGCCGGCATGGAGTTCCGTTAAGTATTATTTCTGATCGTGATGGTCGTTTCACCTCAAGAACATGGCAGGCAGTACAATCCGCTATGGGCACTCGACTAGATCTCAGTACCGCCTATCATCCTCAAACTGATGGACAGTCTGAGCGCACCATTCAAACCCTTGAGGACATGCTTAGAGCATGTGTCATAGACTTCAAGGGAATTTGGGACGCCCACCTACCGTTAGTCGAATTTTCGTACAACAACAGTTATCATTCTAGCATCGGCATAGCACCTTTTGAAGCTTTATATGGTCGAAAGTGTCGATCTCCTGTTTGTTGGCACGAAATTGGGGAAGCTCAAATTACTGGTCCGGAATTGATCCAAGAAACAACAGATAAGATTCATCAAATCCGAAACAATCTTCTAGCGGCTCAAAGTCGTCAAAAGAGTTACGCAGATAAACGACGGAAGCCCTTGGAGTTTAGCGTTGGTGATCATGTGCTTTTAAAAGTGTCATCGTGGAAGGGAGTAGTTCGTTTTGGTCAAAAGGGAAAGCTAGCACCACGTTACGTAGGACCTTTCAAGATACTCGAAAGAGTAGGTCCTGTAGCTTACAAGCTTGACCTACCGGAAGAACTTGACAGAATTCATCCCACATTCCACGTGTCGAACTTGAAGAAGTGCCTCGCTGACGAGAATCTTCATATTCCACTGGAGGATATTCAGATTGATGAATCCATGCATTTTATTGAAAGGCCAGTAGAGATTATGGACTATGGAGAAAAGCGTCTACGTCGAAGTCGCATTCCTATTGTTAGGGTACGCTGGGAGTCGAAACGGGGACCTGAGTTTACTTGGAAACGTGAAGACTCAATGCGTGAAAAATACCCTCATCTTTTCCCTACTACTTCAACTGTTTGAATTTCGGGACGAAATTCCTAAAAGTAGGGGATACTGTAACATTTGTATAAATCGGGTCTCCAAAACCCGCTCCGTTTTGTAATCAAATACCAAGATATGAAATTACATTAAATATTTATGAGTATTTCGAGTTTAGACGTTACATAATTAATATATAAACTAAACTATAAAAATTATATTTGATAAAAAGTTAAAATAAAATAAATAAAAAATATTTGGAGCTGACCGGACTCGAACCCGGGTCAACTGCCTCCAATGACTTATCTCTCCATCTCCAAACCACTCCGCCACCAATTGTTTTCTGTTAACATTATGAAAGCAATTGAATTTTATACGCATACACGACTTAACGGTTAATGATATCTGAATAACGGAAATCGGTAGCCGAATCGCCAAATCAGTTTTTGTTCGCATAGTTAACTTATAACCGATGAATATCGGTTTCTAATTAAAGTTCAGATTGAATGAACTTCAAGTTTTGGGTTTTTGAAACCGAAAGACATTCAAGCTCCAAATAATTCAGATTCCAATCATTTATACGATTCAGAACCGTCTCAAATACACTCCAATCCCTTTTCGTCGCGTTTTCAAGTCCTTTGAGCACAAGAAAACTGTCGCCGGAATTCTCTGCAAATCTCGCCGGAAAACCGTGTTCAACTCAAACCAGTAAGATTTTCCTCTCTTGCTGTTTCAATCTATTGTTAGGGCACTACTAACATTAAACCGTCACTCAAAACCAGTCACAGAAGACTTGCTGGATTTTCTGGGTTCGCCGGAGAAACTCTGGATTTCGCCGGAAACACGCTAGTTAACGGTAAACACATTAAATCGTGCTAATAATCCATGTACTCTGGTTCAATTTCAAATCTAATTCTTTAATTCTGTTGTTAGACTCTCTCAGCCGGAGGTTCAAAAACAGAGTTACTTGTTCTCGCCGGACTTTCTGAAGAAGACGACCTGTCCGGTATTTCTTTTCCCCAAACTGTTCGGTTTGTTCATTCAAACTAGTAATCATGTTATTTAAGTAGTAGAACTCTGAACCAGTGGTCTGAGTAAAAACCGGTAATTATAGTGAAGAAGACGAACCTAAAAACGGGTTAAGAATAATTAAAATTCGGATAGTTAACGGGTTAGACACACAGTCCAGCGGTGGACTGTGTGCAAAGTTTATATACGAGTCCCGAGTTCGATCCTTACTACACACACACTGCGTAATAACATTTCTTTTTATTCATAAAACTAACCGGGTTAGATCGAGTAGTTGTTAAGTATAATATAATTCAAGAATATAACCGGGTTAGACACACAGTCCAGCGGTGGACTGTGTGCAAAACAAACTGCACGTCACGCGATCGAATCCCGTCACAAACACCGGTTCAATGAGATTAAAACGTTTTGTAAAATAAAGGAATTTTCGGTAAGTTCGAATAAGTGCATAAATATAATTAAAACTGGAATCCTAACGGGTTAGTCACGTAGCTCAGTTGGTAGAGCTACGTGCGCGTGAACGGAAGGTCACCGGTTCGAATCCCGTTCGGCGCAAGTATTACCGCTGACCGAACCGGTCAACGGTCAACGGTCAACGGTCAAACAGTAAAAAAATATTATTTTTTTTAAATATTTATTTGTTTAATTTAAATTAAAAATCAATTAAAAATACTTAAAAATAACATTTCTAAGGATAGTAAATAGCCATAAACTCACAAAAAAATATATCTAAAAATCCCATTAAAATCTTTAATAAAATCCATCCATTTAATATATTTTTTCCCATTATAATTTAGGTCAGTGATTCCTCGTTGACTCGCTCCGTCTAAATCGTGCGCATCTCACCAACTCAAATCCAACGCACCCAATGTGAGTGAACCCTTCAAATTCCCCGTTTTAATCACATTTTTGGGGTGTATCATGTGTCTTGTTCACTTACTTATTATAACTAAGTTATTGTGCATATATCATATCATGACATGTGTGTTAGTTGTTGCTGATAAGTAGTTATTATTGTTTGCAAATTATTATTTCAGTACATGCAATTGCTGAGGCCGCAGCTCCCCATCCCTCGAGGTTGAGTTTGATCCCCATTTTATTATGCGGTTGATCAGGGCGTGCCCGCACGATCGGCTCCGTTTGATTGAGCCTTGATCGGTCATTTTATTTACATTTCAATACATGCAATACGCTCGGCTCCGTTTGATTGAGCCTTGAGCACACAGTTCAATTTACATTTTCAGTTCATGCAATACGATCGGCTCCGTTTGATTGAGCCTCGATCTCACAGTTCATTTATGCTAATTATCATATGATGTTGGTATGTTCATGTATGCTATCGATTGTTAATGTATGTTATAATTGTAACTGATGTTGCCATTGCTTGATTTCATACATATGCTCTTTTATGATTATGCACAATATTTTATTGATAAACTAACCAGAAAGTCATTATTAAATGTTTATCTATAAGGTTCACTCGCCAACTTATGTTGACCCAAAAACCTCCCATTTTACACATGATACAGGTGAACCAGCAGCAGCTAGGAACACGTAGGATCTGGATTAGAAGAAATAAAACGATTTAGTATTTGGATTATTATGTTTGGTTATTTTCCTTTGTAATGAATGAACATGTTTGAACGTTTGAGAAATGTAACTTTGACTTCATTTAATAATGGAACATAATAGTAAATGTCATGTGCTTTGGTGATAACCCAATTATGCCCCGATTCTTATTTCCGCTGCGGGTCGGGGTGTCACAGGTTGGTATCAGAGCCATGACTATAGGGATATAGGATAGGTTATTAGACCCTTAGAGCCTATACTATAGTCGACTAGAAACTTATAAGAATTTTGTGTGTTATATGCCAAATTTCATGATGTTTATATGTTTATGTTAAAATGTTACATTTGATATTGTTCAAGCATGTTCATAAGTATGTATTATCAAATAATGCCTATCATGAAATCGTATGATCATAATATATCACATCCATGCAAGCACACACCACATCATGATTGATTTTACAACGATTTTCGTGTTTTCAAATCTCATCAAAGTGAGTTCTCATGACGGGCATGTAGTAACTGGAAGGGTACTAGTACCGGTAGTCGGAACGTCCTGTCTAGGCTGGCATTCGTATAAATCCAAAATAAAGGACCAGTTTGCCTACCTGGGGACCAACGATGAGAGTACGAAATACCTATTAGGCCAAAGCATGCTATACCAAACGTCGTGAGAGCTAATCCCACTTTGAGTTGTCATTGTGTCTACACCTGGACACGTTCCGACCAAACATCTCATGAACATATTTTGTGGTTAGCATTCGGGGGATGCAAGTGTTAAATTGCCAATACTAATGTGAATCCTACCAAACCAATAGCCATGGGGGCCCACATGACTATATAGGTGAAGGTATGGGGGACATTTGAGGCCCAACATGAGCGAACCCAAGACATCCTTCGGATGTAGTTGCATTATTGATATTTATGTTATTTTCATTTTTTTTTAAAGACACATGACACCTAAAAGATACCATAAACTCACAATCTCCTCATTTTATGATCCTGTAGATGTCGTCTAGATCGCATCGAAGGAGTAGGAAATCGGAAAAGTCTTAGGAACGTTTGGCCACTCATATCGCCAACCAAATGGCCACGATATTACCTGACATCGTAGTACAAGTACAACAAGCCCTTGCTGCAAATCCTACTAACCCTCCTCAACAACAGGACCAGATCATCAACGACCCTCCTACCATCAAATGCTCCTACAAACATTTTAAGTCCTGCGATCCCCCAAAATTCGAAGGGACAGAGGGAGTCACTGCTCTCCTACATTGGTTCGAGGAGATGGAAAACGTTTTCTTAAACTGCGATTGTCCTGAGGATCGCAAAGTTCGTTATGCCACCGGGAGACTACTTGGTGTAGCTCTCACTTGGTGGAATACGGAGAAAGGAAAGAGGGGAACGGAAGATGCGATGGCCTTAACTTGGGAGGAGTTAAGGGAAATCATGACTAGGCGATTCTGTCCTAGGAGTGAAATTAAGAAATTGGAAGATGAATTTCATGCCCTGAAGCAAAAAGATGGTGATCACTCTACTTACAACAAAAGGTTCTTGGAGTTGAACCAGATGGTACCAAACTTATTCACTCCAACCTACCGTCTGATCGAACATTACATTCGAGGACTTCCCTCGAAAATCCAAGATTCGGTCCTCAGCGTTTCACCGGTAACACTCGAAGCTGCCATGGAGTTGGCAACAGAACTGACCGAAAAATCGAATTCGCAATGGGAAGTTCAAGGAAGAAAAGAAGAAAACCCCTGCTGAGGGACATACCTCAAACCATCACACTCCTTCCTCTAAATTTGCTAACAAGAGGAAGCGTAACAACAGGAACTTTGCAGTCACCCACACCAACACCCCTGTTCCTGCTGCACCCATCACTCAAGCCACTCCTCCACCCGCGCCATACAAAAGACCATACACAGGACCACTACCAAAATGTAACCGTTGTCAGTATCACCACTCCCCTGACTACCCTTGCCAATACTGTACCAGCTGCGGTCGCGCTGGACACACTGTTCAACACTGCCGCGCGCCTCAACGAACAAACCGCCATCAACCTATAACCCAAACCCACCAACAATTTTTGGGTCAAGCCCAACAACAACAACCATTTCCACCCACTCAACATTTAGCCCAAACATACTATCAACCCAACTACCCTATGGGCCAACCTATGCGGGCATGTTTCAATTGTGGAGATCCAAGTCATTTCAGGAACACATGTCCAAGACTAGTTAATATTATTCATGCTCAGGCCCAAGCCAATCCTGTGAATCAAGCGAACCAAGCTCCTCCACCTGCTAGGGGAAGGGCTTTCAATATTAACGCAAACCAGGCCAGAGCTGACGGCAATGTGGTCAACGGTACGTTTCTTATAAATGGTAGATATGCCTCTATGTTATTTGATACTGGTGCGGATAGAAGTTTCGTGTCATTAGAGTTTGAACCTATCTTAAGTAAAAATCGAGATAAGCTCGCGGAATCCATAACAGTAGAAGTTGCAGATAGAAAACCAGTTTCGTTAGACTCTATTTTGCGCAACTGTACGCTCACCCTAAACGACCACGATTTCTCAGTCGATCTTATTCCTATGAAGCTGGGAAGTTTCGACATCATAGTCGGAATGGATTGGCTCAGTCAGCATAATGCGGAAGTTGTATGCCGTGAGAAATTTATTCGTATTCCTCTTTCAAACGGTCAGACTCTTCAAATTATTGGAGAAACCTCGGCGAAAGGACTCAACTTAATGTCTTGCCTTCAAGCTCAAAAATACCTTCGCAAGAATTATGTCGCGTTTTTAGCCCATATCATCAAGAAGGGAACCGCAGAAAAGAAACTTGAAGATATTCCTGTTGTAAAAGATTTTCCACAAGTTTTTCCTGACGACATTTCAGGACTTCCTCCAATCAGAGATGTCGAATTTCGTATCGATCTTATACCTGGTGCTACACCAGTGGCAAAATCTCCATATAGGTTAGCCCCCTCTGAAATGCAAGAGCTAGCCAGTCAATTGCAAGAGTTGACTGACAAGGGATTTATACGCCCCAGCTCATCGCCTTGGGGTGCACCTGTACTCTTTGTAAAGAAGAAGGATGGATCTTTTCGCATGTGCATCGACTACAGAGAGCTCAACAAGTTAACTATCAAAAATCGATATCCTTTACCTCGTATAGATGACCTTCTTGACCAACTACAAGGTGCCAGTTGCTTTTCGAAAATCGACCTTCGATCTGGCTATCATCAGCTTAGAATGCATGAAGAAGACGTCCCTAAAACTGCTTTTCGAACTCGATATGGTCACTATGAATTCATGGTTATGCCGTTTGGATTAACCAACGCACCAGCTGTTTTCATGGACCTAATGAATAGAGTCTGCAAACCTTACCTTGATCGATTTGTTATTGTGTTCATTGACGATATTCTTATCTATTCAAAATCCAAAGCTGATCATGAGCGTCATCTGCGACTTGTTCTTGCACTTCTAGAAAAGGAAAAGCTTTATGCCAAGTTCTCTAAATGTGAATTCTGGTTAAAAGAGGTGCAATTTCTCGGGCATGTAGTCAATGACAAAGGAATACATGTGGACCCATCAAAGATCAAAGCAGTTCAGGAATGGCAAGCTCCACGTACGCCAACTGAAGTAAGGTCTTTTCTTGGACTTGCTGGTTACTATCGTCGATTCATTTCAAACTTCTCTCGCATTGCGGTGCCACTCACGGCTTTAACCCATAAAGGGAAACCATTTGTATGGGGGCCCAAGCAAGAAGAAGCTTTTCAAACTCTCAAGCGAAAACTTTGTGATGCACCAATCCTCACTCTTCCTGAAGGTTGTGATGATTTTGTAGTCTATTGCGACGCGTCAGGACAAGGATTAGGTTGCGTTCTCATGCAAAGAGGGAAAGTCATAGCTTATGCCTCAAGGCAACTCAAGACACACGAAAAGAACTACACCACTCATGACCTTGAACTTGGAGCCGTTGTATTCGCTCTTAAGATATGGAGACATTATCTTTATGGTACGAAGTGTGAAATATACACTGACCACAAGAGTCTTCAACATATCTTCAATCAGAAAGAGTTAAATATGAGGCAACGAAGATGGGTCGAACTCCTAAATGATTACGACTGTGAAATCAGATACCACCCTGGTAAAGCAAATGTGGTGGCTGATGCACTTAGTCGAAAGGGTTATGCGAACTCCATTCATCTTCTATGTTCGCAAATTATAACCAATATTAAGGATCAAATTCGAGAAGCTCAACACGTTTCAATAACAGAGGAAGATGTACAAAAGGAGATGTCCTGTGGAGCCGAGCTAAAGCTGGAAACTAAATCTGATGGTATTTTGTATTACCTAGATCGTATATGGATTCCTAACCATATCAATCTTCGTGAAACACTCATGCATGAAGCCCATAAGTCGCGATATTCTATACACCCAGGAGCCGATAAGATGTATCAAGACCTAAGGTACACCTATTGGTGGCCTGGAATGAAGAAAGATATTGCCGTTTTTGTTTCCAAGTGTCTCACTTGTTCTAAAGTAAAGGCTGAACACCAAAGACCCTCAGGACTTCTGGCCCAACCAGAGATACCTGTCTGGAAGTGGGAAAATATAACCATGGATTTCATTACCGGGTTACGTCGCACTTCTAGTGGGTATGACACTATATGGGTGATTATAGACCGACTCACAAAATCAGCTCACTTTATTCCTATTCGAGAAGATTTCAAGAACGAAAAGCTTGCTCGTATTTATATCAACGAAATCATCAGCCGGCATGGAGTTCCGTTAAGTATTATTTCTGATCGTGATGGTCGTTTCACCTCAAGAACATGGCAGGCAGTACAATCCGCTATGGGCACTCGACTAGATCTCAGTACCGCCTATCATCCTCAAACTGATGGACAGTCTGAGCGCACCATTCAAACCCTTGAGGACATGCTTAGAGCATGTGTCATAGACTTCAAGGGAATTTGGGACGCCCACCTACCGTTAGTCGAATTTTCGTACAACAACAGTTATCATTCTAGCATCGGCATAGCACCTTTTGAAGCTTTATATGGTCGAAAGTGTCGATCTCCTGTTTGTTGGCACGAAATTGGGGAAGCTCAAATTACTGGTCCGGAATTGATCCAAGAAACAACAGATAAGATTCATCAAATCCGAAACAATCTTCTAGCGGCTCAAAGTCGTCAAAAGAGTTACGCAGATAAACGACGGAAGCCCTTGGAGTTTAGCGTTGGTGATCATGTGCTTTTAAAAGTGTCATCGTGGAAGGGAGTAGTTCGTTTTGGTCAAAAGGGAAAGCTAGCACCACGTTACGTAGGACCTTTCAAGATACTCGAAAGAGTAGGTCCTGTAGCTTACAAGCTTGACCTACCGGAAGAACTTGACAGAATTCATCCCACATTCCACGTGTCGAACTTGAAGAAGTGCCTCGCTGACGAGAATCTTCATATTCCACTGGAGGATATTCAGATTGATGAATCCATGCATTTTATTGAAAGGCCAGTAGAGATTATGGACTATGGAGAAAAGCGTCTACGTCGAAGTCGCATTCCTATTGTTAGGGTACGCTGGGAGTCGAAACGGGGACCTGAGTTTACTTGGAAACGTGAAGACTCAATGCGTGAAAAATACCCTCATCTTTTCCCTACTACTTCAACTGTTTGAATTTCGGGACGAAATTCCTAAAAGTAGGGGATACTGTAACATTTGTATAAATCGGGTCTCCAAAACCCGCTCCGTTTTGTAATCAAATACCAAGATATGAAATTACATTAAATATTTATGAGTATTTCGAGTTTAGACGTTACATAATTAATATATAAACTAAACTATAAAAATTATATTTGATAAAAAGTTAAAATAAAATAAATAAAAAATATTTGGAGCTGACCGGACTCGAACCCGGGTCAACTGCCTCCAATGACTTATCTCTCCATCTCCAAACCACTCCGCCACCAATTGTTTTCTGTTAACATTATGAAAGCAATTGAATTTTATACGCATACACGACTTAACGGTTAATGATATCTGAATAACGGAAATCGGTAGCCGAATCGCCAAATCAGTTTTTGTTCGCATAGTTAACTTATAACCGATGAATATCGGTTTCTAATTAAAGTTCAGATTGAATGAACTTCAAGTTTTGGGTTTTTGAAACCGAAAGACATTCAAGCTCCAAATAATTCAGATTCCAATCATTTATACGATTCAGAACCGTCTCAAATACACTCCAATCCCTTTTCGTCGCGTTTTCAAGTCCTTTGAGCACAAGAAAACTGTCGCCGGAATTCTCTGCAAATCTCGCCGGAAAACCGTGTTCAACTCAAACCAGTAAGATTTTCCTCTCTTGCTGTTTCAATCTATTGTTAGGGCACTACTAACATTAAACCGTCACTCAAAACCAGTCACAGAAGACTTGCTGGATTTTCTGGGTTCGCCGGAGAAACTCTGGATTTCGCCGGAAACACGCTAGTTAACGGTAAACACATTAAATCGTGCTAATAATCCATGTACTCTGGTTCAATTTCAAATCTAATTCTTTAATTCTGTTGTTAGACTCTCTCAGCCGGAGGTTCAAAAACAGAGTTACTTGTTCTCGCCGGACTTTCTGAAGAAGACGACCTGTCCGGTATTTCTTTTCCCCAAACTGTTCGGTTTGTTCATTCAAACTAGTAATCATGTTATTTAAGTAGTAGAACTCTGAACCAGTGGTCTGAGTAAAAACCGGTAATTATAGTGAAGAAGACGAACCTAAAAACGGGTTAAGAATAATTAAAATTCGGATAGTTAACGGGTTAGACACACAGTCCAGCGGTGGACTGTGTGCAAAGTTTATATACGAGTCCCGAGTTCGATCCTTACTACACACACACTGCGTAATAACATTTCTTTTTATTCATAAAACTAACCGGGTTAGATCGAGTAGTTGTTAAGTATAATATAATTCAAGAATATAACCGGGTTAGACACACAGTCCAGCGGTGGACTGTGTGCAAAACAAACTGCACGTCACGCGATCGAATCCCGTCACAAACACCGGTTCAATGAGATTAAAACGTTTTGTAAAATAAAGGAATTTTCGGTAAGTTCGAATAAGTGCATAAATATAATTAAAACTGGAATCCTAACGGGTTAGTCACGTAGCTCAGTTGGTAGAGCTACGTGCGCGTGAACGGAAGGTCACCGGTTCGAATCCCGTTCGGCGCAAGTATTACCGCTGACCGAACCGGTCAACGGTCAACGGTCAACGGTCAAACAGTAAAAAAATATTATTTTTTTTAAATATTTATTTGTTTAATTTAAATTAAAAATCAATTAAAAATACTTAAAAATAACATTTCTAAGGATAGTAAATAGCCATAAACTCACAAAAAAATATATCTAAAAATCCCATTAAAATCTTTAATAAAATCCATCCATTTAATATATTTTTTCCCATTATAATTTAGGTCAGTGATTCCTCGTTGACTCGCTCCGTCTAAATCGTGCGCATCTCACCAACTCAAATCCAACGCACCCAATGTGAGTGAACCCTTCAAATTCCCCGTTTTAATCACATTTTTGGGGTGTATCATGTGTCTTGTTCACTTACTTATTATAACTAAGTTATTGTGCATATATCATATCATGACATGTGTGTTAGTTGTTGCTGATAAGTAGTTATTATTGTTTGCAAATTATTATTTCAGTACATGCAATTGCTGAGGCCGCAGCTCCCCATCCCTCGAGGTTGAGTTTGATCCCCATTTTATTATGCGGTTGATCAGGGCGTGCCCGCACGATCGGCTCCGTTTGATTGAGCCTTGATCGGTCATTTTATTTACATTTCAATACATGCAATACGCTCGGCTCCGTTTGATTGAGCCTTGAGCACACAGTTCAATTTACATTTTCAGTTCATGCAATACGATCGGCTCCGTTTGATTGAGCCTCGATCTCACAGTTCATTTATGCTAATTATCATATGATGTTGGTATGTTCATGTATGCTATCGATTGTTAATGTATGTTATAATTGTAACTGATGTTGCCATTGCTTGATTTCATACATATGCTCTTTTATGATTATGCACAATATTTTATTGATAAACTAACCAGAAAGTCATTATTAAATGTTTATCTATAAGGTTCACTCGCCAACTTATGTTGACCCAAAAACCTCCCATTTTACACATGATACAGGTGAACCAGCAGCAGCTAGGAACACGTAGGATCTGGATTAGAAGAAATAAAACGATTTAGTATTTGGATTATTATGTTTGGTTATTTTCCTTTGTAATGAATGAACATGTTTGAACGTTTGAGAAATGTAACTTTGACTTCATTTAATAATGGAACATAATAGTAAATGTCATGTGCTTTGGTGATAACCCAATTATGCCCCGATTCTTATTTCCGCTGCGGGTCGGGGTGTCACAGGTTTATCAAAGATTTTGGAAAAATCTTTCAACCTCTAACTAAGTTACTTGAAAAAGATGCCCCATTCATCTTTGACAAGGATTGCACGATAGCATTTATTGCCCTTAAAGAAATGCTAGTCAAAGCACAAATCATGATTGCACCAGATTGGAAATTACCATTTGAAATCATGTGCGATGCAAGCGATTATGCAGTTTGAGAAGTCTTGGGTCAAAAAAAGAAAAACATTTTCATCCAATATATTACGCTAGTAAAACTCTTAATGATGCTCAAGAAAATTATACAACAACTGAAAAAGAATTACTGGTTGTAGTATTTGCGTTTGATAAATTCCGCTCTTATCCTGTTCTTTCAAAAACTATAGTCTATACATACCACGCTGCCATTCGATACCTTTTCAAAAAGCAAGACGCAAAACCACGTCTCACAAGATGGATTCTTCTCCTTCAAGAATTCGACACAGAAATCAAAGAAATAAAAGAGGTGTAGAAAACACCGCTGCTGACCACCTGTCCCGTCTTGAAGACCCTACCTTGGAAGAAACTTGAGAAGAACTCATCAATGAGAAATTCCCCACATAATCCTTAGAAATGGTAGAATTCAAAGAAGAAACTTGGTACGCAGATTTTGCTAACTACTTAACTAGTGGCATTATCCTCAAAGGGTTATCTTATCATCAACGAAACAAATTCTTCGCAGATATAAAACACTATCTTTGGGAAGATCTATATCTTTTCAGAATTTGTGTAGATCAACTCATTTGACGATGCGTCCATGGTCGTGAAGCTAAGCAAATTCTTCACCATTGTCACGAATGACCATGTGGGGGACATCATGGAATAGCCAGCACCGCACGAAAGGTGTACGATGCAGGATTTTACTAGCCCACAATATATAAAGATGCTTATATATTGGTCAAAACATGTGATGCATGCCAGCGGGCAGGCAACATATCAAGAAGAAACAAAATGCCACAAAATAGCATTCTTATTTGTGAAATATTCGATGTATGGGGATTGGACTTAATGGGACCATTCCCACCTTCAAGAGGTAACAAATATATTTTGGTGGCTGTCGACTACGTTTCTAAATGGGCTGAAGCTGAAGCTCTTGTAACCAACGATGAAAGAGTAGTAGTAAAATTCCTGAAAAAGCTATTCTCACGTTTTGGAACTCCAAAATCCCTAATCAGTGATAGAGGTACCCACTTTTGTAATCTTAAAATGGAAAATCTCTAACACGTTATGGGGTTTATCACCGCCTCTCGACATCATATCATCCTCAAACCAATGGTCAAGCTGAAGTAACAAATCGAGGTTTAAAACGAATCCTAGAAAAAACTGTTGGTCAAAATCGAAAAGAATGAACAGACAAATTAGACGATGTTTTATGGGCATTTCGAACAGCTTATAAAACACCAACAGGAACCACGCCATATAAGTTAGTCTATCGAAAAAATTGTCTCCTTCCGGTAGAAATTGAACCCAGAGCATATTGGGCTTTAAAAAATGTAAACTTGGACCAAGAAAATTCAGGAAAGACGCATTCAACAGTTAAACGAACTAGATGAACCAAGAATTCAAGCATATTCTAACTTTGAAATCTACAAGGAACACTAAAAAAGAATTCATGATAAATATATAAGCGAACCTAAAGAATTCAGAGAAGGAGATCAAGTGCTTCTCTTTAACTCAAGGCTATGTCTTTTTCCAGGAAAACTTAAGTCCTGATACTCTAGACCTTTCACCGTTACAAAAGTTTACCCCCATGGTACTATAGATATTAAGCCTCCGAATGGAGAACCATTTAAAGTAAATAGACAGAGGCTTAAATTCTATTAAGGATTCCTCGAGGAGGAAGAATCTGAAATGACCTTGGAGGAGGTAGGTAAGTAACACGAGAAACACTAACAACTTGTATATATTTGAATAATTCATCTTATAGGTATATTTCGGAAGCATATAACTCGCGAAAAGTCTATAAATCTGGTAAACACGAACCTAGTGGGCAGAGAAACAAGGGCGTAGTATATAATTGAAAGCGAAAAAAATTAACAATAAATAAATAAATAATTTTAATTAGACACGGGATCGTGCCTCTAAGGCACGGGGTCGTGCCTCTCTACAGACGGGATAAAACCTCTATTGCTGCCTTTTGTTCTTCATAATTGCCACGCCCCGTTTCTCCGCACTCGCCGGTTCTCTGCTACTTTTCACGCTTCCCTTCCAAAATCAATCAACAAGGTATGTTACTAACATCTAGATTTGTCAGATTTACGCTTTGCATGTTACATAACATCTAGATTTGGGGGAAAATCTAGGGTATTTGAACTAGACACGTGTCGATCCAAAGAATCCGAAAATTTTTCATGAGTCTTAGTAAGTAAATTTGTAAACCATTGTTGAAAAATCGGGCATTTGCAACCCGTTCCACCAAAACCTTGTTCATAACCGAAAACACTAAAAATTAAAGGGTGAAACGGGTTGGTAAGTGGAAATTGATACTTGGGGTTTGTTTTTCCGGGCTATATCGCATGCAGAGAACCAAAAATTTTGGATTTTTCGAAGCCGACACGAAAAAACTGGATTTTGGGTCAAAACAATAGCTTACCGCTGTTTTTACCGAGCTTAACTGATTAAATTTTTGTTCTGTGGAGGAAATGGCACTACACAGATGGCCGAGATTCACAACGGAGCACTCTAACTGCGCGGAATGAATGGAAATTCTCAAGACCCATACGGAAGATCCGCCAAGGGAAGTCTATTACAACACCTTGGACACGGTTGGCTAGAGAGACCGTTATGACAACCTCGTCACGGGACCTCCTGGGTTATTTCTTGAGGCACCTCTACAGTCTGTTTATGAATTCAATCTTGAATTCTTAAGCACTTTCACCCTCAAGAAAGATATCGAGTATGATAGTAAAGCTGTGATGTTCCAATGTGGTGGTAAGTGGTACGGGAATTCGGTTGCAAAGTTCGGTATGGACCTAGGGCTCTATACCGAGAATGAGCTTTTCGAGCCCATGTACTATGACAGTATCTTTGAATTGCCCGCAAACTCAAGCAACACATTTTGGGCAACCATGGGAAATGGGGTTTACAATCCAAGCAGTACCAAAAGCACCAAGGTTCGGGCCCCGCTCATTCACTACATTCATCGGGTCCTGAGCGGTACTTTGTGTCAAAGGAGATATAGTGGAGGCGTTGCCAATCTCAGGGAGCTCACATGCCTTTATTGCATCATGAACAATGAGCCTCTAAATGTCGCCTTAATGTTGTTGAAGAATATGGCCACCAATGCTAGAGCTATGGCTCCCACCACCATATTCTTCAGCGGCTTGATTGCCAGGTCTATAGGGCCTATGTTGGACGCGTCCCATGAAGCTTTTCAAAGGGGTAGGTATCACCTGGGCTGACATCTCGCTTTGCCACAGTCTACACCTCATCACCGACATAGACAATGGTCTCCTCCGCTTCAAAGACAAAAGTTGAATTGAAAGTTTATAAGTGTCTTGGAAATCTACAAGATATTATAAAATAGTGCCAGCTCATAACAAATCTAAAAAAAGTTAGAAGTTTCAGAGTTTTGTTGTTTTTATATTGTATAATAAAAAAATCAATCATTTTCACATTTTAAAGTTTTTCTCGGGAATTAACATTTTGAAAAGGTAGTGAAGATTTTTTTTTTTTTTTGAGTCTTTAAGCTTTTAAGCAGAATTATTGTTGGGCCGCAAGTTTTATTAGTTTTAGTATGGGCTGAAATTATATTTGGGCCTAAAAATTCAAGAGTGATAGTGAGCTGAATTTTTTTCTTTTTTTTTGAATTTGTGTTGTACGGTTTGAGCTGCGATATTTCCATTGTGTTTGGATAAGTGGGTCGGGTCTTCTTAGAACACTTGGACAGTGATTTTTGGATTAGTGGGCTACAAGATTTTTTAACCGGGGTTTTTTAATCTACAAAAGTTTTGAATTGAACTTTCCGGTTTTAAGAGAAAACATAGTTTAACAAGTTCAAAAATTGTTTGGTTGCCAAGTGAAAATGTTTCAAAATTATATATATATTAAACTGATAACTATAGTTGTTCAAAAACGAAAAAAAAAAAACAAGAATCTTTAACGGATAGATTTTAAAATTTCAAAATCAAAGATTATAAATCATTGAAAGATGGTTTTCAGAGATATACAATTTACTTTCTGAAATAGAAAAATTTAATTTGTATAAACAAATTAATAGAATCTTTTTCTCCGGATTGTGATAAATTGTTGACAAAATATAAAAGAGAAGTTGATTATAGATATATTGGGGGTTATAGTTTTACTAAAGATATGAAATGTCGGATACAAAGAATTGAAGAGATAAAATGTAAAAGGTTGGATATGGAGAGAAAAAAATGATGGCGAATAAATGTGAGCTTAAAGATTCAAGTACATCTACAAATGTTGCTTCAAGTTCCAAACTATTGTCCAAATTGTGATGAAAAATTACAAGACATGAAAAGGAATTTCAAAATCAAATAAAAATTTTAGAAATGAAAAACTAGTTTTAAATGACAATATTTTTGAAAAACAAAAAGAAATAAATTTACTTCTTGAAAAAATAACTCAACTTGAAAAAGATGTTGAGATTGCTAAAAATAAACTGAAAGGTTTTGTTACTTCATCGTTAATGCTAGATCATATAGTTCCAAAACCGATCGATAAAAATAAAGATGCTTTCTCAGTTGAAACTTCAATAAGTGACAATGTCGCAAATTATGACGATGTTACAATTGAGGATTGTGATAATGACACTGAGGACGAAAATGATAAAAATGAAATATTTTTTAAACTAAAAGAAAATTTTCAAGAAACTGTTTTACAATCTGCTGAAAAAGGTGAATGTTTAACGCAAAAACCTTCTAAGCAGAATGACGAACAAAATCAAAAGCAAAATTCTAAAAATTTTCAAAATAATAATAAATGATCATCCGTTCAATCATCCAATCATTATAAAAAATCACAAAAATTTGAAAATCTATATTCACAAAAATTTGATACTAAGTGGTGCAGGTCAGACCATAGTGCTTCAAAATCAAATCAAATATATAGAAGAAGCAGGAAAGATGCCTAGTATCAAATCAATGTTATGATTTGAGTGTTATGGTTTGATAGAGAAGAATGGTGCGATAACAAGGTGTGTTTCAACTGTAGAATAAGTGGACACATTGTTGTAAATTGTTTAAATCAGATATTTGATACGAGAATGTGCTATAATTGCCAAATCAAAGGTCATATTGCCAGAGATTGTCCACTGAGGCTAAAGAGAGAATCGTTGGATAAATCTCACGAAAAGTTTTAAAAAACTAAAAGAATAGAAGAAAAGCCCAAAGAACAGAATATCAAGCTATCATAAGGGCAGAAAGACAGATTGAGGAAAAAGAGAACGAAAGTGAAAGAGTATTTGGAAAGATTTTGTACCGGATAGACCGTTTCAGATAAAAGTTCTGAAGAATCATTTACTCTACAAAGAGTGATCAGTCAAGTAAAACTAGTTCATCAGATACAAATCTGAAGACAAAAGGGAGAACCATGGAGTAAAAATTGATTAATCAAATAGTTAAAAAATCAAAGAAAGTTAATTTTTCAGATAAAGTTTTTATCAAACTATTAGAATATAAAAGAGAATGTGAAGGGTTGTTTACTTCAGATGTTGATGAATTTGGTAAGCCTAAATCCAAAAAGAATTGGGTTCCAATTGAAAATTAATTGAAGTTTGTACTAAATGTGTAGGATAATCAACTTGAAGCAAGCGTCATTTCAGAAGTAGTAGTTATTCATGTAGAGAGATAGGAGTGATATTACACAAAACAAAATGGTAGTCTCGCGTTCACAATCGTAAATATTCATTAAACGGTTAAAATGGAAGATTCTTATTTTCGATTTCAAAAAGATGTTTTCAATTTTAGGGGGAGAAAAATTTTAAGTTAAAATAAAAAAATTCTGTAAAATTGGCCCTGGGTAAGGGTTTTTTACCAATTTCAGAGACGAGTGTATCTCGATATGCTAAATCTCGCCAGTGGGCTATTAGGAGGCCTCGTTGGCTGTTAAAAAAATAAATTGGGAATTTTGAATTTGTCAGGATTCAAAATCTAGCCGTCTGATTCTAAAAGCAACTAGGATATCACTGAGCTACGAAAAATATTTACCAGGGTGAGCCGGGTTCGAATACCGTTCACCTAGTTCCATCCCTTTTTATTCTTTCTTTTATTTAAGTTTCAGTAATTGTATATACTAAGCCCTTTACTATGTTAATACTTCTAACCACGAAATTTAACCTAGTTAGGCCCTTTTCCTTTATATTTTTAATCGATTTTAACTGAGTTTTAGCTTATAATTAATATTTTCAACCCATTAAATAATCATATTAGTTAATTTAATATTCCACAATATTACAAATAATACATAACACTCAAAATGATAAGAAAAATTCCATTTTTATTTATACGCTTAGGATCCGGGTTACAAACGAGTCGGGTTTCTTGGATTCGTTTTTCGTGGATGTTACAAACTCTACAAATTTCCTTTGCCGAAATCCTTTAGCAATTGTTTTTTTGGGTTTTGAATAGCATATTCAAAATCGTCCCGAGAGTCTACTTGTTTTCTTTCCGTAGCTTCTTTCTTATCATTTTTTCTCTTTAATAGCATTCCTGTGAGTCTACTCTTTTTGGGTTTTTTTACAGGTAATTCAAAATTGTCTTGTGAGTCACGTGTCTTCTTTTCAACACTGTCCTCTTTACCATTTTTGTTCTCTTTCTTACTGTTCTTCTTTTCTTTCTTGCTATCCTTCTTCTCTTTCTCGTCATCCTTCTTCTCTATCGCATCATTCTTCTTCTATTCCACATCATTATTTTTATGTTTTGTTTAATCCTTTTTATCATATTCAACATCCGAAACTCCTGTTTGTTTCTTATTAAGAAGACTTGTTTTCCTTTGTTCCTTATTTCTCTTTGCTATAATTTTCTATATCAACATAAAGTAAAGTAGTAAGGAAAAATCATCAATAACTCTACTTATTATAGATTATTTACTCTGATAAATTAGGCTTTTCTAACCTGATAATGTTTCTCTATCATCAATATCATCAACACCAATGCGAATAGGGTTTAATTCATCATTTCCAATATATTTTAAGGCATTTTTTAATCAATTCTATCACTTTTCCTCCTTTTAATAGGAGCTAAAAACACAAAAGACTCATCATTATATAACTATAATAATCAGTTAAATTATTATACAAGTGTACCGAACAAATAGTCATTTCAAAATCACTCTACGACTGCAACATAATTACTCTACCAGTTCATCACTAATACACTAATACAAAATAATAGTCAAAATTACTCTACAAGTCAATCATAATACATACCAGTTCATCACTAATACATATCATCAAAATTACTTTACAAATGCATTAAACAACTAGTCATTCAAAATATACTCTACAAATGCATCATAATTACTCTGCTTGTTTATCACCAAGATGATCAAAGGTCACGTTGCCGTCAATTGTAATTTTGGTTATTGAGGTTTTTTCTATGTATTAATAATATTTTTTAATCATAGATTAATCTTTGCACTTTTTAAGATTTTATGGTTTGAAAACATGATTTTTTTTTCATTAAGTGGTGTTTGGTATTTAAATGAGGGATACCCAACTTCTGATGTTCACCTAGTGGATGCATTAATAATTGATTTTATTACAAATTGGGCAGTTGTTATCGGCATCAGATGTGGTCTTGCGACGACGGAAAAATAATGTGTGTGTATGTGTATAGTTATACATATATATATTTTATATCCTAAGTCTTTAAACAACTTTACTAAGGTGTATGTGATATTAATTTTCCTTAAAGGTATATTGGATGAGCTTCAAGAGAGAGTCTATTGGTATGGCTAATAGTATGCTTTTCTTTTCATGCTCTTTATATTATTCTTGTGTGTTTTGAGTAATCGATGTTGGGCAAACTTTATTTGAGAGTTGCAACTTTATACAATGATGAATATTATCATTAAAGTTCATCGGTAAATTGTAAGATAAATGTTGCATACTCTTCCTTTTTCAAGTGAGTCTTGGTCAGATAGGCTAGGTAACGTTTACATTTTTTTGGTGGGCTGGTTAGTGGTCAAAATGCTTAAATTTTTTTATAATGTTTCTAAATGGGGTTGAGTTGGGTTGGGATGACCTGCCACATTGATTTTAACGCTTAATTACACTTAATAAAGTGTTGTTGCTTTTGAACACAAGACAGAGGAAAAAGTGCAGTGAAGAAGAACACAAGAGTTTCTTGAAGCTTTGGAGCTTCACGGACGTGCTTGGCATTAAATTGAAGGTATTTATAGGAATATAGTTCATCTGTGATGATTATTGTAGTTATGGAATGATAGTGAATATAGATACATAAACCACACACCACCTTGTTTATAGAACATGTGGGCACGAAGTCTTCGGTTCAAATTAGACGTCGAGACCAAAAATAAAGGGGAAAGCAGAGTGAAGAACACAAGAAGTTTCTTAAGCTTTAGAAAGCTTCACAGGCGGTATTGAAGGTATTTATAGACCTATAGTTCAGCTTTGATGCATTATATTAGTTTTAGAATGACACTAAATATAGATACTAAAACCAAACACCACCTTAATTATAGAACATGTGTGAAGAAAACTACAGCTCAAATTAGAACTGATGCTCCAAAAATTTTTCTCTAAGGTATGTTGATGTTCTATTTGTACTTTGTGTGTGTGGGTGTGTGTTTATCCTTTTTTACATATATATATATTTTTACTTTTATGTCATGTTTCTTTATGTGTAGGTGGTGTCCTTTGATTTTGTTGAAGAATAGTGGCTTTGTACCATGCTTCGTAAAGATAGACACAGTGTTCGAAATATTGACTACTTGTATGGCTTTGGAAGGAACAAATGTTGATAACTGTCGAATAGAGATTATGAACTCATTATGATGATATATCAGTGTGTATCATCAACTAACACTAATTGATTTTTAACACTCAAGATTAGTTTATTTGTTGTTATGATTTCAGAATTTCTAGCAACTAGTGTGTATGATTTCATTTGTTTACGATTTAGGAGCTTAGCTTCTTTCTGTTTTGGTGGCCTAGGAATATTACAGCTACATGTATATTTATTTGAAGTGTTATCTTTTTCGTATTATATACATTTACCATTTTTTGTTTGGCAGCTTAGTAAGAATATATCCATGTAGGTGGTTATATATCTTTAATCTGTTTTTATTTGACTCTTTTCTTTGGATATAACTTTATATGGTTATATATCTCTTTCTGTTTTTTGTTTGACTCTTTTGCCTGGATATGATTTTGGAGCTGGGGGTTTAACTGGAAGTAGTCTCTCTATCCCCGTGATAGAAGTAAGGCTTGCGTACATTCCACCTCTCCAGACTCTACCAATAGATAGGCTATGAGCGATTATATCAAGTACGATTGATCGATCTCATTTGATCACGAGTTGGATTTAATTTAGCATTTGATTGGGAGCTTAATTAATGCCATGGATTGCACTAGCACAAGTTGTGATTGTCTAAATTTGGTTAGTATATGCATGTTAATGGATGTCTATTTTGTCTAAATTATTAGATTAATGACTCTCAATTTGGTCATTGTTAATTACGTAGTTTGTTTGGGAGTATGATTTTTTTTTAAATATACATGTAATAACTATGGTGTTTTGTTAGTATGGTATACTTTCATTTTGTTGTTAACTAGGTTGATCCGTAGCAACACGCAGAATCGCCAACTAGTTCTATTTTATGAAGTGAATTTAGGAAGTCATATGGTTTGTTTAAATGAAAACATGAATATTCTAGTCAAAGTTTAAAAAGCATCATTACATTTAAAATTTTAGAAGTATGCAAAGATATTGGGTTTTAAAATATGAAATTCATATTAACGAGAATCAACAATCAATAAATTTAAATAAATATTAGTAATATCTAACTTGACACAATAAATAAATGAACGCTCATGAACCAAACATATGTGCACATTCATTCAATCAAATTAACAAAAACATTTATTAACGACTGAAACAAACGTAGACAAACTTTCCACTAATGATTCACAAAATGTTATGCCTATACGATAGAATATTATGGAGTGATGAAATAATTAGTAAAGTAATAAGAAAATAAATTGGTTTTTAAACAAAATGACCACTTTTATCTTTCATTTTCATCTTTATAATTATACTAAAAATAACTTATTTTTCTCTCTCCTTTTAATTCAATATAGTTTTTTATACTTTTATCATACTTTTTTTGTTTCCTTCGCTCACAAACACTTTCATAAATATTAAAAAATTATAGAGGATAAAGTGTTTTCTATAAAATTACTAATTAAGAGTAAAACTCTCTCGCTCTCTCGTCCACTCAAAACCACTCTATACAATACAGAGAACACACACTCATAATTATGGTGGATCAAATGTGAATGTTCAAATAAAAAGTACGATAATATCCCACGAATAACAATAAAAAACAATTCTTAATAACAGTAGTATTTGACTCATTTAACCAAAGGAAATTAGTATCTTTAAAGAGACATTTTTTTAAAAACGACTTTCTTGTTTTTAGGCCTTAATAAATTAATAATTATTGACAGAACTGAATTTAAAATAATTAGTTTTTATTTTCTAGTCAAACGGTTAATTAAAAGTCCGATTCATTTATAGGAATATGAATTCGTTAGACATGTTTTTATAAAAAGAGTGAAGAAATAATTGGTAAAGTACTAAAATATGAAATTCAAATTAATTTTGAATCTGCAATCCATAAATTTGAATAATTATTAATAATATATAACTGGACACAATAGATGAATGAACCCTCACAAACCAAACATATATGCACATTTGTTTAATCAAATTAACCAGAATATCTATTAATGACTGAAACAACATATGTTAAGAATCCACAAAGATATAAAAAACACTATTAATAAAAGTATCATTTGATTCATGTAAGATACACATTTACACGGATAACAATTAGAAAAAACAATTATTAATAAAAGTATTATTTGATTCATTTGATGAAAGAAAAATTAGTTACTATAGAATATATAGTATCTTTAAAGAGACCTTATTAGATAAATAACTATTATCAGAACTGAATTTAAAATAATTTCTTTTTATTTTCTAGTCAAACGGTTAACTAAAAGTCCGATTTATTTATCTTAGTATGAATTCGTTTATAAAAAGTGAAACATTAATTGGTAAAGTATTAAAATAATTAGTTTTTTTCTTATTAAATTAATGAGGACATCGTATATTAACAACCACAAGGATAAAAGTAACTAAAATATAATACATCTGTATCACTAAGTGAGATCTTATTTTAAACTGATAATTAATGACAGAATCGAAAATCAAGCAACAAGATTGTAATTTAAATATATCTATCTCCATACATACACACTACTCATTTTTTCCATGCAGTTCTTTTTGTCTCGGCCCTAAATTGAAACAATGGGGTCTCAGGAGTTTTTAAAAGTGAAACGCAGTCTTGATGATATTCGTGAAACGGAGGACGAAACAAGAAAGATTTCGGAGGTTTTAAGGATGAAAGGCATCCTTAATAACAGTGGATACAAAAGTGAAGGGGTGTCGTGTGACTTGCTATGGAAGCTTAAACAAATGGTATCATCTATGAAGGTTCTTGAGGCATCGATGATCGGAACGAGTGCTAGCAACCTTATGAAACACGAATCAAAAGACGTTAGGCGGACTGCAAAGATGCTCGTCCGATCACGGAGACGTATGGTCGATGAGTGGGTGGCTGTTAATGCGTCTGTTGTTCAAGAAAAAGAATCAAACAAGAAATATCAACCCACTGAGAAACCAACAAAGTTTAACGTTACAAAGAGAAACCCTAAAGAGTAGGGAAAAAGAAACAGTTAAATAGAAACGTTCAATGGTTGTGGATCATCGGAAGCCTTCTGCTTCCGTTGAAACAATGAAGCCGACAAAATCGGTTGTTCCGGTAATGAGTTTGGACAAGAAAAGTGTTGAAGAGAAACTTGAAGCCACAAAGAGAGATACATGAACATTATAAGGAAGCCGAAAAGAGCAAGTGACAGAGAAGAAGACAAGTGATCGAGGTTCATGACGTGTTGAGGCTGGGTTTGGCTCCTAAACACCAAGACAGCAGGTTTGGCAAGCACAATAGCTATCTAGGTTACACCGCACGAGATAGCTAGTGTGTGTTCTGATATTGTTTTTGTCATGAAATGTGTCATGGGGTTAAGGATGGTGACAACTGTGTATAAAGGTGTTAACTGATTTTATGAATATTTGTATGAGATCGTTGGTATGTTGTGATGAAAAGTTTGTTTGGTAAATATTTTTGTTGTTTCTAGTGCTTTGTCATAAGTTGAATAGGAGTTTTATTTTACGTATCTTTGGTTTCTATTCGGATTTGGTTCGATATATGTTGTTTTGGTTTTGCACAAACTATAATTATTTGTAATGTTTTTGGTGCAGATTTATCAACTTGTTATATATATATATATATATATATATAATAATATATATATATGTATATATATATGTGTTATATTACATATATATTATATGTTTTATGATCTGATAAGATGAATTGTTGATCACTAGTTGTTTTATTTAAGGTATCTATGTTTTGTGTTACTGATTTGGGTTAATATATGTGGTTTTTTTTTCTCATAAACGACAATGTGTGTGTTCAAGAAGTTGAATCATTAATTATGTGGTTTAAGGATTCCATTGATACGCGGAAATAGAAATGGAATCCAATTTCGTTCCAGGAAATGCTGGAAATTTTTTTATGTTTTATCCTAAAACTAGTATGACATTTGTATAATTAGGATTAACATAAGTTTAGGTAGTTATGGCGGTTGATTGTGACAGTTATCGACCCGCGTTTCACTGTGAAGAAAGTTTGTGAGTCGATCATGACGAACCGAAAGAAGATCTAGTGAGTCGATCATGGAGGACCGAAAGAAATCAAGTGATTCGGTTATGAAATAAGAAAGTTGTGAAATCGTTCGTGAAGAAATAAATTGAGTGATTCGATTGTCAGGAAGAAGAACGATCTGAAAGAATTTTAAACAGAATTATTATTTGGTAACAAAGAAGATTAAAATTTATTTAAGGTTTGAAAATCATTCGGGTTTTGAAAAAATGTTTTCAACATAATCGTTTTTAAAGGTTTGACTTTTGAAAAGTCAAAACTCACTTGTTTTTTTAGGGTACTAGTCAAAATCAGAATATATTTATATTAATGTTTACATCAAACAGTTGGCTTACATATTTTTGTCGGGCCTATTACATCGCTTACATGCTCCCTACGCTATGCGGATCTTGTAATATGTCATCCCGGATCGTTGTAATTGTATACGTCATCTTTGTACCCTTTTAGGTACAGTTAAAAATTCAAACATAAAGGTCGAGTCATTACTCGCTAGTACTAGTTTCGGGCCATGAAGGTTCAAACAGCAGTGAACACTTAGAAACTCATCACGCCTAGATGTATTGGGTTGATGCTATCATAACTCGCATCAACCTACATCATCAACAACCCTAATGATGCGTAAACACATAAATAAGATAGTAATGGGGAAATTATGGTTTCCACTTATTTTTGAAAGTTTGGAATATTTTATGAGATTTGTGTTATTGAAGATTACTATATAATAATGTTTATTTTCTAACCATACAAAAAAAATTAAAATATTAAAGCATCTCGAAAAGGTGAAAAATTACAGGTGTGAAAGTGGTCTTGAGAAGTTGACAAAAGAAGCATCAGATTCTTTCATATCTTCATTTGTGTCGATCATGTATATGTCAGTGTAGATTTGCTGATGGCTCCTTGTTCAAATGTAGTTGAGTATGAACATGCTTTGATTAGGGTAGCAAAGATGTACTCATCATCTGGAAATACACCTGACCACCTCAAGTTATGGTATACCTCAAGAGCGCAATTTTCATCTCTGCTTTCTACACATGCTGAGATCATACAAGTCCATGAAACCTCATCCGGAGATGGAATTTCATCAAACATTTATAAAAAAGGGACTCTGCTTGTTCTGTTCTTCCATTCCTGGAATAAGAAACAAGAAGTGATGTGGAAACAAATGTGTCACCATCAAGTCCAGTTTTCAATGTATGATCATGGATTTGCTTGGTCAGACACGAGCCTGTCAAATACCAAAAGCAGGCTTTTAATATACTTGCCAATGTGAAGTGATCGGATCCTATGCCATCATGTAACATATTTACAAACCAGCCAAAAGATTCTTTCACTAAACCACTTTGTCCATAACTGTTTATCATCGAGTTCCATGAACCAACATGTGTTTTCTCCATGTCGAAGAATACTCTTTTGACCAATATTAAGCAGCCCATCTTTGAATCAATGTTAATAAGACTATTGGAGACATTAACATTATTTCAAAACCTGATTTCATTGTCACCCCATGAATTCTAGATCACCAAGTCGTACCACAGTAGCAAGAGACATAACAAATGTCACTTCTTCAAGCTTTACATTCAAGCAACTCATGTCCAGCAAACACTTGATAACTTAAGAGAAAATGCTTGTACTTGTTCCGTATGCTTCTTGTATGTATTCATCATCATCATATTGGCAAACCCATGAAGAACCAGCTGTAAACTGTCGATATCCGGATGTACAACCTCACTGCGGTGAAAATCAGATAGAAGATGAAATGCTTCATCTTGAAGCCCCGTCTTTACATATGCTCTCAGCATCATCTTCCATAAGACCATGTCCCGATCGGCTTCTTTTATGTGAGCAAACGTTTTTCGCGCCTCTCTTAAGAAGAGTTCCAGAAATAAGCATCTCAGATTCAACAATTATAGCAAAACATGTACGCAGTCCGAACTCCAAACATAACCGGTCATTGAACATACCTTAAAAACCGGGGCAAAAGTCAATTTTTAAGACCACATGAGAAACTGGAATAAACATGGTACGACTTAGTTGGTGTGGAGTATTCCAAACACCATGGAACCTCACAAGGTCCAATATTGGCGGGTAGCGTTGGCCCACTGAAATCAGTGGCTACTAGCCATCACTAGCAACTTAATCTAAGAAGTGGTACTGATACTTGTAACCACTGTCTATTATTCCCTAACCGTCATACCCTTTCACAAAAGGTTGCAACGATTCTACATAAAAATAAAACATCTAGTTTTTACAAGACGCGAAATTAACACTTATACATAAAAGTCATATCTTGTTTCAGCATAACACTTTCTGTCTTATCCGGTTATTGGATACGTATGCAGATCAAATATATTAAACTGAAAGTGATCCTAAACACGATTAAGAAACCCAAATTACCTGGATTGGAACCACAGCTAAATGCGTAACCAGCCAAAATTGAGTTCCAGGTAATAAGATCCCGGTGAGGCATTACATCGAATACATGGTGGAAACAACAAGTCTTGTTGGGCTATGGCAGTCCGAATGAACAGGTACCATGGTGAATTTGAAGATGAAGAACAAACGATGGTGCCATAAAAATTATGGGTATTTGAGAAGTAACGTTTGAGAAAACCGGTAGTAAAACATCTAAAGTGTCGGAGCATTTAAGGGATATATATGCTGGCATACCAATTATTCGAAAAGATGATGTATACTTGATGAAGTCTTAGTATTTAGTTTTAGCTGATATGCACATTACAATTGTAACACATCTTTTAAGCTAATGAGAAAACTACTTGAATTCTTATATTTCAAGATCACTACAACTGAAATCAACACTAGCAACAACAAACATCGAATACATGGCGGGCGCCACATTTAGCATACACATATTAATCATCAGATTTTCATCAAAAAACAGTCAGCTTTAGGGGTGTGGGGGCGCTACATGGTGGAGCGTGGTGGCTGGGTGATCACGCGTGGAACACCGCCGCCACCAAGGGTGACCATGCGTGGTGGTTAAAACGCATTGTTGCCATGACGCGTGAAAAGAAGGAATTTGAACGTTGGAAGGTGACCATTTGAGGGAGGAGATCGTTGGCATTTTAAATTAAAAAAAAAGACTATATATAAACTATCCATTTTACCTTTTAAACCCATAAAAAAATATCATCTCTATACTCTACATTCTAATACGAAAAAATAAAAGGTTCAAGCAAACGCGGTTTGGGTTCGAAGAAAAAACCACACGGCCAAAGGTTCGAGCTGATCTTGGTGAGCCGGCGAAATTTCGCTGGCATGACGAAGCCGACCCAATCCCACCGTTTCAAACCCAACTGTTTCCCAACCAACCCTTCCCCCCGACCCTTTCAAAACGAACCATTTCAAATCCAACTATATAAACCATATATCAACCAACCTTTTATTCCACCATTTCAAACCCAACCATTTCAACACCAACTATTTATTCACCGAATTCAAAGCGGTGTGAATCGTCAAGCAGAGGAAAGGAAGCGGTGGTGGACTCTATCACGGAATTCAAAACGGCTAGGTTGGTGGAAATGACCAAAGCCAAAGAAAGAAAAGAAAAACTTGCAGCTTCAAAATTTAAACGTGACCAGGCGTATACTATACACTCAACCGAAAACCAAAATAATAGTGATTTAAACGTCATGCTACAACCGCAAGACACTCTTAACGAACCCTTTAGGTCGATCCTACTTCAACGCAAACGCGATATATGTGAAAAGTGGGGTTGGGAGATGCCGTAGAATTTTTATTTTTTTTACTTTGCAAAGTTTTTTTTACTTTGTAATGTAGGGCTTTTTTCAAATGTAATATTTATTTAAATGAAATGTTATTGTTAATTTATTATTTAAAAGAAAAATCATCACTAGGGATGGGACCCCACTAAAATCCATCACTAGTGATGGAATGATACTCGATAACATGGCGGAAGCTAATTGGGTGTGATGAATGATGAAAAGTGAAGCATCCAACCATCTTAGTGCATCCGTGCTTTATATAACATGAGCATGAACAGATTCCCCAAACAGCAAGTTTTGTTGGGCTATGGCAGTCCGAATGAACAGATACCATGGTGAATCTGAAGATGAAGAACAAACAATGGTGCCATAAAAATTATGGGTATTTGAGAAGTAACGTTTAAGAAAACCAGTGGTAAAACATCTAAAGTGTCAGAGCATTTAAGGCATATATATGCTGGCATACCAATTATTCGAAAAGATGATGTATACTTGATGAAGTCTTAGTATTTAGTTTTAGCTGATATGCACATTACGATTGTAACACATCTTTTAAGCTAATGAGAAAACTCACTTGAATTCTTATATTTCAAGATCACTACAGCTGAAATCAACACTAGCAACAACAATCGCATTACACCCAACATCTACAGACACAGAGGATCATATCAATAGGTAACGAAAACCATACAATTTTATTTAAACCTAATATGAATGTAAATGATACTTTCCCAGCTAACTTTGTAATTAATTTAAGGATTAAACAACTATAAAATAACTGGAGGACAAGGTTCTATGAGCAGATGCAACTAGACACAAAGGTAATAACTAGGACCAATCAACAATGTGCAAAGTTTGCTTTGGTCTGGTATGGAATTTGTTATTTGTAGAAACGTCACATGAGATACGTCCCTAAGATGGGTAATCTGGCTTGAAGTGGCTTACACTTCAATCTGCAAGACATAACACCTTTAGGACTCGTCACAGGAATGGGTTATTCCTGTAACTACCATCCGGCATGAGAATAAGTATTCGTTTGTGGAAGTAAAAGTGTTTGAGAGAGAGTTATGATGATCCTTACCTCAAGATGTGCCCTCTATATATACTTTTTGGTGTTAATCGCCTATTTGCATGATAATATTATCGTAATATTCCTTTTATTTATCTCACATTAATGACGGCCTACCCGAGCCGGGTCATTCCTCCACATTATTTAAGATATGTATTTCTTTTATTATATACTCAAGTCTTCTTTTGAACCACCAACTTCTGTTTTTTTTTTCATTTGCAATTGGAGCTGAGGAACAAATAAATTAATGATTATTTGCATGACTTGGGTATTAAAAACAAGTGTCATGGAAGTATAGGACAATGGGAATGAGCTCGGTACTAAAAAATGGGTACCGGTACCGAAAATATTCGGTATATGGTTTAGTATCAGTATGAACCGGTGTTTGAAGGTAAATACACTACTATACCAGACTGGTATCGAATATGCTAAATGTTAGTTCCGAAAAGCGAGTTGGTTCCGGAAATTCAATACTGTTTCCGAACTGGTACGCGGTACCATTTGCTCATCCTATAAGGCAATGCATACCCAGTTAAAATAGTTAGTTACAAGATGATTTCTAGCTTGTTTATTAAGTCATATGTTATAGTTATTTGAAGCAGCATCTAAGGTTGAGCAGCTGGCCTGATATGAACAATGTTGCAGCAAACGTTGGTTTTCATGGTGAAGCACTAAGCTCGATTTCTGATGCTTCTTTGTCGAAAATTTTTTATAATGACACATGGAATTCCAAATGGCATTTTACCTCTTCTGATATTTAGATTTTTTTTCTTCTATTTTTCACGGGTGAAAATTCTTATATATAAGAATTGGTAATGATAGACAAGATGTTGTCACAATAGGTAATGTATTCTCAAGTGTTATACACAAATGTGTTATTGTTTTGAAGGTTTGACCATTTGTTAGCACATTTTTGATATTGCGGTTGTTCGCAATGTATTCTATAACCAACCAATTAAAAAGAGGCATTTATAGTCCAGGTTCTTCTTTTATGTGATAAATTGTAAACATAAATTGTTTTAATATCTTCAATTGCTATATGGAATGGCAGTGGGCTGCTCTGAATGATCCGGACAGCAGGAGCTACAGCAGCTTCCATTGTTGGTTGGGCAACCAGTGATGTCGGGCACAAGGGATCAATGGATGTGGGCGTTGGACAGGGTTGTGGTACTTTCTATTCGGAGTACAAAAAGAGAGCTACAAAAGGCTAATGTGTTTTGAGTGGAAAAATTGGGTACCGAAAAATGTGGGTATCGTGGCTTGGAGAGTGGGTTTAGAAAGGTTGCCGGCTCGGTGTGCTTTATTGGTTAGAAGCATGAATGTGTTATCCAATCTATGTCCGATGTGTGGCAAACATCTCTTTGTGTCATGTGAGTTTGCTCAGAGAATTTTGCAATGGGTCACACTTTGGTGTAAATTGCAGCCTTTCTTTGCTTTTGACATGCAAGATGTGCTAAGGTTTCACACTTATTCAGCTAGATCAACGAGGTCTAAGAAGGCTTTGCATGCGGTGTGTTTAACTTTAATTTGGGCCATAAGGAAAGCGTGTAACGAAGTGGTTTTCAATGAGGTTCCGGCTCGAATTCAAAAAACTATTAGTGATATAAAGGCTTAGTTTTTGTGGGTGAAAGCAGGACCTCAGCAGGTGGATTTGAACTATTGAAGCCCCAAAAAAAGGTTCTGCACTCTTTTTAAAGAATGCATACGCCAATGTGGTTAATGTTGATAGGTGCCCGCTTTTCGTATATGTATTTATTATGTATTTATATTACTTTTATAAAGTTGTTAATTTTGTGTATAATTACTAACAAAATAAATAAATAAACATAAAATCAAACATCGTTTAGTTATGTTTCCATTTTACGAAACAAACATAAAATACATATAAGACTAAAAATGTATTATTAGTAAAAAAAAAGTCAATAAACTTCATGTAACGTTTAATACATGTTATAATCTGATTTGTCTATTACGTTAAAATTTATCTCATCTACAACTGTCGATTCAAAACAATTATAAAACAAATGTTTGAAAACATTTCTTATTATTTAACGACATAATTCAATTAATGTAAAGTAAGTTTTCAAGTTTTACAAATTGGTTTATAGGTGCCCCTTACATACCTCTTTATATACACAATGTTTGTGAATAAAAATCAAATTAAAAACCTAATCCAAGATAAGATGTTATAAAAGTCCTGGGTGATAGTTTCGTTATTACCGTACTTAGTTGCAAACTATCTCATCTACGCATGTCAATTAAATCAAATAAATAAAAAAATTAATAAAATATTTGTAAAAACATATTTATTGTCTTTTTAAGACATAAATCTATTAATTTAAATAAAAATTTCAGCCCGCGAAATTCGCGGTGATAGCCTAGTTAAATTAATAAATATCCACACCGATAGCAATAAAAAAACAATTATTAATAAAAATAGTATTTGACTCATTTAACCAAAGGAAATCAGTATCTTTAAAGAGATCTTATCTTTTTTTCTTTTTAACGGCGACGTTCTTTTTTTCAGGCCTTATTATATTAATAATTATTGACAGAATCGAATTAAAATAAATAATTTTTAAAAAAGTGAAAAATTAATAGGTAAAGTATTAAAATAGTTAGTTTTTTTCTTGTTAAATTAATGAGGACATCGTATATTAACAACCACAAGGAATAAAACAAGGATAAAAGCAAAAAAAATATATAATATATCTGTATCTCTAAGTGAGATCTTATTTTAAATTGATAAATAATCACAGAACCGAAAATTAAGCAACAAGATTGTAATTTATATGTATCTATCTCCATACATACACACAACTCATATTTCATGCAATTTTTGTCTCGGCCCTAAATTCCATCAATGGCGTCTCAGGAGTTTTTAAAAGTGAAACGCAGTCTTGATGATATTCGTGAAACGGAGGACGAAACAAGAAAGTTTTCGGAGGTTTTAAGGATGAAAGGCATCCTTAATAACAGTGGATACAAAAGTGAAGGGGTGTAGTGTGACTTGCTATGGAAGCTTAAACAAATGGTATCATCTATGAAGGTTCTTGAGGCATCGATGATCAGAACGAGTGTTAGCAGCCTTATGAAACACGAATCGAAAGACGTTAGGCGGACCGCAAGAATGCTCGTCCGATCATGGAGACGTATGGTCGATGAGTGGGTGGCTGTTAATGCGTCTGTTGTTCAAGAAAAAGAATGTGTTGAATCAAACAAGAACCATCAACCGACTGAGAAACCAGTGGTGCCAACAAAGTTTAACGTTACAAAGAGAAACCCTAAAGAACCCAATAAGTTACAGCAAAAGAAACGATTAAATATGGTTGTCTTGGAGAAACGATCAACGGCTGAGGATCGTCCAAAGCCTTCCGCTACTGTTGAAACATTTAAGTTGCAAAAGCCGAACATTATCGAGTTTGGACAAGAAAAGTGTTGAAGAGAAACTTGAAGCCACAAAGAGAAAGATACATGAACATTATAAGGAAGCCGAAAAGAGCAAGAGACAGAGAAGAATACAAGTGATCGAGTTCATGACGTGTTGAGGCTGGGTTTGGCTCCTAAACACCAAGACAGCAGGTTTGGCAAGCACATCAGCCATCGGTTGTTGGCTCCGTACGACGATCATTGTAAACCCTATATAGGGTACACAGAACGAGATAGTGTTCGGATATTGTTTTTGTCATGAAACATGTCATGGATGGTGACAACTGTGTGTGTATAAAGGTGGTGTTAACTGATTTTACAAATATATATATGAGATTGTTGGTATGTTGTGATGAAAAGCTCGTTTGGTAAATATTTGTAATGTTTTTGGTGCTATGTCTAATTGTGATATGATAAGTTGAATTGTTGCGAATCAGTAACGTTCTTTGTTTGTGTTTCAGATTTCGTTTGATATATGTCGTTTTGGTTTATAAACTAGACTCTGTGTAATGTTATCGGTGCGGATCTATCAACTATTATACATATATTACGTTTTATGATTTTCTAGGATGAATTGTTGTTAACTAGTTGTTTATTTAAGGTATCTATGTTTTGTGTTAACGGTCTGGTTTTGTTTTATGATTTGATAAGATGAATTGGCGAATTGCTTCTAACTAGTTGTTTTACTTATGTATCTATGTTTTGTGTTAATGATTTGGTTTAATATATGTGGTTTTTTTCTCCTTAACTACACTCTGTGTGTTTAACAAGTTGAATCATTGTGTGGTTTAAGCATTCCATTGATACTTTAACCGGAAATAGAAACGGAATCCAATCTCTGTCGAAGAGATGTTGGAAACTAATTATTGTTTTATCCTAAACCTAGTATGACATTTGTATAATTAGGATTAACATAAGTTTAGGTAATTATGGTGGTTGGTTGTGACGGTTATGGACCCACCGTTTCACTTCGGGTTGGCACCCTTACCCATCACACAAGAGTATCTAAACGGGAATCGGTAACAAAGAAATCAAACCATTGATTTTGCTAACTCCCAAATGTATATTATCAACAAGACTTATCAAAACCTTGATCATAATGTCAAACGTTATATAGACTAACCCTAACTAATCAAGATATTGTCATATTACAATCATAACGTAATTAGAAAATTAATCTAAGTTTAACCAACATGTCAACGTAGACTCTCCATATCTACCTACATCCGAATGTCCAATAATTCCAACAGAGTATGTCTAAGATATGTTTCTCTAACCGTAGATAATTGTTTGAAAAGTTATAGTGTGCATAATATGAGTATAGATCACAAAGAATGGATAAATGCTCACCGATTTCCTATTTATAGAATCGTGTTGTTGTGATTTAAGACATTGTATTGTAGCAGTCACTAATGGTTGGTTACTTTAAGTAAGGTGGCTGATGGTTAATGTTAGGGTGCCCTTTTGTCGTCGCGGCCTGTTACATCGTTTACATGCCCCTACGCTATGCGGATCTTGTAATGATGATCCGTCTTTCCAGACCGTAAGGGTGTCCTTTTGTCGACACCATGAACATCCGGTCATTACTCACTAGTACTATTTTCGGGCAATGAAGGTTCAAACATTAGTGAATACATAGAAACTCATCACGCCTAGATGTATTGGGCTTACTTCATCACAGCTGGCTTACTTTATCACAGCTCAGATCAACCTACATCATCAACCACCTTAATCTGGCTACTTCGAATTGCTCGATGCTCTGAGAGATGAACAAAGTTTGTTGACGCTATGATATTATTTGTAAAAGTGTTAAAAGTACATCCACAATTGAGTGCACTTAACTATAGAATTCAAAAACAAACAATTCATATATCTCTTTAGTTTACACTTTACAAAAGGCCCAAACCACAGTATTTGATAAACTAGACAACGGTCGAACCAGTCTCGAATTAAACAAACCAGCTCATTTTCTAACCCGCGTTGGCTCACTAGACCCACTTATCGTGAAAGGTGAACCCATACTTGTGTCACTATGCTCAGGTCAGCAACTCGTAGACACTACTATTGTTATCCCCAGAAACACGTTTTAACATTTCAAAACTTTTCCGACTCCTTAAAACTATGTGTTTGATCTCTGCATAACCATGTTCCGCAGCTTCTTTTCTTGCGTAAACCTATCAGCATGCCTTGAATCAGTATGAATGGCTAACTCAAATATCCAGTTTTGACGTGTTTTCCTGTACCGTTAATGAAGTTCATGTGTTAACATTTAAAGCGCAATAAACGTTGAAGTAAACCGTTATGTTAATTTACCTAGTAAAATGCATGTATGTGCTCTAACAATTGCATACGTGTGAACCCTGTATTGGTAAAAAAACATCCTTGAACTGGGGCCCATCTATGAAAACCGGTCCACCGGAAACTAGTATAGTGAGGAAATGGTTCTTGAAAACCAACTCATTCTTTTTGCTGAACAATCAAGAAACTAGTTAGCTGAAAAGGATCATTACATTCTATTATCGTGTTTGGTTGGACTCTTGGTTTTAAAAAAGCGCGAAAAAAAAGCTTCGCGTAATATACAACTAGAAAAAAGTGTATGAATTTAATCCAAATTAAGACATAATGACACGTCAACACTTAGATAAGATAGTAACCGTAAAAAGGATGTTTTCTACTTAATTTTGAAAGTTAGTATTGTTTTTCTTAGATTTATATTATCGAAGATTACTAAATTATAAAGTTTATTTACTAACCATACGAAAAAAATTTAAAATATGAAAGTGCTTAGAAAAGGTAAAAAATTACGCGTCTGAAAGTGGTCTTGAGGAGTTGACAAATGAAGCATCAGATTTTTCATAGCTTTTAATGATGGCTCCTTTTTTCCAATTCAGTGCGTTTGAAAATACTTTGATTAGGGTAGCAAAGGTGTACTCATCAGGGGAAATACGCCTCCTCGCCTCATGTTATAGTATGTTACAAGAGCGTGGTTTTCGTCTCCATTTTCTACACATCCTGAGATCATACATGTCCATGAAACCTCATGGAGGAGACAGGATTTCATCAAACATTTATAAAAAAGGACTCTGCTTGTTCTAATCTTCCATTCCTAGAATAAGAAACAAGAAGTGATGTGGAAACAAAAGTGTCACCATCAAGTCCAGTTCTTGTTGCATGGTTAGACGTGAGCATGTCGAATACTAAAAGCAGGCTTTTAATTGTTGATCGGGTCTTATGCCATGGTTAATCAGTTAGATGCCAACGTGATCACATCGGGTCTTATCACTTATGCCATCATGTAACATATTTACAAACCAGCCCAAAGATTCTTGCACTAAACCACTTTGTACATAACCGCTTATCATCGACTTCCATGAAACAACATTTGTTTTATTCATGTTAAATAATACTATTTTCACCAACCGTAAGCAACCCATCTTCGAGCACATTTAATAAGACAACGGGAAACAATAATACAGATATCAAAACCTGATTTTATAGTCATCCTATGAATCTATTCACCAAATCTTAGATCGCCAATTTGCACCACAGTAGCAAGAGACATAACGAATGTCACCAAGAGACATAATGAATGTCACCAGGAGACACTTGATAGCAGTCCAACGGTCACCAGATTGGTGCAACTGCGACATAGTTTTATTCCAAGACTCTACGTTAGTGAGTTCATCGTCTGCTAATATAGATAAAATAAGAGCGTAAGCTTATACATGATCCTTATGCCTCCGGTTTGTATCATTATCGTTAGGAAACCCACGAAGAACCGTTGATATCCGGGGTTACAACCTCACTGCAACGAAAATCAGATAGATGATGAAATGCTTCATCTTGAAGTCCCATTTTCAAATATGCTCTCAACATCATCTTCCATGAGATCATGTCTCGGTCGGCTTCTTTCATGTGATCAAACATTTTCCGTGCCTCACTTACCTAGCCAAAAGAGCTCCAGAAACAAGCATCTCATTTTCCAAACCAATTTTAGTAGCAAGCCCATGTACGCATTTCTGAACTCCAAACATAACTGGTCATCGAACAAAGCTTGAAAACCGGGGCAAAAGTCAGCTTCGTCAAAGAAACATCAGATGATCTAAGAAGAAGCTTAGAAAGATGAAACCCCTCTTCTATATTACCTGTTGGTGATGTTCATTTTAGTATAAACAGATTTACTTTTAAGGATCAAATGAGAAATTGGAATATACTACATGGTACAAGTTAGGTGGTGTGGAGTCTTCCAACCTCACTCGGTCCGATGGCAGGGTCGCGTTGGCCAGTTGAAACTGAAATCAGGGGCTACTAGGCATCAGTGGCAACTTCATCTAAGAAGTGGTACTGAGACTTTCCACTGATGCGACTGATAATGGCAAACCAGTTGTAGTAGTCGTCTATTATACCCAAACTCTCATACGTTTTCACCAAGAGTTGCAATGATTTACACAACCGTCAAAGTTATTCACCCTATAAAAACATCTAACTTTATTTTTAAAGAAAAATACATCTCGTTCTCGCATAACACTTTCTGTCTCGTCCAATTATTGGGTCTGTATGCTAGTTAAATATTAATCTCCGAAATACGATCCAGAAACCTAAATTACCTGGATTGGAACCGCAGCTAAACGCCTACCCAGCCATGTAACAAGATCCCAGTAAGGCATTACATCAATCACTTGGCGAGCGTATTTTAACGACCCACATTTACAGTACAAGGTGATCAGATTGTTCATCGGAAAGCAACCCGCTTTAGTGTATCCATGCTTTATAACATGAGCATGAACAGATTCTCTAAACAGCAAGTCCTGTTGGACTATTGCGTCCGAATTAACCCACACCATGCGTGAATTTGAAGGAGAAGAGGATACTATGGTGGCATAACAATCATGGGTATTTTGAGGAATAGCATCTGAGAAATGTGATCGGAATAAACAGGTAGTAAAACGCCTATAGTGCCGGAGCACACATATGGGTCTGTAGGCTATGTAATTTTGATCAGGATTGAACCCATGGTGTCTGTCTACGAAGGTATGAACAGGGAGATGAGTGGAAAAAATCAAACACAATTGTTCCTTGTTATTGGTCTTGAATCGTCAAAGAAGTCGTGTATTTGATTTTCCTTGCATTTAACAATCCAGGTTTAAACTTTTTTTTATTATTATTATCATGAAAAGATAGATATATCTCATCTTGTTTGATATTATCAAGACTCCGACCGTTCAAAATCAAATGTATTTGAGGAAGGGGCGTTCGTTACTAGGCTGGAGTACAAGAACAATGTAATAGTAATATTGTTGAAACTAGTAAAATAAGTCCACGCTATGCGACACTAAATTAGTCGGTATCGTTTGATAAATTCAACATGAAAAGGTTGTGATATACTAAAAAAAATCATGTCGATGCATTTCTTATTTGGATCAAAAACAATAAACATGTATATTGTTAACAGTTTTGATAGAACCGACCCCGGTAAAGACGTTCGGTCAAAATGATCATAGTACTAATATTGTAATAGCCCAAAATTTCTAACATTTAATAATATCACTAATTATATATAAATACATTTACTGTAATATAGGAAAAAAAAACTAAAAACATATATGACAATTAATTAAAATAAAGTTATTTTTTCTTACTAGCATTAACTTATTTTTTATTTGGTGTCATTATGCTAAGCAAACAAGTCTTTGAAGTGAGTTGTTAGCATATGAGAGTTATTTGTGAGTATCATAAAGCAAAACTGTCTTTATGTCTTCATCATTCATGCATGTAACTACTTAAAAAAGAAAAAAAAACTATACAAGAAGTAAAAAGAAAATCGAGGATTTGGATTTGGAATTTAAATATTTTATAGGAATTGAATTTTTTTGCAATTGAAATCTCAATTCTGTTCTTGATGTATATTATTATTAAATGAATTAGAATCTATCACTTCAGCTCTCAACCCACACCCCCTAACAGCTATCCCGTCAAACCACCCACCTGACCACAACCGCCGACTTGACCCGCCGTCCAAACAGCATCGTTGACTAGAACGGACCTCGTGTTGAAACAATGCAGGTCATCGTTGACTAGAACGGACCTCGTGAATAGAACAGTTTGGGCCGAGACATTTTGTGTAATAATAATAATAATAACAACTAAAGTCTTTCTTTAAATATAAAAGCCTTTCTCTCTCACACACACATATATATATAAGAGAGAGAAACGGGACTAGGAGAAAACGATTGGAAGTATGAAAATGGTAAGAACGGATCCTGCTCGAACACGTTGCTTGGGGGCGCTAAATGATATGTAGGGCACATTGTCATTGTCCAGGTTCCACTCAATAAATGGCATTATAATTCCTTTTCAAACAAAAGTCCATCAGATGTCGCGTTTTGTTCTTTATTCTTGTTTCAATGGCGTTTTATTTTCAAAGCAATATTTTTGAAAATGTTTTTTATGTTTTAATGTCCTTCTTCTATATTCAATATTTGGCATTTTCATTATTATTGTTAATTGTCGTTTGGGTTATAATATATATGCTTGTTGTTACGATCAATGCGTTTTACACCTTGGTTACGTATATCTGATTAGTTCTGAATAATTGCGTTAATTTGTAAACATCAGTTTTTACTATTTGCTAATTATTCAACTTATGGCGTTTTCATTAACATGTTTTAGGAAGACGGTAAATCAGTTATTCTTATTATTTATTATTCAACCAATGGCTTTTTCATTATGGTGTTTTTATTAAGATACAAGTAGATGTAATAGTCTACACCAAATACATTAGTCAACTTGAAAATTATAAAATGAAAGCAATTCACAGCGTTTAAGTTATCTACAAAATCCTCCATCCTTTGTTCTGTTCTCTTGAACCCTATTTTATACAATTCACTAATTGTTGCTTCCAAATGCATCAATTAAATATAGAAAAAGAGTTACAGATTAAAAAAACAAGTAGATGTGATGGTCTAAACCAAATACATTAGTCAACATGAAAATTATAAAATGAAAGCAATTCATGGCGTTTAAGTTAATCTACATAATCCTCCATCCTTTGTTCTATTCTCTTGAACCTTGTTTTTACAATTCACTAATTCTTGCTGCTCCTAGTTGCAAGAATTTTCTTTTAAAGATTTGACCAGTTTTAATATGTTTTCATCTTTGCTATGTAGCAGGATTTTTTGCAATGTATTTGATCTTGAGGTCATTTAGTTGTCTTTGTTGTAGGTCATTTGGGGCATTTTCTTTTGCAAGACCACATTCCTAACCAGCCAATTACCTCATATCTGTTTCAATATGCCTCATTGAAAAATCCCCAGTCGATCACATTAGACACTATCCTAAATCCATCTTTGTCTGACAATAGGCGCCGTCTTCATGATATAGCCATCGGGTGTTTTGAATACGTAAGTAGTTTGCAAAAGTATCTTGCTGTAGTTTCACATTTTTGCATATATTAGTATAGTATTTTGTTAACATAGTTTCTACATAGAAAGTTTTTAAGATACCTACCAACTTTTCCACCCATCTACCATACATTTTCTTGATGCTGAGTGTATCCTCTACGGCATTGTTATCTAATACATCACATCTGATGTGTTTTAGATTGAAGCGGACAACATAGAAATGTGTTTGGCATATTATTGGCACGAAGACCAGATCATATTCATTTATCTTTCTATCTTTCCGGTCTTCTTTGAAACGGGCGTGTTTCAAAATCAAATCCATGTTGTTATTGAATTCTTTGTATCGATAACTTGTTGTCTTTGTATACGCGGGCGTCTTCTGTAATTTTGATGAACCACATTTTTAACAACAAAACAAAGTCATAATATAATTGCATCAATTAAATATAGCAAAAGAGTTACTAGCATTATTTGTGTGCAAAATAATCTTGAGGGTGATTCTGAAGCCTTGTATCTTTCTTCATAGTTCAGGATATGCCCCCAACTTTGAATAATGCAGACGTGAGCATAGAATCCTTGTCTCATGCTCTTAGAAATCACCCTTGAGAGTTCTGACACTTCTTCAATCTTGAACATGGTACTCCTGAAAAAAATAGGATATGGAGTTTTAGTTATGCAAACTCATTTTAATATAGACATGGTGTGTTAGGTGTTTCACATGCATATGCATGTATATTTTTAACAAAACAAATGCAAAGTATGGAGTTTTACTAGAAAGAAATGTACATACATATAGTCACCGTATCCAGTGGAAATGTTGTTTTATTATGCCTCCCTTGCTGCATGAATAACCACTTGCCTTCAGACATAAGGCGACAAACATGCTCTGCTCATCTTTGACTCTCTCTTCTCCCTTTTTTCCACAGTCTTATCCTTTTTTTATCATCTTCATCATCTTCTTCATCACCATGCAAGTTTTCTAGGTTTAGAATGGTGTTATCTTGCATCAATTTTGTGATGTTTGGCGTTTTGTCCTCATCACCCTTCTCCTTCACATCTGCCTTGTTTGCCGTTTTGGTTTGTGATGTGTTACTGGCTTGTTCATCTTGGGGTTTCTAGGGTGTCTTTTCTTTTTCAAAACTTTGCATGAGGTTCTTCCTACCTCCAAATGGTGGCTGTTGATATCGCCTTTCATCAACCACTGCACCATGCTGGTCAACACTTTGTTCACCATCTTCTGTTCAGCTTTTTTCTAGTTGAGAAATGAATGCATCACTGAACTGTGTACTATCACAGGTATGTTTGGCGTTTTGTCATTGACTGCCTCAGTTGTTTTTTCGAGTTCAGTGATGAACCCCTTAGTGTATTGTGCTTCTGGGGGGTTAATTTTTAGCGTTTCATCAAATCAGGCATAGTTGGGTTCTCCTCAGCAGGGTGCAGTTGGTTTTTTTATAGCTTTAAGCATTTGTTCCACCATCTTTGGAAAATCTAAACCTTCCTTTAGTTCAATCATGTGTTCTAGGTCTTCTCCCAGCAATTCCAAAACCTCAACAATATTACTTTTAATTATCTTTTCCTCATTATATCTGAAAAATATGATATTCCGTGTTTTGAAAACACAATCCCAACTTTTAATATCATTTTCGTTTGTATCTTCTTTATCTGTACTTTTTGCAGCTGACAATATAATATTCTCATCACCACCCTCAGACTCCTTTCACCTTCATCTTTCCTTTCAACCTTATCTTCATTTTCACCTTCTTCTCTCTGATCAGCCACTTCTTTGGCATTTTCGTCAACAATTGTTGGCACTTCCCTTCTTTCTCATCAGCCACTTCTTTGTCGTTTTCATCACCTTCAACTTCCACTTCAACCTCATCTTCATTTTCACCTTCTTCTCTCTCATCTGCCACTTCATTGGCGTTTTCATCAATAAATGTTGACATGTTCTTTAACAATGTCATACATTGTGAGTACTTTATGTGTACCAAGAGGCTGTTTGGATGTTCAATCTTTGACTGATTTAACAATGTTGTCATTTTATTGTAACAGTCTTCTAATTCTTTGTATGCGCCCTCCAACTTCTAAGCCATTTCCTTTTGCGGTTTTGTTGGCGTTTTGTTTTGTTAAACTTATTATTCGAACAACATACCTCCTCAGCTTCATTGTTTTGTTGTTTCTCACCAGCACCATGGTCTTCATACTGTGTTAGTTCTCTATCTAAAGCATGGTTCCCTGATGCGGAAACTTCAAACATCTTGTTCTGGCTTTCTACATCTTCAGCCACAACCCTTTGATAGAATCCCTATTCATTCTAACCATCGATCATCATGGTGTTTTGAACTTTATGGTTGAGTTCAACATAATCATAATATCATGACCAAAACCATCATCATCATCATCATCATACCATCATCATCATCAACCTCATCATGATCATTATTAGCATGCTCTTCAACATTGTCAACATCATCAGCATCAGCATCTTCTTCATCAACACCCTACATTTTGTCTGTTGTTCTTGAATAACTGTTTGTAACTGTGTTTTCCTAGCCTTTTTAACAATTTTCTTTTTAAGTTCTTTACCATCTTGGTGTCACACCCCGTATTTTCAACCAAACACCGGCGGGCCCGGGTGGGAATATCGTGACGTAAGTTGATATCATCATAGTCAATTAAACACAGCACAACGGAAGTCTTGGATTTAAATTACTATTACAAACCAAATGTTCGAAATACAAAATAATATACAGGCTCTAATTAGAAGATCCACAGGCGGATCATAAATTGTACAAAAGAAAGAATGTAAAACAGACTTTGGGTAGATCTAGGATTTGCAAGATCCTTATCACTACCGAGCACTTCCAGCCTATTTTCGTATTGTACCTGCAATGATAGTCTTTTGAAAATACGTCAGCTTTCGCTGGTAAATACACCAACTTACTCATTTTGAAAACATTTAAGATATGTTGTAAGTGCGTATCAGTATGAATTTTTAAAACTTGGGAAAGTTGACGTTGCAACTTTGTTAACAGATTCACATGTTTGTCCGTACATACAGGGCCCGGTGCGAAAAACGAGACATGATTAACTACACACCACTTACGAACTCATGAAGGAGTTATCCCCAATGACATGGGTAGTTGCATTTGAGCGTCTGTCAGGTGTATGCCTACACCCCGCGTTAAGATCGTGGCCATTATCTAATGTAATGAGCCGGGGATATCCTGGACACGGTAGTTAACCCCCGATGTTTAAGTTATCAAACAAAACTGATTAAAACGGAAAATACGGATTTACTATCCACAATCCGGCATTCGATTGATCCCATTTCCGACCAAGCGGTCATAATTTACCGTAACCCAAGCCCGTATAGGGGAAATAAGTCGAGAGTATTTACCTGAGCTAGTCTTGTTTAAACGCAAGATTTATTAACTCATCCGTACACAAAAGCACTTAGTGCAGATAGCATTTACCGGAATGTCTCTAGTCTGGATTATGGCATAAGCTAATCAATTAATACTAACTGTCTTATTTAAGTCATAGACTTAGACCGACTAGCATACATGATCAAAATGTATAACGCTAGATTAATCGATGATCGGATAGAATGTAGTTTAATCCCAACAAGTACTTTGACTTGTGTAATATGGATAAACTATAAACATTCTGGATTTTGAGGCTTAAATGACAAGGTTAGCCCGTTTCGGTTAATGTTCGTAAACTAGTTACATATGCTTAACCGTACGCATATCAGCGATATCGGGTAATCGGATATGTCATGGACAAGTTCTATATGCCATTATATTTTAAATAAGTTGTAATATCAGTAGGATATCAACTTATATGCTCGTTAAGGTTTTAAAATAAAATATCTATATGGGCATTTTGGTAATTTCAAACCTTATAAAAGGAACTTGAAATAATTTAATGTTATAACCATAAGTATTCTGAAAAATAACTTATTTATGATATAATTTCAGTAGGATATTAATCATATGTGTAATTTATCTTTTTATGACCAGATTATGCACCGAAGGGGTATTTTGGTCATTTTACACAGAGTTTATAAATTATTTGGGATTCTGAGTTTATATCATGTACCTTCTTTAAAAATATTTAAAAATAAGTTTTAAAATCAGTAGGTAACAAGTCTTGGTTGGTAAATATGGTTTAAAACCACATTATGTGCCGAAACGACGTTTATGTCGTAAAATGACGATTTATGTGATGTTTATAGAAAACTGATTTTAAGGTCAGATTAACATGTCTTAGATATGTTATTTAATATAACATATCAGTAGGTAAAAGATTTACTTTGAAAATATGTGATTAAGACCATTTTATAAGCTGGTTTGACATCCAAAATAATCCTACTTATAATATTACAATAGTAGGAAACTCATTTTCAAGTTCATTACCATTTAAACCTCTTTTTATTCAAAAAGGACATTTTAGTCAAAATGGCATAATTACGGAACTTGTGCATAAACTCAGATTCTGATTATGATCATGTAATATAACCTCAGAGGGTTATGCTACATATTATTACGATCATAATGCAACTTTAGATCAGTAGCTAACTAATCTATATCGGGTCGAATCGAAAGTCAAAGCAGAAGTCAAACTTTGCGACTTTCGATTGCGAACCGACCCTAGAACTGAAATTGACAAGCCAACATGTCTTTACATGTTCTAATAATTATTACCAACTTGTTTAAGTATCAAAACAGGTTTCATAACATATATAAGCTCAAATTATATCATTTCCGAAAAATGGCTTGTTCGACGTTTTAATACATTAACTTTGACCTGTCAATTGTCTAGCAAACGTGATCTTCAGAGGTGCCCTTTATAGGGACTAACACCTACCTTATTACGATCACTTAGCCATGTTCATTACGAACAATGGCTGGACCGTAATGATCTTAACCGAAAGTCAAGGCGTTTTCCATAACACACTTGACTTTTGGCTATAAAAGCCTATAAACGAAAATGCAAGAGGAAGGAATACTTACAAGTGGTTCCTAGGATGTAATAGAACTAAGTTGGATGCTCCTTTCAGTTAGGAACTTCCGGATGAGGGAGATAGAGTTGTGAATGAGAAAGGTGCAAGTTCAAATGGTGAACCTTGGCACCTATTTATAGTTGGAGAGCTTGAAGGAGGTGATGCCAGGTGTTAAGGGGTGTAAGAGGGAGCTTACAAGTGTCCTAAAATGTGGCATAGCAGTTTGGAAAAGCCATGTTTCGAATCAAATGGTTTTTAGCAATTTTGGGTGGAGGCCAAGGTAATTTTCTGCAGACACAGGCCTCTCGCGCCCCGCAAGAGACCTAGGCCTGGTCTCCCGCGCCCCGCGAGCGCCTCATGGCCAGAATCAAAGTTTAACACTTTTAGCCCCTTAACTTATAAAACCTTCTAGAACACCTTTTTAGCATATTAGCCTCCGTAACCAATATTTGGCATACCCGGGAGTATGCCGGACATTGTCGAGCTCTCGTTTCGTTAAAAGGTCACTCAGAGGTATAAATTAACATGTTGTCACTTTTAACCCCTCCATCATCCAACTTTCATATTTTTATGGATTTGATCCCTCTCATCCAACAAATGGAACATATGAGAGTTAGGACTTCGTAAAGGATCACTCAGAGGGCCACTATACACATGTTGACTCTGATGCCACTAAGAGGCTACGCATGTTGACATATCAGTCACTCAGAGGCCAAGTTTAAGCATGTTGACATATCAGTCATTCAGAGGCTAATGATTAAGCATGTTGACATATCAGTCACTCAGAGGCTTATGTTTATGCATGTTGCAATCAGGCTGTCACTCAGAGGCTAAGTGTGAGCATGTTGACACCTTTAGTCCCTATTAGTCTTTAATAGACTAAATTAAAATACAACACGTGTCACTATACTATTGGACTCGATTTTACGAGGTGTTAATCCTCACCCCCTTAAAAGAAATTTTGTCCTTGAGATTTTATTCAAAAAGATGGGGGTACTTTTGTCGCATATGGACAACCTCTAAAGGCGTCCCACTTAACCTTTACTATAGGTATTACCTCCTTCGGAGCTTCTTAACCTGTCGATCCTCGATTGAAATTGGTTTCTCAACAAACCTCAGGTTTTCATCTATTTGCACATCTTTGTGCGACATTGCTAGCGACTCATCGGCTAGACATTTCTTAAGGTTAGATATGTGGAACACATCATGAATTCCACTAAGCTCCTCTGGCAGCTTAAGCTTATAAGCTACAGTGCCGACACATTTGCTATCTCGAATGGTCCTATATATCTTGGGCTTAGTTTGCCCTTCTTTCCAAACCTCATTACACCTTTCCAATGTGATACTTTCAGCATGACTTTGTCCCCTACTTGGAACTTGAGAGGTTTACGCCTCTTGTCAGCATAGCTTTTCTGCCTATCACGGGCAGCTTTGAGACGATCACGGATTTGCACAATCTTATCCGTGGTCTCTAGGACAATCTCAGGTCCTGATAGTTGGGCTTCCCTAACTTCCGCCCAACACACAGGCGTTCACACTTTCTCCCATACAAGGCCTCATAAGGAGCAGCCTTGATGCTCAAATGATAACTATTATTGTAGGAGAATTCTATTAGGGGTAAGTGGTCATCCCAACTTCCTCCTAAATCAATCACACATGCCCTAAGCATGTCTTCCAAAGTTAGAATAGTATGCTCACTTTGTCCATCCGTCTGCGGGTGGTAAGCCGTACTAAAGTTTAATCTTGTGTCTAAAGATTGTTGGAAACTTTTCCAAAAATGAGAGGTATATCTAGTATCCCTATCAGATACAATAGATACCGGCACACCGTGTAGGAACACAATCTTGTCCACATAAATTTAGCCAATTTTTCTGAATTATACGTTTCCTTAATTGGCAAGAAATGCGCTGACTTAGTCAGTCTATCTATAATGACCCAAATCGTGCCATTCCCATATTTGGTCTTAGGTAAATTGGTATTCAAGTCCATTGTCACCATTTCCCATTTCCATGTGGGAATTTCCAATTGTTGTAGAAGTCCTGACGGCTTCTGATGTTCGGCCTTAACTTGTGAACACGTCAGACACTTAGCTACATAAGTGGCTATGGATTTCTTCAAACCCATCCACCAATAATTCTTCTTTAGATCCTGATACATCTTGTCACCTCCTGGGTGAACTGAGTATCTCGTGTTATGCTTCTTGGAGGATTAGATCTCTAAGTCCTCCAAAGATTGGAACCTAGATTCTCTCATTAAATCTAAGGATTCCATCCTTTCTCAGGCGCTAACTGATCCACAGTTCTGCCTAATCCCTCATTAGGAATATTAGCCTCTAATAGGGTTTGCTTCTGTGCATCTAATAGCTTCTCATTCAAACTATTTCTGAGCTCAATGCTCTTGACGTTAATTCTAATAGGTTTAACCTTTTCCTTGCGACTAAAGGCATCAGCAACGACATTTGCCTTGCCGGGATGATAGCGAATACCACAGTCATAATCATTAAGTGATTATATCCAACGACGTTGTCGCATGTTCAATTCCTTCTGATTGAAAGATGCTGGAGACTTTTATGGTCAGTGTATATAATACACTTTGTGTCGTATAAGTAATGTCTCCATAGCTTTAGTTAAAATACAACGGCACCCAATTCCAAATCATGGGTGGTGTAATTCCTTTCGTGCACCTTTAACTATCGGGATGCATAAACAATCACCTTGCCTTTTTGCATTAGTACACGGCCGATGCCAGTGTGCGAAGCATCACAATAAACTACAAAAATCCTCACTACCTTCAGGTTGGAATAACACAAGAGCATTGCTCAACTTGTGTTTTAGAATCTCAAAAGATTCTTGTTGTTTTGGACCCCAAATAAACTTAACATTCTTACGGGTTAAGGTAGTTAAAGGAGTGGCTATCCTTGAAAATTTCTCAATGAACCTCTTAGTAACCAGCCAATCCTAAGAAGCTACGAACTTCCGATGGGGTTTTGGTGCTTCCCAATTCATTATGGCTTCTATTTTGGCGGATCCACTTGGATACCACGCTCACTTACCATATGTCCAAGGAATTGGACTTCTCTAAGCTAAAAGTTTACACTTAGAAAATTTAGCATAAAGCTTTTCCTGCCTTAGTAATTCTAGAATGCACCGAATGTGTTTTTCATGATCAACTTGATTACGAGAATAAATAAGTATCGTCTATGAAGACAATGACAAACTTATCCAATTACGGTTTGCAGACCCTATTCATGAGATCCATGAATGCTGCAGGTGCATTTGTGAGCCCAAAAGGCATCACTAAAATTCAAAATGACCATATCGGGTCCTGAAGGTAGTCTTAGGAACATCCTCATTCCTAACCTTCAGTTGATGATATCCTAATCTCAAATCAATCTTAGAAAAATAACTAACCCCTTGAAGTTGGTCGAATAAGTCGTCGATCGTGGGTAAAGGATATCGGTTCTTAATCGTTTTCTTGTTCAGTTTGTGGTAGTCAATGCACATCCACATTGAACCGTCCTTTTTCTTAACGAAAGAATTGGAGTTCCCTAGGGCGAGGAACTCGGCTGAATTAAGCCTTTCTCTAAGAGTTCATCTAATTGAACTCTTAATTCCTTCATTTCCGTTGGTGTTAGGCGATATGGGGCTCTAGTTACTGGTGCGGATCCAGGTAGAATGCCAATTCTAAACTCCACTTGTCTATCTGGAGGCATGCCTGGTAATTCTTCAGGGAAAACATTGGAATACTCTGAGATAACTGGAAGGTCTTCTATATTTGGTTTAGGTACATTGATAGTTACTTACACCAGGTAAATGACACAACCTTTCCCTAAACACTAGGATGCCTTAAATAACGACAACTTGTCTGGCAATCCATAGTGTGAATCTCCAGGGATGGTGATCGTTTCACCTGATGGAGTTTTAATCTCGATGAGTTTCTTATCGCAGGCAATACGGGCTTGGTTATGGGATAACCAATCCATGCCTAAAACTACATGAACCCTGCTAATTTCATTCGCGATTCTTAATGGATATATAACACCCATCAAGAATGGAGGATGCTGTCTCTAACGTTCCATTAGCGAGTTCTATTTCATAAGTTACATCTAGAGTTCTTATGGGCAAGTTTAATAGTTTACTAAGTTTATGATCAACAAAAGATTTATCTGCACCCGAATTAAAAGAACTCTAGCATACACATCATTGATGAGGAATGTACCTGTTATGACGTTATTGTCATTAACGGCCTCCCTGGCATTCATCTAGAAGGCACGAACATTCCCTTTCTTACCCTCTCCAGGTGTTGCATCATTAGCTTTAGGTTTCTTGGGGAAGTTGAACTTAATATGCCCATTTTCATTACAGTTGTAGCATACGACATTCTTAAGATCCTTGCACTCTAAGGTTTTATGCCCTCTTTTCTTACAGATACCTAGGTTCTAGTTTGTGGATCAATACTACACTGTCCCCAATGCTTACGGTTGCAATTTCTACATGTCGGTGTTACACCCGACTTATCTTGGTTCCTCCTGAACCCAAATCTTCCCTTATTTTCTTAATAAATCTTTGGGAATTATCATCCTCTCTCTTCCTTTTCCCGTCAGTCTCTGATTTGACTGACTTCTGCCTCACCATATCTAGGGTGAGGGAGAGATATAGGTCAACAGCAGACCTATAGGTACTAGGCAGAGTAGTCTTTACCATGCCTTTTATCTTAGGTGCTAACCCATTTATAAAACGCGCAATGCGTTTGGTTTCAGGGGTAATCAAATAGGAAACTAACCTAGACATGGAATTGAAATTGGAAACATACTTCCGACAGCCTAGGTTCTTCATTGTGAGAGTCAGAAAGTCTGTCTCTAATTTCTCCACCTCATGAGGTGGGCAGTATGTTTCCTTGACTAAATCGACAAACTTAGGCCATCCTAAGTTGTATAGGTGTCCCCTACCGGTTGACTGTATCATTGCTTTCCACCATATCAGGGCATCGCCCTTGAAGGACTGTGATACATACTTAACCACATCCTTATCAGCACCCCCGCTGATATCTACTATCGTCTCCATCTCGTCCAACCACTTCAAGGCTTCTACAGCTCCTTTCTCCCCATTAAAGTCTCGGGGCTTGTAGGAGACGAAATATTTGTAGGTAGATCCGTCTTTAGAAGAACGGAGACCTATCAACAAATTCTATTTTCTTTGGTTCACTCTTAGCATTCGAAGAGTGAACTGAGCTTTCCTTATGAGCTGAGGATGGTGTGATTGATAATGGTCTGGAGCGAGCAGTACTCGACTCCCTAAGTTTTTCTATGGCCTTTTCCATGGCCTTTCCCACAGTTGTATCTATGCGAGCTTGGAAATCATCATTGTTAATGGCTATATTTTCAGCCTTGTTTGAGCTAATCTCTCGGTGGCTACTCTGTGCCTCGTCCGGGTTTACCATTTTGAAGCTTTGGCTCTAAACATCAAACGAAATTTCTCTTAGCCATGGTATAACAAACATATTGGCTTTAAACATTGGATATAACAATCCATCACCCATTTAAGCTAGTGTGAATAACATCATAACTCTTAGGCTTATCATATCTATTTTTAGCCTAGGTCTTAATAGGACCATCAAATGCAAATTACAATATGGACATAGTCCATATATTATTAGACAATGGATCGTTATGTCACAACTGTCATTGTCATTTAGACATTTGTATGTAGCTCACAGGTTTGTCATAGGACAATAATAGGGCAGTTGGCGTCACGTTGAATATCATATGGCACGTTTGGCCTACATCATAACAGATGTAATTTATGGCACGTTGGCCTACATCATAACAGATGTAATTTATGGCACGTTGGCCTATCAATTGTCATCACATTGATGACTTTAGCCAGGATCACATTGATCACAAGGCTATTAATAGGTCTTAGAACGTAGTCCTTTTACCTAGACGGCTAGTGTGGTTCATCAAGTTACACTACCTGGATTATGAACATCCCTTAATGTTAACATAAGAGTACCTTAATGATTGATTAATGGTCCCGGTAACGTTGGACCTTAACGACCTTGGAGGCTTGAATCTAGTTCACCACCTCTGGATAGAAGGATAATTTCCCTTAACTATCCTGATAGAAGGCCTTTTATCCTTAACTATCATTTCTTGGCCAATGTGTGGCTACGCCACTTGGCATAATCAAATCCATTAAGGTCTTTTGGAATTATATAGCAGAGCATAAATTTCGAATAAAATCGAGACGCTCGCTTTGAAGAGGATGAATACAAAATATATATATATTATATAATTCCAAAAATACTTCATTAATTCCAATAGAAATTACAATACTAGAAACAATGAAATAAATTGTCCATGCAAGGACTAAAGAAATAAAAATGTCCATGCATCGACTAAAGAAATGACAATGTCCTCGCAGGGACTAACATATTAGAAGAGACTTCACTCGTCCTTCCTTCCCTTAACCAACTTGAAAGTTTCTTGAAGAACTTGTTTGTCTTCTTCTCCGTTTTCTCAGCTTGTTGTTGCATTTATTTCATTCGTTCTAAGGCCTCGTTAATGGCCTCAAGTGGCAGCAGAGGTTGTGGGTTGGGTTGTCGCATAATAGGATATTGGTACCCATAACTTGGATATCCAGTAGGTGGATAAGCAGGTGGGAAAGGAGACGGGTAAAGTGCGTTACGCATGACCGCTTGCATGTAAAGGTCATGCGCAATGCTTGGTAATCAACAAGTGTAGTTGGGTTAAAAGGATCATATCCAGACGTATCCGGATATGTTGGGATAGGGTTATTCTAGCCCGATGGTGGTGGTTGAACTGCGGGTGATGGCGTTGGTTCCACCACAGGTGAGGCATTAGAGAGTCCACCCATTTGTGGGTCCTCTTGAATGGTGAGGTAGGGTTTAGGCAATGGTGGTAGTGAACCCGACCGTTGATCTGCACGTACTGACATACGTGCCCCACGTTTCCTCCTTGGTGGCTCAGGTGGCGGCTGATGATGTTCCACTGGTTCCATGTGAAATCTTCTTGTATAGGAGGTGGTTGAGAGTGATGGGAAGGAGTGTTGGCAAAGGTGAATTGGTTCCAATATTGGTCCCACTCAGTAGGACCTTGATATGGCGAAACTGACATAAGAGTTTGAATCCCTCGATATTTTAATGAGATGCGCATTTGAACTTGACGACGGCATCTCCGGATCGGAGTCCTCGTCCATTGGGTTTGGCTGATCCAACTTATTCTGATCAGCTGGGAGTGTGTTGAAGTATTAGTTGGGGTTAAATTCATCCTGATAAGAATGATGGAACGTGAGAGTGATGTAAATGATGATAATGGTACGAGTGATAAGAGTTTTGGGTATGAGAAGGTGAATGTTGTGATAATGGCCATGAATCCCCCGAATCTTCATAGGGGTTCGGATAATGTGGATGTGAAGGGATATGTCCTGAAGGTCCTCCCCTCAATGGTCCTTTGCCTCTTCCTCGTAAACGTGGCGGCATTTTCCGACTAAAATCAATTCAAAAACAATACTATAACTTAATAATGAAATGAGTAATCCTAGGTCAAAGCCTAGACTCGGAACTCTAAGGAATGTGCTTGTGTAAGTTTGAGATTAAACACAAGAAGGATAGTGTTTAATTCTCTCAAACGTTGGCTCTAATACTAACCTGTCACACCCCGTAATTTCAACCAAACACCAGTGGGCCCGCGTGAGGAATATCATGACGTAAGTTGATATCATCATAGTCAATTAAACACAGCACAACAGAAGTTTTGGATTTAAATTACTATTACAAACCAAATGTTCGAAATACAAAATAATATACAGGCTCATAATAGAATGTCCACATGCGGATCATAAATTGTACAAAAAAAAGAATGTAAAATAGACTTTGGGCAGATCTAGGATTTGCAAGATCCTCATATAACTATCGAGCACTTCCAGCCTATTTTCGTATTGTACCTGCAATCATAGTCTTTTGAAAATACGTCAGCTTTCGCTGGTAAATACACCCAACTGACTCATTTTGAAAACATTTAAAAATATGTTTTAAGTGCGTATCAGCACAAAATCTTTTATAACTTGGGAAAGTTGACGTTGCAACTTTGTTAACAGATTCACATGTTTGTCCGTACATACAGGGCCCGGTGCGAAAAACGAGACATGATTAACTACACACCACTTACGAACTCACGAAGGAGTTATCCCCAATGACATGGGTAGTTGCATTTGAGCGTCTGTCTGGTGTATGCCTACACCACGCGCTAAGGTCGTGGCCATTATCTAATGTAATAAGCCGAGGATATCCAGGACACGGTAGTTAACCTCCGATGTTTAAGTTATCAAACAAAACTGATTAAAACAGAATATGCGGATTTACTAGCCACAATCTGGCATTCGATTGATCCCATTTACGACTAAGCGGTAATAATTTACCGTAACCCAAGCCCGTATAGGGGAAATAAGTCGAGAGTATTTACCTTAGCTAGTCTACATTTAAACGCAAGATTTATTAACTCATCCGTACACAAAAGCACTTAGTGTAGATAGCATTTCACGGAACGTCTCTAGTCTGGATTATGGCATAAGCTAACCAATTAAATATTAACGATCTTATTTAAGTCATAGACTTAGACCGACTAGCGTACATGATCAAAACGTATAACGCTAGATTAATCGATGATCAGATATAATGTATTTTAATCCCAACAAGTACTTTGACATGTGTAATATGGATAAACTATAAACATTCTGGATTTTGAGGCTTAAATGACAAGGTTAGACCCGTTTCGGTTAGTGTTCGTAAACTAGTTACATATGCTTAACCGTACGCATATCAGTGATATCGGGTAATCGGGTATGTCATGGACAAGTTCTATATGCCATTATTTTAAATAAGTTGTAATATCAGTAGGATATCAACTTATATGCCCGTTAAGGTTTTAAAATGAAAATATGCCTCATATGGGCTTTTTGGTAATTTCATACCTTATAAAAGGAACATGAATATAATTTAATGTTATAAACATAAGTATTCTGGAAAAATTACTTATTTATGATATAATATCAGAAGGATATTAATCATATGTGTAATTTATCTTTTTATGACCAAATTATGCACTGAAGGGGCATTTTGGTCATTTTACACATAGTTTATAAATTATTTGAGATTATGAGTTTATATCATGTACCTACTATTAAAATATTTAAAAATAAGTTTTAAAATCAGCAGGTAACAAGTCTTGGTTAGTAAATATGGTTTAAAACCATATTATGTGCCAAAACGGCGTTTATGTCGTAAAATTATGATTTATGTGATGTTTGTAGAAAACTGATGTTAAGGTCAGATTAACATGTCTTAGATATGTTATTTAATATAACATATCAGTAGGTAAAGGATTTACTTTGAAAACATGTGATTAAGACCATTTTATAAGCCACGAGGACCATATCGTCATTTATCGACATAATACAAGGAATTGTTCATAAACTCAGTTTATGACCTTGTTTGACATCCCAAATAATCCTACTTATAATATTACATCAGTAAGAAACTCACTTTCAAGTTCATTACCATTTAAACCTCTTTTTATGCAAAAAGGGCATTTTAGTCAAAATGGCATTATTACGGAACTTGTGCATAAACTCAGATTCTGATTATGATCATGTAATATAACTTCAGAGGGTTATGCTACATATTATTACGATCATAATGAAACTTTAGATCTGTAGCTAACTAATCTATATCGGGTCAGAATCCAAAGTCAAAGCAGAAGTCAAACTTTGCGACTTTCGGTTGTGAACCGACCCTAGAACTGAAATTGACCAGCCGAACATGTCTTTACATGTTCTAATAATTAATACCAACTTTTTTAAGTGTCAAAACAGGTTTCATAACATATATAAACTCAAATTATATCATTTCCGAAAAATGGCATGTTTGACTTTTTAACACATTAACTTTGACCCGTCAATTGGTCTAGCAAACGTGATCTTCAGGAGGTGCCCTTTATAGGGACTAACACCTACCTTATTACGATCACTTAGCCATGTTCATTACGAACAATGGCCGGACCATAATGGTCTTAACCGAAAGTCAAGGCGTTTTCCGTAAAACGCTTAACTTTTGGCTATAAAAGCCTATAAAACGAAAATGCAGGAGGAAGGAATACTTACAAGTGGTTCCTAGGATGCAATAGAACTAAGTTGGATGCTCCTTTCAGTTAGGAACTTCCAGAGGAGGGAGATAGAGTTGTGAATGAGAAAGGTGCAAGTTCAAATGGTGAACCTTAGCACCTATTTATAGTTGGAGAGTTTGAAGGAGGTGATGCCAGGTGTTAAGGGGTGTAAGAGGAAGCGTACAAGTGTCCTAAAACGTGGCATAGCAATTTGGAAAGCCATGGTTTCGAATCAAATGGTTTTTGGAAATTTGTGTTGAGGCCAAGGCAATTTTCTGCAGACACAGGCCTCTCACGCCCCAGACTCAGGCCTGGTCTCTGGGCCCCGCGAGCGCCTCGTGGCCAAAATCAAAGTTTGACTCTTTTAGCCACTTTGTCACACCCCGACCCGTAGCGGAATAAAAGTCGGGGCATAATTGGGTTATCACCAAAGCTCATGATATTTACTAAGATGTTTCATATTTATTAAATTCAAATTACAAACTTAATTATCCAAAACAAAATTCATACAATTACAAAGGAAAATGAAACTATAAATTTATTCCAAAGCATAAGTTTGTTTATTCTTCTAGGCCATCCTAAGTGTTTCCTGTCTCGGCTGGATCACCTGTATCATGTGTAAAAACGGGGGAGATTTTGGGTCAACAAAAGTTGGCGAGTGAACCTTGATAAAACATTTTAACAAATTTCTTGTTTTATTTATTAAAGAAAATTCGTGCATTAATCACATGTGAGCAAACATATATATGTAAACAATCACAAACCACTTTGGATGAGTATATGACATGAATGATGATGTATTTGAGATCAAGGCTCAATCAAACGGAGTCGATCTAATGAGGCTCCTGATGCTCAACCCGTATCCCACGGGGAACTGATGGGCCTAATGAAATGCGTGCACTGAAATGATAAAATTTAATCTACATATAATTCACACAACAATTGATACACATTTGATCACGGATATGATGTATGCACAAGTGTTTAAATAAAATAAAAGAATAGTACGACACATGATACACCCCAAAACATGATTAAAACGGGAATTGGTAGAGATTCACTCACAGTAGATGCGTTTCTTGATGACGAGGAATGCGCACGAATATTATGATTCAACCGACGAGGGAAAACTAACCTAAATGATAACGACATTATTCGATTAAATAAATAAATTTTATTTGAGATTATTATTTTTAATTAGTGCTTTTTAATGAGATTTTTAGATTTATTTTTGTGAGTTTAATGCAAATTTTTAACTTTAAAAAAACCTTATTTTTAAGTATTTTTAAATAATTTTTCAATTAAATAAATAAATAAAAAGAAACAAAAATAAATAAAAAATGGGTTGACTTTGTCAGGTTTGACCGGGTCTGACCGGTCAGACAGCATGTATTCCAGGCGGCGAGTGAGGTTCGAACTCGGGACCTCTCGTATACGTGCACGCAGCTCTACCAGCAGAGCTACGTGTCTAATGTAACATCCGTCAAAAACCGGGTTAACCAAACCCGCTTCGTTTATTAACCGAACATCCAGTTAAAATTTTCGTTGCGTATTTAATGCTCAAATTAATTTTATACGATACATAAATAATAAATATATTATAATTTAAAAACTATAATTAATAATCAATAATAAATAATGAGATAAAAATTAAATAGAGACGCCGGGTTTCGAACCCGGGTCTCCCGCTCAAACAAACACACAATGCACCACCAGGCTACCTGCACTCTTTGTGAAATAACTGAAATCAATTAAGTTTTATATTGAAACAAACGCCAACCTGTAATATTACAAAACCAGTAACTGTCGAAGACACAAGCAATTAACGTTTTTCTTTATGATTAAACGTGTGTAATTGATGATAAACGTCGGTTATAACCGAAAACTCAATTCAATTTCATTCATGAACCGTAAATTTCATAACCGAAAACTTGAAATCACATATACTTAAAAATACCTTCAGTCAGGAAAACCCAACTCGCTCATTCACTCGAATCAACTCTCAACACACTCGCTAACCTCTCTACAAGTCCCTAATCAGCAAGAACAACTCGCCGGAAATTTTCTGCAACTCGCCGGAATTCTCTGCAAGTCGCCGGAAAACCGAACCCATTTCATCACTGTGCCTTACTCTAAAAATAGGACTGTTAGAGCTTCGACAGAAGTCACCCACACTCACCTCAACTCCCTGTAAAGCCTCTGTCGCAAGTCAAGCTTCGCCGGAGAAGTTGGAACTCGCCGGAGTTGGTCACTGGAATCGTCAAAGTGCTGTTCTCCAGGGGTATGAACCTTTAAAACCTTTTTACATTCACATTTAATTCCGTTAATTCGTATACCAATAATCAGAATCGATTAGATAAAGATAACAGTCGGATTTTTGGTTTCTGGGTAATGTTTGCGAAGAAGATGAAGTTTTGGATTGTGTATATATGTAATATAAATCGGGTTATATCTCGGGTTAGACACACAGTCCAGCGGTGGACTGTGTGCATTTGAAACATAGTGATACCAAGTTCGAGTCCTGTTATGTGCACCGGTTTGATATAATTAAAATTCTTTTTAAGTAAATGATTTCTGGATAAATCTAAATAGTATTTAAGTATAATAAAAACCGAAATAATAACCAAGTTAGACACACAGTCCAGTGGTGAACTGTGTGCAAAAACATTAAGCATGTCGCGGGTTCGAGTCCAGGCTCCCGCACCGGTTCTGGCAATTATCAAGTTTTTAAATAAGGACATAAATGAATTTATCTAATTTGTATATATATATAATTAAAAACAGAAATATTTCGGGTTAGACACGTAGCTCAGTTGATAGAGCTGCGTGCACGCGTAAGGGAGGTCACAAGTTCGAACCTCACTCAGTGCAAACAAATACACGACCGAACCGGTCAACAGTCAAACGGTCAACGGTCAACGGTCAACTGGTCAAAAAGTCAAAAATTTTATTTTCTTTTATTTATTTATTTTATTTAAAAATCAATTAAAAATACTTAAAAATAATATTTTTAAAGTTAGAAAATTTCCTTGAACTCACCAAAATAAACCGAACAATCCCATTAAGAACACTAATTAAAAATACTAATCTCAAATAAGAGTTTATTTATTTATCGAACTATTATATTATTATTTAGGTTAGTTCCCTTGCCGATTAAATCCGAATTCGTGCGCATTCATCATCAATCCAAGAAACGCACCCACTGTGAGTGAATTCTTACAAATTCCCCTTTTTATTCATGTTTTGGGGTGTATCATGTGTCGCTTAAACTAATTCGCTTATTCAAACTCGTGCTATACCATATTATGATCTAAACTTAGAATGTAAATATTGTTTGTTGTTATGTATTACATAATGTCAAGTTGTATGCAAATTATTTGTTAGGCCCATCAGTTCCTCGTGGGAGACGAGTTGAACAACGCGTGCCTTAAAACTCATTCATTAGGCCCATCAGTTCGTTGAACAACGCGTGCCTCAAAACTCATTCATTAGGCCCATCAGTTCCTCGTGAGAGACGAGTTGAATAACGCGTGCCTCAAAACAATCAATTGTTGTATGTGTGTGCAATATTTAATATTATGTGTATTGTGAATAAATTTACATCTACATTTACTCATATGTGGTTATGCACTTTATTTTATAATCAATACAATAAACACGTTTAAATGTTTTTCATAGGATTCACTCGCCAACTTTTTGTTGACCCAAAAACCATTTTTACACATGATACAGGTGGACAGGATGAAGCAAGGAACACATAGGAAAGTGCCTTAGAAGAAAAATAATAAAGTCTAGAAAGATGTATAGAACATGTTGTACTTGTATGATTTGATTGTATGATCTTCTTTAAAATTGTAATAATAAATATGAAACATTATAATAAATGTCATGAGCTTTGATAAAAACCCAATCATGCCCCGATCACCTTTTCCGCTGCGGGTCGGGGTGTGACATCTAACCCGAAATATTCCCTGTTTTAATTATATATATATACTAACTAACTTTAACCTTATTTTGTTTTTATTAAAAATGATTTAATATGGCCGAACTGGTTACAGAAGCCCGGAATCAAACTCGGGACCTTCGGTTCGAGTGCACACAGCCCAACCAGTTGGGCTGTGTGTCTAATCTGCTTAAATACTGGATTATATTCCTCTTATATATATACTGTGAATTGATCTGAATAGGTTTAAAAATGTTGGTTTTATTTCAGAAAGTCGGAAACATGTGTGATTCGAACCCGGGACGTGTGTTTTGTATTTGCACACAGTCCACCGCTGGACTGTGTGTCTAACCCGGTTAAATACCCGTTTTTATTTATATTAAAACACTATCTTAACTTCATCTTTTTCATCATTTCAAATTTCCGACAGTGATTCCGGCTGAACGAACTGAATTAACAGTTTCGATTATTACGTTGAGCAATTAAATTACTAATCCAGAGATAGCAAGAAGGTTTAGACAATTATACCGTCTGAAGAACAATTGCGGTTTTCTGATCAGTGATTCCGGCGATATTCCGGTGAATGCGAAGATCTCCGGCGACGAGCTTTGGAAGAATTAAAACTTCAGAAAGAGAGTGCGATTCTGAGCGAAATGTTTACAAGGAGTTTGAGTGGGTATTAATAAGGGGGACAGGCCGATTGGGTTCGAATTTGGGGTCAAGATTCGCGGTCAATGATTTCAAACGGTTTTGACTAAAATTGATTGTTAGGCAACGGTTATAACTGATGTCGAAATCAGTTTACGCGTTTCAGTCAAAGGAAAATAGCCACATTTGCGGAGTTTTGGTTTTCCGGCGATTGCGAGTTCTGGGCGCGCTGATTTACAGGTTTTGACTTTCCCTGTTTTACTTTAAGTGATATTTGTTTAAGCATATTTCACAAAGGATGTGTGTGGCGGAGTGGTGTGATGTGTGTGTGTGTTCGCGGGAGACCCGGGTTCGAGACCCGACGACTCTATTTATTATTTTGAGTTTACTTTACTTATTATTATTATTTATTAATTATGGTTTTTAACTTCTATAATATTTATTAATTATGAGATGTTAAAAAAATAGTCGGCACAATCAATACGCAACGAACTTTTAACCGAATGCTTGATTATTAAACGAAGCGGGTTTTGAACCCGTTTTTCATAAATGTTACAGTATCCCCTACTTTTAGGAATTTCGTCCCGAAATTTAAGTAGTAGTGGTAACCGGAAAAAGATGCGGGTATTTCTCGCGCATTGATTCTTCACGTTCCCAAGTAAACTCGGGTCCTCGTTTCGACTCCCAACGTACCCTGACAATTGGAATACGACTTCGCCTTAAACGCTTCTCTCCGAAATCCATGATTTCTACTGGTCTTTCAACGAAGTGCATCGATTCATCAACTTGAATGTATTCTAGAGGAATGTGGAGGTTTTCATCGGCAAGGCACTTTTTCAAGTTTGATACGTGTAATGTGGGATGAATTCTGTTGAGCTCTTCTGGTAGATCAAGCTTGTATGCTACAGGTCCTACTCTTTCGAGTATCTTGAAAGGTCCTACGTAGCGTGGTGCTAGCTTGCCCTTCTGGCCAAAACGAACCACTCCCTTCCACGGTGATACTTTTAAAAGTACTTGATCACCAATGTCAAACTCCAAGGGCTTTCGTCGTTTGTCAGCATAACTCTTTTGACGACTTTGAGCCGCTAGAAGATTGTTTCGAATTTGAAGGATCTTGTCGGTTGTTTCTTGAATTAATTCTGGTCCGGTGATTTGCGCTTCCCCGATTTTGTGCCAACATACTAGAGATCGGCACTTACGACCATATAAGGCTTCAAAAGGAGCCATGCCGATACTTGAATGATAGCTATTGTTGTACGAAAATTCCACTAATGGTAGGTGAGCGTCCCAGTTCCCTTTGAAGTCTATGACACATGCTCGCAGCATGTCTTCAAGGGTTTGGATGGTGCGTTCAGATTGACCATCAGTTTGAGGATGAAAAGCGGTACTGAGGTCTAATCGTGTACCCAAGGCGGTTTGTACGGCTCGCCATGTTCGTGAAGTGAAACGACCATCACGATCTGAAAAGATGCTTAATGGTACACCATGACGGCTTACGGTCTCCCTGATGTAGATACGAGCTAACTTCTTGTTCTTGAAGTCCTCGCGAATCGGAATGAAGTGAGATGACTTTGTAAGACGATCGATTATTACCCATATGGTGTCATACCCACTGGAGGTGCGAGGTAACCCAGTAATGAAATCCATGATTATGTTTTCCCACTTCCATACAGGTATTTCGGGTTGGACTAGAAGTCCTGAAGGTCTTTGATGTTCAGCTTTTACTTTGGAACAGGTAAGACACTTGGAAACAAAAACAACGATATCCTTTTTCATGCCAGGCCACCAGTAGGTGTATCGTAGGTCTTGATACATCTTGTCGGCTCCTGGGTGTACAGAGTATCATGTTTTGTGCGCCTCATTCATGAGGAAATCACGAAGGTTATCGTGATTTCCTCCATATGCGGTTTAAATAGTATAGAATACCGTCAGATTGGTTTCGATTTTGAGTTCAGCTCCACATGACAGCTCATCGCGTACGTCATTTTCTGTTACAGAAACATGTTGAGCTGCCCGGATTCGATCTTTGATGTCGGTTATGATTTGCGAACATAGAAGACGAATGGAGTTCGCATAACCTTTTCGACTGAGCGCATTGGCCACCACGTTTGCCTTGCCAGGATGACACCGAATTTCAGAGTCGTAGTCGTTGAGAAGTTCGACCCATCTTCGTTGCCTCATATTCAACTCTTTCTGGTTGAAGATATGTTGGAGACTATTGTGGTCAGTGTATATTTCACACTTAGTACCGTAGAGGTAATGTCTCCATATCTAGAGAGCGAACACAACGGCTCCAAGTTCCAGGTCGTGGGTGGTGTAATTCTTCTCGTGAACCTTGAGTTGCCTAGAGGCATAGGCTATCACTTTTCCTCTTTACATCAATACACAGCCTAGCCCTTGCTCTGATGCGTCGCAATATACCACAAAGTCATCGCAACCCTCAGGGAGTGTGAGGATAGGTGCGTCACAAAGTTTTTGCTTTAGAGTTTGGAAGGCCTCCTCTTGCTTAGGTCCCCATATGAAGGGTTTTCCTTTATGAGTCAAGGCCGTGAGTGGTACAGCAATACGGGAAAAATTGGCAATGAAGCGTCGATAGTAACCAGCCAAACCAAGAAATGACCTAACTTCGGTAGGGGTACGTGGCGCTTGCCATTCCTGCACTGCCTTGATTTTTGAAGGATCGACATGAATTCCCTTGTCATTGACGACATGTCCAAGGAATTGTACTTCTCCTAACCAGAATTCGCATTTTGAGAATTTAGCGTAAAGCTTTTCAGTCCTTAAAAGCGTAAGGATGAGTCGAAGGTGTCGCTCATGATCGGATTTAGACTTGGAGTAAATAAGGATGTCGTCGATGAAGACTATGACGAAACGGTCGAGGTAGGGTTTGCATACCCTATTCATTAAATCCATGAAGACAGCGGGGCGTTGGTTAAACCGAATGGCATGACCATGAACTCGTAATGACCATAACGAGTCCGGAAGGCGGTTTTTGGGATATCTTCTTCGTGCACCCTGAGCTGATGATAACCAGAACGAAGGTCGATTTTTGAAAAGCAGGTGGCGCCTTGAAGTTGGTCTAGGAGGCCATCAATGCGAGGCAGTGGATAGCGATTTTTAACCGTTAACTTGTTGAGTTCTCTATAATCAATGCACATGCGAAACGTTCCATCTTTCTTCTTCACAAAAAGAACAGGTGCACCCCAAGGCGATGAGCTAGGACGTATGAATCCTTTGTCAGTCAGCTCTTGCAGTTGACTGGCCAGCTCTTGCATTTCGGATGGGGCTAACCTATAAGGAGATTTTACGACTGGTGTAGCGCCAGGTACAAGATCGATGCGAAATTCGACTTCTCGCACAGGAGGAAGTCCTGAAATGTCGTCGGGAAAGACTTGTGGGAATTCTTTCACAACTGGGATATCTTCGAGTTTCCTCTCCTTGTTTCCCTTTTTGACGACGTGAGTTAGGAATGCGACATAGTTCCTGCGGAGATATCTTCGGGCTTGAAGTCAGGACATTAATTTGAGTCCTTTCGAAGGGGTTTCCCCAAAAATACGTAGTGTCCGACCGTCTGCAAGAGGAATGCGAATGAACTTTTCATGGCACACCACTTCAGCGTGATGCTGACTGAGCCAGTCCATACCGATTATAACATCGAAACTTCCCAACTTCATAGGAATAAGGTCAATTGGAAAATCGTGATCGTTTAGGGTGAGAGTACAATTGCGTATAATAGAATTTAATGAAACGGGTTTTCCGTCAGCAACTTCCACCATTAGAGATTCGATGAGATTAACACGAGGTTGGTCGAGGATAGGTTCAAATTCTAAGGACACAAAGCTCTTATCCGCACCAGTATCGAATAATATGGATGCATAACTACCATTGATGAGAAACGTACCGTTGACCACATTGTTGTCAGCCCAGGCTTGGTTGGCATTGATGTTGAAAGCTCTCCCTCTGGCAGGTGGGGGAGCTTGGTTAGCTTGCTTTACCGGGTTTGCGTGAACTTAGGCATGGATGATGTTCACTAGGCGTGGACATGTGTTCCTGAAGTGGTTTGGGTCCCCACAGTTGAAACAAGCTCGCATGGGTTGCATCATGGGGTAGTTGGGTTGGTAGTAAGGTTGGGCTACGTGTTGTGAAGGTGGTAGAAGTAAGGGTTGTTGGGTTTGGCCCACTATCTGATTTTGGATTTGGGTTGGAGGTTGATTGCGGTTCATTCGTTGAAGGGTACGGCAGGTTTGGATGGTGTGACCCGCACGGCCACAACTTGTGCAATGTTGGCAGGGATTTTCGGGAAGGTGATGGTATTGACAGCGGTTGCATTTTGGGTGTGGGCCAGTATATAGCTTTTTGAATGATGCAGCTGGGGGAGCAATTTGGGTGATTGGTGCAACAGTGATAGGAGGGTTGGTTTGAGTGACAGCAAAATTCTTGCCATTTCGCTTCCTCTTACCAGCAAACTTCGAGGATGAGACTGGGTGGTTTGGAGTTGGGGTCTCAATGGGTGCTTTCTTCTTCTCATCTTTGAACTTGCCGTTTTGAATGCGATTTTCAGTGAGTTCTATAGCTAACTCCATTGCGGCTTCAAGTGTTGCAGGTGATGTGCTTAAAACCGAATCTTGAATTTTCGAGGGGAGGCCTCGAATGTAGTGTTCAACTAAGCGGTACAAAGGGGTGAACAAATTTGGGATCATCTGGTTCAGCTCGAGAAATCTCTTATTATATGAATTGTGGTCTCCTTCCTTCTGTTTCAGTGCGTAGAATTCGTCTTCCAGCTTTTTGATTTCGCTTCTTGGACAGAAGCGTCTTGTCATGAGTTCCCTTAACTCTTCCCATGTTAAGGACATGGCATCTTCAACTCCTCGCTTACCCTTTTCCGTGTTCCACCAGGTAAGGGCTACCCCAAACAGTCTTCCAGTAGCGTAATGTACCTTACGGTCCTCGGGACAATCACAATTGAGGAAAGTGTTTTCCATCTCTTCAAACCAGTGAAGGAGGGCGGTAACACCTTCGGTCCCTTCATATTTTGGGGGATCGCAGGATTTGAAGTGTTTGTAGGTGCACTTGGGGGTTTTGGAAGGAGGGTTGGCGACGCTCTGGTCTTCTTGGTTGGGAGGGTTGATGGGATTAGCGGTGAGAGCTTGTTGAACTTGAAGCACGATGTCAGGAAGTACTGCGGCCATTTGTTTAGCAATTTGTGTGGCCAAGCGTTCACTTGACTTTCCTGACTTTCTACCTCCACGTAGTTGCCTAGCCGACATCTACAGGAACATATATAGGAAGATTGTGAGTTTAAGAATTTTCTAGGTGTCATGTGTCGTAAAAAGAATGAAAAACAACATAACTGACAATAATTTAACTACATCCATAGGATGTCTTGGTTTTGCTCATGTTTGGGCCTCCAAATGTCCCCCATACCATTGCCTGTGTAGTCATGTGGGCCCCCATGACTATTGGGCTTGGTAGGATTCACATTGGTGTCGGCGGGTTAACACTCGCACCACCCGAATGAAAATCGTAAAACATGATTGCGTGATGTATGGTAGGAGGGTGTCCAGGTGTAGACACAATGACAACTCAAAGTGGGGTTAGCTCGCACGACGTTTGGTATAGCATGCTTTGGCCTAATAGGTCCTTCGTACTCTCATCGTTAGTCCCCAGGTAGGCAAACTGGTCCTTCATTTTGTATTTATACGAATGCTAAGCCTAGACAGGACGTTCCGACTACCGGTACTCGTACCCTTCAAGTTACTACATGCCCGTCATGAGAACTCACTTTGATGTGATTAGAAAAATACAAAAATCATTGCAAAAATCATGGAAATCGTGAGGTGTGTGCTCTCATGGATATGATATGTTATGAGGATATGATTTATGATGAGCATTGCATAATAACATGTATTTGTGAGCGTGCTTGCATAACATTGAGTGTGAAAATAAACATAAAATATATAAACATCATGAATTTTACATGTAACGCATAAACAATTAAAATTTAATCAACTATAGTATAGGCTCTAAGGGTCTAATAACCTATCAGATATCCCTATAGTCACAAGCTCTGATACCAATCTGTCACACCCCGACCCGCAGCGAAATAAAAGTCGAGGCATAATTGGGTTATCACCAAAGCTAGTGATATTTACTAAGATGTTTCATATTTATTAAATTCAAATTACAAACTTAATTATCCAAAACAAAATTCATACAATTACAAAGGAAAATGAAACTATAAATTTATTCCAAAGCATAAGCTTGTTTATTCTACTAGGCCATCCTAAGTGTTTCCTGTCTCGGCTGGATCACCTGTATCATGTGTAAAAACGGGGGAGATTTTGGGTCAACAAAAGTTGACGAGTGAACCTTGATAAAACATTTTAACAAATTTCTTGTTTTATTTATTAAAGAAAATTCGTGCATTAATCACATGTGAGCAAACATATATATGTAAACAATCACAAACCACTTTGGATGAGTATATGACATGAATGATGATGTATTTGAGATCAAGGCTCAATCAAACGGAGCCGATCTAATGAGGCTCCTGATGCTCAACCCGTATCCCACGGGGAACTGATGGGCCTAATGAAATGCGTGCACTAAAATGATAAAATTTAGTCTACATATAATTCACACAACAATTGATACACATTTGATCACGGATATGATGTATGCACAAGTGTTTAAATAAAATAAAAGAATAGTACGACACATGATACACCCCAAAACATGATTAAAACGGGGAATTGGTAGAGATTCACTCACAGTGGATGCGTTTCTTGATGACGAGGAATGCACACGAATATTATGATTCAACCGACGAGGGAAAACTAACCTAAATGATAACGACATGATTCGATTAAATAAATAAATTTTATTTGAGATTATTATTTTTATTTAGTGCTCTTTAATGAGATTTTTAGATTTATTTTTGTGAGTTTAATGCAAATTTTTAACTTTAAAAAAACCTTATTTTTAAGTATTTTTAAATAATTTTTCAATTAAATAAATAAATAAAAAGAAACAAAAATAAATAAAAAAATGGGTTGACTTTGTCAGGTTTGACCGGGTCTGATCGGTCAGACAGCATGTATTCCAGGCGGCGAGTGAGGTTCGAACTCGGGACCTCTCGTATACGTGCACGCAGCTCTACCAACTGAGCTACGTGTCTAACCCGAAATATTCTCTGTTTTAATTATATATATATATACTAACTAACTTTAACCTTATTTTGTTTTTATTAAAAATGATTTAATATGGCCGAACCGGTTACAGAAGCCCGGAATCGAACTCGGGACCTTCGGTTCGAGTGCACACAGCCCAACCAGTTGGGCTGTGTGTCTAATCTACTTAAATACTGGATTATATTCCTCTTATATATATATTGTGAATTGATCTGAATAGGTTTAAAAATGTTGGTTTTATTTCAGAAAGTCGGAAACATGTGTGATTCGAACCCGGGACGTGTGTTTTGTATTTGCACACAGTCCACCGCTGGACTGTGTGTCTAACCCGGTTAAATACCCGTTTTTATTTATATTAAAACACTATCTTAACTTCATCTTTTTCATCATTTCAAATTTCCGACAGTGATTCCGGCTGAACGAACTGAATTAACAGTTTCGATTATTACGTTGAGCAATTAAATTACTAATCAAGAGATAGCAAGAAGGTTTAGACAATTATACCGTCTGAAGAACAATTGCGGTTTTCTGATCAGTGATTCCGGCGAATGCGAAGATCTCCGGCGACGAGCTTTGGAAGAATTAAAACTTCAGAAAGAGAGTGCGGTTCTGAGCGAAATGTTTACAAGGAGTTTGAGTGGGTATTTATAAGGGGAACAGGCCGATGGGGTTCGAATTTGGGGTCAAGATTCGCGGTCAATGATTTCAAACGGTTTTGACTAAAATTGATTGTCAGGCAACGGTTATAACTGATGTTGAAATCAGTTACGCGTTTCAGTCAAAGGAAAATAGCCACATTTGCGGAGTTTCGGTTTTCCGACGATTGCGAGTTCTGGGAGCGCTGATTTACAGGTTTTGACTTTCCCTGTTTTACTTTAAGTGATATTTGTTTAAGCATATATCACAAAGGATGTGTGTGGCGGAGTGGTGTGATGTGTGTGTGTGTGTTCGCGGGAGACCCGGGTTCGAGACCAGGCGACTCTATTTATTATTTTGAGTTTATTTACTTATTATTATTATTTATTAATTATGGTTTTTAACTTCTATAATATTTATTAATTATGAGATGTTAAAAAAATAGTCGGCACAATCAATACGCAACGAACTTTTAACCGAATGCTTGATTATTAAACGAAGCGGGTTTTGAACCCGTTTTTCATAAATGTTACACACTTAACTTATAAAACCTTCTAAAACACCTTTTTAGCATATTTAGCCCTCCGTAACCAATATTTGGCGTACCCGGGAGTATGCCCGGACATTGTCGAGCTCTCAGTTCGTTAAAAGGTCACTCAGAGGTATAAATTAACATGTTGACACTTTTAACCCCTCCATCATCAAACTTTCATACTTTTACGGATTTAATCCCTCTCATCCAACAAATGGAACATATGAGAGTTAGGACTTCGTAAAGGATCACTCAGAGGGCCACTATACGCATGTTGACTCTAATGCCACTAAGAGGCTAGGCATGTTGACATATCAGTCACCTAGAGGCCAAGTTTAAGTATGTTGACATATCAGTCATTCAGAGGCTAATGATTAAGCATGTTGACATATCAGTCACTCAGAGGCTTATGTTTATGCATGTTGATATCAGACAGTTACTCAGAGGCTCAGTTTGAGCATGTTGACACCTTCAGTCCCTATTAGTCTTTAATAGACTAAATTATAATACAACACGTGTCACTATACTATTGGACACGATTTTACGAGGTGTTACATCCTCACCCCCTTAAAAGAAATCTCGTCCTTGAGATTTTATTCAAAAAGATGGGATACTTTTGTCGCATAGTGGACACAACCTCCCATGTATACTCGGTACCACTAAAGGCATCCCACTTAACCTTTACTATAGGTATTAATTTCCTTCGAATCTTCTTAACTGTCGATACTCGATCGAAATTGGTTTCTCAACAAACCTCAGGTTTTCATCTATTTGCACATCTTTGTGCGACATTGCTAGCGACTCATCGGCTAGACATTTCTTAAGGTTAGATATGTGGAACACATCATGAATTACACTAAGCTCCTCTGGCAGCTTAAGCTTATAAGCTACAGTGCCGACACATTTGACTATCTCGAATGGTCCTATATATCTTGAGCTTAGCTTGCCTTTCTTTCCAAACCTCATTACACCTTTCCAAGATGATACTTTCAGCATGACTTTGTCCCCTACTTGGAACTTGAGAGGTTTACGCATCTTGTCAGCATAGCTTTTCTGCCTATCACGGACAGCTTGAGATAATCACGGATTTGCACAATCTTATCCGTGGTCTCCAGGACAATCTCAGGTCTTGATAGTTGGGTTTCCGCAACTTCCGCCCAACACACAGGCGTTCGACACTTTCTCCCATACAAGGCCTCAATAGGAGCAGCCTTGATGCTCGTATGATAAATAATATTGTAGGAGAATTTTATAAGGGGTAAGTGGTCATCCCAACTTCCACCTAAATCAATCACGCATACCCTCAATGACAACATATTACAAGAATGACCTTGCGTGCAATGTGCAACGGTGCGCCATTCATGAAGCTAGAAGGTTGCCTAACAACCTTGCGCGCAATGTACAATGGTATAGCAACCTTGATACTAGCATGTCACACAACGAACCTTGCACATACTGCACAACGGCAAGTTAGACCGACACATGCAGGTCACACAACGAGTCTTGTGCACAATGTGCAATGACAAGTTTGACGGAAACTAGCAGGTCACAAAATGAACCTTGCGTACTTGGCGCAACGGCAAGTTAGACCTAGAAGCGCAGGCCCCTTGACCCTGCACGGATCAAATAACCCTCTAGCCGCGGAGTCCTAAAACCTTGCACAAGGACATGACCAACATGAGAGCAACTCATAGTCTTGAGAACAAAAGGACTTAATCCCTGCAATTTTGCGCTAGCCAGAAAGAATTGATAAAGCCATGTGGAAGGGAGAAGCGCAAAGAGGCGTTGACTACATACAAGGGTACAAATGGCAGAGCTGTGACCCAATGGTCGCTCGGCAGGTTTTGTCAGACTGCGTCGCATGAACAGTAATGCAGAGGACAGACTTTGCTCTAACCAAACTCACGCCTCTGACTGTCACACATTCTCCACTTTCGGCGGATGAAGGTCTAACACCAAGGACAACTTCCATGACACGTGGCTCCATTCAACATCCGACAAAGCAGATCTCCTGCCAGAGATCATTAATGATTGATGGAGAGAAGACAAAACGATGTCCCTGGTTGTCTGGGCCGGGCCCAAGGCCCATCAGCCCATCTCCTAAACACACCTATCTTCGGCTATAAAATAAGGGTCATACTTAAAGGTAAATTCGTTCAGATACGAGCTTACTCAGTAATTACTACTTACTTGCTTATTACCTTGCAATCTCCAAATTAGCTCGAAGTGAGATAACCCAGAAGAGAACGAGAGACAACCTTTCATGAAGAATTATTAGGCTGTAACTAAGATATCTCTAGATACCTCTCGGTTCAGCCAGTGTTTCTTCATTTGCGCCATCCACTTTTTACTCACTCTTACATCTGTTTCCTCGTTTTTGTTTTTCTCAAACCTCACCTTCAAATGGCTGATTTCCCATCAAGCACACCATGAGGTCCTCGGGCTGAAGGCAAGAACCCAGCTCATGCCTCTCGACCCGACGGTTCTAGATTTGCTGGTGTTCACCACGACTCAGGTCGTGTGAACATCCAAGTAACTACTAGACTTCAAATGGAGACTCCTGCGTACCAATCACTTCGGTTTTGCCTTCAGGTGAAACTCTGATGTCTTGGTACATCAAGTCTCAAACGACTCAGAATGTCGTCTATGCGCAACTCTATGCGCAAACCAATACATCCGCTGCGCCGGTGTAGCCACCTACTACTCACGTGCATGCTTCGCCTGCACTACGAGTACTTAGTTATGACTCGCCGGTTGCAGCGAGCGTTCCATCACAACTCCGTACATGGGAAACAGAGTATTCTCAATCGCTGCCTAAACATGAGTCTCACACTCATAGGCGAGCGTCCATCCACTCAAGGTTGGGCCCGCGTCCTCTAGAAGGGCGGGACACCCAGCGTGAGGAGGATCGAACATATGGCGAGGGTGACAGAGCCCGTGTGTTTCACTGGCTACCAAAAGATCATGCTGCTTACAAGTCTATGCCACGGGATGTTTACAACCCGGAGGCGGAGTACAATTATAACCTGATCTACGGGCCGGCTGAAGCAACCGAACACTCAAGTTCATCAAGGCAATCGCGCTCGCACCACTGGAGCGCGCAAAACTTCTTTCCAACGTGGGAAAATACATTCCCTTCAGTTCAGCCTATCGTTCAGAAAAAGCGCAGTTTGGTCCTGAAAAACTCGTGCCCTGACCGAGCAAGTTTCAGAGCTCCTCTAAGCCGGCATTATTAGAAAAGTACGCTATCAGACATGGGTAGCCAATCCAGACATGGTCCAGAAGCACAACGGCAGTTGGCGCATGAGCGTCGATTTCAAGAATCTAAACAAAGCATGTCCCAAGGACTGCTACTCCTTACCCGAAATTGACAAAAAGATAGACTCCCTCGCTTCATTAAGGTAGAAATAATTTCTGGACTGCTACAAAGGCTACCACCAGATACTAATGAAGAAAGAGGACGAAGACAAAACCGCATTTCGCACTAACAAGGGAATTTTTTGTTACACAAAGATGCCTTTCGGATTGCGCAACGTAGGAGCCACCTACCAGCGTTTAATGGATCATGTCTTCAGAGACATATTGGCGAAACCGTAGAAGTATACGTCAATGACCTTGTCATCATGAGATTGGATGAGGAGAAGATGCTGACAAACCTGAAGTTGAACCCCAGTAAGTGCTCTTTGGAATGGAAGAAGGCATATTTTTGGGATTCACCGTCACACGCGATGGTTTCAAAGTCCAAATCCCGAGAAAGTGGAAGCGATTCAGTGTATGCCTTCCCCCTCGACCATCAAAGAAATGCAACAATTGGCGGGCGATTGGCTGCGCTGAATAGGTTTTTGGCCAACCACGCGATGAAGTCCTTCCGATTCATCAGCACTCTGCGGAATTGTGTAAAGCAGAAAGCCTTCACACAAATGAAGGAGTGCTTGATCCACTACTACGCTCACAACAACGCAAAAGAACGAGCCACTGATTCTTTACCTTTTCGCATCAGATATCGCTATGGGCGCAGTCTTGTTAGTAGAGCATTCAGGAGTTCAAACTCCAATCTACTACGTCAACAAAATGCTAACTGACCAGAGACAAGATATCCAATGATGCAAAAGCTTGCTCTAGCTTTAGTCCACGCATCCTGCAGGTTGCGTCAGTATTTTTCCGGCCATGTGATTACATTCTCACGAACTATCACTTAGGCCAAATTTTGTCTAAACCAGACATATCTGGCCGTCTAGCGAAGTGGGCGATTGAGCTTGGTGGACACAACATCGTGTACAAACCACGCCCAACAATAAAAGGCCAGATATTAGCAGATTTTGTTACAGAAGTACCAAGCAATAATGTATAGAACCCAGCGCCGGTTACAGACGACCGCGCATGGATACTTAACACAGACGGCGCATCCAATGATGAAGGCGCAGGGGCAGGTCTCCGCCTAATAAACCCCGATAACCAAGAATTCACTTATGACATCAGGTTGGATTTCAAAAGCACGAATAATGAAGCTGAGTACGAAGCATTTCTGGCAGGCCTTTGGTTAGCCATCAAAATGGGCGCACGGAATTTGGAAGCGCACGTCGACTCTCTTTTGGTCATAGGACAGGTCAACGACCTATACGACGCAAAAGGCGAAACGATGGCCATGTATCTTGAACAGACGCAAGCCTTAATAACCAAATTCCAAAGCTTCAAAATAACCCATGTCAGCCGAAGCGAGAATAAACATGCCGACGCGCTCAGCAAATTGGCTGCTACAAGTAAACATCATCGAAATGGGGGCTCCTTCCTAGATGTCTCCCATAATCATGTTCTTGCAATACAGGACCCTCCTGAAAACAAGGCGGAAGCTAGAAAGGTCCAGAACAAGGCACTCAACTACAAAATGGCGGATGGTATCCTTTACCACTTCTTCGCTGCGTTGACCCGCAAGACGAGCAATACTTGATCTGCGAGATACATGAAGAGTTATGCGGAATTCACATCGGTCCGCGCATGGTCGTAGCAAAGATGATGAACGCCGGCTACTATTGGCCTGGCATGCACTTAGATGCAGTAAAAACGCTGCGGAAATGCGCATTATGCTAGCGCCATGCGCCGAAGACATTGCGCCCCAAGAATCCTTTGATCCCAGTGACAACAGCATGGCCCTTCCAACAATGGGCAATCGATATGGTGGGACCTTTCCCAGATGCCCCGGGCACGGTGAAATTCATAATCGTAGCCGTCGATTACTTCACCAAGTGAGTAGAAGCAAAACCCCTTGCATCCACCACAACATCTGTAGTTCGGAAATTCATTTGGGAGCACATCATTTGCCGCTTTGGGTTACCCTGTGCATAGTCAGTGATAACAGCCCCAACTTTACTGCTGAAGAACTACAACAATGGATGAAGGAAATGCATATCGAACATGTTTTCACTTCGGTCGCGCATCCCCAAGGGAATGGCCAAGTGGAAAGTATAAACAAGAGTATCGCTGAAGGGATCAAGACGAGATTGGGTATAGCGCGAAGAGGCTGGGTAGATGAGTTGCCAAGTATCGTTTAGGCTCATCGAACCATGCCAAAAACTAGCACAGGCGATACTCCCTACAGGCTAGTGTATGGGACGGAGGCAGTGATTCCTGTGGAAGTAGCCCTCCCATCACCTCGCATGCTAGTCGCGCAAAGCCAGAACAATGGAGATGAGCACAGACTCGACTTGGACCTTCTAAAAGAAAGGCGTGAAAACGCCACAATCAACAAAGAAAAGTACAAGTCCAAGCTTGAGAAATACTACAATGCGCGAGTCCGCATATGTACCTTCCTACCTGGCATTTTCGTTCTACGCGAAAATGAAGCGTCCAACGCTAAAAGTCTTGGAAAACTTGCGCCGAAGTGGGAAGGCCCTTACATTATCCATAAAGTCCTAGGAAAGGGTGCATACACCCTCAAACATTTGGACGACACAAACATTCCTAGGACCTGGAATGCGCAACAGCTACGGCGGTGCTACATGTAAATTTGCAAGCCTATTATCTTATTGTCTACTCTGTACATGGCTCTTATGCCTTTTCGTTAATAAAGACAATGGATACATGAATTTCTTTATCAAGATGTTATGTTACAAATGCGCGAAACCACTTTGGGTCTACGCGAAAACACCATGGTACACAATGACTCATGAAAAGAATTCACTACCTACTGCATGTGCATGGGGGGGATGTTCATACACGAGTCCATTACCAGTTTTATTCGCTCTACCTACACAAAGTTGTTACATTAACGCAAATATTGTAACTTGAAGGAAAAACATCAATTTCATTAAAAGAAAAATATGTACATCAATGCGCAACGCGCGGGCACATTCAAGATATTACATTGAAGATATTACATTCAGCATCCTACCCTACTCATCACTCCCTTCGGCCTCGGCACATCCAGAAATATATCTTTTAGGCGATCGACAAAGTCGTCATGTTGGAGTGCCTCGCTCACCAAATCCATAACCGGGAGTTGAAGACGGTCATACTCGTGCTTGGCCTGGGAGAAGGCAGCTTAGGTATCGACTACATGAGTGGTAGCACGGCTAGTATCGCATTGTACGTCCAGCGCATGAGTGACATGGTGTGCACACTCAGCGTAGCCATGTGCATACCCATCATGGCGCGCAATGACCATCAGCTTGGCCACTGCGTCGTCCAACTCTACCTAATTAAGGATAGAGTTCGCGATCAACAATACAAGGAAAACATGGTGAGAATCTAGAACAAAGTGATCAAAATAACAATGGAGAATTTACAATGACAACTTCAAGCTGTTGCATCCACATCATATTGTTGGTCGACTCCACCAGAGACTCGGAGATGGCGCGGGCGGCTTCAGAATCTTCAAGTTTTTTCTCGCCCATGCCCACCTTGGCCTCTGCCAGGCAGAACCTCTCCTTATCCTCCAGGTGCCTGCGTTGTAATTCAGCCTTTTCCACCAAGGCCACCTAGAGATCCTTTTTCGCACCCTCAAGCGCAGCGCAAGCCTCCACCTGGTTACATACAACAAGGTTAGTCTGGCAATCTTTGATCAATACAACATAAAGAAAGGTAGAAACTTCTTACCTCCTTTTACTCACTGCGCTCGCGGTGCGCCCTGGCCTCACCGGCCGCAGCATCCGCTGCCTTCTTCTTCTCCTCCTTCAAGCGTACAGCCTCGCCACGCAGGCTCACAATCTCACTCTCAAAGATTTTTTCTCGTTGTTGTCTCTTTCACATGCCTCCGCAAGGGTGGCAGAAGAGCCTTCCACCTTCTTTTTCCACCCCAGTACGGACCATTCTTCGGTCTGTTGGGCTTCGGCAAACCTTGCCTTTTCAGCCTCAAGCTCAGTTTTTTGTGCTTAGGCAGCCTCAAAATTTTCTTGTTCTTTATGCATGCTCCGCCACTCCCTAATAATCTTATGAGTGTCGAGGCGGAGCTAGCTGCTGCCTGGAGGTACGCACAGTATGTTTGTTCATAACGCTGCTCAGTACGCACGCACACCTCTGTTGGGGGAACACACCTTTAAACTACTCACGCCGGCTAATGAGAGAAGTCATCTCCTTTCTTCAGCTTCCACACAGGAGTGTGGATCTCTTCAGCGCAGTCTTCATGATATGATTTGTAGTAATAATAACCCAGGGTTTCGTCCGGGCGGATTGGGGACCCTTCGGCAGAAGGGCTCTCCCTAGATCCCCCGACCTCACCCCCGGGCGCCGGCTCTACTGCATGAGCCCTTGTGGAGCATCCTCGGTAACCATAACCATCGGTTCCACCATCCTGCACCTCCGTGCCCCGGCAGTTGGCTCCCCACCCTGTGCGCTTGACGCTTGCGCCGTTTCAACCATAGGTGGGGGCATCAGGGTATCAATGGGCGCAGCAAGAGTGGTGGGAGCAACAAAAACTGTTTCACTTCCCCCTGCAAGATGACAAACAATTAGACAAATGCAACAGGAAAAGTGGTGTAAAACAAGTTAAAAGGTGTTTACCTAAGGAAAGTCCGCCACCGCGTTGGGCCTTTCGCGCCTTTTCTTTTTAGGATCTGGGCCAATGCCCATGTTCTTTAAAGCGCCTTCACAATGGCGCAACACAATAAGTGATTTGCAAAAATGTAAACCCTTAAAACTATGAAAGCTTACCAGTCTCAGGCGCGGGGGCCAACAAATCTTCATTCTTGGGAAGCTCAAAGTTCCCCAAGATTTGCGACTACCATGTGGGCTCCTTTGGGCCAAGGGCGATGTTCTCTATCCACCCCTATTCCCTTTGGAACGCCACCACATACAATGCCACCCCTGCAAAAAAGCACATACAGTTAGTCTGCGTACAAGGAGGAATCAAGAAATAAAGAAATAAGACAAAGGTACTTACTCTTCTCCCCCTCCATGTATACGAGCCTCTCCCAACGGTTGGGCTTCCACACCAAACTCATGTCCGCCGCCACCAACGCCCTCTCCGGCAGTTGGACCGCCGGGATCTTTTTCAAGTCCTTATACCAGGAATCCACCATTGGTATAGGAGAGGTCTCAACAGCAATGTCCTCTACCCCTGGAAATGCATCCGGAGGGGTATAACACCGACTTTTATGTAAAAACAATTTGTCTGCCAGTCATGGTAAGATTTAGGGGTGAGCAAAATCTTTTTCGCCTGGATTCTGTGTTGGAAAGAGTAGAATCCCAGGGAATAGTGTAGTTGGTAAAAAATGCTAAACCGGTCAATGGTTGGGATAATGCCCATAGAGCGGCACAAAAACTCAAAATGTTTTATTCTCAAGATCCCCATTGGATTGAGTTGGGAGATGTGGAATTGGTAGTATTCAAGAATTTGAAGAAAAATTTGGTTGCTGGTAACACCAAAGTTACCATCGGCGAAAAAATCAAAAAATAGTGTAACATAACCGGCCGGAGCGCGGTAGCAGTATCACCCTCCGCCAGAAACCGGGCATCCCAGTCCCTAGGGAACCGGAAACCAACCGTTGGAAACTAGTCAGATTCCATTTCAGCGTCGGCAAGGTGGTCGAAGCCTCTGCTGTAGAAACACTTTCGGGACCCCTTGTCGCCATAGAAATCACGGAAGAAAAGAAGATTTGAAAACAAGAAAGCAAGAACACAAGAACTCAGAGAAGAATAGAGAGAATTTAAAAGAAGAAATTTGAAAGCGTGAATGAAACCCTAGAAGGTTTCCCCTATTTATATCCATCGCATTCAATGCGATGGGGAAGCGTGAAGCACGCGCAGAATCACCAACCAATCCGTGCGGGACGCGTGGCAGGCAAGTGGTAACTGACAAGTGTCACGCGCGCGTGGTCGGCACTTTCTCTACCAACTCATTAATGAAAGAATGGTTGAATTGTTGACAGCATGCTACAGCTGTCAAAGTCACCTCCAGGGCACCCTTTTTCTCACCAACTCGCCTACAACATCAGCATGATGGAGATTCAAATTTCAAAGACCTCATCATGAGCAAAGTTTATCCTCACACAAGGGTTTCCTCCATATTGAATTTTTGTCGTTGAAATAAGCGCGCATACAAGAATTTTTATAGTCCAGCGCTCCACCTACTTGCCAACATGTGCATAGGAGCAGCACTGGACTAGGGGGACTTGGAGGGGTATGGTCCCAAAAACTTTGTGCATGCGCAAGGAACCATACCCTCAATGACAACATACTACAAGAATGACCTTGTGCGCATTGTGCAATGATGCGCCATTCTTGAAGCCAACAGGTTGCCTAACAACCTTGCGCGCAATGTGCAATGGTATAGCAACCTTGATACTAGCAGGTCACACAACGAACCTTGCGCATACTGTGGAACGGGAAGTTAGACCGACACATGCAGGTCACCCAACGAGCCTTGCGCACACTGTGCAACGACAAGTTAGACAGATCCTAGCAGGTCACACAACAAACCTGGCCTACTTGGCGCAACGACAAGTTAGACCTAGAAGCGCATGCCCCTTGACCCTGCGCGGATCAAATAACCTCTAGCCGCGGAGTCCTAAAACCTTGCACAAGGACAAGACCAACACGAGAGCAACTCATAGTCTTGTGAACAAAAGGACTTAATCCCTTCAATTCTACGTTGGCCAGAAAGCACTGATAAAACCACGCAGAAGGGAGAAGCGCAAAGTGGCGTTGACTACATACAAGGGTACAAAGTGGCAGAGCTGTGACCCAATGGTCGCTCGGCAGGTTGTGTCAGACTCCGTCGCATGAACAGTAATGCAGAGGATAGACTTTGTACTAACCAAACTCACGCTAGTGACTGTCACACGTTCTCCAGTTTCGACTGATGAAGGTCTGACACCAGGGACAACTGCCATGACACATGGCTCCATTCAACATCCGACAAAGCAGACCTCCTGCCAGAGATCATTACTGATTGATGGAGATGAGACATAACGGATATCCTGGCCGTCTGGGCCGGGCCCAAGGCCCATCAGCCCATCTCCTAAACACACCTATCTTCAGCTATAAATAAGGGTCATACTTCAAGGTAAATCCGTTCAGATACGAGCTTACTCAGTACTTATTACTTACTTGCTTATTTCCTTGCAATCACCAAATACTTATTCTCACGTCGGGTGTGGTCAGGAGAAAACAATCCTCCTTTCTCCCGTGACGAGACTAACGGTGTTGCTAGTTTTGCAGATTAGCTCGAAGTGAGATCACCCAGAAGAGCGAACGAGGGACAACCTTTCATGCAGAAATATAGGTTGTAACTATGATATCTCCGGATACCTCTCGGTTCAGCCGGTGTTTCTTTGGGGGGGGGGGGGTTTCTCTGGGATGTATATATGTTTCGGTCCCGTTTTTTATGGGTTTTGTATATGCACATTTACCCTTTTGCCCTTAATTTAGTGCATCCACGTTTGAAAGTTGATTTTATTTATGAAAATGCCACCATGCCAATCTAATCCATAGATTGTTTTGATCCAACGGATGAGGGGCATTTTCACCGTTTTCACACTTATAGTAGTTTTTTCTAAAACCTGCAACTATATATATATAAAATATATAAATACTTATATTATTGCATTGACTTGCAAGTGGAGATTACAAAAAATATAGATATGATCTTCGTCACACAAATGGTTAAATTTTAATGTTTTTAAATGGGGTTGAGTTTGGTTGGGACGACCTACAACATTTATTTTAACTGCTTAATTACACTTAATAAAGTGTGTTCAAAGTGTCTAGCATATTTTCTGTAGTTTGGTGTTTCTTATGTTGTTGATTCGAACACAGACAGAGGAAATGTGGAGTGTAAGAAGGACACAGACTTTCTTTAAGCATTGAAGCTTCACGGACGCGCTTGCAATCAAATTGAAGGCATATATAGGCATATAGTTCATCTATAATGATTATTGTTGTTATAGAATGATAGCGAATATAGATACATAAACCACACACCACCTTATTTGTAGAACATGTGGGCACGGAAACTATAGTTCAAATTAGAAATCAAGACCAAACAGTGATGGATTCAGAAATTTTGTCGAGGAGGTTCCTTTAGGTAGATTCTTACTATTAATTTTTTTTCCAAATCATACACGTTCTCAGTAATTTTTTTATGTTATATCCAAATCAAGGGGTTTCTGGGAACCCCATATATCCAAACCGAGGGGTTTCTGGGAACCCCCAAAATGTGGCTGGATCCGTCTCTAAGACCAAAAACAAAGTGGAAAGTGAAGTGAAGAACATAAGAAGTTTCTTAAGCTTTAAAAAGCTTCACGGGCGCATAATTGAAGGTATATATAGACCTATAGTTCAGGGTTGATGCATTATGTTAGTTTTAGAATGACATGTGGGCATGAAAACTACAGTTCAAATTAGAAGTCATGCTCTAAAAAAATTTCTCTAATGTTTATTGTTGCTCTATTTGCACTTTGTGTGTGTATTTTTCCTTTTATATATATTTTTACTTTTATGTCATGTTTCTTTATGTGTAAGTGGTGTTAGTTGATTTAATTAAAGAAGTGCTTTGTACCATGCTTAGTAAAGATAGACACATTGTTGGAAACGTTGAGTACTTGCTATCGGCTTTGGAAGGAACAAATGTTGATAACTGTGGAATAGAGATTATCAACTATCACTAATTGATTTCTAATAATCAAGATTAGTTTATTTGTTGTTATGATTTGAAAATTTCTATCAATTAGTGTGTATGATCTCATTTGTTTAGGATTTAGGAGCTTTGCTTTTTTTAGTCTATTTTGGTGGTCTAGGAATATTACAGCTACATGTATATGTATTTGAAGGGTTATCTTTTCCTATTATATGTTTTCATCATTTTTTTAGTTTGATAGCTTACTAAGAATATATTTAGTATCATTATGTGGTTATATATCCTTTTCTGTTTATATTTGACTACTTTCTCTAGATATGATTTTATGTGGTTATACGTCTCTTTCTATTTTTTATTTGACTCTTTTGCCTGAATATGATTTTGAAGCTTGGGTCTCACTAGAAGCAGTATCTCTATCACTCAAGGGTAAAGGTAAGGCTTGCCTACATCCCACCCTCCCAGACCCTACCAATAGATAGACTATGAGTGAGGTTATACTGAGTACGATTGATTCATTGATCTCATTTGTTCACGAGTTAGAATATAATTTAGCATTTGATTGTGAGCTTAATTAATGATTAACAAAACTTTTGATTCATTACGTGCCTATACGATAGAACAATATGGAGTAATGAAATAATTAGTAAATTAATAAGATATAATTAGTTTTTTTTAAATAAAATCATAGCTTTTATTTCTACTAGTAACAAAATATATTTAACGTACGTTAGATATCTACACAGATAACAAGAAAAAAACCATTATTAATAAAAGTATTATTTGAATCATGTATAATAAATAGGGGTTTTCATCGGGTTGGTTCTTCGGTTATCGGGCTATTCAGGTTGGGTTCTTGGGTATTCAGTAGTGAAAATATTATCAGATAACCAACCCAATTAACTATATTGGGTTCGGGTTTATCAGGACGGGTTTATCAGGTCGGGTTTAACGGTCGTTAACTTTTAACACCCAAATAGTATACTAAAAACAAGGTTGTCCTTAAGGCTTAAATCATTATCCATGTTCTTCAATCTTTTCTAGTTCCAACTATAGGTTAACACACATTGTATTGATACTTGACATAAGATTAAACCTTATTTGTTGCATATATAGTGTTTCAGTCACTTTGTTATTATTCTTTTTAAAAGATTTACCTATTAAAAAGGCCAAGATTTAGATTAGAAAAACTAGTGGCTGCCACTATCAACGATTAATTATTAAATGAAAATTAACGACGTGAATGACGCGCAAAATAACTATTAAAAAGAACATGCAAAATAATTTGTGTAGAGAGAAAGTATCTACAAGTATTCCCAATCATCATTTAACGCGACGGTATACTCTAATTTTATTTACATATTACTATTGTAACAATAAAATTTCAAAATGATATGCGAATAAATAACAAAATACTAAGTGATGTAGCATAACGTGTAGACTAGGAGTGTTCATCCGGTTAGCTCTTCGGTTATCGGGTTATTCGGGTCAGGGCTTTTTTGAGTTTTCAGTTGTGAAAGTATTATCTACTAACCGACCCAATTAACTATATCGGGTTCGGATTAATCGGTTAAGCTCGTTCCTCGAGTCAGGTCACGTCAAGTTCGGTTTGATTTTGGTTAAAAAGGAACAACCCTAATTGATAAACATCATACGAATAACAATAAAAAACAATTATTAATAAAAAGTATTATTTGATTCATTTAACCAAATAAAAATTAATTACTATAGAATATATGAATATCTTTAAAGGGACATTATTAAATTAATAATTATCGACAGAACCAAATTTAAAATAATTTGTTTTTATTTTCTAGTCAAACGGTTAATTAAAGTCCGATTTATTTATAGGACTATGAATTCGTTATACATGATTTTATAAAAAGTGAAAAAAGTAACTGGGAAAGTATTACAATAATTAGTTTTTTCTATAAAAAGTGAAAAAAAATAATTGGTAAAGTATTAAAATAATTAGTTTTTTTTATTTAATTAATGATTAACAAAATCTTATTTGACATCGTATATTAACAACCACAAGGATAAAAGTAAATAAAATATAATATATCCGTATCTTTTAATGAGATCTTATTTTAAATTAGTAATTAATGCAACCGAAAATTAAGCTAGGGCTCTCACTTTTTAAGAGTGAAACGCATTCTTGATAGTATTCGTGAAACAGAGGACGAAACAAGAAAGATTTGTGAGGTATTAAGGATCAAAGGCATCCTTAATAACAGTGGGTACAAAAGTGAAGGGGTCTTGTGTGACTTGCTATTGAAGTTGAAACAAATGGTATCATCTATGAAGGTTCTTGAGGCATCGATGATCGGAACGAGTGTTAGCAGCCTTATGAAACACGAATCGAAAGACGTTAGGCGGACTGCAAGGATGCTCGTCCGATCATGGAGACGTATGGTCAATGAGTGGGTGGCTTTTAATGCGTCTGTTGTTCAAGAAAAAGAATCAAACAAGAAATATCAACCGACTGAGAAACCAACAAAGTTTAACGTTACAAAGAGAAACCCTAAAGAACCTAATAAGTTACAGCAAAAGAAACGATTAAATATGGTTGTCTTGGAGAAACGATCAACGGCTGAGGATCGTCCAAAGCCTTCCGCTACTGTTGAAACATTTAAGTTGCAAAAGCCGACATTATCGAGTTTGGACAAGAAAAGTGTTGAAGAGAAACTTGAAGCCACAAAGAGAAAGATACATGAACATTATAAGGAAGCAGAAAAGAGCAAGAAACAGAGAAGAATACAAGTGATCGAGTTGCATGACGTGTTGAGACTGGGTTTGGCTCCTAAACACCAAGACAGCAGGTTTGGCAAGCACATCAGCCATCGTGCTGTTGGCTCCGTACGATGATGATCATCTAGGTTACACCGCACCAGATAGATAGCTACTGTGTGTTCAGATATATGTTGTTTTGGTTTTGCATAAACTAGACTCTGTTTAAATATTTGTAATGTTTTTTGGTGCAGATATATCAACGTATTATATATACTATGTTTTATGATTTGATAACATGAATTGCTGCTAGCTAGTTGTTTTATTTAAGGTATCTATGTCTTGTGTTAATGATTTGGTTTAAGAAGTCGAATCATTATGTGGTTTAAGGATTCCATCGATACTTTAACTGGAAATAGAAACCGAATCCGGTTTCGGTCGAGGAAATGTTGAAAAATAATTATTGTTTTATCCTAAATCTAGTGTGACGTTTGTATAATTAGGATTCACATAAGTTCAGGTAGTTAAGGTGGTTGGTCGTGACGGTTATGGACCCGTCGTTTCACTTCGGGTTGGCACCCTTACCCATCACACAGACGGGAATCGGTAACAAAGAAATGAAACTAGTGATCTAGCCAACTCTCAAATGTATATTATCAACAAGACTTATCAAAAACTTGATTATAATGTCAAACCCTAACACAGTTTATATAGACTAACCCTAACTTGCTAGTCAAGACATTATCATATTACAATCATAATGTGATTAGAAAATTATTCTAAGTTTAACCAACATGTCAACTTAGACCCTCCATATCTACCTACATGTGAATACGGCCCAATAATTTCCAATAAAGTATGTCTAAGATATGTCTCTCGAATAGATATTTGTTTGAAAAAGTTAATAGTGTGCATAGTATGAATATAGATCACAAAGAATGGATAAATGCTCATGGGTGTCCTATTTACAGTATCGTGTTGTGATTTATGACATTATGTTATAGGTGTCACTAATGATTGGTTAGTTTAAATAAGGTTGGTTGGTGGTTAATGTTAGGGTGCACTTTTGCCGTCGCGGCCTGTTACATCACTTACATGCCCCTACGCTATGCAAATCTTGTAATGATGATCTGTCTTTCCGGACCGTAAGGGTGTCCTTTTGCCGACACCATGAAGGTCCGGTCATTACTCGCTAGTACTAGTTTCAGGCCATGAAGGTTCAAACATTAGTGGATAGTTAGAAACTCATCACGCCTAGATGTATTGGGCTTACTTCATCACAGCTGGACTTACTTTATCACAGCTTGGATCGACCTGCATCATCAACCATCTTAATCAGGCTACTTCGAATTGCTCGATGCTCATTACATGAGAGATAAATAAAGTTTGTTGACGCAATAATATTAATTGTAAAAGTGTTAAAAGTACATCCACAACGAGTGCGCTTAACTATAGAATTTAAAAACAAACAATTCATATATCTCTTTAGTTTAAACTTTACAAAAAGCCAAAACCAGAGTATGATAAACTAGACAACAGTCGAATCAGTCTTGGATTAAACAAACCGGCTCATTTTCGAACCCATGTTGGTTCACCAGACCAACTTATCGTGAACGATGAACCCATGCTGATGTCACTATGCTCGGGTCAACAACTCGTAGACATTACTATTGTTATCCCCAGAAACACGTTTTAGCATTTCAAAGCTTTTTCGACTCCCTAAAAACTCTATACGTTTGATCTCCGCATAACCATGTTCTGCAGCTACTTTGCTTGCGTAAACGGATCTTAACCTATCAGCATGCCTTGAATCAGTATGAATGGCTAACTCAATCTCCATTTTTGACATGTTTTCCTGTACCATTAATGAAGTTCATGTGTTAACAAGTAAAGCGTGATAATCTTTCAAGAAAAACAATTACTAATTTACCTGGTAAAATGCATGTATGTGATCTAACAATTGCAAACATGTGAACCCTGTGTCGCTAAAAAACGTCCTTGAACTGGGGCCCATCTCTGAGAACCGGTCCACCGGAAACAGTATAGTGAGAAAATGGTTCTTGAAAACTAACTCATTCTTTTCACTGCACAATTAAGAAATTAATTAGCTGAAAAGGATCATTACATTCTATTATATAATGACGCGTAAACATGTATATAAGATAATAATGGTGAAAGATATGTTTTCTACTCAATTTTGAAAGTTTGGAATTTTTTTATGAAATTTATGTTATTGAAGATATACGAAAAAAAAAATTAAAATATAATAGTGTCTAGAAACGGTGAAAAATTACGCGTCTGAAAGTGGTCTTGAGGAGTTGACAAATGAAGCATCAGATTCTCTGACATCTTCATTTGTGTCGATGAAAATGTCGGTGTAGATAGCAGCATTTGATGACGGGTCAGAGATTGACCAGCAGATTGAATCAAGAAGTGTGCATGGGGTTAACGGTTTTATTGGTGCCTGTGATTATAATCATATTTATATTAAGAATTATTATTTCATACAAAGAAAGTAAAGTATTGACGCAATCTGTGCCAAGATTTTTGAACATTACCTGCATGCGACGCCCCCGACGATTTCTAACCCCATTTTTGGCAAGGTTTACTATATTTTGATTTTCTTCGTAGTTAGAATAGATTCCGAGACTTTGTGGTTCTTGAGAAGAAATGGTCCGACAGATATCCTTAAGTTTCAGAATAAAAAAAATTGAACCAATCAGTTGAAGTTATTGACATAAAACCTGTTTTAGCAACTAGTAATTTTACCCCACGTGTTGCGACAGGAGTTTGGTTACTGGGACAGATGCGGCACTCAGCATAACAACCGAAGGACATTACATAAACCCATAGGAAAAAGAACATTGAATCGTAAACATGTGTCGGGAAAAAAAGCACTAAAAGACGACATACTAAGAGCAAAACATATACTGGTTCTGATAATACCAATACAACCGATACAGCTCATGATATTGTTCGGTTAGAGTCGGTTTGGTTTGTCACGTTAGCGAGAAAAATCCACTAAAGTCGAAATACTAAAAGGAATAAAAGTAAAGGGTCTGAACATATATATAGGCAAAGTTACCTAATGGGTAAAAACTTTATTAAAGTAGAGAGACTAAACATGTATATAGGCAAAGTTACCTAATGGGTAAAAACTTTATTAAAGTAGAGAGACTAACCATGTATATTAGGAAACTTAAAGTATAAGGACTAAAAACGTATATTAGTAAAGTTAAGGGTTAAATAAGTAAAAGTATTATTGGCCACCCAAATGGTGACAAGTAGCTATGCCGAATTGGCCCACCGACATGAAACTGTCAACCCAGATGCACCCAAACACGCCCCACTTAGCTAAATGTGTTTGCGGGTTCAACATGAAACTGACCCCAATCCTTTATCGACCAAACCCGAACCCACGACTTTCATGCTACGTTCATGTCATGTCAGAAATTCAAACCTCTATATAAACCAACAGAAAGAAGATGCGACAATTCTCTATATGAAGCAAATCAACTTCGATTCTTAAAATACTTTGCTATCAATAATTACAAACTCACCTTTTGATGATGAGCAGCCCCTTGAACATTATCAAGCATCATACCAATCTGGCGTGCCAGGTCAGCAGACAAATGAACAAGCCTTTGAGGCCTAGTCTCCTTCACGGTCTTGAGAATCCATAGGGGCTGAGGTAAAAAAGTAAATTAGAGATTTAATAGAATATAGCATTAAATAAATTAAATTATACAAATAAATCTTTGAGGTATAACTTACGGTAACAAGATAACTAGAGTGACCGAGATATTTTTGAACCGAAGACTCTTCGCATACAACGTGACTAGGATTGTGACCTGGCAACCATTGGTCCACTAGTGAACATCCTTGTCCAAAAGCCGCCTCAACAACCTACTGGAACCAATTTTCATACATATAAGGTAAACCCTTATTATATTATATTATATATATATATATGTATATGTATATATATACATATATATATATATATATACATATACATATATAATATATATACATATACATATATATATATACATATACATATATTATATCATAATATATATATATATATATATATATTCATAACATACCAATAAATAGTAACAATTTCTTCTTTTATTGTAAACTTTTTTCAATAAATTTTAAATTCTTGTCTTTAAAATTCTTAAATAATTAACACTTTTCAAACGCTTAAATATATTACTAGAGGAGAACATAGACATTGGTAATCAGACACTAGTAATCACGTAACAAGTTAATTTTTTTAAATTAATAGAAAAAAACTATAGCAAGACCCATACTCAAATTAAAGAGAATAAAATGCTCATTCTTATGGTGTAACTTTTTTTGAAAAATATTAACGTATGAAAAAGTTGTGTTCGTTTGAAAATCGCCGGAGGTAGTTGGTTTAGAAGTCAAAAATACGTTGTAAAGGATTGTACCAAATGTTTTAAAAGTTGTAATTACTTAAACTCTTAAAATTATGTAAAACTACCTGTGTAGATTATTATAACTTCAACCAGCAAAAGGCCATCAGAACCTATGTTCCATAGCTCGTTTTATTGAAGATAAATGTGAATAACGTCAGAAAACACACTTCTATATGTTAACAGAAAGTCAACGGTACCTTATTTTGCAGCTCAGCAGAAACTTCCGGGTCAACATAAATGGATTGACCCGAAAAAAGTGAGCCTCTTCTTTTAAGCTCTTCTTCTGATGAGAATAATCTTGGCTTCTCAATGACGCTTGATTGTTTAGCGTTTTCAAGCATGGCAACAGGAAGACAAGAATTCCCACTAGTGAGCATGTTAATATCATCCTTAGGCATATGATTTTCTCCGAGACTTCTTACAACATAAAGAGCTTCATTCAATCTCACTGACCAAAATAAGAAATAATAAATTAATTAAAATGACACTACATTAAACAATTTTGAGATATTATATAGAGGTGGCAATTTAAGCAATTTATATATAAAAAGTCAGTTCAGGTTGTATTTTGATGGAAGCGGGTCAAAAAAGTAAAATGGATGGAGTTAATAGCCCGGATGAAAAAGGCATTTTACTCTTTACAAAATCAAAAAACGAAGAAAAAGTGTAGGCATCTTGACAAGAAGCTCCATTGACCCGCAAACCAGTCCACCCAACCCGCCTATTTGCCACCTCAAAATTATCGTTAAACTTTGAAAGCCACAAACTTTACCATTTCTTCTAACACTATCAACAAACCATCCAAGTGTAACGATAAAGAGACCGTTTGTGGCTCCATGCTTCAATGCATGCTCAAACTTTCGTCCACCGGAGCTGTAGATTAGCATTAAGTATACCACAATATTACTTTTAAAAAAAGAAAAAGAGATACACTTTGACTTTAGAAGTCAAACTTCAAAAAGAGACACATTTTAAGTTTTTAACACTTTATAAGATGTACAAAAGTATTTTAACATTATTTTTTATTAAGTCTGTAACAAAGGACATACAAAATTTGAATATGGAAGGCAAAAGGTTTGAAAAGTAGAAAGATGAGAATTATAGGAGAAATGTTTGACCGTAATTGACAGCACTTATGTTTATAAAGTAGATGATAAAAATCTGTTTAATGCAACTACAAAAGTGGTTTGTAATCACATGATAAAAAGCAAACTGATTCATGTGAAGATGACCAATGAAACAAAAAGGATATCTGGACCACCAAATGGGTACAACGAGGATGCAAATGCGGACTGTATTGACCACCCAATCTCTCTGTTGCATCCATCACTTGTTTTCTTGCTTCTGTAAGCCGACATCATAAGACAAATTATATCGAAACTTAATCATATGATCAAGATTTGAACTTCTTATAATCAAAGATGCTTCTTTCAGTTCCAAATCATTGATGCAGTATAACTATTTTAGTCAGACTAATAGATTGTAAGATACATCAATAAAATCAAGGATTCGTCTTATTGTTCCAAATATTGATGCATTTTGACTATTTTGATTTAGTAGTCAAATATTCAGATTGTAAGATACTTCTTCTGTGCCAAATCATTGATGCATTTGACTATTTTGACGTGTTCTAAATGATAATCAAAAATATTTCTCTGTTCCAAATCATTGATGCATTTTGACTACTTGTTCTAATTGACAATCAATCTGTGCAAAAGCATTGATGCATTTTGACTACTTTGACTTCTTCCAATTGATGATCAAAAATACTTTTTTCTGTTCCAAAAAACTGATGCATTTTGACTATGTAGTCAAACTAGTACATTGTAACATTTGACAATAACACACATTTCTGCTATTTTAGACAAAAATAAAATAAATAAATATATGTTAAATTATATGCAAATGATTATCATTGCCCAGATATCAATAATCAAAATCTAAAAAAATATCACAAATTATTCAAAAAAAAGTTTAATGAGAAAAAATAAAAAAAAACAAACAAGCAAAAAGGGATTGCACATTTAAACAAAACAACAAAAACAATCAAACATGCAATTGATATATAACCAAAAAGAAGAAGATCAATATACCTTTTGACAGTCCAGTAACACAAATAACAAGGCCATAAAAGGGGGATTTTGATGATAATGAACGGAGGTTATGGACCGAAGAAGCCGAAGAACTTGCAGGTGACATTGAAGGAATTGAAGATTGAACCCCTCTGAATGAAGAACTACCCAATTTACAAGTAATATCCACAAGTAATCTAGAATGAGATTTCTTGAAAACACCCTTTACACCTTCATTCCCAACCATCTAATCACTCTGACCCACCAAGATTTTGGGGAAATTGATTCAAGAAATTTATATATTCGATATGGGTTTTTGAATTTGAGTGAAATATCAAAAGGGGTTTGGGATCTAAACACAAATTTAAGAAAAAGATTGAATCTTGAAATGGGCTTTATGGGAGATTGAAGGGTTTGAGAGGGTAGAATGAGGAGATTTGAAATTTTAATCAAATGGGTTAGAAAGATTTTGGTGAAATCTGTGTAAGTTTGTAGAACAAAGTAGCAGCAAGATGAATTTCAAGTGGCTTTTTTGTCTACTTCTTTTGAATAAAGAAGTAATATTGGGGTGTTCAAGATTTGGGGATAGAAAAGGTAAGTTAGGTTTTCTAGTTTTCAAATCACTCAATTTCTCTTCGTTTTATGAAATGTCGCTCTCTCAAAGTTTCAAATTTTGTATTTTGTATTATATATGATATGAAGTTGGATTTTTTTATTTTTATACTTCATGTTTTAGGATAAAAGTTTTAATTATACTTTTTTTATCCAATGTTACGTTAAGAATGCATTCTGGTAGGGGTGTGCATGAAATTGAAAAAAACAAATTCATCATCAAAATAATCAAATCCAAACAAAAACTAATGGTTTGGTTTTGTATTTCTAAAAACCGGATTTTATGGTTTGGTTTCGTTTTTGTATTTTTTAACTGAAAAAACCAAATTGAGTCGAATAACCGAAAAACAATTTTATATTATTGTTTGTTATTAAATTTATGGATTATAATTTTGTTTTGTTTTGTTTTTTTAATGTTAAATAATTAATAAAAATTGAAATGGTGTAGCCTAAAAATAGGCCCAAATTTCAAATCCAAATTCATTACTTTGGGCTTTTTTTCGATCAAAATATTTTCAACCCAAATAGAAAAACCAAAACTAAACCAAACCAATCAAAAAACCCAATAACCAAAGACTGAAAAAATTGAAACCGAACGGTTTTCAGAAACATCTTATGTTTTTGGTTTTTTTAACCCTAAACCAAATCATGCACACCCTACATTGTGGATCATTGTGTCTCATTCTGAAACATTCGAATTCAAAAGATTAAACTTGGTAATTAGTAAATGAAACGGGAGATCGAAATAAAGGGGTGGTGATGGTAACACCCAACCGGAAGTTGGTTAATATGGTCGTGTAATTCAGTATACGTATATGATATGTTGTTGTATTGTATCTGATTATGTTTCGATCGTGTATCGCGTTATGCTTTTGAATTAGTTCGCATATGTTTTGTTTCTATTATGTTTCCGAGTTTGTATCTATATCAATTCAAGTATCAATTATGTCTTGCTTTATGTATGTTAGTCTTTACATGTACTATTGATTTTTCTGTTACAAAGCAACTTTTTGGCTCAATCGTAGTTTTATTTGTTATGTCTGTCTTAGTTGTTTGATAAGTAATCCGGGAAATCTGGGAACTTAGTGATGATGAGAGTGAAATGTAGCTAAAGAATAAAAACTTTTATATCTTCCTTTATTTCGGTATTTAAAAAAAGTGACTTAGGTTTCTTCGGATTTTTGCTTGAGACTTGATACTTCCACTAGGTTATGTTTTTCAAATCAAATGGATTGTGTTTAGTTTTGGATATTTATGATAGTGACACATCAGCCCTTCCGCGTTGAGGTGTTATAGAAGGTATGGATCACAATATAAGTAAACTATAGTGGGTAATATGCAACGATGGTAACATGGTGGCACAAGAAATAGCTCAACAGCACCTGGGTGACAGATATGAATGAAGGTATATTGATTAGTTTTATTATCCTACGTGTCTATTGTTATCCCATGTGGCATGATGACATGGATATGTATCCTTTAGACACCTTAACACCTTCAACCTACCAGTGGCAGAATCAGAAACTTTTAGCTGGATAGTCAATATATATATGGTAGGGTTCCTACGGGAACTAGCTTTAAAAAGAGAATTTGAGAACTAGTATGAATACAAACAAAATAAACCCAAACTACACAATGAACCCCCCACCCCACCATCACCACCACAAAAAACCTAAACCCCCCCCCCCCCCCAAAAAAACCTAAAGAAACCTAAATACTAGTTTCTAACGCATCCTCGCCATATATATATATATATATATATATATATATTATGTATATATATATGTATTATATAAGGTTCCTTTAGGAACCACCCTTTATTGCAAGAACCACGAGAACCAGTGTGAACACAACCAAAAAGTACCTAAAAAATAAGAACATGCAATTTTTTTAATTAAAAATCGCTAATTTCGGCCCTTCAAAAGAAAAAAAAATTGTTTTTGTTTTTAAGGGACGAAATGTAGCTATTTTTTAATTAAAGAAAACTTTTTTAGCATTTAGTTGTGGGGTTTAACTTTATGATTAAGCTTTTGACATTTAGCTTGGGTAGGGGTTGGTTTTTTAGAGTTTTTTTGGTGAGGTATAGTTTTTTAGGGGTGGGGGCGTTTAGGTTTTTTGGGTAGTGGGTGTTAGTTTGGGTGATGGTGGTGGTTGTTTTGTTGTGTTCATATCAGTTTTTATTGATTATCATAATAAGAATGGTTCTCAAATAAACCCTAATATATATATAAATATATATAAAACAGAAGAATATACAAAACTAAGCATATAGTTATTTTTTATATTAAAATAAAATAATCTAGTAAAAATCTTTAAATTAAGCGTACACGTAGTTACTTTTTAAATAAACAAATAGAAGTAAAAATCTCTAGTAAGTAAATGGTAATCTAAATTATTAATTTATAATAAAATTAATTTTATATATACCCTTACAAATTTGAAAATTTTCATAGATACCTAAAGAAAACTAAAAATATCATATATCTCCTTACAAAATAGTTAAAATATCAAATATACCTCATTTATAAAAAAAGATATAATAAATAATCATTTTACCCTTATTTTGTTAACTTCAAGCTTTCATATGTATATTCATCTTTTAACTTCATATTTTTATATACCACATTTTAAGCTTAAATTTATTTTTACCCATTTTTATTTATTTTTATTTTTTCCATAAACATTAGTATTCTCCATGTATAATATTTACGCTAAATAAATTAAGCTAGAAATAAGTAAATATAATAATTGAAGTTAAATGACATATATGAGATTTCAAATTTTAGAAAAATAAGGGTAAAGTGGTCATTTATTAAATCTTTTATAACGAATTAGGCATATATGATATTTCAACTACTTTGTAAGGGTATATATAATATTTAAAAATTTACATAGTGTGTGTGTATATATATATATATATAATGATATTTTGCAATTTTCATTAAGTAAAGTTAATTACTGAAATACCCTTATCACCTTCTAATATTTACCAAATACCAATCATCTTCTTCACCCACCATTTTGTTCTTATTCAATGGCCGCACAACCAAAAAAAGCTTCCGGCAAAACCCTTTTCCCACTTTTCTTCTTCATTTCATTTCCTTGCAGTACCCTTCGCTTATAATCTTGAGGTCAAAGTATAAAAATCTGTTTAGGATCTGAGTTTGATATTTTTGTGATTGTTTAAGATGGAAATCAATGAAAGAAGATAAACAGTAATGGAATAATGTAGCGGAAATAATGAACTTTGAATAACAACAATAGAGACATTGTTTCCATCAATATGCTTTTGTAAACTTTGATTCACGTATGCATCCAAAAATAACAAATCTCCCTCATCCTAAGATCACTCAATTTGTTCGTACAGAATGTAGAAGGATAGTGATAAATAGAACAGTCATGCATTGTTCTATTTATTGTACAATGCAAACCACTATGGCATCTAGGCTGATGTCACCTTGACACTGACATCTAAGGCCTAACAAACTCTAACATCTGCTAAGCTAAAATCACTATTACATTAATATAAAACTTTGTTGATCCAGCATCTTTTGATTGAATCTCTGATAAGCTTTACCCTCTGTTGGTCCAGCAGACCTTTGCTTCAACAATTCTTTAATTCTTCAATAACAAAGGTTCTCTTCAGCAAACTTTTGACTTTGAGCAGAGCTTGTCTTCAACAGATCTTGTATGACAGACTTTAGCTTCAACTGATCTTTGAGTAGCAGATGTTGAAGTCTTTGCCTTTGGGAGAAGTTAAATATTCAAAGCACGGTTTATTGTTGATCAGATGATATAGAGAATTTTAGCTTTTCAATCATTTGTTCTTCTATAGGGTTCAATAGATTCAACGATCTCCCCTAGAACAGATGATGCCCAAACTCTTCTTTATTGTTGGTGTTTATCTCTCATCAATATTTCAAAACTCTTCTTTATTGCTAGTGTTTATCTCTCATCAATATTTCAAAACTCTTCTTTATTGCTGGTGTTTATCTCTCATCAATATTTCCCTGATTTACCCTTTGAACTGTAGTTCAAAGTTCAAGGAAATCATGTCTTCAAAATCCCTTTGTAATTCAAGGGTCAATAGATCTTGGAGATCATCTGCATTTAGAGCATATGCATCATCCATTTTCAGCCTTTGAATCTCACCATTGATCTAAGCAAAGTCAATTCATGGGTGTCTGATGATGACTTCCATTTTAGAATTTTTGAATCAATTGGTTTTCTTGGGTGAAGATTTATTTCTGATGAGTTTGGTGAAAGTTGCCTGCTGGCAAGATTCTTCACAGTTTCTCTAAGTTTGTCACTTGCAGGATCAGTGTGAAAGAGCAGTTGGTACTTGATTCCTTCTTTTCTATGTTCTTTAAACATCTGCTCATCATCCCAAGCTATCTTCTTTTGCTTTTTTGCTTGATTTAAGGCAAGTGTGGATAAGACAATAGTTGAAGAATGCTTTTTAAGAGTTTGGGTCTGTTGAGGGATAGTTGTTGTTGGATAGACTGGCTTTCTAGGAACTGAGTGCTCTTTCTTTCTAAGCACTTCCAGTTTCTTATATGTATCTACAATTTTGGACTCAGACCATCTTGCAACAAATCTTGCTGAGCCATAATTAGTAGCAACTAGCTCTTTTTTCATTCTTTTAAGCTTCAAAGTCTTGTTTGGATACACTTGTTTGTACTTTTTCCAGTCAGGTGGAGTTAGCTTGTGTAAAGGATCTTTGAGCATTTCCTGGATTATATCAATCTATTCCTTGAGATCATTTGATGACCAGTCTTTGAATTGTACTCTTGTTGCTTTGTATGGCTTGTGTTGTATTCTGTGGTCTAGATAATCCTGTTTCAGTTCCTCATCTAGCTCGGCATTGACATGCCTTTCTGACAAGGACTTACTCATATCTTTGGCAAATTCTTAAATTTTTCTTACTTTGCTAAGTTCTTGAGATAAGATACTTTGAGTAGCCCTATCGTCTTTCCTTTGCTTCTCTATTTAACAATGCTCTCAGCCTGTCTAGCTTTCAACTTTAGATATTCATCTAAGTTTCCTGGCTTCCAATATCCAAATAGAGATGGGAAATCTAGTTTTGTAGTATCCTCTACTGTGAAAAATTATTCAATTTCTTTTTCAACAACAAGAATGTCTAGAGGATATGTCACACCCTGACCCGCAACGGAAATGATAGTCGGGGCATGATTGGGTTTTCATCAAAGCTCATGACATTTACTATAAAGTTTCATATTTATTATTTCTCTTTAAATAAGAAGTTACAATAAACATACAAACACAACATGTTCAAATACATTTTCATTCAAATTACAAACTAGAGTACAATTACAAAAGGAAACCAAACTAAATGTCCATTCCAAAGCATTAACTTGTTTATTCTTCTAGGCCATCCTACGTGTTTCTTTTCTCAACTGGATTACTTGTATCATGTGTAAAATAGGGTTTTTGGGGTCAACAAAAGTTGGAGAGTGAATCTTATTTAAATATTTGAAAGTACTAGTTATGTTGGTTATTTGAATAAAATTGTGCATAACCAAATATGAATAAACGTAAATGTAAATTTAATCACAAAACACATAATATCAATTAATGCACAAGCACACACACCAAATGATGAACAATGAGATCAAGGCTCAATCAAACGGAGCCGATCTAATGAGGCACCTGATGCTCAACTCGTCTCCCACGAGGAACTGATGGGCCTAATGCATGATTTGCACACAACTTGACAAGAATGTAAACACGTATCACAACAAACAATATTTACACCATAAGTTTAGGTCATATAATGGTAATAGCACAAGTTTGAATAAACGAAATAATTAAAGCGACACATGATACACCCCAAAACATGAATAAAAGGGGGAATTTGTAAGGATTCACTCACAGTGGGTGTGTTCCTTGATGACGATGAATGCGCACGAATATTATGATTCAACCGACGAGGGAAAAACTAACCTAAATAATAACGAAATGATTCGGTAAATAAATAAACTTTATTTGAGATTAATATTTTTAATTAGTGCTCTTAATGGGATTGTTAGATTTATTTTTGTGTGTTTAAGGAAATTTTCTAACTTTAAAAATCTTATTTTTAAGTATTTTTAATTAATTTTCCAATTAAATAAATAAATAAAAAGAAAATAAAAAGGTTGACTTTTTGACCGTTGACCGTTGACCATTGACCGGTCGGACTGTGTTTATTCTATGCGCTGAGTGAGGTTCGAACTCGTGACCTCTCGTATACGTGCACGCAGCTCTACCAACTGAGCTACGTGTCTAACCCGAAATATTCTTGATTTTTATTATACTTATATACTGATTAGAATATTTCAGAAATTAATTTATTTAAAAAGGGTTTTAACTGATCGAACCGGTGCGCAGGATATGTTTCGAACTCGTGACCCCGACGTTGTTTTGCACCCAGCCCTACCAACTGGGCTGGGTGTCTAACCCGGTAAATAAAGGATTTTAATTATATTTATATATTATATGTTTTGTTTTACATTAACGTTATAAAAATGCTCGGTTTATATAAAGGATTCGGCATTATGTATGAGACTCGAACTCGGGATCTTCGCGTTTCAAATGCACACAGTCCACCACTGGACTGTGTGTCTAACCTGATTAAAATCCCATTTTTAATTATACTTATAAACTTTTTGTAACTTCATCTTTTTCCTTGAATCAAAACACTGAACAAATCCGACTGTTATCTAAATTTTTAACAATTTTGGTTACTGATTTACAACTAACGGAATTAAACATGAACATAGAAAGGTTTTAAAGATTCATACCCACTGGAAGATAGAACTTTGATGATCCCGGTGACCAAGTCCAGCGAGTTCCAAATTTTTCCGGCGAAGTGCAGAAAAGAAAACAGAGAGTTTTTAAGTGTTGATGTAGAGAGTGTTTTGAGGGAATGAGCGAATTCGTTTGTGGTGAAACGATTTGTATTTATGGAGTAACCAGTCAATCCCGATTTCTTTTCCGAATTCCGACGACTTGAAGATGAAGCTCTGAGGTTAGCGGGGCTGAGGAGAATAAGCAGAGGATTTCAAGAATGGCTTGAATGAGTTTGGAAACGAGGTTAGCAAGGTATTTATAGGTGATGTGATCCACCACGATTTCGGTTTTCCGGTGATATTTTCTGGTGACTACCAGACAATTCCGGCAGTAGAGTGTTTGAACAGAAAGCTCTTGAGTGATCGTTTGGTGAACGAGATGTTTCAGTATTTACAGATCGAATGATTCGTAAACGGTTTCATTTTCAAAACTGGGTTTAAATTTTTCGGTTTCGATTCCTCTCTATGATTAATAACTGATTTCCTTTTATTCAGAGTATGATTGATAACTGAAATTGAGTTAAAACATGATTTGGTAACTGATTATGTATGCGCGTTTTCTTTTCTTTTGAAATTGTAGCTGCTGAACCTTTGAGCGGCATTTTTTTGAAACCTCCCTCAATTTAAACGTGTATACATATTAATGGATCCTAAAATAAACCGAATGAGGCTTGGCATCCGACTGGTTTATGTGTGTTTGATGGAGGCGGGTGACCCAGGTTCGAGTCCGGGCGCTGCCCGTTTTTTTTTTATTCTTTTTCTTTTTGAAAATAGCATAAAAGCCCCTGAACTTAGTTTAGTAGAAATACATATTTAGTCCCTTGAATTATTAACTAAGTTAAAATGTTCTTTTTATTATTATTTTTTTTATTAAATCTAAATTACTTGATTAATTATTATTATTGTTATTATTATTATTTTCGTCTTAATTATTCATTGACTATAATTATTAAATTAGATAATACTACTAAACAAATATGCGACGAACATCGAATAAATATTTGATTTTTAAATGGAGCGGGTTTTGAAACCCGTTTTACGACGAATGTTACAGTATCCCCTACTTTTAGAAATTTCGTCCCGAAATTTAGATAGTAGTGGTATGTTTGACTCGAAGGGTGGGTGTTTTAATTTTTGACTATTACATAATTAGAAAAGGGTGAGAGTTTAAATTTTATTTGAGGCGGTAACGTTCCTAGTAAGGGTTGGATGCCCTGCTACAGGAATCGCTTTTTGATGCCTAAAGTATGGAAATGCGAAACATGGATAAACAGAGTCGATTGACTAGGTATGATCTCACGCATAAGAGTTTTGAGAGAATTAATCCGCTTGGAAAGATAAGGTTATATCATAAAACAAAACTTCAACCATGATGATACTAAAACCTACACGGAACTTTTCATAACCGCCTGACAACGCTTTTGATCTTTTGACAAGAATACTTATATATACGAAGTACCAGCGGCGTATCCACCATATTCTTGTCAACTTTTCATTGGCTTTGTCAGTAAGTTATGATTAGTTCTATGTGACTCTAAAATCTACAAAACAAACACAACAGCCAAAGCTTGAGTCTTAAATCTGAAAGGATACATGATCGAATGTTGACAGTACCTCTCTCGTTTGTTATGATGAGGGGGTTAGTCTATGTAAAAGTGAGACACAACCCAACTTCTTTAAATGATAAGATCGAGGTACGTCGAGATGTATGATGATATGAGAGTTAAATCAATGTGTAAAGGTATAAAACAAAACCGTAATATCAATTCGCATTAAAATTCTTGGATACATAGATTCCCAATTTAATACTGGGATACGTAAAGATTGAGATAACATAAAGAAAACATTAAAATTAGACGATTGGAGTTGAGTCTTGACTCTTGGTGAGGGAAAGCTAGTTGGGTGATTCGTTTGGGCCGTTATTATCTTCAACAGGTTTGGCGTTGATGTTGTAAGCTCTTCCTCTTGCTGGTGGTAGTGTTGGGTTTGCTTGATTTGCTTGGTTAACTGGGTTTGCTTGAGCTTGGGCGTTTATGATGTTAACCAATTGAGGGCACGTGTTTCTAAAATGGGTAGGGTCGCCACAATTAAAACAATCTCGAACATATTGGAACATGGGGTATTGGGGTTGTTGATATGTTTAGATCATGTTTTGAGTAGGGGGTGAGGCTTGGTTTTGAGAGGCACGACAAGTTTTGCTCCAATGACCATAACGCCCATAATTTGCACACAGTCGACAAGGTACGGTAGATGGATGGTGCTAAAAACAGGTGTTGCATTGAGGGTGAGGTCCAATGTAAGGTTTCTTAATTGGGTAAGTAGAGTAGGGTGCTACTTGAGTGATTGGGATAGCTTGGAGGGGTATGGCTTGTGAAGCTGGTTGATTGCCTTGGGTGATAGCGAAATTTTGCCCATCTCGTTTTCTCTTAGGAGTGGATTGAGAAAAGGATTCGGTCTGGATTGGGTTGGAGGTTTCGGTTGATGCTTTATCCTTCTTCTTCTCCTCCGTGAAGTCTTTATTTCGTATGCGGTTTTCGGTGAGCTCTGTAGCTAACTCCATTGCTGCTTCCAAAGTTGCAGGTGTGGTACTTATTACAGGGTCTTGAATTTTTGAAGGAAGACCTCGAATGTATTGCTGTATCAAACGGTAGAGGGGAGTGAACAAGTTGGGGACCATCTGATTTAACTCAAGGAATCTCTTGTTGTATGTGGTGTGGTCGCCCTCCTTTTGTTTCAAAGAGTAGAACTCATCTTCTAGTTTCTTGATTTCGTTTCTTGGACAGAAACGTCTTGTCATGTTTTCCCTCAACTCTTCCCAAGTCAAAGTCATAGCATTCTCAGCACCTCGCTTGGCCTTCTCTGTATTCCACCATGTAAGTGCTACTCCAAACAAACGACCGGTAGCATATCGCACCTTGCGATCATCGGGGCAGTCGCAATTGAGAAAAGTGTTTTCCATTTCCTCAAACCAATGGAGGAGAGCGGTGACACCTTCAGTACCTTCGTATTTTGGACGATCGCAGGATTTGAAATGCTTGAAGGTGCATTTAGTGACTATTGGGGGAGGATTGACAATGTTTTGATCTTCTTGGTGGATTGAGTTGACGGGATTAGCGGTAAGGGCCTGTTGTACTTGAATTATGATGTTGGGTATTACGACAGCCATTTGTTGAGCGATTTGAGCAGCCATGCGTTCGCGGATTTTCCTGATCTCATACTTCTACGAGAGAGACTAGAAGACATCTACAAGGAATACGTATCGAGAGTATGAGTTTGACGTTTTAGGTGTCATGTGTCGTATTTAGAAATAAACATTCATAAAACAAATGAAGAATAATAAATTTACTACATCCATAGGATGTCTTGGGCTTTGCTCGTAATTGGGCCTTGCATGCCGCCATACTTCACCTTCGTGATCATGTGGGCCCCCATGATTACCGGGCTTTCATATGGTTCGCATGTGTTAGCCTGGTAACGTACACTAAAACCCGAAGAAAATCGAGAAATATGAATGTAACGTATGAAATTCGGAGTGCATCCAGGTGTGGACACGGTGACACCTCAAAGTGGGGTTAGTTCGAACGACGTTTGGTGTGGCATGCTTTGGCCTAATAGGTCCTTCGTACTCTCATCGTTAGTCCCCGGGTAGGCAAACTGGTCCGTTATACTGGATTTATACGAATGCCAACCTAGACAGGACGTTCCGACTACCGGTACTTGTACCCTTACAGTTACTACATGCCCGTCGTAGAACTCACTTTGATGAGATTGAAAAATGAAAAATGCGACAAAATCTTGAATAAAGGAAATATGAGGATGATTTGAATATGTGAACATTGAAATATGCGTGATAAATGTATATGTAAACATGTTAAGTTTGACAATAAGTATAACTCATTAAGTATCACACAAAATGATTGGGAAGTGTTTGCATGCATTTGTGTGTGTAATAAATACGAAACAAATAAACATCATGAGTTTGCATGTAACCACATAAACAATTAAAATCTAATCAACTATAGTATAGGCTCTAAGGGTCTAATAACCTATCCTATATCCCTATAGTCAAAAGCTCTGATACCAATCTGTCACACCCTGACCCGCAGCGGAAATGGTAGTCGGGGCATGATTGGGTTTTCATCAAAGCTCATGACATTTACTATAAAGTTTCATATTTATTATTTCTCTTTAAAGAAGAAGTTACAATAAACATACAAACACAACATGTTCAAATACATTTTCATTCAAATTACAAACTAGAGTACAATTACAAAGGGAAACCAAACTAAATGTCCATTCCAAAGCATTAACTTGTTTATTCTTCTAGGCCATCCTACGTGTTTCTTTTCTCAACTGGATCACCTGTATCATGTGTAAAATAGGGTTTTTGGGGTCAACAAAAGTTGGCGAGTGAATCTTATTTAAATATTTGAAAGTATTAGTTATGTTGGTTATTTGAATAAAATTGTGCATAACCAAATATGAATAAACGAAATGTAAATTTAATCACAAAACACATAATATCAATTAATGCACAAGCACACACACCAAATGATGAACAATGAGATCAAGGCTCAATCAAACGAAGCCGATCTAATGAGGCACCTGATGCTCAACTCGTCTCCCACGAGGAACTGATGGGCCTAATGCATGATTTGCACACAACTTGACAAGAATGTAAACACGTATCACAACAAACAATATTTACACCATAAGTTTAGGTTATATAATGGTAATAGCACAAGTTTGAATAAACGAAATAATTAAAGCGACACATGATACACCCCAAAACATGAATAAAAAGGGGAATTTGTAAGGATTCACTCACAGTGGGTGCGTTCCTTGATGACGATGAATGCGCACGAATATTATGATTCAACCGACGAGGGAAAAACTAACCTAAATAATAACGAAATGATTCGGTAAATAAATAAACTTTATTTGAGATTAATATTTTTAATTAGTGCTCTTAATGGGATTGTTAGATTTATTTTTGTGTGTTTAAGGAAATTTTCTAACTTTAAAAATCTTATTTTTAAGTATTTTTAATTAATTTTCCAATTAAAATAAATAAATAAAAAGAAAATAAAAAGGTTGACTTTTTGACCGTTGACCGTTGACCGGTCGGACTGTGTTTATTTTATGCGCTGAGTGAGGGTTCGAACTCATGACCTCTCGTATACGTGCACGCAGCTCTACCAACTGAGCTACGTGTCTAACCCGAAATATTCTTGATTTTTATTATACTTATATACTGATTAGAATATTTCAGAAATTAATTTATTTAAAAAGGGTTTTAACTGATCGAACCGGTGCGCAGGATATGTTTCGAACTCGTGACCCCGACGTTGTTTTGCACCCAGCCCTACCAACTGGGCTGGGTGTCTAACCCGGTAAATAAAGGATTTTAATTATATTTATATATTATATGTTTTGTTTTACATTAACGTTATAAAAATGCTCGGTTTATATAAAGGATTCGGCATTATGTATGGGACTCGAACTCGGGATCTTCGCGTTTCAAATGCACACAGTCCACCACTGGACTGTGTGTTTAACCCGATTAAAATCCCATTTTTAATTATACTTATAAACTTTTTGTAACTTCATTTTTTCCTTGAATCAAAACACAGAACAAATCCGACTGTTATCTAAATTTTTAACAATTTTGGTTACTGATTTACAACTAACGGAATTAAACATGAACATAGAAAGGTTTTAAAGATTCATACCCACTGGAAGATAGAACTTTGATGATCCCGGTGACCAAGTCCAGCGAGTTCCAAATTTTTCCGGCGAAGTGCAGAAAAGAAAACAGAGAGTTTTTAAGTGTTGATGTAGAGAGTGTTTTGAGGGAATGAGCGAATTCGTTTGTGGTGAAACGATTTGTATTTATGGAGTAACCAGTCAATCCCGATTTCTTTTCCGAATTCCGACGACTTGAAGATGAAGCTCTGAGGTTAGCGGGGCTGAGGAGAATAAGCAGAGGATTTCAAGAATGGCTTGAATGAGTTTGGAAACGAGGTTAGCAAGGTATTTATAGGTGATGTGATCCACCACGATTTCGGTTTTCCGGTGATATTTTCTGGTGACTACCAGACAATTCCGGCAGTAGAGTGTTTGAACAGAAAGCTCTTGAGTGATCGTTTGGTGAACGAGATGTTTCAGTATTTACAGATCGAATGATTCGTAAACGGTTTCATTTTCAAAACTGGGTTTAAATTTTTCGGTTTCGATTCCTCTCTATGATTAATAACTGATTTCCTTTTATTCAGAGTATGATTGATAACTGAAATTGAGTTAAAACATGATTTGGTAACTGATTATGTATGCGCGTTTTCTTTTCTTTTGAAATTGTAGCTGCTGAACCTTTGAGCGGCATTTTTTTGAAACCTCCCTCAATTTAAACGTGTATACATATTAATGGATCCTAAAATAAACCGAATGAGGCTTGGCATCCGACTGGTTTATGTGTGTTTGATGGAGGCGGGTGACCCAGGTTCGAGTCCGGGCGCTGCCCGTTTTTTTTTATTCTTTTTCTTTTTGAAAATAGCATAAAAGCCCCTGAACTTAGTTTAGTAGAAATACATATTTAGTCCCTTGAATTATTAACTAAGTTAAAATGTTCTTTTTATTATTATTTTTTTATTAAATCTAAATTACTTGATTAATTATTATTATTGTTATTATTATTATTTTCGTCTTAATTATTCATTGACTATAATTATTAAATTAGATAATACTACTAAACAAATATGCGACGAACATCGAATAAATATTTGATTTTTAAATGGAGCGGGTTTTGAAACCCGTTTTACGACGAATGTTACAGGATATCTAGTGGCCAGTGGGATGTCAGATGGTGGTTGGTACATGGGTGGTAGTGAAGTGGTTTTGGATGGAAATGATGAGAGTGGTGATGATGTAATGGGTTTTGATTATAAAGGGATTGGTGGTAGAATCTTTTCATCATCATCATTATCAACAAAAAAAGTTTTCCTTTTGCGTTGGAATTTGATCTTTGGTGATGGTAGTCATGTTGGTATTCTTGGTGATGTGGTTAATGGTTGGGTTAAAGTTGGAAAAGTGATCATGGTAGAGGTTTGGTTAACATCTGTTTGAACCTCTGTTGTACTAGCATCTGCGGACACATTAGTTATACTAACATTTGTTGGGTTAGTTTTTAGTGATGGTTTCTTTGGTGGTGATTTGGTTTGGCCTTGAAAGGGGATACACTTTTTGTTGCCTCAGCAGTGGTTTTAGAAGAGGTGGGAATTGGCTGTCTAACTTTTCTAGTTGACTTTCTTTTTCTTAAAGTGTCAATATCTTCTTTTTTTTCCATTTGCTTGGCTTGTTCTTCTTCAATCAATTTGGAAGTCTTGCTTTCCAGTGTATCTTGTTTCTTCTGTTTTTCCAAAGCAATCTTTTCTGCTTTTTTGTTCAGGGTCTCATCAATCCCTTTTTTGAACTCCAGCATCTGATGCTTTAACAGAGGTTTGGTATGGATTTTGTCGCACCTTTGGTTTTGCATGGGAAGAAGGCTGCAACTTTCTCAATCGATCTTTCTCCCCCTTTGTGGCATCATCCTCAACTTCTTCTTGAAGAATAGTTGCCGGGGCAGAGCCAATTATCTTGATCAAATGTTCTCTAATGGCCTTGATGTCTGCTTGAGTAACCTTATATCTGGCATCAACCATATTTCTGATCAGTTCCATGTGAGTGTTATGGTTGATATTAGCTAAATTCCTCAAAGCTTGAATGATGGGTTGCAAAGATTTCCATAGCTCATTGGCAATTTGCTATGTAGAAAGCTGACTTTGAGAATGTTGTAACATATGCTTCATCGTATCTTTCATTTCACTAATTGAAGACTCTATTGATGTCATTCTCTCCATCAATTCCTTATATCTCAGTTCATCACCTAATTTAATATGATCATCTGAATTCCGACCAGAGGTAGTAGTATTTGAACCATCAACAGGAGAAAACTCCATGTTATCATAACCAAACGCCCATTTTTCATGGTACTGGGACTTCCAACTAGAACATAGGTTACAATTGTAGCCTCAACAGTTGTTTGTTGCCTTTAAGGAAGACTAATTGATGTAACCACGTCCAACTGAGACACAGTTGTGTCATCAGTTCTAGTGGCTGCTACACTTAAATTACCACCAAGAGTTACTTGTAACTCATGGGGTGTAGCCTCCTCAGTTGTTTCTAGGTTAGCAATTTGATTTTTCTCATACTCAGTCACTTGTGGGGGTATACTTTCTTTGACTGGTGGTTGAGAGGAACTGATTTGTGTCTGAGTTTTATCAATTGCATGAAACAGAGGTATAAAAGTGGATGGAATTGTGGGAGATGGTTATGGAGTTGAAAGAGAAAAAGCCCTGGGAGAGGGACTTTAAAACAGACTTTCAAGTGAAATGTCTGCTTCATAATGTGGTGACCCTATGCTTACAACCTGATCCTTTTGTGAGGACGCAGGAGGAGTTTGGCTTTTAGGTGGAGATCTTTCCAACTCTTGTGAGGAAGTAACAACAGTGGTTTCAAGTGGCTTTTGTGATACCACAAGGTTGTCCTCTAGGATCTTATCTTCCAAAGGTGACTTTTTATGTAATTTTGTTTTGGTGGGCTTTTTGGATTGGGAGGGTTTCTTTTGGATTTTGCTGGTGTGGGTATCACTCCACCGGTTGTGGTGTTATGATCACCAGGTTCAGTGGGCTCAGCAACAGAGGTTTGAGCTTGTGATGTGGACTCATATAAATTTTGCTCATCCCCATTTGCTTATGTTTTTAAAGCTTTTGACTCTTTACCAGACATTCTTGTAAAAGTTTCATGTGTAAGACTTCTAATGCGAAAAATAACACCTTGTTGAAAATCTTGTTAAGAAACTTGTTTTGAAGATAAAAGCTTAGAAGTCTTGGATACATGAGAAAAGCTTTTGGTTTGTTTCCTTTGATAATAGTCACATTTGCAACCAAGTCCAAGAACAAGGCTTGGGATAGATTAAAATCTGATTTTGTTAAAATTGCATATCCAAGTATTGTACTTTTTGTGGAATCTCATTAAATGAGGTGGTCTTGGGTGAGAGACATATTAAGAGAGTATGGAAAAAATATATCTCATTTCAGGAGAAAATTGAGGTTTGTAAATTGTAACTCCAGTTAACTGAACCTCATACCCTCTTTCAATGAACTCTGTGTGAAGTGCTTGTCTGTCAAAGGATGTGTTACCTGCTAGGTCATCCAGACCAAATGTTGTGGATATTGAAGATGGAGAAATTTGAACTAGAGTGTTTCCGACTTTAGAAGTGATAGCATAGGCCTTTTCTTCTGAGTTTGAACCTCAGCATTAGACTAGAATTGTCGGAGTATATCAACATAAATTGGTGCATCAGCGGTAAGTATGGCTTTGTAGTTTGATGCTTGTAGAACATCAATTAAAGAGTGAAAGGAAGTATTTTTGTCGGTTTTCTCGAAAGTAGGGAGGTAGTTATGCGGTAGTTTGATGTTCAGAGCCATGGTCGAAGATGAAAGTGAATGATGGTGAAGAGAATGAAGGAATGAAAGTAATGGAAACCACTTTAAGAATTCTGAATTCGAGACGACAGTGAAAAGCTATCTTTAGATGGAAAAGGAATATATAAGTGAAAAAGTGAGTACTGACGTGGCATCTGTTTAAAAGATTGATGGCTAACATATGTCCACGTGTAACCTCTGTTGTAGTAATGGATGACAGTTGTTTGGGAAACCTCTGCTGGAAACTAGTAGTGGTTGGGAACAATGGTCATGAACAGTAGATATGAATAGTGGCAAATGAAAACAGAGGATACTTTTTTAACAGTGGATAGACTTTTAAGCCAAACAGAGATTTTGAGAAACAGTGGTTTGGAACAACGTTTGGGATTTATTGAAAATTTTCCAATTTTAGCAATTTTTAAGTATGATTTTTTGATTTTCTGAAAACATTTTAATACTATTTACACGTGGAAAGCAAAATTTTGCTTTTAATCCATGTTTAGCATACCAATTCTAGATATCAAGCTTTCAAGGTAGATGTATCCAAAGCTTTTGTTAAAATATCTGCCAGTTGATCTTTAGTGGAAACATGATGTAGAGAAATCAAATCTTTTTCATAACAATCCCTCACAAAGTGATGTCTGATGTCAATGTGCTTTGTTGTTGAATGTGATACTGGATTTTTAATGATGTTTTCAGTTGCTTGACTATCGAACTTGAGAGGAGTCTTTAGAGCAGTTACACCAAAATCCATCAGCTTTATGAAGCCAAATAGTTGAGCAGTGCAACTAGTAGCAGCAATATACTCAGTCTCTGTTGTGGATGTTGAAACTGTATCTTGTTTTTTGCTTTGCCAAGAGACTAAGAAATTACCTAGAAATTGATAACCTCCTGATGTGGACTTTCTTGTACATAGCATCCAGTAAAGTCACTATCTAACCTGAAAGCTCAATATTTCACTAGCAGGATACCAAGTGTGGGAGCACCTTTTATGAATCCAAATATCATTTTCACAGCAATAAGATTTGACTTTCTAGGTGCTGACTGGGATATGGCACAGACACATGTGGCAAACATGATGTCTAGCCTTAATGCAGTTAGGTATAATAAAGACCCAATCATGCTTCTATAAAGTATTTGATCAACCAAGTTATCTTTGTCATTAATATTGACCAATTTGGATGTGGCCATGGGTGTACTACATGGTTTATAATTCATTCATATCAAATTTTGTAGGTAGTTCCTTGACATACTTGCTTTGATGAATGAAAGTACCATTTTGCAACTACTTAACTTGGAGACCAAGGAAGCATTGAAGTTCACCCATATCACTCATTTCAAATTCTGTTGTCATGAGTTCTCTAAACTCTTCACACATAGCAGAACATGTGGATCCAATATGATGTCATCCACATAAATTTGGAAAATCACAAATCCTTTCCTCTCCATTTTAAAACGATGTTTTATCAATTTGACCTGCTGTGAAACTTATGGATAAGAAGGTGGATAGAGTTTCATACCAGGCCCTTGGTGCTTGTTTCAAGCCATACAAAGCTTTATTAAGCTAGTAGACATGATCAGGATAAAAGGCATCTTCAAACCAGGGGGTTGGCATACATATATCTCTTCCTTGATTTTGCCATATAAGAAAGCACACTTGATATCCATTTGATACACTTTAATGTTGTTATTGGCAGCAAAGTCTAAGAACAATCTGATGGCCTCTAGTCTTGCAACAGGAGCAAAAGTTTCATCATAATCAATGCCCTCTTCTTGTCTATAGCCTTGAACCATGAACCTAGCTTTGTTTTTGACAACGATGACCCTTTCATCTGTTTTGTTCTTGAAGACCATTTTGTGCCAATTGGACATACATCCTGAGGCAATGGTACAAGTTCCCATACTTGTTGTCTTTTGAACTATAGGAGCTCTTCTTACATAGCATCTACCCAACTGTTGTCTCTTAGTGCCTCTTGGTACTTAACAGGTTGTGTGAGAGATGGAAAACCAGCAAAAAACCAAATGTTTGGGATTGACTTCTTATGAGTACCCCTTCATTGATGTTGCTAATAACTTGGCCTGATGGATGATTTTTAAGGTAGATCAGATCTCCCTTGTATGGAATTATGGCATTGAGAGGCGAAGGCTGCAGATTGGAATCATCTAAGCTAACATCTGTTAGCAATTTTGAAGAGCCAACATCTGTTTGGAAAGGAAATGGAGGTATAGGTAGGATAGGGGTAAGCATGGGTTGACTTTTGTTCACAGAAAACGGACTTTTGTCAACAGGGGTTTAACTGGATGAGATGACAGAGTTTTGAGGATCGACAATAGTTGATGCTAGCAGTGACAAAGTTTTCACAGTTGTTAGTAACATTTGTTGCTCTGGTGGAGGAAATGACTTTGTATTGTGGAATCACAATGTCATATCCATAATCTTGATGAAAAGATTGTGGTGTACATGCAGTGTTAGTCTTGACAGACACATCTTCAAATGTAAATTTATCTAGATCAAATAATTCAGCAGGATTTGCTGGGATTTTTAATGAAGAAATTTCATTGAACTTTACATTCAAGGTCTCTTCCACACACCTAGTCCTTGTGTTAAACAATTTATAGGCTTTGGCAATGGTTGAGTATCCCAGAAAATAACCACAATCTACTTTGGCTGCAAATTTTGAAATTAAGTCTTTTATGTTTAGAATAAAACATGGGTAGCCAAAGATTTTGAAGTAAGAGATCAGTGGTTTGATCTTGAACAAAATTTCATAAATAGTCTTTTGATATCTAGGGTTAATCAAAACTCTGTTATGTACATAGCAAGCAGTGTTTACAGTCCTCTACCCAAAAAGACAAGGGTAAACCTGAGTCTGCAAGCATTGTTCTAGCAGCTTCAATAAGAGTTTTATTTTTCCTTTCAACCACCCCATTTTGTTCTGGTGTCCTTGGGATGTCGTATTGCCTAACAATCCCTTTTGACACACAGAAATCATCCAACTCCTTATGTTTAAACTCTGTTCCATTGTCACTCCTAAAGACTTTTACTGGCAGGTCAAATTGCTTTTCAACGTTTCTTATAAAGTCTTGCAAAATGCCCTGCAGTCTCATTTTTGGAGTGCAAAAAGTAAGTCCATGTAAACCTTGAAAAATCATCAACTATAACAACAAATACCTCTTCTTTTTAAGACTTATGATTTTTACTGGGCCAAACAAGTCGATGTGTAACAATTGTAGACACTGACTTGTTTTGGATTCTTCAGTTGATTTGTATGAACTTTTATGTTGTTTAACTTTTAAACAGGAAATACAATGTTCATCACATGTGAACTATTTTGATGGAAGACCTCTTACAAGACCTTGTTTAGAGAGTGTGGTGATAGTTTTGAGATTTGTGTGACCAAGTCTTTTATGCCATAGTTCTGTCTCGTTGTTAGAGGCAACTGGGAATAGACAGGCATTAGTCATTAGATTATCTTTCAACATATTCAGCCACATACACATTGCCACTCTTATGAGCAACAAGTTTTCTTTACTCTCAACTATGATTGTTTCAATCTTTTTAGCCACTTCTGGCCCAACAATCTTACAAGTTTTCTTAGTGAAGAATGACCCATAGCCTTTGTCACTCATTTGAGATACACTAAGAAGGTTAAATTTAAGATTGTCATTAAGATTGACATTTTCAAACTTGAGTTTCCCTGCTTGAACTATCCCTGACCCCAACACCTTACCTTTTGAGTTGTTCCAAAGGACATATCACCCCCTCCATGTGCTAGAAAATCTTTGAGAAGTGCTCTATAACCTGTCATTGCCTGGAGCCTCCACTATCTACATACCATAAACTATCAAGGCAAGTAGAAGCTCCCTGCACATCAGTAACATGTTAGTTTTGGTGAGTGCCCAAAGCCAAAATTTGGCTGGGGTCACAGACATTTCAGCCTCAAGTCCAGGAGAATGGTCAGAGTTTTGCACAGATTTTTGAAACATCTGTTGTGAATCATTTCCTGTCAAATGATTATAACCATGAGGATGCTTGTTTACTCTTGATTTTGAGGGTCTTTTGTAGACCTCATAGCCAAGTGGTACACTCTTATAAGCTGGTTGGCCATATCCTCTTGGAAATTTATTAGTTGGTCGTGCATCTGTTACATGAATCTCTCTGGGAATAGAGGTTATATTTAGTTGTTTGGTAACGAATGTTTGGACTGGGACAAAGGTCTGTTTGGTTTTTTCTTTTCTTAAACTCTCAAATGTTTTAGATTTAGACTTATTTCTTTTAACATCAAAATTTTTGAGATAAACACACTCTTGAGTTTTGTGGTTTTTCTTTCCACGGATGGTATGGATTAATAATCACACTTGTTTTGTTAATATAATATGCTTTTAGAAGCAAACAGTTTTTAGTAACATGATTCTTCTTTTCACAAAAATCACAAAACAAGTTTGTTCTCTTTTCTCTCTCCTTTCCTTTTTCACCATTTTTGTCAACAGATTATGTAACATCTTTTGGAAGGTATTTTAAGGGAATGATTTTGACTTGTGGTGCTTTCACACCTTCAATGGTTGAGAAATCCATTGGCTAAAAGTTTTCAAGAATGACACACTCATCTGACCAATTAGGTTTGAATTGATATTTCTCAATCTCCTCAAAAGTTGATGATCCTTCTAGTCTTTCTAGAACAATTTTCTTAACATAAGGTTCAGTGATTTTAATTTCTTGAGTAGCCAAGTTTGTTGGAATAATTTCAACCAAACCACAATCATTAACAGCAGTGTTTTGAGAAACTTGGTCATGTCATAAAAAACCTACACCAAATTTTACATTGCTTTTGATTTGTGATTCTAACATCAACTCATAACCTTTGCATGATTCAACCCATTTTTCGTAGGTGATCTGAGTAGATTCAAGCTCCTTTTTACAACTTTGATATTTTTCTATTATAGTTTGGAGTTGATGTTTGAGACTTCTTATTTCACTATCATTTTCAAACAGTTTTGATTTTAACTATTTTGTAAGTTTTTTAAACTAGATTTTATCATTTAAGAGCTTGTTTCTAAGATTTCCATTCACCTCTTTAATGTTAGCAAAAGCAATAAGTTTTTAAGGATTTGAGGTGATACCTTAGCAGCAGCCATCATGGCACAATCACACTCTTCTTCACAAACACTGGAATCCCATGGGTCTGATAAAGGGTCTATTTCTTCACCAGCTTTCTATTCTGAAACATTTGTTGCAACATTTTCACAAACCTCGTCAATATTGGACACTACTTCCTCAGACTCTTCCCCTTCCAAAATAGTGTCTAGTGCCATAAAACAAAAATCATCAGTTTTCTTTTCAGAATTGGCAACTAGGGCAAAATTTTCATCAGTTAGTTATTTAGGTAAGCTACTCCAATCAACAAAGCCTTATGTAAAGAAGCTATGTTGACTAATCAAATTTGATTGACTAGGCTTTGATACCAATTGTTAGGATCTGAGTTTAATATTGTTGTGATTGTTTAAGATTGATATCAATGAAAGAAGATAAACAATAATGAAATAGTGCAGCGGAAATAATAAACTTTCAAATCACAATAATAGAGACATTGTTTTCATCAACATGCTTTTGTAAACTTTGATTCACGTATGCATGCAAATATTACAACTCCCCCTCAGCCTAAGATCACTCAATCTGTTCATACAAAATGTCAAAAGGAAAGTGATAAATAGAACACTACATGCACTGTTCTATTTATAGTACAATGCAAAACACTGTAGCATCTAGGCTGACTTCACCTTGACAGTGACATCTAACGACCTAACAAACTCTAACATCTGCTAAGCTAAAACACCGTTACATTGATACAAAACTCTGTTGATCTAGCATTTGTTGATTGAAACTCTCATAAGCTTTAACCTCTGTTGGTCCAGCAGACCTTTGCTTCAACGGTTCTTTAATTCTTCAATAACAAAGGTTCTTTTCAGCAGACTTTTGACTTTGAGCAGAGCTTGTTTTCAACAGCTCGTGTATGACAGACTTTAGCTTCAACAGACCTTTGAGTAGCAGCTGTTGATGTCTTTGCCTTTGGGAGGAGTTCAATATTCAAAGCATTGTTTATTGTTGATTAGATGATATAGTAAATTTTGGCTTTTCAATCATCTGTTCTTCTATAAGGTTCAATAGATCCACCAAATTAACCTGATGATAGATCTTCTTGGTAAGAAGACTAGGGCGACCAGAGGGTCAATAGACCCTCCTGACTCCCTTGTAGTTACGCCACTTAACCTACCCCCAATTTAATCAAACCCTACCTCTCTAAATCTCATATATGTACGTTGTACATAACCCTAATTTTGATCCCTAATTTGTTTCTTTTCAGAGTCAACCAATGTTCTTCCATGAATTTATTGTAACATTTGTAAAAATCGGGTTTTCAAAACCCGCTCCGTTTTGTAATCGAATATCAAGTTATAAAAATTACGTCGAATATTTATGATTATTTTGATTTAAAACAATACATAATTAATAAATAAACTAAACTACAAAAATTATATTTGATAAAAAGTTAAAATAAAATAAATAAAGAAATTTTGATGCTGCCGGGACTCGAACCCGGGTCAGCCAAGACACACTTCAGCAACTTAACACACACTCACAAGACCACTCCGCCACATTGTGTTTTCTGCTAACTCTAGAAACGCAAACGAAATTTATACACAAACCCAGTTAAAACCGGTTGCGCTATCTGAGAAACGGTAATCGGCAAACCAATCGTCAAATTCGTTGTTTATTCACACATTCAGTTTATAACCGATGCTCCGACGGTTTTTAATCAGATCGGAAATTGATTAAACTTAAAGTCTCATCATTATCGGTTTTTAAAACCGAAAAATCATCAAGTCCAGAATTCCTCAAACTTCAGACCACTCTCGCGACTCAGAGATATCATACCAATACTCCATTTCATTTTCGTCGCATTTTCAGACCATCAGAACGCCTAAATCAGCTCGCCGGAATTTTCTGCAAAAGTCGCCGGAAAACCGTATTCAACTCAAACCGGTAAAATACTTCTACTTTACTGTTTCAATCAATTGTTAGAACCTTACTAACATTAACCCATCGCTCATAATCAACCACAGACGACATTGCTGGACTTTCTGTTTTCGCCGGAAAACTTCTGGAATTGTCGGAAACTCGTTGATTACCGGTATGCTCATTCCAACGTGCTGATAATCAATACTCATTAGTTCAATTTCACATCTAATCCCTTAAACCTGTTAATTGATTCTCACAGCCGAAGGTTCCAAAAACAGAGCCGACGAGCTTCGCCGGATTCTCTGAAGAAGACGATATGTTCGGTATCTTCTTTCCCCAAACTTTTCGATTCAATGCATTCAAACTGGACATCATGTTCACTAACTAAATTAATCGCGAATCAATTGTTTTGATTGATGTCTGTGTTTGTAATGAAGAAGACGAGTTCAGAGATGACATAAGATTAATTAAAATCGGAATTATAAACGGGTTAGACACACACTCTAGCGGTGGACTGTGTGCAAACAAAAACCATACACGTCCCGAGTTCGATCCCTGCTACACGCACACCTTGTGTAATAAAATGCCTTTTTGATCAAAAACTAAACCAGGTTAACTCAGTTAGTTGTTAAGTATAATAAAAACCGAGATAATAACCGGATTAGACACACAGTCCAGCGGTGGACTGTGTGCGACATGTACCATACGACGCGCGTTCGAAACCCGTCACTTGCACCGGTCCGTTGAATTAAAATGTTTTTGAAATTAAAGAGAATTTCGGATTACTGAATAAGTGTATAAGTATAAATAAAAACAAGATTATTTCAGGTTAGACACGTAGCTCAGTTGGTAGAGCTGCGTGCACGCGTACGGGAGGTCACCGGTTCGAGCCTCACCCAGCGCAAACCATGTCATTGACCGAACCGGTCAACAAGTCAACAGGTCAACGGTCAACGGTCAACGGTCAACGCAAAATAAACAATTTTTTTATATTTTTATTTATTTAATTTAATTTAAAAATCAATTAAAAATACTTAAAAATAACATTTTTAAAGATAGAAAATAGCCTTAAACTCACAAAAATATATCTAAAAATTTCATTAAAATCCTTAATAAAATCCACTCATTTAATATATTTTTCTGTTATTATTTAGGTTAGTATTCCTCGTTGATCCGCTCATCTAATTCGTGCGCATCTCACCATCTCCAATCCAACGCACCCAATGTGAGTGAATCTTACAAATTCCCCGTTTTAATCACGTTTTGGGGTGTATCATGTGTCTTTGTATATATATTATAGTTAAACCATTGTGCATACATCATATCATGAACATGTGTATTCAGTTTGTTGCTGTTAAGTAGTTATTATTGGATGCAATTTATTATTCAGTACATGCAATTTCATAGGCCGCCGCTCCCCATTACATTATGAGCGTTGAGCATGTTCCCCATTTCATTATGAGGTTGAACCTGACGTGCCCACATACGATCGGCTCCGTTTGATTGAGCCTTGATCGCACAGACATTTTCATTTTCAGTACATGCAATACGATCGGCTCCGTTTGATTGAGCCTTGATCGCACAGTTTCATTTATGTTATTTACAGTATGATGTTGGTATGATCATGTATGCTGTCATATGTTATTGTATGTTATAGTGTGACTGCTATTTGCCATTGCTTGATTATTTACATTTGCTCATCTATGATTATGCATAAATTTTCATTGATAAACTAACAATTAATTTATTAATAAATGTTTATCTAATAAGGTTCACTCGCCAACTTATGTTGACCCAAAAACTCCCATTTTTACACATGATACAGGTGAACCAGCAGCAGCTAGGAATACATGGGACTTGGACTAGAAGAATAAAACGATTTAGAGTTGGGATTGTTATGTTTGGCTTATTTTCTTTGTATTGAATGAACATGTTTGGATATTTGAAAATGTAACTTTGACTTATTAAATATGAAACATATTAGTAAATGTCATGAGCTTTGGTGATAACCCAATTATGCACCCACTCTTATTCCGCTGCGGGTCGGGGTGTGACAGATTGGTATCAGAGCCATGACTATAGGGATATAGGATAGGTTATTAGACCCTTAGAGCCTATACTATAGTCGGTTAGAAACTTATAAGATTTTTGTGTGTTATATGACAAATTTCATGATGTTTATATGTTTTATGTTAAATGTTACATTTGATATTGTGCAAGCATGTTCATAAGTATGTATTATCATATAATGCCTATCATGACTCGTATACTCATAACATATCACATCCATGAAAGCACACACCACATCATGATTGTTTTTACAATGATTTTCGTGTTTTCAAATCTCATCAAAGTGAGTTCTCATGACGGGCATGTAGTAACTGGAAGGGTACCAGTACCGGTAGTCGGAACGTCCTGTCTAGGCTGGCATTCATATAAATCCAAAATAAAGGACCAGTTTGCCTACCTGGGGACTAACGATGAGAGTACGAAGTACCTATTAGGCCAAAGCATGCTATACCAAACGTCGTGGGAGCTAACCCCACTTTGAGTTGTCATTGTGTCTACACCTGGACACGTTCTGACCAAACATCGCATGAACATATTTTGTGGTTTGCATTCGGGGGATGCGAATGTTAAATTGCCAATACTAATGTGAATCCTACCAAGCCAATAGCCATGGGGGCCCACATGACTATGTAGGTGAAGGTATGGGGGACATTTGAGGCCCAACATGAGCGAACCCAAGACATCCTATGGATGTAGTTGCATTATTGATATTTATGATATTTTCATTTTCTTAAAGACACATGACACCTAAAAAGACACCATAAACTCACAATCTTCTCATTTTATGATCATGTAGATGTCGTCTAGACAGCAACGAAGGGGTAAAAGATCGGGAAGGTCTCAGGAATGTTTGGCCACTCAGATCGCGAAACAAATGGCCACGATACTGCCTGACATTGTGGTCCAAGTACAACAAGCCCTTGCTACAAATCCTACTAACCCTCCTCAACAACAGGACCAGAACATCGACAACCCTCCTACCAGCAAGTGCTCTTACAAACATTTTAAGTCCTGTGATCCTCCTAAATTTGAAGGGACCGAGGGTGTCACTGCTCTCCTACATTGGTTCGAGGAGATGGAAAACACCTTCCTAAACTGCGATTGTCCTGAGGATCGCAAGGTTCGATACGCCACCGGGAGACTACTTGGAGTAGCTCTCACTTGGTGGAATACTGAGAAAGGGAAGAGGGGAACTGAAGATGCGATGGCCTTGACTTGGGAGGAGTTAAGGGAAATCATGTCTAGGCGTTTCTGTCCTAGAAGTGAAATTAAGAAGTTGGAGGATGAATTTCATGCTCTAAAGCAAAAGGGGGGTGATCACACTACCTACAACAAGAGGTTCTTAGAGTTGAACCAAATGGTTCCAAATTTATTCACTCTAACCTATCGTCTGATCGAGCATTATATTCGAGGACTTCCCTCGAAAATCCAAGATTCAGTTCTCAGCGTTTCACCAGTAACACTTGAAGCTGCTATGGAGTTAGCAACTGAACTGACCGAAAACCGAATTCGCAACGGGAAGTTCAAAGAAGAGAAGAAGAAAGCCCCTGTTGAGGGACAAATTTCAAACCACCCCATTCCTTCCTCTAAGTTTGCTAACAAGAGGAAGCGTAACACCAGAAATTTTGCAGTTACCCAAACCAACACCCCTATTCCTGCTGCACCCATTACTCAAGTCACTCCTTCACCCGCACCATACAGAAGACCCTACACTGGCCCGTTACCCAAATGTAACCGTTGCCAATATCACCATTCCCCTGATCATCCTTGCCAATACTGCACCGGCTGCAGTCGCGCAGGACATACTGTTCAAACCTGCCGCATGCCTCAACGAACAAACCGCCACCAACCTTTAACCCAAACCCACCAACAGTTAATGGGTCAAGCCCAACAACCCCTACCATTTCCACCCACCCAACATTTAGCCCAAACATACTACCAACCCAATTATCCTATGGGCCAACCTATGCGGGCTTGCTTCAATTGCGGAGACCCCAGCCACTTCAGAAACACTTGTCCAAGGTTGGTAAACATTATTCATGCTCAGGCCCAAGCCAACCCAGTGAATCAAGCGAACCAAGCTCCTCCACCTGCAAGAGGAAGAGCTTTCAATATAAACGCGAACCAGGCCAGAGCGGACGGCAATGTGGTCAACGGTACGTTCCTTATAAATGGTAGATATGCCTCTATGTTATTTGATACTGGTGCGGATAGAAGTTTTGTGCCTTTAGAATTTGAATCTATCTTAAACAAAAATCGGGATATGCTCACGGAATCCATAACGGTAGAAGTTGCGGACGGGAAGCCAGTTTCATTAGACTCTATTTTACGCAACTGTACACTCACCTTAAACGACCACGATTTCTCAGTCGACCTTATTCCTATGAAGCTGGGAAGTTTTGACATCATAATCGGTATGGATTGGCTCAGTCAACATCAGGCGGAAGTTATATGTCGTGAAAAATTTATTCGTATTCCTCTTTCAAACGGTCAGACTCTTCGAATCATTGGAGAAACCTCGTCGAAAGGGCTCAGCTTAATGTCTTGTCTTCAAGCTCAAAAATATCTTCGCAAGAATTATGTCGCGTTTTTAGCTCATATCATCAAAAAGGGAACCATGGAGAAGAAACTTGAAGACATTCCTGTAGTAAAAGACTTCCCGCAAGTTTTTCCTGACGACATTTCAGGACTTCCTCCAATTAGAGACGTCGAATTCCGTATTGATCTTATTCCTGGTGCTACACCAGTTGCAACGTCTCCATATAGGTTAGCCCCCTCTGAAATGCAAGAGCTAGCCAGTCAATTGCAAGAGTTGACTGACAAGGGATTCATACGTCCTAGCTCATCGCCTTGGGGTGCACCTGTCCTTTTTGTAAAGAAGAAAGATGGATATTTTCGTATGTGCATCGACTACAGAGAGCTCAACAAGTTAACAATCAAGAATCGCTATCCTTTACCTCGCATTGATGATCTTCTTGATCAACTACAAGGTGCCAGCTGCTTTTCAAAAATCGATCTTCGATCTGGCTATCATCAACTTAGAGTGCATGAAGAAGACGTCCCTAAGACTGCTTTTCGAACTCGTTATGGCCACTATGAATTCATGGTTATGCCATTTGGATTAACCAACGCACCAGCTGTCTTCATGGACTGCAAACCTTATCTTGATCGATTTGTTATAGTCTTCATCGACGATATTCTTATTTATTCGAAATCTAAAGCTGATCATGAGCGTCATCTTCGACTCGTTCTTGCACTTCTAGAAAAGGAAAAGCTTTATGCCAAGTTCTCCAAATGTGAATTCTGGTTAAAAGAGGTGCAATTCCTCGGGCATGTAGTCAATGACAAGGGAATACATGTTGACCCTTCAAAGATCAAAGCAGTTCAAGAATGGCAAGCTCCACGTACACCAACTGAAGTAAGATCTTTTCTTGGACTAGCTGGCTATTATCGTCGGTTCATTTCAAACTTCTCTCGCATTGCGGTCCCACTCACGGCTTTAACTCATAAGGGAAAACCTTTCATATGGGGACCCAAGCAAGAAGAAGCCTTTCAAACTCTTAAACAAAAACTTTGTGATGCGCCAATCCTCACTCTTCCTGAAGGTTGTGATGATTTTGTAGTCTATTGCGACGCGTCAGGGCAAGGATTAGGCTGCGTTCTCATGCAAAGAGGAAAAGTCATAGCTTACGCCTCGAGACAACTCAAGACACATGAAAAGAACTACACCACTCATGACCTAGAACTTGGAGCCGTTGTATTCGCTCTTAAGATATGGAGACATTATCTCTATGGTACTAAGTGTGAAATATACACTGACCACAAGAGTCTTCAACATATCTTCAATCAAAAAGAGTTAAACATGAGGCAACGAAGATGGGTCGAACTTCTGAATGATTACGACTGTGAAATTAGATACCACCCTGGTAAAGCAAATGTGGTGGCTGATGCACTTAGTCGAAAGGGTTATGCGAACTCTATTCATCTTCTATGTTCGCAAATTATAACCGACATTAAAGATCAAATTCGAGAAGCCCAACACGTTTCAATAACAGAAGAAGATGTACGAAAGGAGATGTCCTGTGGAGCCGAGCTAAAACTTGAAACTAAATCAGACGGTATTCTGTATTACCTAGATCGTATCTGGATTCCTAACCACAACAATCTTCGTGAAACTCTTATGAATGAAGCTCACAAAACGCGATATTCTATACACCCAGGAGCCGATAAGATGTATCAAGACCTACGATACACCTATTGGTGGCCTGGAATGAAGAAGGATATTGCCGTTTTTGTTTCCAAGTGCCTCACATGTTCCAAGGTGAAGGCTGAACACCAAAGACCCTCTGGACTTCTAGTCCAACCGGAAATACCTGTATGGAAGTGGGAAAATATAACCATGGATTTTATTACCGGGTTACCTCGCACTTCTGGTGGGTATGACACTATATGGGTGATTATAGACCGACTTACAAAATCAGCTCACTTTATTCCTATCCGCGAAGATTTCAAGAACGAAAAGCTTGCACGTATTTATATCAACGAAATCGTAAGTCGGCATGGGGTACCGTTAAGTATTATTTCTGATCGTGATGGTCGTTTCACCTCACGAACATGGCAAGCAGTACAATCCGCTATGGGCACACGATTAGATCTCAGTACCGCCTATCATCCTCAAACTGATGGACAGTCTGAGCGCACCATTCAAACTCTTGAAGATATGCTTAGAGCATGTGTCATAGACTTCAAGGGAAATTGGGACGCCCACCTACCATTAGTAGAATTTTCGTACAACAACAGCTATCATTCGAGCATCGGCATGGCACCTTTTGAAGCCTTATATGGTCGTAAGTGCCGATCTCCTGTATGTTGGCACGAAATTGGGGAAGCACAAATTACTTGTCCAGAATTGATCCAAGAAACCACAGACAAGATTCATCAAATTCGAAACAATCTTCTAGCGGCTCAAAGTCGTCAAAAGAGTTATGCCGATAAACGACGGAAGCCCTTAGAGTTTAACATTGGTGATCATGTGCTTTTAAAAGTATCACCGTGGAAGGGAGTAGTTCGTTTTGGTCAAAAGGGGAAGCTAGCACCTCGTTACGTAGGACCTTTCAAGATACTCGAAAGAGTAGGTCCTGTAGCATACAAGCTTGACCTACCAGAAGAACTCAACAGGATTCATCCCACATTCCACGTGTCGAACTTGAAGAAGTGCCTCGCTGATGAGAATCTCCATATTCCGCTAGAAGATATTCAGATTGATGAATCTATGCATTTTATTGAAAGACCAGTGGAGATCATGGACTACGGGGAGAAACGTCTTCGACGAAGTCGCATTCCAATTGTTAGGGTACGCTGGGAGTCGAAACGGGGACCTGAGTTTACTTGGGAACGTGAAGACTCAATGCGAAAAATACCCGCATCTTTTTCTTACTACTTCAACTACTTAAATTTCGGGACGAAATTCCAAAAAGTAGGGGATACTGTAACATTTGTAAAAATCGGGTTTTCAAAACCCACTTCGTTTTGTAATCGAATATCAAGTTATAAAAATTACGTCGAATATTTATGATTATTTTGATTTAAAACAATACATAATTAATAAATAAACTAAACTACAAAAATTATATTTGATAAAAAGTTAAAATAAAATAAATAAAAATTTTTTGATGCCGCCGGGACTCGAACCCGGGTCAGCCAAGACACACTTCAGAAACTTAACACACACTCACAAGACCACTCCGCCACATTGTGTTTTCTGCTAACTCTAGAAACGCAAACGAAATTTATACACAAACCCAGTTAAAACCGGTTGCGCTATCTGAGAAACGGTAATCGGCAAACCAATCGTCAAATTCGTTGTTTATTCACACATTCAGTTTATAACCGATGCTCCGACGGTTTTTAATCAGATCGGAAATTGATTAAACTTAAAGTCTCATCATTATCGGTTTTTAAAACCGAAAAATCATCAAGTCCAGAATTCCTCAAACTTCAGACCACTCTCGCGACTCAGAGATGTCATACCAATACTCCATTTCATTTTCGTCGCATTTTCAGACCATCAGAACGCCTAAATCAGCTCGCCGGAATTTTCTGCAAAAGTCGCCGGAAAACCGTATTCAACTCAAACCGGTAAAATACTTCTACTTTACTGTTTCAATCAATTGTTAGAACCTTACTAACATTAACCCATCGCTCATAATCAACCACAGACGACATTGCTGGACTTTCTGTTTTCGCCGGAAAACTTCTGGAATTGTCGGAAACTCGTTGATGACCGGTATGCTCATTCCAACGTGCTGATAATCAATACTCATTAGTTCAATTTCACATCTAATCCCTTAAACCTGTTAATTGATTCTCACAGCCGAAGGTTCCAAAAACAGAGCCGACGAGCTTCGCCGGATTCTCTGAAGAAGACGATATGTTCGGTATCTTCTTTCCCCAAACTTTTCGATTCAATGCATTCAAACTGGACATCATGTTCACTAACTAAATTAATCGCGAATCAATTGTTTTGATTGATGTCTGTGTTTGTAATGAAGAAGACGAGTTCAGAGATGACATAAGATTAATTAAAATCGGAATTATAAACGGGTTAGACACACACTCTAGCGGTGGACTGTGTGCAAACAAAAACCATACACGTCCCGAGTTCGATCCCTGCTACACGCACACCTTGTGTAATAAAATGCCTTTTTGATCAAAAACTAAACCAGGTTAACTCAGTTAGTTGTTAAGTATAATAAAAACCGAGATAATAACCGGATTAGACACACAGTCCAGCGGTGGACTGTGTGCGACATGTACCATACGACGCGCGTTCGAAACCCGTCACTTGCACCGGTCCGTTGAATTAAAATGTTTTTGAAATTAAAGAGAATTTCGGATTACTGAATAAGTGTATAAGTATAAATAAAAACAAGATTATTTCGGGTTAGACACGTAGCTCAGTTGGTAGAGCTGCGTGCACGCGTACGGGAGGTCACCGGTTCGAGCCTCACCAAGCGCAAACCATGTCATTGACCGAACCGGTCAACAAGTCAACAGGTCAACGGTCAACGTCAACGCAAAATAAACAATTTTTTTATATTTTTATTTATTTAATTTAATTTAAAAATCAATTAAAAATACTTAAAAATAACATTTTTAAAGATAGAAAATAGTCTTAAACTCACAAAAATATATCTAAAAATTTCATTAAAATCCTTAATAAAATCCACTCATTTAATATATTTTTCTGTTATTATTTAGGTTAGTATTCCTCGTTGATCCGCTCATCTAATTCGTGCGCATCTCACCATCTCCAATCCAACGCACCCAATGTGAGTGAATCTTACAAATTCCCCGTTTTAATCACGTTTTGGGGTGTATCATGTGTTTTTGTATATATATTATAGTTAAACCATTGTGCATACATCATATCATGAACATGTGTATTCAGTTTGTTGCTGTTAAGTAGTTATTATTGGATGCAATTTATTATTCAGTACATGCAATTTCATAGGCCGCCGCTCCCCATTACATTATGAGCGTTGAGCATGTTCCCCATTTCATTATGAGGTTGAACCTGGCGTGCCCACATACGATCGGCTCCGTTTGATTGAGCCTTGATCGCACAGACATTTTCATTTTCAGTACATGCAATACGATCGGCTCCGTTTGATTGAGCCTTGATCGCACAGTTTCATTTATGTTATTTACAGTATGATGTTGGTATGATCATGTATGCTGTCATATGTTATTGTATGTTATAGTGTGACTGCCATTTGCCATTGCTTGATTATTTACATTTGCTCATCTATGATTATGCACAAATTTTCATTGATAAACTAACAATTAATTTATTAATAAATGTTTATCTAATAAGGTTCACTCGCCAACTTATGTTGACCCAAAAACTCCCATTTTTACACATGATACAGGTGAACCAGCAGCAGCTAGGAATACATAGGACTTGGACTAGAAGAATAAAACGATTTAAAGTTGGGATTGTTATGTTTGGCTTATTTTCTTTGTATTGAATGAACATGTTCGGATATTTGAAAATGTAACTTTGACTTTATTAAATATGAAACATATTAGCAAATGTCATGAGCTTTGGTGATAACCCAATTATGCCCCGACTCTTATTCCGCTGCGGGTCGGGGTGTGACCTTTATCTCAACTTTCACAAAATCAAAACTTAGGATTTCATTATTTTCACTAAGTTCTTCAGCTTGTTCATCCTGTTCATCCATGGCAGTTCGAACGATTGCACTGTACGTAAGTCCTCTAGCGGCATCTACACAGTCAACTTGTTCATCTTTTCATCCTATTCATCTTCGTCGGTGCCGGATCTAAAGATTTGTCGTCAATGAGAACCAATGGTGAAGATCTGAGCAGTTTATTTACGTACACAGCGTTTGGATCGTATTGAAATGAGATCATGTTCATCAAAGTCAGGTTTCGGTGATTCAAGATTCGGTTTTATCTTCGTTTTGGTTATCCTTATCTACAACATTGCATGGAAACCACGGTTTTGTTGGCTACAATCGCTGCTAATGCAACTGTAAATCTTCAAATTTCAGTTTCTTTTTGGTGTTCTCCATTGATTGAGTTCTTGAGTGTTTCTTTGTTTAGTTTCTTGTTTATGTTCTGTGTTTGTCTATTATATTATTATGTTGTACTCTTGTTGGGTTGATGTTGATGGTGGTGGTGGTGAGGGTGGTTGTGGCGATGGTGACAGGAGGTTGTGGTGGTAGGAGGTGGTGGCGGTGATAGTGTTTTAGCGGGAGTAGATATATTTATTATTTTATTTTATTTTGCTCCAGATCCACGTCACCTTGCCACCTCATAAAAACAAGCCATCTCATAAAAAAATGACCACATAGGCTAAAAAACTAACAAAGTTAGTGGTTGTTTAACTCCGGAGTGACAGAACATACAAAGTGTTAAGTTGGGAGTTGCGGGGGTCAAAGTGCCAGTTGGGAATGGCAGCAGCCAAAACGAATAGTTGGGCGTAATAAAATCCAATAACCCTTTTTATTTTAAAGCATCTCAATTGCCAAGAAAAATAGGATTTCATATTTCATCTTTTTTGGGCAAAGTGAGCATTAGCATAAGTTTAGGCGTGGGAAAGGAGGCTCAGCAACATTTTAGGCTCAAAACCATAGGTGGTTGGTTGTTGTAAAGCATCTCAGTTGTGACGCCAAGAGTATAGCATCATCATCGACAAATAGCATTAATGCTCGACTTTATACACACATACTAAGAACAATATATGCCATGGTTGCAATTCTAGAGATTGCAATGGAGAGTAAGAAACATAAGATTACAATCACTCTTTCTCAGTGTCGCACTTCATCATCCTCTGTCTTTGTCTTACCAATTTACATATAAGCTCTTAGACTTGTCCAAATCCGAAATTAGATCATCACAACCTCAAACATTTCATGTGCACAATTTCTTAGCAAACAGGTACTGACAACATAAGTAAAGGCGATCATAATAGCCTTTGAAACTGACTTACACACGAAACCCATTTGATTGAACAACTTACATACATAGTTCACAAGCCTATTGATATTCACAATAGAGGGCTCAAGAAACCATCATAGCTCTTCAAGCTCAGCCAGTTCCTAAACATCACAACCTCAAACATTTCATCAAACACCCCGTGTGCATAGTTCTTAGCCAACAAATGTTACTAGTAGAAGTCTAAGCAATGACAACAACCTTTGAAGCTGACTTAGACACGAAAAAACATTTCATCAAACAACTTATATGTTCAGTTAATAGGCCAACACATACTCACAATAAACGACTCAAAAAACAATGATAGCCCTTGAAACTCAGCCACACATCATTGCTTCATTCCCAAACAAAATTTGTATAGAAACTATAGATTTAAGAATCCTAAACAGAAAAACTCACAAGTAGATACCGAAAGACACGAAAAAACAAAAATAAAGAAACCAAATATCACCGTCTTTATCCGAAATCCAAGAAGCCTAGGTCAACCGTCTACAACCGGTAACGACGACCATCGTCACCAGGATACAAAGAAAAACACATATCAAGAATGATTAAGAAGAACTTACTACGCTCCTGAATTCAAAAAGAAAACCCCGGCATGAACGGCGCAAAGATGGGTAGGGTTTTAAAACCCCAAAAACCAAAAGTGGAAAGACAGATGTGAGTACACATGGGTATACACTAATGGCACATAGCAACATACGCAGAGGAAAATGAGAACAAGGATGCCGTGTACCTCATGCTTCGTATGGTACGAACAACTATTGTAAATTCCTGAGATAACCTAAAGTTGGTTTTTAATTATAATATAATATAATTGTAAATAATAAAAGAAAAAACAATTGAATCATGTTTTATTCCAAATAAAATCATTATCTAACTTCAATATTTATTTATTAATTAACTATTTATTATTTAGCAACTTTCTTTGTAACATGCGGGTAGTGTAGCTAATAGTACTTCAAACAAAGCATGACGTACGACACACTCTAGCAAACCAATACATTTTAACCCACGTATCCTCCACTGCTTATATCTCAATTACCCCTCCACACTCATGTCTTTCATCTACTACCACGTTCAGAATTTCGTCACCCACTTCCTATCACACCTCGACTCGCAGCGGAATTGTACAAGGCATGATGATTGCCCATAGCTTACGACACTATTATAAGTTTAGATATTTAAAGTCACCAAATTAAATTTTATCACATATAATCATAGAAAACATTTAACATAAACCCAACATTATCTAAAAGATAAATAGTTATGAAACAAGGTCCAATTTATTACTAAGGCATGTCCTACGTGTCTTTGCCTTCAACTCTATTTCCTACTAGCATACATGCATCATGTGTAAACAGGTTTTGAGTCAACAAAACGTTGATGAATAAATCTAAATTTTAACTAAAACGTTTTACTTTATTAGTTAATTCAATTTGGATCCTACCTTAGCACAATATTGCCAAATGTCGTTACACTGGCGTACAAATACAACATCAAGAGTAAAGACCATGGTGGGACAAAGGGTTTAAGGTAGAATATGAGACCCGACATTTGGTTAACAATGAGAAATGTACCGCGAGTTCTTGAGTAGCAACTTAACAGCGGATAAGCTGAGTTCTTTACTCCCCTTTTTTATGTTTTTGGCTGGAATACATGCCAAATAATTAATGTTTACTACATGATTATGAATGTTGTTGTGCATGGGTTTGGATATATAGGAATAGCATGTTAAGACGGCGGGGTTAAGGTGTGGGAATTTAAGCAAGTCATTGGGAACGGTTATAAATATGATATGATAATGTGGTATAACCAAGGAATGACGCTGCATGTTAAATATATGTGAGTAATGTGTATATATGTTATGAAAATCGGTGAAGATGTAAAGAGAGAAAGAATTTATTAAAAAGTGGGTTTTGTCTAAATAGTTAGAAGGATTATGATGATTACATATGACATTGCTTATAAATATGAACAAAGGACATTTTGGTATTTATAAGTAGGAGTGTGAAGATGACATGTGACACTCATTTTGTTTTTCAAAAAATACAACAAAAAATCTCGTACAAAAAATCTAGCACAAAAATCCAGTACAAAAAAAATCCATTATAAAAAAATTTAGTACAAAAATTCAGCACAAAAAAATTTAGAAAAAAAATTAGCACAAAATTATAGTACAAAAATCCAGCATAAAAAATGTTATATAATAAAATACACATTCTTTGAGTGTTTTTAGTTGTCATATTTTATCTAGCAATATGGTACTCAAATTAAAATAAAAAACGCTCGGTTTTATAGTAATATATTTGTGAAAAACTAATGTTGCATAAAAATGTTATAACCGTTTAAAAAATAGGGGTGAAATTGCATGTGGAGACAGAAAGTCAATAGATAAAAATTTTCAAATATACCCTCACGCCCTCTTTTTTCATACATTTTCATTTTAACCATCGATTTGTGAAAGGTCAAGATTTTTTCTCATCCTAGTTATGCAAAATAAACTTTATATTTGATCTTACCCTAATGTAAAGATGTTTAAGGTTTGAATTAATCACTACGATTTTATTTACGAATGTATAAGTATGATATAAAAGGAAACATTATTTAAAAATTAACTAGATGTAAAACCCGTGTAAAAACACGTGTAGTCTTTAGAAATTTTACATACCAAATTTTATTAAACAACGAATCACCATGAGATAACATGACATCAAAAACTGAAACAATATATATCATATTTACACTAAACTTGACACCATGATATAACATGTCGTCAATTGTTTAAAGTAACTAACCAAAACAATATATATCATATTTACACCACATTCACTTTCCTGATACCTCGAGATACGCTCAAAACGGACGCCCGAGCGATTTATTAAACCATGATCCATTCATTAGCAAAAGCATCTTACATTTGCACTAATAAATATAATTTGTATGTATGTCCAAGAAAGCCCTACAGGAACGATCTACACATTTTATTATAAAAACAATAAACGTCAAACACTAACCGAGTTTTTGTGCATCTCCAAACTATTTGCACGTATAAGGACGTTTTAATTAGGGTGTTATCATGTTATGAGTGATAATGTATGTATGACCCTATCGGTTTATAAATTTGTTCTTATTAATTTATAAATGCTTTGGTTGGTTTTGGAAAAGAATGACAAAGGTTTGGTTGGTTTTGGGAAAGAATAACGACAAAGGTTTCCCATAAGAAAATGGGGGTAAGTGTTTAGCCGTTAAAAAAATTAAGGTGCAAGTCTTGTAATGGGTGTTGATAGGATTGGTCGGTAGTAAAAAATATCTAAGCAGGGACGGACACAAGTGAAGGATTAGATCGGCATGCATCCTCTTATAGAAATTTTTTTGTGTGTTTTACCTATCATACTTTTTGAAACTTTAGTTGAACCCTTTGTTCATACCCCTAAAAAATAATTTCTATGTCTGTCACTATGAGTAAAGATAAACCATCAATTTGATGTTGTAAGAACATGTGTTGACGAGATTGTCCATAACAATCTAGTGGCTTAAACGAATGGAGCAATGTTTAAGTGTTGGTTTGACGATGGACTCTTTCATAGGGTTAAGGGATCTAGTAAGTATTTATAAAGGTAAAAAGCTTATTAATGTTAAATAAAGTTTTGAGGTAAATGGTTAAATGTAATGATTTTCGCATGTTGGCAAGGAGTTGAGAATGAAGAATATGTTTATAAACTAGTATTAAGTATCCCACTTGCGGTACGTCATCAGCATTGAACTTGCGGCGTATTAATGCGAATATCTTAGACCGAAACGTAAAACACAGTAAAGAATAACTAAGTTGATATAAGACTCACACGTTGCGACGAACCTATCAAATGGGAAAAATAGACGACGTATAAATGTCGAACCACACACACGTTGTACCGTGTTCACTCGCAAAATTTAAATGGAACATAAAACGAAAAAATTTGCATAAGATGAAAAGTGTAGGAGACCAACGTTGAAAGTACAAAAGTAGTGAGATTAAATTGCAAAAGATGAAAGTTTTGGTATTATAAGTAAAATAAACAATATGGGTTAAAATGTTGAACCACACACACGTTGTGCTGTGTTAACTCGCAAAATTTAAATGGAACATAAAACGAAAAAAATTGATAAGATGAAAAGTGTAGGAGACCAACGTTGAAGTACAAAGTAGTAGATTAATTGCAAAAGATGAAAGTTTTGGTATATAAGTAATAACAATATGGGTTAAAAGTGAACCACACAACGTTGTGCTGTGTTAAATCCAAAATTTAAATGGAACATAAACGAAAAAAAATTGATAAGATGAAAGTGTAGGAGACCAACGTTGAAGTACAAAAGTAGTGAGATTAAATTGCAAAAAATGAAAGTTTTGGTATTATAAGTAAAATAAACAATATGGGTTAAAAATGTTGAAACCACACACACGTTGTGCTGTGTTAACTCGCAAAATTTAAATGGAACATAAAACGAAAAAAAATTGCATAAGATGAAAAGTGTAGGAGACCAACGTTGAAGTACAAAAGTAGTAAGATTAAATTGCAAAAGATGAAAGTTTTGGTATTATAAGTAAAAACAATTAGTTTTGGGGTTAAAAGTGAAAAACCAAAGTTTTTTTTTTAAAAACCTCCTCCAAAGCATGAGATACACACCTCTATGCACAACTAATGTTGTAAATTTAAAGTACGTAAATGTGATAAAAGAATTATAAATGTTGTGGAACGTGTGTGAATTAAATGACGGTATTATGTGCATTGATGTTTATATTATTTTTAAGTAGTTTGATGTTCATTTATAAACGCGATACGGATGTGTTATGCAATGATAAGGCTTAAGACCAGCCAACAAAGCTGATATTTTAGCAAGTATTTCATGGTTAAGCATCTTCGAACTTCTTTTGTATTATAACTTTGATTTAGTTTGTTTTTTGGTCTTCCATTGTATGTGATGTTAAATCCAACAAAAGTTGCGTCTAGGGTTCAGTTGTGACACCTCGCATAGTGTCTTCATTGACCCACATCTCCCGCTCTCCACTGTTCTTTTTGTTCGTTTTTCCTTTTGTTCAGGTGTCGTTAATCAAGGTTTTTTTTTTTTTTTTTTTTTTGTAACTTTCTATGTTCAAATTCATTTCTTTCCACGTCTTCTTCTGGACCTGGGCCCAAAGAAGATGCAACCAGCCCAGTCCAATGGCCCAACAAATTGAACGGTTATGTTGGTAGGGAAGAGGAAACAAAGGCATTGTTAAGACTGTGATCGTCTTCTCTTCCCATCTCATTCATTCTATCTCTGTATTTCTATTTCCATTTATGTAATGTGTAATCAATCCGTTGAATCAATGAAATACCATTCGTTTGCCCTAATTCAAGTACTGTTCTATTGATCAAATTAGGTTCACTTCATCTTCCCATTTCATGGTCAACGCATCCTCGTTGTACTAAAAAAATCCATTTGTTACCTCTTAATTGTTATATTCAAAATATGCGAGAGTAAATACGTTTTTACTCTTCGAGATAACAAAAAAAATGTTCAAGCTTGCTTTGTTTATGGATAGAAAGAGATAATGGGTTTAGAGCATTTTTCCATATGCAACAAGTTAAATATATGGTTGATTTCAATAATAGTTTTCAAACTTATGCATTAATACAGAAGTGATAGACTAATTTAAAAGGGAGTAAAATGCTCGGATAGTCCCCGTGGTTTTGTAAAGTAACACATGTAGCTCCTAACTTTTGGAAATTACACCGGTGCTCCCTTTGGTTTACTTTTTGTTACTTGATGGTCCCTGTAGTGGATGCCGGTTAGTTTTCTCCATTAAGTCCATTTAAAATTACAAAATTACCCTTGTTTTTATTAAAATACAAGAAAAAATATTCTCACACATATATATAGCTACATAAACACACACACACTCACTCTCTCTAAAACACACACACACACCGACTATCTCTACTCTCTCTCTCTCTCAGACAAACCCCCACCACCACCTGCCGCCACCAGCACCACCACCTGCTGCCACCCCTACACCACCACCTGCCGCCACCCTACACCACCACCTACCCCAACACCACCAATTTAAAGTAACAAAAAATAAATCCCAAAATTTGCCAAAATACGACACAACGTGAAATTACCCTTTTCACCCTCATCTTCTTCATCCTCCATTCAAGTAACACATTCGATTTGTGACAACATTCATCACTCAACAATTCGATATAATATTAATTCAATGTGACAAATATGTTCACATTCTTCAATTTCTCAAAAATTGATCTCAAAATACAAAATTAGGGTTTCAAATACAGACTGTTCTTCAAATGCCTATCATTGTTGTCAAATTATACAGTGTCTTCTTCAAATTAATAGTAAAGCGACGGTTACAGAACTGGATCCAGAACCCTAATTCAACTGATGAATCCACCGGTTCATTCGGCGTCACATCACGCCCGGAAGAAACAATCACCACCGCTAATCCGTCGTTCACCGACGGCGTTGCCACCAAAGATATACATATGACGACAGTGTTAGTGGTTGTGGTAGTAGTGTGAGGGTTTCACGTCTTGGATTAAATTTGAGCTTCAGAGAGGGTTTGATTGTAGATGTAGGTGAGAGGTGGTGGTGGCGACAGGTGGTGGTGTGGGGCTAGGTGGTGGTGTGGGGGTAGTGGTAGGTGGTGGTGCTAGTGGCGGCAGGTGGTGGTGGGGGTTTGCCTGAGAGAGAGAGAGAGTAGAGATAGTCAGTGTGTGTTTTAGAGAGAGTGAGTGTGTGGGTGTTTATGTAGCTATATATATGTGTGTGAATATTTTTCTTATATATTAATAAAAGCAAGGGTAATTTTGTAATTTCAAATAGACTTAACGGAGAAAACTAACCGCCATCCACTCCAGGGACCATTCGAGTAACAAAAAGTAAACCACATGGAGCACCGGTATAATTTCCAAAAGTTTGGGACCATAGGTGTTACTTTACAAAATCATAGGGACTATTCGGGCATTTTACTCTCTAAAAGGTTTTTGAAACAAAAATGTTGGATCATGTTGAAATTGAGCAATTATGCTCAAAATATATTCTTAGGTGATAGAACATGATCAAGTAGTTGTTGATTTAGATGGTGTTTAAATTGGTCACATGGTCACTTAAGTGTAATTTGTGTTTGAAAAAGCACACTAACTGAATTTGAAATAAATCGAATGTGTTCAAGCTATTATTGGGCAATGACCCATCAACTTCGATATTTAATCACAAAGATGAGTACTTTAGCTTTTCCAAGCGAAGGTATACACTAAAATATCCATCTAAGGATAGATATGTTGTATGTATATCATCAAATTCCTAAAATTTCATGCAAACTTACCATATTGGTAGTTTGAAACTTGTGTAGGATTTATTTGCTCATCTATATCTATATTATCTTATAAAGTATAACATGTGTATAAGATTGTAATTTACTCTCTACTTTAACACACTTGTATTAAATTTGCTACGTGTGGTATAAGTGTTTTATGTAATAGTTTCTAATTTGTCTCACTTATTATTGGTATTTAATACTTTTATTAAGATTTAAATTATTAACTAAATATTATTTACATTAAGTATTATCTTATTTAAATACATAAAAAAATTACTAAATATTTATACAGTTACAACAACGAGAACAACAATAATGAAAATAATAATACCCAAATATAATCATCATTTAAGACAAATCGGATAGATTGCGTTTTTCAAAAAAGTCTCAGTGACACCCGTCAATTCATGTGAACCAACCCACTAGTGAGTGTGGTGTTAATCGGATGTTAAATCTAGCAAGTATTCTAGTTATTATGTGCTAGCCTTTTATTGAATTTTATAATGAATAATGGCCTTAAGACTATCATCTTCAAAAAATTTAAAAAAAATGCTTTAAGGACTTTGATTATTAATGTGAGGACTATAGTCCTCACAAAGGCGTAATTGAGTACTATGATCTTCACAAAGGCGAATTTAAAGATTACGATTATCACAAAGGCTGAATTTGAGAAATTCGATGCTCCAGTTTTTTAAAAGAAATATGAGCTTAAGTTTTGTGTTAAGATAAGTGAATATCACATACATGAACTAAGATCGTCACAATCAGAGGCGGTTCTGAGGATTTGGGTTTCTCGTCCGAAACCAGATTAAATATGCCCCCTTACCTTCGTATTCAGTATTACAACTCAAATGCATTAATAACATGAAGTCGTTGTTATTACTTATATTTTTCATTTACATGCCACAATAAATCAAAAATCAAGCTACCGTATTTTTATATTTCTTTTTCACTTTTAATAGGTTAGATACACAAGAAAATTGTCTAAGTTTTAGCAGGCAATCATTCGCATCTATATATAACCAGGAATTTTTAGAATTTTTTACCCCTAGAAAAAAACATGTTCTGACCGGACAACCACATTGCCGCTCCTTAGAGCCTCCCTGGTCACACTTCTGCATAGAAACAATACTTTGAAATTAGGTAAATGAGAAGCATAGCCGCCACACTCTCTCAGTTCTGGCGACTAACTATTGTGTCACTCGAGCTATAGCGGCCCTATAACCTTATGTATTGTTAGAATAGTTATGAAAATAGTTTTTTCACAAAATGGGAAATTGATTTTTACCTTGTACATACATAACTATATACTAGAAGGGAGCCTGCACGATGTGACAGGAAACACAGACATTGTTAGGGTATACATTATTCAGTTGGTTAAGTTATTCTATATTATTAACTAATCGGCTTTCGGTTAATCAGTTCGGTTTATTCAGTTAGATTAACGGTTTTTGGTTTAATTCGTTTAATTTCAGTTAGTAGCCAAAACTAAACTTGGCTAAAACATTTATTACGTGAAATTAAATACATGAAATGAAAATATAAATACATAAAATAGTAGTATAAAATATGAAATAAATGATTGCTCGCGACTTCATAACGCTAAACTTGTGACAGGCAATTAAACAATAAATTTCCATTTCATTTCTAACATTTCAAGTACAAGGCTTTTGGAAACAAAATACAACATCGAATTCGAATACAAAACAACAAAATACAACATTTCAATTAGAAACACGATCCTACGTAAATCTAATTTAAAATGAGTTTCTAAGTCCATCCTACTAGATTCCACGGATCATCATCCTCCTCAACCTGCAATACATGTTAAAGTATAGTTCAACACATAAGGCATTGGCGAGTATATAAGTTTGACTAATAGCATAATAAACGTTTAACAAATCTTCATGCATATATGTTAACTTGAAACTAACATGACAAAACTATCCTGCAATTATACAAGTCAACCCAAAGTTTACCGCTAGCGTAATCTAATCATAGCAATGACTAGACCGTTATGTTTACTTAACATGACCTCATGAATACGGGCGGTGCGTTACTCCTATAGCGATATACATGTTAAGGGAGGCTTGATCAAAGTTAATGACGAGTATAAGCATAGCAAGTATAAGCAAATATGAATCTAAGTTTAGCATAATAAGCATGTATACAAGGATTGTTTCTGATTTACGTAGAAGCATGTTTGTGCGATTTGGATAAAGTACATGTATTGCACCCAAAGTGTTAAAAGTAAAACGGGGTCGAGTATATTACGCTTTTGCTAAGCTTCCTAAGAAGATCCTGTGAGTTGTTGAGATTGAAGGTAGGGAGTTACCCTACACAAGGGGAACACAGATGTATGAGTATTCTGAGTTGGGCAGAGTGTTGGATTCGGGAAAAAGAATGTACAGAACGTATACGTGGAAAAATAAAATGTCGCGTAACGCGACTGCTCACTTCGTGCGAAGTGGCAGTCCACATCGTACGAAGCTACTTCTTAGCGATTTAGCTTGTTTCAATACCCGTTCAGATAGTGAATTCAGTGAACGAGAGCTTAGGTACGGAGATAGAAACAGTCCATGTTCATAATGGTTAATTGTAATTCAGTTAATGTCCGAATTTGGTCAGAAAGTCAAAATATAGTATACATATTTATTACTTGGATTATACAGTCCATCAAGTTTGTCATAGAAGTCAAGTATAGGGGTGCGAACACCTCATTATATGATTCACCAAAGGTTGTAGCAATCTGGTTGGTCATGAATAATAGAATGAAATTTTTTAACTAAGCAAGTGGTCAAGTAAGATTAACCCATGGAAAGAGTTAACTAAGTGTCAGAGGCCAGACGGCGTTAGGCTACTTTGGTACTAGCAAACCACTTGAGTGTCATGCAATAGACAAATGAGGTGGTGGAACTAATTCGGAAGCCAAGGCTTTTAATGTTCATACTACTACCAGCACAAGCTCAATCATAGGGAATATGACGAGCCTGGTGGTATTCAACACTTGAAGATGCAAGCACTTTAAAAGAAAGTAAAGAAATCGTAAGAAATAAGTAAGGTTGTGAGTTGAACTCACTTAGAAGGTCTAGAAAGCCTTCTGATTCGAGACTGAGGTACAAGGGAGAAATCAGGAGCTTGAGGATGATTTTCGGAATGAGCAAAGAGTTTAGGAGTGGAATGGGGTGAGTATTTATACGAAAACAGTCAGTGTGTGCATTCTCGTAGAAGTGGTCTTCACTTCGCACGAGGTGGCCTCACTTCATGCAAAGTGAAGTGCACTCCATGCGAGGTGACTTGTTTGGTCCATTTTCGCGTGTTTCAGCTGGTTTTAGGTATCTTAAGCATGCGTGAATGATTTATAAGTATAAGGCACATAAAATCGAATATTCGAGTATTCCAAGTATGAATTTCTTGCATGCAATCACGTATTCAAGTGTATAACATACGTTTTAAGTATCTAACATTGTAAGCATCAAATAAATTTTCATTACAAGGGTTGAAAATGACAGATACGAATACGATACAAGTTTCCAAAAATAGAAATATGATACCATTTTCTAAATCAGGAAAGTACAGAAATGCGAAGCTTAAGTTATGACCACTCAATATACCCTAACTGTTTGTGAATAAGATAAAAATAGAGATAGAGAATCTGGTGTGAGATGTTTATAAAATATAAAGAAAGTTTAGGTAAAAATGTGTATCTTGCTTAAATTATAGTGATAGAGATTGAGAACCTACTGAATGCTCTCATTTTTTTAACGGTTAACTTCATATATTAGGTTACCGCACCCCCCCCCTACAATCGGAGAGCCTCATTTTGCCCCACTCTGGCAAGACTATGTTGTCTTAACCGGGCCCACACTGGCTTCAGAGTTTGGCTTTTACTGGCAGTTCACCCAGGGAAACTATACCGCCGGCTGCCACTTGACAGTTGTTGTATCGCCACAAGAGACTGAAGAACCTACTGAATGCTCTCAACAGTTAGAGAACTAGTGTAGGTTCTTTAACACTTATCTCTATTTTAGAGATGCTGTTGTAGATGACAAAAGATGAAAAACTCTATTTTTTTCCTCAATAATTTAGTCATATCGATGAAATAGAGAACCTGATGTCATTAGCGGATTTTGAACTTAGTTTTTGGTAAAATCATAGAGCGAATTTCAAAATCTAATATTTTACATTACATGAAAAAAATTAGAAAAAATTACAACGAAGCGAACAAAGCAGGGGGCGGGGAACCGTCTGGCCCATGGAAAGTACTGCCCTACCTAGATGTGAATGTTTTGTTTTGTGTGTGTATAGGGGGTACGTCTATCAATGAATGGATATGGATCGGATCATCATCCGACCCATAATGAAATCTTTTAGTTTTTAGTTTTTTTATTTTTTGGTGATTTTTTTATTTTTCTATAGTTTTTTGAGTTTTTTATTATGTATTTTTATTATGAGCTTCAACTCGTGTTGGCTAATAAAGGTTTGTGCATTATGGGTTAGGGATTTCGAAATCTGATATTAGATTTCGAGATGGGCTATTGGTATGGGCTAGGTCATGTTGACCATTATGTAAAGGGTTATTATTTAACAATTAGGGTTGTTGGTTCATTGTGTGTTTTATCGAAATCATTGAAGGGCTCAGATGATTTCACACACAATAGTATGCAAGTTTGTTTTAGTTTCATCTCTTCTTTATTCTATTGTTTCACTGTTTCTTTTGTGTTTCCGCCATACTTGATTCAGATATATTGAAATCATTGTTAAGATCCAGATCTAGGGACTTACAACTCGGTTGGAAAAATATATTTTGTAACGCTTTGAAATAAATTTCTTTTTCAACTTTTTTAATTAGAAATGGATCGATCCATATAATTAATTGGATAAATGGATCGATCCATTGGATTAACTATTGGTGTATATTATGTATGTTCGCCACTGTGCGAATAGGCTTAGATAGAGCGTGTGTTGAATATTATATAATACGAACACATGACTTTGGAGAGGACGAGAGAGGTTGTACAGATGTAATCTCGTACGAATGTAGCCTCGTATGAAGGTAACACCCTCGTGTGGAGGTAACACCTTCGTGCGAAGGTGATTACATCCTCACAGACAAGCACATCGATCCCAACCTCTGTATATATATATATATAGTGTTGTGTGTTCGTTAGTTGATAAGTTTTGGAGATCTCAGAGGGGAAATACTGGATAAATTTTGTTTCTCCAGCTTGTAAATGATGTATACTCTTTCGGTATGAATGGAATCATTCGACTTATGACTATACTTCTACCGAATTAGTTCTATTCTACCCAAACTTCCGTCTAAACTCGTCGGATCCTGGACTTTCAATTGGTATCAGAGAGCTACGTTACCAATTCCAATCAATCTAACAGTTGACTGAATCACCTACGCTCGTATATTATGGACATTAAGGGTTTTAGACGTAAATCATCGAATAAACGGACAATCCACGGACAAAAATTAAAATTGAAACCATAAGATTGTTTAGAAATGAATTTCCACCTAGTATGGAAAAATCATCATGAAAGTCGAAGAAATAAAGATTATAGATCAAAAAATGTGATCAGCAGCGTTCGAACGGACAAGCCAACGTTCGCACAAAGGTACTACGTCCACACAGACTAACTACGTCCGCATCGAAGTAACTACGTTCGCACGAAGGTGCTCATCCGCATGAACGTACCTACTCCGTTCCAAAAATCCTCACATCCGCACGAAGGTACATTCGCACAGATGAACCTTCTCATCCGTATGAATGTACCAAAAAAGGCATTTTTGATTATGGTGATGAGACGAGTGTCCATAAAAATTTGGTGATTGAAATTTTTTTCGAGTTTTTAAGGCAAATACGGGTTATTCGGGGACACCGTCGGAGGCTTTAGAGAATATATTTGATGATGTGATCATAGAGTAGTGTAGATAATAGGGTAGTCACTGATACTTATGTAGAATGATTACCATTTGGAGTAGGGAGTATTAATGGGCCTTAAAGAAAAATCCGCATTGATGAAAAACGCACTTTTGTGGACCAAAATGACACATTTTCCGCATAGTAGAGTTTTTCAGTGATAAGATAGGACTGAATTTGCTAAGTTTTAGTGGTTCCCCCTCACTTTTTGCAAATTCTGACCTCTCTAAAACTTATCACCGAATTTCCCACTAAAACTTGTCAAATTCAATATAGAATATATTGAAATTCCGGCATTTTTGAAATTCGTGATATGCAACAGTATTCGGGTGTTTCCGATTTCAGATTGTACAGGGATACATAGTATCTGGATTCGTTAGTTCGTGATCATAGGAAGTTCGGATTATTTAGATCGTGACCAGATTGATGTCTTAGGGTTTGAGTCCCGAGTCTTCATAAAGCCAGATAGTAGGATTAGCGTCAGGAGATACATCAGTACTGTCGATACTTAAAAGATATCTCGAAACCGATAATTCTGTGATAGTCTAAAGTGTCAGAATGGTTAATATTTGAGCATATGAGTTATTTTCTAGACTAACCGCCGGGAATGAGGATGTTTGTTAATTAAGTTGCTGCCGAGTATAACAGAGAAGACTATATATATGTTATCGTGACTGAAGAGAAAGAATGTGATTCTGATCATGGAAGAATGTTTCTCATATCTGAATGTGTTACCAGATGATTTGTTATCCGATGAAGATTTGCTGATTGTATGCTTAAAGGTGATTACGGAAAACGGATTCAAATTTTTGCGGGTATTCATTGAGTTGAACTTTACCGGTATGGTGATTCGAAGTTTCTATCAATTGCCGGTTTGGGTTCTTGAAGATTAAGATATTGAGCTAAAGGGTTAAATCAAAAACCGAGCACGAATGTGATTAAAGACGAAACTAAGAAGCTGCACTGATTAGTTTCGAGTTGGTGATTATTCGGGAAGATTAAGTTGAGCAAATCAGAGGAAGTCGAGAAACGTGCAAACAAAGACTTGAAGATTCATTTCCGGGGGAATTTGTTTATAATGAAGACAATGCAAGCCTGAATAATCAATCAAGGGGGATTATTGAAGATATCAACACTTGATTGAAGTTGTTGAATCTTCAAACACAGCTCTCATATTTTAAGATCAAGATTCGACAGTGACAACCAATGGGAAATTTGTTGGTGCATATTATATATGTACGCCACTGTGCGAATAAGCTAGATATAGCGTGTGTTGAATATTGTATAGATTAGATACGAACACATGACTTTGGAGATGACGAGAGAGGTTCGTACGGATGTAATCTCGTACGGATGCAGCCTCGTACGACGGTAACACCCTCGTGCAGAGGTAACACCTTCGTGCGGTGGTGATTACATCCGCAAGGACAAGTACATCCGTCCCAACCTCGTGAATATATACAGTGTTGTGTGTTCGTTAGTTGATAAATTTTGGAGATCCTAGAGGAACTAGTACAAGGGCATACAAACATATAAACAAAGGGTTAGAAAACATTTAGAAAGAAAAGGAAACCTATTTCCCCCACTCCGAATCTTGGATCTTTGACCTGTTTTTCCATAAAAACTGATTGACATCAGTTCATCTAATAGGCTATATATCTTCGTGTTTTTTCACTTTCACAAATTTGATGTTTAGTATGCGACTTAATTAAGGTTTAATCACATGTTTTAACAAACAGAGCAAAGAATTAATATATGCGTGTGGAAATTCTTTACCCTAAAACTATTCCAACTCTAAAACGTCTTGAGATTCTAAAAAATGATTTTTACATACTTTTTAACACTTGGTTTTATTTTTATATTTAAATATGTGGGTTTAGAAAAGGCAAAAGAGAAAAATGAGTATCACAACTCTTAAATACAAAATTTAGAAGTATAGAAACAAAATAACAGTAAATTAAAACTTTATTTTAATTAACGGTAAAGTTTAATTTATAAAAACATGCAAGGTTAATGAAAATGAAATAATGAACGTATTAAATGAAATATTGAAAAGGAAATCGGATAATTTGAAACGGGTAAGAATTCGCGTGTAAGTTAAATGAGTATACACAATTTAGTGGAAAAAAAATTAAGGATACTCAGAATTGTATCATGTGTCCCATAAGATTTTTTTATCAAGTATTGAAATAGAGATAATATAACTAAAACAATATTGAATGGATTTGTGATAAACTTGATGATACTAATGATGATTTGAAATTTGATAGCAATTTTTCGATAATGATGATTGAGCTTTAAATTGAAGGGAACTTCCGAATTATCAGAACTCTTAATATTATAATCTTTTACTTATTTTAGTTTGAAGAAATTTTTTTTTAAGGGTAGTGTTATAATTTTCTGAAACTACAACCCTAAATAATGATGATGATGGTGGTTTAAAAAGTATGTTTATTCGAAGCATATATTTTTCTTAAATGTTAGTCAGCTTTTAGCAATAAGTCAACAATATATATATATATATTTGTGATGTAGATTGCTCATATTTTAGGGTTCATTTAAAATTGGATTACATAAGATTTAACATGTATATTGCCATATTGTTGGAATTAAAAGTTTATATTTAAATTAAAATTAGTGTAAAAGATAAATGTGAAAGTGTACGTCTAATAGTGACATATGACCTTTTTTGAAATCACCCGGATAAGGATATTTACTTTCTTAGACCATGCGATGTGGACTAGCGCCCGGTGCCAAATAGCAATATAGCGCCCCTAACATCGCTAGGAGCGTTATAAACCGTGTCGCGAAAACAATTGTGAGCGTTAACAGGTATATCGACGGGGCCATTAATAATTTAACTGTTAAACCACAACAATTTAAAATATATTTTTTAAAACTACTATAAATAAACCACAGTTTTAACTACTTTATACCACACATTTCTTCTCACTTTATACTACAAAATCATTCTACTTTATAACTTTTTTTTCTTCACTATGTTTCCCTACAACAACATAAATGCGTTTAGCCCAAACTATCTGATTTTTTTGCAAATTGTCAACTGATGAACTAGGACAACCCATACCGAATAAACCCACAAACGGGTGACGTAAAGTACTATCCGATCATGCCATCTCCAACATCCCCGCTAACTGTACCCGATTTCATCTACTATTCCGCTCAAATGTCACAATCGGCGCAAAATTCTCTATGATCCCCGTATCTACCAGAATCGTCACAATCCGTACCTGAATCCCAAATCGTAACCAAAACCCAAACGACTTTATCCAAGAGTCATAGACACCGTAAGAAGGGATCGAATCAAGAATGTGCTCCGAAGTCAGTCGAGAGGTGGACACCTACTTAAGAACTAGCTTTGTCACGGGCGTGACTCAACGTTTCACAAGACTCAATTGTTGGTAATTTTTTTCTCAACTAAATATATATATATATATATATATATATATATATATATAATGTAAGTATATGGAGAAAACCCTTGTACTTGAGAAACCTAGAAAACTCTAATCTCACGACGTTTTTTGATTTTGAAAAAAATCACACATGTAATATACATGTTTTTAAGAGTTTTGAGCAAAAAATACTAAAAAGTTCTGAGTGAATATTTTTTTAAAAAATAAACAAGTTTTGCGCAACGCGACTATAACATATGTACACATGAATGTAACATATGTTACACAAAAACTTATTTATTTTTTTAAAAGTCTGGTCGGCGCTTTTTTATTTTTTTTGCTCAAAACCCTTAAAAACATGTATATTACATGTGTAATTTTTTCATCCCAAACAAAATTTGATTAGATTTTTAGTTAACATCCAGCTTTTTTGTCTTTTCCCTCCCTTTTAATGAAGTAAAAAATGGTCTTTAAACGTTTTATTATAATAAATTAAAAAAAATCTGACCATTTTGCCCTTAATTAAAATAGAGGAAAAAGACAAAAACAGTTGGATGTTATCTGAAAAATATAACCAGATTTTGCTTTTGGATGAAAATGCAACAAAATTGAAACCATATGGACCCAGATTCAAAATTTTTGAGTTTTGTACTAAAGTGGTAAAAGTGACCAAACCCCATGGACCATTTTGACAGTTTACTTGGTTTTTAAAATATAATCAAAATTAAATAAAAATGTGTATTTTGCTTAAATTTTAGTGATATAGATTGAGAACCTACTGAATGCTCTCAATAGTTAGAGAACTAGTGTAGGTTCTTTAACACTTATCTCTATTTTAGAGATGCTTATGTAGATTACAAAAGATGGAAAACTCTATTTTTTTTCTCTATAACTTAGTGATATGGATGAAATAGAGAGCTTGATGTCATTGGCTGATCTTAAACTTAGTTTTTAATAAAATCAAAGGGGGCAAAATTTCAACATCAAAAATTTTAATTTTACTAAAATTTTACAACGAAGCGCAAAAAGCAGGGGCGGGGATCCGTCTGGCCCAGTAACGCCCCTATGTGATGTAAATGTTTTGTTTTGTGTGTGGGGGTGGGGTTGGAGGACTAACAAGGTATATGGTATTTATTTAGTTATTTTTTTAATATTTTGAACTTGCTTATAAGTCAACATGGATTTGAAAAATACAAAATATTTTTTTCAATAATTACGAAATATTTAAAAATTTTAAATAGCAATAAATGTTATTATTTAATTTCTTTTTTTGTATTTTATGATTGTATTTGATTTCTGGTATATATAAATATATATAATATAATATTACAATATAATATATAATGTTTAACGCTATGTCTGTTGTTTGTTTCAAACTAGTTTTTGCTTTGTGTGTGTTGCGGTGAACTAAATCGAATATTTCTTTGTCATAATATGTGCGTCTGTGTTTTTTATTAATTATACCTACTATTTGTAGCACGATCTCAAAAAGAACTATATCGAGACAACCAATTAAATAAAATACTACCATACTTTTGCTAAAAAAACTAAAACAATGGAAAAACTAAAATTTTAAACTGTGAGCAAAATGGAAATTTTTCAGGACAAATGAATGTGTGCTAGGCACCCGCCTAACACGAATAAAAATTACACTGAGTCAACTAACTAAAACAAAACAATAGCATAGTTTTGTAAAAAAAAAGGTAAAATGATGGAATGACTATAATTTTACATTGGGGTAAAACCATAATTTGACTGAAAATAACGATGGCAAAACTGTAAATTTGAACAAAGGGCAAAATCGTAATTTGGCTTAGAAAGGAAAAAAAATCAAACCAATGGCAAAACGGTAACTTTGAAATAAGGGCAAAATCGTAATTTGGCTAAAGTAGAAAAAAACAAAATCAATAGCAAAACTATAAATTTAAATGGGGCAAAATCGTAATTTGATTAGACCAATGGGGAAATGTCAGTCAGCTGCCTGACACTGTTCCCCTCCATGAATTATGTAGTATCTGCGTGACACTATTACTCTCCATGAATTATGTAGTATATTGTGTGTAACGCCTCGTATCTTCGTATTTCTATTTTAAAAAATGTTCGTATTCGTATTCTAATTTTAGAAACCTTACATTCGTATTTTAATTTCAATCTCACAATTCGAGGCGTTAATCATAATAAAATTCATATTTTATATTTTTTATTTTATTCACACAAACCGATCATTTAAAATACGTATTTATACGCAAACCGACACTTTTATATGTATAAATACTTATACGCACATCATCAATACTTGAATTATACTTTTATACTTTTTATATACTCAATTACATAATATATACTCAAGAAATACCAAGAAATATACCAATCATATTTCCACCTCATTAATCCTCTTCCACCTTCTTTAACCAATCATATTTCACCTTTTTCCACCTCCTTTCTCCACCAATAACCTTCTCAATCCTCTTCCACCTTCTTTAACCAATCATATTTCACCCTTTCCACCTCCTTTCTCCACCAATCACCTTCTCAATCCTCTTCCACCTTCTTTAACCAATCATATTTCACCCTTTTCCACATTCTCTACCTATAAATACCAACTCTCTTCTACCATTTTCTTCACACCATTCTTCTCTCCATCTCTCTAATTCTCTCAATCTCTCTAAATCAAGAATTCTAAAAGGACACTAAGTGTTCCACCCATTCTTCTCTCAACTTCTATACTTCTCTCAAATCTTCCAAGCAAGGAAGAGAGCTCTAAGAGTTCTAAAAGAAAACATTAAGTGTTTTAAAAGAAGCTTTGAAGCTCCAACCTCCAACTCTTCACGGAATCACCAATCGGAAAGCATATGCAATATTGTGAGTACACTCGACCCACATTTGTTTATATCACTTTTTGGGTGTAACATGTTTCCATATACAAAAATCACAAACACTTAAACTTTATGAAACGCACAAACAATCCTATACACATGACTACTTGAATCGTATACTTGTTGCTTGTCTAGGGATAAACGTTGTGCTGTGCTTTAGTCATTAACTATTTTTAGCCTTTGTTTGACATGCTTAGCGCTATAGGAATTCACGCATCCACCTCCATCGTGTTATTCGTGAGGTCATGTTAAAACATCGTGATTGCGTTACGGGTTTGATTATTAGCATTGCATGCCTTGATATTGCTCTTGTATAGATTTGGTTGCCATGAGGATTGTTAAAACTTTATTCGTATACGTATGCTATGCTTAAACTTGTGTACTCGCCTTTGCTTTTGCATTGACTTTATTTTAAAACATGTTACAGGTTGAAGGAGATGACGCTATGAAAACAATATAGCAAGGACTAGATACACACAAATTAGACGTTAGGTTTAATGTCGACGTATCAATTTTGTTATGACTTTGCAAATGTTAGATTGTTCTTTGTTTTGTTACATTGATGTATTTGACAATTCTTATGAAATGAAATATGGTTTAATTAATTATTGTCACTTAATAATGTTGTGAGCAATGAACAATCTCGTTTTCGTCTCATCCCGATGTTTCCGCCATCGGTTGGGGTGTGACATTGTGTCATATTACACTTTTAGCTACAGTTACGTTTACCCTTTCTTGTAAACTAGGTTTTGCCCCGCCCGCGTTGCGGGGCAATAACCGAATATTTCTGAGTGTGGTAACATGTACGTCTGTGTTTCGATTTCCGGTACATACTACTTATAACACGACCTCAATAGAAATTATATCGACACGTAGATAAAAATATGTTCATGAAAGAGATTTTTTAACAAAGTTTAGGAAATGTAGAATAACTTTATTAAAGTTAAGGAGCAATAGTAATTAATGGTAAATGATCACTATTTCCTTGAATTAGGCGAGGCGCTTTCTTAGTTTGATAGTATTTCTGTATGTATTTTGGTTACTTATATATACTATTATTAATACAATTTTAATAAAAATTACATTGAAAGGTATGTTAATTTTTTAGCTAAATAAAAAATCTAATTCGTCTATGTATATAGCATCAATAATATAAAAATAAATGAATTTATTAGTGAATTCAAAATGGATCCAGCTGTACTTTTATAATGATAACATAGTATTGGGAACTTAAAATACACATTGTATATATGGGAAAGATCATATTTTTTTGCTTATACAGAGAAATTTATTGAGTTTCGTTTCTCTATATAATATTGATCTCTCTTTTTCCTACTCTCATATTTCTCTGCAAATGATGTTGAAATTCTTGGAATATAGCAGTTCGTGTATGTCGGTTTGGGTCTTATAGATTCGTTGTCTATTGTTCAATATTTCACAGAGAGCACCTTTGTATCCCATCATTATCCTGTCCGATCCTCAAATGTGTTTTTTTGGCCGGGCGTATCGTAATTTTTCACCGAATTTCCAGTCCAACACTCCAACCGTTCTGGCCGGCCGGTTAGGTGTCGAACATGTCTAATACAAACATTGGTCAAAAGTTGTTTCCAACCACACCTTCTCAAAAGCTCATTGCCGGCCGGAGGACCCACACGCCTCTCCGGAAAGCTGGTTGCGGGTTGTTGTTGACTCCTACCTCCACCCCTTCTCTTATTATGCACTTACCGTCTCTTTGTTTGTGTTTCCGTCGGTGTGGATCTAGCTGCCGTGACCAAGAACACCACCACAACAGCTCTATCACCGCCATTAAACACCAGCGTTGGGATCTAACACATCAACAGTTAATCTCCTCACTGACCGACCTTACGACCCAGCTAACGTTCAGGTTTTTCCGGCAATGGCAAAACCGTAATTTTTTAGCCGGGGGTAAACCTATAATTTCCGGCGCCGGCTTTATGGACGACTGAGCAAGTGCCAGGCAGTTGCCTGGCACTATTCCCGCTCACAGTATATGTATGTAAACTGCCTGGCACTATTCCCGCTCACGGTATATATATATGTACTGTAAAGAAATGTAAATAAATTGTAAATTCACCGGTGACGCCGGATTCCGGCGAAGACCCGTTTCAATTCATACAATGGGTCCAGCGGTGACGACGGTGTCGGAGAGATAGGGCATTCTGCGCCGGTCAAGGATGACAAATCTATGTCGCCGAAGAAACCACACCAGTGGCAAAACTTATAGTAGTCGCCGCGATACGGTGGTAGAAGAACAGTCACTCGTGGCGGCGGAGTACGCTGGTTGCCAGTGGTCGGTGGGAATGGGTGGAGTCGTTGAGTTCGACAATGGTAGAGGTGGTGATTCGGTGATACGATGGTAGGGGTGGTGGTTCAGTGATACGATTGGTAGCAGTGGTGGTGGTTCGTATGGTTTTGTTTTGATATTAGAAAATTGAACTGACGATGATGATATGTGTTATAATTTGATTATTTTATATGTTTTCTTAATTAATTAAATTAAATTTATTATTTAGGTAAATTATATAGGATTTGCACATAAAATAAACTCTGGTGATTTAATTAGAACAAGTCTTTTATTAGTGACCTGATGAGAATAGTATTCAAACTTGGTTATCATTCTATAAAATCTTTCTTACTTTTTTTTGGAATGACTAACAAATCAAACCCGAGTATTCTAAGGGCACTTATTGGATAAACGGAGTATTTCGACAGTAATTCGAGCAGTCCACCACCGCTTCCGGGGAAAACTCAGTAACCTATCCGTTTGTAAGCACGACAGTGAAATTACCGGTAAAACCTGTTTGGCTCAAGGTTCGAACCAGGTTTCCTGGGTTCTTCCATTATTGCTTACCAGTGTCTCACTTTTTTTACACAAAGTTGAAATCGAACTTGAGTTTTCAGAAAAGAACTCAAATACTTCTACCAGTTGATCTAGAGGTCATCGGCAAATATTCCCTTCTTTTAATAAAGAACTTTATAATCATAATATCTTTTCTTTAAGGCGGAAAATTATTAATAAGAAATTAAAAAAAACTATTTTTAATTAGGAGCTAGTAAGGCTACTCGGTGTGGGTGACGTGCCTTCTTCCAGGACGACCCGCCACGTCAACATCCACGTCAGAGGCCTTGGAGGATGCCCCTCCAAGGATGGAAGTAAGGAAATGGGTGATGACCCGACCCCACCTAGTTAATTTATTTTTCTTTTTTTTAATTAAATTAGTTTTTAACATTTACTAATATAAAATAAAATCATTAGTACTAAAAACCACACATTACATAACCGGAAAAAAACATAACTTAAAAAAATCCTATGAACTCCACTTTTTTGTGATTTTTTCTTTCATTTTCCGCAAAATCGGTCGATCTTCTTCCGGATACGAGTTTATGTCGGCTGTCATGATCTCCCACTCTTTATACTCGTTTTTCTCATGCTTCAACCGAACCCGTTCTTCGACCTCACGTTCCTTCGCCTTTGCCTTTTGGGCCGTGACCTCGGTGAACGCTTTGAACTGGGCCATAAACTCGTCCATTTTGGAACCGCCCCTCGTCGCGGCTTGTTTTTTTTGCAACTGCCACCCTTATTGATTTGTCCCTGTCCGGGGGACGTTCCTCCTCTCGAACCAAAAACTCTTCATCGTCAAATTCGGGCTCGTCGTTTATATTTATTTGACATCGTGCGTCCGAGCCCCCCGCACTATAACTACCGGTCTTCAAGGTTTTTGTTCGTTTAGCCGTTGCAACCTCATTTGGAACCGGCGGCCACTTGTTACTGGTTCGCAAAATTTCCCAAGCACGTACGTGGGGGAAAACGGTCCGATGCGTATCTTCGTATCTACGCATCACCTCTTTAAAAATGTCTTCATCACTCATCCCACTACGGCGACCAGTATACAAGTTATTATAAATCGCCGAAAACCGGTTAACCACCGGATGCATCTTTCTCCACTTGGAAGAGATGGAATCAATGTCGCGATAATGACCTTGTTCCATTATCGCAAGAAACTTTAATAGTATTTCTTTCCAAAACCCCTCGCCGGTTTAGTTGTTACCTATATTTTTAAATTGTAGCAAAAGTTATATTAAAAAAAGTATAATCTTTAAATTTTTGGTATATTTTTAAAATGTAGCAAAAGTTATATACCGATAATGGGGCTTTTGGAAGTGCTAACCCACGCCTTGGCTAACGCCTCATCCTCCATCTTCGTTCAAAGTGTCGCCTTCCCTTTCGAATGTTGATCTTTCTCAACTATATGTTGCTTCCCTTTTTTTCATTTAGATGATTGCGGTTGGGTCTCCGACACAAATTCTTGAACGTCATCCTCTTCGGGTTGTGGTTGAGGAGACTCCAGTGTTGGGGAATATTGTGGTTGGGATGGAAATTGCAAATTGAACGGGTTTCGCATCATCATTTGTTGCACCGACTGCATTTGTTGCATTGATTGTAGTTGGCTCATTTACGAAAACGCGTTGGGGTTTGTTGAAAACCCCAAAAGCGTTGTATGAAAATTGTGAGGATGACCAACTCGGTTCCATGCTAGGATAGTAGCCGGGTACCGAGAAAATGTTTTGGTTTGGCTTTGGGTTCGGGTTCGGGTTGCTCGGGTTGTATTGATCCATGGCGAAAGTTGAATGATTTTATAAAAGGTTGAAGAATTATAAAGAAATGAGAATGATTTTATAAATTTGAGAGATAGAGGTGGATAAAGTGTGTAAAAAAGTGGGATGGCATTGGTGTATTCATAGGTAAATTTATTAAATTTAATTTTTTTAATCTAATAGGCGTTCAACGGCTATATGTTTAAAATTCAAGCCCCGTCTCCAACGTCTTGCAACGGACGTCCACGACGACGACCATCCACCCAGGCGATGTTAGGGAACGTCGCCAGGCCATGCCGGGCCTGGACGACTCCCAACACCGAGTGATCTAAAGGGCATACAAACATATAAACAAAGGGTTACGAAAACATTTAAATTGAAAAGGAAACCTATTTCCTCCACTCCAAATCTTGGAGCTTTGACATGTTTTTCCACAAAAACTGATTGACACAAGTTCTTCTAATAGATTTAGGATCGTAACATGCGCTCTAGAGAAAACCACTTTGTTTTTTATTCTCCAAAGTGACGAGCACGCTAAAAGGATGATAGACTAAACCAATGTTTCTTGGTCGCACTGCCTTGTATATGGTCTAACAGATCTTTTATGTCGAAGGCGAATACTGGTTCAATGTTGCACCAGGAGGATAATGACAGTATCTAAAGTGCTATATATGTCCTCTTGTTTTTTTCACTTTCACAAATTTGATGTTTATTATGTGACTTATTAAGATTTAATCACAGTTTTTAATAAACAGAGCAAAGAATTAATATATATGCATGTGGAAATTTTATTTACCCTGAAACCACTACAACTCTAAAATGTCTTGAGATTCTTAAAAAAAACAATTTTACATAATTTTTAAAACTTGTTTTTTTTAAATTTAAATATTTAGGATTAAAAAAGACAAAGGAGGAAAATGAATATCAAAACTCTTAAATACATAATTTAGAAATATAGATACAAAATAACAGTAAATTAAAACTTTATTTTAATTAATGGTAAAGTTTAAATAATGAAAACATACTATGTTAATAATAAAGAAATAATGAACATATTAAATGAAATATTGAAAAGGAAATCGGATAATTTGAAACGGGTAATGATTCGCGTGTAACTGAAACGATTATACGATTTAGGTGGAAAAACAAAAATTAAGGATGCTCATAATTGTGTCATGTGTCCCATAAGTTTTTTTTTTATCAAGTATTGAGATAGAGATTATATATAATAAAACAAAGTTGAATGTATTTGTGATAAACTTGATAATACTAATGTTGATTTAAAATTTGAAGCGATTTTTCAATAATGATGATTTGAATTTAAAATGAACTTTTAAATTATCAAAACTCTTAATATTATAATCTTTTATTTATATTAGTTTGAAGAAAATTTATTTTTTAAAGGTGGTGTTATAATATTCTGAAACTATAATTCTAAATAATAATAAGAGTAAACTTTCGTTTTACTTTCTATGGTTTGGTCGTTTTAACGGTTTTTCCCCAATCCTTTAAAAATAGCCATCAACTCCCTGATGTTTTAGTTTTGTCGCATTGCGATCCACGGCCTTAACTTCATCCATATTGTATGTTAACTTAAAGGGTATTTTGGCCATTTCAAATATAAATAAGGGTATTTTGGTAATTTGTATTTATATTATAAAGATTATTATATTATATATTAATAAATATAACAAAACCCACAAACAAATCATCTCTTCTCTCTCTCTCTACACTTTTTCTCTCTCTTACCTTTTGCCCACTACCATCAGACACTTCCACCACTAGATACCGCCACCACTCTCACCACCACAATCAGACACCACCCCTACCCACCAACCCTCGCCACCACCGCCGTTGACACCCCTACCCACCAGCCCCCACCACAACGAGCAAATTACAGCCCCTAAGCCCCCCATTGATGACAGCAACAACGAAGGTGACTCATGGAGTTTCGTTTCAGGGCAACGCCCTGGATTGTTCACTCGATTCTAGCATGGCCGGTGAAAAACAGGTAAATCATAGATGTTCAGTTGTTGAAAGGTTAGTTTAAGACCCAAATCGGATTTTAGCATTTGTAATGTAGACGATTGACAAAAACGTGGTGGTATAGGGCTAGAGATGAGACACAGGGGCGGCGGCGCCGCCATCGACAGAGATAGGGTTCCGGTAAACCTTTTCAAACTCCGGTTGCCGTTGGTTGGAGATTCAGCGACGGGGAGGAGACACAGGGGCGGCGGCACCGCCATCAACAGAGCAAGGGTTCCGATAACCCTTTTCAAACTCCGGTTGCCAGCGGATGGAGATTCGGATGGCAGTCGAGTGGCGGATGGAGGTTATGGTTGTCTAGAGAAAGGGGGAAGGAGAAAAGTGAATGTGGTGGTCATATGGTAGATCGTGGCAGCCAGAGGTGATCGTTGGTGGTGGTTAGCGATGGGGAGGAGGGAAGGGGCAGTGGATTGACAGGTTTCAATATGTGTGTGTGTATATAATATGTGGTTTTGCTAGGGTTTGGTTGTCGGCTAGGATTTGTCGGGTAAAGGCTGAAGGGTGTGGTGATGGTGTTGGGTGGTGGCACCTGGGTGGTGGGTGGCGGGCAGCGACGAGCGGTGCCGGTGATGTCAGGTGATGGGTCGTGAGTGTAAGAGAGATAGAAAGAGAGTAAAGACTGTGTATTTTGTTGTATGTATACTTTACATTTAAATATAAATAAAAATTACCAAAGTACCCTTATTTTATATTTGAAATTACCAAAATACCATTTTAGTTAACATACAATATGGATGGAGTTAAGGCCGTGGAGCAAACTAGCGACAAAATCAGAACATCAGGGAGTAAAATGATTATTTTTAAAAGATTGGGGTAAAACCGTTAAAACGATCAAACCATAGAGAGCATGGCAGAAGTTTACTCTAATAATAATAATAATATTAAAATATTAAAATATTAATAATTAATAATAATAATAATAATGATGATGATGATGATTTAAAAGTATCTCTATTTAAAGCATATAGTTTTCTTAAATGTTGTCTTTTAATTGGGCTTTTTAGCAATAAATTAAATAAAATATATTATAATGTTGATTACTCATATCGTGGGGTTTGATTAAATTTGGATTAAACTATAAGATTTAACATGTATATTGTCATATTATAGGAAAGTTTATATTTAAACTAAATTAGTGTAAAAGATAAACATAACAGTGTAATTCTAATATTGACATTATTTGGAATCACCTGAATAAGGATATTTACTTTCTTAGGTCATGTGGTGTCGACTAGCGCCCGGTGCCAAATTAGTGCCCCAACACTGTTGAGGGGGCGTTATAGAGGGACGTTATGGACCGTGTCGCGGAAATAATAATGAGCGCCAACAGGTATATCAGTGAGGTCATTAATAATTTAATCGTTGGAAAACAACAACAACTATATATATATAAAACTGCTATCTATAAAACACATAATTTTAACTACTTTATACCACATAATTCTTTTCACTTTATACTACAAAATCATTCTACTCTATAACTTTTTTTTCTTCATTATGTTTCGCACCAACAACAAAAATGCGTTTAGCCCGAACCCATACCGAATAAACCCCCAAACGGGTGACGTAGAGTACTATCCGGTCATGCCATCTCCATGATCCCCATTACCCCGTACCCGGTTCATTTACTATTCCGCTCAAATGTAACAATCGACATAAAATTCTCTATGATCCCCCTATCTGCCACAATTGTCACAATCCGTACCTGAATCCCAACCCATAACCTAAACCCAAACAACTTCATCCAAGAGCCGTAGACACCATAAGAAGGGCCCGAATCAAGAACTTGCTCCGAAGTCAGTCGAGAGGTGGACACCTACTGAGAAACTAGCTTTAGCACGGACATGGCTCAACGTTTCGGAATACTCAATTATTAATAATATTTTTTTCTCAACTAAATTTTAATATATATATATATATATATATATATATATATATGTATTCAACTATTATATATGTTACTTTTTTTGTTAAGTAGTGTATAATTTTTTTTAGTCAAGTAACAAATAATATGTTTTTGTCAGCTAACTTTATAATATTTTAACTAGGGAATGACCAAGACCAAGTAGTTTTTTGAAGGTGTATCATGACAATTTTTTTGCCGCTATGAACCGCGGTGAATACCGTACACCCAATTCGTTCTCCGGCAAATAGATCGCAATGAGAACCAAAGTTTCCAACTTTAATAACATTTACAATCGCATTTCCAACAATTGTGTACGAGCAAGCGCTTTAAACGATGTTGATGTCATGACCATGGCTCATAATGAATATATAATCCATAAAGGACCCGCGTTTACGATGATGCCTTGTTAGGTGTCATCGGAAATCTCCAAAATGACATCTTGTACCACCTTTTAAGCCAACGACTGTCGGTCGATCGTCTAAAAGGTCAAAGACAAGCTCTAGCACACCTGAACCGACCGACTCTCAAGGTGCGTCAGATGCTCGTTCCTATTTAAACGTAAATGTAAAAGACAACACCGTCGACTTTGTTTTTGACTTTGTTTTTGAAGGGCCACAAGAGTTGCCACGACCACCTGAGAGAGATAGAAGCAAGGCACAAGGGCCCGATCAACCTCCTCGACTAATCGCTTAGGTCCATCAAAGTTGGGCGATTTGGACGAAAAAATCTCTCGTTTGCTCTCGATCAAGGAACACCAATTGCAAATGCAAAGACAAATGAAAGAAGATTTCTTGTTCCTTGAGATAGACTTTTCGCATTGTTCACTTGAGGATCAGATGATTTTCAAAGCTTAGAAACAATGAATCCGAGCTAAATATCAAAACATGGCCTAGTGATTGTTTTTTTAGTAGGCTTTATGTTGGTTTGTAACTTTTTTTTTTCTAATTCTAGTTTAATGCTACTTTTTATGTTTTATCTTAATTATTTTTTTAACTTGTGTAATTTTATTTTCATCTAATCGAGTATAAATTAAAACAAATCTAAATTAATATAAAATTAATGATTGTGTAATGATAAGAGCAATTTTATTCCACACCATGCAAGTTAACAACAAAGCCCCTGAGCTACGTGACGCTGATATTATATGATAAATCTCTTAAAGTATTCATCCCACACCATATAACCTTGATACATAATAATAAACTAGTGTTTTAACATACGCTTTACAGCGGGGTGAATGTGTATTTCTGTGTCAACACTTACATAATCAAGTATATAAAACGAAACATATGAAGCTATGATAACTTGGAGCTGAGCATCCAACCTAAAGAATTACATTACATTAGTATAATAATAAACGAAAGCCTATTTAAACACGGTCAATTATCAACACTTTTATGCATATTAGTGTTGTAATTATAGCTTAGGGGGTTTTTAAGAAGCAATTGATTTTTTTTTACTTTTAATCTACAAGTATTTGATAAAATTACTTTTAACCTCAAACTATTTTTTTACTTCTAACCTAAAACTTTTCATCTTTTGTAATCTAAACTCACAACTTTTTTTACCTTCAACTTTGATTACCTATACTTTTTATTTTTCACAGATTTTTCGTTTTACGTTTTTTTTTTCTAAATTTTCCGAGTTAATCCAGTGCAACGTGCGTATGTGGTTCAACGTTTTTATGTTTCGTTTTACGCTTCGTTCTAAATTTTGCGAGTTAACACGACACAACGTGCGTGTGTGGTTCAAGTATGTCGTCTATTTTTCGTGTTTGACAAGTTCGTTGTAACGTGCGGGTCATAGATCGACTTAGTTATTATTTTATATGTTTTACGTTTCGGTCTAATTTCTTTACATTGACATGTCGCAACTTCAGTGTTGGTGAATGTTGATGGTGATGTAGCATTAGTGCTATTTGACATGGTTTTACGTCCTCATCGTAACGCGAGAGTACTTAATACTAGTTTAAAAGAAAAGGCAACATATATCTTTTACCCGAAATAAAAAAAATAGTTTATTATATATAAGTAGACAATAAAACAATTAAACTATACAAAATTAATATAAAAAAAATTTCAATCTTCGGATGAAACAACAAACACGTAAAAAAAGGAATTGAGAAAAGTGTGCACATCATACTAGTACATAATGCATAAAAGGACTTGTAAATCAACTACATTATGCTTTTGTAATATATTTGTTTGTTTTATTTTGGCTTTTATAATTTAATATACAATTATAAAGTTTCAATACTATTGTGTTTCTTCTAGTTAATGTATATTTGTATAGATAATTTATAATTATAACTCTAATAGATTTATCATATAATTTTTTTGTTTGTTTTATACATACTAACAAAACAAGTTGTGAACAGTGTGATATATTTGTTTGTTTTATTTTGGCTTTTATAGTTTAATATACAATTATAAAGTTACAATACTATTGTGTTTCATATAGTTAATGTATATTTCTATAGTTAATTTATAATTTTAACTCTAAACTTTAATACATTTATCATATGACTCCTGAACTCTAATAGTATTTTTATAGACGATTTATGTATACCTCTGAACTTTAATAGATTTAACGTACGAAAGTTTAATAATAATTTCTTTTTGATAAATGATTTATTTTTGACACTTGAACTTTAATAGAGTTATTATATGACCCTTAAGGTTTAATAAAGTTATTGATTTTTTTTAACAAATATTTGTTTTTTAATCCTTTTATAAGTTTAATTTTTATATTTGACTTATTATTTATTTAACCTATTATAACAAAAAATAACTTTTAACTTTAGACATTTTTACGTAATTCTGTTGCTTGCTTGATTTTACCATCATTTAAATTAAAGTATACATGGTCTATATTAACCCTTTAATATAGCATGTAACAAATGCAATCATTTTTTTATTTAGCTCATTATAGTTAAAATTAACTTTTAATTATAGACGTATTTACTTAACCATGTTTATTGCTAATTTTTATCATCGTTTAAATTAAAGTATACATGGTCTATGATAACCATTGATATGTCGTAAAACAAGTACGTACTTGTCAGCAACATCCTACGACCCCGTCGCGAAGCACGGCTCTTAAGTTTAATTAGTTATGTGGTGTATTATTTTTCTACCTATGCGTAATAACATAATTATAGTTATCACAGAAGTAGATTCATTTTCCTTGAAAATAGTAAATTTCACATAAATCATTGAAATCTTATAATAAATCATATTTAACTAATTAAAAACTAATAATTTAATATATTCATTTATAATAATTAATAAAATTCATATTTATCCCATTTTACCCAAAAAAAACTATATAACACAAATTTTTATAATATATTGTAATATAACACGTGTTTTAAAAAAAAACAAACGGTGTAGGGGCGGTAAGATGGCGTGGAAGCCCCTTTTACGTCGGAACACTGCCCCTTAAGACGGCGTGGGGCAAGGGGCATGGTATTCTTCAATGCCGGGGGGGGGGGGGTGACGGGGAAACAGGCGATTGGTGGATAGTGTTTGGGTTTGTTTAATTGCGGCATTAAGATGGCGTGGAAGCAACTTTTACGCCGGAACACCGCCCTTAAGGTGACGTGGAGACGACGTGGGGCAAGGGGCATGGTATCTTCAATGGCAGGGGGTGACGTGGAAACAAGCGATTGGTGGGTAGTGTTTGGGTTTGTTTTAATTGGTCGGTTGGAATTTAATTGTTTATTTTTTTTAAAACATCCCTCTCAAGCCTCTTCCACCCCTAGTTTTTTTAAACGCCTCGTGCTGATGGAACTATTACGTGACGCTTTATGTTCCTTCTTAAAACCTCTCGACACCAAATAGTCTAAAATGCATGCTATACACAACACTAAAAATTTAATCACGCATGTAAACAACTCTCTAATGATTCATCACACAATCATTTAAAGGTTAGTATTTGCGTCATAAACTTGTCTTGTCGTTTTAAACAGCCACCTTAATTTTGAAGAAGGCTGTTCGAATTTCGATAATGGTCAAGGTATTTTTAAAATACTATGCAAAAAAAATGTTGTTGTTATTATTATTATTATTATTATTAGCTTGAAAAGTGAATGATTAACAGATTAACAACAGTACCCATCTTCCGGAGTCATCTAGAGCGATCAACAGTCTCGTACCACAATCACAAACCCTAATTACTTCCACCAATAAATCTTCAAAACAAACGCTACACAGATTGCGTTCGTGTGATCGCAAATTCGTTTCCTCTTTAATCTACGAATTCAGATCACCATTGCCGTTAAAATCATCCGATATTACACGATGGAAGAATGCTATTTTCCCGCGAATTTGAAGCGGAAAGATCTGGAAGAAGTTAACGATGATTTCTCTGACTTCTCGCTCTCTTCTCCGCCCACTAAAATGCGCCGTCTGGTACGTACGCACTTGTATAATATGTGTATGTTGTTGTTCATGTGTCTTATTTTGCATATTTTCGATTATAGACAGCTCGATTGTTAGATCTTCACTTTAATGTTAGATTTTCAGCATTATTTTTAATATTTAGGATAATCTAAAGCTCCATCGGTAGATCTATTTAATGTTGAATTTTGAATGAAATTGGATTGTCAAAGTGAAACCTAGAATTTTCGATTGGAAGTTTTTATGAGTTTTTGGAGTGATTTCTCCGTTGTTCTGTTCAACAATTCGTCCAATTAGTTCATGTAACATGACCTTTAATTAAAAAATTGTCTCTGATCATCACACAAACAGCCTGAAGATCAGACGATTATCCACAACAATAGGCATCTCCGAATAGTTATTTCAATCCTGTTACAGACTTTGTTTGCTTTGACTGTTTATCTTTGATTGATACATCAATTAGATATTTATATTAACTGAAAACTTTCATCTTCAAACTCTTTCTATTTCCAAATTGTAACTAAAATAAACAGAATCCAAACGTGTTGTAGGATGCTGAGTTACCCCAAATAATCGAGGAAGAAGAGATGGCGAATCCAGTTGCATTTGGACAACCAGATCCCTCTCAAACAATCGATGATCTGAGTGGTATCCTCCCTGTGAATGAAGAGAGGGCAATTGCTCTCTATGATCCCGTGAACAACGCCCCGTTATTGCAAACGAGATCCCCATTCACCATTTCGGTTAATTCAGACTTCCTTTCTGGGTTTAAAAGTAAGTTCATAACTCCATATCTTACACTTGGTATTAAAAAGCACGATCAGGAAGGAAAACGCCTTAGTGCCTTGAGGCCATGTGCATCTGCGTCAAATTTGGTCAAAGTTAGGGTCGCTAGAAAATGCCATTTTCGTCCCTAAGGTTTGGCCAGTTTTGTGACTTTCGTCCAGATGTTTGTTTTTTCGCATCTGGATCCATAAGATTGAAATCTTGCCATTTTCATCAGGTTCATTAACTCCATCCATTTTTCTCTGTTAAGTCAGGGGTATTCCGTCCTTTTTGTTAACTTAAAGGGCAATTCGGTCCTTATCAGGAGTATGCGGTCATTTTACATGAAGTCAATAAAACTGAATTGCCCTTGTTAAGTTAACAAAAAAGACAATAATCCCCCTGACTTAGCGGAGAAAAAAGATGAGTTAACAAGCTGGATGAAAATGGCAAGATTTCAAGTCTTTTGGATCCAGATGTGGAAAAACAAACTTTTATACGAAAGTCGCAAAATTGACCAAGCTTCAAGGACAAAAATGGCATTTTACTCGATGAAAAAATTATGAATAGTTTACTTGATAAAAATGCTGATATGTAAAAGAGATCCGGCACACAGCTTTTGGTTGTACTGATAGCAACGCCTCGGCGCGTTAAGCTCTCATACTGCACCTTACATGCCTCTTACATTCGAGTGATGAATGATGATTTAATCTTCTTTAACTGTGTACAGATCCCATCTTCTGGTCGAATCGATCGCACACACTTGAGTCCTTACAAGCCATAAAAGAAAAACAGGAGAACAGTAATGATCAAAGCAATGGAAGTCTAGCTGTTGTACCATGGGTTCCGATGCATTCACAACACCAATCAATGGCAGAGGCGGAGATTCATCATACAGAAGACGTATCAGAGATGATGGATGCTGATGACATGGAAGCCATGACCGTGGATGTTGAAGATGTTGATAACTCGCAACGAATTCACATCAACGAGCTTGGTTCAGTGAGCGGTGTTGAAGGGGTGAACCAGTGGCAACAACATTGCATGATTCCACAGGCCGCACATAGTTTGTCAGCACCAGTTGCTTGGTCAGGTACTGGTGTTTAGAGTGGTTTGATCTAGAGTTTAGATTGTATATATTATATAAATTTGAAGAAATTGTGAACATTCTTGGTTTCAAGAAGCAAAATCATCTTCTCAATTACTTGATTTCGGGTCTCGTGTTATTCATTAAGAACGAACTCTAGATTCTGCAAGCATGTGGTTAAAACTGGTAACAAATTATTAGGAACTGAAATCTTGCATGATTTGGGGCTAAAATGTAAAGTCAAAACAATAACCCCATGATGGATGTGGTTATTTATTATAAACTTTTATAATTGTAATCAATTATCTTCTACTTCACAAACCCAATCCCACTTTCTTTTTCCATTAAATCATAAAATCATTATGGTGGTTTACTTGAAAATGGTGGGTGTATTGAAGTTGCCTCCATGTACAAACCATTGAAGTAAAAATTTCTAACATATTCATGTAATACGATGATCTCTTATACATCTGTCAAAGCACGCGTCATACATGAACTCGAGTTGAGTTATGTTCATGGGTAGGTGGGGACGAACTCAAAAAATGAACACGTACCGGAATATCGTGTCAAACATTTGAAACCGAACACGAATATTCATGAGTTAACTTTAACACGGTCTGTTTAACTTGCTATTTAACTTCTGCAAAATAACCCTAAAGTTACAATTTTATTAAAATTCAAAGCATATAAAACAATTATCTTTAAACTATAAAGATGTCACTTTATCTTACGATTTATAGATTTTAACATAAGATACCCAACTATTTTTAAGTTGCGACTAAAACTATATTAATTTTTTAAAGAGTAAAGTGCAATTTGCCACCCGTAGTTTGGTTCAGATTGCCTAACGAACCCCTATCTTCCACTTTTTGTTAGATGAAACCCTGAGATGGGTAATCCATCACACCTTGCCACAACACTATTATTAGCTGTTTAAAACCCATGTGAAAAGACAATCTTACCACTTTACTATTGCAATATGCCACTCAGTGATTTCTACACTATCATTGTATGCAACTCTCTTCAAAATGGATTTTAAAAACACCCAGTCTGACTTTAATTAGTCAACAAACTTAACATAATTTCAGAATTAATATGTCAAACCGATTGTGTCTCCACCTCCAACATGAACAAACCTATGTTAAACCGATCGTGCCGTGACCACCACCATGAACAAACCGACTCTGCCTAAACCTGGTTTGAGTTTAATATGTCAAACTGATTATGTCATGACACCACCATGAACAAGTGATTCTAAACCTGCACTACTCAAAATCAAGGGATCTTAAACCTGCACTACCATTGTGGACTTACCACCTGATCATCATCATCAACAAACTGCCATCCAGTGGCGGATCCAGAAAATCTTCGTAGGGGTAACGTTTTATAGAAAAGGGGCAACGAAATAAAAAAAATGTCAAATTTTCCAAAAATTTACAGTACCGTCAGAGTGCCAAGGGGTAGCGGAGGCTACCCCTACCAATAAGGTAGGTCCGCCCCTGCTATCATCTGATCATCATTATCATCAACAAACCTGCATACTACAAGTATGCACTACCATTGTGGGTATACCAACTAGGCACCAAAACTGAATAAAAGTGATCCTTATCAATTGTGCATACTACAATCCTACACTACCACCTAATTATACAAACTTTAATTTTAGATATCATGAACTGTGCATACTACAATCCTCGACTTCAAACAAGAATTGTTTGACATGAACTGTGTGACATCGAAAGAACTGTCTCATGATTTAGCCAATGAATTTATATAAATAATTTAAGAACCTAAGTATATTACTTATATTCGGAAATCATTTATTCAGTATCCCAACCCTCAGGATTTACAAATTTGAGACGTTTACAAGCTTGGAGGCTTTTGTTAGAATAGAGGTTATGTCAGTAGGATCTCTATTTAGAACAAATGATAGCTATTTCTATGATGGTTATGACCGTGATGTCGTTAATATGTCAATAAATCTTTTCTTGATCGGAAAGCCGAATAAAGTCCATAAAGAATCCTACCATCATGTTTCAAAGTTATATCTTGAGGGTGTGTATGATCAGCATACACGAAAGTTGTATCTGATTGCCTGCAGGATAGTAGACTTAGATCATGCAGATCTTGAAAGAGGTTTAGATTGTTTGGTTCAAGTCACAATGGAGTACTCATCTTTAAATGCAAGATGGTATACATCAAGTCAGGAGGAAACTCAATAAATCTGAGAAGAACACCTTTGTGGGAATTGAACCCAGAACCTAATGGTCTGTAAGCCTTATCCTACCCCTAAAATGCCACTAAAATGAGATCATAGCATGGAGAAAAGAAAACTTAAGATTTGTTTCTTTAAACATAAGTTTGGCCTCTTATATGTATGTCGGTAGAAGAAAAAAAGCCCGAGTTAATTAGATAAACAAACAAGCATACAAGATAAACTCGATATTCTGGTCTAAATTTGTTGAAAATAGAATAGTAAAATGCAAATTAATCCCTGAGTTTAGGTATTTTTTGCCACTTTAGTCCGAAAATGAAACCTTTTGTATCTTGGTCCCTGGGGTTTAATTTTTGTTGTTATTTCCATCCAAATCACTAACTCAGTTTAAATGTATTGTTAAGTCATGGACGATTTTGACAATTCCCAAACCTCAATATAGGTTGCCTGGGATAAATGAAAGGCCTAGAAATAGGAAGTTTGAAACTACACATGATTATATCTCTTTAACTAGGAATGAACACATGTAACCAAAATTTGTGGGTTGTTTTCATGTAACTACTTCTGTTTGGCATAAATGTTTCTTTCAAATATTTGGAGCATCATATTATGTCACATCCCAAAAACAATCAAGCTCGTTTGTATGGTTAAACCCAAAGCACGAACACGAAGAGGCTTTTCCCACTCTTTCCTACTAAGTGCATCAGCAACAACGTTTGCTTTACCTGAGTGATAGCGAATATCACACTCGTAATCATTGAGTTACTCAACCCAACGCTGTTGTCTCATGTTGAGTTCCTTCTGATCAAAGATATGCTGGAGGCTCTTATGGTAGTGTAAATCGAACACTTCATGCCATACAGATAATGTCTCCAAATCTTCAAGGCAAACACAACAGCTCCTAACTCCAAATACTGAGTTGTGTAGTTCTTCTCATGCACTTTCAGTTGTTTGGACGCATAGGCTATCACTTTATCCTTCTGCATAAGCACGCATCCAAGACCCAAACGTGGCGCATCATAGTATACAACAAAACCGTCATTTCCCTTAGGCAGGGAAAGAATAGGTGCACTACACAACCTTTCCTTCAACAACCGAAAAGCTTTCTCCTACTTCTCTGTCCAATCAAACTTCTTATCCTTCTGGGTCAATAGCGTCAATGGCTGCGCTATTCTGGAGAAATTCTATATGAATCTCCAATAATACCCAACAAGTCCTAAGAATTGTCACACCTCTGAGGGAGTCCTTGGTGCTTCCCAATTCTTAATCGCTTCAATCTTCGACGGATCCACATGTATACCTTTCTCATTTATGAAATGTCCGAGAAAATGAACTACTTGAATCTAGAATTCACACTTAGAGAACTTGGCATACAACTTCCGTTCTTCAGTAGCTCCAAAATCGTCTTCAGATGTTGCTCAAGATTTTCTTTGGTTGCGAATAGATAAGTTATCATCAATGATACTATCACAAAGCTATCCAAATAGGGTTTGCACACCCTGTTAAGGAAATCCATGAACACTGCAGGCACAGTAGTTAAGCCAAAAGGCATGACTAAAAACTCATAATGGCCATAACGTGTTCTAAAAGCAGTCTTTGGAACATCTTCATCAACAATCTTCAACTAGTGATAGCCTGAACACAAGTCAATCTTCGAGTAGTAGCTGGATCCTTGCAATTGATCAAACATACCATCGATCCTCGGTAATGGCTACCGATTCTTGATAGTTAGTTTGTTCAGCTCCCGATAATCTATACACATCCTGAAGGAACCATCCTTCTTCTTCACAAACAAAACAAGTGCTCCCCAAGGCGAAAAGTTTGGTCGAATGAAACCTTTGTCTAGTAGCTCTTGAAGCTGATTCGACAGTTCTTTCATTTCCGAAGGCGCTAATCTGTAAGGAGATTTTGTAATCGGTGTTGCGCCAGGAACAAGATCAATTCTAAACTCGATCGGTCTCACAGGGGGCAATCTAGGTAAGTCTTCAGGGAAAACTTTTGGATACTCACGAACTATAGGGATCTATTCGATCTTCCTTCATTCGATCTTCGTATCAATCACGTTGACCAAGAATGCAGGATAACTGTCACACCCCGACCCGCAGCGGATATGGCACATGGTATGATATGATTGTTTCATAGCTTTCAACATTTATTTAAAGTTTGAATATTTATTATCATCAATATTAATTTGTCTCACATAACCAAATAATTGTTTCAAATAAAACCATAAAATATCCAAAATACAAAAGATAACATAAGTCTTGATTTAATTATTTTAAGGCACAATCCTATGTGTCTTCTCAAGTAGCTACCAACCTTGTGTACCTGTTTCATGTGTAAAATAAATTTGGATCAACAATAGTTGGCGAATAGATCTTTATTTGTTTATTATTTAACTTTAAAAGTTTAGTTGATTTTTTAATAGAAATTATTTAACATGCAATATTATGTGTAATAGGTGACATAAATCAATTAATCCGAAAAACAACCAATCCATAAGTAAATAATATAACATGACATAACGAAACATAAGAAATGAAACAATGATGCGATTTAAGCCACGAAAGGCGAAAAATGATAATATGAAACAATGATGCGATTCAAGCCCCCAAAAGGTGAAAAACAAAACTATGAAATCAATGATACAAAGCGGTAAACACGTATAGCGTATGAATGAAACTGGTAATGCAACATACAAAACAAATAGGAGCACATATGACGCTTAACTTGTCATGCTATTGAAAAAGTATACGATCATATGAAACATGATACATGAAACACCCCAAAAAGTTAAAATGACAAAAGGAGAAAAAGTAAGATCTACTCACAGTTTTGCGTTCCGTTAGAACCCGCTAATCCGCACGAGTAACGAAAGAGAGATAACACTAAAAGACACAATCACCCTAAATATTGTAACACCAAAATACTTAAATAAAATAACACAAGGAAAAATATATAAAAATATTACAACCTAATACTTGGGGTTTTTGTCCTAAAATAAATATTACTATGTGATTAAATGTCAAATGTAAATATGTCTAATATTTATATGACAAATTAGCCCACTAATAATAAATATTTATTTGAAATGTTATAAATTATTTTTGTGACCTTCATATATATATATATATATATATATATATATATATATATATATATATATATATATATACATAGATTTTTATAAGATAGCCTTGATAACAATAAAGTGTATCTTTTTGTATGTTCGTTTTAATAACCATAATTTATACACACACACACACACATATATATATATATATATTATATATAGGGGGATGTTCATTTGAGAAGAAAATTAAATTGAGAAGAAAAAGAACAAAGGGTACAATTGTAAAACATTAAATAGTTTTTTCTCTCGCATATCATCTATTATTATATTTGACTAATTAATTAGTCATAAAGTCCTCCACACTAAAATTTTTACCTACACACATCAAAATTTATCCTACACTTTTTGAAATTTATCCTACATATATTGAAATTTATCCTACGCAGCTTGTAATTCATCCTACACACATCGTAATTTATCCTACACTTTAAATTAATTTTTTTCTTCTTTAAAAAATATATATTTTTAAAAATAAGTTACAAAATAAATGTAGTTAGCTATTAAAAAGGAAGACTAACAATTAATGATTCATCTAAGTTTATCAATATACCTTTACACTAATATTAAATACAAAAATTAAATGAATTAAAATGAAGCATTATTATTGGTTAAAATTTCTTCTTTTTTATTCTTACAAAAAAATTCTTCTCATTTGAACCCTCCACTATATATATATATATATATATATATATATATATATAATATATATATATTCTATCTATATCTTTTTAATAGGTGATAAAATATTATAATATAACCATTTGAGTTATCCATATTTGTATGCAAGACAAATAAACATATTTTTTTACAAAAATCTATTTTTTATATGAAGTCCTAGAAATAAATAAAATGATATAAACAATTGTGAATCAAAACTCATGTGACATCAAACACTACCATCATTTTATCAAAATGAAATCAACTTTAAAATGTGATTATGAAACTACTTTTAATAGTAGCCAAAGTTATGAAATTTTAATATTTTTATGACACCAGTTTAGAATTATAATATTTTGCCAACACAATTTCTATTTTAAATCAAAACTCAAACTACCCTAAACCCCATGTATTATAAAATGTAAATTACAAGGAAACTAAGTATGAACATGAAACAATAAGGAATAAAGAAATATAAGAAGTGACTGACATGAAAACTACTTCCTATGAAGAAAATAGGGTAAAGAGATAGAGCTGAGGCGATGTTGGATTCTTGCTCCTCCTTCTTGGTGGTTTGGGAAAACTTGCAATGCTTTAATAGTGGTGGCTAGGGTTTTTTTGAGAGAGAGATGGTGGTGGCTATGTTTTTTTAGAGAGAAGATAGAGATGTTGGAATGACAAAAGAAATAGGGTTACGATTTGCTTTTTAAAAGCATGACATTAATCTTTGACTGAGAGTATAAAATCTTACCTCTTAGAAAGATTGAAATAAAATTATTATTTTTTATTTCATGTTATGCGGACGAGAAACAAGAAGAAAAAAAAAGTATGTTAATTTTTTATTATATATTTATATATATATAAAGAATTAATTCAGCTGGTTAATTTGTTTTTTTTCGTATAACTTGAAAAGTATGACGTTTTATAAAAGTTCGAACATAGCGTTGGAACGAGCGTATTTTTCTCTATGATATGACCTAAGTTTCATAAAAATCAGAGTAGATTAAAAAATAATATATTTTATTTATAACGGCTCGAACTAGTTTACAAACGATTCGGATTCAATTTTTTTTAAAATGGGCACCCTTCTTGGCGGATGTTGCAATAACCCTTACGCAACATTTTGTGCATCTTCATAACATTAACGATCTTGATTCCCGACTTGTTCGATCTCCGTGAATCACTATTGCTTCACCGAGGGCGGGGTATCCACACTAGTTTCTCCGAACAAACCTCAGCTCTATTCTTGGATAGCCAATCCATTCCAACGACTACATTAAAACTACCCAGCTCCACTAGTAACAAATCGATACTAAAACTATGATCGCATAACCGAATACTACAACCACGAATGACTACACTAGTCTCTATCAATTTACTATTTGCTAATTCTATCGAGTACTTTTTATCTAGGTTACTTGCTTGAGAACACAGAAATGGTTCAATGTTTTTCGAAACAAAACTCAAGTCAGCTCCAGTATCAAATAGTACAAACGTAGAATGGTTATTGATTAAGAGCGTACCGGTAACAACTGCAAGATCATCTCGAGCGTTCCCAGCATTTAGCTCAAATGCTCTACCTCTAGCACCCTGATTTTTCAACAAAGGACAGTTCCGCTTGAAATGTCCCTACTCTCCACATTGAAAGCATCACTCGAGTTTGACTCCATTTGATGTGCTTTTAGCGTAGCACTCACGATTCACATGCCCGGACTGTCCGCATCTGGTGTATTTTCCTTGCTCATCACCATGAGCTCTCTTCGCTGAACTACTCTTGCCATCTTTGTTCACATCTTTCCCTGAACCACTGGTGTTAGCCACAAACGCTTTACCAGAACTCCGTTTCTTCTCACGCCTCTCATCAGAATCCTTCCTCGAACTCTCAGACTTTCGCTTCCGCGAATCCTCAGAGATCTACGCTCAGAGTGCTCCTGTCGATCAGATTTCCTGTCTGCATTAGCTTTCATGACGACTTCCCAGTCTAATCCTTTTTGTTAAGGCTACTTTTATGAACGACATCATTGGTCAATGATTTTGCCAGTGTAGTAGCTTCCAGATAGGTAATGGGTTTCGCTGATGTGACCATATTGCGGATCTGTGGCGCTAATCCCTAAATGTACCTTTCAATCTTAACATAATCAGGAGTGGCCATTCAAGGAACCAATCTAGCCAGGTCGTTGAATCGAGACGTGTATGCTCTGACATTAAAGCCTTCCATGGTCAGATTCTAGAAGTCTGTCTCAATCTTCTATAGCTCACTACGTGGGCAGTATTCCTTGAGAAACATCTCTTTTAGTTCGTTCCACGTAAGACCATAGGTAACATCTTCTCCCAAAATCTGAACTTGAACTTGAGCGTTCCACCAGGATAAAGCTTCATCATAAAATGAACATGAAGCATACCTAACCCTTTAATCAGCAGCATAATCGTTGATTGCCATCACATACGATATCAAGGGGTCCTTCAGCACCAGTAAATGATCTTGGGTTACAACCCTGGAATGTTTTGTATGTACATCCATGTACTATTCACAAGGTTAATGAAAAATAAAGATTACTCTTGGATTATATCATAAACATGAAACTACTAAAACTTTCCGATCATTACACTACCTTGTGGGGCTCCAATTGGCATTTCACCGAAACCGTGTACATTATCACCACGTCCACGACCTCGCCCCGTAGTCTGATTAGCTTTGCGTTGTTCCATGGTGGTATTAACGTGATGAGCGATAAATTGTGCCAACTCCTAAGGTGTGGAAGGTAATCCAGTACTGTCAGTCAGGGGATCCTGTCTCGCTTTTGGTGGTATATTGTCGTTCTATTATTGTAACAATAATAACAACGTAAGACAATGTTTAAAATAATTCAATCATTAAATACTAGTGGACTAATCGATACGCATGTAATCTTAACCACATAATAATGAGAATAATTTAGTCCAAAAACCTATTTATATTGATATTTTATCATAGAAATTACACTGCTTGTTTGTAGTACAAAGACTAACCAAAATTTGGTGTGAACAAAATCAAACACCATTAACAAGTCTTGCTAAATTTCCTCCTAAAATATCTAACTTGGCATGTAAGTCTGAATAGGGTTACCAAAAGAGAAACAAACAAAACAAACAACCAAAACAAACAACCAACAATCACTTAAAACCCAAGAAGTCCAAAAGCTTCCTAACTAGCTCCTCGAGCTCCACGATCCTCCAGTGCATTTGATCTATGGCACTGTCATCTAAGTCCTGAATCTCATCATACTAATCCATCTGACCCTCAAGATCCTTCATCTTGCCCTTAGTTGTCTCCAGGTCTCCGCACAGAGTAGCGATATGATGATCACAATGGGAACACCGGTCGACCCAAACTCCTTTCTGCTTCTTCAAAGCAGACTCAATAGCGGCTCTAGAGGTCGATGCGATATCTCCAGCGGGTCAAGTCCTCTTCCTATGACGAGTGTAGACTAGTAGAGGTGTAGTAGAGACTTGTGACTCGGGCTGCGGAACAGACGACTCTGATATGACAGGCGGATGGATCTTAGGTGTAAGTCACCAGTAACAGTGGGTGGGACTACCAAGGGCTCTAAAGGTCAAGCCGTGACAGTAGTGGCGTCCACCACTTGTGCTATCCCAAAAGATCCTCCGATCATAGGGGTACCTCTATCCTGCTCATCGACAACAGGCGCAGTACCAGATGATTGTCCTATCTCAAAAATCGAAGGAGGAACAAAATCATCTTCATCAATCCAACCATTACTCGTATGAGCGTAACGAGTGTCAACCTGACTGGAAAACGCAGTGGGGTCGACATAGAATGACGAGGTAAAACCAGCCATGTCAACAATCTGTGGGGTACTGTGTGGTATCTCTTGCAAGACTGAGGTCGGTGAGATCTCGAATTGATGCTCGCCCTCTGAGTTGTGAATCTTGATAATCTCGTGTGTGTGACATATGTGACACAATGTAACCGTACTAAGTAAGTGTATGTTTAAATGAAAAATGACACATAAGGCACAAATAAACAGATTAACACGTACGCACATAAACTCTTTATAGTTTTCATACATGATCATCCATGTGTATTCCAAATTATTGTCTTCGTGAATTTTGGGATTTAATCTCAAAATTCTTTGGTTGAAGTCTAGAGTTCTCCAAGAAAACATCTAGTTCGCTAACAACCATTGGCTCTGATAGCAACTTCTGTCACACCCCAAAAATGTCGCAGTGGAAATACGAATGTAGTGGTGACGGAAGTTGGTGCCCATAAGTATCTATGTGGACGATATAATATTTAATTTTGGACATTAAACTTAATTAAAACATAATTTAAAGTTTAGAGTTTAAACAAAATCACAACATAGTTAAGTTGTTTTGATCCTTATGGATCTTAGTACAAACTTGGTCCCAAAATAGTTTTAAAAGTTGTCCAAATATTGTTTAACACAACATGCATCAACAACCACAAGATACACCAAAATCACGAAGCCGAACTCATGTACCTGAAGAACACGTTAAAATCAAGTGTCAACACAAAGGAGGATGAGCTCACATATTCAAATTATAAATAATTTGATTAAAGGAAAACTTTCTTATTATGTGTTTAAGAATAAAAATCCATATAATTTACAAAAGTCAATTTTTATTTCCTTCAAAAATCCGAGGATCAACCATCGCAAGCATTTTCTAAAAATCTTCGATAAAAAACATCTTCCCAAGGTTTACATATTGAATTGCTAGCATCAAATGTTCAGATTCGTAAGTTTGCAAGACATACGAGCTATATATCAACAATAAGGGTATAATCAAAGCTAGACAATAACAAAATATAAAATCATCGCTTGACTTGACACGAAGCTACCGGTCACGACGGGGTGGTCAACCCGATAGATCTATCAACAATTCCACGCATACAGTATTGATTATTAAACGACAAAATATGCGCAAGTGCCCACAATGGACCATTTATAATGTCTGCCTCATGTACAATATATATATATCCTACTAAAATTTGATAAATTTAATATTTTGTGTTGTACGAATTTCCCGAAGTCCCCACCGAAACGTAAGCCAATACTGATACTTACTCTCTTGAGATCGAGCAAATTCATCATAACTTAGATTTAAGCATTTTTAAATCTACACGGTCGTTTTATCCCAACCGTAAATATCCCCGTTTCTCCCCGAAACGTATATTTATATCAATCAAAACCTGTTTCTCCCTAAAATGTTTATTTATATAAATCACAACCATATATTTTCCACGAAAATATATTAGTAATTTATATAAAGGCATATTTTATACAAAAACGTATAATTATCCTTTTTAAGGCGTGTTCTTCCCCCAAAACGCTATATAAAACAGTAAAATGAGGGTTAGTGTCACTCATCTTTGGGTGCGTTTTTATATTAGCGTGATCCCACAATTTGGTCTACACGTCCTAATTTAAGTAGGAACGATTTAATAACCAATATTTCTCAAAATACCTAAGTTGCTCCAACACTTAGAATTTTTCACATAACTTTGAGATTTTCTCAAATAATCTTTATTTTTTATTATGTTGGCGTATTTATATATATGTGTTCATATATATATATATATATTATATATATATAATATATATTGGTGACCCACATTAAGTAAATCCGTTATCACACCCGTTATAAGCAATATATCTACGATTTGTGCTTCGTAATATATATCATAAACATGAACACATTATCATATATCGTAATACACGTATTTCGTCAACTTATATATAAATCATTTTTCAAGCATTTATACATGAAATAACTCATCAAGTTAACCTATGTATTATTTTCATGCTCAACAAATAAGTTACACACTTAACGTGCCATTTACCGGTATTGCCGTTTTAAACGTACAAGTGCACATGCATAGTCTTAATCCCTACTATCATGTCATCACTTTAATTTATCATATTTCATATAATTATAATCACATATTATATCATATTACACAAAGTTCACTCTTGAACAATCCATTTTTGTGTACATTGAAATATGCATATTTAAACGTTTTTGGCGTCGGAAGTCACGTATAATTAGCCAATCACCAACGATACATAATATAAGTTAAAATACATATATTTATATAAAAAATATCAGTTTAGATTCTGATCTAAACATTTTTACAAAATTCACTTTAAAAACCGATTTTTACCGTTTTTAACGCATAGTCTTGTATCGAACTTTACTATAATCATCCCAAACCATCACGACTTGACATTAACATAACACATAACATTTACTAAATAAAATGGTACTTATACTCATGTTATTGCAGATTTCATGTAAGTCACATTAAATCATGCGATTTCGCCCATTTTACTACTCTTTAAGCTATATGTACAACATGCAAAGCTATCACTCCTGTGACATAATTTTGTGTCATCATAATACATCATATAACATCATTTAAACATGTGTATATTCCGATATTTAAACATCTTTATCATATCATAACAATTTTAACAACTTATGATCATGTAACCATCACACGTGCTTATGTACAAGCATCTAATGCATGTTTATCATATCGTTATCATCATTCAATAACTTAAATGAATCAAACATGCATTTAATCCTATTTCAAATAATTCAAGACATCATCATCTTCATATAATCATCACCTTATCATTACATGCATTATTCTTTTACATTTAAAAACATTCAAACAAAAACCCACATGTACGTGTATTGTAACACCCCAAAAATATAAAAAAAATATGGGTAAGTATATGTTTTAATTATTAAATTAAGAAGGATAACTAGGGGTAAATAACCTAGTTAATAAATAAAATAATGAGTGGTAAGTCATTTATTATAAAAAGGAACAAACTTGGGGGGCCAAAGTGGATTAATAAAACTAATATGTTAAAAGTAATAATTCACAACAACACACACATAAGTGTGTATGTATGCGTATACAGAGGTGGAGAAATTGGGATGAACTATTGTTCATAAAAAATCACCAAGAATTCCTAAATTCAACTAAAATTAGGAGTGGTCTTAATGCTTGTTTAGAGATTTTGAATGCCCTACATCATCTAATCTTAAGGTATATCAAATTTTGATGTTTGGTAATGTTATGAAATTTGATGAACATCACAAGTTCCAATTTAAGTATGAATTGTGGTGCTATAGCAAGAATTGAGGTGTATATGAGTCTTGAAACAAACCCTTGATGAAAATTAGCAATCAAATGCTATATTTTAAGTGTTTGAATGATTAACCATGCTTGTGTTAAACGGGTTTTATTACATATGATGAACACATGAATGGTAACAATGAAATTGTAGTATTAGATGTTAATGTGTTAAATTCTGGATGTAAATTGAACATACTAGACATAGAGGCCTGATAAGAATGTGAATAAATGGCTAATAGTTGGACTATTAGACTTGATAAAAAGTAGTATAAGATTCATGCCCTCAAGGTGTTTGATATAATGCCTAAGCAAATATGAATTGTTGAAAAGTATGAAAGAATCATGTTATGGGTCTTGTAATTAAGACACTGGCTAGTTGCATGCCATAAATTGTACTATGAGTTCTAAATGATAAAAATGTGATTGAACTCTATAGCCAATTTGGGTGAAGCATCAAGTGGTCAAGCCGGAGTGGACGCGCGCTCAAAAGGAAAGCCTTAAGATATGTGGCTTTGCGCTTCGTAGTATTTTAATATATAAATTTTGTTTTGATGTATGATAGACGAGAAGATAAAGAATATCGAGGAGTTTGGTTAGTTCATAAGTGATGGATCTCACATGAATAACCAAACGGGTCAAATAAGAATGATGATAAGTTTGGTTTGTTTATAAGTAATGGATTTCACACGAACAAATCAAACGGGTCAAAATAAAGAATAACGTTAAGTTTGGTTAGCTCATAAGTGATGGATTTCACACGAACAACCAAACAAGTCAAAATGAAGAATAATGAGTAGTTGGTTTGTTCATAAGTGATGGATTTTACACGAACAAATCAATCGGGTCAAAGACGTCAACCGGGTAATGGGAACGTGGGTTGTAAATGATTAACCCAAGAAATGAGTTAAAATATAGAGGATGTGAATTCCTCAAAGTAAACAATAGTAAGGATTATGTTTGGTTAAAGTTAACCAAACGGGTCAAATAGTGCGTATGTAAACCGTGTTAAGGGAGCGTAAAACACAAGTTGTGTAAGCCCGGATAATGGGTAAAGACTTAAGGAATTAATCTTCACCATAGGATATGAGAATTATAGCTTTAGAGGCTTTCATAAGTTAAACGGGTCAAATAATTATTGCGCATGAACCGGGTAACGGTGACGAATGTAATAAAAGTTAAGGACTCGGGTAGGGATTTTAAGTAAAATACATAAGTAATTGTTTTACGATCATTTGAAGACAAGTTTCATGTAAAACGGAAGAGTAAACAAGAAGAAATGGAGTTTTTTCGTTAAAAGGGCAAAACAAGAAGAAAACAAAGCAGCGATGAGCCGTAACCTACGACAATCTGCCGTAGGCTACGGAAAGTGGCTTCTGCTGTTTATGATGATGAGTGCCGTAAGCTACGGCAGGCTAGCCGTAGCTTACGGCAGGTTTACTAGCAAAAAATTTTTATTTTTGTTTTGGGCGTTCGGGCTATTCCAAATGTGCTTTATGCTCTTTATAACTATCGTTTATAATAAATTTTGTTGTTTAGGTGTTTGCTATGAGGTTCCGAATGAAGATCAAGCTTAGTGAAGAACCGAACATCATTTAAGATCAAGCTTTCGCATTTGCTTAATCGTTTTGTTTGACTAAACATTGTAAACAAGTAGTAATGTTTTTTTTAAGTAACTCTGAATCATGTTAAGGTTTTGTAATAGCATTATATATAAATATATATAAAATGCAAATTTTTATACAATATTTATGTATATTAAGTATGGATATTACATGTATATATATATATATATATATATATATATATATATATATATATATATATATATATATATATATATATGACACACACATGTACACATACATACTTCTAAAATTTCACTTTTTATATATTCACCTTTAATCAACCTTTTTATAAAACCATTTTTGATCATACATGCAACAATCTTTCAAGAACCTCATCAATCAATCAAGAATCATTAATAATTATAACTCAACTCTAACACATATATACAGACCTACGGCTATATATACACACACACACATATACTTCCATTTTTATTTTGGTTAAAAACCCATTTGTTATTAGTTTCAAGTTTGTGAATAATTCAAAGATCAAGAGAAATCTTCCACTATCATCATCATCACCAAGAATTAAGAATAAATTTTTAAAAGTAAGTTTATACCTTTCAAGATTTGGTGGGTTTTGACAAGATTTTGATGATATGGAGCTTGTTTCTTCTTGAAATTACCTTGAAAACACCTTTGGATCTTCAAATGGACTTGAAACTTTCTTGAAATGGATTTAATCTTCAAGATTATGTTTGAAATTTCAAAATGGATGTGTGTGTATGTATGTATGTACGGTTTTTAGAGAAAGAGAGAGTGGAGGAGTATTTTGAATTTTTGGTCTTGAGAATGTGCATGTATGTAGTGTTGTAAAGTATATAATCATTGTGTAGTATTTCCATGTTCAACACTTGGCAAAAATGGAAGCATTCAAGAAAAGGTGGGCACTCAAAGGGCCGCCACCTACATGCTCTCTCGCATACATACATCTACATATGCATATATATATATATATATATATATATATATGATAATACAGGTATTTAACTGGACACCGAGTATTTTATTTCGCATTTTAATTGCGTTTTATGACGTTTAAAATTATTTTTATCATTCTATAAAAATAAACTTGCCAAAATATTGCTTATATATATATATATATATATATATATATAATATATTAATTGCCTAGACTGGCTAGTTGTCTGTATTTTATAATATACACGTGGTATTGCGTAGTACGCGCTTAAACTCGCAAAATAGAGTTTCTAAGCCTTTTAATTAATTTTCCCCACGAATATGATTAAAAATAGCATTTTAATCATAAAGGAATATTTTTAGGATTTTAACATTAATCGGGCGGTCACCGACGTTCGTTTCGCATTTTGTTCATTATACGATAAGCGTTTATCTTATTATGTGTTGACCGTGTGTATAATTAGTTGTAACACCCGTTATTAGTAATCTAGTGGTATGATAAATTATACAAACTTCAATTCTTTAATTATAGATATCATGAAAAAACACATTGAAAGTTGCGTAATAATACATATCATGAACATATACACTTCCATATATGCATATCAAACCTTAATTATAGAAAGATATGATGAGACATAGTTACTTGCATAATTATACTACATATGAAAAGTTAATCAAACCACATAGTACCAAATCTAATGTTGAAAAAATTATACATATCAAACCTTAGTACTATACATTAAAAATGAATCAAATCACATAGTACCCAATCTAATGTTGCAAAATTATACATATCAAACCTTAGTACTTAATACTTAACCATAATTAAAAGAACAGAACCACTCACGTCTTGGTGAAGGCGGTTCTGTGTTGGTGGTGGTGAGAGTAGATCAGGGATGGTGGTGGTGACGGTGGTGGTGATGGCTGAGATCTGGTGGTGATGGCATTGCGGTGGTGACGGCGGGAAGACGACACAAAGGTTGAACGTGAAATCGTTCAACCACCTCAAAATAACCGTGAGCCGCACCACCGTGTGGTGGTTCTAGGTCTGTGACACTTGCAATCCAGCTACATTGTACAGGGAAAGTGAAACAGAGCTTAATCAGGTGTAGAACGACGTGATTTCAGTACTAAGAAAGTGAAATAGAGGTTGGGGAATCGTACCTATGATCGATTCATTCTCTATTTGCACATTGAACTCCATTAATCTGGCGATGGTGTGTCTGAACACAATGAGAGGAAGAAGATGAGTGTGAGTAATTTGAGGGTGTTAGAATGTGAAGGGGAGAAGATAAGGGTGCTCTTAAGATGTGGTCCATAAGATTCGTCGATGAAATGATTTCCAAACCCCTAAAAGTAACAGAAGGTTTGACTAACAGTCTGTGGCAGGGTGTGATAGATTACCCACCTCAGGGTTTCATCCGGCAAAAAGTGAAAGATAGGGTTTCATCAGGCAATCTGGACCAAACCACAAGGTGCCAAATTACGCTTTACTCTTTTTAAATAAATTGGGTTAGCTTGTAAATTCGCCAAATTAACCTAAGCTCAATCATTTTAGCGAGGATTCAACCTCAAACGAACCCGAACTCATCTAAACTTGCGTCAGTTTTGTGTTTTGTTTAGGTGTCTACTAATTGGAATGAAAATTTCTAGTCTTCATCTTCCGTCTTAAAGTGTTAAGTCCCTATAAGATGAGCAAAACATTTACTGCAAATAAATATTCTACTCGCAATTTTGGAAAATATACAAGCCCAAATTTCATGAATTTTAAAATTCTAGAATCATAAGATTTGAATCTAGATTTTTAATTAATCCCTAGTCACAACCATGTACAAAAAGAATAATTCAAGAAAAATAATGTGTTACATCTCATTGTATATCAAAATTTATTTAGGAAAACACAACTCTTAACACATTTCAAATCCATGTTTCATTTTGTTGAGGTTCTATAAAAAATAAGAACTACAAAACATATAAAAAAATGATTCTTCTGTCTAGATGTAGGTCTCTACTGTGTAGTATACCTTAACAATCTATACTCATAATTAATTAATCTCCTGATATGTACTTTCTTTCTTCATAGAACTTCTTCTCACTAGCTTCCTTCTTTGCATTTCTTTTCTGCACAAGTAAATCATAAAATTAATTTCATATTTCAGCATTTTCATTTGAACATTTTCACATTTACTGAATATTATGGGTGTTAATAAATAGTTGAAGCCAACCGAACAAACTGAAACAAATACACCTGTTTGGCCAGTTTGAGGTTTAAACAGTTCGGTTAAAGTTTTGAAAAAATAGATAAATCACTTTTGGTTTTTTTTTTTGGTTCCATTATGGAGATACTCATAGCATTCATGAACCTTTAATCATTTTTCCAAATGTAATACAAACTAATGACTATGATTTTTTAATTTTTTAAATAACGATTCATACCGACAAAGCAAACGTTTTGGCTGTCCAGCCAAGTTGACTAACCAGCCTGTTTGGTTTGCCATTTTTCAAAACCGCAGTTAGTGTTTCACCATTCAACCCAAAATTTTCTTAAAAACCGGCTCATGAACACCACTAGCGCGCATATGCACATGATACAACTAGTAAAGCAAAAGCATTTAAAACACAAATATACCTCATAGATTTCATGATTGGCTATTATTCTTTGAGCCACAGAGGTGGTGGTGATATCTTTTGGACTCTCAAGCATTCTGAAAATGCCCATGTTTTTCGGGACTGAATAAGGATCTGGTTGGCCCTGTAGTAACGAAAAGCAAGGGCAAATTAGGGTTTTCACCTCCATATTTGATCAAATATGTGAGAACCGAAAGTGTCAAAAAAAACTTACATTGACTGAAGACTTGCTTTCACAAACTGTTCCATGCACAACCAATGAGATATTGAAAGTCGTAATCTGCCATTTCAACAAATTTATGCAATCAACGACACGGATATTCGTAGCTAAGGCGTTGAAAATGACAAAACTACCCTTTTGAAATGTGATATTAAACAAGCAAAAATTAGATAAAACCCGTTGTAGAATTGTAATAATCACATGATTGTTCTGAACATTCTGATTTTTTAAAAAAGTAGTTCATATCACTTGAATCAAATATATAAATAAATAAAAACCGATATCACGTACCATGTCCTTGGTGATCTCCCAAGGAGCACCAATGATGACCTCATCAACATACCGACACGCCAAAACGCTAAGACTGCGTTCATGCAAATGCATAAGCGGGAAATGACGCCCTCTTTGTTCACTACATAAACATAAGATTGTTATTTCTAGTCATATAATACCAATACGAGAAACTTGCAAGATTTAACATGAAGTCGAAGTTACCTCACAATTTGATCGGTATAAATACCCACAAGTAGAAAATCTCCTAGTTGTTGAGCGCTCTTCAAAATCTATGTATGCACAAACCATGGGTAATTAACAATTACGATCAATGCTAGTCAAAACGGCCCTTAGAGGCCATAATAAGTGATGTCACTAAACGGGCATTCACTACGACACTGCGAGAACCGCATAAACATGTGTACCTATTGTTGTAACTATGATACAGAAGATGGTTATGTAACCTCACTTTATAAAACAAGCATGACCTATAAGTGCGTACGCGGTTCTCGCAGTTCTTTACTTGTTATTGGTTATGTATTGAATGCGCCCCAAAGTCGCTATGCTTCACTGATTCAAGATCTAGGGCAACTTATAAGGTATCCAGTTAAATAACAAAATCTAATAACAAAGTGGCAACATAATATATTGACGATCACATAATCAGCACTTACTTCAAAGACAAACAACAGAAGAATATCCAATGTAACATAAGAGCATACCTCAACATGCCCGGCATGAAACAAATCAAATGCTCCATCAATATATACCACACGAGCATTTGGTCCAGGCCCCTGAAGAGTAGAAACATATACATTAAAACAGCGGTTTTCTACAAGAAATTTCACATATATCTTCAAACATCATCCTATAGCAAAGAAGATGATACTAATTATTTATAAGATTTCAAAAAAATTTGGAGTGCAGGCAAGAAATATTGTTGTTTTTACTACTCATTTACAAAAACTCATAATTTTGAACAGAAAGTGTTTTATGTCAACCGATCCGTTTAACATGCAAGTAAAACCATGAAAATACTAGCAATCAAGCTTGTTATTCATATGATGAATGGAATATGGTACCTTGGCATTCGAAAACTGCACAATTCTTCTTGATGTAGGCAGAAAATTAGACGCGTGTTTAGATTTTTCCACACTTTTGTTCATTCCGTCAGGTTCATCATCCCGAGATGACTCCTGTGAACCGTCACATGCGTTTTTATCCTCTATAGAAGCCAATATTCTTCCTGCATGAAAAACAAAGATATTACACTAACTTTATAGTGAAAATATAAAAATAAATCGATTAAATTTTTACTAAAAAGTTTATAAATTAATTGCAGTACCTACAATGTCGGTGCTAGAGACGCCCTCGGTGCGCTTAATCTGCTTGTAACGACCAACCTTTTTTGCAAGGGCATACGCATCACTTCCATCAGGAAGTAGGCAAGGATCATCACCATGAATGATATAATCAATTTTATGCTCGTTAAATAAACGGTTCATAAAATCTTCAGTAATTGCATACGGTGCATCGGCAATAACTTCATCCACCCACTTCAATCCGCTAACGAGAGCCAGCCTAGAATAAACATTTTAGAACATTAGATTATAAATCTTTTTGTGACTTCTACAATCAAATGCAGGTTCTAACACTCACAATTTGTGTCTACTATTTAAACAAAAATGTTGTTTTCCGTCATTTTAGCTATTCATATCCTAAAAAGTACACGAATGCTCCTTGTGGTTACCAAAATTTTGGATTTGGTCCCTAGTTTTCCAAAAGTACATGGATGGTCACTGTGGTTTGCACTTTGTAACACATTTAGTCCCCAGACAACAAATCTAAAGGTTTTAGCATGCCAAAGTTGCGTAACAAAGTGCAAACCACAGGGACCATCCATGTACTTTTGAGAAAAAGCCAGGGACTAAATGCTTTACGAAGTGCAAACCACAAGGACCATTTGTGTACTTTTGGAAAGCTAGGGACTAAATCTAAAAATTTTGGCAAACCACCGGGACCATTCGTGTATTTTACTCTATCCAAAATAATCAGCATTTTCAAAACAGTTAATAAGTTATTTATTATTACAACTACAAATAACGAAAGCACGCAAAACAATTTTTTCATCGCACATTTTAATCATAGATGAATATTTGATTCTAATTAACTATTACCACATCATCATTTCCATAACACGCATCCAAATGCCGTGTTATATACCCCTCTAAGCTTACAAACACGGTACGTTGCCCATTGATAAATTATTTCACATCAAACCTAAAATTCCGTCGAAGTCGGGATTGCGATATAGGAGCAAAAAGATAAAAATAAACGTCAAAAAACGGGGAACGTACCTTTCTTCCATGGATAAAACGGGCGGGCCCTTATTCAATACAATTTCTTCATCACTTACAAGTCCAACCACCAACTCATCACCTAAAGCTTTAGCTTGTCTCAAAGCATTAGCATGCCCATAATGCATAAGATCAAAACACCCATCCATATAAACCCTAACTTTTCTTTTTTCTCTTTTTTTCTTTTGAAGATTTTTCAGGTATGGCAACGTATATGGTAACGTGGAAAACCCCATTGTACCACCGAAATAACTTGTCGATAACCCGAGTACCGCGGCTGTTAGCATAACACCACCAAATAGTTGTGGGTAGTAGTATACCCCGTCCCAGTTTGAATCATTGCTCTCAAACTCCATGTTTATAATGCTCTTTCAATGTCGTAACCGGAGACACAAACCCTATAATAAGAAAGATTTAACCAAATTGCACAAGAATACAAATGAATACATAATCAAAGCGAAACGAGTTTCAAGGCGTTTTCCCTTCGCCACACGAGGCGTAAGCCTAGAGGTGAACCGAGGCGTAAGCCCAAGGCAAAATTAAAAAATAAATATAAAATTATATATCTTATAAAAAAATAATACTAACTAAATTCATCATCAAATTCATCAAATCATCAAAAACACACATAAAAAGGCATAAATTGCTTGAAATTGACACGAAAAGTCCAAAACATCAAAAAAAAAATATATCAAAAACCCCTGAGGCGCAACCTTTTTAGCGCCCAGCCCCTCTGAGGTGCACGTACAATATTAACCCCCTGCTCATAATCGTTTTTTGGGCGTTTCACCTCGAGGCGCACGCCTCAACCGTTTTTTTAAAACCATGAAAGTCTAGTACTTCTTTGCTTTAAAAGGCACATTTTAGGCGTGAAGCATCAAGGAAGCGCATCAGAGGAAAAAAGGCTCACCTCATGTAGTTTTGGGTCAAATGGTCTATGGGAGGTTTATATGCAAAACAAACGAGAGATATGAAACTTCTGGTTGTAAATAAAGCTTTTTTGGTTATACATGGATGCAAGCCTCGGGCATGTGATGCACACGCCTTAAGACTTGTTAAAACCAAAGATCCCTCATGTCCGAAGAAAAAAAAACTAATTTCTAATTTGGTGACATCCAACTTCATACAATTGTTATAAAAATCATTCAAATTTCAATTGTGAACCGAATTCTAGCAGCAACTTTCATACCCAGAAAGATATAATCCATCCAAAGATTGTAAATGCATATCAGATTGACTAAATCAACTTTCTTTGCAACAATTCAAATGACAATAATCACCAATATTGCAAACCCAACAAACCCACATGAAAATATAGCAAAATAAACAAAAATATATACAAAAATCACAAAACAGATCAGAAACACAACAACCCAATTGGGATCTGCAAACATCAAACGCAAACAACATATGATTTAATCAAGATTCTAGAAATTTAGATTTGAAAAATGATGTACATGAATCGTAAATGAATCATAATGATGTTTTGACAGATTGAATCTGGGAAATTATTACCTTTTGTGTTGGAATTCGTGCCTCCTTTTGCGGCTCCTCTGTTTTTTTCTGTTAGATCATCAAAGGGGTTGTGTTTTATATACCGCATAGGAAAGGGGAGGAATCAATTTGTTCTTCTCCCTCTGGCAGCTTTTAAAATTAGAACTTGCTGACTAAGAAAAAGTTCCAACATCAGGAATAACATATCATGAAAAATAGAATAATTTATTTATAAAGATTATTCTTGGTCTTTGGTTTGACATGATTACGTTGATATGATCCTCAATCTTGTTTTTGTTTGGTATTAGGAAATGAAATGGACGAGGTAATGTAATGGATTATTACCATTTCATGTCGAGTTTGTTTACTATGTGAGATTGGAATGGATTATTATTGTGTATTTGTTTGGTGGTCAAGAAAAACGAAGGAATAAAATTAATAGTGAGTGGTGGTGGTGGTAGTGGCAGTGGAGGCAGCGGGTGGCGGTGACAACGACGATGGGTGGGGGTGGCGGTGACGACGACGATGGGTGGTGGTGGCGAGTGGCAGTGGAGGCGGCGGATGGCGGCGGCGGTGGTGTCGACGAGTGGCGTTGGCGAGGGTGGGTGACAACTGTGGCGGGTTGATGGCGGCAACAGTGGTGGCTGTCGGGGTGACGGTGATGGGTTGTGGGTGGAGGCAGCGATGGCGAAGGTGGTGGTGGTGGCGAAGGTGGTGGATTGTGGTATTGGTGATGAACGGTGTAAGAGGGGATGGAATGAAATATAACATGGGGGGTGGATGGAATGATTTTGAGGGAATGTAATGCCTTAAGGAATGAGTGATTCCATTCCTGTAACATCCGTCAAAAACGGATTTACCAAACCCGCTCCGTTTGTTAACCGAACAATCAGTTAAAAATTTCGTTGCGAATTTAATGCCCAAAATAATTTTAAACGATACATAATTAATTATTATATGGGAATATATAATTAGTTTTTGACAAACTGTTAAAAATAAGAAAATAAAAACAAATTGTTTCTGCCGGGTTTCGAACCCGGGTCAGTCGCCGGGTCACGGTTCAACAGACTTAACACTTAACACTTAAACCACTGCGCCACTGATGTTTCTCGTTAAATGTTAGAATCATTTAATTCATAACATGTCTTTCCGAATTCAAAAACCGGCGCCCAAATGCAGTCGTCGGAAATCCCGGCAAACTCGCCAATAATTTACGACTTTTTCAGTTATAACGTAAGACTTAATCGCTACATCGGTTATAACCAACGCCTGAGTCCGCGACACAAACTATAACCGCCGGAAAATGTAATGACTTTGAATCAAGTCGGAAATTGGACCAAGTTCATCGATAACCTGCACTATAAATATCTCCTCGAACCTCTGCAAGCTTTTTCGCTCAAAACCGCACCCTTTCTCGGCGAAAATTTACTCGCCGGAATATTTCTGTATCTCGCCGGAAAACCGAGCCCTCCATTTCTGAGCCTTACTAAACCCCCTGAGCTTATACCGAAGTCACCCATATCCTTTTCAAGTTTTCTGAAGACTCGCTGCTGCAAGACACACGACGCCGGAACCTGTTACTGTCGCCGGAGTTCTGCCGGAAAAACAGAGGAATCCAGTCGGTATACCTTACGCCTATTTTCTCTTTCTTTTTATTTATATCTCACCTATAATTAATCATAAAACGTTAAAGAAACCTGAATAAAACTTCGAACCAGTCAGCCATCGTTTCTGGTTAAAACTGACGAAGAAGACGAAGTTCGGTAACATATAAGTATAATTAAAATCAAGTTATTACTCGGGTTAGACACACAGTCCAGCGGTGGACTGTGTGCACATTAAACACACTAATGTCTCGAGTTCGAATCTTGTCCCACGCATGCTGCCTTAATAAAAATGTTTTTTTTTCTGTTAACCGAACCGGATTCACGCTGTATATGTTAAGTTTATTAATAATCGGAATAATAACCAAGTTAGACACACAGTCCAGTGGTGGACTGTGTGTATGTTTAATCACAGGACACGAGTTCGAGTCCGGTCTTCTGCATCGACCCGGATAATTATTAAACTTTTTAAATAAGTCAGAAATGAAAATACTTAGTTTGTGTTTAAGTATAATAAAAATCAGTTAAGTTAACAAGTTGGACACACAGTCCAGCGGTGGACTGTGTGTTAGCATAAACCACAGGTCCCGGGTTCGAGACCTGTGGTGCGCACCGAGTCACGGATTAAAATCGTTTTTAAGAAATAAAGGATTTTCTGATTTATCTAATTAATGTATAAATATAATTAAAAACAGAAATATTTCGGGTTAGACACGTAGCTCAGTTGGTAGAGCTGCGTGCACGCGTACGGGAGGTCTCGGGTTCGAGCCTCACTCAGCGCACATATACACGCATACGAACCGGTCAAAGTCAAAGTCAACGGTCAACGGTCAACTGTAGCAAAAAAATCAATTTTTTTAATTATTTTTATTTATTTATTTTAATTAAAAATCAATTAAAAATAATTAAAAATAACATTTTTAAGGTTAGAAAATAGCCTTAAACTCACAAAAATACACCCAACAATCCTACTAAAATGGATTAATAAAATCCGTTTACTTACCGAACCATAATGCTATTTATCTAGGTTAATTTCACTCGTGGTTAAAACCACTTCGCGTGCATTCAACATCATCAACCGAACGCACCCACTGTGAGTGAATCTTACAACTCCCCCTTTTTAATTACACGCTTTGGGGTATGTCATGTGTCACCAAATAATTAACTCGTTTATTTAAACATGTGCCATACCATATCGTGATCTAAACTTAGATTGTTTATACTGTTGTAATTATGTATTTCATTTTGTCAACTTATATGAAATTCATTCATTAAGCCCATCAGCTCCTCATGGTAGACGAGATGAGCAACGCGTGCCTCAAAACCAATTCATTATTGTTCATGTATGTATTATTGAGTTTATATTGTTTGTAGTTATGTCTTTCATATTATCATGTTTATGCAATTCATTCATTAGGCCCATCAGTTCCTCGTGGTAGACGAGTTGAGCAACGCGTGCCTCAAAACCAATCCATTATTATTCATGTGTGTATTGTTTGATATTAAATATATTTATGAATAAGTTTACATCTATTTTTACTCATGTGTGGTTGTGCACTTATTTCATAATCATTTAAATAAACTTGTTCAAATGTTTTCCATAGGATTCACTCGCCAACTTTTTGTTGATCCAAAAACCCTTTTACACATGATACAGGTGAACAGGATGAAGCAAGGAAAACATAGGAAATGCCTTAGAAGAAAACAAAGAAGCTTAGACTGATGTTTAGGTCATTGATGTAATTATGATTGTAAATTTCCATTAAATTGTATTAATGAATATGAAACGTATAATAAATGTCATGAGCTTTGATGATAACCCAATCATGCCCCGGTCACCTTTTCCGCTGCGGGTCGGGGTGTGACAATTCCAGTGACCAACCAAACACCTTTTTCTTTATTCCCATGTAATGATTCATTCCATTCCGCCTCTTATTCCTACATACCAAACACTACCTAAATATCGTGGGAGTTTTGAGAACTCTAAACAAATCAGAGATCTTGTCTTAGGTCTTGAGGTATATTTTAACTCTTTAACTCCACCTAAGTGTCACTCATTTTCCTCCATTTCACTACGCCTTACTCTAAGAAAATGGTTTAATCCCATTAATTTTATCTAACCATATCTTTTAGTTTAAAAAAGAAAAAAAATAATTAATTCAAAATCTAAATATCTGGTTAACACGTTAACAAATAACCCATACAACACCCCTTAACACAAGGAAGGAGTAATTTGCAATGTTGGTTAACATGTCATGTCACCCTTAACACCCCAAATGTTATAGTACACCCCATAGCCTTAGGCATGAGTTGGATGGGTGACGGCTCAGGACCAAAAACCTTAGTGGTTTGTTGAAATTTTAAAAATTAATATATTAATTTTAAAAAGTGTAAATTACTTTTTGGGTTCCTATGTTTTAGTGGTATTAACCACTTGATTCCAAAATCAAAAAGTTTAATGCTATGAGTCCCTAATCGCTCATTTTATAACGTTTTAAGTCCAATTTTGAACACTTTTACTTTTACTTATGGACTCAAGTGGTTAAAACCACCAAAACACAAGGACTCAAAATGTTATAAAATGAGCGGTTAGAGATTCGGACCGTTAAACTTTTTGATTTTGTACTCAAATGGTTAAAACTACTAAAACACAGGAACTCAAAAAGTAATTTACTCTTTAAAGAAACTTATATGGATCAATCGGTTCTAATAATTGGAGTTATTGGAATTACAACTATTTTAAAAGTCCCAAAATTTAAATCTAAAATAAATAATTAATGGTAAAATAGGCCACCAAGTTTTAAAAGAACAAAATTTTAAACAATTAAATTCAAATTAAATATTATATATCATTTATACATACATACACATAGGGGAATGTTTAAATGTGAACGTTAAATATTGTGAGAATCGTGAGAACGAATAAAAAAACCGCAAGAGCTTGGCCAAAACAACTTAAATTCAATTTTTTTACACTTATCATTATTATTCGAATATAATGTTAGAAATTTAATTTACACGTTTAAATTTTCGTAAATAAAAAAAATATACATACATACATACACATAGGGGAATGTTTAAATGTGAACGTTAAATATTGTGAGAACCGTGAGAACGAATGAAAAAACCGTAAGAACTTGGTCAAAACAACTTAAATTCAATTTTTTTATACTTATCATTATTATTCGAATATAATGTTAGAAATTTAATTTACACGTTTAAATTTTCGTAAATAAAAAAAATTACACCTATGTATGTTTGCCATTTACACAAGTGTAAATTGTTATATTTACACATGTATCAAAAATCTAATAAGAGTGATTTTAAGAGAAGAAATGAATTATTGATATTGTAAATTCTTATTTTTTATGTTGTATTTTAATTACAATGTAGTTTGTATTAAAAAATGGTTTTGATCGGTTTATTTATTCGTTCTCGCAATAGTTAGCTTTCTTAAGATAACCCTCCCACATATATATATATAGGGATGGGTTAAAATGAGAACCACCTTGAGTTGTGAGAACCGTGAGAACTGGGCCATTCAAAAGGTTTTTCCAATTTTTTTCTTTCAAAAGTCATAAAAGTCACTTGTTTCAACAAAAAAAACAATTAAAAAATGACGCATACCCACATTTACATGAGGCGTAAAAAATATTTATATTCGTACAAAATTTACACCAGTGCGTAAAGAAACTTGATTCAGTCAAAACTACCGACTCCACAATTTTTTTTACTTTTTTTTACAGATGTGTTTATAATATTTTCATCTACGTTTGTGCAAAAAAACTTTGGCCCAACTCACGTGGGAAGAAAAAGTTCTCACGGTTCTCACAACTCATGGTGGTTCTCATTTGAATCGAGCCCTATATATATATATATATATATATATATATGTATGTATGTATGTATGTATATATATGTGGTGGGGTTATTGTAAAAAAAGGGGATTTTTTAATGAGAAGTGTTTTAAACTCTTAGATTTTGTAGTTAATGGTTGAGATCATAATGGCTTAAAATGTAAATTATGTTTTATTTTTTTTGACTAATTTGGCTATATTAGGGGTAGTAGTGTCTTTTTGTTTAAATAAAGATATCACCATCAACCTCAATGCACATGCAACTTTCCCCCATCTTTTTTTAACCTCAATAACTATTTATATGTAACTTTTATTTTAAAAAATTAAACCATAATAACGGGCGTTTTTATCTTTAATCAGGGTCATTCCTACGTTTTTTGAGACTCTAAGTGAACTACGAAGTGGAGACCCTTTTGCAAAATTACCCTTTTCAAAATATTTAGTAACAAAGCCCTTCTCCTTTACTCGGGCTTGGGACCAGCAATTATAAACTAAAAAGTTAATAGTTGGCGAAGTTAAAAAAATATTGTTGAAAGTTATATGTTTATATAAATTAAAGATGCGTTTAAATAAATTTAATTTTTCTAGCTTTAACTGAGGCAAATTATTTGATGAAAGAATCGTAATTAAGTTCTTTTAAAAATCTCTTTCAATTGAATTAATAGCTAAACCAATTAATCTTTCTTGTGACATTGTAGATCTTAAATAATATTTTATTAGTTTTAATTTGGAAAAGCTACGTTCTGCTAAAGCAACGGTTACAGGATTGGTTAACAGAATTCTATAGGCAATATATGCATTTGGAAAAGAATTAAATTTTTTAATATCTTATATATATAATAAATGAAAATAATATGTGCTGACGTGGTGCAATTATAGAGCTTCTCAATATTGGTTTTGGCTCCAAAACTATGGGTCCGCTTTTTTGTTAAGTGGATCTCCAAATATTTTATCTTGCAATTATATTTCTCTATCCATGTTGCACACAGGTGATAACCTAGTAAGTTAATATATTAATAAGTGTGATATATTATTTCTCCTAGCATTTTTAGTTTTTCAAATAAATGTAAACCATTAATATCAACATGGTTATCATGTTTCCAAAACTTTTCAAGATCAATACACTTCTTTTCTAAAGTTTCTTCATTTAAGGATTTTAATTTTTTTATACTATAAAAAACCAAAAATATTATCAAACTATTTGAATTGGTCATTATTTATAGGCTTTGTAGGTGTATCATCGTTTGTAGGTTGACTTGTAGGTTGACTTGTTGTAGCTTCATTATGTGTAGAATTTGGCTTTGAACATAATTTTAAAAGTGCTCTTTTTTGTGATTCAATTAAAAATTCTTGTTTAAATTTTTTTGGCCTTTTTGCATGACCGGATTCAAAAGTTCGAATTCAATTTGACATTGATAAAATAAAAATCTATTTAAGGGATTAACAATGAGCCCTGATTCCCTAATAATAATTAAGCTCTAATTCCTTATACAACAATTTGATTCAGCAAAATAACAAATAATGAAAGAAGAATAAGCCCTGATTTAGTAATTACCTAATAACAAATGAGGATATCAGATATCTAACCTGAGTGCCACACCTACACTACCTAGTTCCAAGCCAACCACAACATCAAATTGAGTGTTTGAGTGCCACTGAGTTCTAAGCCTGCCACAATATCAAATCGACGAATCAAACTGAGTTTAACTTAGCCAAATCGACAAATCAACTGAGTTCTAAGCCAACCAAATCGACAAATCGAAGATATCAAACTGATTTAATGTTTGAGGAACTGAGGGTTTGTTTGTATATCAAATCGACAAATTGATGTTTGATTAATGATACAAATCGCAATATATATGTAAACAAGTAAAAAGAGTTGTTAATAGTTACCTATCGGATTACTCAATCGAGCCCTAACTACGATTAATGATTCCATCGTCTGAATTACCTATAGTCCGACACTAATTGTGAATCATTCCATCTTCGGATTACTCAATTGACGCTTCACTGCCGCAGATTATGAGGTTTCCATTTTAGCTGCCTAATTCTTTCAACTGCAGGTCTATTGTGTTTACGAGGTTCAATTCCTAATGTATTTGGATAGTTTGGGCGACAGATAGTTAGGCCTTTATTCCCTTTAAGTTATGGGTTGTTTAATATAAAACTGAAAAATGGGCCTAGTATAGAAAAACCTATAACCAATTTGGAGGCATTTCAATTTGGGTGGCCTTACGCCTATGCCTAGGGTCTGAATCTCATTGGGCCGGTCCTGTTTTTAATATGAGTACCACATTGCTATACTTATGTAGAGAAAAAATTACGTTTCAATCGAATGTTTTAGTCCATGGTGTTTTGTCTATGTTCATACAATGGTGTATTAATTGTATTGTGATTGGAGTGATGTTTTAAACATCTGGAAACATTGTATTGTGATTCAAGTTAGGTTGTTTTAACATATGAAATCTGAAAACATTGTATTGTGATTAAAGTCATGGTGTTTTACCATTCGGAATGATTGTATTGCTATTCAAGTCATGGTGTTTTAACATCATCCCCAGATGGTGTTAAAACACCACGACTTGAATACTAATACAATCATTTCAGATGTTAAAACACCATGACTGTATTACGATTTAAGTCGTGGTGTTTTTGGAATCTGTATGTATTTTATTCCTGTAAAATAACAAAAAAAAAACACTCCAGATGTTAAAACACAATGAACAGTTATTGATATGTAAAAAAGAATTATCTCCTAAATCGGTTATAATCTATATTATAGTTAAATTTGTTTTTAAAGTTAATTACCTTATTACCCTTAATCCATAAAATTAAATAATGAACGTGTCGTCTTCATAATTATAAGTCCCGAAAATCCGGATCTAACAACAATATCAAACAATCACCAAGGATGGGCGGAATCCAAACTTGGTGAGTATCATTAAAACCGAAAAATAAGAACGAGATGATCGAGAAGAACAATAATAACACGCGAATCACTTTCAAGCTTGCATATGATTCTATTATTTTCTTAAGCAAAACCGTCTGATACAAGTTCTCTCTCTCGATCTCTCTCACTAGGAGTTATCTATGGTGTAGGCTAAGGTTCTTCTCTAGAGCTTAATCCTAGAAATGATGTAATGTTCTTTATATACCTAGGGTTTGCCCACTCCCCATATGGGCTCCCCTTGGGCTTGCTTGGCCCACGTGGCATAAGGCATGCCCAAATGACCTATACAAGGTCCAATCTAATATAACCTACCCAATTAATCACAGTTCGCAACCATAGTCCGTTGCGTATCTTTGATTCGTAAGTCTCACACTTCTAGGACCTAACAATCTCCCCTAGACTGACGCATCAAATTGTCTTCATAGCATGAGTTCAGCAACGTCTTCAACGGAGTCTATGGTTGACGCTATGCTGCAAGTGTTATGGAAGTCAGTCTCACACTTCTAGGACCTCACACTTCAACGAACTCTCAGCACTGGGTCTCTTTCTTCTTCTCTTGCAGTTAGCTTCATATCAACATCTCGATGAGCATCTGCTTGAAACATCTTGTCAAAAAGAATGCGAGAGGAGGATTCTCAGCAACTCTTTATTTTTGTCGATCTCTCACTTTCAAGCAGGCTCACATGTACTTCATCAAATGTACTGTCATTGTCGGACGATGACTCATATGCGGTTCTTCTGACTCAGGTACATCTGGTTGTTGTGATGCTTCATGCTTTGTCAGCAACTAACAGCATCTCAATTTTCAGCAACCCATGTTTCTTGATCTAAATCAAGTTCTACAAAATTCTCAGAAATTTATAAGTAAACATTACTATGCAATAGGGAGAGTACCATATGAACACTTGATACATCCAAGTAGTTGTACTCCGATCAAAATTCAAATTTAAATTCCTTTCAACCTTTGATGATCGGCCAAATTTTCAAGAACGGTTAAATTTTAATAAAACAAATAAAGCACTATATTTTTGGATTTTCTATTTTTAATAATCAACTAAACAAAGAAACTAACTCAGTAGTTACAATATACAATTGCAATGGGATCAAAATCGTTCTCAGGCTGACCAAAGAACACTTTCGGTCGAACTTATTCAAACTGGTATAAGCGATTGCCGATATGTTTTTCCACTTAAACTTTAACGCTCAACTTTCAGTTTTATTAACTTCGTGATATGATTAGGGTAAAATTATACTATAATAACCATGTGTTCCATACCATGACATACTCCCACGATCAAGGTAAACACAACGATTCATCGTAGTAGGTAAGTATATTGAGATCATCCTTTATCTTTTACAATGTCAGACTTGTTGGTGAACAGGTCAGTACATTCGTACAGTAGAGTGACCAATAAATGCCTGACGACGGTTAGGTATATACCTTATATGGTATGAATTTAGCTTTGAAAGCATACAGAATTCTCTCGTGATGAGATTTTCTTCCTTTAAAGGTTTTGGCCCATTTTGGCTCTTTTCAGGATATCCTGACTGTGCTAAGGTCTGCATGTACCTAGATGCAACAGAAGAGCAACCCTGGTATCCCGAATGATTCATCAGTATAAAGACCCGAAACCTCAGATGTTGGCTATCTATCAACGCAAGATTTAATACCATAAAATCATACGCCGATGGTATGTTACCCACGTGATACATAGTTCGTTATGTTTTTATCAATTAGTATCTTTTTATCTTTTTGAGCGCCAAGCTTATCGACATATCACATTAGATCCTAGTCTTTTCGGCTATGACACCTTACATGTGTTAGTCACGCCCTTTAGCACAAATCTTCATTTCACTTCCCATTTGATGCAATAAAACTCTTTTTTGATTTTTCAAATGTTTTTGTCTTTTTCTCATTTATCAAATGTCTTTGTATTTTTCTCATTTTCTCCCCCTCAAAAAATGCATATATAAACATATCTCCCTCTTCCCCCTAAATTTGTGCATCACACTTTATGCACAATTTACCTAATAATGAAAACGTATGTACAAGGATATAAACGAAAGAAAATGAAAATATTTTTGTCGGATTTGGCTTAACCGTTCCGTCATCAGATTGAAGACTAATCAATGTCAAATTAAAGCACGAAATTTAAATTGTACCTTTTCGCCGATCTTATCTTACCTCATATCCTCCAACGGAAACATATCATCTGTAAAAAAATTGAACTTTTCGCAACAGTGGAATGTTACCCATTATGTCTCTGGAACAACCGCTATCAACATTCCAGAGATTGTCAACAGCTCCTCCTTGGTTGTCCCTAAAAAATAAAGATTTTAGTAAGACAGTGGTACCCAGGCCATCGGGGTCCAGGGTATTCCTGAAGTATCAAAATAAGACACCCCTCTCAGACACAAGTCCCTTTTTGTTTCAAGGATTGGAAACGTCGCTGCCTTGTATTTGGTTTTCCAAATTTGTTTTGGCTTAACAAACGCGTTTGCTGCCTTCGGTTGAGCAACTTTAGCTATTTCAGGTTTGTTAGTTTTATAAACAGATGTTTGTTCCTGAACAGCCTTGTGTTTGTTTTCAGCAGCGTTCCAATCCCCATCAGATGGTTTAACCTTGAGATTCACATTCTTTATAGCCTTAGGTGATGATACTTTCATCGGCTTGGAATGATTGTTATCCTTTGGTGTAACCTTCTGATTTTGAGCATAATATGGAACATGGGGACTATGTGTGAAGTTCCGAGCAATGTGACCCGGAATGCCGCAATTGAAGCATGTTTGTCTTTTCACGTATAAGGCATTCTGATCAGCTTGTTTTGCGCTTGCAGGCCCTAAGGATGAACTGATCCTTTATGTGCTTGATTTCCTTGCACATTTCTTGCAGACGAGCATGAATTTGGATGTCCATACTATTCGTTTGCAAGGGCCTTCTTTTGCAGTGGAGATTTCTTTTGATTCTTCTTGTGTTGCTTAGACTACGAGTCTTGTTCAAAAATCTCACCGACCTTCTCAAAAGATTTGTTAGCACAGTCAAATGTATATTTCTCACATTTTCCATTACTGACTGGCTTAACAAAAACATTTTTTACATCATGAGCCTTTTGCGGACTATTGTTGCCTGTAGACGACTTGGGCGATAGTGATCTTTCTTGATGAGCAAGCTTCTTATTCCTCCGTCTTTTATCTGCTCGTTTCGGCTCTTTTGGTAGTACAACGAAAAGTATAAGTTTGATAGCGGAAGCTAAAAGTATAAAAATCCAGATATGGCAAAAATCCATAGTTGTTTGCATAAATAAGGAAATCAGTTTAATAAAAAGCAATGACACTCCAAGCTACAAGTTCCCATGTGAGTCGTAACTAGCGTCCTACAAAGCATGCTAAAGTGTATCAACAAAAAGTTGGTAAGTTCACAGTTTTAGTTCAACGAAAAGTAAGTTCAAATACAAAATTTATCAAGGCATGTCATGGATAGCTTACCCACTGTTAAGCAACTAAACTGGTAGTACTGAATACTAACAGTGTATGTTTTTGTTACCCACATCAATGTCTATCGTCATTGATGCAAAGTAAAGGTCAAAAGTTCACGCCTGGCTCCCTACACGGTGTGAGGTTATTCAAATCTAATAGCGCTATCAACTAATACCCCATTTGTCACCTGACAACTGATCGATATAAAAGTAGGGACTATCAAGATAGATGTTTCTTTTAGTTCACTATAGACATAAAATTAAACTAGAGTATTTAACTAGCGGTATTCCTTTTAGGAATATATCTGTAGTCCCAAACTAGGGATAATGTAGTCCCAAACCAGGGATAAATGCTTTTAGTAAAGTAGTAAGCTCACATTAGATTTGCTCGCTATGATTAAGTAACTAGGTGAGATTGCGGGTTAAACACATCCTATACGTTTACCATGTTGTTGTTAGTTAAGTTGGCAGGATTTCACATTGTGGTTTCACGTAGTCAATCATATCACATACATGTACACACATTATCAGTCATGTTTCACACGTATATTAACATGCAGGTCATTCCCTACTAGTGTCAAGAACAAGTTTCACTTATAACAATTCCAAGTATTCATGCACACGTGTTTAGAACTGCTCATGCATACGCTCACATATATCCGAAACTCCTAACTATCACATAACACATTCAAGAACATTCCCACACGTTTCACATATCCAAAACACCTCATATAACAAATTAGACGCACTTACACATATTAGTGTAGAGTTTCAGCACTTTCAGAACACATCAGTTTTTAGGCCGACTTGTGGATTTTATAAATAATATCAAACATGTCAGAAAAATTATGAGAGTTTTATGAGATGTGTAAATTAGTCTGATTTCTTGTAAATTTCTTGGGTCCCGAAAACTTGTAGAAAATTTATGAAAAATACTTTTCCCCACAAAGGTCAAAACTGTCACTTTTTGATGACAGTTTACAATTTAATCTATAGAAATATCCTCGTCGAACCGATTGACGAATTCCAGTTAGTATTAACTCCAACTATTGACCAAGGTATGGCTTTCGTAATGGACTGCAATTTCTGTAGAAAAACACAGCTTCGACCTTTGTTTTCATTTAAATATTTTGACTGACCAAAACTCATCGAAAAAGTACGAATCCAATGGGGTTTGAAAGCTATTTCTTAGAACTTGAATCTAGACTCAAGAACATCTCAGTTTCATCACGTTTTAGCCAAGATACAACCGTTACAAGTCGACATAAAAATCTGGACAGAAGCTGAAACATTTCAACTGTTATTAAAAACGGGTTTAGGGTCATGTTTAACATATGATATACTACCCTTGCATTCATATAACATCATCAATCATATTTAACACTCAAACTTATCGAATTCATGCTTCCCATCACAACCCTAATTACCCTATATGTATGCATACCTTCGACTTCTATACATATAACCATCATACATAAACTTTCACAACCATCATGCATGTATACGATCCGACTTCACACATGAATTCATACAAACCAACAACACATCATGTATTTCAATCTCTAAGCGCATCATATAAAACACTTCAATGGTTCAATATATAAACGTAAAGGAGTCTTACCGTGACTAGAGTTTGCAAGAAAGAGAGAGAAGATAGAAGAGAGAGGGAGAGAGAGAGCTGAGAGAAGAGAGAGAAGAGAGAGAAGAGAGAGAGAGAGAGCTTCGATTGATGAAGATGGAATGATTGTGATCTGCGATCTTGAGAGGGAACGGGAGAGGCAAAGAAGTCGTTGTTGGGTTATGGGGGCATATGGTTGGGTTTATTTGATTTTATTATTATTATTTAAAACAAAACTCGCTACTAAACCCTCAAGTTCTAGTGATAACCCTTCAAGTCCCTAAAACTTTTATTATTAAAACTTGCATGGAAAGTTTCATAATCTACTTTATGTTTATGACAAGAATAGTCCTCTAGGTTTCCAAACCTTGAAACTAGTATGGAAAGTTAAACATTTAACTTTCAAGTGCATAAACGAAACTAGTCCTTCTAATTTATGTTGAATCTATGTGTTATCTACACATGTGATATGAACTCATGAACAAAAGTGCTAAAAATCATAACAATTTAACTAAGAAAGTTAACGGTGTTAACCTGAAAGTGCGGGTTGTCACAGGTTCATTGTTTGTTTTGGGTTTATTTTGGTTGTGTTCACATTGGTCTCGTGATAAATGGTGGATCTCGCTTGAAGGCTACCCTATATATATACACTTTAGATAGGGTAATTATAGAGAGAAAGCCCACTTGTGTTACGAAAACTCAAGAAATATGTATCAAACTTTTTTTAAAAAAAATTAGGGAACATAAGTTACATGTTTTTTAATGTTATAAGGCAGAAAAAAAACCAAAAAGCGACGATGTTTTTTTCTATATTTTTTTTGAAAACTTAGTGTTATATATATATATATATATATATATAATATTAATATATATATATATATAGGGTGAGGTTCCAGAGTGAACAGTAGTGTACTTACGAACTAAGTGAAAAGATCCTGACCATTGATTTACACACGTGTATGGCTAGGATTTCATCATCAAATCGTAAAGTACACTAGTGTATTTTATTATCAAATCCTGACCATTGATTTACACACGTGTATTAATAATCAAGGGCTAGGATTAGTTCACACAGTTCACTATCAAGGGGGTTGTTCACAAATGATCCTAATCCTATATATATATATATATGCTAAAAAAGCTGAATTTTCAGATTTTTTTTTATTAAAAACCCAACTTGGCGCTAAACTTTTTTTTTGTTGCTAAAAACGATGGAAAACATGTAACTTACATTCCTTAATTTAAAAAAAAAAACGTTTGTTATGTAAGGTTTTCTTGGGTTTTCGTAACTCAAGTGAGTTTTCCTTAACGAAGGGATGTGGACTTTAATGAAGGAGGGGCATAGTTGGAAAAACTATGAATTTTTAAACATTTCTATATTCTTCATATGTTATTATTTTTTTTTTTTAAATTGCACCATAAGATCAAAAAATTTCTTATCGTTTATTCGAGTATATTCGAGCATATTATTTCGACACAAACAAAAGATTTAACATGCTGTTTTTTCAGTATTCCACATATGCAATACTACTTAGCCTTAAGGTTTAGGTTTAGGGTTTAATTCAGCTTTTAGGGTTAGATTTTTAGAGGGTTTAGGTTTCGGGTTTAGATTTTAGGTTTTTGGGAGTGGGGTTTGGGTTTTTCTTTTGTGGGGGGGGGGGGGGTGGGTTAGGTTTTTGGTGGGGTGTGTGTGCGGGGTTTAGGTTTTTGGAGGGTGGGGTGGGGGAGAAGGTTGGTCGGTTTAGGTTTTTTGTAGTGTTGCATATATGCAATACTAATTATTTTTTATTTATTTTCATTTTTTTTATTTTTAAAAATGCTAAATTTATAGCAAAAATGTTCAAAAAATTTAGTGTGTTTTTCAAGTTTTTTAGGAGTTTTCGAGTTCTCACAATAAAAAAAGTTTTCGCTTGAAGTTTTTCTATAATGAAAGGAATGAGGGTTTTATTGAAGGAAGGGCAAAATTGGAAAGAAAGATATATAAACTTTCAAACATTTCTATGTTCTTAATACGATATAATTTTTTAAAAAAGTTGTACCATAAGATAACAAAAATTCTTATCTTTCATTGAAGTATATTTTTTCGATATAAACAAAAGATTTAACGTGTGTAATTTTTTCAATGCTACTATTATAGTATTGCACATATGCGATACTACTTAGTATTAAGGTTTAATTTAGCTTTTGGGCTAGGTTATTAAGGGGTTTAGGTTTCGATTTTAGTTTTTAGGTTTTAGGGGAGGGGGTGTGGGGGGTTTAGGTTTTTTTTTTTTTTTGGGGGGGGGGGGGTCGGTTGGTTGAGTTAGATTTTTCGTAGTGTTGCACATGTGTAATACAAATTTATTTAGTTTTTTCAATAATATTCTTTTGAGAAGAACTACAATTAGTGTTTACAATCCCCTTTCAAGTTGAGGAATTTTGAACTCAATGTCATAGACTTGAGTTTTTGGAGTGTAATCATTTGTTCTTGTGTGTGATTGTATCCAAGACCAAATTTGACATTGCTTTTAGTTTGTTGATTTGACAAAATTTCAAATCCTTTGTATGATTCTACCCATTTTTGACAATTTACTTGGGTAGACTTCGTTCATTTTGACATGTTTGATATTTTGAAAAAAAGTGATTTGAACTGTGCAGAGTAATTTGAGGCTTCATGTTTTATATTAGAATGATTTGGTCCTTTTTTTCAACACTTGTTTATGAAAACTAATGGTTTATGCCAGAAGTTTCTCTGAGTTTTCCGATTTTCTTAAGAAGGATGATATTCATTACTTTGATATCCCTAAATCTTGGAATGCATTTTTCTGATAGTATTTTCGGGGTTATATCAACAGGCTGACAAAGTTCAGTTGTTGACCCAACATGTGGAATAATGCACAAACCAGTAGTTTCACTAGTGTTGGGTTCTGATGTGTCACTTAAAGTTTCTATAGAAACTAGTGCAAGATTTTTGTGACCTTGATCAAGTGTAATCAAGACAAATGTTTATCACTCAAATCCTCAGGTAGATTACTCCAATCTACAAAGCTTTGAGTGAAAAAGCTTTGCTGAGTAGGCTCTAGTGTAGGGAAACCGATAGTTTGAGAAACTACAGATAAATGTACCTTGGATTAAGTTTGTGCAAGTGGACATGTGCTAGTGACATATTAGTCTGTGGTGTTGATATTAAGTAGGACTAATCACATTTGCATAAGAATTTTGAGCAAATCCATATGCAAAATGAGATGTAAAACGTGTGTTAGGACCAAGGGTATCTTGGGAAAAGTTTTGATGTGTATTTTGAAAACTCGAATACTGACCAACAATTGATTGATTAGGATGTCACTGTTGGTAAAGGAGTTTGTGCAGGTTTCCTATAATCTCTAGCGAAGTGACCTTATCTATGACATTTAAAAGACTCAACCCTAGATTAATCTTTCTCAAATTTACCCCTACCCTCCAATCTAGGCAATCTCCTACGAGTTCTATTATAAAACTTGTTTGATTTAATACTCAATAGTGAAAGCTGATATAGAAGGTCAAGTTAATTTGGTCCATGGGTTTCTGCTCATACATCAAAGGGTAATTTGGATTTCCAACATGTGATGTGCTGGTAACCTGTAGTTATATCAAAGAAATGATCATAACTTTGTTCATTAACTTTGTAAAATAAGATAATAATGACTCAACTTGACTCATTATGGTTATATACCACATGTGTAATCACCAGCTCGTTTTCTTATAACATCAACTACTGTTTTTGGTCAAGCTCTCTCTCATAAGTGAGGAGTTTTCTTATTAATATAAACCATGATTCTTAATATTTCGATTTCTATAGTTCTATTGCTTTATCAAGGGAATATTAAAAAAGATATTTTAGTTTATTATTTTTTTTTAAAATTTAGTAGACAAATAATTTTGTTTTTTAATTAAAATTTAGTAGACAAATAATTTGGTTTTTAATTAAATCAAACAAATCTATGTCTAGTACGGAAGGGACAAAAAGAAACTAATGTAAAAAAAGTGGGAAACTTTTTTTTTCAGATTTGATAAAAAATAATATCTTTTTATAGTTTAAAACTTTGTAAATTCAACCCTTTACCAGTATTATTAAAGATTATTAGCATAAAAAGATTATTACAGGGATTTGGACCTCGACCTCCAAAGAAACACAATGGATGTGTTACGTGTATATCACACTCACATTAATGCTTAAAGTTATCATAGCTAATATCTATCATATCTTATAAAGTTAATAATTAGGAGAGACATGTAATCTCAATTCACTATTTTTCCATTAAAACTCACAAAAATTTCCTTTGGTGTGTCCGCTGTTGACTATCCATATCCTAAAACTACATATAAACACATAACCCGTTTACAAACACAAAACTCCATCACAAGCTAGGGTTATCTTCCGTCTCTGTTTCTCTCTCTCTCCATCGAAGAAGGGTTTCTCCATCTCTCTCCTCCGCCCAATCTCCACCGCTCTCCGTTCACTCGATCAGGGTTTCCCATTTTCTCTCTCAGATCTCAATAGATCTTCATCTGCACGCTTCAAATGAACGTTAGATCATCAGTTTCGATTAACATACTAATTTCGAATCTTGGTTTTCATTGTTCATTGATTTGATTTTCATTTGTATTTTCGAAATGCATTTCAACTACACATGTAAATCTTTATATGCTCATCCCATTTTTGTGATTGCTTTTTCAGGCTACGGATTACTGCCTTCAATCAGTGTTGTCTCTGAGCTTTCAGTTCTACACAGTATGCTTCATATTTTTTTACTTTATTTGTCAATTTGTTTGTCTCTATTTACCAGCCGATTTTGGGGTTTTTAGGGCTTATTGTTTTGGTTTCCTTATTATTTTGAAGATGTGTTGTAAGCTTTTGTGTTATGAGAACATAACTAAAATGTTGTGCAGATTTGGGATGGATCTGGACCTGTATGAACCCTTATTTCTCTGAATACGTGAATAAGAGGAAAATCCCCCAAATTTGAAAATTTTTAGGCATGAAAGTGAATATCTATCTAGAGTCAATTTTAAAAGCTCTTATATATGGCTCTTTTGATCTTTGAAATTCTAAACGCGCTGATTATTTCTATTATAAGATGCTATTTTTTTTTATTTATGATTGCATATAAATGTATCTACCTATTTATTGGTTAGAATATGATTTTATTGTTTTTCAGGGTTGTTTAAGTCACCTGGGTGTGTTTTCTATTTGGTTGATTTGTTGAATTTTAGTGTAATTAGGTCTGATTTTAAGGTATTGTTTAAATCCCATTACTATTAGCTAATTGTTCTGTTGTTAAAAAAGTATTTTCTTTTATTTATTATTTAATTTAATTTTAATAGTTGCTAATTGATACAAACAACTGAACATATAGAATGAGAATTTATATTTTTAATTATTAATCTGTTGTTTTAAGTCATGGGCACATGATGACGTGGTATTGTTAAACTGTTAACCAGGTGTAGTTTTAGGTACTAATGATTATTAAGGGATTGTTTAGGAGATATGAGAGATGGAACCATGTGTTAACTACATCTGGAGTCTATTGGGGCATGGGGATAGGTTCGGTTGTGGAATTGGGTGGGGCCCTGAGTTTGGGCCGCAAGTTATTGGTTATGTTGGTGCTGGTTGTGGTGTTGGATTTACTGTGGAAATTACTCTTGCCGATGTCAGCGTTGGTCTTCCGGCAAATCGCCTCTTTAAAATTTACTTTAGTAGTACACTTCTCTTTTTTTCTTCTTTGACCTATAGTCTAGAGGTGGCAGTTTCTGTACGTTTACTAATGCTTGGGTTGCTTTGGTTTATGTTTTATCCTTAATGGGCCAAAGGGAGTATAAGCAAAAAATTTAGATACATAGCATGCAGGGAAAACAAGTTGAAAGAGTGTGATTATTTTGTACACTATTATAAATCCCTTGATCCAATAAGTGAAACACTAGACTGTTGTTTAAGACAACAATTACTGATATAAATATTGTAAGAAAAGGACAATAATTGTTTTGTGGGTCAACTGAATCCATTTCTCCTACTAAAAAATGACAACTTTACTTTAATATCTTAATATGTGTGTCTTTCAAACAACACACCTGATGAATTTCTTATTAGTTAGTATGTGGATCACTATGCTCAGCACACCTGTTATTAATAATTTATTTGTCAAATCTACAGGGACCAACGAATTTCATACGTGTGGATCACTATGCTCAAAAGATTCGGCCTGATGAATGATCATCATTTCTTCTTATTTAAGGGGCTATGATGGTAAATCATTCTTTGTGTATTGTCGAGTGTTAGTATGTATTTGTCTGCGCTTTTACATCACAAAGCAGCCATGACGGTTTATCCTCTTCATTATGGAGATGAGGTATTCTGTGTCTTGGCGGGGCAACCGACGTGGTGTGATGTTTTAGTGCTTACATCACAATCGGACTATGCAGCCATGGCGGTTTATCCTCTTCGTGTTGAAGGTGTTACGTATCTTGGCGGGGCAACCGTCATGGTGTTATGTTTTAGTGATTCTACACGTGCCACTCACTGAGTTTCTTGGTTGTTTGCATCTATGAACTTCACATATCTGAGCCTCATTCTTCCTTTGTTTTGTTTGCTAATAATCGTCCATTGTTTACACTGTCCTTTCATTTTTTCCTATTTGAATATTTTTTAGCTTTAAATGCCTATTTCTGTGATTTAGTTTGCTTTGAATTATCATTAGGCGAAATACTCTATAGCTATGATGCTAGGCACTCTATTAGCATCTGATTTGTAACTTCTCAACATTCTGCAAATTTAATGTTTTCCAGGTACGCACATGAAAGCATTACATCAGACAGGGTATACGACACAGTTTAGGATGGTAGGCAAGCTGGGTAGAGGAATTTGCATGATGAGTCATCCCATTCCATATACCAATGAATGACATTCATTACAAGTTTTTCTCACAAAAGGAGTTGGGTTGTACATCGACATGTGAGGATAAAGCAAGGGGAGGCCACAAAACCTCTGTTCAGGTATGGTTGCAACCAGAGGGCCTGATCTGTATAGTATGTCCTTCAACGAAAAAAAAACGTAATTTTATAATCTTGCACCACTCAATTTTCAATCATAAAACTCAGGTTAGGAAAAGATAACTTCAATATTTCAGTTTCAGATTCTTAACAAAATTATGCTAAAAGCAAAACAACTAAAAGCTTCTTATATGTGTTTGGAGTTGAATCACAAACTGGATTCTTGTTATTTCAATTCCTATTATACTGAAGTTATTATTAGATATTGTAGTTATCTCCTATTTTGTTTTTGTCAAAGAATTCTTCAATTTGGATTAACCGCAGTTATATTAGCGAAAAAGGGTGCGTTAGGGACGATATGGATCGTGGTGCATCTGGATAGGTAATATAGTGTTTTCGCTAATTTTTATTTAGTAATTATGGTATGTTTCTATATGTGGTGGTTGTTTTCCGATTTATATTTACATGCTGGTAACATGGTTATTCAGCTGCATAACTGGTGACAGTTCAATGCCAGAAGATGCTAAGATTAAGGATATGAAGGATGTGGAAGGTTTGATCCCTCCCCCAGTAGTCAAAGATAACAACAGTCCACCAACCCAGAAATCAAATTGATGTGATGCCTGTTGAAACTAAAGCTCTTCTTGACCTGCTCAATGGTTTGCCCGGGTAAGAAGAAATTTTATATTAATCTGTTAACTAATTGGAGTTTTCTAGGCACAAATTTATACCCATATTTAGTATAATGTACCTAAACATGTTTTAATATAATAAGTTGTTTTTCTTTTCCAAGTTGTGTTCTTAAATGTTTTATGTACTGAATGGTAGGTTTAGTTGTGGAAGTGTCTTAGGAAAACATTAAGCAACAAAACATCTTAGCTAGCTATTCCTCCCACAACATCCATGCTCAACCAAGAAAAGTGTCCTCACACCGAATCTAACATAAAAACTACAACATTAGTTAATATTGGCAACAATACTCATTAATTATATTGCATGCACAAATGTATCAACGCTTAACTGTTCTAAAATGGATTAAAAAAGATATACAACTTGAGATACGTAGTCCAAGGAAGGTTAGCCATTTCAACCCCATATACCAAAAAAAAACAACTAGACGAGCACGTATAGATTCAGCTATTAACCAACTCCTATATACAACCTGTTTGTATTAAACGGCGACCTAATTAAATGTTGCATTAATTCTGTTCTAAGGGCCACATGTTTTATTTGAACATATTTCTAACTTTTATAATATATATTTAATCACCCTAAGTTTATGATGTTAACTAAAGTTCATTAAAATGAATAATTAACTATGTTCAGTTCTTTAAGTATGGTTTTTTTTGCTGATTTTTTCACTGATGTGTGTGTGATATTACTACGTGCAGAATTTATTACTTATTCTTTTTAACGGCCAAAATGGCATCATGTTTGCAGCTTCTACATAGTCGGAACAATCATAGTCATGGACGAACATAGAAACAAAACATTGGTATGATACCAAATAAAACCAGCATAGGCCTGTGGGTATTTATCGTAGCTAAGGGAGCCAAGTTGTAACACATGATCTGTTGATGTGTAAACTGTTTCTTGTAGAAACATGAAAAGATCTTTATAAAATTTGAAGAAATAGCTGATCTGACTACTCTACTCTTTGATTTACTTTATTTATATTAAATGTTATAGTCAATAAATGTATGGGTTTATATATTCATAGTCTTCTTAATATACTTAATTAATGTAATGGATTTATAATTGAGATATCATTAAAACGATAACTTACTCTACGATTTTCAATTTGATTATGCATCAAGAGAGTTATGTTAGGCTTTAGGGTTTTGCTATGTGTAAGTTAATTTTGTACAACCCAATTAATATAGGCTTCGATATGTAGAAGTTTAAGTTAAAAGTCTGTGGCCTAATAGGTGGATAAATAATAAAAAAAGTTAGAAGAAATGAACTTGACGTAAATAGAACACACAACCTTCTGATCTAGAGTCAGATGCGCTACCATTGCACCACAAATTCGTTATGTTTACGATCTAGTTATGAATCGAATCATCCTATGCACACCCTTAAAATCACTTATCTAAGTGTTATTTATTCTCCCCATTCAAATATTTGAAGTATTTATTTTTTATTTCACGACTTATTATCGATCCCGCCCCGTGAAATTCACGGAAATTAGCACTCATCTATATTGTATGTATAATTATTTTTCAAATGGGGCCCAATTTTTTTAGGCCATGAGGCCTCGCCATACCCAATTACATTAGTGGCCGCCGGCCCTCTACGACATGCATGTATCATAGTTTGCGAATTAAATGAGAGAAGTCCTTCTCAGCCTTAAATCTCTTTCTTTCTTTTCACCGTTTTGCTTTGATCGACCCTTGCTTCATGTGACTCGGTGTAAGGGCCTCATAGTTTGATCAAATGAGAGCTTGGTGAGATCTGTAGATGTTTTAATTGTATGACCCATGCCCATTCTTTTTTGTTTACAATCCTCATTACCTTTGATAAGAATTTCGATATCACCTTAGTGTCTTTCATTTGAGAGTCTCAAAATCTCTCCTCAACCCTTGTACTTTGCATGTCATAACTTTAGAGTCCCCTTGGTACTCTGTCTTAGGTAGCATTCTTGCGGCCGAACTATTGAAGTTGTGGCTAATTTATCTTGAAAAGACATGATCATGAACAAACTGATTGATTAATGATAGGTAGAGCCTTTGCATCCTTCTTTTTGTTCTCCTTGAGTCGTCTTTGATCAACATCATCCTCATAAAACCTGTCTCCACAAACTCATACACCTTGGGATATCAACAAGGTCTTCACTCTTATGCTCTAGAACTCATAGATCTCTCCTTTAAACACTGGTGTAATGTTGGAAGTATAATATTGGCATCAAACATTAACTAAAGTATTTTTTTATGTAATAATGTATATAATAGGTCAACATTGTGTCTAGTCGGTATGGGTCAAAAATAGTTATTTTACCAGACAGTTATATGATTGTGACGGTTGGAAGTAACCATTGACAACAACCTACTAATAGGTGTTGATTTTTATATATATATATATATATATAGGTGTGTGTGTGTGTGTTTTAGTACGTGTAATTCTCTGGTATATCATTGTTTTGTTGTGTGTTTGTCAATGACAAACTTGTGTGTGTACTCTGAATCTGTGAGGGATCTTCATATAATAGGATGGTTTGTGCTAGTTGCAATAGTCACCATTACACAAGAATCAGAACCCTCATGTGAAACAATAGCTCTGATACCATACTATTATATATGGATATAATACGTTTTTGGGTATTGGTTTTACTCATTTTTCCATATCATCCCTTTTTTCTTATTGTGTACCTTGTTTTTGTGCCCCATTTTTAGATATGTTTCTTTACAAAAATGACTAAAAACAACAATATGGTGGGCCATCTTGTCCTTTTAGTTATAAAAAAATATAGATAGAGATTTTTTTAAGGTGGTGATTATGTGAGTATTTTTTTAGGTTTTCTTATTGGATGAGTTTTAAGTATTTTTGACAATAGTATTTTTTGATGTGTCAGTTGATTAGACACGTATTTAACGTTTTTAGTCTCCTTATTGTGGATGGTCAGTTGAAATGTACACACGTTATTGATAATGAGAAGCTTTTAGTAGGCAGTGAAATTACAAAAGAAAAAATAAAAACAGTAAACAAAAACTACCAATAAAAAAACCATTATATTGGTAACAACTCTCGACCCATTAATGATTCCAATGGCTTTCTTCGGTGTTCACTATTCGAACTACATCTCTACATTAAGTGCAAACAACCATGGAGGAGAGAGTAGAATCAACAACTCCGATAACCAAAGCACCCTCCCTTGTTTTTCCGTTCTCTGAGGTAACTTAATGCTTCCTCTGTGATGACTTCCCCAGGTACAAGTAGTGGAATTCCTGCTGGGAATGGACATACTAACTCTCCACAAACTTTCCCAATACTTTCTTCAAAGCTCATATGCTTTTTACTTGCAAAGAAGGCGTCTCGAGGGCTCAATATCATGCTGGTATTCTTTCACTAAGAGGATGTATATCATTTACTCGAATTGAGGCATATGTTTCTGATAGATGTTTTAACCCTGACACAAGTCTCATAATATCATCTCTACAGGTTCCTAGATTTACTATAAAGCAAATAGAACGTGTCCCATGAAGTTGTGAAATCACTCCATATTTTTTTTCTAATATATCATTAGCTTCAAAACCAGATATACCAAGCTTCCACACCCCAACTGTAAGTCTTAAAGGGTCAGTTCCATATTTAGAAGAATTAAAGACTGTAATTCCAGGAATCGTTTCTACAAGAGCTTTTGCTTCCATGGCTAATTCAACTGGTTTGTTAAAAATGGTATCTTGGTGTTCACCTATTTGAGCCCTTGCAGCATCTAAGGAAGCTAAAAGAAGATAACTTGGACTTGTGCTTTGAAGGGTTTGAAGGCACTTGCTCATTCTTTCTCTATCTACAATCTTTCCTGACAAATGTAACATTGAAGATTGTGTGAGAGATCCCAATACCTTGTGGGTTGACTGTATGGAAATATCAGCCCCTTGATGAAGAGCTGAAAGAGGTAACAAGCTTTTGTGAAAGCGTAAGTGGGCCCGTGAGCCTCGTCTACAATGAGCGGAATGTTTTGAGAATGTCACAAGGTGGCAATCTCTTCCAGATTGCTGCAAATGCCGTTATAAGTTGGAGAGGTAATGAAAACTGCGGATGCTTTTCGACCTTCAGAATCCAACTCTTTCATTGCCTTCTCCACCTGCCATGCATGAAAAGAGCCAATAATAATGATTCTGAATTATCTGATATCTAAAAATAGAACAAAGATTAATCAACTCTTTTTTGGAAACTGGATCAGAAAACACAATGAAAACTTGATGAACAGAAGCAGATTTTATGAAACTCAAACTCATGTTAATATTAATCTCAAAAACCACACATTATATTTATCTCCTACACCTCTTTTCGACTAAAACAATGACTTAATCTCCGAGACTCCTCCTAAATTAATCTTTACCAAATCAAACGTCATACCATAAACTAAACCAATTCAAGTAGGAAACACAATCTATACAAACAAACCGACTCAAAGAAACCAATAGACTAGCGCCCTAAAGTAGTGTTCGTTTCACAGACTGGAATCTTGAGGGAATTGGAATGTTGATCTCACTCCTTATTATTTTCGTTTCTGATTCCATTTTTCATTTCATTTTGCAAAACAAACACACCTAAATCACAAACCAAATTTCAATCTCTGCGCGAATTCCCAGTCTAATTCCATTACAATCCATGAAACGAACGCTACCTAAGACTTCACTTGTGAATTCAAGATTAACATCAACAATATTTTTTTCTTTTAATATCTTCTCACTTGCCTGTGAAGGAGTGATGCCACCAGCAATGTCCCAGTCAAAATAATATTGAGGGATGATGTACTTCGGTATTGCACCAGAGAGCACTATACCAGCAAAGGCTGATTTATGAGAGTTTCTCTGTATAATTAGGGTGTCTCCAGGTGAACAAGTAGCCAAGATAGAAGCTTGAATCCCACACGTTGAAACGCCAACTAAGAACCGTGTCTCTTCAGCTCCAAACAATTTAGCAGCTTGCTTTTGTGCATCCAAAATGGGGCCCTTAGGTGCAAATAGGTTGTCCACCGCTGGGAACGTTGTAAAGTCATGAATGAAAGGTTGTACTCCAATGACAGAAGACAACGAAGATGGAACTGCCTGACCTTTGTTATGACCCGGAAATTGAAAATATGCATCATTTTGCGCGGCTACAGCCTTCAGTCTACTAACCAATGGAGGGATTTCTGAATCTTGAGAATCAGAAATTAGCATATTATCATTGATGTGTTTTTTGTTGTCTAGGATATCCTCCTTGTTCCTTAGCATTCGGTTTTTTCCTTCCTGTAGGGTACAAAGACATGACTTACTACACACTAAATTAATGCTATGGTATTCGAATGATGCTGGGTGATAGTGGATTTGTGAACCTGTAAATTTTAAACTCACTCTAACGGTGCATAATTGAGTAATAACAATGTTTAGTGTGTCCCTTTTGTGTTAGGTTTAAATTATTATTATGTTGGTCAGATTGGAAAGTATAACCAAAGATTAATTTATGATATATGTTTCCTTGATAACATTTTTGAACTATGATGTTCATACTAGAGGGTCAAATGCCGTATAAAAAAGGTGTTAATATTCACACATTCTCTCTCTATCTCTTTATATATACTTAGATAATATAGAAAGAGAGATAAAAGTGAAGAGGGTATAGGAATAAAATTTTAGAGATGGAATAACATTATGAGCCTAAAAAGATCATTTTTTTTTGTCACATTTTGCAAAACATCATTTCTCTGCATGAAATACGTAAACCCAAAAATTACACATACATCAACCTATTCATCATAAACAATAGTGACTTGTCTGTGATAATTTTTTTTCTATAATGGCCAACTTAGTCTCTAAAAATACATTAGAGACTAGAACCCTCAACAACATCGAGAGGAACACCGCTGCTATGGATTAATGTATAACCTTATTATGAATTGATATTTACAAAAAAATGGGGTTAATTAATCACTCTAAATTACCTGAAAAATGTTGTAGTTTTTTAATCTATACACACACTAGAAGGGTGTCCGTGCGATGAGGTGGGAAAGCAACACACCGACACTATGGTAAAACGCATAATCACGCAATGGTATAGAATCACATAATTCGTTTATTTTTTAAATAATTTAAAAACTATAGCAACTCAATACTTAAATTTAAAAAAAAAATAAAATACTCATTTTTATGTGAAGCTGTCATGTTAGTTTTTTAAATAAAATGTTTCATATAATGCTCGATTGTTTTATACGGGAGTTTCTTTACCAAGTAAAGCGTCACCTTTTTACAAAAAAATAAAATTAAAATAAAGACTTGGGAGTTTCTTTACCAAGTAAAGCATGATCTTTTACAAAAAAAAAGTTATTTAAAATAAAGACTTAATTGGGACTACTACAATAGTTTAGAGGGAAATAGAAATATTAGGAAATGTTAAGGGGACTAATGTGTGAGAGAGGGTAGCGAAAATTATTGATAACACACACCTTAATATTTTTAATAGGAAAAGGCCCAACCCACAAGAAGCCCACATGAAGTGAAATATTTAAATTACAATTTTATTCAGGGCAATTGACACTTTTACCTTATACTTTTTTAAAATTGCTGTCTTATTTCCTAATGTTTTCTGATTACATCAATGTATCATTCTAAGAGGTAAAACTGTAATCTTACTAAAAAGGGTATTTTCGTAACCTAACCCATGTTTATATAGTAAACTTCAATTTTACCTAATTTGTTTTACCTACGATGACACGGTTATACCCTGTTTTATTAAAGTGTCTTCTCCGGCGATGTTTTGACCACTCCGACGATACCACCTGAGAAGCGTATTCCGACCACTACACACATCCTTATCACTCATTCCACCACCAGACACTTTCGGGTCACCAAGAGTTCAAGCATTTTGATCGAAACGATTATTTTCCCAGCCACCATGAGAATCCGATCGCAACCATCCTCTGCACATGTTTCAATAAGTAACTATAGTATACAAGTAAATTCATTAAGAAGAATCTGAGTTGACTGTATCAACTCCAAAATTGTTTCAATTGCCATGATGACCCATTTAGAAACTTGTATGATGCTAAAACTAATAATTCTATTTATTATATGAAAATGTTTTGAACAGTATGGATAAGTAACCAATAAATTGATAGTTTATTGGTTAACAAAAAAGTGGTATATAGTATTGACTTTTAAAGCAGACTTGGATAAAATTTAGCAAACATTTTGTATCCACCATTATAAACATCTGGTGTTTTTACCCCTATGTTTATTCGCGCCAGTCGATACAACATTGCTGGATAAGTAACCTCATAATCGATTTAAGCAACTCACCAGATTGCTTTCTCCACAGTTCGGCTTGCCGAACTTAAGTGCTCAGGTGGTCAGAATATCGTCGGAGTGATCGAAACATCGCCGGAGAAGACACTATAATAAAGCAGGGTGTAAACGTGTGTCTTCGGTAGTAAAGCACAAGGTGTAAATCTGTCGTTTACTTCTAATTATTTTTCATTATCAGGTGCAAAGACGTTTTTTTCACGTTAAAAAGGGGTACATTGATGTAATCAGAAAACGTCAGGGAATAAAACACTAACTTTTTGGAACAACAGGTAAGGGTGTAATTCACCCCCTATCTAAAGGGGGTAAAATTACAGTTTACTCCAATTTTTATCATATACCTAGAGGCTAAGGGGTGTTTGGTTCGCAGAAATTCAATAGAATAGAAGAGAATTGGAATCTAAGATATTTGGTTCACAAAGTTGCTGGAATTGGAATCTCAATTCTAATCTTCTTGTGTTTGGTTGACAATGGAATTGAAATTGGAATTAGCCATTAATTCATTCAAATTCCTTTAACTAAAGGAATTTAAAATCCTTCCTATATATGAAGGAATTAAAATAAATTCATTGGAATCTTCGACCGTTTCGACCCGCACCGTTTCTACCCGTACCGTTTCGATCCGAACCATTCGACCCGTACCGTTTCGAATCGAATCGTTTCGACCCGTACCGTTTCGACCCATACCGTTTCGAATCGAACTGTTTCGACCCGTAACGTTTTGACGCGAACCGTATCTACGCGAACCGTTTCGACGCGAACCGTTTCGACCCGTACCCTTTCGACCCGTATCGTTTCGAATCGAACCGTTTCGACGTGAACCGTTTGACCCATACCGTTTTGAATTGAACCTTTCGACCCGTACCGTTTCGGATCGTACCGTTTCGACGCGAACCGTTTAAACCCGTACCGTTTCGACGCGAACCGTTTAAACCCGTACCGTTTCGACGCGAACGGCTTCGACACGTACTGTTTTGAATCGAACCGTTTTGACCCGTACCGGGGGTTGTGGGTACCGGGTGATGGATTTCAATTAATTTGACGAACCAAGCATTGAAGAGCAGACAGAAGAAAAGAACTCCGGGAAAAAAAGATTCACCTTTGTCCACGTGGAGCAATTCGAGGCTAGGGGGCTTCTGGGTTGGACTCAACTTATCATACCCCTTTTATTTAATTAAATTTTATTTTAGTCCCCGGATAATTTGGGTAATTCCTTTATTTAAAACATATCTCCGTATCTAAAGTTCTTTTTATCTACAACGAAACCTTATATACACCTACCAATAATAGAAATTCCACTTAATCTTCCTTAAAAGATAAAATTAGGTATCACTTCACGATCACTTCTTATATTTTACATATATGTATTATATTAACATCTTTAATTAACAATAAATATGCATAATATCATCGGTTTTCTCTCTATACATCTGACAACTCAATATAATTAGTGAAGCTATAATGTACAAGTTTAATTTAACGTACGCATGAAGATATAACATGTGTGATTAGGTTTTTTACCTCATACGTGATTTCTGATTTTGTACATGTCTGATTATGTTCATGCGTGATTATGGTTTTTAATATGTGTGATTAGAGTTTTTAAGTTTTATAACGTGCGTAATTTCATCTCGTATACATCGTAGTTAAGGAATATTGTACGTAAACCAACCCCATATAATTAATACTATATAGACGTAAATTGATTATTTTTTCAATAACTGAATCTATTTATTCATGTTCATCCGGGCCGTTTTTACCGACCCATCCTAACCAGTCATGTATTTCTTTAAATTTGCCACTACGCCGTTGTAAAACAAGTTATCCACACGTACAAAATATCAAAAGACGGTTTGAAAATCAAAACCCTTATATAGCATCCTACAGAATACAGATGTTTACATAGATAAATTATTTTAGGATAAATCCAAACAATTTCAATATTGTCTTAAAATTTTGAGAATATGCAAACATGTATTTTCAGAAAAAAAAATTGAACATTTATGTATCAAAATTTAACTAAGTTAACATCATTTAGAAAAAAAAAAATCATGTAGAATTGTTCGATAAGAAAACGGGTAGTTTTTACCTGATAAGAAGATGCTCTTGATGTTCCACTACACCATACCCTCTGCAACATCAATAACTTGCATTTTAGTTTGTGAAGTCCTTTAGCATAATTTTTAAGTAATAACAAAATTATATATAATTGTTATTTTAAATGCATAGAAAGTATTAGTGTTTAAAACTAGTTCAAATATTATTAAAAGTGCATACTTACATATAAATAAAAGAAAATTCACCAAAATAATCATCTTCGACCAATAAGTTTGATAAAATAGCTTTGGCTAATTTTTTACAAAATAGAAAGTATTTAGTGTTTAAAACTAATTCAACTTACTGGTAAAGACAAATATTTTGAGTAGAAAACACGGTACCAAATTTAGACAAGAAAACACCATTTTAGGTATGAAGAAATTGTTCGGAGATCTAAACAGAGTTTCCAGTAATAGATTTATACTAGTCTTGCTTGCCCTGTTCACAAAGAAAAAATTAAAAATCAATCATCGATAATAAAATAGGTTGAGTTGTCAAAATCAATCTATATTCATTTCAATTATATGTTTTTCAAATTAATATAGTTTTTCCTAAAAATAAAAATTTTATTATATCTATTACATATTCCAACTTTGATGTATAATAAATATATACTATTTTAAAGATCGAAGTATTTGAGCCATTACCAATTTATGATTTTATTTCCGCTTTAAATTATGATTTTATTTCCGCTTTAAAATTATGATTTTGTCATAAGTTTAAAATTACGTTTTTACTTTCAGTTCAAAATAAAATTATTTTTTACCTTCAGTGAAAAATTACAATTTTGCCTCAGTTCAAAATTACGATTTTACCCGTTTAAATTTACAGTTTCGCCTTTAGTTTTGTTTTCTTCCTCCCAGGTAAATTATGATTTTGCCCTCAATTTAAATTTACATTTTTTTCATCGTTTTTGTTTGCTTTCTCAGTCAAATTATGATTTTGCCCCTAGTGTATAAATACAAACACAAGATGGAGGAATAGTGCCAGCCAGCTGCCTAACACTCCCCCATTGGCCCAACCAATTTACAATTTTATCCCCGCTTTAAAATTATGATTTTGCCATCAGTTGAAAATTATGTTTTTACCCACCAGTTCAAAATAAAATTATGCTTTTTCTCACAACTAAAAATTACAATTTTGCCCTGGGTTCAAAATTACGATTTTATTAAAAAAAACTTTCGCAATTTAGTTGGTTGTATGAACATTCAATACAGTGAGTATCTTGGGTTCGAAGCCCTTCATGAGAAAGAAATTTTTTTTATTACCTGCTACCAAATAAAAGTTTGAGTAAATTGAGTGTCTCGGGTACAGAATCGGTACCGAACCGTACCGGGTATATTCGGTACCGGTTCTCATTTTTTCCGTTTTTCGGTACCGGTATGATACCGGTGTATTCGGTTCCGGTACCACTTTTCCCTATTTTTCGATACCGAACGAGTACTGTGCTCATCCCTAGCACAGATTGAACCTTACTAGATATAATGTATTTTTTTATGTGTGAATATTGTTTTTGTCATGGCACGACCTTTTTTTTCTTTTTTCTTTCAGTTGTTATACCGACTTTCAGTACCGTATTATTCCTGTTACAAAATGAAACGAATCGATAACGTTCGAATTTCCCGCCATATGGAGCGGGAAATTTCACTAGTTTTACAATATTATACAAAATCTTTATGACGCATTTTGTTTTAGCTTCTCGCAAAATATAATGTTTATATCCACAAAGTATTTATTATAATAAAAGCTAGGTCATTTTTAAATGAAAATAAATAATAGAATAATAACAATACTTTTGTTATTAACAAGTGAAAAATGAGTAGTAGGAAATACTATAATACAAATACGAAAACTATAAAATAAAAATTACATATATGTAAAATGATTTAAACTAGGATAACTAGATGGTAGAGTCTCCAACATTGTTTTTCAACAAGGTCTTCTTATAGTCTCCCTGGCTATAAAAATAAACAAACTTATGTTGATGGTTGTGGCAGAGGACTAGTATTTAACATGGATCCCTTAAACAGATTTGTGTCACTACTAAAACAAATGTGTTGTTTGTTTTTTAAGAGGTAAAATGTTTGCAGTCTACGGCCCACATCGTAGACAACTGTAGAAGAAGAGGTGGACCAAACCTCTGCAGTCTGCAAGAAGAAGACTGTTTGTTTTTCAACGTATGTAAACTTCTAAAATAAGTTAGTGGTGGTGCACGGATGGTGGTGGTGGACGGTGGTGGTGTGGGACGGTGGTGGTGGGTGGTGGGTGGACGGACGGTGGTGGTAGACGGTGTGGTTGTGGTGTGGTGGACGGTAGTGGTGTTTAACCTTTTGCAGAACCTTAAAAGATCTTAAAAGTGGCTGGACCAAGTCTACACTAAGAAGAAGAGCTTGCATAGACGTTTTCTATTGAAACGTCTTCGGAAAAACAAACAATCCGCAAATGACAATGTCTACGCGTGGTCTGCGCGACGCAGACAAAAGAGTTTTCACGAATATTTTTAGAAAAACAAACACACCAAAGTGTTATCTTCTAGAGTACATCAATCGAAGTAGTATGTACTGCCAGAAAAGCCAACACACCCGATATTACACTAGGTAAATTAGTGGTTTAGACTTTGGGAAGGATGTGGATAAAAACGAAGTTTAACGAGTACTCTTCTCATATTTTCTTTGGAAGAAAGAAAGAAATATTCTATTGATTGGTGTGATTTATAGTAATGCTTCTTTTATTTTTTAAATAAAAATACTAATGGATTTTAATAATTCTAACTATTAGTCGTTGGTCAGTAACTGTCCCAACTTTAAAAGTAATCAGTGGTGGTCCTATTTAGATATTGTAAATCAATGGACATTTACTAACAAAACATTAATTTCTTTTTGTTCTCTTTTTCTTTTCTATTAGCAAAGGTCCAATGGTTTACAATATGTGAAAATGTAGGTACCATCACTTGTTATTTTTAAAGTTGAAACTATTACTGGCCAATAACTAATAATTAGGATTATTAAAAATTCATTATTCCTAAATAATATAAACCTTCGTGTAAACTTCACACAAATCATAACATTCATGTCTATAATCATGTAATGATCAAGAGGTAAGTGTCATACTAAATACTAATAAAATGGACTTTTGAAATCTCAAGAAACTTTCTTAGGAGGTAATATGAATCATCCAATTTATTAAAATTAAACAGTTTAATATAGGTCATGTTATGATTAATGACATAAGATTGGTTAGACCAACCACTTGATTTCTTATTTATCCTTACATTAGTAAACCAGTTTTTACTAAATTTCAAACAATCCCTCCTATGAATTGAAATTGATCAAAACACACAAATTCCTAACGAAACCTCGACAATTGAGTATTACCGGATATGTAGGTGTAAACTTTGAACCTTTATTTGTGAAACATACTTAGTTTTCTAGCGGTTTAGACGTGATGTCCTTGAACAAACCCTCACTTGTGTAGAAGACAATACATTTCACACAATACTCTCCTTAGCCGGTCCAACCCCTCAATATCGTGTCCAATAATGGTACCGGAACACTTTTCTGGTTCGGCAAGTGTAGCATCCGTATATTTCAATTATGTTTTATCACCTAGTTTATTTTCGCTTGTATTCGTACCCATATATCTTTTATTTTTATTTTATCAATTAGCTAGCTTAGGTAATTTTATTATTTTCCGTTACAGATATTTAATCATGCACATATATAAGTACGTATCCAATGCAAAATTTTCTATTATGATGCAAAAAAGATTGTATTAAATATTTTTTCTTTTTTTATTATATATAAAAATATATAATGTTTTATCAAAGAAATACAAATCAAATAAGAAATTATTTAGATTTACCTATGATGTGTGTGAATATGTTTTTAAAATCGGACCAAGATTTAAAAGATGGAATTACCTAAAAACTACACACAAACGGCAAGTGTATCGGACGTGTATAGTATAGAAAGTAAGATCGAGTATCAAACCTAGTGACTAGAAGTGACAAAACTATAAAACTCAACCTAAACTGAATTACTAGCAAAAATTAATTTGGATTTTTAATTGTTAATTTTATTAACTAACTAATAACCTAAATGAACTAACGAGAACTAAGATGAAAACTAAAGCAAATAGCAAGTATGAGTGTAACCAGTAATGATGAACAAACCCCATATCCTTAACAACATGCAAGACTTCTACGGTTGACAATTACCAAGTTTTCTGATTTTAAACCGACAACCCTCTCGTTAAAGACGATAAATCCTATAGTGATTATACATGATGAAACCACATGCAAGACTTCTACGGTTAAAAATTACCAAGTTTTCTGATTTTAGATCGACAACCCTCTCGTTAAAGAGGATAAATCCTAGAGTGATTAGACATGATAAATGTGAGTCCACACGCAAAATCCTAAAAACCGATCTCTGAAGCGCAATCAGATAGTGAATGAAGTGCTAGATTGAAACGACTCGACCTATCGAAACCGAATCACACAACTAAAGATATGAAAAAGCAACTCACTTTAACACGTTTTAGTTATGAAGCTAGTCTTAAATTTGTACACCGAAAACCTAGAATCCTTTAGACGATAGATAGAAAGACATCAAGCTATCGAGTGCCTAAAATACCAAACAACGACTAAACAAACCCTAGCAATCTCAAATTATATTTCTATTAAATGGAATTGGATGTACACTTATGTCTACTGATTTTAATTGACTAAGTTACCTATATCATCTCTAATGATAGGGTTAAAATGAGAATTGGCCATATTAACGAATTAACTAGTGATTTTAACGTGTCTATGGTGAATTTCTTCTTTACACATACATCAATATTGAAAACCAATCAATAACATTCAGCAAATAATAGCACACATGATCATAATCAGCAACAATTAAAACTATTTAACAAACACATGAACATGGATAAAAGTCAACCGGACGAAGTCTGAACACGCAATTAGTTCATTAAACCTAGGCGATTACAGAAGTTCATCAAACCTAGGCGATTACAGAAGTTTTGTTAGGTATGAGTTTACAAGGCATGCAATTAATGCTTAACAAATAACAAAAAATATTGTATTGTATGACAGATTAATAATCACAAGCAAGGAATTATCATCAACAACTGTTTATCGTTGAACCAAAAGATTACAACTTACAATATGATTGACTCTACAAACTCCCCCTCAGCCTGATCACATACAAATATGTTTATACAAAAGAAAATGTGATGTGTGAGATCAGGGTAAGGGGGAGTTTGTAGAGTCAATCGTACTGTAACTTGTAATCTTTTGAGACAGATCATACAAATCTCCAAACTATGAAAAAATGGGTAGAGTTTGCAATGGTTATGAGATGCTTCTTGAAAAGCAAAACCAAAAGTATTGTGAAGTTTGGAGTTGGGTTCAGAAAACATGATAATGAGTAACCCTCCAACACTTCCATTGACTCAGAAATGGTTAAGATTATTCCAACTAACTCAACTGGTGAAAAAATCAAGATTACAGAACCTAGTGGTAAAAAGATCACACTTGAAAAACTACAAAGTTCCAATCACGCTGAAAAACAAAAATATGAATTTAGACCCACCTGGTCTGATGAATGTGATGCACTTGAGAATTTTAAACCAGTTGATTTAACCTACCCAGATGGTCTTAAGCCACCCTAAGACCACAAAATTGTTTTGTGACTTTTGTGAAAAGACAAATCATATAACAAAAGATTGTTTCAAGTTAAAAGTATATGATATCAATAGAGGAAACAATATATGTGAGTCAACATCTGGGTGCACCATCTGTTGAAAAACCAATCATGTTACTCAATAGTGCTCATTCTTAAAACCCTATGATATAGACAAGAATAGGTCAAATGGAAGAATGGCTATCAAAAGGGAAGTTGGTCCTGTCAAAAGGGAATCACAACCACTTCCCAAAAGATTTGAGTCCGGTCATACACCTGTCACACAAGCCTTGAACCAATACCCTATTAACATACCACCTTCAAACACATATCCCAGAGGATACGACCAACCACCATGTCACATAGTACCTTACAGGTATAATGTGTAAGTGTAGTATCCAGCGACTAGAGATTATCAGTGCCACACAGAACTGATAAGCAACAGTTAAGGGGGAGTCTGTAAGTGCAGTTCCTGCTGGGTAACTGTGGCTTTATTAGTTCTGGTCAACAAAGTCAAAGGTCTAAGTCTAAGAAGTCAAAGATGATGAAGCATGACAAGATTCCGGATTACAAGGTTAACTCGAAATAGTGGGTTCCGAGTTTGTTACCTTGTCCAAATTTATGTATATTGTAACATTCCGAATTTAAGAGTCAGTCATGTAATTCCTAGTTTAAGTGTTCAACTCAGAAGGTCTTTTAGCTTGATGAGTATTTGAATTTGTATGTGTAAATCCAGATGAAATTTCTGTTTAGTCCAAGTTTGTTAGTGGTAAACTCGGATAGGATTATTTGTTGTATCCTAGATAATAAGTTTCGTCCGGGTTTAGGCCCTAGTCTATATATATGTGCTGTATAGCTTAGATTAGGGTAGACTTTGGAGAATCCTTCAAGAGAGTTCTGTGTGAGCATTTGTAGAGAGGAAGTTAGAGACAGAAAGCTAGGGTTTAGATCTTGGTGATCTAAACCATCTTGTAAATGATGTATACTCGTTCGGTATTGTAAATCTGTGTTGATTGAATCAATGACATGAAAGAGTTTCTTCTACATCTTCTACTCTATCTTCTATGTTTTATGGTTTCCTGTCTTGTTCAAGTGCAACTCTAACTCAATGTCCAGAAAGGATTGATGAAATTCATGGCAAAACTGATGGCTAAGATCATCCCTAACATCGTAAACAAAATCCAACCCCACCAAAAACCGACTCACCCCATGCCTCTGTTGACTCTAAGGTGGAAGCACCTAAGTCGACGTTTACTTTCAAGCAGTTTTGTTCATGCAACCCCTTACCCTTCACTGGCGAAGAGGACGCCACTAAGCTGCTGCAATGGTTTGACGCCATTGAAGTAATGTTCCTTCAAAGTGGCTGTCCTAACCACCTGCGTACCATCAACGCAACGGGCGTCTTTCGATCGAGGGCTCTTGATTGGTGGACCTCTAAGCGTAACGCTCGTGGAAACGATGCCGCACATGCCCTCTCTTGGGCCGATCTCAAAAAGCTGATGGAGGAAGAGTTCTGCCCTCCTCATGAACGTCAAAAGCTCAAAAACGAGTTTTGGAACCTTAAACAGGTTCGGAACGACAACGCTGGCCTCACAGCCCGTTTTAAACAACTAAGTGTGATGTGCCCTAGCCAAGTTGACACCATTGAAAAAGCCATTGCAAAATACACCCGATGCCTCCCTCCTAACCTCATGAACCTTGTCGACGCCCCCTCACCCAAAACCCTCGAAGATACCTACAATCCGGCCGCCAAACTTAACAACAATTGCTTCTTCATGAAGCCTCCACCAAGGTTTCATCAAAGAATGCTCATCAAGCTACCACCGAAACCATCGTTGAACCTACCCCATCCAAACCACCAAGAAACAAAAACAAAGGCAAGAAGCGGAAGGCTTCAAGATGGTAGTCACTCTGCCAAACCCTCAACCCTTCTAGCAGCTGACTTTAACCAACCCTAAGTCTATCAAAAGGGCATACACTAGGCCTCACCCCAAGTGTAGCACATGCCCATACCATCACCCTGTTAATACACCCTGTCGCCTATGCACCACCTGTAATAGGTTTGGACACTTCGCCCCTCAGTGTTGAAGTGGTCTACAACCGCTTGCCAACCGAACCCGAATCGTTGCGGCAACACAAAACCCCGCACCAAACAAGCCCAACCTCAAGTAGTCATTAGAAGAGCTTGCTTTAAATGCGGAGACCTTAATCATTTTGCCAACGTCTGTCCTCAACGCAACAACCACCAGCAGCAGCAAGCGCCTAGTAGAGCTTTCGTCATCACGGCAGCTCAAGCAAAGAATGCCAATGATGTCATCAACGGTATGTTTCTCGTTAACGATGTCTATGCTTCGTGTTTATTTGATACTGGCGCGGATAAAAGTTTTGTACCGTTGAATTCGAACCTTTGCTAAAGTGTAGACGTTCTAAGTTGCCAAAACCCTTCACAGTCGAAATTGCTAACGGTAAATCTGTCAACGTTGATTCCGTTCTTTCTAATTGCACTCTCAACCTTAACAACCACAAATTCTTGATCGACTTGATACCCATGCAAATGGGTAGTTCGACGTCATAGTAGGCATGGACTGGCTTAGGCAAGCCTGTGCTGAAGTCATGTGTTCTGAGAAATTTATTCGTCTTCCTCTTCCTATTGGTGATTCCTTGCACATCTATGGCGAGAAACCTTCAAGAGGTCTTAAGCTTATGTCATGTACACAAGCGAACAAATACTTACGCAAGGAATACTTTGCCTTTCTTGCCCACATTGTGGAGAAGAAGGATAAGAGTCCGAACGTGAGTGATGTTCCTGTCGTTTGCGAATTTCCTGAAGGCTTTTCGGAAGATCTACTTGGTCTCCTCCCCCTCGTTCTATTGATTTCCGCATTGATTTTATTCCCAGCGCAACCCCTGTTGCGAAATATCCGTATCGTCTAGCACCCTTGGAAATGCAAGAGCTATCTAGCCAACTTCAAGAATTACTTAATAAAGGCTTTATAGCCCTAGTACTTCTCCTTGGGGCACTCCCGTTCTGTTCGTCAAGAAGAAAGATGGATCCTTTCGGATGTGCATTGACTATCGTGAGTTCAACAAGCTTACAGTCAAAAACCGATATCCTCTTCCTCGTATTGACGACCTTTTCGATCAACTACAAGGCGCGACGTGTTTTTCCAAGATCGATCTTCGTTGTGATTATCATCAACTTCGAGTTCTCGAAGAAGATATACCCAAAATCGCTTTTCGTACACGTTATGGACACTACAGTTCGTGGTCATGCCTTTTGGTTTGACCAACGTACCTGCAGTTTTAATGGACTTGATGCACCGTGTGTGCAAACCGTATCTCGAACATTTCCTGATTGTCTTCATCGACGATATCCTCATCTACTCCAAGACACAAGACGAGCATGAGCGACACCTACATCTTATCCTCCAACTCTTGTTTTAAGAGTGTCTTTATGCCAAATTCTCCAAATGTGAATTTTGGGTAAAAGAAGCCCAATTCCTTGGTCATGTGGTCAACAAACTCGGTATTCACGTCGACCCTGCAAAAATCGAAGCTGTGAAGAATTGGATTGCTCCTAAGTCTCCGTCTGAAATTCGTTTGTTTCTCGGTTTAGCTGGTTACAATCGTTGCTTCATTTCGAACTTTTCCAAACTCGCTGTTCTTCTCACTTAATTGACTCCAAAAGATAAGCCTTTCATTTTGGGTCCTGAACAAGATGAGTCTTTTCAAACTCTCAAGGACATGCTTTGCAATGCTCCTATCCTTGTTCTTCCCGATGGTAATGATGGTTTCATGGTGTATTGCGATGCGTCAAACCAAGGTCTTGGTTGTGTTCTTTTGCAACGAGACAAGGTTATCGCATATGCTTCGAGACAACTCGAAATACATGAGAAAAACTATACTACTCATGATCTTGAACTCGATGCAGTTGTTTTTGCATTGAAGATCTGGCGACACTACCTTTATGGTACCAAGTGTGTGGTCTTCACCGATCATAAGAGCCTTCAGCACATCTTTAATCAAAAGGAACTCAACATGCGTCAACGTCGTTGGGTAGAGTTGTTAAACGACTACGACTGTGAGATTCACTACCACCCTGGTAAGGCGAATGTTGTAGCCGACGCTCTTAGTCGAAAGACTCATGTAAAGAGTGTTCGTTGCTCTCAAACCTTGGGAAAACTTCGTGATCTAATTCGTGAAGCACAATACTCATCCATTAACGAGAACGACTTATACAATGAGAAGAAGTGTGGTGCTGAAAATCAACTCGAGTCTAAACCCAATGGTATTCTCTACTATCTCAATCGTGTCTGGATTCCAAATCGCAGCAACCTTCGCAACACTTTGATGAAGGAAGTTCATAAATCTTGATATTCCATTCATCTTGGCGCTGACAAGATGTACCCCTATCTTCGTACGTCTTACTGGTGGACGGGCATGAAGAAAGATATCACTGCTTACGTTTTGAAATGTCTTACCTGTTCTAAGGTCAAAGCTGAACATCAACGTCCCTCTAGCTTGCTCGAACAACCCGAAGTTCCCGTTTGGAAATGGGAGAGCATTGCTATGGATTTTATTATTAAGTTTCCTTGAACTTCCTCTAGTCATGACAGTATCTGGGTAATCATCATCGATTGACCAAGTGTGCTCACTTTCTCCCTATTCGTGAAGATTACAAAGTCGAGAAATGGGCTCGTATCTACACAGATGAAATCATTTGTTGTCATGGTATCCCCATTGACATCATATCAGATCGTGATGGTCATTTCACCTCTCGTCTTTGGCAAGCTTTCCAAAAAGCCATTGGTAGTCATCTTAACCTTAGTATCCGCTTTCCATCCTCATCTGAAGGTCAAACCGAACGAACTATCCAAACTCTAGAGGATATGCTCCGTTCATGCGTAATCGACTTTGGTGGCAATTGGGACTCACACTTACCTTTGGTAGAGTTCTCGTACAACAACAGTTATCACGCTAGTATCCAAATGGCACCGTTTGAAGCTTTGTATGGTCGAAGGTGCCGGTCCCCTCTCTGTTGGCATGAGATCGGAGAAACTCAAATCACTGGTCATGAACTCATACAAGAGATGACAGACAAAATCCTGCAAGTACGTGACAATCTACTCAAGGCTAGAAGTAGACAAAAGAGCTACGCAGATAAGAGACGCAAACATTTGGAATTCAACATTGGTGACTTTTCTTCTCAAGGTATCCCCTTGGAAGGGTGTGGTTCGATTTGGTAAGAAAGCAAACTCGCTTCTCACTATGAAGGTCCTTTCAAGATTCTCGAAAGGATTGGCAAGGTAGTGTACCGACTAGACCTACCTCAAGAACTCAGCAATGTCCACCCTACGTTTCACGTCTCAAACTTGAAGAAATGCCTAGCTAAAGAAGGACTCTAAGTTCCACTTGAAGATCTTCAAATCAACAAAATCTTACACTTCGTGGAGAAACTTGTCGAAGTCATGGATCGAGGAATCAAGCAATTGAGGCGCAAACGAATTCCCATAGGCAAGGTTCGATGGGAAGGAAAACATGGCACTGAGTTTACTTAGGAACTCGAAAATGATATGAAGACTAAGTACCCACATCTGTTCGTTACACCTTCCTCTTGAATAAATTTCAGGACTGAGCCATTAATGAAATGATCTCTTGTTTGATGATTGTACTGAGAGATGTTATCCTATATGTCCCTTTAATGATTGCAACAGTGAGATGTACTGAGCCATTGCATTGTTATAATCATTAGCCATTTTGGAATTAAGTGCCCTGAGTTGAGCAACCCTATTCCTGCAAGGTTTAGTGCACAAAAGGTAGTTGATTGTGTCATTGAGCGATCTTGGTTTGTCAGCGTGAGTTTGGGCTTGAGGTAGAGTTTGGGGTGCTGGGCTGTTGATTTCTGCTTGCTGGGCTTCAGGTTTCTGTTCGGACACTTCTTCAGGATGAGATTCTGTTGATTTTGCGTATAGATCTTGGAGATCTTGGTTTGATTGTAAATGATCCCACAACCAAGATACAAAGAAGTCTTTGTCATCACCCAAAATTCTATTCATCTCATTCCTGACTTCCTCTTTTTGCCTCCCACGGTCAAGCAAACGCATCACATAGTCAGCAACCGAATCAACATTGTAGTTTCCAATAAACTCATTAGCTTTTCCTTCACTTGATCCCGCAAGTTTGGGTTTTGATTTTGTGCCTGGGTTGAATGCTGTTAACGGATGCTTTGATTAGTGGGCTAAAGACAATTTTTGGATTTGCATTCGGTTTTGGATTACATAATGGGTCGAAAACTATGTTCGAATACTGAGCTTGGGCTGTAAACATCTTCGAATGATTGAAACCGCACCGGTAAAAACGTTTAAAATGTCCGAAAACTATTTTTACCAAAATGTACCGTTAGACTCGTCTCGACGATACGAATCCAATGATATATTATGTTAAAGACCTTTTTCGGAATTTTCGTGCCTTTTTTGGCCTGTTTTTCAAATAGTATCTCGAATTCGAATAGTATTTCGAACAATCGAAACAATAGTTTCTTAATAGTATCTCGATATATCTTATCGAGATGGTGATGAGGATCCGAGATGGCAATGATCCGAGATGGTATTGATGATCGAGATGGTTTGAAGATGGAGACAAACTTCAACACTAATGATCCTGATAGATTCGAGATGCATGTTGATCATTCGAGTCTTCAAGAGTTTCTATCCGAGATGCAGTTCGAGATACAAGCCTTTGATCTGAGATAGTTCTGGTCTTTAAGATATTCAATCCGAGATGGTCCGAGATCTTCAAGAAGCCAATCCGAGATCTTCAAGAAGCTAGTCCGAGATCGTCCGATATCTTCAAGAAGATAATCCGAGATGGTCCAAGATGAAACAGAAACTCAACCCAACTCTGAAATAGAAGCAGATGCGATCAGAAAACCGTGTGATATCATATCTGATCTTGGAAACAGGTTCAAAACAGGCTTTGATACCAATAGTAGGTCCCGAAAATCCGAATCTGCTGATATCTCACGATCACCAAGGATGGGCAGGAACCAAACTTGATGATATTCAAGAAAACCGAAATGATGAAAGAACAATACGAATCAACTTTCACACCTTGCACATGATTCTATTACTTGAACAAGCAAAACCGTCTGGTACAAGATGGAGGCTCTCTAGAGAAATCCCAAAAGTCTAACCCTAGAAATGACATAAGCTTAGCTTATATACGTAGGGTAAGGGCATGCCCGTCATGAGCTTGCCTATGGGCTTGCCTGGCCCACATGGCCTATGGCATGCCCAAATGACTATAAAGGTCCAAACCTAATACAAACTAACCCAGTTAATCCCGGTTAACTACCATAGACTGTTGCTTATATTTGATGCGTCAGTTTCACACTTCTAGGACCCTACTAATGAATATTGGAGTCTTCATGATGTTGATTCCATAATCCAGCAATTGGTTTTGTATCAAGAGAACTTGTGAGCAGCAACTGTAAGCAGCCGTGTATTCAGCTTGAGTAGTAGAGGTGGACACTGTCGTCTACTTCTTGCTTTGCCACGATATGAGACGATTTCCTAAGAATTGGCAACCTCCTGAGATTGACTTCCAATCAACTTTACAACCTGCATGGTCACTATCAGAATAAGCAATTAAATCAAAGTTACTATCTTTTGGATACCAAAGCCCAAGCTTGGGCGTTCCTTTCAGATAGCGGAAGATTCTTTTGACTGCAGTCTCATGAGATTCTTTGAGATTCTCTGAAATCGTGCTACAGATGCAGACAGCCCGCATAATGTCAGGCCTACTTGCGGTTAGATACATCAATGAGCCTATCATTGAGCGGTAGAAGGACTTGTTCACAGGCTTTCCTTGAGGATCAAGAGTGAGCTCAGTTTGAGATACGAACGGAGTGCTTGAGTTTTGCAGTCATTCATATTATACTTAGCAAGAATATCCCTGATGTATTTGGCTTGATGAATGAGGATTCCGTCTTCTCGTTGCTTCGCCTCCAATCCCAAGAAAAATGTGAGCTCGCCCATCATGCTCATTTTGAACTTTGCCTTCATAACCTTCTCGAACTCCTTGCATAGCGCCTCATTGGTTGACCAAAAAATAATATCATCCACATAAATTGAACCAGCATCACATTGTTCCGATCCTTTTCGTGAAGAGAGTCATGTCAATTTTACCTCTTGTGTATCCACATTCCAAAAGATATGTTGATAGAGTTTCATACCAGGCTCGAGGAGCTTGATGAAGACCATAGAGAGCTTTGTCAAGCTTATAGTATCATTTAGGGAAATGTGGAAGTTCAAAGCAAGAGGCTAATAAACATAGACTTCCTCTTTCACCTTCCATAGAAACACACTATTACTCATCTGAAACACGTGAAGTTCAAGCAAGAGCTATACATAGATTCCTTTTCACTCCATATAAAACACACTGTTCACTCCATCTGAAACACCTTGAAGTTTTTGTATGAAGCATGTGCCAAAATATTCTAATAGCTTCCAAACTGCTACGGAGTAAAAACTTCTTCATAGTCAATCCCTTCCTCTTGTCGAAAACCCTGAATAACCAATCTTGCCTTGTTCTTTAAATCACCCCATGATCATCCATTTTGTTACAGAATACCCACTTTGTTACCAATTGGGAACTTCCCTTCTGGTAGGTCAACCAATTCCCATACTTTAAGTTTCTTGAACTAAGATAGTTCTTCCTGCATTACTTGCACCTAGCTGGAGACTTCAATGGCTTCTTCGATATCATTTGGTACATATTGCGATAGAAAGGCGGCATACGATCCTTTGTTGATAATGTATGTCTGGCCACGAGTTCATACACCGTCTTCCATGGAACCATTTACGTTCTCAAGCAGGTGATCCGATTTGTCTTGTATCCTTCAGTGTTGTGGGTTTCAATTTGTTGAGGTAGATTGGTGAAGTGTTCATTGACATAGATGATGGGTGTTCCATCTTCCTGTGTTGGTTCATTCACGTTCGTCTGTGAGGATGTACATCATTTTCAGATGTTTTCAGAGCCGAAGTGTCCCCATTAGTTTCATCGACATGAAGGATTGGATCAGCTGAAAGGGAGTGAAACAAGTAGTGAAAAGGAGTGATTCCAATGTCTGATGAATCAAGCAATGGTTCCACTTGAGTGGTTTCAGTGGGTTGGGTTTCAGGAATAGGTTCCGAATGTCGAAAGTGTTGAAGACAACATCTACATCATAAAACCAGTCGCGAGAACTTCCAGTGTTGGTGTAGTTTCCTTCTTGAAAATCGACGTAGTACGACTCTAGCACCATCTTGGTTCGTTTTTTATAGACCTGATACGCTTTTTGAGTAGATGAATATCCCATGAAGTAGCACACATCACCAACTACTTCAAACTTAATAATATTATGTTGAGTGTTGAGGAGTATACAGGAACATCCAAACGGTCTAAAGAAATCTATCATAGGCTTTCTTTTGAAAAGAAGTTCATAGTGGTTTTTCCACGAGGTTTAACGACGAGAACTCGATTTAAAACATAGCATGCTGTGTTGATTGCTTCTGCCTAGAAGATGATAGGAAGCTTGGGGTCTACGCCGTTTTGCTGAGGAGTTCTGGCTGCACTGTACTGAAGGCGAATTCCCTTTTCTTCGTAGAATGAGATAAACGTCTGATATTGAATTCAAAATCGTTATCACTTCTGACTAATTTGACCTTCAGTTTGATGACGTTCTCGATCATAGGAATGAAGGTCTGAAGAAGGATGTGTTTCGCTCTTTGCTTCAAGAAAGTAAACCCATGAGAAACGAGAAAAATCATCTGTAATCACCAAGCAGTAGGATCTTATAGCTAAACTTTTAACACTGATAGGTCCAAAAAGATCCATGTGTAGCAATTGTAATGGTGCGGTTATCGTATTCACTACCTTGGGCTTGTGTACCTTTTTGTGTTGCTTCCCTTGGGCGCATGCGATATATTTTTCTGAAAAAGGAAATTCTTTTATTGGTAAACCTCTTACTAGATTTAATTTAGAGAGTTTATTCATATTTTTGAAGTTCACATGCCCCAACCACCTGTGCCAAAGTAGTGATTCCGATTCTGTCGCTTTAGAGATCAGACACGTCATATGCTCATTGGATTTTGATTTTTTCATATTGAGAACGTAGGTGTTGTTTTGACGAGGAGCTGTGAGCATAATCATCTCGGTAGGAATGGAGTATTCGTGCTTGAGAAATAGGCATTCCACGTCGTTGAATAGCACCGATATTCCTTTGTCGCAAACTTGTGATACGCTCATGAGATTTGTAAGTCCAGAAATCAGATCTAATAGGTATTGCAAGGCTAATCAATTGCGGAAATAAAGATTAAACTTAGAATGAAGAACAAGAACAATCTTTAATCAAAGCAACTTGCATATACCAAAATAGCGTCTGATACAAGTTTTTCAATAATAACTGACTAGCCCCCAAAACATTAACCTAATAAATGTATTTATACTAATCATATAGCCCACTAGTTACAATCTAGGCCCATGAGGCTCTAGAAGCCCAAATTCCTTATACTTAGCCAATGTAGCACTAATGTGTAAACACTTAGTTATGAGCCCAACAATCTCCCCCTAGGTTTACAACATTAGGCCTTTAGTCTTTAGGTGGCACATCGACTCCCAATCTCCCAACTATTATTCTAGCCACTACTGCCTTCCAATCGTCCGCACAAGCTTTATATAATTCTGCAGTTTGAATTTGATTCGCAACAGGAACCTGCAGATCTTCATTGTGAAAACTTACTAAATCCACCACATCATTTACTTGAAAAGCCTTCTTTTGTGACAATCGCTACACTTCCAACCTTAGGGTCGTACATCCAGAAATTAAATTCTTCAGGATACCTCAGGGAAATGTCGGAGCAACCGGTATCACAAGTTCTTTGTCTGTTGGAGGCCACATCACCGATTTAAAATGCCTACTAGTTCTTGCATCCCGAACCCCTTTAGACACCCGTAGATATGGCTCAATAGTTTTCATCGTTTTAAAACCAGTCTTAGCTTCTTGCTCCAAACGTTTGAAGAACCTCCAACCCGGTCCACGTTTTGTAGTATCCTCATCAGTATAAGGAGCTCTCAAAAGATCAGTTAGCACAACCTTTATCCAGGTTTCAAATTGAGATTCCTTTAATATTCACGGGTTCCATCCTGCCTGACGATAAGCCACATATTCTTCACCTGATCATACATCCAACTTAGCACTCGCGACTTATTTCCAACTTTGCTGTAATAACTCGAACCGAGTTCCATAACATATCTCTCGGATTGGTTGGAAGGATCCTTTAATTGAAAGTTCTCATCAAGTGGATTCACGTCTACATTCTTCATCAAAACCATCTGCTTTTTCTTTTGAGCAGTTGAACGTTTCTGACTCGCAGTGTACTTCTTCTTTGGACCACGTAGATAATCATCCAATCCTGCTTGAAGATCAGCAGCTAACTGCTTAGCAGCTACTCTATTGGCTTCTCTTTGTTCAGCTGCTCGGTGACGATGTTCAACGTTCATCGGATCATCGGTTAGATCAGAGAATTCATGACCAAACTTATTCTCTAACTTGGCCTTCAAATCGAAAACCATATTCATCAACATCGTAACATCTCCTTGTAATTGGTCAATAGTCTGATACCTGACATCTATGCACGTCTGCAATGAAGCAATCTGAGCATCTTTAAGAACAACCTCCTGCTCGAGCACGATCACCCTCTTTTTCAAATCAACAACATCCACATCTTCGTCATCACTATCCAATCCACTAAACACAAATGCCCATTTCTCTGATCGCCTCGAATATTCCGTATCATCACCTTCAATACCACCCGAACCACTACCACCTGCTCCAGATCCTCCGGCACCCATTAAGCTGTCACCAAAATCCATCATTTGTAATATAGAATCTGCTGGAACAGATACAATAGTAGAATGAGTAGCGATGTGAGTAACTATTGTATCTACAACAATAGGAGACTCAACCATCGGAGTATCAGTCAACGCCACAGTAACTGTAGATGTAACAAGAGTAGATTCTTCAGCAGCACTACCAATATGAGCTTCTGAATAACTGGGATCTTTAACAGCCTCTGTCCGTCATCTCTTCACTAACGGTACCTCTTCTTCATCTACATCTTCTTCAGAATCAACTATACCAACCGGAATATCAATATTAGGCAACACAAGTGGATGATTCCTTTGTTGCTCCTGTATCTCCTTCAAATATGAAATAAGAGCTTCCAAATTCTCTGTAGTGAGCTCTGGTAATTCGGGAGTCAAATGAACACTAAGATCTGTAATGGATTCGAAGAAAGCTTCTTCCTCATCTGTATCAGCATCGGTAATCAGATCCTCAACTTCAATCTCTTTCTCCTTCATCGGTATATCATGTTCCTCAGCTACCATAGCATTAACTTGCTTAGGTGCTAGGATATCCTATCCAATCACTTCACAAAACTTTCTGAACTTCTTCAAACGTATACGTCCAGCAAATATCGTCTTTGATGTTGACCTGTTTTTCTTCATCATCCCGAATACGGTTGGACCCATTGGCTTCATGTTCAACAAATTGGCATCAGAAGCATCTTTGGTTAGATCAGGGTACCGGGCATCCAAAATCAACTGCACAAATCGAGGATATAACAAAACCATTCTCTTCTTCTACTGTTCCAAGATCTTCGTTATATTCTCGAATATATAACCAGAGAAGTTATATTTCCAATCCATCACGAGAGATACAATCGCAGAAGTCTGGGTTTGATTTGGCTAATCTAATCCTCCTTTTTTCTCGGATATACATTGCATAAAGACATGCATTAATAATCTCCAATACGCGGAAAACATCTTCTTCAGCAAAGGTGGATAAGTTCCTTCGTAACTCATCTCCGTTAACACAGGCATCACTTTCTCCTTGGCATATAATGTCGGATCACTTGTAGCATCAGCAAACTGCAACACCTCTCGGATACAAGCCTCATTTACCAAAATCTCCTTTCCCTGAATCAATGAACTGATATACGGCTTCCCATCAGCGTGTCTTAAATGAAATCTAGCTCGCTTCCAAAATGTATGCACAAGATCTCGATATATAACTGGGTTGGCTCGAAGGGTGTATGCAATCTTGCACTCATTCAGACCAACCATCATAGATCAAAACTCCTAGAAACATTCAGCTGGAGGATCTGATAAATAACCTGCTTGGTTGTGAATGTAGCGCCTCGTTTTTCATACTTTCCTTAATTAGAAAGTATAGTCGTATTTCTATTTTTGGAAGCTTGTAGTCTTTCTTTGTAATCTGAGACTTGAATCATAAAAAAATTCACACTTATTCTACCGATACTTGTTATACATACTTACATACGTACAATCTTTTGATACTTATTGTAAATGCTTGACTGAAATGAGAAAATAAATGATGAGCTGTGAGATCAAGGCTCAATCAAATGGAGCCGATCTAATTAGGCAACACGATACTCTACCCGTCTATAGAGGGAGCTGATGGGCCTAATGTGACAGCTTGACTGAAATTAGAAAGTATAACCACAAATAACAATAAACAAAATATCACATAGCACGTTAGTTCACATAATGGTAATAGCACAAGTGTTTGAATAAAATATTTAAATAAAACACACATGATACACCCTAAAGCATGAATAAAAAGGGGAAGTTTGTAAGAATTAACTCACAGTAAGAATTCACTCACAGTGCGCACGATTAAAGATTTCAACCGACGAGAAAACTAACCTAAATATTCACGTAACAATTCGGTAAATATATTTCTTTTATTTACAATTATTATTTTATTTAATGAATTTTATTAGGCTTTTTAGAAAGTTTTATAATTTTTATTACTAGTTTTTATACTTAAAAAGGACTTATTTTATTATATATTTTTATAGATTTTGGAGGAAAATAAAGAAAAAGGTTAATTAAAAAATATACCCTTCAGCGGGTCGAACCGGCTAATTCGCATGGTTTTGGCAGCGTGTGGGGATCGAATTCGTGACCTCTCGTTTACGTTCACGTGACTCTACTGAGCTACGTGTCTAACCCAAATATTCTGGAATTATTTTATATATACACTAACTAAGTCAAACCATATTTTGATTATATTTTAAAAAGGTTTGATAATTTATGGAAGTTGTAACGGACCAGACTCGAACTCGCGACCATAGCTTCGTGTTGCACATAGCCCGACCAATTGGGCTGTGTGACTAACCCGGAGGATATGGGTTTTTAAATTAATTATATATACTATCTGAAACATGTTATATATACGTTTGTAAAAAGGTTTGGATTATTTAAGGAATTCGGAAACGTGTGCGAGATTCGAACAGCGGTTCATATGTTTAAAATGCACACAGTCCACCACTGGACTGTGAGTCTAACCCGGTATAAACATTGCTTTTAATTATATTAATATTTATTCTCAACTTCATCTTCTTCATTATATTAAATCAGTTTGATATTCCCGAATGATAATCCAATAACACTCAATTGGATTTTATTGTTTTATTATATCTAATAAAGAGAACAAATAAATAGAAAAGAGCTTCAAGGAAGTTGTACCGAACAGAGGTGTAGCTTTGATCCCTTTGAGGAAATTCCGGCGACCAGAACTTTTCCGGCGACAAGAAATTTTTCCGGCGACGTAATACTTTTGAAAACAGAGAGTGCAGAGTGTTTTTGGTGTGAATGAGCAAGTTCTAGATGAGTTTAGGATCACTATTTATAGGAAAAAGTTGGTTTGAGGTTAAGTTTTGGTTTCAAAAGCTTCCGGTCAAAACATTTAAATCTCACCATGATTACATAACCCGTTTTGACCCAATGATTGTGCTTAACTCACAATTTTGAAACTGTTACTTTGGTTTAAATCGAACATGAAACGGAGAATTGATGATGATTTTGGAGGTCACAGTCGTTGTTGCTGAGCGGGTAATTTAAACTGATTTTAGTGGTTGTTTTAGTATAAGATTTATTTGTTTTCAGATAAATTCAAATGTGTGTGTAGCGGAGTGGTGTGCGGTGTGTGTCAGTTCAGTGAGGACCCGGGTTCGAAACCCGTGGTCACTCTTTTTTTTTATATTTAGTTTTATTTGTTAATATTATTATTAGTTTTTATTTATTATCTTAATTATTTTTGTCACACCCCGATTTTCGATGTAGCGGAAGTGTGTCGCGAGGTGTGGCTAGAGTGGCAATCGTTGCATTCAACCAAGTAAACGACAATTGTATTAAATTACAAAATATTCATCATACTTTTTATTTAACCATAATTCACATATAAACTTTTGTCTTTAAAACAAAACACAAGTTTAACATACATTAGACATAAGTTTATAAAACATAACAACAAAGACTGGATGAAATATAACATCTTGACTTCACAACAAACGAACAAGATTTTTTCCCCGAAGGCCATCCACTAGTTTCCTGTAATACATGTTAGTTTTGAAAATAATGTCAACAAAAGCTGGTGAATTCATGTTATAAATTTTGTATCGAATGAATTATCAAAAACATTTGAAATAAACTTGTTTAATATAGCTTAATGAAACTTGTAAGATCATTAGTGTGTTACAAGGACACAAATCTGTATGCCGAATAAGGTGGTAACTAAACCTTGACGATTTATTATGTGTCTGAGACACTCGTTTTAGACACAAAAGCACTCTAATACGATATGTTATTATTGCCATAATAGAGTAGGGCTCGCCCAAACCCAATAGATCTATCCCCTTGTTCCTGGTACTTGTCTTTCATTAATGGCCCAGTACTTGAGCCTTATTCACATGTGATCTAAATATTTTCATTTTCCCAGCTATATTAATTGTAACATGTATACATCCCCGCACGTTTAAAACCATAAAAACGTTAAAATAAAAGGGGAAACATGAACTCACAGATTTGCGTTCCGTACAAATCTCTTTTCGATTCCTGATACTTCGTTCGTTTTTCGACCAACAAGTGTTCTAGTCTATTAGACACTTAGGCTTTCGTTCGTTTTTCGTACAAATATTTTATCTCGAATTTCATACTTGTAATTGTTGGTTTTTTCATTGATATACATATATATATATATATAGTTAGATTGATTAAATGGACCTAGTCCATAATTTAATTGCAAATAACTCATCTAATAATTCATTACATATGGTCTAGGCCAAAAGCTTTTGTAAGTATGGGCCTAGCCCAAATTTGCTTACTTTGTGTGGCCCTAGCCCAATTCGTTTCATTATGTGGGCCTAGCCCAACCTAATTTTGTTTATTTAGTAGGTTAAGCTCAATTGGTTTATAAAAGTGGGTCTACCCAAAGTTAAAATGATAGATTGGGCCTAGCCCAATATAGTTTATAAAAATTTGATTAGCCCAAGTTTACTTTTATAAAAGTTGGCTTTTTAGCCCAATGTTAGTTTTTATAAAATGGATTAGCCCAATTTATTTCTTTATAAAAGTGGGCTTGGCCCAAAATTATCTTTTATTTAAATGGGTCTAGCCCATGTAAACTTTTATAAAAGTGGGCTTAGCCCAAAGTTTTATTTTTATAAAAGTGGGCCTTAGCCAAGCTTTGATTTTATAAAGTGGGCCTTAGCCAAGTTTGATTTTATAAAATTGGGCCTTAGCCCAACTAATTTATATAAATGGGCTAGTCTATATATATATTTTTTATAAAAATAGTTTTATCCAAATATAGTTTTTATAAAAATGGGTTAGTCTAATAATTGTTTAGTTCGGCTTATCCAAAAACATTTACTAGTAATTGTCATAACTTTTATAAAAATTTATTTATAAAAACTATAAGTTATATATTTAAAAATTCTAGTAAATATAAAGTGTATCGGTTTATGTGTTTGTTTTGACCGTTAGGTTCGCGTCGACTATTTTATCCGTTTCGTCTTTGTCTTTTGTTTCGTTTATACATATATTTTATTTTGTCCGAATTGTCCAAGTTTGTCCAAATTGTCCGATATATATTATTTTATCAAAAGTTGAACACTTAAACATAGTTTTATACAAAAATATATATATACACATATTTGGTGATTTCAAAATATATATTTTTATCAAAAATATATATTAATCTCCTTTTTAGTTTAATAAAAACTTATTTAATTATATTCTTAACTTTTTTCCAAATCCTTTATCTAAACATGATTAAAGTTCCTAATCACTTTTAACCACTAAATCTTTAGTTTAATCCTATCTTAATCAAGATTAATTTTTATAAAAATTTGCCATAGTTTCCTTTAAAAATATAAGTTTCCCATGTTTTTATAAACATAGTAATTAAACTAACCAAATCATCATCAATCACAATTTTTATATAAATGTATTAACAAAATGTCATGAACTTGTTATAATTTTTCATCTTTCTTAATATAGAAACTTTATTATAACTTTTATACAAAATTTCTAAATCATAATTTTTATTTAATGATCTAATACATTGTATAATCATATTTAAAATATGAGATTATGTTCATGACATATTTTGTTAATGAATCTTGCTAATCTAAACATGCATGTGTTTAGATCATCTTTTTATTCATAATTTTGCAAGATTCAAGTTTACTAGTTCATAACAAGTTCAAGATCATCAAAAATTATCAAAAAATCACATGATTATGTTAGTTATTTTAGATTTATTAGTGTTTTTCAAGTGGGTTTTATATAATTTTTATGTCTTGTGAAATTTTATAAAATAAAAAGTATAACACAAGGCTAAGATCTTACTACTAGCACAAGGCTAGGGATGATCTAAGAGATGAAGAAATGGATTGATCAAGATTTCCAAGCTTCCAAAGTGAGCTCCTAATCTTTGCAAACTCTTTAGATCATCTTTAGGTCTTCATGCATGCTTAAAGTTTCTTGTGTTTGGGTTTTAAAAAGTTGAAGGTGAATGGATGAGGCTTGGCCAATTTTTGGAAGCAAGATGGGAGTATTCTTGAGTTTTTGGTGTATGGAGAATGAAAGAAAATGGTTTTTTGATTTTATGGTGTTATGTTTAGTTTTTTTTATACAACTTTCCAAACACTAAACCCATTTAATTTTGCCAACACATTATACTTGAGTTAGTGGCATGGGGAGAAGATCCCATAGTGGCCGTGAGGTGTTTGGTAATTTTTTTAATATATATAATTTTATATACTTTTATAAACTTTAATAATTATATATATAAGTTTTTATAAAAACTAATACCCCAGTACATTAAAATGATGTTATAGTAGGCCAAAATAATTTATTAGTCTTGTTGTTTCGTTGTTAGTTGATAAAATTGGTTCGGGTCTTGTACCGGGTAATATACAGATATATTGTGTAACTTATAAAATTTTATGTTCATAATAATTCTAGTACAATTTTTATTGTCCCGTTAATTAATCTAGCTCTTCAGACTAATAATTTTGTCATTTTGAGTTCGGTTCTGGTACCGGCTTTGTTGTCAGGTTTTTACTGAACAAACCGTTTAGCTTTAAATAATAAGATTTATATATGGGTTGTATACTATTTCTAACACCCATTATTATTCTTTAGCTAAAAATATTTATTTTTGACTTTTCGGACAATTGCTGAATTTTGCTGCAGAATGCTGAATTTTGCTGCAGACTTGGACAATTTGGTATTTTATATAAATTTTTTATGGTATAATAGTGCAGAAGTATTTTATGTCTTAATTCTATTATATCAGATTGTACCGTAACTAGTTCTGATATTTATACATGTTCGCGTCGTTGTCATCCGTTTAGGATATGGTTTTATATATTTGTGATCATGACGAATCTATTATCATACCAAACTATAATTTGGTTAAATTCCTAGACTTTTTTGACTTCAAATAAAAAATTACGTCATGTTATACGATAAATAGACAATGTACTAGTTGTAATCAGAATTACCGGAATTTTGCCAATTGTCACATTCTCCCCTTGTTCAAGAAAATTTCGTCTCGAAATTTAAGTCGTGTCATCCTTCGCGTAGGATTTCTCAAACAAGTGGGGATACTTTCTTTTGATTTCGTCTTCTCTTCCCAAGTAAACTCAGGTCCGCCTTTGAGTTCCAATGGACTTTGACTAGTTTGATACGACTCCTCCTTGTTTTCTGAACTTTCGAATCTAAAATTTCGACAGGTTCTTCGTGCAATGGAGTTCATCGTCTATATGAATTTCGTCCGTGGGGATAATAGTGACTCGTCTGAAAAACACTTTTTAAGATTTGACACATGAAAAGTGTCGTGAATGTTATTAAGTGTTTCAGGCAATTTCAACTTATATGCGACTGTTCCAATCTTCTCCAAGATTTCGTATGGTCCTATATACCTCGGATTAAGTTTTCCTTGCTTCCCGAATCTAACTACGCCTCTCTAAGGCGAGACCTTTAATAGCACTTTGTCTCCAATCTCAAAGGACAATGGTTTCGGCGTTTATCCGCATAACTTTTCTGTCTATCCTGATGGCTTTAATACGGTCTCGGATTTTAAATATTTTATCCGTAGTTTCTTGAATTAATTATGGACCTATCATTAGTTTGTCGTCTATTTCCGTCCAACATAACGGAGATCGACATTTACGTCCGTATAACGCTTCAAATGGAGCGGCTTGAATACTTGTGTGATAACTATTTTATATGAGAACTCCACTAAAGGCAAGTGAGTATCCCAATTTCCGCCTAAGTCAATTACACAAGCACGAAGCATATCTTCTAAGGTTTGAACGGTGCGTTCACTTTGGCCATTTGTTTGGGGATGAAGGTCGTACTTAGATCTAAGCGAGATCCAAAAGCCTTTTGAAATGATTCCCAAATTCTTGATATGAAACGACCATCTCGATCAGAGATTATGGAAACAGGCACTCCATGTCTTGCCACAATCTCTTTAAGATAAAGTTCAGCTAACTTCTCGGTTTTATCTTTCTCACGTACCGGCAAGAAGTGAGCTGATTTGGTTAGTCGGTCAACAATTACCCAAATCATGTCATGACCGCGAGAGGTCCTGGTTAATTTTGTTATGAAATCCATAGAAATTTGTTCCCATTTCCAAGTGGGAACTTTCAGGTTGTTGTAACAATCCTGAAGGGTTTTCGTATTCGGCCTTAATTTTTGCACATGTTAGACATTTTCCAACATAAATTGCAATATCTCTTTTGAGATTAGGCCACCAATAGAATTCTTTAAGATCGTGATACATTTTATCCGCTCCGGGATGTATCGAATATTTGGACTTATGGGCTTCATCTAGGATTAGGTTTCGCAGATTACCAAGAAGAGGAACCCAAATTCTGGTTGCAAAATACAAAGTTCCGTTCTCATTTGGTTCTAATTGTTTTTCCATACTTCTAAGCATCTTGCTTTAAAATTTCCGCTCTTCAGGGCTTCCTGTTGAGCGTCGTGAATTCGAGAGGTAAGGTTATTGTGAATGGTGAGTCTTAATGATCGTACACGAAGAGGCTTCACTCATTCCTTTCGACTTAGAGCATTGCGACAATGTTCGCCTTGCCCGGATGGTATTTAATTTCACAATCATAGTCATTCAACAATTCAAGCCAACGTCTTTGGCACATATTTAACTCTTTCTGGTTAAATATATGTTGAAGACTTTTGTGATCGGTAAAGATTGTGCACTTGGTGCCGTAAAGAATGACGCCAAATTTTTAACGCAAGCACCACTGCACCTAGCTCTAGGTCATGTGTGGTATAGTTCTTTTCGTGAACTTTTAATTGGCGTGATGCGTATGCAATAACTTTCTCTCGTTGCATTAATATGCATCCTAAACATTGATGTGAAGCGTCACAATAAACTACAAAGTCGTCTATGCCGTCCGGAAGTGATAGAATCGGTGCATCACAAAGTTTATCCTTTAGCAGTTGGAAAGTTGCTTCTTGTTTCTCTCCCCAATCAAACTTTTTATCTTTCTGAGTTAGGGAGGTTAGTGGTTGAGCGATCTTTGAAAAACTCTCAATGAATCTCTGATAATAACCCGTCAATCCTAAAAATTGGCGTACTTCAGTGGGTGTCTTAGGTGCGTTCCAATTCTTAATGGCTTTTATTTTTGATGGATCGACATGTATGCCTTTTTCGTTGACTACATGTCCGAGAAATTGGACTTCACGAAGCCAAAATTCGCACTTAGAGAATTTTGTATAAGTTTCTCTTTCTTTAAAACTCAAGAATGGTCCTAAGATGATGTTCGTGATCCTTTTTATTTTGTGAATATATCAATATGTCATCAATGAATACTATCACAAATTTATCGAGATAAGGCTTGCACACACGGTTCATTAAGTCCATGAACACCGCCGGTGCATTTGTTAGACCAAATGGCATAACAAGGAACTCGTAGTGATCGTAACGGGTTCAGAATGCTGCCTTTGGAATACTTTCTTCATGCACTCTAAGCTGATGGTATCCTGACCTTAAATCAATCTTCGAGTAAAAAGTTGATCCTTGAAGTTGATCGAACAGATCATCGATCCTCGTTAACGGATACCGATTCTTGACCATGAGTTTGTTCAATTCTCGATAATCTATGCACATTCTAAGGCTTCCATCTTTCTTCTTTACGAATAGAACTGGAGCTCCCCAAGGTGAGAAGCTTGGTCTAATAAATCCTTTGTCCAACAACTCTTGAAGCTGTGTGGACAACTCTTGCATTTCCGAAGGAGCTAATCGGTATGGGGATTTCGCTACAGGTGCAGCTCCTGGAACCAAGTGTATGCGAAATTCGACTTGTCGTTGGGGTGGTATTCCTGGCAAGTCCTCTGGGAAGACTTCAGGAAATTACTTAACAACGGGATCTCCTCAAGTTTTGGCTCCTTGGATTTTTTGTCAACAATGTGTGCTAAGAATGCTATACATCCTTTTCTCAAGCACTTTTGAGCTTTCATACAAGAAATAATTCGCAATGGTGTTTTGCTCTTCTCGCCATGTATAAAAAGTGTTTCATTATTAGGAAGTGGAATGCGAATAATTTTGTCGCAAGACTTCGGCTTGATTATTGGATAACCAATCCATACCGATTACCACATCCAAACTACCTAACTGGATGGGTAATAAATCAATGTTGAATTTTTGGCCGCCTAACTCTAAAGAACATTCTTTAATAATTTCATCAGATTTAATTATCTTTCCATTCGCTAGTTTGATAGTGAATGGAATATCTAATTTATTTCAATTTAGTTCGAGTATATCTTTAAACTCTAAAGATATGAAACTAAAATCTGCGCTAGTATCAAATAAATTAGATGCAAAATGATTATATACAGGGAACGTACCGGTGATCACATTCGGATACTGACGTGCCTCGTGAGCTCCTATTACAAAGGCTCGCCCGTGGCCTTTGTTCTCTTTTAGGCAATTCTTCCTAAAGTGGCCCAATTCACCAGCAACCATAACAACTTTGATTTCTTCGTCTGTCATTTCCATTTCCATAACCTCCTTCTTTCTTGCCTTCATTCCTGTTTCCTTTGTTATTACTCCAGCAGTTTTTGGTGTGGTGTCCCAACTTCCCGCACTTATCACATTTGGTGGTTCGGCATCCACCATAATGATGATAATTGCACCTGTTGCACTTAGGTGCATTTCCTGTATAACCTCTTGGTTCTGTCTTTGCTGCTGCCACGATACTTTGTTCCTTTTTGCTGTGGGGGTTTCTTTCTTCTTGTTACTCGGTCGGGAACCTTTCTCGAAGTGTGTAAACTTTCTCTTATTCACATGTGAGGTTGATTCTACATGTGTTTCCTTGGGCATCTCTGCATTCTTTCTCAAAAACTTATTCATTCTCACCGCTTCTTCGGTAAGGCATACTGCAATCGTAATTGCCTCAGTGATGGTTGCTGGATGTGACAATTAAGCATACTTCGAATTTCTGGAGATAACCCCCAAATGTATCGTTCGATACGTTTGAATTCAGGGGTTACCATATATGGAACAACTCGCGAAAGATCATGGAAACGCTGTGTATAACCATACACATCAGGTCCTATCATGGATAAGTTCCAAACTTCGGTTTCCAACTTTTGTAACTCGGCTCTAGAACAGTATTTCTCTCTCATCATATCCTTCAGTCTATCCCAAGTAATAGCATAAGCAACTGCTTCTCCAAGCGTTTGTACTTGCAAATTCCATCATGACAATGCTTCACCAATAAATAAGCCTGATACATATGACACAATATGGTTTGTAGAACAGTTACTCATACGAATCATGGAATCCGTCTTTTACGTCCAACGCACAAAGGCTACTACACCGCCTGTGCCATCAAAATTCAAGGGTTTGCAATCTAAAAATTGTTTGTATTACATCTTGAAATAGTTAGATTTCAAGAATCATCAATAATATATATTGTTAGAAATAAATATTAATGATCATACTTTGGCAATATTATAAATAACAAACCATTTATGGGCATCTGAACTCTTGGTGGTTCTTGAACCCTTGGCTAAGCATTGCGCTCGTGGTGCGCAAGTGCTTCAGTTATTCGTTGATTCACTAGAGCATCGAGCTCGGCTTGGGTTGTAGGTAATGGCGATGGTCTAACTCGGGGTCTACCTCTTCCTCTAGAAGCCATGATCATATGAAACATATATAAGTGATTAGACGTATATTTGAAACAAATATTATCTTTCATGGATTGGTATTATATAATATAGTGTATATAATATTGATATAATTCAATTTTTATGTATAGTATCCATATTATAAGCACCATAATAGATACATAAAAATGAACGATCAGCAATGCATAAATAAAAGATAAACATCAACCATTATATATATACTGTCAACTTGATACATCATTTTTGTGAAGATACAAAAATAACTCGGAGTTATAACACTCCGATAGACAAGTCATACACAATACATTATAAAGTAGATAGTTTCCTTCACATCATTCTTCAAAATCTTCAAGTTGACGACATATATGTCTTCAAAAACTTCTATCTTCAGCAAAACTGGGTATGAGTACCTACCTTAGGGATATGACCATATACCAACTAGACAGACGGTGGAGGTGGAGGTGGTGATGAACGGATGATCCTCTGGAGGTATGCGGCCTCCTCCTCGAGCGAACAGATACGCTCCTCGTGGGATGGAAATACACTCAGCACTAGAGAGTGTGGATGTGGTATAACAGGCAAAGGTGGTGATGATGTCGTCGGTAGAGATGGTGTCACGGGAGGTATCGAAGTGGGTAATGGTGGTAACTGAGATGACAAAGATGGAGTACTCTAAGATGCTCGCAAAGTGGAAATCTGAGCCTCCATCTCATGTATACGGCGAAATAAGATACTCATCTGTATCTCAAAAGATGTGACTCGAAACTCGATGGTGGTCGGTGGCAAATGACTGGGATGATAGGGATCAGATAGGCTCATACCAGGTGGAGGTGATCGAATGTGAATACCGGTATGGTGAGATGATGGGTATGACGGTCCTCCAAAAGTGGGTGGTCGTGAATAGGGATGGTGTCTACTCGCATACTGACTAGACTCAGGGAACATAACTCGGGAGGTCCTGCAGTGTAAGAAGATGCATAAGGATCAGATGTGATAAAAGGATCTGGAATGGGTATACGCGGTATATGTAATGATCCATCAACATGGTGAAACGGTAGCTGCTCAGATGAGTAGGATGTACCTCCCAAAGAGTAATGTGAAGGTCCAGACAAAGGATGAAGAGTGAAACGATCAGTAGTAAATGAAAAGTCTCCAGGTAAATACTGAGATGGTCCAGATGGGTAGATGTGACCAGTAGTGAAGCATCAGATGGTATTGGATCAACAAAAGTGGGTGTAATAGAATCATCAACAGTGGGAAAAGTATCTGGAAGTGGTGGTAGAGCAGTATCAGGTGAGGGCACAAGTGGGGGTGATCTCGGAGACGATGGAGCAGATGAGGTAATATCAATGACATCAGTCTCATATGGAGCTACCTCCAGTAGCGCGAGATCAAAATCATCTCCGATACCTAGATCATCCTCAAGGTGATCTACGTGAACAATAGGAATGACATTGTCATCTCCATTGATGTCGACAGCAAAAGGATCTACCACGTTAAGTGGTATAACATGGTGCTCCACAATGTGCTTACCTTCGGGGTGGCCAATGATAACTATCTGGTGGTCAAAGAGTGGTAAAGCTACAACATCATCATTGGGAATATCCCCGGGAATGGGATCGGGTACAGGGTAGGGTAAGGCAAAAGGCTGGAAATCATCGTCCATCCAGTCATCGTCAGAATCCTCGTGGTCTGACTCGTCGTCGGAAATGATAATGACTGGTGGGAGTAGATCGGCTAGTGGTATATAATCTATCTCAGGGTCAGAACTCATAGACTCGGTGTCTGAAAGGCTACTATCGGAAGAGATGGTCCTGGCAAACATAATCGTACAACTTAATTTTGTTAATAAATAATTTTTGTTTAAAGATAAATAATCGAGCAGTTACTAAATGTAAGTTTTTCTAATCATAAATTCTACTCAACTTACTGTTATTGTGTCTCTCTCTCATAGACTAGTTTTGTGTAATGACCTTGCACTATTGTTTTTGTTTTAAACATTTGATACTAGTGGACAGTTCTCCCTGGGATGACAAACCAAAAATACTTATTTAAATTTTTGTAAACGACTCACAAAAATTTATAAAAGAGCATTTTGAAATTGTAGACTAGACTCAAAAGAATCTTGGTTCAATACAATTGATGCACTGACACCAGGTCTGTCATACCCTAATTTTCGATGTAGGAGAAGCGTGTCGCGAGGTGGGCCAGAGCGGCAATCGTTGCATTCAACAAAGTAAACGACAATTGTATTACATTACAAAACATTCATCCATACTTTTTATTTAACCATAATTCACATATAAACTTTTGTTTTTAAAACAAACCACAAGTTTAACAACATTATTTAAAATTTAGACATAAGTTTATAAAACATAACAACAAAGACTGGATGAAACATAACATCTTGACTTCACAACAAACGAACAAGATTTTTCCCCGAAGGCCATCCCCTAGTTTCCTGTAATACATGTTAGTTTTGAAAATAAGGTCACAAAAGCTGGTGATTCATGTTATAAATTTTGTACCAAATAAATTATCAAAAACTTTTAAAATAAACCTGTTTAATATAGCTTAATGAAACTTGTAAGATCATTAGTGTGTTGCAAGGACACTAATCTATATGCCGAATAAGGTGGCAACCAAACCTTGACGATTTATTATATGTCTGAGACACTCGTTTTAGACACAAAAACACTCTAATACGATCTGTTATTATTGTCGTAATAGAGTGGGGCTCGCCCAAACCCAATAGATCTATCCTCTTGTTCCTCGGTACTTGTCTTTCATTAATGGCCCCAGTACTTGAGCCTTATTCACATGTGATCTAAATATTTTCATTTTCCCAGCTATATTAATTGTAACATGTATACATCCCCGCAGTTTAAAACCATAAAAACGTTAAAATAAAAGGGGAAACATGAACTCAAAGATTTGCGTTCCGTACAAATCTCTATTCGATTCCTGATACTTCGTTCGTTTTTTGACCTACAAGTGTTCTAGTCTATTAGACACTTAGGCTTTCGTTCGTTTTTCGTACAAATATTTTATCTCGAATTTCATACTTGTAATTGTTGGTTTTTCTTTATTGATATACATATACATATATATGTTAGATTGATTAAATGGACCTAGTCCATAATTTAATTGTAAATAACTCATCTAATAATTCATTGCATATGGGCCTAGCCCAAAAGCTTTTGTAAGTATGGGCCTAGCCCAAATTCGCTTACTTTGTGTGAGCCTAGCCCAATTCATTTAATGTATGTGGGCCTAGCCCAACCTAATTTTGTTTATTTAGTATGTTAAGCCCAATTAGTTTATAAAAGTGGGTCTAGCCAAAGTTAATATGAAAGATTGGACCTAGCCCAATATAGTTTATAAAAATTTAATTAGCCTAAGTTCACTTTTATAAAAGTGGGCTTTTTAGCCCAATGTTAGTTTTTATAAAATGGATTAGCCCAATATATTTCTTTATAAAAGTGGGCCTGGCCTAAAATTATCTTTTATTTAAATGGGTGTAGCCCATGTAAACTTTTATAAAAAGTGGGCTTAGCCCAAACTTTTATTTTTATAAAAGTGAGCCTTAGCCAACTAATTTATATAAATGGGCTAGTATATATATATTTTTTTATAAAAATAGTTTTAGCATAATATAGTTTTTTGTAAAAATGTGCTTAGTCTAATAATTGTTTAGTTCGGCTTACCAAAAACATTTACTAGTAATTGTCATAACTTTTATAAAAGTTTATTTATAAAAACTATAAGTTATATATATTTAAAAATTCTAGTATATATAAAGTGTATCGGTTTATGTGTTTGTTTTGACCGTTAGGTTCGCGTCGACTATTTTATCCGTTTCGTCTTTGTCGTTTGTTTCGTTTATACCGTATATTTTATTTTGTCCGAATTGTCCAAGTTTGTCCGAATTGTCCGATATATATTATTTTGTCAAAAGTTGAACACTTAAACATATTTTTATACAAATATATATATATATATATATATATATATATATATATATATATATATATACACATATTTGGCGATTTCAAAATATATATTTTTATCAAAAATACATTATTTATCTCCTTTTTAGTTTAATAAAAACTTATGTAATTATATTCTTAACTTTTATCCAAATCCTTTATCTAAACATGATTAAAGTTCCTAATCACTTTTAACCACCAAATCTTTAGTTTAATCCTATCTTAATCAAGATTAATTTTTATAAAAATTTGCCATAGTTTCCTTTAAAAATATAAGTTTCCCATGTTTTTATAAACATGTTTTAAGTAATTAAACTAACTCAAATCGTCATCAATCACAATTTTTATATAAATGTATTAACAAAATGTCATGAACTTGTTATAATTTTTCATCTTTCTTAATATAGAAACTTTATTATAACTTTTATACAAAATTTCTAAATCATAATTTTTATTTAATGATCTAATACATTGTATAATCATATTTAAAATATGAGATTATGTTCATGACATATTTTGTTAATGAACCTTGCTAATCTAAACATGCATGTGTTTAGATCATCTTTTTATTCATAATTTTGCAATATTCAAGTTTACTTGTTCATAACAAGTTCAAGATCATAAAAAAATATCAAGAAAATCTCATGATTATGCTAGTTCTTTTAGATTTATTAGTGTTTTTCAAGTGGGTTTTATATAACTTTTATGATGATCTTGGGAAATTTTATAAAATAAAAAGTATAACACAAGGCTTAAGATCTTACTACTAGCACAAGGCTAGGGATGATCTAAGAGATGAAGAAAATGGATTGATCAAGATTTCCAAGCTTCCAAAGTGAGCTCCTAATCTTTGCAAACTCTTTAGATCATCTTTAGGTCTTCATGCATGCTTAAAGTTTCTTGTGTTTGGGTTTTAAAAAGTTGAAGGTGATATGGATGAGGCTTGGCCAATTTTGGAAGCAAGATGGGAGTATTCTTGAGTTTTGGTGTATGGAGAATGAAAGAAAATGAAAGAAAATGTTTTTGATTTTATGGTGTTATGTTTAGTTTTTTTTATACAACTTTCCAAACACTAAACCCATTTAATTTTGCCAACACATTATACTTGAGTTAGTGGCATGGGGAGAAGATCCCATAGTGGCCGTGAGGTGTTTGGTAATTTTTTTTAATATATATAATTTTATAAACTTTAATAATTATATATAAGTTTTTATAAAAACTAATACCCCAGTATATTAAAGTGATGTTATAGTAGGCCAAAATTATTTATTAGTCTTGTTGTTTCGTTGTTCGGTTGATAAAGTTGGTTCGGGTCTTGTACCGGGTAATATACAGATATATTGTGTAACTTATAAAATTTTATGTTCATAATAATTCTAGTACAATTTTTATTGTCCAGTTAATTAATCTAGCTCTCCAGACTAATAATTTTGTCATTTTGAGTTCGGTTCTGGTACCGGCTTTGTTGTCAAGTTTTACTGAACAAACCGTTTAGCTTTAAATAATAAGATTTATATATGGGTTGTATACTATTTCTAACACCCATTATTATTCTTTAGCTAAAGATATTTATTTTTGGCTTTTCGGACAATTGCTGAATTTTGCTGCAGACTTGGACAATTTGGTATTTTATATAATTTTTATGGTATAATAGTGCAGAAATATTTTATGTCTTAATTCTATCATATCAGATTTTACCGTAGCTAGTTCTGATATTTAATACATGTTCGCGTCGTTGTCATCCGTCTAGGATATGGTTTTATATATTCGTGATCATGAAGAATCTATTATCATACCAAACTATGATTTGGTTAAATTCCTAGACTTTTAAGACTTAAAATAAAAAAATACGTAATGTTATACGATAAATAGACAATGTACTAGTTGTTCAAGTTGTACAGAATTACCAGAATTTTGCCAATTGTCACATTCTCCTCTTGTTCAAGAAATTTTTGTCCCAAAATTTAAGTCGTGCCATCCTTTGCGTAGGATTTCTCAAACAAGTAGGGATACTTTCTTTTGATTTCGTCTTCCCGTTCCCAAGTGAACTCAGGTCCGCGCTTTGAGTTCCAATGGACTTTGACTAGTTTGATACGGCTCGTCCTTGTTTTCTGAACTTTCGAATCTAAAATTTCGATAGGTTCTTTGATGAAATGGAGTTTGTCATCTATATGAATTTCGTCCGTGGGGATAATAAGTGACTCGTCTGAAAGACACTTTTTAAGATTTGACACATGAAAAGTGTCGTGAATTTCGTCCGTGAGTCTGACGAGAGTCCGCCAAAGCTGTTCCTGCACATTTCAACAGGTTTTAGTTAGAAGCTGCAACCCAGGCCATTGACGATCTGGCGCGCCATTTGAATCAACATAAGTAACCACATGGAAAATTAAATGAGTTGAGGATGAGGTCGATGATGCTTTTGATTTGTCCGATTTTGGGACTGAAGACTGGATCTTGGTCAAGATCTTAGGCCTCCAGGCTAGCGAGTCAGACTTCTCCACAGCTTTCGGAGTGCTAGAAGGATTCAGAGAACCTGAAGGTCTTTGATGTTTGTGAGTTTGTCTCTTGGCCATGTTCCAATCTTGATCAGAGGGCTTATCCATAGCAAATCGAGCCTGATGTAGGCGATTTGGCATAGCTTTATGATATTTTAAGAATAGGGCATTAAAAGGAATAAATACTTTTTGACAATTTCGTGCAATGAAACAGATTTGTCTCTTCTGGAAGAAGACAATCCGTTCAGCTTGGAAAGTTCTAGGTAACTTGTCTGTCAGTTTTTTGCTTGCTAGTACTGACGGCTGGTGCAAGGTCTTAGTCTTGGCTGTAGTCTTCTCACAACCATCAGCACACTTGTAAGTTTTGTGATTTGAATTAGATCATTTGGAGTTGGTATACTTAGGCACAAATTTAACTAATTTCTGTTTAGCTGGGTGCTTAACAGATTCAGTTTGGGGCTGCTGAGTCAATTTCTGAGAATGAGGAGCCTTTTCAGTAGGCTGATGTGCCTGTTTGGTTTTCTTCTTTTTGGATCTACGTGTTCTCTGTTTCTTTTTATTAGCTTTCAAATCATTTTGCTTGGCGGATTCTTCAGAGGAAACGGGTGATTCAGCAGGGACATCCTTTTCTGAACTGTCAAAAGATGAGCTTTGATCGTTAGTAGCAAAAGAAATCTCTATATTATGAAAAGTTTGAGATTCCGATTCAGATTTGTTGGTGCATTATGTCTATTGTCTACGTCTAGGATATGTCGATATTGTATATAGGGCTTAAACATCGATTCTATATATGTTATTGATTATTTTATATGAGTTGTAATGGCTCGTACGAGTGAGTCAGATGGCTCGTACGAGTGACACTCTGTCACTCGTACGAAGCAGCCACTCACACGAGTCAGGTCTCTGTTTTTCACACACTCAAGTGCAAGTCATGTCGACCTATAAATAGAGGAGTGTTGTGTCAGAGCTAGTCAGTGTTAGTTCAGTTGGTACGACGAAGCCCTGCTGGTTTGTTTACCCGTGTTTGTACTTTGCACGCCTTTCAATACAATCAGAGCAGTTAAACAGTAAGATCATTCTTGTTCGTTTTGTCATCCTCTCTAGCAATGAATTCCGCCTTTGCTAGTTGAGTTAGATCAGACCGGTTGCTCATCGGAGGAGCCGATACCCCCTCACAAGATTCAGTTTCAAAATTTTTATCTGTGTCAGCAGAGGGAGGTTGCTCATGTTCTGTCATTTCAGAATCAGTCAACCAATCTTCGTTCGAAGAATCTGATTCGCCCTATTCTTCTGGTACTATGCCAGCGTCACTCATCACAGATTCAGTTGGTTGGTTGATTTAGTCACTGTCAACCCTAGGATTAGCATCAACAGACGGTACTTCCTGAGAAGAACTTCCAGTCTCTTCAGTAGGAACTGAGGAAACTAAATCATCTGTCGACGCTGTACCTGTAGCAAAATTTATGTTATCACATTCATTATCAGGATTCATAACATCACATTAGATGAAAAACCAGAATTAGAAACGTCTACGTTATCAACACAACCAACATTGTCTGAGAATGTAAATTGTTCAGCAAGGAAATGATTCAAAATGTCAAAAGCAGGTTTATAAAAGTCATAATAAGCAGCCGAATCGTCCGAATGTGATTTCAGACATTCTTCTCTATCACCATCTGTAATATCCTCAACTAATATTTCTTCTGCACATGAAATAGAAACGTTAGTAACGTTCACTGAGTCAGTTTCAGTTTGAAGAGGATTTTCACTTTTTGATTCTGTGGGTGATGTTGCTACCTCGTCTTTAGGCGTCATTTTCTCTAAATCATCTGAACTACAAGAGGGACTGTCACCAGATTCGTGTGAAAAATGTGTGGAAGTGAAGAAAACATCATTCTTCTTGAGTTTAGTTGGCTTAGAGAACTTTGGGTAATAGGGCTTCCACGGTTTTGAAAGATAATCTGATGGTTTACCATACATCATATTTTCTTCATTTTCTAATTCAACCTCAGATTCAGGCATTCTTGGTAATTATGATTATATGGTGGAGGAGCCCTATTATACGCAAGGCCTTTTGTATATTTTTTTTGATAGTTAAGCTGCATATCACACAAGTCCTTTACCAGCTTGCGGGAAGTTTCAAATTTTTTAATATTTATTTCATTTTCTTGAATTTTGTTGTCAAGGAATTTAGCTTGGCTAAAGCTGCTTGAAGTTCAACGTCCTTTTCAGCTAATTTTAGCTTATAGTCGTATACCCAACATTGTTGTTGGTTCAAGTCAAGCTTTAGCTGAGCTATATCTTGTTTTTGAGCTTCGACCTCTTCCATAAGAAGCTTATTCTTATGTTTAAGGGTGACGTTCTGTGAAACAACTTGTTGATATTCAGCTACAAGGGTTGAATTATGGGCGCGCATTTGTGATAATTTAAACTGACAACTATCTGAACAGAGAATGCGATTTACCGTTTCTGAAAGATCAGGTGTCTCAGTTGTCTGCGCCATCATGTAGTGATTGCTATTCTTGGAAAGATTTAGAGTTTCCATCTGAGCTGCAGCATCTGCCTAGTTGAATCCTTCATGTTATTGTGCCACCAAAGCTGTTGATTTCCTGCCAGAGCTACCCGAGGGACTTGAAGCAGACTTTGAAGGAGAGACTGGCACGAGCTATCTGTCACTACTCTGTATGTCTTCTACTCTACATGAAACATATCCAGATGGCGGTTCCTTTATTCCTAAGCAAAATGTCTTGGCTCATGACATCTATAGCATCTGAGCTTATCTTTTGTCAATCCAGTCTTCAGATTTGACAATAGTTGCCTCTCGTACTTCTTTTGAAATTTGTTGACGCGGAAAGCAGCAATAGCAAGATTCCAGGACACGTCAATCTCGTCCAAATCCTCCTCCATTATTTGATCTATTTCAGTTGGGAGAAGAGATGGAGGAGTCAGGTCACCTGCTAAGAAGGCATTTAAACTATTAATCATTGAGGCAGCTATGCCAATTTCTCCTCATTCTCTTTCATGAGAAAAGCAAAATTGGACACAGCTTGAATAGGAGCCGATGTGGGAGCAACAGATTGAGGAATGCCTCCTTGATGAGTTGTAGCAGGAATAGTGGGACTGTACACCATGTTAGGATACTGAGCATGATATTGTGTCTGAACCTGCGCTGCAGAAACATAGTAGGAGTCTGAGACTGAAGACCATAGACATACTAGGTCTTATGTGGTGCGGCGAGAGGACTGTACACCAAGTTTGAGCTACCTGGTGTGTGAGAACTTCCTTGCAAAGGGCTGTAAATAAGATTTTGAGACATTAACGCTGCGTTTTGCCCTGTAATACCAGCTGCCATCAGACTGCATTAGTGATTGATGTCTCTCTGCTTATTATCGATTTCACATGATTTAATAGTTGCAATCATTTCTGTGAGAGTGACTTCGTTCATGTTTTTTGTCTTCTTGATCATGCCAACATCAGCATCCCAGCTCTTTGGTAACAATTTAATAGCTGTCTGTTCATGGCACTGTTTGTAAGAGTAATTTTGGCTGAAATCATTTGAGAGACAAGCTTCACATATCTTCTAATTTGGTTCTCAACGGTTTCCCCATAAATATGGTTAAAGGAACTGAACTGTTGATTTAGCTGATTAACTCTAGTTACCTTCATATCAGCATTTCCCTCATAGAGATTCTGTAAGTCGCTCCACACTTCTTTAGCTGTCTTGCGATTTCTGACAGCTATAGAAATGTCGGGACCGAGTGCCATTGTTAGAACAGCTGAAGCTTTCTCATCTTCTTCAATTATTTTCACATCTTTGGGAGTCCACAAATGACTTGGTTTAGGAATCTTTGTATCTGGATCTTCAGCGGTACTGTAAACTGTTGTTCGAGGACCGTTCATAATAGATCTCCAAACCCCATGCTCTTTGGCCTTGCAGCACTGCTCAAATCTGAATTTCCACTCATAGTATTCATCTCCATATAGCAGACGAGGTACCTATGCTGAGGTGCCAATGACTAGATCTAGCTCTTGATGAAGAGCCAGTGTTTGTGATTGCAATGCTGCAAGGTGGCATTGGTCAAATCTTGAGCGGTCATATAACTTTCATTTTTATTAACTTTATTAAACTGCCAAGTAAATTAAGTTAATCTTAAATTCTTATAATGAACAGTGATCCGAAACTAGTCCTTATAATGCCAATTGTAAGTTCGAGATGAGTCCGAGATAGACAGGTCCAAGATGAGTCCGAGATGTGACAAGTACGAGATAAGAAACCGAAATAATACCGAGATGAATATCCAGAAAAAAATCCAAGATGATTTGATCCGAATTTGAAATTAGGAAAAAAATTAGAGATGATATGGTCCGAAATTGAAATCCGGAAAGCAATCCGAGATGATGTGATCTGAAATAGAGAACCAGGTCCAGAATGAGAACTTGATCCAGAATGAAAGCTTGATCCGGAATAAGAGTCTTATCCGAATAAGAGACTTATCCGAAATGAAATCCTTATCCGAGATAAGAGTCCTTATCCGAAAACAACAGTATCCCGTATTTCCTGCAACAGATAACAAATTATTTTAAACAGTAATCCTTATCCGGAATATGTGTAATCCGGATAAGGTTGTTGAGATTGTTGATGAACAGTAGTCCGGGATCAATCCGAGATGGATGATCTCCTTCGTGTTCTTCGGGATCTTCAACTGTACCCAATCCGAAATACTTGAATCTTCTTCGTGTTCTTCGGAATCCGCAATAGTACCGAATCCGAGATGAGAACAGCAGCTATCTTCAACAGTAACAACTCGGGTTCAACTCTGAACACTATCGATTCTTCAACTCTGAACAGTAACGATTCTTCAACTCTGCGATACCTAGAGCCTTATTGTACAGCAGGCTCTGATATCAATTGTAAGTCCAGAAATCGGATCTAACAGGTATCGCAAGACCAATCGATTGCGGAAATAAAGATTACAATTAGAATGAAGAACTAGAACAATCTTTAATCAAAGCAACTTGCATACACCAAAATAGTGTCTGATACAAGTTTTTCAATAATAACTGACTAGCCCCTAAAACATTAACCTAATACATGTATTTATACTAATCATATAGCCCACTAGTTACAACCCTAGGTCCATGAGGCTCTAGGAAGCCCAAATTCCTTAAACTTAGCCCAAATGTAGAACTAATGTGTAAACCTTTAGTTATGAGCCCAACAAGATTGTAATACAATTCTGGTACATAATTGACATTCTCCAATGTAAGTGCTTTAGATAGGACATCTCCCCCATTCCAACAATCTTCCCTCCCTTTTCATCTTCGGTAAAAGATACGAAGTTGCCATCACTGAATCAGAAGTTCTTCAGGAGTTCCTTCAATTCGGTCATATGCCTTGAGCATCCACTGTCCACGTGCCAAATCATGAGCATTCGAAGCCATTTTTGCAATTTATTTTGTTATACAACAACAAACAAAAATATATACAAGTTAGTTAGTTTTCGAAACCCAGACTTGCTTCAAGTTTAATCTATCATGATTTTCAACGAGAATATCTTCTTTTCTTTTCCAAAAACATGTTGAATTAACTATGTTTTTGACTGATTTCTTAAAATTATCAAGTTGTTTGGTGAAACTTTTGACAAAATCTTGTTTAGGTTCAGAAAATTTCTTGCTCTTGCAATGTTTCGCCGTATGTCCTAAATGAGTACAACGAAAACATTATTTGCAATTTGCTCTTTTCTTTTCGGTAGATGCCGCGTGTGAACATAATGTATGTGATGAGAGTCTTGAGCTGCTTGAAGTGTTGTCTGATGATGCAATGTAGCCTGAACTTTCGACTTTCTTCATTTTCTTGTCAATGTAGCTTTCATCAGCTGAGCAATCTTCGTCATTGTTGGTGTCTGATGAAAAATCTGATTCTTGTTCTTTACTTGATTCATTTGAACCGAGATCATTAAAAGAGCCGCAATCTTCTCCATCATCTTCTGAATTTGCGGTGAATAAGTCCTTGCTGCTGCTATCTTCATTGATTTCTGTTTCTGTCTCTGATTTACCTGTGTAAGATGGAACAAGTTCTGGAACTTCCTTGGTGAGGAATTTCCCAAATATGTTTTGTTTTAATTCAGGAAAAAACACAAGAGGTTCACACACAACTTTTACATCATTAAAAGCAGAATTTAAGTCATGACATTCAACCACTACATTTCGTGGTTGTGGGTCTTAAATGTAGGCATATGGCCATTACAGTCATCTCGAATGTTAAATTTAGGCACACGACCATTATATCATCCATCTATTCAAACTATTACAGTCATCCCGAATAAAAGTATTGTTTTTCTTATTACAATTCCAGGCAAACCAGTTAACGGTGGAATAACTGTCGCCCAAATATCCTATCCTTATTTTCGATCCTCCACAGTCATCATCCTCATCGCACACGTCATCTTTAGGCTCAAACACATCTGCATTAATTTCAGAAATGTTAGTATTTTTATCATTTTCATAAGAGACATTTTGAAAGATCATTTTTATCAATTAAATCATTACTAGGATGAGGAGATGAAACAGGTACGTTGTTTTTGTTGTGCGGAGGAGGAAAGATTTTCCTTTTGTTTTCCGAGCTTATCCTTGTACCCAATCCCGTCCTTCACGTATGTCGATCGTTGGCTATTTTTAATGTCAACTAGTACCTTTTGGCTAATTTTCCATTTATCGATCGTGATTTGCAATCTATTGTTTTCATTTTGAGATTTTTCTAATCTTTCAGTCAAATCATTTATGATAAAATCTTTTCTAAAAACAAATTCTTTTAACGTCTGCATTTCAGCTAAAGTTGAATTCAACTTTCTCTTATATGCAGCTTCATTTTTTTCAGTTTTTTGTTAAATTGCAAAACCTTTTCTTTTTCTCTAATCAGCTCATGGTTGAGTGATGTATAATGTGCCACGACGTTCAAACATGGTTGGGAACATAGTTTTGCTTTAAATTCATACGGTATGATGTTTACCAAATCCTTGTCCTCTTTCTCCTTTGTAGATTCAACTTTCATGGCGGCTGCAGGAGCTTCGGCTTTCTCATTCTTGATGCTGCTAGTTGCTTCTTGGGCTTTCTTCTTCGGTTCAGGCTTCTCAGCTTCTTTCTTTCCCTTATATGTTGACGGTTCAGTAGGAGCGACTATGCTCTTCAAGCCTTTATCTGTAACTTTGTCGCCCTTAGGAATTCATGTAGGTTGTTTCCCAACATAGTTTGATGAAGATGAGACTGATCCAGTAGCGACTTTAGCCATAAGAGCCTTGTTGATTTCTTCCTTTGCCTCAGCAATTTCTTCAACCCAATCATAATCTTCTACCACCAGTGCCTTTGGGTGTTATCAGCAGCATTCTCATTTCCCTCAATAGAGATTGGCCTTTTCGCTGGGGCAATCTCAGCATTCTCGTTCTTCAATAGCGGGCAATCTCTCTTGAAGTGACCCAAATTCTTGCAATTGTAGCATCGCAACTTTGACTTGTCGAAACCGGATTTTCCGAGAGACAATCTCTTTCCTGTCTTATCTTGAAATTTCTTTAGTCTTAAGGTGATCATAGCCATCTGCCATTTGATATCCATTTCTTCCATATCATCTGGATCAACTTGGTACATGTCTTCAGCTGAAAGAAAGTCTCGTTTCAGTTCACCCGACATAAGAGCCTCGTAACTGCTGAGGAAGGTGTTAAACCTTGCAACATGTTCAATGGAGATCTATAGTGCTTGAGCATCACTGACCACAATAGCTTTCTTGTTGGACTGTGGAGCCTTAGCAGAGTTTGCGGAAGCGTTGAAGTAAGATACACCGCACTTTGAGAGCTTGAACCCCCAGAGACTGTCGGGGCAACGAATGCCATGTTATTGGGCATAATAATAGCAATGGATTGAGCAGATTTTTGTTGTGAGTATCCTGTTTGATTCATCTCTCTTTTGAGCACGTCCATTTCGAAAGCCTTTAGAGTGTTGTTCAATTCCGAAAGGGTAACTTGAGTTCTACTGGTTAGGATGGTTCTTTTGATCATCATGCACTGTAAGCTCCAATCTTTTGGAAGAGAGTCCAAAAGTTTCCTAATTGAAGCATAGTTGGCAATGGGATTACCAACTTTCTTCGTTTTTGTTAACATATTCAGAAAGCGGCTAATGTGATCTGAGAAACTTTCACCTCGAACACTTCCAAACATGTTGTATTCTTTCTGAACCATATCTCTCTTGTTATCCATCAGTTCTTCGTTGCCTTCGTAGTGATTGATAAGAGCCAACCATAGTTCATGAGCCGAGGTGTATTACTCAAACAAGTTGTTGTGATCCTTTGATAGAGCAATTGTTAGAGCAGCGTGAGCCCTATGGTTACGTTGATTGTACGAACATCATCACGAATTATTATAGGAACATGGGGTCCTACAGTGACAGACATCCATTGAGAATAGTTCGTATACTCAAAGAATGACTTGATTCTGTTCTTCCAGCTGGTGAAATCTTCAGATCCCTTCAATTTAGGAGGCCTAGTTGCAGTTCTAGTTTTGAGTTCGGCGTGAGCAATTGGATTCAGTTGATTAAGTGAAATTTTGGTTTATTATAAGTTCAAATTGTTGATCAGAGGTTAAATACGCTAGATTTTAAGGTTTTGAGCACAATTGGCTGGTTAAAGTTAATTGCATCGTGGCTTTGTGAGATCAGTTGACAAATACGCTGAGTTTCTTCAAATATGCTAAGACTTCCTAAGTTTTTGGACCGCGACAATAGCTAAATCCGCTGGCAAGAACAAAACATGCATAAGTTTGGCTAATTACCCGATCACCATATAAAATCGTTGTGGATCTTTATCACTGAATTTGAAGTCGCCTTCGATTAAATACGGTGGTACTATTTCGTAGTGAGTTAACAATTACGCTGGTATGTTGCCGGCGTATTTGCTAAATAAGAGATCTTCAAGTTAAAAACGTTGTATTCAAAATTATCTACACTTACTTCAAATTTAAATACGCCCAGCAGGGTTTACGTACGAACAAAAACCCTCTAATCACTCAAAAACGACTCATAATCCATGTTTCTCTATATAAAAATGACCCAAATGTTTACCCAATCACTGATTAACAAGAACCTAATGATTAACCACACCAGATCAAGCCATTTAAGTCCAAAAATTTGAAAAACCTTGCAACTTTGGAAACTTTTTGAAAAACCTTCAAAACTTGAAGAATCTCAACAAAAAATCTAACAATCAAGAGCACAAAGGCTCTGATACCAAATTGTGAGCCCCAAATACTATCTCACAGCTACCTTCTTGGATGGGTTTTATCTCTTCACTAAAGCACTACAATAGTTCAGCTAAGAGCCCTAGAGACAGACGCGAATGAAAGAGCCTTTGCACCAGGCGCATAGTGGTTTGATTGTTAACACCCAAACACCTATAATTAGGTGTTTATATAAGTAAAAGTCAAGAAAAACCAAAAGATGAAGATTCTTGTTTGGATCAAACAACAAGTGTTATCTATGTAATCCCAAATGATAGAATCACCAAAAGCACCTGGATGTTCAGATTTAGCATAGGAAAACTAATCACAACAAAAGAGAAATCACCAAAACTTGTCCAAGAACCTTGGACTAGGGTTTTCCATTAGCAACATATATATATACAAACTGATTACCAGGCGTATTTAATAAACACGCAAGAAACATAAATATGCCGCTACAGGGGAGATCCCCTGTAGTTACACTTTTAGACGATTTGTCTTTTTACACGAAAACTCTTTTTGTCTTTTTCATGTTTTTGTACATTTCAAATTTTTATACATTTTTGTATTTTTTATAACAAATTTCTCCCCCCTGAAATACAAAAAAACATATTTTTGGATTTTTGTTTTTAAAGAAAGAAACATTGACCGACTAATGAGAATCACTTCAATTCACCATCCATTACTGCTTCACATTTTCTTTTAAACCTTCTTCCCCTCATGATGAGAAAACTTTGAGACTTTTGATTTGAAAAAAAAACATTTATAAATTTGTCTTTTTAAACCGTTTTGTCTGTTCAACAGTGAGGGTTTTGTTTTCAATTTCTTCAAAATTTTTAAATGATAAACGTTAAAGCAAACTTATTATAGCCTGGAAATTTTTTGTTTTGAATAACCCGACTACTTTCTTGTCATGTACCAAGGAAATTTGTTCTTCATGATTTACTTTGATTTTAGAAATTTCTGCACACAAAGATACATAATTAGTTGAATAGAGATACCCAAGTCTTTCGAGTCTTGGGTCGACTTTCTTCGACTTGAATTTCCGTTACACAATGAAATTTATTTGTAACTTTCTCAAGTTTAGAAAAAGTCTTCTAAACTCTTAGTTGTCACTGGTTGTTTTACTTTTTCAACAATTTTTTCTTTCATCACCTATGTTTGTTTTTTAGACATTGCTTTTCTTGAAATAAAATGAAGAATCTTTTTGTTGATTGCTTTTAAAGATTCACCAATTGCAAAATCTGAAAACATAGTATGAACTGGTTTTACTTTGTTTATAGATTCTTTGATTTGTTTCCAAACCTGTGTTGGAACAAACATCGGTTGTTTTTGTTTCACATCTTCAGAATTTTCTTATCATCAGAAACAAGTTTAGATTTCTTTTGTGGACATCTTCTAGCAATGTGTCCAGTTTGATTACATCGAAAGTATGTCCTATTGTCTGTTACAATAGAGGATACCTCAACCTGTTTTCATTGTTGTTGAGCGAAAAATTCTTCATTAGATTGTTTGAAAAATTGACTTTCTTTTGTACTTTCTGAAGTTGCAGGCATAAAAGTCATTTCTTTACAAAATTTGATTTTTCAAACTTGTTATAGTTTTTCTTATTATATCCCAACCATTTCTTCCCCTGTGATAATTTTTCTATTGATAGTTAGTGTATTGGTTTGATATCAGAAGATCTATCTTGTTTTAAGTTTGAAAAACTTTGATCGCTTGTAAAATCTTCAATTTCAGACATTTCTATCTCAACAAGCTTGAACATTTTTCAACTCGGTCCAAATTCACATTCAGAATCGGAAAATCAGAATCTGAATATAGTTGATAAGATCCACACATTTTGTACATTAAAATATTCAGATGATCATTTAAACTATTTCCTGATTTATGAAGACAGTTATCGTGAAAACTTTCGTCACTTTCAGCCTACGAACTTGAACATTCTTTTTCATTTTTTGGTTTTGTATTTTAAAAATTAGATTTATCATTTTCGTCACCCAAAACCTTATCAACCACGTTTTTAACCATTTTTGATGCAGCATCAACATCAGACTTTGAATAGGTCACATCAATGTTGTCAGACAACTAATCTTTTTGGAAAGGTTTTAACTTCAAATTCAGTGCCTTTTCCATCCCTTATGGTTTTTATTTGTATATTTATCCCACATCGGGGTGGACATCGATTATAACCTAAGCCTTTATTATGATAACCATATACATCTTCCCCATTTTCATCTTTTTCAAGTAGGTTTAGGAAGAATATGATCTAAGAAATAAGATGCCATTGAATAACTGATCAACTTCTCATCGACTCGTTCTGTTTTTATTTTCATAGCTTCTAGCTCCTGCTTCAATTTGGCAATGTGTCAATATGAATATTGATAGCCATCTGTTTATCCATGACCGTTGCCTTAAGCATAGAAAGCGTAGCATCATCTTTTCTGCTTGCATCACGGTATTCATTGATAGTTTTGTTCAGTTTATTGTAGGCTTTTTTCGTATCTTTGAAATCACTTGCCAGATTATCATTATGACGTTTAAGTTCTCTATATCTCTCGTCTTTCTCAACACATGACTTGCACGATTCTAACATTTTGTGCACTGTCTTTCAACTTCAGATTTCTCATTTTTTCTCTCTTCTTTGACTTCTTTGACCATGAATTTCTTATCAACTTTAAATGTTTCAGCTTCTCATTTAACTGATCTATCATTACTTTCTCAGTAATCACTTCTTTTTCATGTTGTTTCTTTTCTTCTTTACTTTGAGTGTTTTGATTCTGTCTTCCGAAGAAACCTGCAATACCAAAAGAATCATAAACTTAAGGAGACATGAATGATTTAAAAACATTATGAATATTATCTTCATCCGAACAATATTCTATTTCTTCTAGAAATTCATCGAAAACAATCTTATCACGCACTTCACCATTGTCTTCTTCAATTTCTTTTTCCATCTTAAACTTCAAAGATTTCTTCTTTTCAATTTCAGGTATGTAATCTTTAATTTTTTCAAAGAATTCATGTAAACGATATATTGCAAATCTTGGATTCTTTTTCATATCGATCAAAGCTACATCCCATTCTGAAGGTAGCATCTGCAAATTTCAAGATCTTCTCATAGTTCAAAAACCTTACCTTGGGTTCAAATTCTTTTAACTTGCTTACCAAACCATAAAAAACGTTTTATCAAAACATCCAGTGATTCATCATCTTTACACATTAAATTTTCAAACCTGTCAACCCAAATATTTTTGTGATCTTGAGAGTTGACATACAAAGGCACATCATCCCAATCACTCATTTTCTTAATTTGTCAAATTAAATCTCACTTCATACAAATTTTTAGATTTATCTTTGTGCAAAGATGAAACAAACTTTCTAAAACCATCTTCATGCGAAGTGAAACCTGTGCGAAGTGAAGCCTGGTGCGAAGTTGAACTTCATGCAAAGTAAACTTTTAAAAAACAATCTTTTATCTTCATGCAAAATAAGGAAACAATTTTAACAGAATTTTACTTCGTGCAAAGTGGATGTAATTCGTGCGAATAGAGGTTTCAAGATTTCATGTTTTTGCCATTTTGATCATGATTTTGGTTGATTTTAGGTACGAATCTTTCAAGGGTTTGTTAGAACTTTATTTTATGTAAACCTTGAGAAAATAAGTCCATTTCGACCGTTAAATCTTTGAAAAAATGATAAAAGATGAGAAAAATGAGTAGAAGAGAAGTTGAATCTTGTTGAATGTTTCAAATCAGACCTTCTAGCTCTAATACCACTTGTAGGTCCGTGTGAGGGACCGATTAGCTCAGGTCTGATATAGTTAATCTAGTCTTAAACATACAGAATTCATTTTAGATTAAGCGACATGTTTAACAAGATTATATTTCCTCAATTTATCTGTTTTCATTAATAGTTCAACGTTTACAAGATCCGGAAAACACTCGGACAGAGCTCCGCCGTCCAGTCTACCAAAATCACCCCTAACACTAAGCTTGCACTATTATATATAGACCAGGCACTTCGTGCTAAGCTAGCATGTTCACCTTCGTACGAACTTGATTACCTTCGTACGAAGTTAACCAAGTTATCTTCGTACGAAGTGACCTACTTTACTTTCGTACTAAGGTGACCTACATACAATCAAGCATTAATCTAACATGTATTCTCCTATTACAGACTTGATATGACTTGATGACGTAGGCAAGAGACATATGCATCAACAATGGTAATGGAGTGTGTACGGTTTTAAGGAGAGAATGGAAAGAAGAAATGTGAATTTTATCTTGAAAATTGGTGCATTATGGGTGTTCATGCAAGTCTAACGATTGCATCCTTTCTAGTGTTGACACTTGTCCAATTGGAAGAAAATAGGCAAAAAGGTGGGCTCCCATGGCCGCCACCTACACCCCACACCACACTTACACCATGTATACATACATACATATATATGTATATAGCTAAATACATGTATTTAAATGACTACCAGGCATTTCATCTTGCGTTTTAATCATGTTTTAAGGCGTTTTAAATTATTTTTATCATTCTATAAAAATTAACTCGCCATAATATTGCTTAACAATATTTTATTTGCCTTGACTGGCTGCGTCGTTTATATTCTGTAAGATACGTGGGTATCGCGCAGTACGCGCTTAAAATCACAAAATAGTGTTTTAAAGCATTTTAATTAATTTTTCCTCACATATATGATTAAAAATAGCATTTTAATCATAACGGAATATTTTAGGATTTTAACATTAGTTGGGCGGTCACCGACGTTCGTTTCGCATTTTGTTCGCTACTCGATAAGCGTTTATCTTATTATGGCCAACATAAATTTTAACAAAGTTTAGATTTACCAACATAGAAAATACCATCACTTGACACCAAGTTTAATAAAATATTGCCTTTATTTATTCATAACACGTGTCACACTAGTACGGTACACACTCAAAATAGCGTCCCCGAAATGTTTACACTATAGGTCTCGATTTCACACTAGATGGAAAGAGATGGGGATATTTCAGTTGCATCTGGTCCTGTCGTTCCCATGTGAACTCAGGTCCACGTTTGGAATTCCAGTGAACCTTTACCAACTTAATCGACTCCTCCTAAGCTTCTGAATCTTCAAATCTAGAACCTCAATAGGTTCTTCGACAAATCTGAGTTTATCATTTACATAAACCTCATCAAGGGGTATAATCAGTGTCTCATCCGACAGACACTTTTTCAGGTTGGATACATGAAACACGTCATGTACTCTAGTCAACTCCTTCGGTAGCTTGAGCCAATAAGCGACTGATCCAACTCGAGATAGGATCTCGAAAGGACCTATATAACGCGAGCTTCGCTTTCCCCCTTTTAAACCTAACAAAAACCTTTGTTGGTGCATGTTTGTGACAACAAATTTTAGATTTGGGTATTGGATATCTTGTAATTAGTGAAACGGTAAACGATCAGCGGGTTAGCTTTGTAATAGTTAGGAAATAGTGATTTGGCTAAACCAAACCCACATTGGGGGAATGGTAGGCGAATTGGGCCTGTCCAATTCGCAGGCCTATTTGAAACCAGCCCAACATGCATGCCTTGTGTTATATAAACAAAGCTTTGCATTAGGGTTAGGGTCAAGCACTTGAAATCGGATTACAAAGAGTTTAGAGAGAGAGAGAATTCGTGACAGAGAAAGGGACGCATTTGTTGAGTGCTAGGATCTTAGGTTGTTGTTTTGAATAATCAATAAAGATCAGTTTGTTTGGTTTTAGCCTAATCTGCTTCTACACCTTTCTGTGACAATCTGATCTAGAGGATTATACACTCTAGATTAGATAGATGATTTTGTGAAAGATCCATAGGATTAAGGGACCTGCAATTGGTATCGGAGCATTAGGCTCTTGATTGGCTCAGTTCAGAATTGTTTGCTGCAGAAACAGAAGATTTTGGTTGTTTGGAGGCTGAAAATAGGAAGCAGAAAAGGTTATTTAGAGTTTGTGTGTTTTTCATACTGATTCTCCATTATTTTTGTAGAGTTTCTGAGTTTGTTTTGGTTATTTTTTGTAGAATTTTGGACGAATTTTGGTTGGAAAAACTTGAAGATTCGAAGATTTGTTCTTTGTGTTCTTCAGATTTTTATCAAAATTTTGCTGATTTTTGTTGTTTGATTTTGCAGGATTCCGTTGGAGAAGAGATAAGATCTTTTCAAATTCTGAAAAGATTTGATCAAATCCCTAAAGTTCGGAATTGTTGGTGACGACTTACTGAACAAGTTTTTGCGTTTTTGTCATTTACGCAGTCTGGACCTGTGTAATTGACTGACTAGCATAATTAACTGAACCTGCATAATTGACTGGCCTGCGTATTTAAATCCAAAGGCGACTTTGGTAACTGTGATAATTGTCTTCTATGATATTATCACGGTGATCTGCAACTTTGCTAGTCGTTGTTATACTGAACTGATCAGCCGGCGTATTTACCGGCATATTCAATCCATAGCGTAATTGGGACTCAGGACTTAGCCTGCGTAATTAATCAGTGAATTTGACTTACCTTTGTAATTAACCAGCAAAATTGGCTTGCTAGAGTAATTGTTGGAGTATTTAATAGGTGGAGTAATTCAAAACTAGTGTAATTAAAAGGTGGAGTAATTAAAATCTAGAGTAATTAGTTATGTATAGAGTAATTAACATTTTCGTGAAAAGAAAATTATCCGTAAACGAACTCGGAAAATGGACTGCACAGTTTGAACTGCCTCATTTTTAGGACAAAAAACCAGTTTTCGGACATTATATATGATTGGATTCATATTCTTGAGACGAGTCTAACGGCACGATTTGGTAAAAACAGTTTTTAGAAAGTTTTTAAACATTTTTAGCAAGCCGGTTCGGTATAAATGTCGAGTATGCCGAACTTGAATGAGCATTGAAGATGAAACATGAGGTTGGTACTACCAACAAACCACCAAACCCAAACCTAATGAAGGTGGAACAATACCTTACGTGAAAGACAGGTTTCAGTCCTTTGTTGAATGCCAGGACACACGTATGTGGATCTGTATTTAGGATGGGTACGTGAACCTGACTCATGAGTTTGAAGGCAGACAACGAGTCACTACTTATGTAAATATGGAAGAAGATGAGAAGAAAATGTATGAAGCTGAGAAGAGAGCCCTCACTGTTATTAAAATGTCTCTACCTGATGGCATTAAACGCACCTTAAAGAGGTACACTACCTCGAAAGAGATGTGGGATGCATTAGAGATGCGATATCATGGCAATGCTTCATTGGGAAGAAGGTTGGATTTGATAAATCCAAGGTTCGATGCTTCAAATGCCAAAATCTTGGACATTTTCACTAGAGAATGTCAAAGACAAACAGGGGAACCACAACAACCTTCCACATTTCATAATTCAGCTGGTCATAATTTATCCAACAGTGCGTCATGGGCCTTTGTTTCCACTACTTCTCCGATGTTTGTATGATTGGAGTCTTCACCTGGAAAATAATGGAACCCTAACACAAGCTCTAATGGCAGAGAACAATACAGTGATTGAAGAAGGTCAACAAGTTGAGGGGAGAAGCTAGTGATGAAGTTAAAGAAGAGTGTTCTGAAAAAAAATCGTAGCTGAACAAGTAGCAAGTTGAAAAACAAAAGCTGCCAAAGAACATGATGTTGCTGAACATGTCAAGCCTAAAGAAAAACCAGCTGAAAAGGCTAAGACTGATCATGTATAGGTGCAACCTGATGAAGAAGAGAAGGCCAAAACTGACTTTGTTGCATTTATGGCCGATTTGAGCAAAGCAACTAGTGATGTAAGCATAAATTCAGTAACTTCTATTTGCATGAGTTGCAGTGAACTAAATGGTACAGTTGACAAGTTGTCCACATACAACCGAAGTCTAATAAATGAACTAATGGTCTAAAAGAATCAAACTTTCTCATTGTAAGTCCCAAAACGAGATCACAGCAATATCACACAAAGTTTCATTGGTGGCAGAATCACACAATCAAACTTGATTCAAGCAATAAAAAATAAAGATGAAATAGAAATGAAATTCAAAGGATTAACTTGCATACAAATGATTGTCTAATACAAGTTACTGGCCAAAAGCAAAGAACCACCAAACCTAAACATCATTAACTATTCATAGGGAGGGTATAGTCCACCACTCCCCTAAACCCTAAGCCCTTTAGCCTCCTAAGCACATTCTAATACAAACTTCATTAATAAATAAACAAACTAGCCCAACCCTAATTAAATAACTAATTATAAACCTTAAGGGCCTAACAATCTCCAGAGGTTTATAACATTAGTGTGGCTTCAACTTGAAGTTCCACCAGCTGCACCACCTCCAAACAGTGGACTAGCATCTACATATAACCTTGAATGGATCACGTTAGCCACTACACTCATCCATGACTTTGCACACCTTCATACTGATCATTTGTTTGAATTTGATGTGCACCCAAGATCTTGATATCCTCTTCATGAAAACTTATTAGGTCCAAGATGTTTAGTAACCGAAATGAATTTTCTTTTGTCACAATTACAGCTTCCGGCCATCTTTGGATCATATGCCCAGAAATTGAAGTTATTGAGCACTCCTTTAGCAAACTTTGTTGCAACAGGAATGACCTTCTCTTTGTCGGTTGGTGCCCACATGACTGTCTGGATCGTTCGCATTGTGTGTGGATCACGAACACTAGAACTTCTTTAAGTAAGATTCAGAAACCTTCATTGTTGGAAAATTATTTTTGACTTCTCTTTCCAGCTTCATGTGGAACGCTTAACCTTTGCCTCGTTGGTTCAGATCTGAGTCGTTTTAAGGAGCGCGTAGCAAGTTTTGTAGATCAATCTTCGTCCATGCTTCAAACTGAGACTCCTTTGAATAATATTTTTTGTGTCCACTTTCTCGAGTTATCAACCACAGATCTTTATCATGATCAAATCTCCAGCTTGCATCCTTTGACTTGTTTCTGACCTTATCATAATGACTCGATCCTAACTCCATGACATAACGGTCAAACTTCTTTGTTGGGTCCTTAGGTTGGAAGTTTTCATCCAAAGGATTCACATCTTGATTCTTAATGATTAGCATTTGTTTGTTGTTTTGCTTCTTTGTTGGAAACTTCCTCTTCTTTTATTCAGCCGCCAAGTAAGCATTTAAAACGGTTGCACGTTCAGCATCAGCAGCAACTTTTTCTACACCTGTTCGTTGACGTTGCGCAATGTTCACTGGATCATCATCTTCATCGGCAAACTCGCTTCCAAACTTCTTTTCTAACTTTGCTTTTAAATCAAACACAATCCCCATCAGCATGTTTAAATCTCCTTGCAGTTCTTCGATAACTTGATCTTTTCTTGATACTTGAACTTGTAGTGAAGCGATCTAAGCATCCTTGAGTGCAGAATCTTGTTCTAACACAATCATTCTTCGTTGTAGCTTCACAACATCCACTTCCACGTCTTTATCACTGTCAGATTGTTCAATTAATATCATCTTCTCGGCTTCAACTTGCATTGCCGCTTTATCATGTTCAGTCAAACCACCACTAGAACTACCGACATCAAACCGAACACCGCTAGAGCTTTCGGTTGAGATCCAACAGTTGTTTCTAGTATATCGAAGTTAGAGAAATCTGGTATGACTGTATCTTGAACTGCAAAAGTGACTGCCGATCAGCTTACATAACGGACTTAGGCGCAACACTTAGGCTTACTTCTTCAGGATTTGGTTCTAGTTCGGTTTTGTGTTTCTTGCGAGATTCTTGTTCAGCACTTGTGTTATCTTCAATACGTTCTTCTTGAGTAGGAATAATTCTAGGAGGAGGGTTCCCGAGATAATCCTTTAATAATTCGAGCAAGGCTTGAAAGTTTTAGAAGTTATCAATGTTAAGTCTCTAACAGTTTCCTTAGCTTTCTCAGATTCCATCTGTTCTAACTCAACCTTAGCATCTTCATCGTCAGTAACTAAATCTTCAGTCTCAATAACTGGCTTCACTCCAACTCCTATAATATGCACATCATGCTCTTCGGCAATCGTAGCATTTAAAGGTCTTGGTGCAGGTACATAGGACCAAACTTCCCATGTTTTTCTAGAGCATACTTTCCCAAAAACTTGTGCTTTTTTGCAGTATTCACGACTCTTGTTCACAGCTTCAAAGCAACCCAAACCTATTGGCTTTAATTGAGAAAGTTTGTGCTTTTGACGAGATATGGATACTTTTAATTGAGAATCATTTGTAGAAATCAAGGATAGAGCATGACGATCTTATTCTTTGGATTCCCTAACATCTTTGTCATGTTGTCGAAGATAAATGCAGAGAAATTATAATCCCAATCATTCACCAAAGCAACCATTGCAGACGCTTGGGTTTGATTCAGTTGATCCAAGCCACCTTTGTTCTCCAAGATGCATAATCAAAAGACGTACACTAGTAATCTCTAATACGGTGGAAACAACGTCTTCAAAACGGTCGAATAATCGCCCTCATAGCTCATCTGTCGCAAAGGCCCTAATAATATTGTCTCTATTATACGGCGTTAGGTGGTGAGTTTGATCATCAAACTTTAAAACCTCACGCACCACAACTTCTGAAATGATAATGCCCTTCCCTTACAATCTGGATTCAGTCATACCTTTACCGTCAGCTCCACCCCTCTTAACCCACATTTAACCAGAAGTCTTTAATCATACCGCCAAAAATTACTGGATTTGTCTTCAAAGCATGTGTGATGCGACAGGAATTTAAACCCACAATCATTGAGTGAAACATGTCCTAGTATTCTTCCGTAGGATCTGATAGGTAGCCTGCCTGATTGTGTAAAGCTTCAACATCAAGTTTACGTTGGTCTACCATTTTCTGAGCCATTTTCTGCACAAAAACTAACCAAGTAATGTTTTATCGTTAAAACTGGGTTAACTTAGTTAACAAGTCAACCGGTCAACATAAGTCAAACAGGTCAACAAGTCAAATAAGTCAGATTGAACGGCCAAGGGGTCAAACACAACAAGAAGGCAAAGGTCAAAAGCAATTCGAAAATGGTCAAACTATGATTCAGATGGTCAAAAGGGTCAAACAATAATTCAGATGAACCCCTTGTCAGTTATCCAAAACGATCTGAAGTCCATCTAAGTCCATCTCAAATGCATAGGTAACCTTCAAACCCTGTAATTCGAATTAGTAGTACAAGACGATCAGAGAGAATTCGAAATGCTCAGGATTCTAATAAGTCCAAAATGATAATTGAATCACTCGAAATGGCTATTATATAAACTATTTCGAATTAGGCCAACTTGAAACAGTGGGTCTGGCCCAATTTGGAACAATGATTTGAGATAGTGGGCCTATCCGAATTAGTAGGCCTATCCGAATCAGTGGGCCTATCTGAATTAGTAGGGCATTCGAAATCAGTGGGCCATCCGATTCAATAGGCCCATCCGAAATTAGTGGGCCTCTTTGTTGGCCTGTTCTGTAACAGTAACTCATATTTTTCAAAGTCAAAGATCCAACCAACCGAGCGACCCTTTTTAATACTAGCACAAAAATAATAATCAATAAAATAATAATAAAATAACAAATAAATGATGAAAGAAATTGCTACGGGATCAAATCGTTCTCGAACTGATTAAGCAACACTTTACAGCACATGCCTAATTGGACTAGTCCACGCGTTTGTCAATATATTTTTCCTCTTAAACCCAATGCTCAACCTTCAATTTTCAACCTTGTGATATTTTTAAGGTAAACTTATACTATAAACATCCGTGTGTCCCATACCATGACATACCCCTACGATCAAGGTAAGCACAAGAATTCATCGTAGTGGGTGAGTATACTGAGTCTATCCTTTCGTTTTACAAAGTCATACTTATTAGTGAACATGTCAGTACACTCGTATAGCAAAGTGACCATAAATGTCTGACGAGGTTTTGGCACATACCTTTTTAGGTACGAATTTAGCTTTGAAAGCACATGGAATTCTCTCGTTATGAAATTTTCTTCCTTTTAAGGTTTTGGCCCTTTTATGGCTCTTTTAAGATATCTGACTGGTGCCTAGGTCTGCATATTATCTAGATGCAACAGAAGGACAATCCTGATATCTCGGATGACTTGTTAGTCTAAAGACCCGAAACCTCAGACGTTGGCTATCTATCAACGCAAGATTTAAGACCATGAAATCATATGCAGATGGTATGTTACCGACATGATGTATAGATCATTATATTTATTTCACTTGATATCTTTTTCCTTATTGAGAGCTAGGCCTATCAAAATCGGAGTAGATCCTTGTCTTTTAAGCTTCGATACCGTACTTGTGTTAATCAAGTTCTTTAGCACGAATACTTATTTCATTTCCCAGCAAATATTCTCCCCCTAAATTTGTGCATATGTAGAATACTCTATGCTCAAATTTAGTTACTCGATTATAAAACCCCGATTTTTTTAATCGCTCAGTCGATGAAACGCATCATTTTTAAAAGATCCATAAGCACCTTGAATCTCGAGTTGCTGACAGGTTTTGTAAAAAGATCCATCTGTATTGCATCAGGATGGATCTGTTCAACTTCTCTGTCATAGCAATCTCGAATAATATGAACTTTGATATAAATGTGCTTAGTTTTGGAGTGAAAAAAGGGTTTTAAAATTTGGATAGCGGCATCATTATCACAATAAATAGTAGTGTTTAGATAAGTCAAACCGTAATCCTCAAGCTGGTGTTGCATCCAAATAACCTGGGAACAGCAAGCAGATGCTACAACATATTCTTCTTCCGCAGTTGAGAGTGACACAGTTTGTTGCTTCTTGCATTGCCATGAGATGAGTATGTCTCCCAAGTATTGGTATCCAGCTGATGTTGACTTCATATCCCTGTCTATCCCTCCAAGATTATTGTCAAAAAAAGAAAACATATCAAAATTGGAATCTCTAGGATACCAGAGTCCAAGTTTTGGAGCTCCCTTCAGGTATCTAAAGATAATTTTAACGGCAGTAAGATGAGAAAGTTTAGGATTAGCCCAATTACGAGCACATTGACATAGGGCAAACATAATGTCTGGCCGACTAGCTCTCAAGTACATCAATGAACCAATCATAGATTGGTTAAGTGTCTTATTAACTTGTCTTCCTTTAACGTCCTCATTCAGCAAAGGCCGTTCTGCATCTGGGGAGTCCATGGGCTTTGAATATGTCATGTCAAATTTTGCAAGAATGTCTTGAATAGTTTTGCCTTGATGAATCAAAATCTGTTGACTACTATGACGAACTTGTAAGCCCAAAAACATTGTCATTTCACCCAACGAGCTCATCTCGAACTTTTTCGTCATCACTTCTTCGAATTCCTTGCACATATTTTCGTTGGTTGACACGAAAAAATATCATCAACATAGATCTGAAACAAGAATAAGATCCTGGTCAATGGGTTTGATGAACAGCGCTTGATCTATCGTCCATAGAGTATATCCATGTGCAAGTAGATGCACTGTTAAGGTTGCATACCATGCACGAGGTGCTTAGTGCAACCAATACAAAGCTTTATCTAACTTGTAGGCATAGCCTTGTTTCTCTGAGTCAATGAACCTAGGGGGTTGAGCGCCAGGAATTTCCTCCTTAACCTTTTCGTACAGAAAAGTCGTCTTGAAATCCATCTTGTAAACAGTAAATCCCATGTAAGATGCATATGTCAAGAAGATACGAATGGCTTTTAGCCATGCCATCGGCACGTACACCTCGTCATAATCTAGACCTTCAATCTGCCGGAAACCTTGGACCACTAATCGTGCTTTGTTTCTCACGATCACGCCAGTATCATCCTGTTTGTTTTTGAACACCCAACGCGTTCCAAGAGCACGTGTTTGTTGATATAGTATGTCTATTGCCTAGGTCATCAAATAACATTGAGTTTGTAATAGGGACAAAATGTTAGAATTGTTTTTCTATGTATGTTGTTAACTTCGCACAAAGTGAAGTTGTACGTAGAGAAAGTCTCACCTCGCACGAATGTAAAATCCATGCGTATAAATAGGTTTGTGAGGTTAGTGTTAGTTAGAAGTATTGTAATCAGGACAACGGAGCTTTGTCCAGTTGTTTCTAGGATCTATAAACGTTGAAGTATAAATGAAATGGTAGTTAAAAGTGAATCTTGTTAAAAATGTCACCTAATCTAAAACGGATTCCGCACGTTATGGACAAGGTTAATTGGATCAAACCTGAGCTTATCGGATCCGGATCACGAGAAATTCAAAAATAAATCTAATTGTGTAAAGGAAATAAAAGTTGAAGTTGAAGAAAATTCACCTAAGACTGAAAAGACTTGGGTGTCTCTATTCAACTAATTATGTTTGTTTGTGTGTAGGAATTTCAAAGATCAAAGTATATCATGAAGAACGAAGTTCCTTGGCACATAATGAGAAAGTAGCCGGGTTATTCAAATGGAAATTTTTTCAGGCTATAAGTTTTGCTTTAACATTTATCATTTAAAATTTTAAAGAAATTGAAAATGTTTCACAGAACCTCACTGTTGAACAGACAAAACTGGTTGAAAAGACAAATTTGAAAATGTTTTTAAAATGAAGAGTCTCAAAGTTTTGTCATCATGAGGGGAAGAAAGTTTAAAAGGAAAATGTGAAGCAGTAATGGATGGCGAATTGAAGTGATTCTCATCGTTCGTTCAATGTTTTTCTTTAAAACAAAAATACAAAATATGCTTTTGCATTTTAGGGTGAGAAAATACAAAAACATATTAAAATGTAAAAAGTACAAAAACATAACAAAGACAAAAAGAGTTTTTGTGTAAAAAGAGGAAATGATAGTACATCAGTGGACTATCACAGTATGCTAAAGAAATTTATTGTCAAAATGTTTAAACAGATCTCACTGATGATGTGTCAATAGGCTTCGCACATTCAATAGATTGTTTCCGAGATATAAACATAAAGAAAAACTTCTTAATCAGTGGGTTAACATCTCTCGGATATATGGTCTTAGTACACCGAAATTTCGTTTGAGAGATTGTCGGATTCTGAGATACTAGGTCTTTATAGATAATTGATATCCGTGGTATTATACAAGTTCTTCTCATTTTGGTCAGCAATGACCTAGAACTTGTAGAATACTTTTGCCTTTAAACCCTAAAACTAGAAGAAATTGAAAGTATCGAAAGATCTGACAATTGTAGTTCAATATTCCAATTAAGGAACATCACTTTTAAGTCGAGCCTTCATCTCTCTGTCTGTACGATGGTATACTGTTGTACGATGGTATAACCTGAGCTCTCAAGGCCTCACACAACCCAGATACATATATTAGTTAGATATATTCACCTGTAAGATGAACTCCAATGAATCTTGATACGAGAGTATATTCTGAGGTGGGAAACACTGTTAAGTTAAGTTCTAAGACATCTAATTAACGTATCTCAGAGCAATTGAGAAATGTGTATAGGTTTAAGAGGATCAGTATACTGACAATCTAATTGAATTTGTATAGAACTTAAAGTTTTCAAGATCAATGGTACTAGTGATATGTCTCAAAAACTAATATGATCCTCTAACACAAACTCACAAAAATATGTGTGTAAATATGTTCGTACATAGTTATTTCATTTCATAAACTTAAAAAGATTTTATTTCAATTTACTTTCGACTACCGATGATGGAAAGCTGATTTTCAAAATCTAAAACTACTGAATTAAATCTGAGATTGAACGTTTATGTTTGAATTGATTAAAAGTTCATTAATTTGAAACTTAAATGTGATAAAAAAAACATAAGTTTGTTTACAAAAATGATCAACCAGGGGTCATTAATTTGGACATGATTAACTAAGAAGGTTTAAATTGATAAAGTGTTTAAACTTTGAAATGTTTGTGATAAAATTTACAAGTTTGAATCTGAAATGTATATTTGAATGTTTAGTAATTTGAACAGGATGTTGATAGAAAGGGGAAGTAAGATTGAAACGCTGATCGAAGAAAAAGAAGCTTAAAGATAGGGGGATCATGTTGTTGATTAACGTCTACTATTCAAGCTCAAAGTAAAGGAGAGACTGTTGATGATTATCTGCTGAGCAAGGATGTTAAAGTTATTACAGAATTAAAGAGTTTTGGAGATGATTAAAGTCTCTGAAACTTAAAGACAATTCGATGACTATAGCAACATCCAAGGGGGAGACTGTTGATACATATGTCTGTCGTACGCCATCGAATAACATCGAGTCTACAATAGGGACAAATGTTAGAATTGTTTTTGTATGTATGCTGTTAACTTTGTATGAAGTGAAGTTCACTTCGTATGAAGGTAGCTTGTTACCTTCGTACGAAGATAACTTATCTTCGTACAAAGAGAAAGTCTCACCTCGCACAAAGGTAAAATCCATGTGTATAAATTGGTTTGCGAGGTTGTGTTACTTAGAAGTTTTGTAATCAGGACGGCGGAGCTCTGTCTAGTTGTTTCTCGGATGCGTAAACGTTGAAGTATAAATGAAATAGTAGTTAAAAGTGAATCTTGTTAAACATGTCGCCTAATCCAAAACGGATTCCGCACGTTATGGACTAGGTTAATTAGATCAAACCTGAGCTTATCGGATCCAGATCACAGACCTACCGTTTTCCTTTAGGCATCTTATCCAACTTTCAAACACCCAAATTTTCAAACTGATTTAGCTTTTCATGCATTGCATCGACCCATCCAGGTTCCTGTAAGGCAACATCAGTGATCTTAGGCTTAATCTGAGAAATGAAGCATGAAAATAAACATGTTTTAATGGTCCTGATTACTGCGGATTTGAACACCAGCAATAAGAGGACCAATAACGTTCGCAATTGTGGTGGCTTCTTTGAACACGTTGCGGAATTGCTATAGCATGTGCCTGCAAGTTGGATTGCAGATTCGAAAAACTTCCTGATACAATCCCAGTTTGCTCCCCCTCATTTGATGCAGTAGCATTGTTGATCACCAGTAGATCTATTAGCATCGTCCGAGCAGCTTCAAGGAGAGTCTAATTTCGTCTTTCAGCAACTCCATTTTGTTGAGGAGTTCACTCTGCATTATATTGTCGATCACTTCCTTTTAAGGCACAGTTGTCATTTAATTCAGCATTCTTAAACTCGTTCCGGTGTCGTATCGAAAAATTTTCACACGCTCGTTTGCCTGATTTCCCATGAGAGTGACAAATTTCTTGATCAAACCCGTAGTCGAACTCTTTTGTTCCAAGAAAAAACACCCAAGTGAAACGAGAGAAATCATCAGTGATGATCAAATAGTAAGCCTTGCCTCCAATACTTAGCACATTTACGGGACCAAAAAGATCCATATGAAGCAATTACAGAACTTTAGAAGTTGTGTGCACTAGCTTGGACTTGTGAGGCTTACGATGTTGTTTCCCACGAGCACATGATTCACATTTCTCGACCTGCATGAAATCCTTGATTGGTAGGTTTCTTACTAATCCTCTTTTGGCCAGTTGATTAATATTCTTCATGTTGAGATGACACACTCGATGATGCCACAACAAAGCATCATGTTCGGCAATCTCGGAGAACAAACATCACGTAAGCATTTCCCTACGTTCTGCTTCAGTTACGAACCAATCCTCTGTTATAACAATCCCTGGCTTCAAAATTACGCATCCACCTTTAGTGAAGAGAACTTCTAGACCTTTATTGCATATCTGAGAGATGCTCAAGAGACTGTGTTTGAGTTCAGGAACATAATTAACATCCAAGAAGCTGAGAACCCACTTTTTTTCTATACCCTTCATTGTTATTCTTCCAGTTTCACCTCCCTCAAAGTTGACAAATCCACCATCGAATATTTTTATATCATTCAACTAGGAAAGGTCTCCTGTCATGTTCCTAGAACAACCATTATCGATGAACCAAAGTCTAACGATAGCCCTCCATAGTCGTTCCTACACACACAATGGGATTAATTAGAAACTGGAACCCAGACCATTGTTGATCTGGGTTGCCATTATTGTCGGTATATGAAACCCCACGAAAGATCATATGAGTTATAGTAGAATTTGAGGTTTGAGATGAAGATGTTGGGTTTGACAATTGTGGAACACTAAGACTGAGATCTAGCAAGAACTTTGGGTTTCCAAATTTTAGAATCTGTGTTGTTTGAAACACTTTTTGGTGATGTTACTTTTGATTTCACTGATTGATTTTGGAAACTGTTTGTGTTGGAAATCTTTTGATTAATTTTCTTTGCCAGATTCCAGTCTCCATCAGATGGCTTGGCTTGAGTGAATCGATTTCCATAGGATCGATAATTCGTAGTCGTCTGATGATATGTGTTCCTTGAGTAGTAAGGCACGAAAGGACGATGAACACAATTTCTAGCTATATGCCCTGGAATTCCACAACTAAAACATGTTTGTCTTTTAGAGAAAAAGACATCAAGTTTAGCTTGCGTTATTCTAGGGAGTTGATCGAGTCTCTTCTTTCAGTTTGTGCTGATTGCATGTATGCATGTTTAACATTGGATGTAACCTTCTCAGAATCATCATCACAAGAGTGAGTATTGACAATTTTACACTTCAACTTAGATTCAGCTAGCTTCCAAGGTGGGTTTTCCTTTTATTTTTCTTTAACAGTAGCTGAGGAATTTCTGTGTTTCATTTTCCTTTTGTTTGTACGTGATCACTTTTTCTTTAAAGGAGCTAATTCCATACACTTAGTTTCTTTAGAAACCTTTTCTTCAGAAACTGAGCTTACGGAATTAACAGTAGCTGAGGAATTTATGTTTTTCATTTTCCTTTTGTTTTTACGTGATCACTTTTTCTTTAAAGGAGCTAATTCCATACTTAGTTTCTTTAGAAACCTTTTCTTCAGAAACTGAGCTTACGGAATCAACTATTGAATCGGTTTCTATAGAAACCTTGTCTTTAGACTCTACCCTTTTGGGATTAGCTGTAGAATTAGTTTCCATATAGACCTTTTCTTCAGTCCTTGAGCTTTTGGGATCAGCTGGATCTGATTCGTTGGATAATGAGCAATTTTCATTTAAAACAGTTTAGCTGTCTTCTGATTCAGACTTTGCAGCTTGTTTAGACTCTTCAGAAACACTATGCTCATTATCTGATGTACCAGAATCTGCAGTCTGATTATTAAACTGTTCATCAATTATTTCATTCACACAATCAGACATAGTAATATTTTCAACTTCATCATATTTAGCGGACTTTGAGGCTTCAGTTGAGGTCTGAGGCACACTAGAATAGTTGTCTAAATCACTCGAAACATGTGTTTCGAATTCATTAGAAGATGCACCAGACTCCTCTGATAATCATTATCATCACAATCAGATTTAAAAACCACATCATTTAAGTTTTCAGTCTTAGCAACATTATCATAAATAATGTCAGAAACACCCTTAGTCTCAACTAGCATAAACTGAACATAGTTCCAAACGTAAAAATCATGTTCAACACATAAAGAAACATCCAAATTATCAGCATCATTTGAAAGTGGTTCATCATCCACTTCAGAGTGCTCTTCAACTATCACTGACTATGTACATGAACTAAAACACTTAATATTGTCTATAGAATCAAAATTTTGACGCATTTTCTTGGTGCTCTTCTGATGACGTTTTCACAGACTCCTTTTCTTGTTCTGTCATACCAATTGATTCATTTGAACAATTTTTATCCAAGTTCATTTTTTTATAAAACTTATGGGCTTTTGAAAATAAGTGGGTCTTGCATTCTTTGGTTTGAAAGGTTCCCGTGGAGTGTAATCGCTTGGTTTGCCATAAATCATGTTATCTTAGTTTTCTAATTCCTGCTCAGTAATGGGCATTCTAGAATAATTATGATTATATGGCAGTGGAACTTGTTTATAACCCAATACCTTACCCTTGTTTTCTTTGAATCCCATTTGCACATTGCATAAGTTATGAACAGTGTCGTTAGAAGTATCAAATTTCTTTAAGTTTAACTCATTTTGTTGATACTTACCAGTGAGAAGTTCTAGCTTAGCTCTCACAGAATCGCACTCCAAATTTTTTACATTAAGTCTATTTTGGTAACCATGGACCCAACATTTATGTTTATTTACATCCAAGTGGAGCTAAGCTATGTCCTTCTTTAGTGCGTCAATCTTTTCCTAGAGTATCTTATTGTTCTCTCAAAGATTGATGCACTTTGACAAGGCACTGTTCTAATCACTGATTAAAGCAAAATTATGCGCTCTCATCTGTGCAACCTTATTTCTACAATGTTCAGAACATAAAATAGAGTTTATTGTTTCATCGAGTGATTTAGGTTCCTCAATTTGTGCCATCAAGCATTGATGATTGACTTCTACAACTTCAGAGATCTTGACCGACTCCGTGTGCGCCACAACATCTACCCAATTGAAAACACGTTGTTCTTGTGCAATCAAAGCCTTTCTTGCTCCTGTATCTCCCTGGCTTGTTGAAGTTTGAGCAGGTGTAATAGCAACCATAACTCTTAGTGTTCCGAGCAACAACTGCCTAAGTAGCCTCATACTCCATCGGTGTCTTCTTACAATCCCTTGCAAAGTGTCCCGACTCATAACATCTATAGAATCTTAGTTTGTCTCTTAAATATCTAGTGCGAATATTTGACATAGGACGACAACCATAGCCAAGTTCTTGGACGCATCCAGCTCTTGTATATCTTCTTCGACCACTTGATTGATTTCAGTTGCTAAAACAGATGGAGGCAAGAGATCACCCGCTAAGAAAATGTTCACGCGATTAAGCATAGATGCTGCAAGAGTCAATTTTTCTTTATTTTGCTTAGTCAGAAAGGTTATGTTCTCTGTAGAGGGTGTGGAGGGAATATTTTGGGATGATGTAGGGTTCGTTGGACTGAAAACCACATTGGCATGCTGAGGATATTGCTGGCTGAAGTTGGTGTGGCAGAGGTGTCACACCCCGACCCGCAGTGGAAAAGGTGATCGGGGCATGATTGGGTTTTCATCAAAGCTCATGACATTTATTATAATGTTTCATATTTATTATTACAATTTAAAGGAGATCATACAATCAAATCATACAAACACAACATGTTCTATACATCTATCTAAACTTCATTATTTTTCTTCTAAGGCACTTTCCTATGTGTTCCTTGCTTCATCCTGTCCACCTGTATCATGTGTAAAAATGGTTTTTGGATCAACAAAAGTTGGCGAGTGAACCTTGTTAGAAAACATTTATTATTTATTTCTTGTTGTATTTAATATGGAAAAATTGTGCAATAATCATATGTGAGCAAACGTAAATAATCATACGATAACAAACAACAACGAACAATAACATACAATAACAAACCATAACATACAATAACAAAACAACTTGCATGAATATATAACATGAATGAAACTATATATGTTGGCAACATCACGTTCACGCTCATAATGTAATGGGGAACGGACGGCCTATGATAAATGTCTGTGCGATCAAGGCTCAATCAAACGGAGCCGATCGTATGTTGGCAACGCCTGGTTCACGCTCATAATGTAATGGGGAACAGCTCAACGCTCATAATGTAATGGGGAGCGGCGGCCTATGATAATGTATGTGCGATCAAGGCTCAATCAAACGGAGCCGATCGTATGTTGGCAACGCCTGGTTCACGCTCATAATGTAATGGGGAACAGCTCAACGCTCATAATGTAATGGGGAGCGGCGGCCTATGATAATGTATGTACTGAAAATGATAAATTTAATCTAAACAATAACCACACAAACAGTTGATACATGTTGAATACACATTTGTTCATGGATATGATGGATGCACAATAGTTTAAATATAATAAATAATAAGACACATGATACACCCCAAAAACGTGATTAAAACGGGGAATTTGTAGAGATTCACTCACATTGGGTGCGTTCGGTGGATGATGTTGAATGCGCACGAGTTTAGAGGATTGATCGACAAGGAATAACTAACCTAATTAATAACGAAAAGGTAAGGTAAATAAATGGATTTAATTAACAATTTTAACAGGATTTTGTTTGGATATATTTTTGTGAGTTTAAGGCTATTTTCTAACTTAAAAAAAAACGTCATTTTTAAGTATTTTTAATTGATTTTTAATTTAAATAAATAAATAAAACAAATAAAAAAATGTTGACTTTTGACCGTTGACCACGACTGTTGACCGTTGACCGGTTCGATTGTGAATATTATTGCACTGAGTGAGACTCGAACCCGTGACCTCCCGTACGCGTGCACGCAGCTCTACCAACTGAGCTACGTGTCTAACCCGAAATATTTCTGTTTTTAATTATATTTATATACTATTTAACTTAATCCGAAAATCATTTATTTTTAAAAAGGATTTTAATTGCTTTGAACCGGTGCCGTCAACCAGTCTCGAACCCGGGACGTATGAGTTAGTGTTGCACACAGTCCACCGCTGGACTGTGTGTCTAACCTGGTTAATAATCCGGTTTTTATTATACTTAACATGATTCTGTGAGTTATCCCGGTTCGGTTAAAAAGAACATTTTTATTACCGAGAATATGCGTGTGTCAAGGATCGAACTCGGGACGTGTATGTATTTGTTTGCACACAGTCCACCACTGGACTGTGTGTCTAACCCGTTCATAATACTGATTTTAATTAATCTTATAACATAAACAAACTTCGTCTTCTTCGCTCAAGAACACAATAATGATAATTCAACTGTTTCATGTCCAATTCGATTAACAAGCATTATAAGCAATTGAAAGGTATTGGACAGAAAGGGGTTTGGGGAAAGAAAGTACCGGAACAGGTCGTCTTTTTCAGAACTCCGGCAAAGATCGCCGGCTCTGTTTTGTGAGCTTCCTCTGTTCGGGTCAAATAACAGTTTTGATTGATTAGATATAAAATTGAATTACTGAGCAACGATTATCAGGATGTTTAGATGATCATACTGATTAACAGCAAGATCCTGGAAATTCCAGAAGTTTTCCGGCGAAAACAGAAAATCCAGCAACGTCGTCTGGGGTTGAGTCTGGGTGATGGAGTGATGTTAGAATTGGTCTCACAATGGAATGAAATAGAAAAAGTCGAGGTATTTACCGTTTTGAGGTGAGTCTCGGTTTTCCGGCGACTTGCAGAGAATTCCGGCGATGTTCAAAGAGTAATTCCGACGACAAGAAAATAGAGTAAACGTGAAATTAGAAGCTCTGGGAATGTAATTGAGTCGCGAGATGAGGATTTTGTTGAAGTAATTCCAGAAATGAATGTTTTCGGTTATAAAAAAGCCAAACATCACCTGAATTCAAGTTCATTAATGACTGAATTGATTTAAAATGTCGGTTTATCGGTTATGTTCAAGATTCCGCGAGCACTCAAACGTCTTGGACGGTTTGAAGGCCGATATCGGTTTCAGTTGGCGCACAGGCTGATTCTCAGTTGTAGATATGATTTAATTGTTTCCTAGAACTCACAAAAACATCAAGTGGCAGAGTGGTTGGGCGAGTGGGAGTTAAGTCTTTGTGGTTCCCGGCTGACCCGGGTTCGAAACCCGGTATCAGCATTTAATTTTTATTTCATTATGTTTAATACATTTTCAAATATAAACTTTATATTCTAATATACTTATTAATTATGTATCGATTAAAATTAATTTGAGCATTAAATATGCAACAAAATTTTTAACTGAGTGTTCGGTTAATAAACGAAGCGGGTTTGGTTAACCCGGTTTTTTACGGATGTTACAAGAGGTGTTAGCAGCAACTTGTGGTGTAGAAAGTGACATGCCGTAAACATAGTTGGTCTTTTGAGCTTATAGCTGAGCTTGTGTTATCAGACTGAAAACAACATTCGGGTCATTGTTTGGCATTTCATGAATAGGACTGAAAACTATGTTGGGACGACTCTGAGACACTAAAGCATTGTAGAACTGGTCATCCCGGCATGTGAGTCCCAAAACAGATTCGGATCACAGTGAGTCCCAAAAAAACTATAGATTAGTTGTTTGAATGTGTAAAAGTTAAGAAAAACCAAAAGATGAAGATTCTTGTATGGATCAAACAACAAGTGTTGTATATGGAATCCCAAAAGATATAATCACTGAATGCACCTGGAAGTTCGGATTTAACACAAGAACAACAATCACAACACAAAGGAAATCACCAAAACTTGTCCAAGAACCTTGGACTAGGGTGTTCATTACCAACATCACACTGACTACCCAATGTATTTATTAAATACACTAGGTACATAAATACGCCACCACAGGATATTTTCCTGTAGTTACACTTTTAGTCCCTGAACTTTCTAGAATACATTAAACTATTACAAAACTATCCAAAACCTACTAAAACTAAGGACCAACGATCTCAAAAGATCCAACAATATCCCCCTAGATCGTTGCGTACTTGTTTGATTCTTCATTCTTGATCTTCGGTTTCTGGATTTGAGACAGCTTGATCTGCAGTCTGTTCATGTGGTGCTTCAGTTGGGTTAACAATAGCTTCACTTGTGGTGGGTGGATCCTCCGTCGTGGCCTCATATGTGTATGAGGCCGTAGGTTGAGATTTTGATGCTACTGGAGTGGGTGATGGAGCTTTCTGCTAAGCTGACGATTTTTGCTTTCTTTTCTTTTTCCTGGCCTCCTCTTTCTCCTTTTGTTTTTCAATTCTGGTCACGAAGTCCATGATTTCGATTTTCTTTCTCTTGCTCGTCCGGCACCGACATGAATCTTGTGGCCATAGAGAATATTTAGACCTGATAGGCAGAACGTAAAGACATCCATTGGGTCCAGAATACGAATATCTTCGTTAGAATCTAATCTGATCATTGCTTCCCCTATCTTCCCATTGTAGAACCATTTCTTGAAATTCGTGAGCATCACAGGTTGTTCTGGAAGTATTTTGACTCTGGTTTCAACTTTAGCAGGATTAATAATCCACGTGACCACGCCCTTACTAGTAATGGGATCTTTTGTTGTCTTTGAAACCCTTCTGCGGGCGCACTGCAACTTGAACACAGTAAACCCTGGATTGCATTCTCTTAAGATCAATCTTTCAAAGTCAGCACCAATACTACTATTGGTAGGGTTTATCATATCTAACCTTCCAAGCTCACGGATATCCGACAGAGGAAGACTTTTCATGCCTGCTCCAGTTTTGAAGTGTTGGATGACTCCACCCCGTTTTTTCGCGATAAACATCCCTTTCAAATTGTAGTACTTCCAGCTAATTATCTTGTCAGTAACTTCTGTCTTTTCAACTATGATAACTTGATAAAAATCTGGGAGCTTTTCTCTTTCTTTTCTGAACCATTCAGGATGTATTGGACTCATTTCATCACCATCTTCAGTTTCATACAAAATATCTTCCTCCAACCCCCATTCAACAAAACATGCTGGCATCTCATCTCTATCCACCTCCTCTTCCTCACTTTCATCTTCTTCGGTAACATTCACTGTAGATTCTAAATGTCTCTTCTTTTTCTCAGCTTCCTCAGCCTTACGTTTGTCTTCCTCAACCTTAAACTTCTCGTAGTCAAAGATATCTGTAGCTGAGAACATTGGTTGTATTTCTGCTTTAGCACATAGTTCTCTAATCATTCTATACATCTTCTCCATACCATCTTGCTGGAATCTAACGAATCTTGTTTGTTCCTTGACATACGCATGAAGCTCCTTGTTTTTCTTTCTCTGCTCTCCCAGCTTCTCACTGATCACATTAGTGTTGCTTACTTGATGCTTTATAAGGCATATTTCTTGAGCAGGATCTGTCCCGATATCTTTTGACAATTTATCATAAAGTTCCTGAAATGGACGAGGTCTGCGTGGAACTTGCTGAGGCATTTGCTTTGTTGGTGCACTTTTTGAAGACCCTTCCCCTGTTTTCTTTCATTCTGGGGGGATGACCTGCTAGGAGCTTTTGGATCTACAATTAGTTGATCAACAAACTCATCTAATTGTTCTTGTTCAGTAGTGACAGTCACTGGCGTCTCAGATTCCGTCATCTCACGTCTCTTTCTATTTGCTTCTCTCTTTTCTCTTTCTTCGGCTTCATGTAAGGCACATAAGTTTTTTATATGCTCATTGTGCTCTCTAGTTCCACCAGCCCGAAAGCTGCTTTCCATCAGACATTCTTGAGTCGGGGTGTCTTTCCTTTTCTTTGATGAATCCCCCTCATTTGCAGGTTGTTTTCCTTTATTCATTCTTATCAGTTGTTCAGTTTCTTCCTCTTCAACATCTATCTGTCTTTTTCTTTTAACACCTTCTCTATATTTTTTGTACGCAGCTTTTACTAGAGGAAATCTCTCATCTCTATACATCCATTGGTGTAGCATCACTAACTCTTGAGTTTTTAGTTCCGTGATTTGTCGGCCAGTTGGCAACTGAAACTTGTACGTGCCGTTGTTGTGTGGAAGATTTGGATGTTGATCATTAATGAGAAGCTGAATAAAACGAGGATACATGGCCCATGTAGAGGTGTTAGCGTTGTCGACCATACAATAGAAGATCAGACCCGAGATGTTGAACGGTTGCCTGGTGCATAGATTGAGCATAGCAGCTGACTATTTTAGGTTCAAACCATCATAGCCTCTCTTTCTGTGTGCTAAACGCATTGCAAACACATGAAGAATAAATCGCCAATCCTTTGTGAGACCTTTCCGTTTAATCTCATTCTTTTCTCTGAAATCTCTGGCATATCTCATTCCTTTGAAACCATCCAGAATATCATCTTTCTTTAATCAGAGTGGGTCCTTGTGATCATCTCTAAGACTGAGCACTCTTCGCACATTGTCTTCTGTTACAGTGACTTTCTTGTTTTGTACGGTTGTCGTGATCCTGTTGACTTCATTGACGGTTGAAACTTTGGCGGTTCTCTAGAATTCTTCGATGTGAATGGTGTATATAATTGGATCAGCTTGAACAACGTAGCTTATCTTGCTTGAGTTTATCCATTTTGCCACGTCTTCGAGGTCTTTTGGTGGCGGTTGTATCTTGCACGGTTGGTTGTGCTTCCATGTTTTATCCCAGATAATGTTCTTTCACCATTTTTGGAAATGTGGAAACAAGCCAAGTTAGATCTGAGTTAGGAAACACAACTGTTAGTCAGTAAAAAAATTGAAACAAATTTGAATTTAAAAGAAATTTTATAACAGGTTATAATCTCGCTGGTATGTTCGCTGTTAATTACGCCGGATCCATCAACTTATTTACAATGGACATGAGGAAGAATAATATATATGCCGGATGTAGCTTATTTACGCTGATAAGATGTCGCGTATTTAAGTCTTGTTTCGAGAAAGCAGTCAGCGTAGATGCTTATCTATGCTGGTTGACCGGCGTATTTGTCAAATACACGGTTGCTTGAACTCGCGTTCAAGACTTAAATGCGCGATCCTTTGTCTTCATCGTAAATACGTTGCGTTCATCTTAAATACACTACATTCATCATAAATACGATGGCATCAAAAGTTTCTTGATAAACCCCTTTTAAAAACTTTGAACACTGATTCAATCAAATCTATTGATTGTCTCAGTTTTGGACGTGGTTTCCGATGATAAACAACAGACAATCAATGCATAACAAAGAAATCATACCGAAATCGAACATGAGGAAATTGGCTCTTATTGTTTTGAAAAGATTTGAATGTTCAGATCTGATATATATATATACACACACACTAAATTATCTTCTAGCGTATTTATTAAATACGCTGAAAGGATAATTACGCAGCGTAAGTTACTTTTTGAGGTTTCTTCAAAGTTAAGAAGTCCAAACCAAATACGTTCGAAAATCTTAACCTTTTTCTAAAAATGTGCCCTTTTTAGCTAATAATAGTGCAAAAATTGAAAATAAGTTTAAGAAAACAGAAATTTGCAATTTGGACCCTGAAAATCATTTTCAGAGCCGGAAGCTTCCTCTTTCACATATTTCTTTTGATTCAGATCCTATGACTTTCCTACAAAAGATCATACTGGCAACACTTGTCAGAATGTTATTTTAAAAAAAATTGAATAACCAAGGCACAAGAAAAACTATCAGTATGTTTGTCCTTTTAAATCCATGCATCCTTCTTTCAACATGCTTTCGGTGAGCTTTTTATCATGTTGTGGTAATATTGAAAAAAACTGCAATGGCCCCCACTCAAGCTAGACAAATAGAATGTTGTACTCGTGAGTCCCACGTCAGGAAATACCCCCGCGATCAAGGTATGCACAAAGATTCCTCATAGCGGGTGAGTATATTGACTTCATTCGTTTTAAAATTTCAACGATAGACAATTAATCATTAGGTCAGTACTTTCGTACAGCAGAAAAACCAATGTCTAACGAGGGCTGAGGCAAATACCAAAGACGGTATGATTTATGCACTTTGAAAGACTCTTAATGAGAGCTTCATCTTTTTTAGGGTTTTGGCCACATTGGCTCTTTTGAAAAAGATATCACAATTGTGTCTAGTTCAGCATATATCTGGATGCAGCAGAAGAGCAATTATGATATCCCCGAATGATTAGTCAATATAAAGATCCGAAATCTCATACTTTGGCAATCTATCAACACAAGATTTAAGACCATTAAGCCATATGTCGCAACGTGTTACCCGCAAGTTGCACAACATTGTGGGTATCCAGAATTCTTGTGTAAGCATTAGTTTTTGTTGCCTAATCGAAGTTTACTCGGTGGTGTTGCTGAATCTACTGACACGTCGTTGCTTGGCACCCTGATTTTCCTTGCTTAACATCTTGATTTTCCATTCTTTTTCTATTTTAAGAACAAACAAAGTGTCAGCAGTTTTTTCTATCATTTCTTAAGCAGGTGTCAATCGAAAGATCAAATCGTTAAAAATATGCTCATTTTCTGGAAATCTTCCCCCCCCCCCCTAAGATTTGATTTTCGAAACTCCAGTGCCTGAAAATGAAAATTTAATTTTGGAGAAGATCTTTTTGTTGGGAACTTTTTTTAAACGGTTATGAAGACCCAAAACATTTCTAGTCAAGGAAATTGACCATTTCCAACCAGGTTACCAACTGGTTGAAACGGGTTTTGTCGAAGGCTTTCATGAAAATATCAGCTTTCTGTTGCATAGTATCCATAGGCACCACTTGAATGTATCCTTTCTCGTACGCATCTCTGATCTCATGAATGCGAATTTCAATGTGCTTTGTTCTGGTGTGGGGGATAGGATTCTTCACAATTTCTCGACATGCCTTGTTGTAGACGAATATCGAATTTTTCATGATGTTGATTCCGTAATCCAGCAACTGATTTTGTATCCAAAGAACTTGTGAGCAGCAAGTGTAAGCTGTTGTATATTCGGCTTGAGCAGTAGATGTGGAAACTGTTGTCTGTTTCTTGCTTTGCCACCATATGAGATGATTTCCTAAGAATTGACAACCTCCGAAGATGGACTTTCTATCAACCTTGCAACCTGCATGATCACTGTCAGAATAAGCAATTAAATCAAAATTACTATCTTTAGGATACCAAATTCCGAGCTTAGGTGTTCCTTTCAGATAGTGAAATATTCGTTTGACAGCAGCTTCATGAGATTCTTTTGGATTCATCTAAAATCGTGCACAAATGCAAATAGCCCACATAATGTCAGGCCTACTTGTGGTTAGATACATCAATGAGCCTATCATCAAGCGATAGAAGGACTTGTTCACTGGTTTTCCTTGAATATCAGATGTGAGTTCTGTCTAAGCTGCAAATGGTGTGGTGGCGGTTTTGTAGTCGTTCATGCTATACTTTGTGAGAATATCCCTGATGTACTTTGCTTGATGAATGAGGATACCGTCTTCTCTCTACTTCACCTCCAATCCCAAGAAAATGTGAGTTCTCCATCATGCTCATTTCGAACTTTGCCTTCATAACCTTCTCGAACTCCTTGCATCGGGCCTCATCAGTTGACCCAAAAATAATATCATCTGAATAGATCTACACCAACATCACATTAACTACGATCCTTTTCGTGAAGAGAGTCGCATTGATTTTACCTCTTGTGTATCCACATTCTAAAAGATATGTTGACAAAGTCTCCTACCAGGCTCGAGGAGCTTGATGAAGACCATAGAGAGCTTTGTCAAGCTTATAGTGTCGTGTAGGAAAGTGTGGATCTTCAAATCCCGGAGGCTGGCAAACATAGACTTCTTCCTTCACCTTCCCATATAGAAACCCACTCCTTACATCCATTTGAAACTCCTTGAAGTTTTTGTACGAAGCATATGCTAAGAATATTCTAATAGCTTCCAAACATGCTACCGGAGCAAAAATTTCCTCATACTCAATCCCTTCCTCCTATCGAAAGCCTTGAACTACCAATCTTGCCTTGTTCTAGATGACTACACCATGATCATCCATTTTGTTACGAGATACCCACTTGGTGCCAATGGGATACTTTCCATTTGGTAGATCAACGAGTTCCCAGACTTTGAGCTTACGAAACTGAGATAACTCTTCCCTCATAGCCTGCACCCAGCTAGAGTCTTGAATAGCTTCTTCCATGTCATTGGGTACAGACTGCGAAAGAAAAGCAGCATACAATTTGCTGTGAAGAAGAAGCATCACATGCAGATGCATTCTCAGCCGAAGTGTCTCCATTAGCTTTGTCAACAGGAAGGATTGGATTGGCAGAGACTGGGGTTAATCGAGTTGTAAAAGGAGTGAACCCAATGTCTGAAGGATCAAACAATGGTTCTATTGGTGTTGTTTCTGCAGGTTCGGTTTCATCGAGTGGTTCATCAATGTCGAAAGTATTGAAAACAACGTCTACATCATAAAACCAGTTTGCAGAACTTTCGGTGTTGGTGGAGTTTCCTTCTTGAAAGTCGACATAGTATGATTCAATCACCATCTTGGTTTGTTTGTTGTAGACTCGATACGCCTTCTGAGAAGATGAGTAACCCATGAAGTAGCACACATCACCAACTGCTTCAAACTTGATAAGATTGTCTTCAGTGTTGAGGAGTGTACAGGACATCCAAATGGTCTAAAGAAATCTATCAGAGGCTTCCTTTTGAAAAGAAGTTCATAGGCTGTTTTCCATGAGGTTTAACGATGAGAACTCGATTCAAAACATAGCATGTTGTCTTGTCTGCTTCTGCCCAGAAGATGATAGGAAGCTTGGAGTCTACGAGCATAGTTCGAGCGGCTTCAATGAGTGTTCTATTCTTCCGTTCTGCTACTCCATTCTGTTGAGGGGTTCCGGAAGCACTATACTGAAGGAATATTCCTTTTTCTTTGCAGAAGGAGATAAACGTTGGATTTTTTAATTCCGCTCCATTGTCACTTCTGACTGATTTGACCTTCAGCTTGATCACGTTTTCAATCATGGGAATGAAGTTCTTGAGAGTGGAGGCGGTCTCACTTTTGGCTTTAAGAAAATATACCCATGAAAAACGGGAGAAATCATCTGTAATCACCAAGCAATAGGATCTTTTAGCTAGACTTTTAACACAAATATCCATGTGTAGTATTTGCAATGGAGTGGATATCGTATTCACTGCTGTGAATTTGTGCGGCCTTTTATGTTGCTTGCCTTGGGCGCATGCGATACATTTTTCTAAAAATGGAAATTCTTTTATAGGTAAACCTCTCACTAAATTTAATTTGGAAAGTTTATTCATATTTTTGAAGTTCACATGCCCCAACCGCCTATGCCAAAGCAGTGATTCCGATTCTGACGCTTTTGAGATTAGACACGTCATATGCTCATTGGATTTTGTGTTTTTCATATTGAGAACGTAGGTATTGTTTTGACGAGGAGCTGTGAGCATAATCATTTCGGCAGAACGGAGTATTCGGGCTTGAGGAATAGACATTCCACGTCATTGAACAACATTGAAATTCCTTTGTCGCAGACTTGTGATACGCTCATGAGATTGTAACACAATTATGGTATTCTCTAATGTAAGTGCTTCAGATACGACATCTCCCATTCCAATAATTTTCCCTCCCTTTTCATCTCCAGCAAAAGATACTAAATCGCCATCGATGACTCAAAAGTTCTTCAGGAGGTCCTTCAATCCGGTCATATGCCTTGAGCATTCACTGTCCACGTGCCAAATGTATTCCATGAGCATACGGAGCCATTTTTGTAATTTATTCTATTATACAACAATAAACAAAAATATGTACAACTTAGTTAGTTTTCGGAATCCAGACTTGTTTCAAGTTTAATCTATTGGTATTTTGAACAAGAATATTCTCTTTTCTTTTCCAAAAACATTGTGAATTAACTATGCATTTAATTGATTTTCTAAAGTTATCAAATTTCTCTGTGAAACTTTTGACAAGATCTTGTTTAGGTTTAGAAAATTTCTTGCTCTTGCAATGTTTCGCAGTATGTCCTAAATGACCACAGCGAAAGCATTGCTTGCAATTTGCTCTTTTCTTTTTGGTGGACGCCGCGTGTGAAGACGACATATGTGATGAGAGTTTAGAACTGCTTGAAGCGTTATCTGATGATGCAGTATAACTTGAACTTCTGACTTTCTTCACTTTCTTGTTAAGACGCTTTTCCTTCTTAATGTAGTCTTCATCGCTCTCGCTATCTGATGACGAAGCTGATTCTTGATTTTCACTTGAGCCGTTAGATTCCTGATCTTTGCTTGACGTTTCTTCACCATTTTCTGAGGTTGTTGTGCTCAAGTCTTCACTATTGCTAACTTGTGTTGATTCTTCATCAGACTCTGATGTACTTGTACATGATGGAATAAACTCGGGAATTTCCTCTGCGAGGAACTTCCAAATCTGTTTTTCTGTAATTCTTGAACAAATACAGATTACGAGCATAAGTTAGGTCATGACTTTCAACCACGGTGTTCATGTGATTGTGACTCTAAAATATAGGAACGTGGCCATTTTAGTCGTCCTGAATATTAAATTTAGGCATATAACCATTACAGTCATCCATCCTAGTCAAACTATTACAGTTATCCCGAATAGAGGTACTGTTTTTCTTGTTACAGTTCTAGGCAAACCAGTTAACTGTGGAATAACTGTCGCCTGAGTTTCCAATTCCTATTTACGATCCTCCACAGTCATCATCCTCATCACACACATCTTCTTTACGCTTAAAAATATCTGCATTACTTTCAGAAATGTTAGTATTATTTTCATTTTTGTAAAAGACAGTTTGAGCAAACAGATCATGTTTATCAATTAAGTCATTTTCTGGATGAGGAATGGCATAGGTACATAGTTTTTGCTGTGCGGAGGAGGAAAGATTTTTCTTTCGTTTCCGAGCTTATCCTTGTATCCAATCCCATCCTTCACAAATGTCGTTCGTTGGCAATATTCAATATAAACCAATGCCTTTTGACTAACTTTCCATTTATCAATTGTCGTTTGCAGTTTGTTATTTTCATTTTGAGATTTTTCTAATCTTTAAGTTAGATAATTCATGATTAAATCTTTTCTAAAAACGAATTCTTATAATATCTGCATCTCAGCCAAAGTCGAGTTCAACTTTCTCTGATATGCAGCTTCGTTTTCTTTCAGTTCTTGGTTAAATTTCAAAACCTTTTCATTTTCTCTAATCAGGTCATGGTTGAGTGATTTGTAATGTGCCACGACGTTTAAACATGGTTGGGAGCATAGTTTTGCTTTAAATTCATATGGTATGATGTTTACCAAATCCTTATCCTCTTTGTCTTTTACAGACTCAGCTTTCATGGCGGCTGCAGAAGTTCCAGCTTCCTAATCCTTTTTGTTGCTTGTTGCTCCTTGGATTGTCTTTTTCGATTCAGTCTTCTTAGCTTCCTTCCTTCCCTTTTCTTAGTTGGTTCAGTAGGAACGATTATGCTTTTCAAACCTTTGTCGCCCTTGGGAATTCTTGCAGCTTGCTTCTCAATGCAGTTTGATGAAGACGAGACAGGTGCGGTAGAGATTTTAGCCATGAGTGCTTTGTTGACTTCTTCTTTTGCCTCAACTATTTCTTCTACCAGTCATAATCTTCCACCACCAATGCTTTTGGGTTGTTAGCAGCAACGTTTTCACTCCCCTCGATAGCTATTGGCCTTCTTGTCGGAACAACTTAAGCATTTTCGTTTTTCAACAGTGGGCACTCTCTCTTGAAGTGACTCAGATTCTTGCAGTTGTAGCGTCTTAGCTTGGACTTGTCGAAGCTGGTTTGTCTTGAAACTTCTTTAGTCGCGGGGTAATCATTGCCATTTGCCACTTCCTCCATATCATTCGGATCTACCTGATACATGTCTTCAGCAATGAGAAAATCCCTTTTTAGCTCACCTGAAATGAGAGTTTCATAGCTACTTAGGAAGGTGTTAAACAATACAACATGTTTAGTGGATATCTTGAGTGCTTGAGCATCACCGACCACAGTAGTCTTCTCGTTAGATGATGGGGCCTTCGCAGAGCTTGCGGAAGCGTTAGGGTAAGATGCGTTAGCACTTTGAGAATTTGAACCACGGGAGGTTATGGGGGCAAGGAATGCCATATTTTTGGGAACAGAAGCAGCAGCAGCATATTGAGTAAATTTCTGAGAGTATCCTGCTTGATTCATTTCTCTCTTGAGTACATCCATTTCGAAGGCCTTCAGCGTATTGATCAATTCTGAAAGGGTGACAGTAGTAGTGCTTGTCGAAAAGGTTCTTTTGATCATCATACATTGTAGGCTCCATTCTTTTGGAAGAGATTCCAAAAGTTTCTTGATGGAGGCATAGTTTGCAACAGGATTGCCAACATTCTTCATTTTTGTTAGCACACTCAAAAATCGACTAATATGATCTGACAAACTGTCACCACGAACACTCCTGAAAATATCATATTCTTTCTGAACCATATCTCTCTTGTTATCCATCAACTCTTCGTTCCCTTCATAGTGATCAATAAGGGCCAACCACAGTTCTTGGACAGAGCCATTGTTAGAGCAGCATGAGCCCTATGAAGCGTTGAATGAGAGTTCTGTCCTCCTTAGTGAATGTTGAAGGGTCTTCCTTGATTGTTCGAACATCGTCGCAAATTACCATATGAACATGCGGTCCTACGGTGACAAACATCCATTGAGTATAGTCTGTATACTCAAAGAATGCTTTGATTCGATTCTTCCAGCTACTGAAGTCTTCAGATCCTTTCAACGTAGGAGGTCTTGTAGTTGTTCATGTCTCCAGTTCGGCTTGGGCTATTGGATTAAGTTGATTGAGTGACACTTTGGTTTATTTTGGATTAAATACGCTGGAATTTGAGAGATCAAAGAGCAAATATGCTGAAAATAGTAAATACGCTGGTGATGCGTGGCTACTTGACCCGATGACAATAGCTAAATCCGCTGGAACACACAAAACAAACGTGGGTTTGGCTAAATGCACCGATCACCATGATAAAATCGCTGAGGATTTTTATCACTGACTTCAAAGTCGCCTTCAATTAATTACGTTGACACTATTTCACTGGAAATCAACAAATTCGCTGGTGTAATGCCGGCGTATTTGTTAGTTACGCAATCTTCAAGTTAAAAACGCTGTTTAAATTTATCTACACTGACTTCAAACTTAAATACGCCCAGCAGGGTTTAAGCACGAACAAAAACCCTCTAATCACCAAAAAACCACTCAAAATCCATGTTTCTTTATACCAAAATGACCCAAATGTTTACCAAAACACTGATTAACAACAACACAAAGATTAAACACACCAGATCAAGCCATTTTAAGTCCAAAAATTTGAAAAACCTTGAAACTTTGATAACTTTTGAAAAACCTTCAAAACTTGAAGAATCTTAACAAACTCAAACAATTAAGAGCAGAAAGGCTCTGATACCAAATTGTGAGTCCCAAAACAGATTCGGATCACAGTGGTTTGATTTTTTATCACCCAAAAAACTATAGATTAGTTGTTTGAATGTGTAAAAGTTAAGAAAAACCAAAAGATGAAGATGAAGATTCTTGTATGGATCAAACAACAAGTGTTGTATATGGAATCCCAAAAGATATAATCACTAAATGCACCAGGAAGTTCAGATTTAGCACAAGAACAACAATCATAACACAAAGGAAATCACCAAAACTTGTCCAAGAACCTTGGATTAGAGTTTCATTACCAACATATATATACACACTGACTACCCAACGTATTTATTAAATACGCTGGGTATATAACGCCGCCACAGGATATTTTCCTGTAGTTACACTTTCAGCCTCTGAACTTTCTAAAATACATTAAACTATTACAAAACTATCCAAAACCTACTAAAACTAAGTACCAACGATCTCAAAAGATCCAACACGGCAGCAATCATTGAATTCTTTTGATTAAGCTCTCTTTTCTGATATCAATCTCACATGACTTGATTGTAGCAATCAGCTCAGTAAGTGTGACTTCCTTCAAATTCTTGTACAATTGATCATAGAAACATCAGCACCCCAGACTTTTGGTAACAAATTCAGAAGTTGATAATTCATCCCATTGTTTGTGATGGTGATACCGACACTTATCATTTGCTAGACCATTTTGACGAATCTTCTGATATGATTTTCTACAATTTCACCATAAATGTGGTTGAATGAACTAAACTGCTGGTTCAACATATTCACCCTGCCTGCTTTCATGTCAGTATTTCCCTCATACAAGTTTTTAAGCACATCCCAAACTTCCTTCACGTTCGTGTGGTTCCTAACAGCGAATAAAATGTTTGGACCAAGAGCCATGGTGAGATTTGCCATAGCTTTATCATCCTCGTCCTTAATTCTTCGGTCATCATCTGTCCATAAATTCTACGGTTTAGGAACTAGAGTTAGAGGGTCATCTTCCGTAGCATACATAATGGTACGAGGTCCATTTCTAATACACCTCCAAACCCCAGGTTCCTTTGCCTTACAATACTGCTCAAAACGTCATGTCCACTTAAAGTAATCATATCCATACAACAACTTTGGACTTTTAGTAGACGTGTCGATAATCTGATCGAGTTCCTAATGCAATGCCAGAGTTTGAATCTGGATGGCAGCCAAAGTAACATTAGCAAGATCCAAAGCAGTCATTACACCGTTAGTGTTCATCATTTTTAGTTTACCGAATAATGATTAAGTAATTTTTTATGAACAACCCAAAACAGCAAGGGTCTGATCCGAAAGGTTAATCCGAAACAGCAACTTGGTCAAACTGAAAGGCTATCCGAAACCTAGATTCAAAACATGTAACAATTCAGAACAGTGCCTATCCAAAATGGTCCGAAATCCTCCGAAATCCTTTGAAGATGATCTAAAATACCTGATGACTATCCGAAACTCTTGAAGATTATTCAAAATGCTTGAGGATTTATTCAAAATCCTTGTAGATGATCCGAAACTCAACTGAAACTCTTGAAGATTATCCGAAATCAGGAAAATGTTCAACAATAGATGATATGAAACCCAACAGGATGATCTGAATTCTATCCAAAATTTAAGCAGATCATCCGAAATACAAGCAGAAGACTTTTCCAAACTTGAACAACACCGAAACAACAGCAAACCAGCAACGCGGTAGCGATCCAAAACAACCAGAATCGGTGTGATATCAAACCGAGCCTAGAAACAGGTTCAACAGACTCTGATACCAATTTTAAGTCCCAAAATGAGATCACAATGATATCACACTAAGTTTGATTGGTGGTGCGGAGTCACACAATCAAACTTGATTCAAGCAAAAGAAATAAAGATGAAGTAAAAATGATTTAAAGGATAACTTGAATACAAATGATTGTCTAATATAAGTTAATGGCCAAAAGCAAAGAACCACCAAAACCCTAAACATCATTAACTATTTATAGGGAGGGTTTAGTCCACCACTCCCTCTAAACCCTAAGCCCATTAGCCTCCTAAGCCCATTCTAGTACAAGCCTTCATTAACAAATAAACAAACTAGCCCAACCCTAATTAAATAACTAATGTATAATCCTTAAGGGCCTAACATTCATAAAGAAAAAAGAGTCTCAATACCTAAAGAAAATAAAATCATGTGAAGCTGAAGTTAAACTTTGACTGAAAAATTAAATAAAGAGCTTCAAGTGGTAGATTTAGCACAGGAGACTATGAGAGATAAAACAAAAGAACTATCTAACAAGTGCAAAGAGTTATCTGATGCACAAGTTTTGATTGTTAAACTTCAAAGAAAAATAGGCCAATTTAGAAACACTTCATTTGTAATGAATCACATGATGGGAAACTCACCGGTTCATCAGGACTATACATTTTTACCTCATTACGATGATTTAATAGATTTTGTGTATGGGACAGTTGTGGTTGAGCGGATGACTGTCGAAGTACCTGATAGTTCTGCTGCTGAGAATGGTGGTGTATCTGATTATGAAGTGGCTAATGTCAAGAAGAAACTAAACAAGACACTGTTTTCAAAAATAAAAATGCGTCCTCCCAATCTTAAAACAACATTATGTTAAAAAGATGAATTTTGTGAAAGGGGATGACATGAAAAATGAATCAGTGGTAACTAAAACAGAGTCGAATGAAAAGTTTGTTAAAAATAAAATGAACAAGGGCAAATCACAAGAAACAAACGTTGGTCTTTCTGAAATGTCGCCCACATCATCAGAACCATCAAGTTCAAAGGCTTCACCAAAGAAATCTTTTGCAAAAAGATCGTGCTTTAGTTGTCATACAAAAGGACATGTCGTTAGTTGTTGTCCTTACAAGAAGGGTGAAGCACCTTTGAAAGAAATGAAAAAATACGTATCACAAGAAAAGAAGGGTGATTGTGAGTTGAAGAAATCAAACTCATCAATGAAATATGTTTTTGAAGACAGGGCTGAAATAGGAAATCAATAATTCCTCATTTTCAAAGAATCAACCACTGTTTCAGCCTGCGTCTACATCTGGTAGATTCGACAGACCTAGGAGTAGTTCACCTAAAATGAATAAGTTTAATGATCAGTCAAATAGTTTCAGAGGTCAAAGTTCACAACAAAATCGATATCACATTGGTGGTAATCGAAATTTTTACAATAATGACTCTAGAAATTATTACAATCAAAATTTTGGAAATCAATCGAGAGTTCATCCAAATTCAGGATTTGCGAATCAAAATAGAGGTTTTCAAAATCAAATTTTACAAAGGTCACAAAGTCCAAACACATATATTACCCCTTAGGACCAAAGACCTAGTGGAAATTAAAAACCATTTACATCAACATGTCTAAGATCCAAGACTCCGGTTATGAGTGATGGATATTGGATGGATTTTAAAGTATTTGATGAATCTGGAAGACCCAAGACCATTAAGGCTTGGGTCCCCTTCTAACTAAATTTGTTATGGTTTGTGTAGGATCCGCTTAGGAGGCTGATCAACTTGTGGTATGTTGACAGTGCTTGCTCCAGGCACATGACGGGGGAAAAGAGGTTGCTAAAAGAATTTGAAGAAATCAATGAAGGTTATGTGAACTTTGTAGGAGCAAAAGGTGGAAAAATTATAGGTCAAGGGAAAGTGGCCAATGGGAAGATCACGTTGGACAAATTTAACTACGTCGAGTAGCTCAAACACAATTTGATGAGTGTGTCGCAGGTCTATGACAAGGGCTACTTTGTCCACTTTACCAAGTCTGAGGTATTGGTGTTACTACCTGATTTGATCATTCCTAATGATTGGGTAGTTATGAGGGCACCAAGGAAGAATGATACCTATGTCATGGACATGAGTGTCAATGATTCTTCGGTGGTGTCTACATGTTTGTTGTCAAAAGCATCTGAGGCTGATTCGATGTTATTGTATAGACGCATGGCACATATCCACTATCGAAAAATGAATTATATAATTAAAAATAATTTAGTGGAAGGTGTGCCTATGCAGAAGTTTTCTATGGATGGTAAATGTCTTCCGTGTAAAAAGGGAAAATAACATAGAAAACCTCACAAGTCTAAAACCATAAATTCCATTGGTTCCCCACTCGAATTACTTCACATGGGTTTGTTTGGTCCAATGAATGTAAGGAGTATTGGAGGAAAATATTATTGTTTAATTGTTACTGATGAGTTTTCTCGTTTTTCGTGGGTTTTCTTTCTAGTGTCAAAGGATGAAACAACGGAAACGTTGATCAATCTTTGTACAAAGTTGGAGAATCTACTTAAGACAAGGATCAAGCGCATTAGAAGCAACAACGACACAGAATTCAAGAATCGGTTGATGGATATGCACTGTCTTCGCAAGGGGATAGAGCATGGAATTCAGAATGGAGTGGCAGTACGAAAAAACAGGACTTTAATGGAAGCTACTAGGACCATGCTTTCTGATTCAAATCTTCCTGTCCTCTTTTGGGCAGAGGCTGTGAATACAACTTGCTATGTTCTGAATAGGGTTTTGACGGTTAAACGACATAACAAAACGTGTTATGAACTTTTGAGAAGCCCTAAACCAAATTTAGTAGGGTTTGAACCATTTGGTCTACCATGCACGATAATTATAAATAAAAACCAACCAAAATTTCTGTGAAGTCGCTGACGACGGATTTTTCCTGGGTTATATAGATGGTTCACCAAACAAGAGAGTTTTAATTAATACTAATGGTAAAATTGAAACGGTTTTTAATGTTGAATTTATCACATATTCGCCCAAACAGTCCAGCCCAGGTGCAGCAAAGCTATATGATAATGATCTATTCTTTGAGTCTTTTAAAATTCATGAGTTTTCCGATGCAGGTGATTTAGAGGTAATTCACAACTTGAATAGGGATGGAGATTAAAGTAATTTCGGTCCGAGAACAAGTGTTCCAATTGCGAATGTGCCAGGAACTTCCTCAAATGAAAATGCAAATGCAAATGTGGAAGTAACATTTCGAGTGATAGCAAGTCTGAACCTCTTGAGGGGGAGGATTTACTAATCTGTTTGCTAATCAAAATGTTCTGGGGGAGATTTGATCAAATCTGGAGACTAATTTGGAAGTTGACGCCTTTGCTACTACACGAGCAAACAAAGATCATCCAGTTGAGACCATTATAGGTGATCCGAATGTAGTTATTCAGATAAGGAGAAGTATAGCAGAATTTTCACGTTTGTATGCTATAAATGAGAAGACTAGTATAATCAACAAGTGCTTATATAGTTGTTTTATTTCTCAAAAGGAGCCAAAAAAATATTCATATGGATCTGAAGGATAATTCATGGGTAGAAGCTGTGCAGGAGGAACTAGCTTAGTTTGAAAAGTTGGAAGTTTGGGAGTTAGTTGATTTACCAGAAAGAGAAAGAAATTGGCACCAAGTGGGAGTTCAAGTGTAAGAAAGATGACCGAGGGATTGTGACAAGGAACAAGGCTCGGTTAGTGGTAAAAGAGTTCAATCAGCAAGAGTGATTGACAATATGAAGTGTTTGCACCAGTTGAAAGGTTGGAAGCGATTCGGTTGTTTCTAGCGTTTGCATCTTTTAGGGGTTTCAAGGTTTATCAGCTTGCCGTGAAGAGTGTGTTTCTTTACGAAAAGTCAAAGAACTGGTGTATGTCTCATAACCAGATGGGTTTACTAATCCAGACTATCTAGATCGAGTGTACAGATTGGATAAGGCACTGTATGGATTACATCAAGCACCTAGGGTGTGGTATGGACACTATCGACTCATCTTTTGTCAAATGGTTTTGAAAGGGGCAGATCGATAGTACATTTTTCATTAAGAGGAAGAAGGAAGATTTTCTGTTGGTACAGGTATACGTGGATGACATCATTTTTGGTTCATCGGATGAAAGCATGTGTCATGAATTTGAGGAGGTGATGAAGAGTTAAGTTTGAGATGAGTGCAATGGGTGAGTTATCATTGTTCTTAGTGTTGAGTTGAACAAAATAAGGATTGGATCTTTATTCATCAGACAAAGTATGTGTATGACATTTTGAATCGTTTCAAGATGGAGGATTGCGCAACTTTTAATACACCCATTTATGAAAATCACAACATTGGTCTAGATGCTGAGAGTGTGGAAGATGTTGATCCAACTCAATATAGAGCCATGATTGGTGGCATAACTCTTTTATCGATCGGCGGCAGCTTTCAACCTTCCTTTAATCTGGGCAACCTTAATGGTGGTATCCTGAATGATTTCAGGTCCGGTTAGTTGCCTTTCGCCAATTTCAGCACAGCAAAGGGGTGATCGACACTTCCTTCCGTACAAAGCTTCAAACGGAGCGGCTTTGATACTCGCGTGATAACTGTTGTTGTAGGAAAACTCAGCTAAGGGCAGATGAATATCCCAATTTCCACCGAAGTCTGAATGGTTCTTTCGCTCTGACCATCCGTTTGAGGATGATACACAATACTCATGTCCAACTGAGAACCCGGCGATTCCTGAAGAGATCGCCAAAATCTGGAGTCAAATCGTCAATCTCTATCAGAGATAATTGACACTGGTACTCCATGCCGGGATACAATCACGTTGAGGTACAACTGCGATATCTTTTTCATTTTGTTTGTTTCTTTAATGGGTAAGAAATGAGCAGACTTCGTCAATTGATCCACAATTACCCAAATGGTGTCGTGTCCACGTGACGTGCAGGGTAATTTGATGACAAAATCCATCGTAAGATGCTCCCATTTCCATTTAGGAATCTCTGGTTTCTATAGAAGCGTAGACGGCTTCTGATGTCCAGTCTTAACCTTTGAGCACGTTAGACATTTACTAAAATACAGCGCAATATCTTTCTTCGGCCACCAATACAACTCGTTGATGTCCTGATACATTTTGGTAGAACCTGGGTGAATTGAATATCTGGATTTATGAGCTTTGATCATAACCAGTTCACATAGGTTACCCCTAAGAGGAACCCAAATCCGGTTCATGAAGTAAGTCACTTCGTCCGCTTTCGGTATCATTTCACACTCCAAACCTCTTAAACTTTCTCTCCTCAATTCTCATCTCTTAAAGCTTCTCGCTATGCGTTATGAATCTGAACGGTCAAACTCATTTGTATGGTTAAACCCAAAGCACGAACACGAAGGAGCTTTTCCCCCTCCTTCCTACTAAGCGCATCACCAACAACGTTTGCTTTACCTAGGTGATAGCGAATACTCGTAATCATTGAATAACTTTACCCAACGCCGTTGTCTCATGTTGAGTTCCTTTTGATCAAAGATATGTTGAGGCTCTTATGGTCAGTGTAAATCGTACATTTCGTGCAATACATATAATGTCTCCAAATCTTCAAGGAATACACAACAGCTCCTAACTCCAAATTATGAGTTGTGTAAGTACCTGCCGATATAAACAAAAGAAAACAACAAAAGAAAATATGGTTGAGCCAAAAATTGCTCAGTAACGGAAAGAAGAATAATAGTGCAATGAGGTCGGTAATAATGTCAAAGGTAACGGTGATAACAATGTCAAATGGCAACGGAAGCAAACACTTGGTATGTTCGTTAACATAATAAATATGAACGGAGCATAACAAATGTCTAAACGAAGTAATCATACGAATCCAGCAAATCCAACTGATACAAAACAAACATATAATCATAGGGTAAGGAGTGATACCCATTGAGCAGAAAACAAAACAAATGTACAAATGTGAGTTGTATATGGGCGCACACAATCACTCACCAAATCAAAACAAAGTATCACAGGATCGATCCATACATCTATTTCTAATCTCATATCCCCAAACATACCATTACAAATAAAAGAAACGTTGTGAACCAGTCACACCGTCACGGAAAGTGCTACACCATTGACACCTCAATGACGCATCAATAGAATCAACCTACCAGAGGCTTTGCTCGGGTATGAAGTCAAAAACAAATTTCAGATACGATAAGTCACAATCAAATGTCTAAACAAATGTCTTGTGCAATATTCTCATAATTCACAAATAATGAAACATGCGATATGAACACAATTCTAATAATTGTATCGCATGTATAACAAAGTCAGAATGCGAAAGTTCAATGAACATGACGGATGTTCAATGGTCAACTAATCGAATAGATAAAACAATTATTACGATACTAAGAGAAAAATGTTAACGAATGCCTACCTTAATACTTAAAACCGAAGTATAACATGGAAGTGGACTGATTCACCCAAATGTCGAAATGTCACTCTTGATTTATTTCATCGTGACGGTTAACTTGTAAACGAATTTGGATGTCTTTATCGGCTTTTGCAGAATAGGTAATTGGGCCCTAACCATTTCTTATAATTTTAAAATATAGTCATTATATATATCTTGACCGAGTAATATTTTTGTTTATTAAACTACACATACTTATATATGTGTGCTTAAATCTTTTTTTCGAAATTCTTGAAGTATATGAATTTTACCATTGGTATATCTTAGAATATATTTTAGCACAGAGGTTAGTATTAATTAATTTACAATTAACATAATCTAAATAACCTAACTTGTTTTATCTTAATTTTTTTTTATTAAAACAGGTCCCAACTAAGTTATTTTTGGACTACAAAATAGAAACTCATGTGGCCAGAATTACCTACTTATATCTTCCACAACTCAGTGACAGAAGCAATACATGGACTCATGGGAGACCAGCAGATATAAATATGTATTTTCAGGCAAGCATAAGACCGAGCATGTCTAATATATCCAGTAGGGGACCTAAGATTTTTATTTAATGGGTCCATTTTAACGGTGTTAAGATTTTTCACCAACCAGCATTAGAATTTTCAGTTGGTCTTCGTTCGGTTGGGGTTGATGCTAAAATTTAAGTTGTATTTTCTCTTGTCTATGATCATCACTCATTTTTCATAACACACAATAAATATACAATGCCATTCAAAATGAAATAAAAACAAAAACAAAAAAAAAAGTTGTTCCTACGAGTTTTCATCTTTTGTTAACGAACCATTACATTATTTTTGCCGCTTTCCTTAGTCAATTAACAAATCAATGAAAATACTTTATCCAACTTTACATTATACTCCAACCACAGCTATACCGTATATACGATTCATTTTTTTATTACTTCAATCATAATTCAATATTTGATGGAGATCTGTGGTGCACTAGTGAATCCTAGACAAGCTGTTGGGAGTGGATGGTTTGTTGTTCAAGTTCATTTAAAAAAAAGAAAAGAAAAGAAAAGAAAAAAGAAAAACCCTTAGTTTTAGTTTGAATTTGTAAAAAGAAGAAAAAAGGCCAATAAAAGTCTTGATCTCGTGACCTGTTGGGAAAAAGGGAATTTTCCACTGCACTAGCGTCCACTTGATGCTATGGCTTTCAATCTTATTATTTTTATAGGTTATTAAAAATTTAAAATACCGGTTTTACTAGATTTTTAAAATTTTTCAGACCCGCTCTATGTAGGTCCGCCCCTGAATGCATCCATTTCAATTCGTTGAACAAGATGACAGCGCTTTATGTCCTTCTTTAGTTACGGTGCTGATCGGTTGAACGAGAGGGGCGGTGTTGTCTATACAACTATAGTGGTGAACCAACTCGATTGGTCAGAAACATTCTTATTGTCGCTAATGGCGGAAACAGAGTAGCGATGGATATACGAGTGAGCACTCTGCATGTGTCGGTTCGTTGTGCCGTTGTAGCCTAGCATAGAAATCAGTCGGAGGTGGTTCATGGTGGCGATGAATAGGACCCAGTTATATCAATGGAATTAAGGGTGTGAGAGATGTTAGGTACTTAGGTTGCGTGTCGGTTTATAAGAATGGAGTGGTGATACAAAGAAAAGCCTTCAGAGCAGGTAACAAGACTCTTCATAGGTTCTATTGAATTCATTTAATGATATTTAATTTTAATGTATTAAATTAATAAAATTAATATTTACACATCCTCTCTTTTATCATTCCTTATACATACATCAAATTAAACTAACAAATGAACTTGTGTTCGGTTTTAAAGATACAATACTTTAATGATCATTTTAATATTATATTGATTCTCGTGAATGTGTTTAGTACTTTTCTAAATCATTTTAACACTAATTTTAGTATTTTTAATTGGCTACAAAATATATAACGAATTCTAAAAAATAATTATAGTCTATTTTCATAACTAGAATGACCTATCTATATCATTGTATTTAGTAAATATATCTATTATTTTAGTTTTTAAAAATTTAGGATGTTACATGCTTCGTCTGTTTTCCATTCGATTTCAGTTAGCTCATCTTTATACATTTTAATCACGTAACTTGTTAAATTTTTTTAATTAGAAAATTATAATAATAATATGCTAAAAATTAAAAAGAATAAAATATTCATTTTAAGGTGTAAATTTTTATAAAAGAACTATATTAACGTATGAAAAAATTTATTATCGTTTAAAAATTGAGTTGATTTTATAATAGGGATAAATATAATAATTAATTAACCAGAATTTGGTTAAAGATGAAAGATTAAAATGTAATTCAGATTAGCGAATTAAAGTATGTTTAGTGCTTAAAAGACTAATATACCCTTATATTAAAGTTGTACATTATGCATTAAATTCTAAAAAAATACTAAGTTTTAGGTATCTTAAAATGTTCCTATCAAATACAATATAATATAGGTAAGAGATCATGTATAAGAGGGATTTTTCATGCAAAGTGTAGGAGACAAATGTGATTAATAATTTAAGGATAAAAGGGTATTATGGTGATTCTCCCTTAAATCTACCTACCCCTGATTTTCAAACGTTTATAACTTTTCTATACGATAATACATAAAAAAAACTACCCTGTATTAACAAGCATTTTATTCTTTTTAAGTTGAGAAGACTATTACTATAGTTTTCTTAATTCTAAAACTTTTATTTTGCAAGCTATAAAGTTACGGATTTGTGTAACGTTACGTGATTATGTTCTAGTACGTAATTATGTACCATTGTGCAAGCAATAACAAATGCTCAAATTGACCCTACATCTATAATCACATGCCATATGCAACAAATGTAATGTCATGTGATTATGTATCAATACGTAATACGTTATTATAGTTTTTTTATTGTGTAATGTTCTTCTCACAAAAGTTATGCTTAGTACGTGATTATACATTCAGTATAATACGAACATAATTGTTTTATGCTAATACATGATTAGCTCTATAATATAAGTCATTACGTGATTATAGTTGTAGTGTTACATTGAACTTTTGTTACTTCTTTTGCATACATGGTACGTTATTATTACATTAAGCATTTGTTACTGCTTTTGCACACTTGGTATGTGATTACATTAAGCATTTGTTACTGCTTTTGCACATTGTCCTACTTCACGACTCGTAGCAGATTATCGATCATAGCGAGATGATTGTCCATAACTCATGACAGCTATTATAAATTTGAAGATTTATCCAAATAAAAACGTCGCACATATCATATAAATCTTACATAATCCATACAAAATTCCAAAGTCATAAATTATAAAATAAAATTTAATTTATTATTATAAGGAATGTCCTACATGTCTTCGTCTTCATTTTAATTAACTATAATATTTTCATTTTATTACACGTAGCATCCGATTTACAAACGAGTCGGGTTTCTACGATTCGATTTGCGCAGATATTATAGTCTCCCCCTACTTTTGAGAATTTCGTCCCGAATTTTGTGGGGTCATTCTCTATGAACAAGTGTGGGTACATATTTCGCATCCAATCTACACATTCCCAAGTAAACTCTGGTCCATGTTTAGACTCCCAGTGGACTTTAACTATATGTATCCGACTACGCTTCAACTATTTCTCATCGCGATCCATGATTTTAACCTGTTTTTCAATAAAATGCATTTATATGCGCCAAATGCAACATATAAGTTGTATCAAATATGGTATAAAATTAACCCTTTTTAGTACTGATGTTGGAAAAAGTGTGTTTCTTTGTATACTTTTGATTTTCGGGATTAAAAGAGCTTAAATGTACAAAAGGAACAAATTACCGACAAACACCAGTATAAATACAGAAGAAGGAAAGATGACACACTATACCAACCCTCCTAGCTTCACACCAAGACCAAAAACATGAATCAGAAGTCACGCATGGGGCCGTGCCTGCTCGGCATGGGGTCGTGCCCCCTTTAAGATTCCAGAAAGGAAAAGACAAACAGAAGCAGACAAGACACACGGGGCCGTGTCCCTTAGACACGGGCCATGGTCAACTTCCAGATATGCAAATCTTGCATAGTACGCCAAGTACAATGGCCACAGGGTCGTGTAGCATCTGATCTGAAGCTCATTAAACAAAGACAAAGAAGAAGGAAGACACATGGCCGTGCCCACAAGGCACGGGGCCGTGTGAAGCCACTGTTTCCAGCTATAAATAGGGGTGCTTAGTTTCATTCCAACTCATCCATTGGCAAACCACTTCTCTCATACTTGCCACCACTCCAACACCACACTACCATCATCATCCACCACATCCATCCATCATCAATCCTTAGAGTTTGTGAGTAGTCCTGGGATCTAAGAATAATCGTAAGAGTTTTTGCAGACAAAGGCCATGGTTAGCTAATCTCTTACATCACTTGGTGAATTGGTGAAGACAAGTTATTTATGTATTACTTTTGATTTCCAAGCTTTGGTTAACTCTTTAATTGAGTATGTATTAATGACTTTAATAACTAGTTTTTCATATAAAAAGTGAACTTCATTTTATCATCTCTTCATGGTTTGTTGATTCACTCATTCGTGTCTTTTCGGTCTATATAAAACGGGTTAACTGCATGGCAGGTGGTTAGAAGGGTGGTTGGATAAAATTGCCTCGTTCAGTGTATAGATCATGCGAGGACTTGATTCAAGCTTAGTAAGACTTCCTTTGAGGCAGATAGCATCAAACTGGGGAAGTAAGAACAGCTTGAATCCCTTATAAATAAACTACTATTAAAACTTTAAACCGGTCTTGCGTAACTGTATCCCTGCTGACTCAGACCAATATGGCCGAGGGTAGCGTTGCCTCCAAAAGAGGGACATGCCACATTTTGCATTAATAACTTACTTAATTATCTTTTAATATTCCGGCCTTGCGAGACTGTATCCCTGCTGACTCAGACCAATATGGCTGAGGGTAGCGTTGCCTCCAAAAGAGGGACATGCCACTTTAACTAAAATAATGTCTTAAAAAACCCAAAGTGCGGAAATCATCAAAGGATACATAAATGACAAGTTGGAACCACGTGACTCTATCTTGTCTATTTTTTTTTCTTTTATTACTTAGTCTGTATCTTTATGATTACATATTATTAAAAAAAAATATTTTCTCAAAAAAATTGATTAGATTAGACGTCGATGATATTCCAGTACTAAAAGCTCTTGTGTCCTTGGATGACCTCGGTATCTTACCATCACTATACTACGCACGATGGGTGCACTTGCCCTAGAGTCTTGTAGAGAGTAATAGTATTATATCATGTTTTATAAATTTAAAGCTTGAATAATGAGTGAAAGTACTTAAAATGTATCCAAAAAATCTAACTCGCTCCCACCACGTCATGCATCGACTCGTCAATTTGTCTATATGCAAGAAGGATATGGAGGTTTTCATCAGCGAGACACTTCTTCAAGTTAGACACATGGAAAGTCGGATGAATAATGTTGAGTTCTTCGGGTAACTCGAGTTTCTAAGCCACCGTTCCGATTCTCTCGAGGGTCTTGAAAGGACCAACATAACGAGGTGCTAGTTTGCCTTTCTTTCCGAATCTAACAACACCTTTATATGGTGATACTTTTAGAAGTACACGATCACCAACATTGAACTCAAGCGACATCCGTCGTTTGTCAGCATTGTATATCTTCCTGTGAGGAATTGATTCAAGCTTATTAGGACTTCCTTTGAGGCAGATAGCATCAAATCAGTGGAAATAAGAACGGCTTGAATCCCTTATAAATAAACTACTATTAAAACTTTAAACCGGGTTGCATGACTGTATCCCTGCTGACTCAGACCAATATGGCTGAGGGTAGTATTGCCTCCAAAAGAGGGACATGCCACATTTTACATTAATAACTTACTTAATTATCTTTCAATATTTCGACCTTGCGGGACTGTATCCCTGCTGACTCAAACCATATGGCTGAGGGTAGCGTTGCCTCCAAAAAGGGACATGCCACTATAACTAAGATAATATCTTAAAAAACCCAAAGTGCGGACATCATCAAAGGCTACACAAAAGATAAGTCGGAATCAAGTGATTCTATCTTGTCTATTTGTTTCTCTTATTACTTTAATTTCCTTCTTTATTTTACTTTTTATAAACCTTTTCCCAAAATTTGGTTAGATTCGGCGTTGACAATATTCTAGTATTAAAAGCTCTTGTTTCTTGGACGATCTCGGTATCTTACCATCACTATATTAAGCCAACGATGGGTGCACTTGCCCTAGCGTGTTGTAGAGAGTGAAAGTGTTATATCGTGTTTTATAAATTTAAAGCTTGATAAACGAGTGAAAAGTGCTTAAAATATAATAAAAATCATACCCCTTCACGTCACGTCATTACCGCATGTTCAACTCTTTCTGATTAAAGATATGTTGAAGACTCTTATGGTCAGTGTAGAATTCACACTTGGTTCCATATAGATAGTGCCTCAAGATCATTAGAGCGAATAGAATTGCACCAAGATCAATATCATTAGTGGTGTAATTCTTTTCGTAAACTTTAAGCTGTCTCGAGGCATAAGCTATGACTTTACCTCGTTGCATCAAGACACAACTGAGTACATGACCTGATGCATTATAGTAGGCAACAAAGTCATCATAACCATCAGGTAGAGTAAGAATAGATGCATCACATAATTTCTGCTTCAACGTTTGGAAAGCCTTTTCTTGCTTATGCCCCCAATCAAATGGTCTCCTTTATGAGTCAAGGCTGTGAATGGTAAAGTGATTTTTGAAAAGTTGGCGATAAAACGCCGATGGTAACCAGCTAAGCCAAGGAATGGTCTGATTTCAATAGGAGTGTGTGGAGTATGCTAATTCTTGATTGCTTCAATCTTTGCAGGGTCTACATGGATTCCCTTTTCATTCACAACGTGACTAAGGAATTGAACTATTTTTAACCAAAATTCACACTTGGAGAACTTAGCATATAGCCTTTCAGCACACAACAGTTCTAGTATGAAGTGAATATGTCACTCATGGTTGGTCTTGGTCTTTGAGTAAATTAGGATATCATCAATGAAGACTATGACAAAACGATCCAAGTAAGGTTTGTACAAGCATTTCATCAAGTCCATAAGAACTGCTGGTACATTGGTCAACCAAAAAGGCATAACCATGAACTCCTAATGACCATAGCGAGTACGAAAAGCGGTTTTAGGAATATCTACTTCTCAAACTCTAAGTTGATGATAACTAGAATGTAGATTAATCTTCAAAAAACAAGTTGCGCCTTAAAGTTGATCCAAGAGGTCGTCAATTGATGGTAACAGATAAATGTTTTTTTATGGTCAACTTGTTGAGCTCACGATAATCAATGCACATACTGAACGAATTGTCTTTCTTCTTGACAAAGAGGACTTGTGCACTGCATGAAGATGAACTAGGGCAAATAAACCCTTTGTCAGTCAACTCTTGCAATTGACTAGCTAATTCTTGCATATCGGATGGTGCCAGTCGTAACGCGCAGTTGCACCTGGAACAAGATCAATTCGAAATTCGATGTCTCGCATAGTAGGAAGTCTAGATACGTCTTCTAGGAACACTTGGGAAAAATCACGAACAATCGGAATATCTTCCAACTTCTTTTCCTTGCGTTTCTTCTCCACATATGAGCCAAGAAAACCACAAATTCCTTACGAAGGTAATTTTGGGCTTAGATACACGACACTACTTTAAGCCATTTAGAAGAGGTTTCACCAAAGACTTAAAGAACTTGACCGTCTGCGAGAAGAATACAAATATATTTTTTGAAGCATACATCTCAGTACGGTGTTGAGCTAGCCAATATATGCCAATGATCATATCAAAACTATATAACTTCATTGGCATAAGGTTAATAAAGAAACCATGCTCATTCAAACTGAGAGTGTATCCACGAATAACCAAATTGATGGTAGCGGGCTTCCTGACTGCTACTTCTACAATGAAGGAATCAGCCAAACTATTTCAAGGAATATCAAGAACAGACTCAAACTTAAAAGCCATGAAACTTTTATCTGTCCCGAGTCAAATAGTATTGATGCATAAAGACGATTAATTAAGAGCGTACCATTGACCACATTGTTGTCAGCCCTTGCCTGGTTCGCATTAATGTTGCAAACTCTGCCCATTGTTGTATGGTTCGCCTGATTCGCCTGGTTGACTGGGTTGGTTTGGGCTTGGGCATTTATGATGTTGACCAACCTTAGACAAGTGTTTTGAAAATGAGTGGGATCACCATAGTTAAAGCAGGCCTTGATAGGTAGCATCATAGGGGGGTTGGGTTTGTAGTAGGGCTTGATCAGGTTTCGGGGGAGAGGCGAAACCATGATTGAGGTGACTGAGAGAAAGGTTGGGTCACAAGTTGGTTATTGGGCTGAGTTCGGTGTTGGTTAGGTACTTACCTCTGAGCAACACGACAAGCGGGGACCAAATAACCATAACGTCCACAACTGGTACATTATTGACAAGGGGTGTGGGCTTGGTGATGAAAGTGACAGCGGTTACATAAGTGATGAGGACCAGTATAGGGTTTTGTTCGGTTGAGTGGTAGTGCGACTTATTTTAAAGGTGTGGATGGTATAGGAGGATTAGTTGTGGTCACTGCATAGTTCCTGTCATTACCTTTTCACTTCTTCTTAGAGCCTAAACGAGAAGATGATATAACCTTCATCTCTTTCGTCTCCTTTGATTCATCAACCGAAGCTTTTTTAGCTGAACTCTTTGACCCCTGTCGCTTAAGGTCACCAGACTTAACACGATGGTCTGTGAGCTGAGTATACAAAAGGATAGCAGCCTTAAGTCTCATCGGATTGCTACTTAGGACTAAGTCTTGAAAGATCACTGGTAAACTCCCGATATATTTCTCTAGGAGCCAATAGAGAGTGGTGAAGATATAAGGAACTAATTGTCTTAATTCATGAAAACAATTGTTGTAAGCTATGTGATGTATAAGAATTTATACATCTTTTAAACGTCAAATATGCCCCGTTTATGTGAGAACTTGTTATATTTTCATTGATTTTGGTACTCATTTGAGTTTTTGTGAAAATAAAGGTCTGGGCTTCGGCCCGATTTGAAACAGAGGCTTTTGGAGCAAATGGAGCAAAAACGGAACATTCCAGCAAACTGCCAGATATGGCACGACCATGCCAAGCCAACCAGCGTTGGTACTCTCATCAACACTATCAACCGACAATGCAAACCAGGAAAATCCATGACTGGCACGACCGTGCCACCCCCAAGCACGACCGTGCCTGGTCCAAGTCAGTATTTGATCAGCTCATTTCCAAGATAGCAGTGGTCATCGTCGACAATTCATCGATAAGAACGGTCATGCCATGATTTGGCATGGTCCTGCCACCTCGGGAAACTTTGAACGCGAGTTTCCAGAAATGGTAGCAAACAAGATCGACAAACGAAAAGTGACTCTGACACTTACCAAGCACGATCGTGCCAAAAGGTGGCATGGTCGTGCCAAACACCCAGTAGCTTAAATACGAGTTTCAATCTCATTTGGAGGAGAGTTGGAGCATTAGGGAATTTTTCTCTCAAGAATCTAGACTTGGAAGCTTGTTGGAGCCAAGAAGAAGCCTTGAAGAAGACTTAACTGTTAGATGATTCCCTCATTTACCATTTAATCTTGTCTTTAAACTTTGTTAGCTTACTATTTACATTATGAACAATTTGAGTTTTCTTGTACTTGATTTGGTAGTTATGTTCATGTTTAATCTTGTTCTTGGAGTTCATGTTCGTGTTTAAAGTCTTTGTTCTTGAGTGTTTGGTCATAAGTATTTACATGTTGTGTTGGAAATCCCATGTAGAGATTCTGAGTGTTGAATCTTATTAACTTGTTAGTATGATTCATAGCATGGAACTAAGAATGGTAATTTCTAAAATGAATTGATTGGTGATTTGAACAGGTGTATGGATTCTTGCATTTAGATTTGGAAAGATCAAAAGAATGTTTATATGAATTCTATAGTTTGTGTTTGTGTTAGTGTGATGCTTTAGGCCAAGATTGTTGTCTAGCATGACCTTGCTTGTGGTTCATATCAAGAACATGATGAAGGCATTAATTACCTAAAACCAAGTTAGGGTGATTAGTATATTGTTCATAGTTGTTTTCCATAACTTTTAGTGTTAGGAGTTTTGACAAACAAATAACTCATCATTAAAGATTAACATCAACTTAGCAAGTGGTCTTAAAAGAATAAATTTTAGGTGATTAGAATGTTATATCATTTTAGTTTTCCTAAGATTTATAAAGCTAGAAAGCCTTGATTAGGGACTTGGTTAAATTTAGAGTTTGCATCGCCACTAGTCTTTCCCATTTGTTGTAACATGCTTTTTAGTGGATACTTAGTTTAGGCAACCTCTTTTAGATATTGTTCGTCCTTAGATTAGTTTGTAGTTTGTTATTTTTGCATGATAAATTAGAAACAAAAATCAACCCACCAATTGAAAAGGCTTTAAAGTAGCAAAAGTTTAGTATCGAGACACCACGTCCACAGATTGATATATGGTTCTTACCGATAAACTATTACAACCCGACGATGCAGTTTATGGCAAGGATCACCCGAGGATCCAAGTGTCCACATCGCGGGTTTTCTGTTCGGTTGAGAATGAAGATTCTCAACTTTAGCCAGGACGAGGATGAGTCCCTTTACGAGGCGTGGGTGCGGTTTAAAGAACTTATGAGAAAGGTCCCACACCACGGGGAGTTCATCACGTGGACGACTTCATTTCCATGACAACACGTATGGATGCCTTATCTATGAAATTTGATCAGGTGATGGAGATTCTCTTGAGTGGTTCTTCGAGTGGGGGAGCATATCATGTAGGCGATTTTCCGATAGGAGAGGTGTCACACGAGCACTTTGATTTTATGGGAAACCAATACGGTCCTCATAATAATCCCTACAACAATACTTATAATCCAGAGTGGAAGAATCACCCAAATTTCATTTGGAAACCTGACGCTTCTAGTTAGCATCCACACGGATTTGTTGCACATCCCACAACTCCTGGAGCATATGGTGCACCTCGGCCTCAGCAGATATCTTCCACTAGTGAACCTAGTGTGCAAGATATGTTCAGTCAGCTCTTAGCGGGTCAAGACTATAAAAAGTTCAAAAATGAGAAGCATTTTAGAGAGTATGACAGTCGTTTCACGAGGCATGAGAGTGAGTTGAGAAGCTAAAAGGCTTCCATGCAGACCATTGAGAACCAAGTTGGTCAGATCGCCAAGATGTTGTCAGAAGGCAACAGGGTGGCCTTCCAAGCAATAGGGAACCTAATCCTAAGGCTACTGCGAAGGCTATCACGTTGAGAAACGGCAAGATCGCTGAGCCCGTCACTTTAGCTGCTCCAGCAAAGCCGATTGATGATGAGATTGTTGAGGAGATCGAGTCTGAGTCTCCGGGTGAGGTGCAACTAAGGTGAGTCCCATCAAGTATAGCACGACCGAAAGAGCCAGTGAGAGAGTATATCTCTCCCATTCCATATCCGGGGAGGTTGAAAAAGCAGAAAATGGAAGAACACTATGGTAAATTCCTTGAGCTTTTTAAGCAACTTCATATAAATTTACCATTTGTCGAGGCACTTGTTCAAATGCCTAAGTATGCCAAGTTTCTGAAAGATATTTTATCTAACAAAAAGAAACTTGAGGAGCTTTTGCATGTGACTGTAGGTCCACTTGGAGGATCAAGATAACCTACTTTCTTGTCGTTTAACACACACACGAGTGCGGAATCCAAGTGTATATGCAAACCAAAGCAAGAGCACAACCAATATAACAAAAGATGTATCTTCAAATTTCACTATATTGATTTGTAGAGAGACCCAGCAACTTGCTCGTACGAACAAGCAAAAGGTTCTTCTGAATGATCACTCGCACGAACAAACAGATGGCTCGTACGAACAAACAACTTGCTCATACAAACAAGAAACTTGTTCTTCTTGAATGGTCACTCGTACGAACAAGAAACTTGCTCGCACGAACAAGCCACTGACTCGTACGAAGGACAATTCACTCGTACGAACAAGTGGTTCTTTGGGGAACCCTGCTAACAGACATATTGCACAGACAACAAGATCAGAAACACAAAACTTAATAGTATGCACACATGCAACTGTTTTACAACACAAACAAACTAAACGGCGTACCAAATCAAGATAGGAGGATATCTTGATTTGGTCGACACAACCAAAACTTACAGATGCAACAAACAAAGACCGTACAATTACTAACGTAACTAAGAACAAGCGACAGACAAAAAGTGTATCAACAAACTCCCCCTTGGATGTTGCTTGGTCTTCGGTCTTCATTTCTAATGGCCTGCTTCAGACTATGAGCTTCCGGCGTGAATACCGAACTGAGTCAAACCAAACCGAATTGAGTCGCATCCACATAAATATGCATCAACAAACTCCCCCTTGGATGCTGCTCGTGATGGTTCGTTCTTCACACTGTCGAATCTTTAGATATCTTCACGTGTCACAGTCAGGAGGTGCATCAACAAACTCCCCCTTGAATATATTTTGTGGTGTTGATAAGTGGTCAGCTATGAATTGATCTTCTTGATCCACGACTTGCATTCATGTTGTGTCTTTACTCCGTAACTTTTTCTTCAAACTTGTTCTCTTTGTCTTTAGCTTGCTTGGATGCCATATCTGCACACACAACAAAGCTAAACGTGTAGTGAGAACAACTGCTAAGGATTTAATCAACCTTAGAAAATTTTCATTTGAAAATTTCACGAAGGATTGATTTTAAGCAAAATTTGCAAATGACACACATGAGACCAACTCTCATTCAACTACCAACTAACAATACTTTAAGAGTTTTTAAGATTGTTCGATTTTAATCCATTGACATTCAAAGCTTGTCAACTTCGACCATTTATGAAGATACAATTGTTTTCCGGCTTACAATCAGGATTTTAGGTAGGATAGACTCGAGTTCCAACATCGGTCAATCAAAAATAAACTAGAAGCAAAATCATTTTGTCTTTTATAAAATTTATATTAAAACTTACCTAAATTCTTTTTGATGTTTTTTAATTTTTTTTAAATGTAAAGACGGAAAGCAACAAATAAATATTTACAGACATTCTTTTTGCAAATTCGAGGGTAAGAGAATCATATTAGTATACGGTCATGTCAAAACACACTTGTTGTTCGATTAGTAAACATTTAGATAAGTATCCTATAACAATTATCGGTATTGTTGTCCACATAAGCTCAACTTATCAAGTGTACTCGCGGTTAGGAGATACGATTAATGTATGATTTATACTTACCGACTGGTGTTCATCCACTTCGCGACACATTCCCGTATCAAGACATGCACGAGAGAAAATCTTACCGGTGAGTATACTGCTTATCATCTGTTTTGACATATATGATGTGAGATACTCACTTATTTTTCATAAAAACAAGCCTTATGGGAATAAATCACTTATTGGTGAGGAACTTGATTTTCAAAAGCATGTAGGGCACAAGAGTAAGTCCGTGAACAGGTTAGTACCAATGTACCGACAAAGAGACGAACTTAACTCCCGCATAAAACTGTGATATATTATCACTTATTGATTGGGTGAATGTGATATGTTTATCACTTATTAATGGTTGAATGCAGTATTTACACGTATGTATGGTATCATGGAAGTTCTAGACTTGCGTCCCCGTTATTTTTCGGTAAAAGATTCAACCATGATATCCAGATGATAAACAAGCATAAAGACCGCATATCTCAGAACCTCGACATACTATCAAACAAAATTTCGGTACCAAGACCATATGCCAATGAATGGTTCCCACCTGGTCTTCAGTCGGTTATGTTTATATCGCCCTATGCACACTTTAACATGATTGTGAGTGTACCGATACATTGAATATAGATCTACTTATCATTTTTCATTTTAACTTCAAAAAGGTTTTGACAGGCCACTAATTTACTATCATTTTCTCTTTTTCTCGCCAAGAAACTCATTTTTGTTTTTCTCATGTTTTTGTCCTTTTTGACGTTTTGCAATGTTTTTGCATTTTTTGGATACCCCCTACAATGCAAAAAGTAAATTTAATCCTTTAATATACATCTTTTTGGATTGTCTTCAAGAAAAATATTCACAAAAACGATTTCCCGATGTGGATTAACTCATGTTTTACCTTGATGCCGTTCACCAAAATTTATTTAACAAAAAATATTTTATCAAATTTTTGAAAAATGAGTTCGATTGAACCTATCCTGTGGATCTGATCCAAGCCTTAAGCAAACAAATTGTTGGTCGTTTTTCATCTTGTTGAAGTTATCAACTTTATTCACCAAACTTTCTTCACTCATCGGATATTATTTTCTTTTGCTCTGCAACAAAGGCAACAACTCCTAGATATAACGATGTTTTGGAGCCGCATGACGCCGATCTTGTACCTGGATGCCCCACTATCAACAATTCTATGATTATCAATAGTTCCTCCTGGAACATCCTCCACACTCATTAAAGATTAGTTGGAGATGGCGACCCAAGCCTTCATCGACTTGGGTCGTCCGACATTATCGAGAATTGGAACTTCGTTTTCCCGATTATTCGGAATGGATTGTGCTCCCCTAAAACAATTATCGGTTTTGGTTTCCAAATCTATTTTTGTTTCTCAATTTTAACATTTGGTTTTATCGATTGTGTTTGGACAACCTCCGGTTTTAAAGCCTTTTCAATAGCCTTTTGTTGTTTCTTTCACTGTTTCATTTTTCGTTGTTTAACAAGACGGGGGTCCTGTTTTGGCGAAACAGATTTGGTATGGTAACGTTTACCACGGGGCGCAACAATTTTTGCTTTTCCCTTTGTGAGATATGGACAGTTTTTGACAATGTGCCCATACTTACCACACTCAAAGCATGATCCCCGCTCAACAAATCTCGGAGTATTATAAATGTGATAACTTGACGATGAACTTTGTGATATTGAGGTACTTGGTCCTACATCACAACAATTTATGTGTTGTATGTAGTTGTTCTGATTGTTTCTCTTCAAAATTCTATTTTGTTTAACAAAATCCGTGTTGGATTTGTTTTCAAAAGATTCAATTTTATCTGTCCCTCAGGATTTCGCGAAGTTCACTTTTGAATTTTCTTCTTGTTTTGGCTCTGTTTGCGTTTTCCATTTCCTTGATTACCGTGATTTTACTTTCATTGATTATTTTGAGGTTTCAGTTTTTTATTTCCGTATTTCTCTCTAACTTTGGATTTTAGGAGAGGAGCACACTGAGTTACTACAACTCTTGGGCTCGAATTACCCAAAAACTTACTAGTAGAATCCTCGAAAACGCTATCAATCAAAGATCGATTGACATTTTTATGGGAAAATCTTTGTTTGAGTAAGCTTTGTCAGAACCAATCAACGTATAAAGCAAGTTCACACTTTCACAGGTTTCGACATGAGCTTCAGCAATCTTGACATGGGCAGTCACACACGGTTTTGCTGGAGGATCACAGAGAATGTGATTTTCGAGAGGTATATTTTCCTCTTTTGTTACCGTATCTGACTGCTTAGGTTTGTCCTACTCGTCATCCGAACTATCATAATTCTCAATAATGGGAGGATTTTGATCATTCATAAACTTTGAGTCATTGATATCATCCGATTGACCTTGACTTGAAGATGTGCCCTTAGTGAACCCTAGACCAGCTGTAAATTCAACTACATCCAATGGAACGATGGGTTCAAACTGTGGCATATCTTCGTCATCTGGCATTTTGGTGTAATTGTGCCTAACCGAAGGAGGACAAGCCTGATAACCAATGCATTTCACATCACCTTTCTTCTTTTGAACACCGATGATGTGATCCAAAACATATCTTGAGTTGGAGTAATTGTCCAACTTGAGTTTGATTGCATCATGTTCACACTTTGCACAGGCTAACTCCTTTTTTCGTTTCTTTAAGCATGTTAATATAATTGTTAATGGTTGTTTGTTTTCTTAAAACATTCTTTGTTAATTCAGAAACATCTTTCTTTAACGTTTCAATTGTTGTTTTAAATTCCTTTTCGTTTTTCTTAAGAGCTGTGTTTGCCTCAGTGCACTTTGTTAGATCTACAACTAAACTCTGATGATGCTTCTTCGTGTGATCAAATTTACCTTAAAGTTCTAAGTATTTGCCTTTTAAAACTATACATTCAAAACACTTAGACACAATAGGTTTATCGAAACTTACCTGACTGGATTGGCAATCTAAACGGGCCATGAATGCTGCACGAAGAGTGGAAATCCAATTGATGAGTGATGCTTGGAAAACTTATCAGATGACCCTTCAGTTTCATGTTCCAAATCTGCTTTGTCGCTATCCTTCAATTCAATTTCAGTAATCACATCATCTACTTCAGCATCAACATCTTCAGATCGATCTTCACTCAAAGTCGATTCTACTTCATCTGAACTGCTACTATCCCATGAACTGTCATTATTTCTGGATAATTATCCATCATTATCATTTTTTGCAATTTCGGCATAGTATGCAGTTCCTCCTCCACCACTGTTTCCCAATTGAACATACCAATCACAGCGTTCATCTGTTAGAACTACTACCGCTCGGTTGGAATTGTTTACGGGAACCATTACTCTTTCGTTGTTAGTAACTTGAATTCTGTTGAAAGGATATTGATTCCCTTGCTGTGGAGGCTTCGTGCATTCTCTTTTAAAATGCCCCTTTTCTCTACAGTTGAAACAAGTAACCTTTCTATTATCAAAACCGTATGGAGTATCCTTGTTGCTCTCCAGATTAGTTCTTCCTGTTTTCTCCATAAAATCTTTTGCCCTTCTCACTGCACTTGCAAACGCCCATTTGATATCAATCAACTCCATCTCCTCCTTATCGATTTGTGCATAGTCTTCATTGGTTAAATTGATGTTACCAATTTATCCAGCTACTAATCCGCAGTAAGAACTCACCAAAGTGTTTTGAAGCTCCACGTGTTCCTGGGCAACTTCCACACTCACCTTAGAAAGGTTTGATGTATCAAGTCTGACAATGTTAGGGTTTCAGGGTTGAAAGTTTTTACCGTAGAAAGCTTGTTGTGGAACTTGTGGTGTAACAACTTGTGGTTGAGGAAGAAATGCTTTTGGATCAAATGTTTGTTCATAGAGAATTTGATAAGCCTTCTTATCATTCTCGTCCAATTCGGCTAATGAGGTTGAATTTGATACAGCTTCTTCGAGAGATTCTTTGTATGGAGTATTAAAACATGTCCACAACTTGGTATTCTAACCAAGAACATACGTATGAAAACAACTTTTCCATAAAGGATAATAATTCATATGATTCAACTTTGGTGGACGGTTGTTACTTCAAGTTTCACTCTCGCTAATGAGAAGAGTTTGAACGCTTTAATTTTGATTCGTAACACACGCCCATTGATTAGCGGTAATCATGGTCGTTTCCAGAGGCATTAAAGATTTTACCCATGAGGTTGCGAAGCTAGATTGTGATGAATCTTGGTTTTTACTTGAACTGCACCCCCGATTCCAAGGATTTGTACCCATTTTAGTTGTTTATTAATGAATATCAGCTTAAAAATTCAAAATTCCAAAGATTAAATTGAAATAAAATTCTTCTGTTAAAATTCTCAATTTCAAAAACCACGAAGCATCAGTTCTCACGAAAAACTGGTCATGAACAACTATTACCACGAACAACCCCAAGTCCACGAAATACCTAGGGTCCACGAAGAACTGATGTTTAGTCAAAAAGAACCTGAATTCGTGTGAATGAGTGTTTGTTCGTACAAATCAGTGGTTGTTTGTGCGAGTGAGTGTTTGTTCGTATGAACCACTGGTTGTTCGTACGAACCACTAGTTCTTTGTGCGAACCACTGGTTCTTCGCACGAGCAACTGGTTCTTCGTGTGACTTGTGGTTCTTCGTGTGACTAATGGTTCTTTGTGCGACTAACCAGTTCTTCGTGAGGATTGGTTTTTCGTAGAGAGGTTTTTCGCATAGATGGTTTTTCACAGGGAGGTTTTTCACAGAGGTTGATTTTTGAGAAGTTTCCTTTTGTATCAGAATCTTTTTTCTGGGGTTTTTTGAAAGCTGACAGTTGTTTACACAGATTTGGTTAAAAAGATAAACATTCCAAAAACAACTTTTCAGTCAGATCTTAAGATTAAGTCAAACACTCAAGGAATATTCCGGTGAGTTTTCCGATAAGTGCTTCACCGGAAAATATGTCTAACTAAACTTTGACAGAAAATTTCAAGAAAAACCATATCCTAACATGTCTACATGTATTTTAACAAGGTTTTTATAAAAAAAATTCTGAAAATAACAAGTTTTACCTAAGTTTTAAACCATTTTTCTTGTAAAAACTTAAATTTCTTGTTTGAAGTTCAAGAACACTTCCAGGAAGCTACACAACTTGCTCAAACACTAACACAGTGCTTGGTTTTAAACAAGGAAGAGAGCCAAAGCTGTGATACCACTTGTAGTCCACTTGGAGGATCAAGATAACCTACTTCCTTGTTGTTTAACACATACACGAGTGCGGAATCCAAATGTATATGCAAACTAAAGCAAATTATAACAAACACAAAATAACCAAAGATTCACTATCTTTTGATTAACTGAATAGAGCTAGTACAAACACATACACACAATGTTCATACAGACTCAAGGTATTCTCTCTATGGTCTCTTGCTTGAACTGTGAAGTTCATGTCTGAATATATAGGCCTACCACCCAGTAACATCATAAAGAATACAACTGGGCCAGAAGAAGTACAAATCCCACGAAGAACAGCTTCTTCGTGGACTGTTCTCACGAACAACCAGTTTATGTGAAGAATTGTTCTTCGTGAAAGGTTACTCGTACACGCAAGCAATGGCTCGTACGAACAGGAACTTGCTCGTACGAACAAGCAAAGGTTCTTGAATGGTCACTCGTACGAACACGTAAATGACTCGCACGAACAAGCAATGGCTCGTACGAGCAAGCAACTTGCTCGTATGAAGCACAATTTACTTGCACGAATAAGTGGTTCTTTGGAGAACCCTGCTAACAGACATACTGCACAGACAGCAAGATCAGACACACAAAACTTAACAGTATGCACACATGCAGCTATTTTACAACACAAACAAACTAAACGTCGTACTAAATCAAGATAGGAGGATATCTTGCTTTGGTCGACACAACCAAAACTTTACAGACGCAACAAAAAAAGACCGTACAATTACTGACGTAACTAAGAACAAGCGACAGACACAAAAGTGTATTAACAGTGACCTTGAATGAGGAGTGTTCGTGGTTCTTCAGAACAAACTACCGAAGAAAATGAATGATCCTGGGAGTTTCACTATCCTATGCTTGATTGGTAGTTTGTCAGTCAATAATGCATCGGCTGATCTTGGAGCTAGCATAAACCTCATGCCATATGAGTTTTTGCTAAGCTAGATGTGGGAGAGCCCAAACCCACGCGGTTATGCCGATCGTTCAGTGAAGTATCCTCGAGGCATAGTTGAGAATATGCTAGTGAAAATCGACAAGTTTTGTCTTTCTTGTCGATTTTATGATTTTGGACAGGGATGAGGACAAAACTGTTCCTTTTATCTTAGGTCAACCATTCCTATCCACTGCGACAGCCTTGATTGATGTCTGCACCAGCAGACTTACTCTTAGGGTTGATGATGAGGAGGTGACTTTTGATATTGGGAGATCCATGCAGCATCCACAGAGTCAAGATGATACACTCTATTTCATTGAGACAATTGATATATATGTGAGTGATCATCTTCATGACACATTTGAGGAGGATGTTGTGGACACACTAGCTGCTTGGAGGGGAGACTTTTGGTACACCTGCTATGGACCAACTAGTCGAGCAGATGCCTGTCTGATAGGTCATGCGTCTCCTCCGTGTCCCGAGGTTTTTGATATTGTGGATCGCGTTGCTAAGCCTAAAGAACACCCTTCTGTTGAGGATCCACCTTCGGTTGGGCTTAAGGAGCTTCCGGGATCATATGGAGTATACTTTCTTGGATGGTTAGACTCATTTGCCCGTTATCATTTCTACTGGATTGTCGGGAGAGGAGAAGGATCGATTGCTTGAAGTCTTGAACAGGAACAAAAAGGCGAACACGTGGAAGATCATGGATATAAAAGGGATTAATCCATCTTTTTGTACCCATAAGATCTTGGTGGAGGAGGACTTTAAACCTATGGTACAACATCAAGGCACTTGAACCCGAATATGCAGAAGAGGTTAATACTTGATCATTCTGATTTACACCTTGGGTTAGCCCTATACAGGTAGTCCCGAAGAAAGGAGGGATGACAGCGTGACTAATGAGAAAAACGAGTTGATTCCCACTCGTACTGTCACCGGATGGAGTTTGCATTGATTATTGCAAACTCAATGATGGCACGAAGAAGGATCATTTCCCACTCCCTTCATTGATCAGATGTTGGAGAGGTTGTCGGGTAGGATGTTCTACTATTTCCTTGATGGTTTTTTAGGCTACTTTCAGATTCCCATCTCTTTTGAGGACAGGAGAAGATGACATTCACATGTCCCTATGGTACATTTGCCTACCGACGGATGCCCTTTGGACTGTGTAATGCTCCAGTCACATTTCAGAGGTGTATGGTGGCCATTTTTCATGACATGATCGAGGATTCTATGGAGGTTTTCATGGATGATTTTTTTGTGTTTGGGAGTTCCTTCGATCAGTGTCTCGAGAATCTGAAAAGGATGTTGGCTAGGTGTGAAGAAGCCAACCTTGTGTTGAACTAGGATAAATGCCACTTCATGGTGAAGGATGGCATTATGCTTGGGCACAAGATTTCACATGCGGGGCTCGAGGTTGACCGAGCCAAAGTTAAGACTATTTCTAAGCTCCCCCTCCAACATCAGTGAAATCTATTAGGAGCTTTCTTGGTCATACAGGTTTTTACCGGCGAATCATAAAGGATTTTTCCAAAATCGCCCGTCCCATGACTTAGCTCATCGAGAAGGATGTCCAGTTTATTTTCTCCGATGAATGCCTTCGAGCATTCGAGTTGTTGATTGAGAAGTTGGTGAATGCCCATCTAGGTAGCTCCCAACTGGGAATTACCATTTGAGTTGATGTGTGATGCGACTGCTTTTGCAATCGGGGCCGTCTTGGGTCAAAGGAGAGATAAGCACTTTCACCCGATTTACTATGTGAGCAAGACCTGAATGATGCTCAGGAGCATTATACCATGACAGAGAAAGAGCTCCTAGTTGTGGTCTTTGCATTCGATAAGTTCCGGTCTTATCTCGTCCTATCCAAGACCATTGTGTACACGGATCATGCAGCCCTTCGGTATCTTTTTAGCAAGCAAGATGCTAAACCAAGATTGATACGTTGGATCCCTTTGCTGCAGGAGTTTGATATTGAAATCCGTGATAAGAAAGGGGCTGAAATGTAACGCCCCAAAACTTAAATTGTTTAATTCGTTAGAATGTGTCCATATTTTATATTATGAAATAAAATAACTAGGCTATTTAACCTAGTTAAATGTATGATAAAAACTAGCAAAGAAAGAAAGTTGTGTCAATTATGTTTTAGTAACAAACAAGAGGGACTAGACTTGGTAAATGGGGTTGAAGTTAAATAAATTAGCCTAAGTGTGTGTAGTGTGTGTATGTGTCGTACATGGAAAGAAAGAAAGGAGAAAACCCTTTCTTGAATGAAGATGTAATTCAACGCCAAATGTAAGTCCCGTAAACGGATTAAACAGGTATCACTAACCTAATTAGTAGCGGAAAGTATGATTAGAAGAAGAACAACTTGAATAACTTTGAATGATTCTAACTTGCATACACCAAAGATGTCTGATACAAGTTTTTTGCTTTCAAATCTCTCACCTTTTCTCTATGACCTAGCCCCTTTATTTATAAGCATCTTTAAGCCCATAATTACAACCCTAGGCCATTAGGCACTAGGAAGCCCACATAAACCCCAAAATCCCAAATACATCCCTAATGAATAAACCTTTAATAATCCAAGCCCAACATTCTCCCCCTAGGTTTACTTCATTGGTCTTTCGGTTGAGCATCCACACCTAGTCTTCCAGCGATTATGCCAGCAACCGCAGCAGTCCAATCCTTAGCACAAACCTCATACAGCTCAGCAGTTCTAATTTGATGCGACGCAAGAACCTGCAAGTCTTCGTCGTGAAAGCTAACCAAATCTACCACATCGTTGACCCTGAACGCCTTCTCTTTAGTCACAATAGCAACACTTCCGATTTTAGGATCGTATAACCAAAAGTTGAAGGTCTTCAGAATTCCCCTAGGAAAGGTAGGAGCAACCAGGATAACTAATTCTTTTGTCGGTTGGCGGCCACATCAACGATTTGAACCTCTTGCCCGTGTGTGCATCGCGAACTCCTTTAGCGCTCTCAAATATGATTCAGCAGTCTAGTCTTGAAGCCACTCCTAACCTCACATTCAAGCTTCTTGAAGAATCTCCACCCGGGTCCACGCTCTGTAGTGTCATCATCAGTGTATGGAGCTCTAAAAGATCAGTCAAAGCAACTTTAGTCCATGCGACTCTTTAGAATAATATTCACGGGTTCCATCCTGGTGCACGATAATCCACATATCTTTGACATGATCGTACATCCAACTGAGCACCTTGGACTTGTTTCCCACCTTACTGTAGTAACTTGACCCCAACTCCATCACATATTTCTCTGACTGATTGGTTGGATCTTCAGCTGAAAATTCTCATCAAGTGGATTCACATTAACATTCTTCATTAAGACCATTTGCTTCTTCTTCTTCTGATCAGCAGCAGTTTTTGACTAGCAGTAAATTTCCTGGCGGATCGCTCATATAATCGTCCAGACCTGCTTGGCGTTCAGCTGCCAACTGCGCAGCTGCCAATCTTTGTTCCTCAGTTTCCTCAGCCATTCGCTGTTGTGCCGCACAATGTCTAGTCTCAACGTTTATCGGTCATCAGTAGGATCACTAAACTCCCTTCAAACTTGTTTTCCAGCTTGCCCCTTAAATCAAAAACCAGAGTCATAAGCATTGTGACATCTCCCTGCAGCTGATCAATAGTTTGATCTCTGACGTCTAAACGATTCTGCAGAGAGGCAATTTGAGCATCCTTCAGAATGACCTCTTGTTCCAAAACAACCACCCGTTTCTTCAAATCCACTACATCAACCTCTGTATCATCATCGTCACTATCCAATCCTCCGAATTCGAATGCATGTTTCTCTGATCTTCGCACATAATCTTCAGCAACATCATCAGTATAACCAACTCCACTACCACCTGCTTCCGAACCACCAGCACCTGATGAACTGCCTCCAAACTCCATCATTTGTAGAACCGTGTCAGCAGGAATCGACATAACGGTAGACTGTGTAATAATAGGAGCGATTTGTTGTGCAGATGAAACAGGTTTATCAACCATAGAAGTATGAGCAATAAATTCAGCAACTGTAGACTTGGCAACAGTAGACGTGATCAATTCAGATGCAGCAACAGTGAAAACAATGGGAGGTTCAGGTGCACTGGATGGAATGCTCGGCCCAGTTCTTCGCCTTTTGATCAATGGCACCTCATCCTCTTCATCTTCGTCATCTTCTTCAATCTGAGTAGTGGTGCAGCAATAGATGGAATGTCCAGTGGAGGATCACCCTGTTTCTCCTGGATATCTTTCAAGTGAGTAATTAAGGCTTCTAATTTCTCGGATGACAACTCTGGTAAAGCAGGAGGCAAAGTGACATTGAACTCAGTGAGATCGTCAAGAAAAGCTTGGCCAACATCATCTTCGTCATCAATAACTAAGTCCTCTACCTCTATCTCCTTTTCTTTGGCAGGTATGTCGTGTTCTTCGGCCACTATAGTGTTAACTGGAGGCATAGGAGGTGGTGGAATATCCAAACCGACCACTTCAGAAAACTTCCCGAACTTCTTCAAAGCAAAAACACCTACAAACACTGACTTGGACGTAGAGCGGTTCTTCTTCATTGTGGCAAAAATAGTAGGCCCCATCGGCATCATATTAAGCAAGTTTGCATCTATAGCATCCTTCGCCAAATCAGGATAACGGGCATCTAGTATGAGCTAGACAAAGCGCGGGTACAAAAGAAACATCTACTTCTTGGACAGCTCTAAGATTTTCTTCATGTTTTCGAAGATATATCCAGAATAGTTATAATTCTAGTCCATAACTAACGAAACTATAGCAGATGTCTAGGCTTGATTTGGCTGATCCAGACCCCCCTTGTTCTCTAACACACACTGCATGAACATATGAACGAGCAACCGCCAATAAGCCAGAAACATTTTCTTCAACAATGGTGGATAAGAACCCTCATATCCCATCTCCATAAGCACAGGAAGCACCTTCTCTTTGGCGTAAATAGTTGGATCACTGAAAGTATCGGTAAGCTGCAGCACCTCTCTCACACATGCTTCGTTCACCAATATCTCTTTGCCCTGAATCTGCGAACGGATAAATGGTCTACCATCTTCACCCCTCGGCTGAATACATGCTCTTTTCCAGAACGAATGTACTAGATCTCTATAAATAACTAGGTTAGCAGGAGGGCATATGTGATCTTGCAAGCGTTTAGCCCCACAATCATAGCCTGAAACTCTTGGAAGAACTCTGCTGGTGGGTCTGAGAGATACGCTGCTTGGTTGTGGAATTGCTCCTCAACCAGCATCAACGCATCAAATTCTTCAACCATATCTATCAAAAACATCAGCCAAGTTAAATCCAACTAACAGAATTTAACGGAGTTTAACAATATGGCAGCTAAAAATAACTAGATAGGTCAAACAGAAGTCAAGGTTCAAATTAACAAGACTTCAAATTAATTATAGGGTTCAACAGTTGAAACGGTTCAAACCGGATGAAAGGTTCAAAACCTCATATCCGGATTACTGACAGTTCAAGATGAATTCGGATGAACCCTTCCTTCAATTCGGATTGAAGGAGGTCAAACAGCATGGTCAAAAATGCAATCCGGATTATTTATTGTATCTCGGATGGATAGACATTCCGGATGAAGATCCAATCCAAAATGAAATCCGAGTTCATCATTTCGGATGGATACCAATCCAGATGGTAATCCGAAATGCCTAAGAACTTGAAGATCAATCCGGGATACAATCCAAATTGCATTCAATATTCATAATTTTCATCCGGAATACATATGTTTAATGCAGTTATACCTAATCCGGAATAAACTATCCGAGATGCACAATTCAAAAGAGAAAAGAATCAGAGAAGAAAATACTATTTTGGAATTTGGATAATCCGAAATGACATCAGAGATGCCTATATATTTCCGAATGGGCTTGGGCCTGGGATTTTGAATCCGGATTGGGCTTGTGACAGGCCCAATCTGGAACAGTAGCACAGTTGGACTGTCCGGAAAAGTCCAAATGGGCCTTTCCGGAAAAGCCCTATCCGGAACAGTAACCCTTTGGGCCCAAAGAAGCCCAATCCGGAACAGTAACTTGAGTTTCCAATTTTCAAGACTTTTAACCAATTTTATTAGGCTGGCCCAAATTCCAAAGCAACTAGGCCAGTCCAATATCTCTTGACAGAAACCATCTCACCAAAATTCATCAAGTAGACTAACCAAGCATCCAACCACCTTTTAACATTTCACAAAGAGGAACTATTTAAGACAGACATAAATATTTAACAAAGCCTTGCTAAGGGATCAAATCATTTCAAAAGCTAACTAAGGAACATTCTTCATTATGAGCAGGTTCAGTTGGTCTAAGCGATTGTCAATATACTTGTCCATTTAAATCTAAAACTCAACCCTTGTAGTTCAGGCATTATGATACGCTTAAGGTAATATTATACTATGATACTCGTGTGTCCCATACCATGACATACCCCCGCGATCAAGGTAAGCACAACAATTCATCGTAGCGGGTGAGTATACCGTGGTCATCCTTTATATTTTCCAACATCAGGCTATTGGTGAACAGGTCAGTACTTCCGTACAGCAGAGAGACCAATAGTGACTGACGAGGGTTAGGCAAATACCTTATAAGTTGCGTAAGAACTTATGAAGAAACTTCTGTTCTCTTAGGTTTTGGCCTTTCCATTTTGACTCTTTTACAAAGATATCCTGACTGTGGCTAGGTCTGCATATAATCTGGATGCAACAGAAGGCAGCCAAGATATCCCCAGGATGACTCAACAGCATAAAGACCCGAAACCTCAGTTGTTGACTATCTATCCTCGCAAGATTTAAGACCATGAAATCATACGCCTATAGTAAGTGACCCACTGAGTACATAGTTTGTTATGTTTATATCATTTAACTTTCCCCATCCGGTTGAGTTTTAGACCTACCGACACATCACTTTCGACCCAAATCTTTTCCCACTTCTACACCTTACATGTGTTAGTCAGACATTTTATCACAAAAAATATTCATTTCCCTATCCTTGCAAAAACTGATTTTTTTTTAAATTTCTCCCCATAAATTTGTGCATACATATGAACAAATTTATGAAGCAAGGAAAAGAAAATAAGAACAGTAAACAAAACACAAAGACAGTGGATGCCTAGGTAGAAAACCGAATCATTTTGAGAAGATCCACAAGCACTTGAAAACGCGCGTTGCTAACGGGTTTCGTGAATAAATCCGCCACATTTGCATCAGTGTGGATTTGCTCAAGATTTACGAGACCCTTTTCATAGCAATCATGGATAAAATGAACTTTAATGTTTATGTGCTTGGTTTTGGAGTGGAAAACAGGATTTTTAACTATTTGGATCGCGGCATCATTATCACAATAAATTGTTGTGTTTAGATAAGTCAAACCATAATCCGCAAGCTGATGTTTCATCCATAAAACCTGGGAGCAGCAAGCAGAGGCTGCGACATATTCTGCTTCTGCAGTAGAAAGCAAAACCGTCTGTTGCTTCTTGCATTGCCACAAAATTAAGCGATTTCCCAGAAATCGGCAACCAGCCATTGAGTGCATATCCCTATCTGTACCTCCAAGATTACTGTCAGAGAAAGCAAACAGTTCAAATTCGGAATTTTTAGGATACCAGAGGCCCAGTGATGGAGCCCCTTTGAGGTACCTAAAAATTCGTTTAATAGCATGTAAATGAGAAAGTTTGGGAGTAGCCTGATAACGAGCACACTGGCAGACGACAAACATGATATCTGGCCGGCTAGCAGTGAGATACATGAGTGATCCAATCATTGAGCGACACATAGTAGGATTAACAAGCGTTCCTTCAGCAACTTCATTTAGCAGAGGCCGTTCTGCGATAGGTGAAGCCATAGGCTTGGAATCTGTAAGCTTGAATTTGGCAAGAATGTCATGGACATATTTTCCTTGATGAACTAGAATACCCTGTGGGCTCTGACGAACTTGAAGTCCTAAAAACATGGTCATCTCCCCCAATGAGCTCATCTCAAATTTCTTCTTTATGATTTCTTCGAATTCGCGGCACAAACCATCATTGGTGGAACCAAATATAATATCATCAACTTAGATTTGGACGAGAATAATTTCCTTATCAACGCGTTTGATAAACAGAGTTTGGTCAATGGTTCCCCGCGTGTAGTCATGAGCAAGCAGATGCTCTGTAAGAGTAGCATACCATGCGCGAGGCGCTTGATGCAACCGATACAAAGCTTTGTCTAGTTGTAAGCATAATCTGGCTTGTCAGGATCAGTAAAGCACGGTGGTTGTGCCACGTAGATTTCTTCTTTCACCTTGTCGTATAGAAACGCAGTCTTGACATCCAATTGATAGACAGTAAAATCCATGTAAGATGCGTATGCCAAGAAGATGCGTATAGCCTCCAAACGCGTCACAGGTGCATAGACCTCATCATAATCTAAACCTTCAATCTGTCGAAATCCCTGAACCACCAGTCTAGCTTTATTCCGAATGATAACTCGAGTGTCATCCTGTTTGTTGCGGAAAACCCAGCGAGTTCCAAGAGCACACTTTCGTGAGGCAGCTTCACCAATTGCCAGACACCAAGCTTCTCAAATTGACTGAGTTCCTCGTGCATGGCATCCACCCAGCATGGTTCCTGCAAGGCAACATCAATACTTTTAGGTTCAATTTGGGAAATAAACCAAGAATAGAGACAGGTATTGATATTCCCAGATTGGTTGCGTGTTCGAACAGCAGTGTTGACAGGACCAATAATATTCTCAACGGGGTGATCACGCTGTAAACGTTGCGGTATTGGAGTAGCGGGAAAGAGAAATCTGTTTGCAAGTTGGTGACACTAGCTGAAGCAACTCCAGATGGCTCCCCCTCAATAGAGGCACCAGTAGAAGTATGTGCTGAGGAATCCACCAAACAATCGAGTGGAGTAGGCTCAGAAAACAGAGAGGAACCCAATACATTAGGAGGAAGGCCTTCATTTGTTGTAGGAGGCTCTGGATCAGAAACCACAACTTCAGGAGGATCCGTCTGAGCAGGCGAAGAGATAGTTGGTTCGGGAGAATGCGAAACGGTGGAGGAGGGCGAGACAGTGTCATTGAATCCAGGAGGATCCACACTTAGATGCTTTAAAGTCTCATGTAACACGGCAGCGTCAGCATCGTCTTCAGAAGAAATGGGCACCGTTGGAAGGGCAGAAGTCGAACTATTACCTGCAGGCACATTGGAGACACATCAAAATGATTAAATAAAGTGGAGTAGTCATACAACAAGTCAGGACCAATGCGTGTGTCCTTGGGATTTTCCTCCAGCCAGCCCACGTTGTAGGTTTCAACTACCATCTTCTTGATCTTGTTGTAAACGCGATATGACGTATTTTTAGAGTAGCCAACGAAGATGCAAGGATCCCAGCGTGATTCAAACTTTCCTTTAGCGTCCATGAGCAGGAGAACACAAGGGCATCCGAATTTGCGGAAATGCTTGATCGAAGGTTTACGACCTTCAACTATTTCGTATGGAGTCTTCATGTGGCGTTTATTGATCAGGGCATGATTCTGAATATAGCATGCAGTATTGATTGCTTCTGCCAAGAAGATAAGAGGTAGCTCGGATTCAACCAACATAGTGTGGGCAGCTTCAATGAGAGTGCGATTTTTGCGTTCTGCAACCCCATTTTGATGTGGAGTTCTGGCTGCACTAAACTGTCGGTCAATTCCCTTGGAGGAGCAGAAGGAGTTTAAGGTAATATTTTAAACTCTGTCCCATTATCACATCGAATAGCCTTCACCTTAGAATATGTCTGGTTTTCCATAAGCGTGACAAATTGTTTGACTAACTCAGCTGTTTCACTTTTATGGGCGAGAAAGAAAACCCAGGTGAATCGAGAGTAGTCATCAATAATAACCAAACAGTTAGCCTTCCCGCCAATGCTACGTATGTCTGTTGGACCGAAGAGATCCATATGTAGCAGTTCTAAGACTTGAGAAGTAGAGGGAATGGCTTTAGACTTGTGCGGCTGTCGATGTTGTTTCCCTCGCGCGCATGATTCACACTTTTCGATCTGCATGAAGTCACAAACTGGTAGATCTCTGATTAAACCACCTTTTGCAAGACGATTTAAATTCTTCATGTTGATGTGACCCAGTCTGCAATGCCATATCATGGCGTCATGTTCGGCTGTCGAAGAGAATAGGCAAGTGAGTTTGTCAGAAGGAGCCTGGTTCATATCAATAACATATGCATTGCCTTTGCGTGCAGCTTTAAGAAGAATCCAATCATCTGGAATAATTAAACCTGGTTTTAGCACATAACATCCTTTCTTGGTGAAGAGATCATCCAGATGATTGTCGCAGAGTTGAGACACACTCAACAGACTGTGCTTCATATTGGTACGTAATTGACATTCTTAAAGCTGAGGGCTCCATTGCAAACAATTTCTCTCATGGTAATTTTCCATGTTTCTCCACCTGCGAAGGAAACGAACCCGCCATCAAAAAACTGAATGTCATTCAACTGCGAGATGTCTCCTGTCATGTGCCTGGAACAGCCACTATCAATGTACCATAATGAACAAAAGCGCGCCAGAGCTGTTCCTGCAAATTTCAACAGGTTTTAGTTAGAAACGGGAACCTAGGCCATGGAAGATCTGGGCTTGCCATTAGCATCAACATAAGTAACCTCATGAAAGATCAAATTAGTTGAGGATGAGGTTGATGATGCTTTTGATTTATTAATCATGGGGGTAGCAGACTGATTCTTGGCCACTGACTTAGGCCTCCAGGTTACCGAATCAGACCTCTGCACAATCCTTGGAGTGTTAGAGGGATTCCGGGAAACTGAAGGTGTCAAGGGTTTAACAGATTGTTTCTTGGCCAAGTTCCAGTCTTGATCAGAAGATTTAGCCACAAATCGAGCCTCGGGTGGGCGATTAGGCATAGTCTTCTGATGTCTGGAATACAAAGTTTTGAAAGAGGTAAAGGTCTTTTGACAATTTCGAGCAATGTGCCCAGGAGATCCACAATTGAAACAGGTCTGCCTCTTCTGGAAGAAAACAGTCCGTTCAGGTTGGGAAATTCTGGGCAATTTGTCTGTCAGTTTCTTGCTGGCGAGTACTGACGGCTGATGCACAGTCTTGGTCTTAACGGTGTCTTGCGCACAACCATCAGCACACTTGTTAGTTTTGTGATTTGAATTGAAGGATTTTGAAAATGGATCTTTTGGCAAAATTTAACTGATATCTGTTCAGCTAGTTGCTTAACAGATTCAGTTTGCGACTGCTGAGTTAATTTCTCAGTTTGATGAGAAGACCCAGCAGTTGCCGTTTCAGTTTTTGTAGACGCCTGTTTTGTTTTCTTCATTTTAGATTGGCGTGTTCTCCTCTTCGTAGTCTTACTCTTCAAATCACACTTCGTGACAGATTCTGTAGAGGACACGAGTGGCTCTACAGGGGCATCCTGTCCTGAAATTTCAGAAGATGGTTGTGGAATCTCGCAATTTCGAAAAATTTGAGATTTCGGTTCAAACTCAGTTTTAAGATTTTCATTTGAATCATGAGGTAAAATGTGTTCATCTTCTGTCATTTCAGAATCAGTCCCTTGTGTTGGGTCACCCGAGTCTTCCAGGATTATGTCACCATCAACTTTTACAAAATTGGTTGGTTGATCTTCTGTCACACTGTCAACCATAGGAGATGCATCAACAGACGCAGCCTCTGGAGATGAACATTCGGTATCCTCAGCTGAAGATGAACATTTGGTATCCTCAGCTGAAGTTGATGAAACCGAGTCATCTGTTGATGCAGAACCTGCAACTAAATTCATTTTCTCATCACACAAGTTATCACAGTTATTAGCATCGTTCAAAACATCAATATTTGATGAAAAACCAGAATCAAAACTGTCTAAATTCTCAACACAACCAACACTGTTTGAGCATGTAAATTGTTCAGCAAGAAATTGATTTAAAATGTCAAAAGCAAGCTTATAAAACACATAATCATCAGCTGAATTGTCTGAATGTGTACTCAGACATTCCTCTTCATCACCCTCTGTGATATCCTCAACTAAAATTTCTTCTGCACATGAGTTAGACACATTAGTATCGTTCACAAATTTAGTTTGAGTATCAGAAGATTCCTTTTCGTTAGATTCTGTGGAGGATGTGGATGTTTCTGCGTCAGGCACTTCTTTCTCCAATCCATTTGTACTTCCAGAGGGACGATTACCAGTTTCACGAGAAAGTGGTGTAGAAGCCACAAACATCATCCCTCTTGTTGGAGAACTTTGGGTAATAGGGCGTCCATGGTTTGGATAAATAATCTGACGGTTTACCATACATCATTTTTTCTGCATTTTCTACCTCTTCCTCAGAGACAGGCATTCTAGTATAGTTATGATTATATGGTGGAGGCACCCTATTGTACCCAAGGTCTTTGGTAAAATTCTTTTGATAATTAAGCTGGAGGTCACATAAGTCCTTGACAAGTTTACTGGAAGTTTCAAATTTTTAAATATTTATTTCATTTTCGTGAAGCTTCCCTATCAAGGAATTCAGCTTGGCTAAGGCTGCTTGAAGTTCTATGTCCTTTTCAGCTAGTTTTAGCTTGTGGTCGTAGACCCAACATTGCTGTTGGTTCAAGTCTAGCTTTAACTGAGCTACATCCTGTTTCTGAGCTTCGACCTTCTCCATAAGAATCTTGTTCTTATGTTTAAGGGCGATGTTCTGCGACGCAGCTTGTTGATATTCAGCCACTAGAGTTGAATTGTGGGCGCGCATTTGTGATAATTTAAAACGACAACTATCAGAACAGAGAATTCGATTTACCGTTTCCAAAAGATCGGGAGTCTTAGTTGTCTGCGCCATCATGCAGTGGTTGTTGTTCTTGGATAGATTCAATGTTTCCATTTGAGCTGCAGCATATGCCCAGTTGAAACCTTCATGCTGTTGGGCCACCAATGCAGTTGACTTCCCGCCCGAGCTGCTTGATGGACTCGTAGTAGACTTGGAAGGAGAGACGGGAACTAGCTGCCTGTCACTGCTCTGTATGTCAGCGACCCTGGAAGATACATACCCTGACGGTGGCTTCTTGCATTCCCTGGCGAAGTATCTTGGTTCGTGACATCGGTAACATCTAAGTTTGTTCTTGGTGATTCCAGTCTTCAAATTTGACAAGGGTTGCCTTCCATATTTCTTCTGAAACTTGTTGACCCGAAAAGCAACCATTGCTAAATTCCAAGAGACATCGATCTCGTCCAGGTCCTCCTCCATGATCTGATAAACTTTGGTTGGAAGAATAGATGGAGGGGTCAGATCATTGATGCCGCAATAGATAGTTTCTCCTTGTTTTCTTTAGTGAGAAACGCAGAGTTGGACGCCAGTTGAGCAGGTACAGGCACTGGTGCAGCAGTTTGAGGAATGATGCCTTGTTACACTGTTTGAGGAGTTGCAGGACTGAAAACCATGTTGGGATACTGAGATGGTACTGTGTGTGAACTTGAGCAGCTAAAATCGTTGTGGAATTTTGAGATTGAAAACCATACACATACTGAGTGTTTTGAGGCGCGGCTATAGGACTATAAACCACGTTTGATCCACCCGGTGCTTGTGCATTTCCTTGCAGAGGACTATAAATGAGATTCTGTGACATTAAAGCCACGTTCTGCCCTGTCATCCCTGCGGCCATCAAACTGCTTTGATGGTTGATTTCCCTCTGCTTGTTGTCAATCTCACATGATTTGATAGTAGCTATCATCTCAGTGAGAGTGACATCATTCAAGTTCTTCATCTTTTTTATCATGCCCACGTCTGCATCCCAACTTTTGGGCAGTGAATTTAATAATTGTCTGTTCACGACACTGTTGTTGAGGGTGAACTCAGTTGAAATCATCTGGGAAACCAGCTTGACATAGTGTAGTATCTGGTTTTCGATAGTTTCCCCATAGATGTGATTGAACAAGCTGAATTGCTGATTCAGCTGATTCACCCTACTTGCTTTCATGTCGGAATTTCCCTCGTAGAGATTTTGCAACTCACTCCAAACCTCCTTTGTGGTTTTACAGTTTCTGATCGCGATAGAAATATCAGGTCCTAGGGCCATGGTCAGAGTTGCCGAAGCCTTCTCATCTTCCTCTATGATCTTGATGTCCTCTGGAGTCAAAAGGTGCATGGGCTTGGGAATTTTCATTTCTAGATCTTGCTCTGTGTTGTAAACTATGGTTCTTGGACCATTCATGATGAATCTCCACACCGGGTTCTTTAGCCTTGCAGTACATTCGAAACGGAACTTCCACTCGTAGTATTCATCCCCATACAGTAAACATGGCACTTTGGTGGAAATGCCAATTACCTGATCCAGCTCTTGGTGGAGGGCTAATGTTTGCGATTGCAGGGCAGCCAGAGTGGCATTTGTCAGATCTTGTGCGGTCATGAATCCAACCATCGTAATTTAAATTGATTAACAATTTACCAAATCGATTTAAAATTGATTTATTTTAAGTGTGTCTGATGAACAGTACGAAATCCGAAATGGTCAATCTTTAGTCAAAGATGGTCAACCCGGAAAGATTATCCGAATTGATGAGTAATCCGGACTAAAGAATCCGGATTGAATAATCCAGATTGATGAATCCGACTTGAAAAACCCGAAATGAGATGGATCCGGATGAGAAGACCGAGTTACAAATCCGAAATGGAGAAACCGAGATGCATGATCCGGAATAACCAACTCTGAATATGAATCCGGATTGGAGAATCCGGAATGCCTGTCTTATCTGATGAAAATACGGAACAGTGATCCTTATGCAACTGAATTCCGAGATCCAAGGAATTCAAAAACCGCAATAGTAACTCGGATTGCAATCCGGATTGAGCAACAGTCCGAGATTAATCCGAGATGGATGATCACCTTCGTGTTCTTCGGAATATGGAACAGTGGTTAATCCGAATTGTGAGAACCTTCTTCGTGTTCTTCGGAATCTGGAACAGTACCAGATCCGAATTCTTCAAAAGTTCTTCGAGTTCTTCGGAACAGTAGCCTTCTGACGATGAGCAGTGATCCTAAACACACAAAAACGATCCAAACAGCAGCAACACACTTCAAAAACTTCTTCAATCAGCAATACCCGAAGCCTGTATTTGAACAGCAGGCTCTTATACCAATTGTCAGTCCCGTAAACGGATCAAACAGGTATCACTAACCTAATCAGTAGCGGAAATAATGATTAGGAAGAAGAACAACTTGAATAACTTTGAATGATTCTAACTTGCATACACCAAAGATGGCTGATACAATTTTTGCTTTCAACTCTCTCACCTTTTCTCTATGACCAAGCCCCTCTATTTATAAGCATCATTAAGCCCATAATTATAACCCTAGGCCCATTAGGCACTAGGAAGCCCACATAAACCCCAAAAGCCTAAATACATCCCTAATGAATAAACCTTTAATAATCCAAGCCCAACACCAAATCAAGGTCCAAATCAAATGGAAAGCATTGCATGAATGAAGATTTCTCACCATCTAGCTTTAACAAACATGTGGTAAGTTGTAATTTTCGATTTGGAGATTTTGTATTAAAGTGGGTTTATGATCAATCTATGAATTGTACGAAATTGAGTATAAAGATGTGTTAGAATCATCCAATAAGATTGATACGTTGAATCCTTATTCTTATTCTTATCTTTATCCTTATTTCTATTTTTACATGTCTTATTCTTCACCTTTTATTTCTAATTTAAAGTTAAAATTTTATTTGTAGTTGTTGTAGTAAATTTTAAATTGTGGTAATTAAGCTAGATTAAAAAACCGAAAATTGAGCACTATCACACAAAATTCTGACAGCATCAGACCTGATAGTGTCAGTCTTGCAGAACCAATAATAGAACCACCATCAATAAACTCAACCACTTCTTTATTTTATCTTCATCTTCCTCACTTGAACCCATTCAAGTCATTCACGAATTCTCTGCATCTCCTTGCTTCCTCCAAGAAATTCTTGCATTCTTTACTCCTAACAAGCATTCCAGGTACGAATTCTTCTTCTTTTTGTTAGTTTTTGTGTTTTAGGGTTATGTTCTTCATAGTTAGTTTTTTAAAGTTTTTTAGGGCTTGGTCTAAATCACCCGATTCAAGCCCGTTTTTCGTGTTTTTTGTTTTGTTATGAACCACACTTAACCGATTTACAAAACCCTGAGCGAAATTGTGAAAAAACCAGGGTTTTGGGTGCGTTTTGAGGGCTGGTGCGATGCTGGGTTCCGTTACGCATGATCGTGATAACATATGGCACGATCATGCCATTCATAATCTGTGATGGATCTTCATAAACCTGCCCAGAAATTTATCGCGCACGAGGGTGCCAGGACTAGGCACGATCGTGCTCTTCATAAAATTTTCCAGATTTCAAATCTGCACCTAGAAATTGGTCAGGCACGAAGGTGCCGATGGATGGCACGATCATGCAGTTGGGGGACAAATCTAGAACCTCATAATTTCCGAAACTTCATAAAACCTGCTGAAAAACCAGGCACGCACGACGATGCCATATGCTGGCATGATCATGCCAACTCATCCAGAATCTAGGTTTTTGTCTGTTTTGGTTGCTGATTCCTTGCTCATTCTTGCAGATGGATCATCCATACTTATGGTTCAGCAACAATGCTAAGGAAGGGCATTGTATCGCAAAGGTGGAACAGTTATGGGTAAGACGACATTTGATTGAGCCCATGCAGAAGTTGCAAACGGTTGATCTTGACTTGCTCGATCAGATGGAGCAGTTTGAGGACCTTATGACACCGTCGTGGACCCGCCTTTTGACATAGCTGAGCCGCAATACGTGGAGCTAGTTATTGAGGCTTTCGCATCTTTCCGGATTACTTTTCCTTGCCCGACGTGTATGAAAAAAGGTTTGGTGTGAGCTATCACCTAGGACGGAAATATCACCATCAATCAATCAGTCGGTTTGGTCAAGTGTTGGGATTATATGTAGATTATGAAATCGATTCGGAGCTCTTTCTGGTAATTTGCAAGAATGGGAGCCAGACGCGGACAAAGCCACCTTTGGGGCAAAGATCACGGTTCCGGGTAGGGAATGGGACCCGAGGAGAGCTAAGGCGACATGGATTCTTGATCCACTACACCGCGTCATCGAGCGCGCCATTTTCCATGTCATTGGAGGTCGGGGTGACAGTCACGGCAACATCACCACCCGCGACTTGTTTCATCTCTACGGCATCATATTCGGGTCAAACTGCAATATGGCGGTCAACGTTGTTGAGTTGATTCAGAGGGCTATTGGTTCAACGCCTGCGTTGAAAATTTGCAGAGGCACATTCGCCACAAAACTCACCAAATATTATCGGGTTCGGTTAGACCATCTAACCAAGGCTTGTGATTATGGTATACTCGACGTAGCGCAGCTGACCTCCATGCATATGATCCATAAGGTAAACAGAGTCATGAAGCTTGTTGACAGATTAGGTAGGATTTGGGATCCGCTTCCTAAAGTGGAGAGTGATGATGATGATGATGATGATGATGGTGGTGATGGCGATGGTGGCGATGATGACGTCCATATGCAGGATATCCCGGTTCACGGGCATGATGAGGCCGCTGGGGGAGCAGGCCCTCACATGCAGCTTGGTGACTTGGGCCATGGTTTTGAGAGCCCAAACTGGGAGAATGTATATGGCGGGTATGGTGGTGGTGGTTTCGAGCATGGTGCCTATGGTCCGTATGAGCTGTTAGCGGTTGATATCTGGAGGCGGATGGATTGACTCGCCTTGGACCAGTAGGGAGTGAGACAAGATGTGGATTTGATTCGTGCGGAAACAGCACAGGCAGGGGAACTTCATGGAGGATATGTACGAGCAAAGCCAGTGAAGCTTTGACTGGCTTTTTGGTTCATAACAGCATATCGCGAACTCGCTCAATGCACCCTACACGTAGTCGCCTCCGCATTTCACACGGAGATACAGGTTCGATCGCAGGGATGAAACCGGTCCCTTCCGGATCTGGTGGCAGGTCTTAGTCCCGTTATCTATCTTGTATTTTTATCATTTGTGTTTGAGGGGTGTGCCATTTTCCATTGTCCGTACACCCCTCCGTCATAGAACTTTAATTGCTTTTGTTTATTTTAGTGGACTAATTAAATAAATAAAGGCAAGGGTAAATTGGGTTGGGTAAAGTCTTGTGTGTTTGATCATGTTTACTAGTGTGTAGTGTTGGCTCGATGAGATGTTGGTTTGATGGACGGCTCGGTAGTTCATTGCAGATGCTCCTTATTATTCAGTTTAGCTCCATTCTTGCCTTTTTATGTCTGGGGAGTTTTGTATTCTCGTTTCCTCCGCTTTCATTATATTTTCATTTTGCTTATGTAATTGTTCTTGTTGTACATCGAGGGCGATGTACAATTCAAGTGTGGGGAGGGGTTTAGCGCTTGAGCTTTGTTGTCCGTTTTGAGAAAAAAATTAATAATAATAATAATAATAATAATAAATAATAATAATAATAATAATAATATAATAATACAAAGCTCTCTTGAACATTTTCTTTTGTGGCATGATAATCAAATCAACATAAGCTTTTATATAAGCACTAAAGTTTTTTATAAATGTATAAGGGTAAACGCAGAAAGGGGATTCGCTCGAGTAAAGATTACCATCAAGTAACGTGTTTTTTGTATAAATTTGAGCATGAGAAATCGAGCGATTGACCTACTTGTTTGCCTTGCATATTTACCCAATACGCCCATTTCGGTGAGTTATTTTTTGAGCCTTGTAGCTTTAGAATTATTTTTTGCTCATGTTTTTCCGGACAAAGATTGAGTGAGCCGGATGACTTTTGCGATTTAGAACTTGTGTTAGGTATACATTTCGAGGCCACAAAGCAAACGTATAGCACGAAAATGATTGAGGCATTAGGAAACATTTTATTTTTAGCCATTTATACTTATTCCTACATTCGAATCATACCCCTAGTCAAACCAATTTGAGCATTTCCCTTTCATTCTTTTAAACCACTAAAACCACTTGGCCAAACTAGTCTTTTATATTTTAACCCATTTTTTTTGTTGGAAGCCCAGTTCGGTTAGTGATTAACTTGTATCCTTTTTGTATAGTATCTTAGTTTCAACTTCATGGTTAAGAGTTTTTATCTAAGTAGACGTACTTAGTTTTCTCTAAAGCATGGTTGAAAAAAAATTTAAAAAAAAGAAATGAATCATTATAGTTTGAAAAAGCCTTATCAATTGGCTTTGTTAGAGCTAATTTGGGAGTTGAAAAAGCTAAACTTGTCGGTTAGCTCTAGGTTAGATATTATTAAGTTGTATAGTTGTATTTTCTTATGTTTCAAATTAGTTGAACCATCAGGTTGCAACCGTTTTAGCCACTTTCAAAATCCACTTCCACACCCTTAACTCTAGCCAAGTTACAACCGAAACAAAACCTCATGATTTATGTTATATTTTTATCGAGTGATTAGATTTGATCCTTCCACAAGCTTATGATATCACATAGTCATCGTCTTAGCATCGAGTGTTCTAAACATACTTCATGATTTGTATGTGTACCTATAATTAGCTGAGTGTGTGTGAACATTGTGAGAATGCAAGGTGAACTTGTAGGGATTTCTAAGATGGACCATTGCTCATAAACATATTTTGCATGCTTTTGGTTTTTCCTTCATGTCGAGTAATCCTTAATTGTTATAGCCCGAATTATTTATTTGTGCTTATAAAATGCTAGTTGAGATAATTGCCATTGAGAGAGTCTTTGTTCCGTTTTGGTTTGCTTGAGGACAAGCAAAGTTCAAGTGCGGGGATGTTTGATGTATAAGAATTTATACATCTTTTAAACATCAAATATTTCCCGTTTATGTGAGTACTCATTGTATTTTCATTGATTTTGGTACTCATTTGAGTTGTTTGTGAAAGTACAGGTCCGGGCTTCGGCCCGGTGTTGAAACGGAGGCTTTTAGAGCAAAATGGAGCAAAAACGAAACATTCCAGCAAACTGCCAGATATGACAAGACTGTGCCAAGCCAACCAGCATCGGCACTCTCATCAGCACTATCAACCGATAACGCAAACCAGGAAAGTCCATGACTGGCACGACCGTGCCTGGTCCAAGTCAGTTTCTGATCAACTCATTTCCGAGATCGCAGCAGTCATCGTCGGCAATTCATCGATAAGCTCAGTCATGCCATGGTTAGGCATGGTTGTGCCACCTCGGGAAACTTTGAGCGGGATTTTTCCAGAAATGGTAGCTAACAAGATTCGACAGACGAAAAGCGACTCGACACTTACCAAGCACGACCGTGCCAAAAGGTGGCATGGTCGTGCCAAACACCCAGCAACTTAAATACGAGTTTCAAGCTCATTTGGAGGAGAGCTGGAGAATTTTGGGGAAGTTTCTCTCAAGAATCTGGAGTTGAAAGCTTGTTGGAGCCAATTAGAAGATTCACTCATTTACCATTTAATCTTGTCTTTAAACTTGGTTAGCTTACTATTTACATTATGAACAATTTGAGTTTTCTTGTACTTGATTTGGTAGTTATGTTCATGTTTAATCTTGTTCTTGGAGTTCAGGTTCATGTTTAAAGTCTTTGTCCTTGAATGTTTGGTCATAAGTATTTACATGTTGTGTGGGAAAGCACATGTAGAGATTATGAGTGTTGAATCTTATTAACTTGTTAGTATGATTCATAGCATGAAACTAAGAATGGTAATTTCTAACATGAATTGAATGGTGATTTGAACATATGTATGGATTCTTGCATATAGATTTGGAAAGATCAAAAGAATGTTTATATAAATTCTATAGTTTGTGTTTGTGTTAGTGTGATGCTTTAAGCCAAGATTGTTGTCTAGCATTACCTTGCTTGTGGTTCATATCAAGAACATGATGAAGGCACTAATTACTAAAACCAAGTTAAGGTGATTAGTATGTTGTTGATAGTTGTTTTCATAACTTGTAGAGTTAGGAGTTTTGACAAACAAATAACTCATCATTAAAGATTAACATCAACTTAGAAAGTGGTCTTATAAGAATAAATTTTAGGTGATTAGAATGTTATTTCTTTTTAGTTAACCTAAGATCTATAAAGCTAGAAAGCCTTGATTGGGACTTGGTTGAATTTAGAGCTTGCATCACTACTCGTCTTTCCCATTTGTTGTCACATGCTTTTTAGTTGATACTTAGTTTAGACAACCTCTTTTAGATATTGTTCTTTCTTATATTAGTTAGTAGTTTGTTATTTTTGCATGATAAATTAGAAACAAAAATCAACCCATTAATTGAAAAGGCTTTAAAGTAGCAAAAGTTTAGTATCAAGACACCGCATCCACGGATTAATATCGGTTCTTACCGATAAACTATATTATCACCCGACGAGTACACTTGCCCTTTTGTGTGTAGCTTAGTTCTTGGGTGAAAATCATTTTAAAACTAAATTTGTGTGAAAGAAGATTAAATTTATATATATATATAATATATATTAAATACATATAATTCACGCACATCACTATGTTTTCACCACTTTCCAAAACTCATCCTCTAAGTTATTAATCTCGTTACGTAATTATTGGGTCATGATCTTTTCAAGTTGCTCCTAAGTTAGAGCTACTACTGCTTCAGCATCACGAGTGTTCTTCTCGCCATTCTACCAAGTTAATGTGTTCCATAAAAAATGTCCAGTTGCATAGCGGGCCTTGCGATTGTTAAAACAGTCGTAGTTCAGAAAGTGTTCTCTATTTCTTCAAACAAACGAAGGAGAGCAGTAGCACCCTTAGTGCCTTTATAAGTAGGAAGGTCACATGACTTGAAGTGTTTGAAGGAACACTTAAAAGGGAATTAGCACCATCATGGTTCTCCTGATTGTTAGCCCTCTAATTGTTTAGGCTTGTTAGACTTGAACCACAATGTTTGGGATGACATCAGTCATTTCTTCCGTGATGTGGGCCGTTATGCGACGACCGGAGTTTCTAACGCACTTTCCGGTATGGTGTACATCTACATGGATCAATCACAAAACAGTCTGTGATTTTTTGAATAAAAATATATTGACAAATTATGTAAGGTGACATTTCAAATATGAAACTTATGATATGTGAAATTCGAAACGTGACATCTCAAGAAACAAAATATAACGAACAAAATCCCAACTTAAAGCCACATGAATCATGAAAATATAATAAAACTTATGATAAAAATGATATTTAAAAAATGAAATATTAGAAATTCCTAGGTTTGGCATATGATAGAGTTTGGTATGCCTACCATGCGTCACTTTCGTAATCACGTGGGCCCTCGTGATTATCGAGCTTTCGCATGGTTCGCATATGTCTACTCACTGACGTACACTTAACCCAAAGAAAAAATCGTGAAAATGATAAATAATCCAAGTTAAGGGTGATATGAAATGATGTTTGAGAGTATCCATGGCTTAACACGAGCACATTATATAATTAAGTATTCAAATAAGATTATAGTTAAATACTTAAGTATACAAGACCTTAATATTTACATAATCATAATAATAATAACATCTAAATCTAATCAACGTTGCAAATCAAATTAAATTGCTCATTTTGACAACCATCGTATCACGCAAGCCAATCTACTACTGGTAATTAACAATTAATAACTTGTATATAAATTACAAAGAAAAATGCTCGGATAGTCCCTGTGTTTTAGCAAAATTTCACCTCTAGTCCCTGAATTTTTAAAATTACAGGCTTGGTCCCCAACTTTTGCACACTCGTTTCTTGGATAGTCCCTAACATGAATGGGGATTAGTTTATCCAGTTAAGTGTGTGTGAAATAACTAAGCTACCCTTCCTTTTATAAAAAAAAATTATTTAAACATTAAAAGAAATAATTTAAATAGACCCTACCCCGTCTTATTTAAATATAATATAAGCATATCCTACCCCAATCACCCCATCTTCTTCATCCCCTAACCATTCACACCTCATTCCAAACTAACACTTACACGTTGTCCTCCTCCTAACCACTGCCTCCATCATCAGATTCACCACCACTACCTCCTCCCACCTACTGCCACACCCTCCTATAACACTATATCCAGTTATTACTTATAACTTAATAATTCACATGATTTGATCATAAACATGTTTGATATTTAAAAAAAAAGTGTAACAAATCTTATTGTTTTTGTCTATAATTTATCGGTGTAATAAATCGTTATGTCAGTTCGTCTAGGTTGTCAATTATCCTAGACATGTTTTGTATTCTTTAAAAAAAATCTAGGACCTAACTATGCGAATTATTAAGTTTTTCGGTAATAACGGGATAGAGTGTTACACATCCATCGTTTGTCCACCATCCACCACGCACTGTCCACCATTCACCACCACTACCTCCTCTCACTTGCAGCCCTAATCCACCACCTAACCTCTTGCAACAACCAATTGCGCACCACCATTTCGATGAATAACAGTTCCACTTGCAACAATCAAAAGATAAATAAGTCCAATATGTCACAGCTCTAGACAAGAGTAGACATTCAGGCCTGTAATGGAAGACTGGGTTTGACTTCGATTAACTCCGGCAGCTTCATATGCTCTCATTTATGAAGTGTTTATGTCAGCCATTGACTATGGGTCTTCAGATCTAGGTGGTCAGCGATGGGTCTTGGGCAGTGGGTGTTGGAGTATTTAGTTGCTCTAGCAGCGGTAGTGGTGGGTTGTTTCCGGTGCGGGATGGCGAGAAGGAAGATGGTGCCGGAGACAATAACCATGGCCATCGCTAAGACTATACAACAACAACAATCATACCAGTAAATCCCACAAATAGCAAAGCTATTGGTAGGGTCTGGGATGGTGAGATGTAGGCACACCTTACCTCTATCCATATGGATGAGAGGCCCCAACACCAAAGACAAATAGTAGACAAGCGAGAAACTAAATAAATCTAGAAACAGAGAGTTACTAGATAACAAAAGAAGTATTGGAGAGGAGACATGGTGAGATAGAATAGATATTTCGAATCACAAGACCCACGTAAGCATTTATGAAAAAAAACACAATCAAAGCAAAATCAGCCTAGACCATAAGTGTGACATCCCACATTGGTTATGAAGGGGAACGAAGGCTTCCTTTTAAGGGGCTTGATACCTTCACCATCATGACGCGCTTTCAATCCGTGAGGTGATGGCTGTGCAGTTATGCTGGGTTGTTACAATAAGGAAAACTAAGCCTCTACCCCAATGCTCAGACCTAAAGAACCTACTCCTAAAAGTCCTTAAGAGTACATATTTGATAAAAAAAATTGATGACGACATGATGCAATTAGATTTTGGTGATATTCATAGAATTTGGAAGATTGGTATCTCATGATTTATGGAGAATTAGTGTTGGAGACAACGATTATGGTCGTCACCTAAAACCGTCTGAGTTGTTGGTGATTTCTAAAAATGTATAACAAGAAATGAATAAAAATAAAAATAGGCGAAAAAGTGTATGTTTGGGCGTTTACAAGTAGTGGTTATGGTGCAAATTTGGATTTATGGTGTTCATGGTGATTTGGACGGGATGAGGATGTTGACTTTGATTAAATAAAAAGCCTGGGTCCCACTATAATTATAATAATTAATTATTTATGAAAATCTTCAAGTCAGGGGTCTCTTACTCGAAGTAGCATCTCTATTCCTACGGATTTGAGGTAAGACTATCTATATCTTATAATCCTGAGACCCTATCTTAGCTTTGCTTATAATGAGATTTACTAAGTATGATGATAATGATAAACTATTTTTATTTTAATGTTTTAATTGTTATTTTTAAAGATAGGGAATTTTAGTTATTCACATCTTTAACAAAAAAATTAACCCTATCACGTTAAAGACCATTTAAGAAACAAGTGTGCAAAAAATGAGAACTAGTTTTTGAAAGATGAGGACCAATACTGTAGTTTTATAAAGATAGAAACTATAAATGAAATTTTATCAAGGGTACTATTCTGACATTTTTTTCTCGTAAAAATACAGGTAGGTATTATCCCATCGACCATCCCCTTCCTTTTTCCCGGTAGCGTTTCCCCTCACGCGCCACCACCGCCGCTACGTCAGCCGAACAACCGGTGCCATCTTCGGAGTGAAGGATTAATCAGAGCCGATACGAGATCGATGGCCGGAGACATAGGGTTTCAAAACGACACATCTGTGGTTAATCAACCAGATAGAGTCACGGAGATGACAACACCTGTTGAAATTCAACAAATTTGGGACGAAATTGAGCTAGCTGAAAGGTCAATTTCAATACTGTTTTGTTTCCTTTTTGATTTCATTTGTGTCAAATTAACATACAAGTTGTAAGCTTATATATTAGGTTTGAAGAAAGAAAATATTAAATAGTTAGTAATGAAGATTTTGGAATTATAAAACCCTGACAGTAAAGAAGACTTAATAAAGGAAGTATATGGTTGATAATGGAGATTTTGTGATATTAAATGGTTAGTAACGAAGAAGCTGGAAAAAGAATTTTGGGCTTACAGGATTGTAACATGTGGCGCAGCCAGTTACTTATGTACCTATAGATATTAGGTGCCTTGACTAAAGGTAATATGGTTTCACTTGTGGATACAACTTTATGTGGCTTCTTAAAAATATTTAGAGAATGACTGACTATTATCATACTCAACATTACGCTGAGTGATGATTAAACAATGAGTTAAAATTTTGGTTTAAAAATCTCTCACCTGATGCGGCGCATGATGCAGTCGAAAAGTATTTGAATCAATTAAATGGCTCTGGGTCGGACCTTTTAAGCATGTTTAAGTATTACATATGTATGAAGTATGTTTTTAAGAGTTATAAGCATGATCTAGTCAGCCATGTATGATCTTCTTTTGGTGTTTTTTTATTAACTCCATTGTGCATCAGCTTTCTGGGCCTTGCGCCTTTATTTACATGCTATATTCATCATGTGAGTTAAGTAAAGCCAAATTTTGATTTGCAGCTACCTAGTTTGTTCTATGTTTGAAGAAGCGTCATCGTCAGCTTCACGAGTTCTCAATCGTTTACATGACAAAGATTGCAGTAATGAGGTTGTAGAAGATGAGCTGAATGACATGCTTGAGTCAGCCGGTATGGTGTTCTTGCAGTCCCTTAAGGAACTTGGGAGGTACTTTTTATTTATATATATTTATATATACACCACAATAAGAACTTGAGTGGTATCACTTGTCTGTGAATATGTTGAGTTTATACAAAACAGAACAAAGAATTTAAAGTCAACCTGTAATCTTATAACTTCAGTTTCGGCCCTTAAATGCTAACGTGCATTTAACATTGCTTTATGTTTGCAGGACATTGGAAATAGTAAATGAATTAATGCAGCTGTATAGTTCACTTGCTGCTATTCCGGTTCAAGTTTTCCTTGCGGGGTATGTTTTCAATCTTTTACATAGATATCAAACAGGGCATTGGAGTGTATGGTACAAAGATCTCATTGTATTGGTGGTTCTACCAGTACAAGTACCCAATATACGTGTCTTGTTGATGATCCAGTTGGGGGTGGCAAGATAGATTGGTTGAACAACGTGTCAAAATCGCTTGGGTTGACTCTTAAATTACCTTTTCTCCAATTTTTTATTTTATAAGTAGAGTAAATTACTTTTTGAGTCCCTCTGTTTTAGTGGTTTTAATCAGTTGAGTCCAAAATCAAAAAGTTTAACGCCCTGGGTACCTAGTTTTTCAATTTGTAACCATCTGAGTCCAATTGACTAACTTTGTCAGATTTTCTTAGTTAACTTTTGTGAAATCACCATAATACCCTTACCTAAACAAACCTATTACCACCCTTGTTTCCAAACACCCACCTAAACACACCTATTACCACCCTTGTTTCCAAACACCCCAACTTCACTCCTTTGGCATATCTTGTACACATTCCCACACACACACCTGATTTTGAGAGAGAGAGAAAGATATGTTTACTACTTTTAGAGAGGGGGGGGGGGGGGAGGGGATCAGAGGAGGATGGTGGAGGTAGTACGGCGGTGATGGGGGTGGTGCATATAGATGCTTTTTGTTAGAGCGATCCATGAAAATAGCACCAAATAATCGTTTTTTGTGCAACCCATTAATTTAGCACCCAAAAAACTTATTTAATAATGGTGCTGTACATTTGTTTATTGGTGCTGTTTTGAATTGCAACATATACCGGCATTCACGCCCCTATACATGATCTCTACCAGTTAACTTTTACTTTTCCAACTTCAAATTAGTATAGATTTTGGACCCCTTTTCCAACTTAAGATCTCAAGTATACGAATCATGGTTAAGTTGCAACCAGAAAGTAGGGATGGCAATCGAACCCGAAACCCGACACATTTGGGACGGGTTTGAGGTCGGTTAATCGCGTTTGGGACGGGTTTGGGAAAGTTTTTATTTTTTTCGCGAGTTTGGGACGGGTTTGGGATTTGGTGATACACCCGTTTACCCTTCCCAATTACCCGGTAAAGTGTACCCGACTGTATACCCGATATAAATTCTTTAATATTATTAAATATGCATATATATGAATGTAATCGATTAGTAATAGGTATTACCTGATAGATACCCGATGAGTTTTGGGTCGGGTATACCCAACGGGTAGGCTTTTTAAATTAACGAGTTGCCCGAAACCCGCGGGAATACCCGATGGGTATTTACCCACTAGAAACCCGATGGGTTTGGGATAAGCTTATCTAACCAGGTTTGGGGTTGGGATTACCTAAACCCGTCCCAAACCTGACCCATTGCCATCCCTACCGGAAAGCACTAGATTCTGGTGGTTTTAACTGTGTTTTTTGTGTAAATGATTTAGTTCTTAACTAAATAGATGCCCCCCCCCCCCCAAATCCATAGGAACTTTATTTTTAAAAATTGTGGTTGTTTAGGAACCCGATGTTTCCCTCATCTGAAGAAATGATAACAGATGTTTGAAAGTTTTCAAGTGTAGCTATTGTCAATTGTGCTTGAAACCGTATGTTTATATTATCATTAATTAACTCATGTTGCTTGGTTTCATTGGTAAGGACGCCTGGTTCCAATGTTGGAATAATGCGTGTAGAGATGGACCATATAAGCTGTGCACTTTGGTAGGTTGAAAATTGTTGATTAGTAAAAAAGAGATCTGCACTTCTCCCTCCCTGGTACTGGTATTTAGCCTATAGCATAATGTTACCAGCAATACATCATTCATTTGGGCTTGAGCCGAAACAAGCTTAATACACAACTAGAGGCGGTAAAAAGAAATGGCAAAGTTGCAGACCATAAACGGCGATGGTGGTGAAGTGGTGGTGATGTGTGTGAGATTTGTGTTTTGAACTGGTGGCGAGGTTGTGATCTGGTGGTGGTGGTGGTGGTGGTGAGGTGGGGGTTGAAGATGGTGATAAGGGTATTTAAATTGAGGAGATCTAACAAAGTTAGTTAGTTGGACTCAGATTGTTACAGTTAATAAATTTGACTCAGCTGGTTACAAATTGGAAAACTAGGTACCCAGGGCGTTAAACTTTTTAATTTTGGACCCAAGTGGTTAAAACCACTAATACATAGGGACTCAAAAAAGTAATTTACTCTTATAAGTAAATATTTAATGTTTGTTTATTTATTATAAAAACACAGTTATTAAATAATAGTTATAATTTTTTTCATAAGATATATAATTATATAAGGGTTGCAGGTAAGTATGGAACTATGGAACCATTTTTTTTTATTTTTTGAATTTTTAGTTAGTTGGACTCAAATTGTTACAGTTAATAAATTTGACTCAGTGGTTATAAATTGGAAAACCAGGTACCCAGGGCGTTAAACTTTTTATTTTGGACCAAGTGGTTAAAACCACTAATACATAGGACTCAAAAAGTAATTTACTCTTATAAGTAAATATTATGTTTTGTTTATTTATTATAAAACACAGTTATTACAATAATAGTTATAATTTTTTTCATAACATATATAATTATATAAGAGGTTGCAGGCTAAGTATAAAAACCTATGGAACCATGTTTTTATTTTTTGAATTTTAGGGCATGTAATATACATGTTTTCAAGCATTTTGAACCAAAAAAATAAGCACCGGATGGTTTTTTTAAATAAACAACTTTTTGTGTAACAAGTGTGTACCACTAAACACGTATGTTACATATGTCACAAGAAACTTGTTTTTTTTCTAAAAAAACCTTTTGGCGCTTTTTGATTTTTTTTTGGCTCAAAACGCTTGAAAACATGTACGTTACATGCCCTAAAACTTAAAAAAAATTGTTACACAGAGTTTCCAAAGGTTTCTCAATAATATGGGTTTCATGTATATCCCAACCCAGAGGTTCCATGCATAAAACATAGATTTTAGGTGACTTTTAACCGTTCAAGATTAAACACTACCCAAATACGTGTTTATGATATATATGTTTTGACAACATGTTTTTGAAAGTCATCAATTACTCTAATAGTGTTAATTATTGCTTTACGCTTGTATTAAGATGATATATACCTCTTCAGGGCTTGCTTTCATATGCAAGAAGACCCTCATGGTGCCCAAAAATTTCTTGAGGAATTTTTAAGCAAGTGGGAATATATGAATGAGCAATATTATGTTCGGGAAGGTGTTGAAACAAATGGATCTTACATGAAAGAGTGTAGCAATCGATCCATGTTAGGTGTTGATATGTACCTTCAAGTTGTTGAGGCATATATAACACTTCTCACGGGTATATTAAGACGAACAAATCATGTCATTTCTTGGGTTGAGAAAGCTTCATTACCTGAGCATATACGACAGGTATGGCAATGTTTATTTTTTAGTTTAGTTCCAGTTGTTAACTTGTTATATTAGTTTTTTCTTTCTTTTTTGCTCTTTTTGGGTAAAGAGGACTATACACCACCAATAATTATTGATGAAAACAATTAACAAATACAACCTTGGGCTGGCAAGAGAGGAAAACACCAAAGCCCACCAAAAGCACAACTATGGGCTAACATATATAGGGGTGCAATTGAGTCGAGCGGCTCGAGAAAAAGCTCAAAACGAGCCGAGCCTTATCGAGCCCTAGTCGAGCTTGAGCCTAAAATAAAGCTCATTTATTTATCAAGCCTTGCATGTGTAGCATGTTTATTTATCGAGCCTGGCATGTGTAGCTCGTCAAGCTCGTCGAGCCGAAAACTTAGCCTCAGTGTAATATTATTTTTTATTAATATTTAATAGGGTTACATTTACCCCTTATTTAAAGTTGTATAGTAAGTGAGCCGAGCCGAGCTTATTTTAACTTGTTTACGAGCCGAGCCCGAACCTAAACATAAGCTTGTTTAGTAAACGAGCCCAAACTTCGACTATGGGGGTCGCTAGCCTAAACAAGTCTATTATTATTTTATTTTATTTACATATTCTAATTTAAATATTCTAAACAGTCTATTATTTATATTATTTTATTTAAATATTAATTAATAGACAACAAGCAAGCAGGCCCAAGCCAAGCTTGAGCTTGAGAAACTCCCAACGAGCCGAGCTTTGAAGACAAAGCTCGAACTGAGCCTTGGCTCGGCTCCTTGCAACCCTTTACATAGACTAGAAATCAAGCCCATAAAAGAAAAAAAGCCCAAACAATGGCGAAAGCGTGGATCAAAGTTTATGATTCATCATTCACAACACATATTGGTAGGGGAAAAGTAAGAATCTCGTATTGAATGAATGATTTACCAGAATGATCAACGACACACCAATCGTTTACATATTTGAGTATGTATACTAATCATAAACCGACATTTATGACGTTAATATGTTGACCTATTTCCCTAGTTTTGACTTATGCTAATTAATCTAGGACATAATGTAATAATACATAATAATATGAGCATAGATTATATTTCTAACAGAAAGAATATCTAAAGATAAAGGCCATGCAAGGCCTTAAAATGATTAAACTTGTACTACAAAAATTGGAAAATTCATTTAATTATATTATTTGGTCATCTTGAAGAATTATTTGTTTTTTTTTTTCAAATATTTTATCAATTAAACCTTGTTATTTGGTTTTGGTTTGATTAGGAACTTTTACGGCGTTTACGTTCCATGAACTCTTCCAAGGACACGGGATCTCAAGCATCTACGTCAGCATTGCCAACAGACAGAAACGAAACCTCTGTTTCTCTCAAAAAGGTAGGCAGGAAACAAGTTGATAGGGATGATGCTACAAAACAAGCAATTTTAAGATATTCGGGTCAAAATGTTTCTACTTTTTGGTGGTTCAGTAAAGTTAATATAAAGTTTGGTAGCATCCGGTTTGCGGTTTCGAATGGAAGTATCTTGCTGACAGCTTTAGTGCTTCTCATGTATTATTATATGCGGAGGAAGAAATATACAATAACAAGGTAAAATTTTTGTTTCTCTAAATTTGTATATTTGACTCATTCAAAATTGACCTGCTTGAATACTAGCTAATGATTGTAATCAAAATATATATTTTACTTCAGTATTCTCAAGGGGCAGGCTCAGTTTGTGAAGAAAACCGCCCTTGATTTGTGGCAACTTGCATTCTCGTACCAAGTAAATCCATTAGCCGCTGTTGAGACACTTCAAACTCCAAATCGTCGTTGATGGTTTAACTGGAGTGAGCTCTGCTTCAGTCGGTCAAGGTTAGTTGACTTGAGCTAATTATGATGTCATGATATGTTGATTAGATGATCATAATAATCATGCTTAGCTTCAATCATGAGATCATACATGCATAAAATATTGCCTTGGTGCACTGTAATAATATACTGCTAGTTGATTTTGTATTTTTTTAAAGAACTGGTTTTAGTTGTGGTACAAAAATTGTATGTTAAACTCATTTACTTATGAATGAGTCAATACAGGCTTTAATGGACTATGAAAGTTGTCCGTAGTCTATTTAATACATACAACTTACGAAGTTCTTTTATATAAAGATTTAGAAGATTATCTTAATCATAATATTTCTGATAGCTTTTTCCTAGTAACAGATTTTTCATGTATGTATCGTTTAAATAAACAAACGTACTCAGTAAAATATCACCGAGAGGTAGGGGGTGGGATGAGGGTAACCGTTACTTTTTATCTCTAGGGATAGAGAAGTCGCTCTCGTTTAGACCCGGCTAAAAAAAGAAATTTATTTTAGGTATGACAATACAATATAAATAACATTTGTTGGCTAAAGATGAACAAAATAGAAATTACCCAATCAATTAGAATAGTACTGAACTACCGGTAACAAAAGTAAAGAGAAAAGAAAACATAGTGATAACAACCTTGCAAGCGGCTACACGCTCCCTTGAAAATTTATCGTGAAATCTTATACACGGAGGCAAAATTAAGCCCAAGGCAAAGATAGTGTTCGCAAATAAAGCACCCTAGAATAGAGATGGGCATAAAAACCGGTTCCGAACCCGAACCGTAGAACGAACTGGAACCGGGTCCAGGTCCTACCCGACATTAAGTAGAACAGGTTCGGGTTCAAGATACCCGTTGGTTCCAACCCGGTTTCACAATTTTACCATTTGAATCGGGTCGTACCCGGTTACTACCCGTACCCGGTTCCACCAGTACCCGGTAATGCAGTTTCCAGTAGGAACCATTATAGCCGTTATATGTTACTTTAACCGTTTAAATGACCGTTGGAACCGGTTCCTGACCGTTGGAACCGATTCTATATATAGTGTTTAGAAATCTATTGTTTAACACACAATTTCTCATATCTATTCTTCTTGTTACATTTCTTTCTTGTTCTTTTTCATATACTAATCAACAAATGGCCTCAAAGAGTTCCAAAAACGCAAATTCCCAATCCGTTAACAATGTTCCTCAAGATCAATCGGTTCCATATGTGGTTGGAACATTGTCTCATAATCGCAATAAGGAAGCTTGGAGCAATTGGGAGTTGGTCGAGATGAGTGACGGCTCGCAAAAAGCTCAATGTAAACATTGTGGATCGTTATTAGCCAAGGAATCAAACTCAACGTTAACGAAGCATATTAATAAGTATTGCAAAGCTTTAAAGAAAATGACATCCGGTCAAGTTCCACTATCCAAAGATCGTACCATTTTTCGTTATGAGCAAAAATTAGCTCGCGATCGGATGGCAAAGTTGGTGATACAAAAAGCATTGTCGTTTGGACACTTCGACGACCCCGATCTTACTAATCTTATTCGGGAGACGCTACAACCTCGCTATAAACATGTAAGTCGTCGCACTTTAAAACGTCATTGTTTAAGTTTATGGGAAAATGCAAAAAAAGATTTAATTGTTTTTTTTAAGAATTTAAAAACTAGTGTAAACCTAACTAGTGATGTATGGTCGGCTCCACATGGTTTACCGGAATCGTACATACGTGTCACCGCTCATTGGGTTGATCCCGATACATGGCAAATGATGAAGCGTACGATTGCGTTTGACGAGTTTCCTTCTCCTCATACGGGAGAAAATATTTATAAAATTATAAATGGCACAATAATTAAATATAGTTTAGAAGATAAAATTTTTCAATATCCTTTGATAACGCTTCAAACAACACAACGGCGATTGAAAATTAAAGTGGAAGTACAAACCAATAGTTGGTGTTTTTTTCCACACACGGTGTGTTGCACATATTATTAACTTAGTAGTGCAAACCGGTTTAAAATATCAATTTGTATCGGATTTTATTATAGCATTTAGAGCTATGCTCCAAGATGTTTTCAAAAGTGGAAAAGAAAGATATCAAGAATATAAAAAACTTTGTAAAGATGTCAACCAAAAAATTATTGGACCGAATTGGGATATACCGACTCGTTGGAATTCAACTTGTCATATGTTTGAAATGGTTATAAAGCAAATGGACACTTTAAAATCTTTTCATACAACTTTAAGTGATGAGTACCTAGTCGTATATCCTTCTAACAAAGCAAATCTATATCCTTCTAACAAAGCAAATTATATCCTTCTCTAGCAAACCCTGTCTAATCTGTCCATCCCTGGTAAGCCACGATATTATAGAGATATAAAATACAATATAATTTAATATTAGTATTAGTTTTAATATCAATAAGGGGTGATAATATTTTTCAGGACCTAAAACAAATACGAGGATACAACATCATAAATAAGAAGATTTTGGGTTGTGATTTTCAAAACGGGATTAAGTAAATGGACAGTGTTCACATTCTAACAGAATTGAACAAATCGGCCCATCAATTTGTTTAAAATTAGATTTGTTAAAAGATATCTTTTTAAGTTCATTCAACTAATTTGTTTAACCCACTTATAAATTTAATGAAAACTCATTTATAATAAGACAGCCTCTTTGATCCGTTTAGATAAATGGATTATATAATCTGAAGTTTTTAGTTTGGGTTAAAGTCTATGACACACAAATTTGTTGGTGGTAGTGGTGCACAAAAAACCCAAACCCGGACCCGAAAAAAAAAACTTGGAACTGGGTATTATAAACCCGGGTTTTTTAACCCGGAGTTTTTTTTTATAACCGAGGTTTTTTACGAATCCCGGGTTTACGAGTACCCGGTTCAACCCGAACCCGGAACCGGGTTTTTCAATACCCGGTCTGGGTTTCCAATACCTTGTTCAGGTTTTTTTTGGTTTTTTTTTTTGTTTTTTCAGTTTTGTATCTTGTTAACGACTATATAGCTGTTAGAAAGTGTATTTTGACCATTTTTTTGATTTACATTGTATCTCTATACCCTATAAAAGGGTCTTTGATGTTTGGTTTAACCGCAAGTGTTAACTAGAGACGAACAATAAACGAAGACGATCAAGTTATTTAAAGCTATCTATGTTCATCATATTATTCGACCCGGTTCTAGATTATCTAGATGTCATGTATTTTTATGTTTTATGAAATAAAAAAGTTTTGCATTTTATATGTCTATGTTTTATGCAAAAAAAAAAATAATACCGAGGCATACCCGAACCAAACCCGATCCATACCCGACCCTACCCGAACCCGAAAATAGGGTATTATAATACCCGGGTATTAGAAAACCCGACCCAAACCCGGGTATATAGGGTATACATTTTTTGTGTAAAACCCGGACCCAACCCAAGTATTGTCAATAGCCGATTTTATAGAACCCGGTCATACCCGAACCCGGTTCCATACCCAGAACCGGGTATTCAAAAAACCCAATTTCACCACTAGTTGGTGGTATCAGCTTTTCAACTTGCCAGTTAGATAATCTGACACAATTGTCACCTATGATAATAGAGTGTTAATCTTAGTATAAAAATAGCAAACAATAGTTATGTGTGTAATTATAATAAAAAATGTTATAACCAATAATTAGTCATATAGTTTTATATTAATAACAATATATATAATAAAACTAATACAAATATGTTCTATTATTTATCCAACTTTTGAATTGGAATGCAAAACATTTCATTCCAACCACTTTCCTATGGAATTCATATAGTTATGGATTTCACTTCCTATCCATTTGCCAACCAAATACCACATGAAAGGTAATTTAAATTACATTTTTTTTAATTTTGTCAACTCAAATAGGACATAGAATAGAATTCATATTCCAGATTCTAACAAATTGCACAAATCTAACAAGCCTTAACAATTTCATATTCCAATATAATATAATATAATATAATAATAATAACAATATAATATAATAACACTAAGTACAAATATGATCTATTATTTACCAACTTTTGAATTGGAATGCAATTCAAAACATTTCATTCAATCCATTTTCCTAAGGAATTCAAATTCCTAATGGAAATAAATTCCAACCAAATATCACATGGAAGAGAATTTGAATTACAATCTTTTAATTTATCAACCCAAATAGGACATAGAATCGAATTCATAATCCAGTTGTATCATATTCTAACGAGTTCTACAAACCAAACAAGCCTACACGAAATCGGTCACCCTGACTGAGGTAACCTCCTTTAAAAGGCCAAGAAACAAGAACAATGGGAACCATTTAGCCTTTCAATTTAGACCTGCATGGAAGATGCCCTTTAGATTCATCAAACATTGCCATCTTAAACCATGAAGGATCACCACACTTGATAGTGATGAATGCATAAGCATAACATTTGTCTAGGAGGCGTTAATCCCCGTCATTGTTGTCATTATCATTGTCACTGTTGTCATTATCATTACTTTCTCTTACCTTCTCTATTCTATCAACAACCTCTTTAATGTCCCACCTCTTTTCTACATCTGGTTCGCAACAACTCAACCCTATATTCAATAACTTCAACATCTCCCCTTCGTTATGCTTGTCGAACGCGCCTATTTCCTTATCAAACATGTCAACCGTGACATCCTCTTTCATTATGGAGTCCAGAAAGTTCGTTAGCTCTAAGTCACCGCCTTTGCTAAAGTGGAAAGTGTTTGCAGGGAATCTCCCGGTCATGATCTCTAGAATCAACACCCCTAGACTCCATACATCCGTCTTCTTTGTGATGCGCCCATGGTTCCTGAACTCGGGTGATTTAAAGGCGATCATCACATCTCTTGCGTGTTCTTGGTTGGTTATGGGAACTAGCCCGTAGTCTGTGAGGAGTGACTCAAACTCTTGATTCAATAAAACATTTGATGATTTGAGGTGACCGTGAGGGGTGATTAGGCTCGGAAGCTCATTGTAAAGGTGTAAAAGCCCTCTCGCTATGCCCTTTACGATCTTTAACCGGGTAGGCCAACCTAGTCTATCCTTTACATCCGACCGACTTCCTGAGACAATTTCTTAACAGTCAGGTTGTGAAAATTCGGTCAACAATCCATTTTACTACATCCAAACTCTTAAATAGTTTTACCTTTTGGAATTTTGAAACCATAAAAAGGACAAATAATTTGTAAATAGTTTTAAAATCTATAAAAGAACGTGTTTGTGGGTTATACTTAAACTTTACTCAATTTCTATTACCCTAGACCCATTTTGACCTGTTACCCAACCCACCTATCATGTCAGTTCTTATTACGATGTTTAGAAAGCTAGCATACCATGAAGATGAACAGCTAAGCTTATATTTTCAATATAGTCCACGAGAAAGAGTTTCTCTTCTTTTCGATAGTAGAATGCGATAAGTGGAACCAAATTTGCGTGTTTCAACTTGCCTAGCTTTCTCATATGCTTGTAGAACTCATCTTTCGTCACATTATTCATTTGATTATACTTCTTCACAACTACCACTTTGTGGCGACTGAGGGTGGTCTTATAACTCGATCCAAACACCCCACCACCAAGGACCACCGCGGACGCCTTCAACAAGTCCGCCAAGTCAAAAGTTTCAATGTCGTCTTGCAAAAAGGTCAATGTTAGGGACAGGTCGACCTTCATGGCAGTGACCGTACCGGGGGCTTTGCCACAACCTTGCTCCATTTGATCATGGTCAGCTGAAGCTCCCTTCTTGTACGGTGGTACTTGAGTTGAAGATGTTCTGAATAGTTGTAGGATAATGAAAGCTACCGTGATCGCTGCTAAGGCTGCAACCACCACCAATGCTACCATGATGATGGTGGCGGCTGGGATCTCCACCTTGCACTCCTCGAACGGTGGTCCACAAAGGTCGCGGTTACCTATATTTAGGAAACAAAAATATGTCATGATCAACACAACCGAGAAAACTTATGCATATAAACCCAAAGCAGGTGATGTATGCTAGGCACATAAACGGACTGAATGAAGACAAACAACGTTTGTTTATAGTTATTTGTTTAACTTTAACTTAACAAACGAACAAACACGAACGCTTAAACAAACATATTTTCTTGTTCATGTTCATTTGTTGAGAAAATGAATGTGCTTGTTTATGTTCGTCCAGTAATATTTATAAATAAACATACATCAACGTAAATAAACGAAACACTAACGAAGAAAATGGACGTGTTTAGGTACGCTCGTTAGTCGATTACACAGTCCTAAATTTTGATTTGGCTGATGGACTATGCATGATGCATCACTCGGTAGTACTAATGACTGTGTATGTAAACAAACGAACATAACACAAACGAATTTAAATGAATAAACATCAAATAACGTAAATGGACGACCATAAACTAATGTAAATTAAAACAAGGCGTATGTTCTTTGATTCTTTAAAATGAAATGAACAAGATTTTTATTGTGTTCAAATCCGTTCTTTTGTTACATAACAACCTACCGAAGTGTTCACTAACGTTCAGTTTCCTACTGTACACGATCAAAATCAACGACACAACTCACCAGAAAACTTGCTTTTGGGGAAATTCTGAAGCCGTTTAGGGATCGGACCATATAAACGATTGTTGGCAAAGTTAACAAACGTCAAATTATCCCTCACAAACGTCGGAATCACACCTTCGAATCGATTGTTTTCGAGCATCAAATCTCGCAGCTTCGGTAACGCAGTCAAAGATGAGGGAATTTGACCTCGGAAACCATTGTTAGCCAAGTATAGCTTCTTGAGCCTCCTCATCCCCTTAAATGCATCCCTTGGAATCTCTCTAGAAAACTTGTTTGCTGTCAAGAAAATACTTCTTAACCTACGTAACCTTTTGAACATAGGAAACTCACCTTCTAAACTATTGTTTTGAAAGCTTATGTTATCAAAGATGGCAGATTCATGATGATTTTCGTATCGATGTTGCCACGAAGCTCTTTCCCCTCGAGGCGAATACCCCAAACGGTGTCGTTCATGCAAAGAATACCTTCCCAATTCGACTCATTGCCGTTGCATGGGGCGGTGGACGGGTTCCAAGTGGTTAACTTTTCGCCATTAATAAGCGACTCCTTTAACTCGAGAAGGGTGTCGTTTTCTAAGGCGTTTACGTGGCGAAAAATCGAGATGAAGACAATAACATGAAGGTGGAGGTGTAAACGGGTTTGAGCCACCGTCATGACAATGACGGAGGCGAACCCACCGGAGAAATGATGGAGATTTGACGATTGGTGGTGTAGGTGGGTGGAGAAACCTTGAAGATGAGAAGGGTTCTTGTGGGCATGAACAAAGGACAAAATCTAGAGAGAGGGGGGATAGATTTTTTAGAGAGATTTTAGGATCAAAGAAATAACATGGCATGAACAAAGAAGAGGTATAATTGGCTCATGCAAGGATTTTCATCAGAAATATATGGACTACCTTTAGTTTTTAGAACAAAATTTTGTCAATTACACAGGGTTTCTTGTTTGTATACAATACATATGTATGTGGTCTACTCTGCTTTAGTGTGTTGAAACTGTGTGATGATAAAACCGGATCGATTGGTCGGGTGACCCTATGTTATAGTCGCTAGTTGGATCGATTAGTGTTTTTTTACGGCTGGTGGTTGAACCAATGACGCGATTCAGTGGTCGACAAGAAGTAATTTTATAGAAAGGTCTTTTTATTTCTTTGGTTCTTGTATAGTATCAAATTCAAATAATCATATGTGGTAAAATGGATTGAACTACAATCAAAACTTTAATTTAAAATGGTGATTCTTTACAAGTTATATCATTTCAAACAAATTCAAATAATCATATGTGGTAAAATGGATTGAACTACAATCAAAACTTAATTAAAATTATAATTCTTTACCAGTCATATAGACGACTTTCTTGTTTGATAGGGATGTAGCTGAGTCGTCTCGTATAAGGAGGTTCAATCTCTGTCCTTCACTCGACTGATGACTAACTCTTCCAACGTCCTGCAAAACGAACAACACCGGTGACTCGCCACAAGGAAGAGAAGATGGGGGTTCTACTTGTAACCACCCTCCGGCGTAAGAATAAGTAATCGTTTTGAGGATAAGTGTGTGTATGTGATGAGAGAATAAAGAATGGAAGCCTTAAACCTGTGGATGGAGCCTTCTGTTTATAGCTGAAGGATGGGAGAGGGAAGACGACCTACCAGCTAGTCATCCTTTGCTAGCTATCTGACCAAAGGGAATATTCGTCATGTCCCCTCGGACAGCGTCAAGCCTTGAGGTGACGTGGCGCACCGGTTACTCGCTCAAGGTCTTGAGCCATTGTATTGGTTGTCGCCTTGTCCCCTTAGGATCTTGTAACCATTTTTGGCGTCCTACTATTGGTCCACATACTGTCTTTTCTTTCAGCCAAGAGCATCTTCCTGCCCCCATGTGTTTTTTTCCAAAAGCTTCTAGAACCTTCTGGATGCCTTTGTGTGACGAGGACGCTATCTTGAAGTAGTGTAGTCCTTTTGACATGTGTCCACATGTGATTTAATCATTAGATTCATGTATCCTCATTTTTCCCATGGTTAGAGCATTCACATCCAATCACATAGATTATGTAAGGGGGTTCTTATTTTATGAAAATTGATTGTAAATGGATGTGAGTACAGGAGAGAGAGAGAAAATGTTACTGTTAATCTATAAATTTGAAGGGATACTCTTCACCCTTATAATTTTTTAATAAATTTTGAAAGTGGTTGTGAGTGGAAGAGAGAGAAAATGTAATGAATTAAAGGTATTAAAAAGTATTATTTAATTGAAAATGAGAGAGAGAAGATAGTAATTTTTAGTGTCAAATAAGATAAAAACTGAGGTGTTGGATATGAATACTTTTATATACCTTCTTTCCTATTTTTCCCTAATTTCACCTCAATTCTCTGTCTGTCTCTCTCTCTACGTCTCTTTTTTTATCTTCTCTTTGTAATTAAAGAGTAGAGGTGAAAAAAAATATGAATTAATCGACCCATAACGAATTAACCAAATCGAAAAAACATAACCAAATAAAAACTGGTGGATCGGTTATTTGTTTTACTAACAACCGAAAGTAGTGGGTCAGTTATGATTATCAATGTTTCCATATCCGTCATAATCAAACCGAATCGACATATAGTAAATTATGCCTTATTTGAACTTTTTGTCATTTTTTAATATTTGATGTTGTTGGGTCAAAATTTGTTTGAATTTATGAATTAAATCATATTATTTTGTTTGAATTCGATAATTACCCGTATTAATATAATAGATTATATGCATTTTTTTATTCTATGGTCATAAATTTCAAAGCCCAAAATTTCAGACCCATAATAATTATGTACGTTTATATATTGTTTTGAGTTATTCTTAGCTAGGCCCAATCTACGGTTAACTGGCCATAACAACTTGCTATAACCATCAAAACTGAATAACCAAAACCGATTAGTTATGGTTATAGTTTTTAGCCAAAACTGACCCATAAACACCTCTATTGAAGAGTACAAATTATAGTGAAATATTATAAAAATTCTAATACTGAACCAATATTGTTTTGAGATTCGTATAAATCATCTATAATTCTGGTAGATACGGATGGTGAGAAAAATCAGAATTCAACGAAATAACTTAAAACATTTGGTACAATAAATGGAATTAGTATTTTGGTATGAGACCGTGTATTAATTTAATTATAAAACTTTTTGCGGATATGGGATGACTATGTTATTACACTACAAAACATAGTGCTAACATCGACTGATGTATCCATTAGTAGTCCCCCGATGAAAGGGTTTACCGTTGGTAATCCACCGATGATACTCCATCTAAAAAATTGATGTGGTTAAAGAGTTTACCGACTAGTGGATGTTACCGAGGGACCGTTGACATGTTATCAACTAAATTTAGAGAGTTCACATTTCAATATCACTGACCGATGACTTACAAATGGATCACCTATATGAAACTATCGCAAACAAATTACCGAAGGAATTCATTAGAAGTTCACATGTAAATATCACTATAGATAACCTAGAAACCATGCATATTGATCACTACTGTAAGTACATAATAGAAAATATGTAAAAGTGTACTTTGTAAGCGAGCAACCAAAGTAGTGATAAATGTAGACGACATGATTATCAACTTGGTCTTATTTACGTTTAGGGTGTATCTAAACGATGGTAATTTTGGGTTCATAGGGATGATGAACTCGTGATTATTAGGAGAGAGAGAGAGAGAGAGAGGAAGGACGATTCTATGATGTTATGTCATGAGTTTTTTTAACCTCTCTAATAATCTCTTTAAATACACAGGGGCGGACCTAGAGTGATCGAAGGGGTAACCTACGTTGCCCCTTGACGCTCCGATGATAGTGTAAATTTTGGAAAAATTTAACGTTTTTTCGATTTCGTTACCCCTTTTCATTGAAACGTAACCCTTATGCGGATTTTCTAGATCCACAACTGTAAATACATATAAGAGAAAACCTTTATTAGTTAGTAATGGTAATATAGTCCATCAATAATTAACAAATAATTTTATTATAAGATATGATTATTGTTTTATCTAATATAATAATAAATAATTATAATGACTATTTTCTTAAATAAGTTTAATATATTTAATCCAACAATCTACACATGTGAGACCCATTTCACAACGCATAGGCGCATATGCAGAAGTTTGGACCAATATACACACGAGGTTGCCACTAACATACCGCATGTGGGGAACCGACCTACATCCTTTACCTTCTTTGGGATATGCATGATCGATTTTATTTACGAGTTCATAAGTTCTAACAAAATAGTTACCACCAATAGAGAGATTTGTGTAAAACGTGTTAAAAATAGGGAGGCTAAACATTTGTCAGTGACTTAAAGCTTGACATTCATAATTATAAAAAATTGTTACACGTGTACTTGAGTATATAATACTCGAGGTCGGTGTTTTAGTTTGTTTAATATTGGGTATATAAGATAATTATGATCCTAAACGAATCGAGCTACTCAATCTTTTTTCGAAAAAAAGTTTGAAACGAGTCAAGCTTAATCGAGTTTAAAACCCGAGCCTAAAAACAAGCTCGTTTAGTAAACGAGTATGAACTCAAGCTTGAGACAGCTCACGAGCCAATTTTATATAATTTTTAATTAATCTATCAATTACATAATTAAATTATAAACGAGTCGAGCTTGAGCTTTAGAAACAAAATCGAGGACGGGCTTAAGCTTTTATAAATTAAAAGAGCTGATTCTCAATCTAACCAATAAGGGACAAGTTTTACAACTAAATAGTCTGGATAGATTTTGTTAGTGCAATGGCTAAGGGACTAATTTATTATATATATAATTTATGAATTTGTTAGCTAAAGTTATTTTTGTTTTTTTGTGATTTTTGTCTTTTGTGAACTGTTTTTTGTTTTTTCTTTTTCTATTCTATTTTTTGGTTTTTCTTTTTTCTTTTTTCTTTTTTAAGTTTTAATCAAACCTGTGTTGTACATGTAATAAAACGAATGGTTTGATACTGACTGAAACAACGTCAGTACTGAAATTGATATTCGTTTTTATTGTTTCAATCGATGTAAACACATTTCGGTATTTTTTTGGGCGTATCATGACTTTTCTTTTTTTTCTTTCGGTGACTGTTGGTATCTTAATGAATCAAACCAATATCAAAGGAATGTCTGCCATTAACGTTACTTTTACTATTACGTCTACGTTTCAAATAAACTTGGGTCGCCCCGTCGCAGAGCGCGGGTGTAACACGCTAGTTTATTTATAAAAATATAAAATATCGCATTCTTTTTGTGCAAGAAAACTCTCTCGCTGTTTCTTCAAATAACAAACTCTTTCCCTCTGCTTCTTCAATTGCAAAGAAGTAAAAAAAAATCAGCAGCAATGGATTCAATGATGAACGATCTCAACTCACCACACTCGATGGGAACCACCATCATCGGCTTCACGTACGATGGCGGCGTTATTCTCGGAGCCGATTCTCGTACCAGCACCGGTATTGTTCTCTCATTTCCGCTTTTAATCTACAATACAATCAGATTGATTTACATTTGACATTTGTGTTTGGATAGGATTATATGTGGCGAATAGAGCTTCCGACAAGATCACTCAGCTCACAGATAATGTTTACCTCTGCCGCTCTGGATCGGTATAATTCTCCTCTCTTTTTTAGCATATATGTTTATTATGATGGGTATTCGGGTATGTTTCCGCGTTTGAGTAAGTGTGTAAACACTTGTATTTTTTTCTTTATTAATTTTTTACATATGGTTATAATTTAGGCATTTTTAATATTATATGTATTGTAAGAATTATTATGTACATATATATTTAATGTATTAAGTTAAAGTCGCATAAATAATACGCTTGTTTAGGTTTACCAAGCTACTCTAGCTTGATTAGTGAATCCGGGCTCGTTTGTTAATGAGCTTTTAGCGAGTCGATCTTGAGTGGTACACGAGCGCTTTTGTTTATTTACACCCCCTAGGTTGGGGACATGTTTAATGTTATATTATCCGTGCCCGATAGCCTGTTATACCAATTTAATCATGTTGAAACATAATATATTAATGTCATGGTTTTAGCAAACGGTTGAGGCGTGTGCCTCGAGGCGAAACGCACAAAAAACGGCTCAGGGGGTTTATATTGTATGTGCGCCTCAGGTGCGCCTTAGGGGTTTTTGATATTTGTTTTTGACTTTTTTTATGTGTGATTTATATGATTTTGATGAATTTGATGATGAACTTAGTTAGTATTAGTATTTTTATAAGATATATAATTTTTATATTTATTTTTTAATTCGCCTCGGGCTTACGCCTCGTGAGGCAAAGGGAAAAACGCCTCGAAACTCGTTTCCGTTTTTTAAAACCTTGATTAATGTATTATAACAACTTAGAAGTATAATAAATGGTATTGTGAAGTTGTTTCAAAAATTATTAGAAATGTAGAATTTCAAGTCAGTTTGTAAGGATAGTTGAAGATCGAGTTTCATGTAATATTGGGTAATTTTTAACCATATGAGATCGTGGTTTATATACCCGATGCCTGCTGGGAAACCCATGAGCCCGGTGGATAATGAGCAGCGGGTACCCGACGTGGGTGGGACCGGGATTACTAAAATCTGTCTCATTGGGGGATGTAACTTGAGAACATGAGGTTAGAAATTTTCATCAGACAATGCTCTGATGATTAAGAGATGTAATGGTTAATTTCGAACGCCAAGTTCATATTTATTTTGAAATATAATTCTGTTTATTTGAACATCATTACATGGGATCCTTTGAATTGGAGTATGATTAATCTAATTTGGTGAAACAAATGTTTCCGCTTACTCTTGATATCATATTGGTTTCCATTTCATATTAAGTTTTATATATGATTTTACATTTTCAGGCTGCAGATTCACAAATTGTTTCCACTACGTACGCCACTTTCTCCATCAACACAGGTAAGGAACTTTATGCATATCTGTAACTTGTTCAAAGACCAGTATATGCATCTTTGTAACTCCCTTTTAGCATTAAATTTCTAATTTCATTTTTCATTGTTAATGGTCTCTTTTATGAATATATTATCGACAAATTTATTTTCTTGGTTACAGGATGCAACTTGGGCAGCCTGCAACCGTCAAAGTTGCTGCCAACCTTATCAGAATGTTATCATACAACAATAAGGTTTGTGTTTAATCAAACTTCTACTTCTATCTAGCTTTAGAAGTATCCAATTTATAGCATTCTGTAGGTTTTGATGCTATTAATAACTTAAGATGTTGATCCGACTAGCGCCGTTAGTTGATTTCTAGTTATTTATCAAATGTACATTCAGGTTTATGTTTTGATGATATAAATAACTTTGCAGAATATGCTACAAACTGGGCTGATTGTTGGTGGATGGGACAAGTATGAAGGGGGTAAAATATATGGAATCCCTCTTGGTGGAACAATTGTTGAGCAGCCTTTCGCAATCGGAGGTGTGTTTCTAACTTTTTATCATAGTAAAGTTGTTTTTTTTACTTTACTTTATTGAATGACCTGATCTATGGATCTCATGTTTAATCTTGGTATCTAGTAACTCAAGGTTGCTTCTCTTATCTCACGTTACCATTTGAATGTGTGTTCGCTTGTATACATGTATTTGAAACATCTGCTAGTTTGAGGTGACAATTTCAGCCCATTTGCAATGGGTTGATTGGGTTATACCCATTTACGAATGTTTGATATCTAACGTGTCAAAGGGGTCAGATAAACTAAATGCATATAGGCTAAATTTGAGTGATCGACTTTTCACATTAATATTTCATATCTAATTATTTATGTAATAAACTTTATTTACAGTTTAATACAAATACAAATTAATAATAATAATAAATTTGAGAACATTTTTTTTTGTTTCAGTACAACTAAAGTTCAATTAGTTGAGAATTTTCGAGAAATCTGCAAACATATAATTTACGTTTAAATTATGCAGGATCCGGCTGACATATTTGTATGGTTTCTTTGATCAAGAATGGAAAGACGGGATGACAAAAGACGAAGCTGAGGTCCATTTACATAACGTTTTGCACATATTTAGATTAGTTATGTAGCATAATGTTAGGATCTAAATATCAGAACTAATAGCTGCTAATATCGCGTTACATCTAGCCATATTCTAAAAAATTGTGAATATCAAGATTTCACCCATTGATCGCTAAGCTAGGATTCATATATCTGACTGCGTGATACTCTGCAGAAATTGGTGGTTAAGGCTGTTTCTCTTGCCATTGCTCGAGATGGTGCTAGTGGCGGAGTTGTTCGTACAGTAATTGTGAGTTCTTACAAATTTATTACATTAATTCATACTGCTCTCTTATCTATCATTAATGCATTAATTATGATTACAAATATATTTATCACTGAAAATGTTTTAATCTGCAGTAAATTCAGAGGGGTGACTCGCAACTTTTACCCAGGTGATACGCTTTCACTGTGGCACGAAGAGCTTCCGCCCCAGAATTCACTTCTGGATATACTCTCATCTTCCAGTCCCGACCGATGGTTAGTTGAGTCTACAGAGAATTTATCAAGAAAACATTGATGTCAATTCAAATCTTATAATTGTATGCCGTTGTTTTAGATTTCCAAGCTGTTACTGTATGTGTTCTCTTTCATATCAATTGAAAACCAATGCTATTAGTACCCACAAAATGAGGTGGCAAAATGGGCCAAGGGTCGGGTGGGATAGTTTATGTGTTCAACTGTTAAATATGATTGAAAAAACTATATTACTGAAAGAATTATGTTATTTATTATGGACAAATGCGGTTTAGAACATTGTCCCATTTTACCCTTTCCCTCAACTTAACCCGTCCTTTTATCTGTTCTTTTTATTGTTTGACCTGGTTGGTGTGTTATTGTTAATATACGGTTGAATTCATAATGACTGGATTTCTGTACATTTGGAATGTTTGATTTCTTCTAAGTTTTCTAAACATGATAATGTTGTCTTTTTGGTCACAAATTATCACAACCATGATGAATATATAAAGAAACCCCGGTTTAACCAAGGGATATCAGGTGATATATTAGTTACAACCTAGGAATTTCTACATAAAAGGTTGCTCATTCGTTCGCTCTGATCTCACTCGAGCTGATCTGCAAAACTAGCAACGTCGTTAGCCTCGTCACGGGGAAAGGGGAGAGTTTTCTCCGTGACCACACTCCGGCGTGAGAATAAGTATTTGTTGTTTGCAAGGTAATAGCAAGTGAGTAGTAATTAGTGAGTGAGCAGGAAAGCATGTGTTTTACCTTGTGGTTCGGTACTCATTTTATAGTCGAAAATAAGTGGGTTTAGGAGATGGGCTGATGGGCCTTGGGCCCGGCCCAGACGACCAGGGATACCCGTTCTGTCCCACTGCATCGACCATTAATTCTCTGGACCGACCATTAATGATCTCTGGCAGGAGGTGTGCTTTGTCGGATGTTGAATGGTGCCACGTGTAAAGGCAGCTGTTCCTGGTGTCAGACCTGTAATCAGCCGAAAGTGGAGCATGTGTGACGGTCACTGGCGTGATATGGTTGGTGTACAGTCTGGCCTCTGCATTACTGTTCATGCGACGCAGTCTGACACAACCTGCCGAGTAACCATTGGTCACACCTCTGTCACATTGTACCCTTGTATATAGTCGACTCCTCTCTGCGCTTTTCACTTCTGCGAGGCTTTCAGTGCTTTCTGGCAGCGTAGAGTTGTAGGGATTAATTCCTTTTGTTCCCAAGACTATGATTTGCTCTCATATTAGTAGCCTGCGCGTTTAAGTCTATCTTGCTGTTGTGCCAAGTACACAAGGCTCGTTGTGTGACTTTCTAGTGTTGGTATAACTTGCCGTTGCGCTGAGTGCGCAAGGTTCGTTGTATGACCTATATGTATTGGTCTAACTTGCCGTTCCGCTGAGTGCGCAAGGTTCGTTGTATGATCTATATGTATGACCTGCATGGTGTTAGGATTGCCATACCATTGCGCATTGGGCGCAAGGTTGGCTAGTCAACCTGCTGGTTCCAAGAATGGCGCACCGTTGCACGTTGTGCGCAAGGTTATTCTTGTAGTATGTTGTTGGTGAGGGTATGGTTCCTTGCGCATGCGTAGGGTTTTTGGGACCATACCCCTCCAAGTCCCCCAGTCCAGTGCTGCTCCTATGCGCATGTTGGCAAGTAGGTGGAGTGCTGGACTATAAAAATTCTTGTATGCGCGCTTATTTCAAACGGCAAAAAATTCAAGAAGGGTTGAAGGAAACGTGAAGGAAACTCTTCGTAATGATGATCTTGAAATTTGAATCTCTGTCATGTTGACGTTGCAGGCGGATTGGTGAGAAAAAAGGTGCCCTTGAGGTGACATTTGACAGCTGTGGCATGTTGTCAACAGTGCAGCCTCACTTTCATTGATGAATTGGCATAGAGAGTGGCGGCCACTCGCGTATTGCAACCGTCAGTGGCCACTTGCCTGCCACGCGTCCTGCACGGATTGGTTGTTATTTCTCTGCGTGTGTCACCGTTCCCAAACGCATTAAATGTGATGAGTATAAATAGGGGTGAACTGTCTAGGGTTTTCTTCATTCCTTTAAACCGTGTCTTTTAAAATTCTCTGAAATCTTCTTGAGTTCTTGTGTTCTTGTTTTCAAAGCTTCTCTTCAAAACCTCTTTTCTCTGATCTTTATGGCGACCAGGGGTCCCGAGACTGCTTTTTCTGCAGAGGCCTCGACCTCTTTGCCGGCGGTTAAGTGGAGCCGGGCCAGTTTCGACCGCATGGTTTTTCCGGCATGTTGTCAACAGTGCAGCCTCACTTTCATTGATGAATTGGCATAGAGAGTGGCGGCCACTCGCGTATTGCAACGTCAGTGGCCACTTGCCTGCCACGCGTCCTGCACGGATTGGTTGTTATTTCTCTGCGTGTGTCACCGTTCCCAAACGCATTAAATGTGATGAGTATAAATAGGGGTGAACTGTCTAGGGTTTTCTTCATTCCTTTAAACCGTGTCTTTTGAAATTCTCTGAAATCTTCTTGAGTTCTTGTGTTCTTGTTTTCAAAGCTTCTCTTCAAAACCTCTTTTCTCTGATCTTTATGGCGACCAGGGGTCCCGAGACTGCTTTTTCTGCAGAGGCCTCGACCTCTTTGCCGGCGGTTAAGTGGAGCCGGGCCAGTTTCGACCGCATGGTTTCGGCTACCGGTTCTCCAAAGACTGGGATGCCCGGTTTCCGGCGGAGGCGATACTGCTGCCAATGCTTCGGGCGGTTACATCACACTATTTTTTGATTTTTTTGCAGACGGTAACTTCCAGTTACCAAATTTTTTCTTCAAATTTTGGATTTTTACAAATTCCACATCTCCCAACTCAATCCGATAGGGATGGTGAGAATAAAGCATTTTGAGTTCTTGGGTTTCGGATTTTTCTCAACTCCATTGTTCGATAGGGTTTTATTCTTTTCAACACCGTGTACAGGCGAAGAAAATTTTGCTCTCCTCGCCCAAGTCTTTCCATGATTGGAAGAATAAATTTTTTACATAAAGTTCGGGGTGATACCCCTCCGGATGCACTTCCGGGTGGTAGAGGACATCCCCGTGGAGACCGTCCCTGTACCAGTGGTGGATTCCTGGTACAAGGATTTGAAGAAGATCCCGGCAATCCAACTGCCGGAGAGGGCATTGGTGGCGGCTGGGATGAGTTTGGTGTGGAAGCCCAACCGTCAGGAAAGGCCGGTTTATATGGAGGGGGATAGGGAAGTGAGTATCGTTGTCTTCTTGTTGCATTTCTTGATTTCGCCTTGTGTGTAGAATGATTATATGTTGTTCCTTTGCAGGGGCGCCACTGTTCTTGGTGGCGTTTGAGAGGAAAGAAAGGCATATTGAGAATATCGCCCTGGGCCTAGAGGAGCCCATCTGGTCTACACAAATCCTGGGGAATTTTGAACTCCCAGAATGTAGATTTGTTGGCCCGCGCGTCTAAGTTTGGTAAGATTTCATATTACTGAGTGTTGATATCTTTGCAGATTACTCATTTTGTTGCGCCATTGTGCAGGCGCTTTAAAGGACTTGGGCATTGGCCCATTTTCGAAAAAGAAAAGGCGCGCAGGGCCCAACGCGGCTGCTAAAAAGAAGGTGCCTCAACCCAGGGCAGACACAATGCGCCCAAAGGTAAGCGCATTATTAGAAAGACTATGTAGTAGTCTTCGACTCATTGGAGGGTCTAGCGCCTGTAGGTGTGAGGAAGCCCAAGCTGGAGCCGGTGGTTATCCCGGCCGCCAATCCGGACGACCGATGGAGGTCGAGTCCAGCTCGGAGCCTCTTAAGCGGAAGAGGGCCCCAAAAGGCGATATCTTCGCGCAACCCTCCAAGAAGGCTGCGCGGAGGGTTATAGGGAAACGGGGGAGCCTGGACGGCTCGCGCCAAGATCTCTCTAGGTAAACTTCTAACTTGTGTTATTCGCACCACTTTTCTGTATTATTTGTCTGATTGTTTGTCATCTCGCATGGGGAGGTGAGCCAGTATTTATGGCTCCCACCACTCCGGCCGCGCCCAAGGATGTTCCTTTACCCCCACCCGTGGGTTGAACCGCGCAAGCGGACAGCGCGCAGGGTGGGGAATCCACTGCAGGGGCGGCAGAGGTACAGGTGGAGGTTGAGGCCATAGAGTCTGAAGTAGTGGTTAAAGATCCTCAGGTGGAGGTTGAGGCCGTAGAGCCTGAGGTGGTTGTGGAAGATCCTCAGGTGGAGGTTGAGGAGCAAGCTGATGCTCCACAGGGGAGCGCATAAAGAAGAGCCCGCGCCCAGGGGTGAGGTCGGGGGATCTGGTAGAAGCCCTTCCGCAGAAGGATCTACAATCCGCCCGGACGAGACCCCAGGTGATTATTATTACAGGTCATATACTGTGGCCCACGTTGAAGAGATCCACACCCCTGTGTGGAAGTTGAAGAAAATAGATGACTTTTCTCACTGGCCGGCGCGCCGTGAGTGGTTTAAAGGGACCTTCCCTCCAGCGGAGGTGCGTGCGTGCGTTAAAGATGAACAAGAACAAACTTACCACGCGTATATCCAGGCAGCCGCTAGCTCCGCCTCGGTCACACACAGGATTGTCCGGGAATGGCGGAGCATGCTGAAAAAAACAAGCAAAATTCGAAGCTGCCCTAGCGGACCTGGTTAAAGAGCGAGCCCAAGTGGATATATTAGTTACAACCTAAGGATTTCGGTATAAAAGGTTGCTCCTTCGTTCGCTCTTCCGGGTGATCTCACTCGAGCTGATCTGCAAAACTAGCAACGTCGTTAGCCTCGTCACGGGGAAAGGGGAGGGTTTCCTCCGTGACCACACTCCGGCATGAGAATAAGTATTTGTTATTTGCAAGGTAATAGCAAGTGAGTAGTAATTAGTGAGTGAGCAGGAAAGCATGTGTTTTACCTTGTGGTTCGATACTCATTTTATAGTCGAAAATAAGTGTGTTTAGGAGATGGGCTGATGGGCCTTGGGCCACACCCAGACGACCAGGAATATCCGTTCTGTCCCACTGCATCGACCATTAATGCTCTGGACCGACCATTAATGATCTCTGGCAGGAGGTGTGCTTTGTCGGATGTTGAATGGTGCCACATGTAAAGGCAATTATTCCTGGTGTCAGGCCTGTAATCAGCCAAAAGTGGAGCATGTGTGACAGTCACTGGCGTGAGTATGGTTGGTGTACAGTCTGGCCTCTGCATTACTGTTCATGCGACGCAGTCTGACACAACATGCCGAGTAACCATTGGGTCACACCTCTGCCACATTGTACCCTTGTATATAGTCGACTCCTCTCTGCGCTTTTCCCTTCTGTGAGGCTTTCAATGCTTTCTGGCCAGCGCAGAGTTGTAGGGATTAATTCCTTTTGTTCCCAAGACTATGAGTTGCTCTCATGTTTGTCTTGTCCTTGTGCAATGTTTTAAGGGTTCGCGGCTGGAGGGTTGTTTGGTCCGCGCAGGGGCAAGTAGCCTGCGCGTTTAAGTCTAACTTGCCGTTGCGCCAAGTACGCAAGGCTCGTTGTGTGACTTGCTAGTGTTGGTCTAACTTGTCGTTGCGTTGAGTGCGCAAGGTTCGTTGTATGACCTATATGTATTGGTCTAATTTGTTGTTGCGCTGAGTGCGCAAGGTTCGTTGTATGACCTATATGTATTAGTCTAACTTGCCGTTGCGCTGAGTGCGCAAGGTTCGTTGTATGACCTGCATGGTGTTAGGATTGCATACCATTGCGCATTGGGCGCAAGGTTTGCTAGGCAACCTGTTGGTTCAAGAATGGCGTCGTTGCACGTTGCGCGCAAGGTTATTCTTGTAGTATGTTATTGTTGAGGGTATGGTTCCTTGCGCAGGCGCTGGGTTTTTGGGACCATACCCCTCCAATAATTCTTTGATATATTGAAGACATGCTCTCCTGACGGATCCTTCGAGATATATATATATATATATTATATATATATATATATATATATATATATATATATAGTCTTAGGATCCTGTGACAAGGACATTGTTCATGTGATAAGGTATAGGAATTGACATATAGGCATTATGTTCTGGACTTAGATATGATGTTTTGGGTTATTTTGGCAAGAAAAACACAAACATAACAGTTTAAAACACAATCTAATGAATTCTAGGCTTAAAACTTAAAACAATGCCAAGAATATTAAGTAGTGTTTTAAGTGTTAAGTAGTGTGTTTTAAATTTCACACCCCTAATATATTGCATTGTGTTTTAAGTTGTTGTGTTTGGTGCTTTACTTACCAAAACAATCTAAAACATCATGGCTAAGTCCAAAACATGATGCTACATATCAATTCCTATGCCTACTGACAGTTCTCACGAAAAAGATCATTTATACAGGAAACTTACCACACACACACACACACATATATATATATATATATATATACAATGTAGGGTTCATGCGAGAACCACCTTTGTTGCGAGAACCCAATGTGAACACAAAAAATACCTTAAAATTCAAAAAATCATACAAATTTTTTTAATATTTTTTTTTTGAAAAATCACTATTGTTCGTCAATAAAAAAACCCAAAAAAAATTCGAGTAACAATTATCGATGCACATGTGCATATGTATCATTTCTTGAACAAATTCCGTAATATATTACTAGTAGTAGACAACTGCACTTTCATTTACACTACCATCCGTAATACACTACTTTTTACATTATTAATGTTAAAAATGCACATGTGCATCATTGTGTATAACCATGATATAACGTGTTTTGGTACAAAAAGTTTATGATTTTGAATTACGGAGTAGACCCATATACATGTTTTTTGGTTAGTTATATCTAGTGGTTAATTGTTTGGTTATATTTGTCACTATGATATAATATATTGTTTGGATGGTATAAAGGGTGTTCATATACATGTAATAAAGTTAAATATATGTAATGGTATTGTATTATGTATGGTAGAGGTATAGTATTGTATTATGGATGGTATGAGTAATAGTATTGTATTATGGATGGTAGGAGGTAATGGTAGTGTATTATGGATTGTATGATAGATGAACGAGAAAGTCTATTCAAAATAGTGTACCAAAACACGTTATATCATGTTAATACATATAAATGCACATGTGCATTTCTAATATTGTTAATCTAAAAAGTAATGTATTATGGATAGTAGTGTAAATGAAAGTGCAATTGTTTAATATTCGTAATGTATTACGGAATTTGTCAAAGAAATGATACATATGCACATGTGCATGGATAATTGTTACTCGAATCTTTTTATTTTTTTTTCTTTTTTAATTAACGAAAAATAGTAATTTTTAAAAAAATATTAAAAAATAAAATTTGTGTGCTTTTTTTATTTTTAGGTTTTTTGGTTGTGTTCACATTGGTTCTCGATGTTCTCGCAATAAAGGGTCGTTACTCACGGATCCTTCTCCTATAATAAATGTATATATATATATATATTGTATTATATATATGTATATATAAGGCTGGCTATTGTACAATATGACTTAACGTACAAAGCGTACAAGATTTAGTATCAACATGCGAAATGGTTTTTTACACAACATGCAATTTTACTCCTTTGTATTAACATGCGAAATTGATTTTTCTCCCTTGTATTAACATCAGAAATTGTTTTCTTTTTTTGTAAACATGCGAATTTTTTTTTTGAACATACGATCTTCCGTTTGTACAACATGCGAACTTTTGTTATAACATGCGAATTTGACGTCACGTACGCTTCATACATTAAACTATATTGTACGATACACTTTATATATATATATATATATATTAATTTTGTATATGATTATATCGTTTAGTTATTTTTTTATATGACCTAAACCTAATAAATAATTGGTTGCGTTACGTGTCACGGTTTTGTGAGTCCAAAATTCTCTTTTCTCCTTTCTCTTATTTCAACCATTTGTATTCTATTTATTAACTATAAAAAGTTATTTAAGAAACTCAATAATATCTTATCCATTTATAATTTATAAATCTTTGTTATTAAGTATTTAACATTTCATTTATTCAATTCGTGTAATATACGATTTTCTAACCTAGTTTTATATATAATAATAAATATTATGTATATAGATGTAAAATAAAGATTATATAAATACCATGCTTGTTTAGGGCTGCAAACCTAAGTAAAATGAAGCTCATGCTTCTTCAAGATATGAGCTTATTTTTTAGGCTTTAACTAGTTTAAGATTGACTCGGTTCAAGCTTTTGGCGAGCTGATTCTGAATAACACACAAACGGCTTAGCTCATTTACCACCTACCATAACAAACAAAAACCTGTTTTTTTTTTCATACAAAACATAAAACTATGAGAAGACCTGAACCGAACCGGTTAGCATTTGGCCTATCTAATTTTTCTGGACCAAGTTTTGTGGACTTCTTACAATGAGTGGATATGAAAAAAAAAACATGAAAAACCACTAATGATCATTATCATATCATAACTAGTAATAAGCACCCTGCATTGGCGGCAGGGGCGAACACTAATGTCACACTCTGCCAGCGACTACTAACACTGAAGTTGCGGTGTGTTAATGAGAATAAATTAAATCGAAACATAAAACATAGAATAGATAACCAAGTCGATCTCGGGCCGCCGACGCGTTACGATTAACCCGCATCTATTTTTTCTCGTTTGACAATTCATCGTAACGCGCAACCCTAGATCGACTTAGTTATTCTTTTATGTATTTTACGTTTTGGTTTAATTTATTCGCATTAACACGCCGTAACTTCAGTGTTGATGGTCGTTGGCATTGGTGTTTGCCCCCGCCGTAATGCAGGGGATGCTTAGTACTAGTTATATCTATATATCATTACCACTATACAAACCATAATGCATACATTACAACAAGCATTACATCAATATGTTGCAAAATTATATCTATATATAATTATATCATATATATTATATATATAATTATGATCATGATGATGCAAAAGCATTGATGAGCATTTGAAAGCACTGAGCATTACTCATTAACTGGTTCTGAATATAATACTATACACTCTCAATGATCTCCCTCTCTACCTAAGTTACACAATTTTACAGCTATTCATCATCAAAACACAAAACTAAGATTGGAATAACCTAGCATTGTTTCTAGACATTTCCACCATCTGAGCTGCTGCAGGTCTGATTTTGAACAGCACCAAAATCTCCATCTAAACTCATTTGTTGTACTTCTTGAGGTGACAATATTTTTATGCACCGTACGCAACTCACAAATTCCCTGTAAACCAGACATAGTCGTAAATATAATATGACCCGAGAAAGAATTATGCTAGACAAGTTTTGGCCCAAATGGGTTGACCCGTTAACACTTTTGTCTCTTTTCTTTGCATGTACGAAAAAAAGTGATAGTAATAATTAAAATGATGAATATGATGCAAAAGTGTACCACCAAGATAATAGTCTCTTTTGGGGAATAAAGTTGCCTTAATACTTTTGATGCTAAAAGGTATTACTTTTAGCAAGGAGTTAATGAATTATAACTATAGATAATTGCATTTAGTATACTGGTTATTATCAAATCCAAAAGAATAACGAAATTAGTGGTCAACCTTAGAGTCCGTTTTTTAAAATAGCCCAGTTTGACCTGAACCTGTTTTGACCCATTACCCAAATCCAATATAACGAAGGAAAAAGTGTGAACATACTCCCAAGGGTCATCTCCAACTAGAAGAACATCATTTTCATGATCCACATACACAAGCTTCCAAACAGCGCGTTGCCGATCCTCCAGTTGACCCTCTATACCAAACCTTCGGGCCAGGTCTTGTTTGAGCTCCTCGTAGCCCGAATAAGCTGAAATATCAATTGATCTTCCAACTGCTCCACGCTTGTAAACCTACACATACAATATCAATAGTCAAACCAAAAGTCAATAACCAAGAACATATATAGGACGAAATGAGAAATCTAACCTTGGTATATGTCCGCTTTCGTTGAAGCTGTTGTGGAGGCGGGGCCCACACACCACTGTTTAACAAACTGCTTTCGTTCATGTTGTCCATAGGGATGAAGTCCATATCTGGAACTCCAAATGACTGAGAAGTCAAACCTCCTGTTGACCCTTTCGTTGTCAAAGGGTCATGAATCATTGATGGCATTCCAAAATTGTTGCCAATGTGTGTAAGTGGATCTGGTTGTAAGTTGGAAGACAACTGATTAGAGTTTTGAATTTGCAAATGATTGTTTTGAGGAATGCTAACTGAAGTTGCTGAGGATGAGCTGTCCAAGAAATCCATGTGGGTCCCATTAATATTGTTCAAGTATGTAGTTGGGGTGGTATAAAATCCTTGGTTTTGACCTTTTGGGACATTGACCGATGGAGACCCTTTGACAAAGTTGACATTTTGACTTTCTACACCAGTATTAGATATCATCTCTACACCATTAACCAATGATGGAACCATCGTTGGGCAGTTATTCGTTGATGGCGAGGTGGAGCACGATGGGACATCATCAGTGACCCCGGATTGACCACCCCCATTTGCAGTCCCGGCCAATAAACTGCTGCCATATGTCGAAATCTGATTGGTTGGATGAATCTTCGGTTGCTGGGAAAGATTAGGAAATCGAAGATTTGCTTGACTATTGTTTCTTGACATTTGTTGAGACAGTGGTGTGATGAGTGTTTGAGGCTTCGTGTCCATTGTTTGACTGGTTGATATTGACTTCATAAAGCTTTGACTTTGACTTACATCTACCAATGGCCTCTGCTGATCTTGTGGCTGTAGTGGTGTAGATTGTTGTTGCTGATGAAGCTTCTGTAGAAGTTGAATTGGAATTTGATTATCCGGCATCTGTAACTGTTGACTACTTTGCTGATCTGGAAATTGGGGTGGCAACAGGTTGTTCTGTTGACTTTGACTTTGACCGACCGCAGCAGACGCCTGCTGCTGTTCTTGAAGGTTTCTATAGAGATGTTGATTCTGCATCGATGACTGCTGCTGAAGTACATTTTGAGGATTAACTTGGGACGGATTAATCAAGTTTTGTCTGATCAGTTGTTGACTTGGATCGGTCAACTGTTGCTGAGCCTGAGGCTGCATCAGTGAGGCTAATGGGCTTGGGCTCATGGTGGCAGCTTGTGGTAGCTTCTGTAACGGGTCAAGCGGCATTGTTGACCTTTGACTACCGAACTGCAAGTTATTTTGAGAAATTTGTGGTGCTCCATAGTTTTGCAAAACGGGTCCAGATAACGGGCTCAAGTAATTGGGTTGGATCGGGTTCGCAAGTGAAGAATTTTGCTGCATGTTCATCCACTGGACCAAACTTAAACCAGGATCTTTATTTGACATATCTAATAGATTATCAAGGTAAGCTGATTCATCATCTGTAGAATTTTTTAAGTCAAATAATACAAAAGGTCAAAAGATTCTTCAAAAGTAATCATTATGGGTTTTCATCATTTGATAACTTGAAAGTTACTACTCTTCATGTTCTAATCATAGTTTTTGAGTTTTGTCAAAGAATGAAAAGGACATGACAACAAAAGAATCTCAGCAGTCATACAAGGTATTGTGGCTTTTTATGGACTTTTATGATTGTATGATGGGGGCCAAAATGGACGTGAATATAAGGTTTTGTAGTCAAACATAGTCAGCATACCTGGCATTCCTGGTTGTCTAGGACGCTTTGGTCTGTAAAAGGGAGGCGTTGGGCAAATGAAAAATGGAGCTGTAACGGGCTCAATCTCCCAAACAGAAACACGGGTTCGCCTGTCCCGGCCAGTACACTCGTCCCACCCAACCTACTTACAATAATACAACATTACTTATGAATGGCTCGATTCGGTTTATGTATTATCTTTTGTCTTAAAGAAAATGGGTCGAGCACTTTTTTCAGAACAGGACCTGGACATGATACATAACCGGTCTGGTTGAGTCCATGTGAACCGGCCAGTTATTGCTAAAGGTCAGTTGAACTGGCGAACCGGACCTGGTGGTTCGATCAGATTTCAACTTTTTTATTTGTTTTCTTTCCAAAATCTCATTTTCATAATTCGCTTATTCCAGGCTTGTTATTTTGTTAAGATTACAGATTCACACCAAAAGATAAACATAATTCCATATTTTATTTTAAAATAATACACATACACATATAGTTTTTGAATTTGTAAATTATCTTATGACGTCATCCTGTTTTTGAAACCGGTTTGGTTATAAAAACATTGATCTGAAGTCTCCAAAAATCATTTTATTCAAAAATTTTAGCAACTAAATTCTTACAGAAAAAATATATATTCGTCATCATATTCGACACTCATATTTATAAAAAAAATGTACAGATCAAACGTGTTTCAGGTCAACACAACGTTTTGACCTACTTCTGTAACTAGGCTACTATACCTGTAGGTTTCGCCACTGTGAGTTCTTCCATCTAACAGGATCAAGATCACTGATGCCTGTAATTGTACCCATGTACCTGCATTTTACAACCTCTAAGGTTCAACATTCTAAAAAATCATTAATTTTTTGTGATCTGTTGTAACAAAGTTAAAAGATTATTTAAAATATCAAGCTTACGCCTTTACCTTCTTGTTCCAGATTCTTCAGTTTCAAACATCATCCGGAAGCGCATGCCAAGCGATATTTGGCTACCGCACACTGCTTTATAATACTTGGCTAATGGAATAACAAATTCTGAAGGACTAGCCCTGTTTAATAAATGAATTAATTTTTAAATAAATTTTGTTTTTCTTTAGTTATGAATTTTAATTATCTATAAATACCTTGGGTTATAGAACACTGTGAACGGACTGTTGTTTGCAGCTGCATGAGCAGCAGCAGCCAAGATTCCAATATGCATACTGTTACTTGATAAAACAGACGACGATAAATTTGTTGGCTGTCTGTTAGCTCGTCTTATACCCAATAGCAGCTGCTGATTTTCATCCCTATTGTATACCAAAAAAAAGCTTGTATCTTTATATTAAGTTCATCATTACAAGAATTACTAACTACTATGTATCGAATGGCATTACCTAATAAACAACACAGAGTCCCCGGCAACAAGCCTTTTACCACTAACAAATAGGCTCCAACCAGTTGTGAGCAAGTGACGTTTCGGTTGCCCTAAATTTCGTTTTAAGAATGTTATCATCTACTCAATGTTGGTGCCGGGTTACAAAACTTTATGGTGGTTACAAACTTACCTCGATAAATATGACGAAACGTCCATTGGGTATCATGTAAATCCCTTGCTATTAGTTCTCGTGCAGGTGGTTGCATTGAAAAATCCTATAGAGAATAGAATTTACTTAAACATAAATTTCAAGAACTAACTCGAGGTAGCAATTTTGGCCCATTTACTCATGTTCATCACTATGCTAAAAAAAGAAAAGAGGTCAAACAGGTGGTGCAGTATTATTGTGTACAATATTTTAAATGGTTTTAACCAACAAAAGAGATCATCACTGTAACAAATAAATTTCATAACTGTTAAGAGTATGAGGTTTGGCCAGTTTTGCGACTTTCGTCCAAAGGTTTGTTTTTCCGCATCTGGGTCCAAAAGGTTTGAAATCTTGCCATTTTCATCCGGCTCGTTAACTCCATCCATTTTCTCCGTTAATTCAGGGAGTATTTTCATCTTTTAACTTAATATGAATTCGGTTCTTTTTCACTTTATGCTAAATGTTTGTACATAAAGTGAAAAAGACCAAATTGCCTATTAAGTTAACAAAAAAGACAAAAATTCCCCTGACTTAACAGACAAAATTGGATGGAGTTAACGAGCCGGATGAAAATGGCAAGATTTCAAACCTTTTGGATCCAGATGCGGAAAAACAAACCTTTTGATGTAAGTCGCAAAACTAGCCAAAACCTTGGGGACGAAAATGACATTTTACTAAAAAGCTTTTAGACAAAGAAGCGTTACGGGTCAACTCAACCTAACCCGTCCTATTTTGAACCAAACCTGTTACCCAACCAAACCGACGAGACTATTTTGTCACATCTAGAATAAACGAGTTCAAGGGAAGGAAATTTGCTCACGAGAGGAGGGAAGATTTTTTCAGCTGCTCGACGAGGCACAGAGAATCCTCCATGAGTGCTCGTATCACTTGCAGTCAAAGCTTTGCAGAAAAACTGTGTTTGTGGTTTATTTACTTTCATAGAAAGATCTGACCTCAATAATGCCTCCTTGTCAAACTGTTTAAAATCATTAAAAACGAATAACATAGTCTAGTTAATCAATGTTAAACAGGTTCAACTAGTTACAGCAGACTCATGATTCATGTCCATACCGAAGGAACAGGCTGCAGTGTCATCTGGGCATATACATCATCTGTTTCAGGATCGGCCTAAAAGATAATAATGAAAATCAACTAAAATATATATTTTATCCAGTTACGTGTTTGAAAGAATGTATTAATAGATAATAATGAAAATCAACTAAAATATATATTTTATCCAGTTACGTGTTTAAAAGAATGTATTAATAATAACTCGCGTACGTGCAAAGTGACACTATGAAGGATGCATAACATCTTTGATTGGAGATTTGGATAATTCGGAATCTGAGCATTGACATCCTTCTTCATAGATGCTGCAACCTGCAAGTATATATCATAACAACATTGTTGAAACCGTTTTTCCATAAATATAATGTATATGCATGATCAAATAAAACATGTTAAAATGTTATTTTGATGTGCTTCTACTGTCCGAAGTTGTAATAATAAGACGGATTTAAATTAAAAAGACAAAAAAATGGATATAAATGTAAGAAAATGTGACACTTTCTGTATATGTGGGTAAAGTTTCTCAAAAGTAAATTTTAGAAAATGCTTAAATTTGTAATTTAATTATATACTTGAGTGATAACCGAATTAATTATTTAACCCCTTCATAATCATTATAAATGAGTCACAAATAAAAAGTTATTATATTGATTTTAAGTCATAATAAACAGATAATCAGCTTCAAAGGAAATCATAAAGAGAAATCTCATTTTAAAACCCGGATAAAATAAATATAAATAACTAATATTTGATGTAAATGTGCTAGCCCTTTTTTAGCCCCATAAATATACTTTATTACAGATTTTGATGTCTACATCATGCATTAAAATTGTACCCATTACAATTATTCCTATGTTAAAATAACTTTTAGAAAAAAAGTAAGCTAATTGCCCTAGTCATTACTGCAAGTTAATGATTGTCTCCACTTCAGTCCACAATATTGTCTTACTTTATCATTATTGAATACCTTTTAACATAATAACATCCTACGAAAATTATTTAAAAAGTACAACATTATATATTAAATGTCTAAAACTCCTCTTATCATTATTGATGTTTTTAACTAGAACAATTCTAATTTGTAAAAAATATTTTCTATCAATGCTTTTTACTCTGAACCGGCTTACCGGTTCAACCACCACTCACCAAGATGTGGTATGTCCAAGAAATGTCGGGAAAACCCATGCGAACCAATCTAGTTCCCGGACATACTGCTGGTCAGTCCGGTTTTAAACACATTGATCATAACAGACAGAACCAATATTTTGAAAACTAGACCGACGATTCATCAATTCAACAGTTTAGCCCATTCTCAAGAACCAGTCGGCCTGTAAAGGAAGGAGGCAAGCATCGATGGTTTCTTTTCACCGTTTTGTCTAGTTTGCTGAAAATCAACCATTCCAATTGTGTCCGGACCATTACTTCGTAATCAAAGTGACAATAACAGACAAAATCATATAACCAACTTACCAATTAGTGATGATTGTTGAAAACTTATATAACCAAAGAATTTTGTTGAATAATTTGCATAAGATTTGGTTTTTACAATATAAAGACAAGTAGGTCCTACAAAAAAGCCTTGTAATGATCTATATTCTAAATTCTAAAAAAAATCCTCGTAAAAGCTTTAAAAAAGAAAAGCAAATTCTTCACTAGCAGTCTAAAGAGAATTTGCAGAGGGAGATTCTATCCCACTAAAAATCACCATGTCAGGCGCACTTTAGACTTTTTGTCAACTCATGTACGGAATTCCGATTATTGCAAGTTTGCAATTCTTGCCCAAATTCCAGTACACTCATCAATGCAATGCATTACATACTTGTACGGTACAACCGTGTTAATCAATATTCTACCCACCGCCAGATCAAAAAAATCAAATCTAATGGCATACTGCATGAACAACTTGTACGGTACAAGTCATCACAGCTATTCAGTTACAACCACAACGACATATACAAAAGTACCAACTATAAACTAACCGAAGCAACAGCGCACGTTAACAAGCGCAATATAGCATAAGTTAATACCTGTTCACTGTGACCTTGAGGAAAATAAACAACAAGAGTTCCGGCCACCGGTAAGTTCACCAGAGGTCCGGCGCATGTTAGCCATAGCTCCGGATTGATTACGCTCTTCTTCTCTCCAACTGTTTCCAAAATACAAAATAAATACAGAATTAGAGTTTGTTGTTGACGGAAATTCAGAGAAATTTCAGATCTAAAATTCCGTAAAAAATCGTTACGAACAATAAAAGAATCGGTTAGTTTTCAGATTATAACAATTATTAATATAGAGATTGTTGTTACGCTAACCTTCGCCTGGATTCTCCTCCGTTAAAGTAGATCCAGAAGCATTCGTCGTCATCTTTATTGCTAGATAAAATACACAGAGTAACCTAGGGTTTGCTATCGATCGAAAAATGAAAAATCCTACCGCCGGAGATTCATCGCTAACCGTTCGCCGGTGAGTTTTAGAGTGAAATACAGACTACCGGTTAGCCTAGGTTTTGCTAATCGATCGGGAAAATGAAAGCTCTACCGCCGGAGATTCATCAATAACCGTTCGCCGGAGATTGCAGAATGAAATACTACCGGTTAACCTAGGTTTTGCTAATTGATCGGTAACCGTCACCGGCGAGTTTAGAATGCAATACAGACTGTCGGCTAACCTAGGTTATGTAAACTAAATCCATAACCGTTCGCCGGAGACTTCATTGTTAGATGAGTTTCAGAGCACCGGCAAACCTAGGGTTTACGAAATGATCGGAAAAAATGAAGAAACCTAGCGCTGGAGGTTCACCGTTGATTAGATGTGTTGAACAGTGAACTAAAGGTAATTGTGACGGTTATCGGTGATTTTCCGGCGGAGTTCACCGGAAACGGAGGAGAGAAAATAAAATTTAAAAAAAATGAAAAAGAAGCAGAAAAGGTGGGAAGGGGGACAAGAAGAAGACCGGAGACACTTAAAAAAGTGAGGTTTGCTGAGTATTATAGAGACCAAACGCTGCAGATTTGCCCCCACTCTCTCTCATCAATCACTTTCTCTCTCTAAAAGCCTGTGGATATATGTGGATGTCTATATTTTCAATCGCTTTCTCTCTCTGTAATACTTTGTATCTATAGGTTTTCTCTCTCTGTGTTGTGGCTGGGGACTTTCAACGTTGACCAGAGAAGGGTATTTTGATGATTTCAGTACTAGCTTTCACTATTTTCACATCACATAAATCTTATTTACACACATTTTTTTCACTCTATCTCTTAATATGTATATATTTATGTATCTATAAAGAGATACAAAGAAAAAGAAAGGAGAGTATCTGAATATTAATTCTCATAATACAATAAGTTGGATATATTGAGAGGCACAATGTGTATTAAGTGTGTAAAAAATTAGTGAGTTAAATTAGTGAAATGGGTGATTTTATGTAGCGGGTAAAAATTAAAGAAGGGATAATCACGAAAATAGTCTTGGAATGATCAACTTTACCAAAATAGCCACCTGACATGGCTCTACGAGCCGTTTCAATATGTTAACACGGCTTAAAAAAATCCTTTCAAGTCAATCAACCCATGATTGTCACGTGCCCAGTTGAGCCGTTTCAGTGTGGCTTGAGCCGTTTCAGTGTGGCTTAAGCCCTTTCAGTGTAGCGGCTTGGCTTGGCTTGAGAACTTTCAACACGGCTTGAGATCTTTCAACATAGTTTAAATATAAACGGAAAATTAAAAACATAAACGAATAATTTAAAAAAAAATCTCAATAAAATGTGAGAACTTGAAAATCTCAATTAAAAAAATCTGAAAGTTTTAACTTGAAAATAAATGTAATTTTTATACTAAATAATAAAAAAAATATAACTTTAAAAACCTTGTGTATTGTACGAGTTGAATAAATGTATTACACGTGTACAACACGAGTTTTTTAAAGATATTACTTTTTTAAAATACACGGGTTTTTTTTTAAGATATTACATTTTTATTATTTAGTATACAAAATTACATTTATTTAACCCGTGTAATACACAGAGTTTTTAAAGGTATAACTTTTTTAATTATTTGGTAAAATACAATTACATTTATTCAACTCGTACAATACACAAAATTCTTAAATATATAACTTTTTAATTACTTAATATATAAAATTACATTTATTCGACTCGTGTAATAAACGAGGTTTTTAAAGTTATATTTTTATTATTTAGTATAAAAATTACATTTATTTAACCCGTGTAATACACGGGCTTCTAACCTAGTAATTTTGTATTTTCAAGTTAAATATTCTTTTATTTTCAAGTTAAAACTTTCGATTTTTTTAATTGAAATTTTCAAGTTCTCACATTTTATTGAGAGTTTTTTTAAATTATTCGTTTATATTTTTAATTACTCGTATATATTTAAACTATGTTGAAAGATCTCAAGCCGTGTTGAAAGATCTTAAGCCAAGCTGCTACACTGAAAGATCTTAAGCCACACTGAAAGGGTTTAAGCCACACTGAAACAGCTTAAGTCTATGGTTGAAAGGGCTTAAGCCACACTGAAAGATCTCAAGCCACACTGAAAAGACTTAAGCCACACTGAAAGAGCTTAAACCACACTGAAACGGCTTAAGTCTATGGTTGAAACGGCTCAAGCCACACTGAAACGGCTCAACTGGACACGTGGCAATCATGGGTTGGTTGACTTGAAAAGATTTTTTAAAGCCGTATCAGCATATTGAAACGGCTCGTTGAGCCGTGTCAGATAGCTATTTTGGTAAAGTTGATTATTCCTTGGGCTATTTTCATGATTATCCTATTAAAAAACTTAATAGTGAGTTAAAATGGTAAAATCTTCTTGTATTCTTATAAATGAAAATTTTTTTTGGACACGTGTTATTTTCTGGTGTTTTTTCACCTTATTTTTCTTTTTATATCTCATATTAAATAATAATAATTTTAAACAAAAATTACATAAGAATAAATATTTATTTCTCTATAAATAAATTTAAACAAATATTCATATAAGGATAAACATTTGTTTTTTTATATAATTATAAAGTTATATCGCAAGTATTATTGATAGATATATATATTTTGGAGTTCGGTGATTGAAATTATGGTAAACTAGGAATCAAATGTTCATGTTTGATATATACTTAATTACTGTATTATTGTTTTTCTTTTTTCACTAGAATAAATAATTTCTGTCTAATTATTAGTGTTTTTAGAGGCATAACTATAATGGTTTAAACTCACTATTATAGTCGCAAAATTCTTTCAAATGTCAAATCTAAACAACTTAGTTTCACCTTTGTAATGGTAGGTGTACTATTTTAATTAGTTTAAACCTATCATTTATTGCATATTGCATTAACATTTAGAAAGAATACCATATTAAATATAGCATTTCTATACTCCATTCAAAGAGAATTTAATTCTAGATTTTAGGATATAATTCTAAAATCGATCCCCACCTTTTTGTACCGTAAACTCTGTTGAATACAAATCTGATACGAGTGTACTATGAATGAAATAAACAAATAAGCATGAAGGTGCATAAAACTAACTAAAATCTTTGTATCTAATAATTTGAATGTATCATAAAAACAGGATTCAACCCCATGTAATACATGTGTCTTTTATCAAATAATAAATAAAAACAAACGAAAATGTTGTAATAAGTAAATAGTACATCAAAGTTTATTTTTTAAAAATAAATTTTGATAACTGTTAAGATATGCAATATATTTTATTCAACGCGTGCAATAGACGAGTTTTTTAAAGATATCTTTTTATTGTTTATTATATATAATTATGCAGCCTAGTGAGTTATTATATATAGTGGGTAAAATTAAATAAATTGAAATTTTCTTTCAAGAAAGAGACTGTTGGCAACGATCATTTTCTTGAATTCTCCCACTTCATCACGTTATACAAACCACAAGTAGGTAAATTCAAAGATCATGAGGGAGGGGGCGATGGTCATGACGTGGTTTAGCGTTTTGAGGATAAATCGGTTTAATTACGGATGGTCTAAACGTAAAAATGTGTGATATTATTATTATTATTATTATTATTATTATTATTATTATTATTATTATTATTATTATTATTACAAAAGTGAATTAAACGCTTAGAGCCCTAGAAGGACACATTAACATCCACTAGACAAGTTTTTGTTCTGGTATTAAAATATATTCTTTTTATGTTTTAATATAAAGTTCTAGACACGTTAACATGCACTAGACTAGTTTATGTTCTTGTATTAAATATCTTCTTTTATGTTTTATTATTCATTGTGACTTTCCCCCTCTAAAAGCAGTTAGTATATATGTGTCTCTATATTTAATCACTTTCTCTTTCTGTAAAACTTTGTATCTATAGGTTTCTCTGTAAGAGTTGTGAGAGTGGAGAGTGTCATTGTTGACCAGAGAAGGGTCCTATGATACTTTACATGCTTTTACTAGAAAGTTGGATAAAGCATAAGCTTATGTGTGGTTGATATAAAGTTAGTAGGGGTTTTATCATTCTAAATTAATGTTATGTATACGTCACGTGAATAGAGGTTTAATAGTTAAGTATCATGCAATGAGATAAAACCTCTTACCTATTAATAAAGAAAAAAGGAAAAAAATATGATTGGCTCTTGAAAAGTGCCTCCATATATACAGTCCTTGACATCCGTTAAGGACATGGCAAAGAGGACGATGGCTCCCCCCTTTGGCGCCCATGAAGTGGGTTGGCGCTATAGGGTACCTAATTCGTCTGATTTGGCATGGGGGACGATATACCACACCATGTGGTCTAAGTGTAACTAGTGTTATAAAAATCAGGATTAGCCAGTTGTTAATCGCTAGTTGGTTAATCGCCGAGTAATTTTTCATTTACTAGTCCATCAATCGGTAGTCGACCCTAGTAGGTCAGCCAAAAATCAGCGACTTCGGCAAATTCTAGCTAAAACAAGTAAATTCTGGCCAGTTTTCAACCAAACAATTAGATTCCGGCGCTTAATCCTGTATACTTAAAATAAATTGGGTCGTTAAGGGGTTAAAACATGTCTACTTAAAATATTTACCTATAAAATGTGTGTATACAAAACTAAAAATTACATGTAAAAATCTCAATGTGATTAATCGTTAATTGGTACCATGAATGTAATTATTATTAATTATTAATATTTTTAAAGGTGATTTAAATGCCTAGTGACCTAGAAGGACAAATTATATCATGAACTAGAATATTTGGGTGGAGGGTTGAGTTTAATTAGCAAAACCATCGAAGTTGAGTGTTATTGTGTTGTTGCGCCCATAATGTTAAGCATTCGGGCATCATTAGAAAACGGATTTTGATGTAATTTAAGTTGTTCAAAATAAAAACATGACCCAGACACACACACACATATATATAGAAAGCAGAAAACATCTAAAAGTGTGAAAACGTGTGAACGATTTTGGTATTGACATGTGGCGTTGATGCTAACTTACACTAAGGGTAATATTGTCAAAAAGTCTATGCACATGCCAAACACCATCCACATGCAAGTCACGTGCATATTTCATCATCTTTTTTTAAAACTCTCGTAACTTTTTATACGTGATTATTCTGTAAAAAAAAGTACACCATAAAATCGAGTATTTTTTATCTTTCCAACGAGTATACTCTTGCTATACTTTTAAAATACAAAAAATGACATGAATCGGGTGTTCAAATAAAAACATCATAAAACACCTAGTTCAGAAAAAGGTAATGAAACACCCGGTTGAAAAGGCCATAAAACACCCAGTTCGAAAAAATCATGAAAACCCAGTTGAAAACGCTATAAAAACACTTGTTTAGAAAACACCATAAAAACTAGTTGAAAACGCCATAAAAACACCCACTTCAAAAAACACCATAAAAACCCAGTTGAAAACGCCATAAAAAACCCAGTTCGTTTTTCTGAAAAATATATCAATAGTATACTCGCTGAAAAGATTAAAAAACGCTAAGTTTTATGGTGTAATTTTTTTAAATAATCACGTATAAACAGTTATTGGCGCTTAAATATGATAGGGAAAATGACATGTGATTAGCATATGCATCTTTGTATGGATCTTCCTATTTTACCCTTTTTGGTAGTTCTAAGATTATCATTATTTATAAAAATGACATTGCATCAATCTTAGCTACAAATCACAAAAATCTTATGAATGAGAATGTTCTCACGATTTTCACACTTCAAACCGTTTTCTCCTAATCTCAACGCTATATATACATATATATATATATATACTATATATATATATCATATACGTATATTATATATATATATAGTTAGAGGTTCGTGTAAGGAAATACAAAAGTGTGAGAAGGATAAAAAGATTTTGGAGGTGACACGTGTCCCTTTTTATTTTGGTAGTTTAAGGGTATAAGTGTAATTTAACTAATAAAATTTAATTATGGAATGAATATATGCAACCGATTTTTGGCAGTTATTGTAGGATTTTTGAATTTAGAGGCATACATCTTATAAAGAAATAACACCCTAAGTCATAAAAACACCACATCATGTATATTGAAGGCATACATCTTATAAAGAACAGAAATATAACAGAAACAACACTCTAACTCATAAAAACACCACAGCATGTATATTGAAGGCATACATCTTATAAAGAACAGAAATATAACAGTACAAACACCATAACTCACAAAAACACCACAACAGTTATATTGAAGACACACATCTTATAAAGAACACCCTAACATTGAATATAACAGAAATAACACCCTAATAAATCAATTTCAAAACACAATAGTTTAATCAGAATCGAAACATGAATAACACCCTAAATATAACACCAGTTAACACTTTAATCAGAATCAAAACAGAAATAACACCCTAAATATATAAAAACAGAAATAACACCCTAACTCCTTGAAGACAACAGAAACCTTAAAATGAAGACAACCGGAAACCATAGCAATGCAAGGACCTTAGTCCTCAAGCATTAAATATAACAGGAATAACACCCTAACTCATAAAACACCACAACATGTATATGGAAGGCATACATCTTACAAAGAACAGAAATATAACAGAAATAACACCCTACAATTAAAACACCATTTATTAACATAGAAAAAACACCATGGACTAAAACATGCAAGCGAGACGTATTTTTTTCTCTACATAAGTATATCAATATGGTACACATATTAAAGATAAAAACACTCGTTATTAGGTGTAATTGTTTTTAAAAAAAGTTACGTATAAAAATTATTGACGTTTAAAAAGGAAGGGGGAGCTTGCATGTGCATTAATATCAGTTTCTTAATTTAAAAATGTTAAATTTATCTTTATACCCTTAATCTAGAAAATTAATTAGTTTAATAACAACACTATTTACAAGATTATCATCAATATCTCAACCATTATATTAAAAATCTAATGATTTAGATTATTTCTTATCCTTCTCACACTTTTATATTTTCTTACAATAACCTCACCATATATATATATATATATATATATATATATATATATATATATATATATATATATATATATATATATATATAGTGGAGAGTTCAAATGAGAAGAAAAATTTTGTAAAAATAAAAGAATAACTTTTAAACCAATAGAAATTCTCCATTTACTTCATTTAATGTGTGTATTTAATATTATGAAAAAAAGGCATATAGGTAAATCTTTAATTGTCACTAATTAACTAATTAATTAAACTTTTAACTCATTTTTTAATATACTTTTTCAAGATAAAATAATTTATGGTGAAGGACAATTTTCGACATGTGTAGGATAAATTTTAGTATGTGTAGGATAAATTTTGAAATGTGTAGGGTATTTTTACATTGTGTGTAGAGGAAAATTCGATAAGTATAAGATATATGTAGGATAAATTTTGAAATGTGTAGGATATAATGTTTTTGTTTTATTAATGAGAGATAACCTAATTAATGAGAGGAGTTATAAATTATTTAATGTTTTACCATTATGCCATTTCTTCTTTTTTCTCACATTAAATTTCTTCTCAGAACTTCCATATATATATATATATTATATATATATATATATATATAATTATATATATATATATAGTGGAGGGTTCAAATGAGAAGAAATTTTTTGTAAGAATAAAAAAGAAGAAATTTCAACCAATAAGAATCCTTTATTTTACTTCATTTAATTTTTGTGTTTAATATTAGTGTAAGGGTATATTGGTAAACTTAGATAGATCATTAATTGTTAGTCTTCCTTTTTAATAATTAACTACATTAAATTTATAACTTATTTTCAAAAAATATATTTTTTCAAAGAAGAAAAAAATAATAATTTAAAGTGTAGGATAAATTATGAGGTGTGTATGATAAATTACGAGGTGTGTAGGATGAATTAGGAGTTATGTAGGATAAATTTCAAAATGTGTATGATAAATTTTGATGTGTGTAGGATGATAGTCTTTATGACTAATTAATTAGTTAAATATAATAATATATTCTTCTTGAGCTTCATTAACCTTTTCTTCATGCCACCAATGTCTATTGTGACAGCGTTAATGCAGTTTATTTGTCTACTAACTCGGTACAACATCAATGAATCAAACATATTGAGATGGACATTCAAATTGTTTAGGGAAAGTGACTATGGGTCTACTTCATATTCCATCTACTTCCCAATATACGTCACCAAGAGTTTGTCGTCCTCATTGATTATTGATTTCCATATCATAGTTTTAATTTTCATCTTCCTCCCGTTCATACTACGCAGGTGTAGTATATCACACCACAACCCGTGGTGGATTATCGATCGAGGCATAATAATATTCCAAACCGGTTTGATCACCAACAACCGATGACTTCATCATCACTCAAATCTGCTAGAGAACCTTGATAGAATGAAATAAGTAATCACCTTTTAAACAAACAAACAAAACCACACATCTAGGAATGGTTTCCAAGAAAACTGACGTATAACTTGTAAAACAAAGAGTACAGTCAACATGCACAACAATGTCGCTAAATGCTTTGTACTACACCGGTTCATCACCCCCTTTCGAAAGTCTCCAAACTAACATCCAGCGCTCCAACAAACACCACCACACCGGTTCCTCACCTCCTGCCGAAGGCCTCTACCACCACTACCTAATTGGTGAATAAGAAAACGATGACGTGGTGCTTGTAAAACCGGCCACGACACCAGAGAGTGGTGCAGCTTTTTAAGAGAGACAAAAAGAGCATCTTACAATTTAGAGAGAAAGAGAGGGAGAGAGAGAGAGAAAAACTGATTTTAGTGAGATAAGGAATGACTTTTAAGTACAAAGAAACCACCCAATTAAAACCATGGATTAAGCAAATGGTTTCCACTAAATATATTGTACAAATTTTAATACAAAGATTACAACCAACATTACACACCGATGTTGATACTAATAAATACAAAGCTTGTTCAACAACATAAACCTAAAGTACAACTTAACTAAGCAATAAATACAGATAAGCATAGCTTACAACACCTCGGTGTTTAGAGGTTTTGTAAATTATAGTATCAATATCTATATATTCTATATTACCTAATAAAATAATAATCTAAGAGACAATTGTTATTATTCTAGGGCCTTAAGAGATTGGTTTTTCTTGCCTCTCTCTCATATTAAATAACACTCTTTCATATTAAATAAGATATTCTCCTATTATATTTAAATACTTAATTATGGATACTTTTTATTCAATTTTGGATAGTTATTATACATTAACTAACTTTTACTTTTTATTTTTTGTATAATTACAATTAATTGAACTTAACTATGTTAAAAGCCTAAAAAAATATTTAAAAGAATAAGATATGTTAGTTGAGTTAACATTTATAAATAACATAAAAAGTAATACTTAGTTAAAAATGTTATAATAATTAACTTAACAAAGTTTATAATTGTCATCTCAAAGTTTATTTTTTATTTTTTGTTTACATCTTGACGATAATATGTGTTAACACATTACATTGTATTTTCAGTAATACCTGTTACAATGTGAGGAGCTTTAAAGACATAATTTTGTTACTTGATATATAACATTACATTTCCCAACTCATGTAATACATGGGTAACTAACACTAGACGTGTTTTTAAGATTTTATTTTCATACATTGTTGTGTTTATACTGCCCCGTGTAATACATGGGCAATAGCACTAGTTATATAATATAATTAGTTATGAGTTATACTTAATCCCCTTATAAAAAAACTAACTACTCCCACGATTTATAAACATCATAATTTTCTATATGATAATATTTTTTTTAAATTGTATCATAAAAACGAGTATTTTATTCCCCTTAATTTGAGTATAGTATTGCTATAATTTTTGACGTTAAAAAATTGTTATTTTCACATATTTCAGGGGTGAATAATGACTGAATCGTTAACCAAAACCGAACAAAAACATACGATCCCGAAGCGAAATCAACAAAAAATAACTGAAATTAACTGAAATCTGAATTAGCCAAGACCGGTTATCCATTTTTATGTACTCTCGTTTAACCAAAATTAACCAAACCGAACCATTTGCATTTTCATATATTTCAAGCTTTTATACATTCAAGTCATGTATTTCATATTTATATATATGTATCCATTTTATGTACATGTATTTCCATTTCATGTATTTATACATCTATTTCATGTATTTCTAAGCAAAAGTTTTCGCCCAAATTGGATTTTGACTATTAACCGAAATTAAATGAATCAACAAAACCTGTCAATCTAACTGAACAAACCAAACCGATTAACCGAAAACCGATTGGTTAATAAAATAGATTAATCGATGACTTCGATTTCGGTTAAGGATAATAACCGAACCAGCAGAACAATGCACACCTGACAGTGTTTATATTTTCCGCCACATCGTGCAGGCGCTTCTAGTATGAATTAGTGGAGCTAATAAATATGGATAACTAGACTTGTCAACTTTTGAGATGATAGAGTAGCGATACGATTCGAGATTAGTCTCAATTAACATTATTCCTACGATGATAAATCAAACTATGTTGTGAAACAACGACCTACTAGCGACTAGTATATGAACATAAGAACAAGTATCAAAGGAACACAGAGAGAAAGATAGAATAGAGAATTATCATTCATTGAGTTGTAATCATGTAATACAAATGGATCTATATTGTAACACCCCAAAAATTATATATATGTGGGCGCGGGTGTGCAAGTAGAAATATAACCCGAGTTAAAGTACAATTAAGTTTTATCTAAAGAGATATGTCTAGCCATAATAATATAAACACCAAACTAGAGGGACCAAACTTGGGTAAGTGGGAAAGTAAATTAATAAAACAAAAATTAAAACTCAAAGACACATACATCAGATGTATGTGTCGATGAGAGCTTGAGAAGAAAGGGGAAAACCCATATAAGCATAAATCAACCAAATTGAATGAAGAATCGAAGCTTGAATCAATGCATGAACTGAGATATGTTATCATCTAAGTATTGTCATCATCAAGTAAGTTAAATTTCACGTTTTTAGTGATTTAATGAAGTGGGTTATGTATAATCCGTGAATGTTATATGAAATTGAGCATGAATGTTAGTTAATATCGACATGTAGAGTTCGTATTATGTTTAATTTTGATCATATTCATGGTTTGGGGTGAAACCCACTTGTATTTGTAGAAGATGGGGCTTGGTGTAGATTATGTGTAATGATAATGCTTAAAGTTATACATGGTAAATACATTTTGTTGGTTGATATGATATAAAACAAAAGATACATGATAAGATGAAGATTCGTAAAGATTGAATGATTATGTTAATCTATGCATGAACTAGGAAAGAACTATGCTTTGAATACTTGTACAATATGCTTTATTGATGGTACGCACACAACATGTTCGATGAAATGCCTTGGTTAAATTAGTGGTGTTTTGACATGAATACTTATTGAATCGACATAGTAGGATGAAAATGAAAGTATATATGGATGAATAAAATCATAATAAGTAAGGAAGCATGCTTATGTGATGAATTGTATGGAAGCTAAAATCATGTTGTTATAACCATATAGGAGCAAAGAAGGAAGAAGGCATAAGTCATACCAAGGCGCAAGTAGCACAAAATCACGGTAAGTTCATGTGAACTTCTCTTTATCTTAATGCAGATCATGAAATATGTTTCCTAACATATTTTACAAAATGGTAAACTATAGTTTAGAATATGGTGTACGCAATGTGTCGAAATATCAAAGAATGTGAAGTATGTATGAAGACTCGTTATGAACGGGTCAAAAAGTATGAATAGCAAGGTAAAGGAAAAGATAAGTAATGACGTGTAGTAAACGAGTCAAGTGAATGAAACTCAAGATGACGAAATGGTTATGTGTTGATCCATTAAGAATGGGTTGGATGAGTCGAAGTTATTGATGAAGAACGAATGGAAAATGCAATATTCATTTAAAAATGGAATTGCTACCGTGAAAAGAATGAATGATAAAAAGAATGTGTTCGCGTTGACTCATTGAGAACGGGTCAACCGGATGAGAATGAATGATGAAAAGAATGGGTTCGTGTTGACTCGTTGTTAACGGGTCAACCGGGTATGAATGAGAAAGTATAAAAAATGGTCATTTGAGATCTATTCAAACGGGCCAAAACTTTAAGGATGTTAGGTTTATAAATTATTTGTAGTAATGTTATAATTATTAAATGAAATGTTAATCAAACTTGTTGTGGTGTTTAGGTAAAACTCCCATTTGATGATGCGCCTCGCTTGGAACGAACACATCTTTTGCTCCCTTTACGCTTCCGCAAGTATTAAAGGTAAACGGGTCAAAATACTTTTGGGTTTGTAAATGAAGAACTTATTTTAAAAGTTCATTTTGTAAGTAGATGAACAAGCTTAAGTAATTAGCAGGTTTAAGATATGTTGTTGAAATATTTTGTAGTCATGTTTGTCAAACTAATTTACAAGGGCATAATGGGAATTTTAGGCTATGTTTTAAAAGTTTAAAATTTCTTTTACAAATTTCGGTTATGAAATATGTTGGCGTTTCATATATATATAGAGTTCTTACATTAATACAAAGAAAACGAAGAGATGGGAGTTAGAATGTGGATAGTCACCATAATATAGTTTCTTTATAACACCCCCCCTTGACTATCCACGTGATAAAAGAAAAAAAATATATTATACGCTTGGTGGTGGTGCCTCGTTAAAAACCTTGCTAGAAAAACACAGTCGGACAAAACCTAAGCTAAGGGAAAAAAAGCAGCGCGTATTTTCTCCCCCAGATAATTTTGGATCAGGTATGTTGCCTCATTAAAAACCTTATTTTAGAAAACCATTCGGATAAAACTTGGTTAAGGGAAAAAAAGTGCAACTTGTATAATGCTCCCCCTCATTTTTACATGTATCCTATAAGTGGCTCGTGTCGGGCTTCTTTGAAAGTTGCTCAAAACTTTGTAATCCATTGATGTGCAGCTTGATATGTCGCTTGATCTTAATGGGAAATCCTTCAATGAACATTGATGTATGATCTTCATATGAAACTTTAATTACTTCCTCTTATAAGTAGATAGCATAAGAATCATGAATGTATTTTGTTACATTCCCTGCATTTACAAAACTAACCAAACTTGATGATGGGTTAGTATAATATAAACTCATACCTTTCGTACCATAAGGTATAGAAAATATATGTTGTACCCATTACATTATCTTCTCACTGTACACAAGTTATATTCTGTTAATGAATTTTATGATACATGTCGTGTATAACTAGCAAGATATATTAATACAATTTATTTGTAAATATGGTACTTCTGGACCAAGGATTTTTGTTTTCCCTTTTTATTTTCATTGGTGTTGATAGAGCATTTTGTATATCAACTACTTGGACATCATTAAATGTACTTAGACCATAAGCTTTGTCCACATGAAAATTTCCACTATCTTCTAGATGTATTATGATTGATGGATATGTGACAAATGGTAAATAACCGTAATTCCATACAATTTAATCACTAATTTTATATTATAATCTCATGCATAGTTATCGTAATTTAATTTCAAAATTGATTCGTATGTCATTAGGGCAAGTAAATCTGATCATAACATATACTGGTTTCCGTTACGACGCGAAACAAACCAAAACAATGCCACTAAAAGTGTTGGTAGAAAGTGTTGACACACTAAATGCGGTGACACTAACCGTGTCGGTAAATCCGCAAACACGAATCAGAACAAGGAATAACGGCATGTTAATGCCATACCTGAGTCCATAAACAAATGAAAACACATATTTGAGAACAACTATTACAATAATACATAACTTTCCGGTATAACGCCTAAATTGCAAAATTGTCCGTTTCGACCAAAAAGGCGACAAAGTGACGATTTGTCCGCAAGACTAATTCGGAGGATTCCGGATGTCAGTATAAGAATAAAACGATATTAAACATCCTAAAATAATGTGAAAATAGCAGGAATGCACAAAAGGCATCGTTTTCGGTCATTCGGGAAACAGTGCACAACTTGACCGGAAAGCGGTCGATCGTCGAGACGATGAATATTTTAGTAGCCGATAGCCTCATCCGGACATATAGTGAACTAGTTAAGCATTATATGGGATTCGGAATCCATTCAACTAACATGAGGTTACGGAAACACAATTTTCGGAAAAGTTCGACGGCGGAACATAAAAGTGCCGATATCATCGAACGGTCGAACGAAAGACATATCGGCCATCCTAACTCATCGTATATTCATCTAGCGAACTAGTCATGAATATTTTTGGCTCGGAACTGCACTAATTAGACACCATATTACTTGTGGTAGTCGAAAACAAAGGCTTCCGGTACTAAATAAATAGTTCCGTTTATCAGCGAATATTACGACGACGAACGATCTAGTGACATATCCGTCATCCGAAACTTATTTTGGAGAATCATATGGATTAAATGCCAGGTAAATACACCCTAAACACAAGTCTTATGCTTAAGATGCTAGAAGATTAACCCTAATTACTATACTTAAGTAAATGACCAAAATATCTATAATATTAACATGTGATAAAAAAAAGTTTACACTTCACCCCCCCCCATCAAGTTCCGGCTACAAGTGGGTCCCACCCCACTTGATTTTGTTGAAAAATTATTATTTTAAGCATGGTGTGTTAGATCTTGATGGAAGACTTGAAAGATTGAAAATTATATATCATGATCACCTAAACATAATTCATCATTTTCCCTAAAAACTTTGCAACGTATTCTCCTTCCTTTCCCCTCTTGGTCATGGCTCAACACCACCACCATAGCACCACCCTTTGCCACCACAAATCACCACATTTTATACCACTTAAAGCCTAATCAAGACCCCTAAAGAAGCTTGCATGGATGGAGATCATTAGGGATTCTTAAGGAGCTTCTTTCTCTTCTAAATCTTCAAGATATTTGTGCACTCATTGTAAGCTAAACTCCTCCATAATTTAGCTTATATTTATGTTTAGATTATTAGTGTACAAGTTGATCATCTTGAAAAGCAAGAAAAGATAAATCATAAACCCTAACTCACAACATAATAATAACAATAAATATTGTTTATTTTGTGTTGATTATATGTTTATATGATTGTTAGATTGCATGTTGAAGTTGTTTACGTTAGAAACATGATATAAAAGTGAGATGATCTTGTGTGATTTAGTATAAAAGTGAAGATTTAAACATGTTAAGGTTTAAATCTAAACAAGATCATCAACTATATCATCCATGAAAAATACTACAACTTAAAGATAATTTTTATACATATGAATGATTTTATAAGTAGTAAACACTTATATTCAAGTTGTAATCACCTTAAAAATGTGTAGTAATCAAGGGGTTAAGTGCATGAACTTGTCTAAACAACATGATAAAAGTAGTGTTTGAAAAGGTTAATAAATATTAAAAACCTACTTGATTCACTAGGATTTTAAACCACAAAAGGCATGGATGATGATAGTTTAATTATGTAAAATAAATATTATATGGTTTGTTGATGATGATCATGAGATTAAACAAGTTTTAAAGACGTTATTAAAACATGGAAAACGCCATAGTTTAGGGGAAACTATGGCGAATTTTTCTAAAAATCTAATCACGATTAAGACATGATTAGTGGGTGATTAGTGGGACTAAACGCGATTAGTAACTTAAAATGTCCTTAAGTAGACTCTAACGACAAGGGTTATCCCTAAATAACCAAGTGTTTAAACAAAGTTATAAATATATATTTATAAGCAAAAATAAATACTTTTTACAAATATATATTTCCACTTGGAAAATAATACAAGTATTTATATACATATTTGTTACCAATAAATTTGTATGTATACATGTGTGTATTGTATGTGTATGTATTAGAAACTTAGGGTATTCACAATAAAAATACCCCACCATATACAAAATACAAACACTTGAAACAACACACCAAGTATTGGTAGCATAATAAATATATTTTTGATTAAGCGTCGAAACAATAAATCGGACAATTGAAACAAGGCGAACAATCGGCGGACATTCAAGATTATACCTTCGCGTCGACAACCAATGGGCTATTCTCGACGAAAACGAACATGTAATAAGCGAAGCCGATGACGAGGCTAGATATGTATTTAGACATTAGACATATATACATATGTTTCGAAATGAAAAATCCGGAAAGTTAAGTATACTAAAAGTTAGAAAAATTATAAGTAAATACTTGTAATAAAAAGGGGCTTATACACATACATTTGGGCTAGGCCCAAATTGTGAAAATCATATACTAGGCCCAAATTCCATAATATTTATGGATGAGGCCCAAAAATAATAAAAGCCCAAAAAGACATAAATCACATGGGCTAGGCCAAAGATACAAAAACATGGGCTAGGCCCAAAGACATAAATCACATGGGCTAGGCCCAACGATACAAAAACATGGGCTAGGCTCAAAGACATAAATTACATGGGCTAGGCCCAATGACAATAAAACATGGGCTAGGCCCAAGGACATAAATTACATGGGCTAGGCCCAATGACAAGAAAACATAGGCTAGGCCCAATGACATGTGAAGGGCAAGCCCCAGTTCACTCATGATTTGAAAACAATAATATATATATATATATATATATATAACAATATTAATCGAACAACAAACTACTAACACTATGATAACATTATAAGTTGTTCAATCATAACAAAGATATACATAACAAGAATTCAAGATGAACAATAAGTACAAGGTCCATTGAGACCTAGGTGTCTAATGAAACCAATACGCATGTAGGTTACATACTTTGCGGACACCGATTGATAAGTAGTACGACTTATACGGAACGCAAAAACTGTGAGTTCATGTCCCTCCTTTCACTTATTTTAAGTTTCGTTTTAAACTATCGAGGGGAAATACATCTCATGTCAAAACAGTATGTTAGCTATGAGTTAGCAGATGATAGATCACTGTGCGTAAGTAGGAAGTAACAATAGTAACCATTAATCACTTAGTGACCAAGGTGCAAAAGAGGTAGATCTATTGAGTTTGAGACCCGCTCCACTCCTGGTTGGTATACCCATTGGAGTGCTTTTGTGATCCCAAAATGTCAAAGAAGTCTCGGTTTGGTTACTTACTTATGGCACTAGTATGTCAGGGTGCTTGCGACACACTGATAGATCCTTAATTAACTCATTGATGCTAATAACATACTGACACGTGGTTGAAAACCGATGCTTTTATTAAGTTTAAGTTAATGTTTTATGTAACTTTTAGTCTCAAATAGCCTACTTTTGATTGGATTTGTGTTTTGCAGGTTTACGAAGTTTAAGGAGCTTTTCGGGAGCGTTTTGGAGCTTAGGAACGGAAAACAGATCAACCGGGAACACAAAATGGGAAAACAAGAAAGCACACTTTAGAGAGGCCGTCGCCAACGCCGAGTTGGACCGTCGGTGATGCCCCTCAGAAAGCCCCGTCAGGTTAAACTTGTAGTAGACAGTGGATTAAGATGTTGAAAGATTTTACACATTTCTGGAAGCCGTCGGCGACGCCCAAGGGGGCCGTCGGCGACGCCTCTCCAGTTGTCTGTCCGCTGAATTTCAATTTTGAACTGGTTTATCTTGTTTGGTTGACCCATTTGTGAGGAGTTACGGAATTTTGAACTTAAAAGAGCCATCTTGGAGCCAAGAACATCATCCCCTTCAACTTGAATCCATCTCTTCCATTCCCTATCAACCGAATCAATCATCCACCATTCCTAACCCTAATCCATCATCATCACTCTCACCAATCCACCAATCCTTCCATCATCATCTTCATCTGTCCCAAACCCTAGTTTTCACCATCAATACCATCAAAGCTCAAGATGTTCATGTTCAAGGTTTCATCAATTGTTGATCTTGCACCGGTCGCCATGAGCGGCTAATTTCTGAAGGTTTCACCCCGGTGTAGACATTTGTAAGATTTAGGGTTACTTTATGAATTTGGTTGATTTTGTGACAATTTGAATTGTGTTTTGAATTGATTGATAATTGTCTTGCATTTGAACTATATTTGCGAATTGTCGAATGATTATAAAATTTGACTTTGTGAAACAAGTTTGTGTATTTATGCTTTATCTTTCGAAAGGGATTATTTGTCCAAAGTAACAAAGTGTGTTGTGGTCCGTTACATATGTGATAGCAATTGGCACCTAAGCTTTGTGATATTAAAACTGTTAACAACGAATTCAATTGAATCAAGTAAAATTTGGTAGCAACCCTAGGTCTTGCATTTGTTGAACCGGGTGTGAACCTTGTTTCCAACCCATTGTTTCAATCAAGTGATATAGTTTTATGCAATCATTTTAAGTTAGTAATTAGATATTAAATCAAATTTGTCGGACCATTGCGACATTCTTTCAAACCAAATAACCAAACTAAACAATTACAATAGCAAGCCTCATAAAGTGACACTTTTACCGAAAATCAATCACATCCGAACACAAACCACAAACTCTTCATAGTTCGACCCCTTACTACCACTAACGTACTGTTAAGGATAATTTGGGTATATAAATTTTATCTTTGACCGGGGCGCGACACTCCGATCAAATTTTGGCGCCGTTGCCGGGGAGTTCTGCGCTTTGTGTTTGGAATTGTTTGATTTTGTGATTAACCGTTTTAAGTGCTTATTTCTTATTCTCGTTTTTGCTTTTGTGTTATACGGGTGTGTTACTTGTGCAGGATACAGGTAGTGCATGCATACACGAAATTCCGGGAGGACATTGCCACTAGTGTTCGAACCAGAAATTGAACGGGTCGTGAGAAGAAATTTAGCCAACCGGTTAGAGGCAACACTTGCTTCTAATCCTCTCAACACCAATTCACCATCTTTACCATCTTTTGGACCCATTTCAATGGATCCCCAAAACTCCAACCAACCCAACAACCAAAACCAATATCATGACTACCAACCCCAAAATCCAAACACTCAAAATCATCAGTCGGGAGGCGGTAACAACTCAAGACCACCAACCCCACCATTTCAAAACCATGGCCGAAATCAAAACAATAGCCAACGTACACCCACACCTCCACCTCAAAACCAAAACCGACAAAACCCATTACCACCCAACCTCAACAACCGAAATGTTAACGCCAATCGTGGAGTTAACCAAAATCGTGGCATTCCCACGAACGAAGCCCAATTTCTTGACCTTTACGAGTTAAGAAATAACATTCCTGATGATGCACCGTATAGTGTTCCCGGTTATCAATCACCGGAGCATATGAACGTCCATTCGGAATACTCGAATGACGGCAGAAATTATAATGAGCGGTTCGAAGATGACGCTTGGGGGAACGAAAATGAAGGGAATTTTTACCAAGCTCGGGGTTTTGATTATGAAGAGTATGGCTATCAAAATGCCAATTTTGTGGGGAACAATGAAGGATATGGTTATGATTATGATAGAGGCAACGACTACGGAAACAACCGTCAACCACAAAACCACAATCAACGGCACCGGGATGACGGTAATTACAACAATAATCATAATGTTAAGCGTAACCGGATTCTACAATTCGTGGGAGGCGGTAACCAAGGGGGTGATAGAGGTGGTGATAGAAGGGGTAATTATCGGCCGATGAATTAAGAAGTTAATGGTCCGCGTCGTCCACAACAATAAGGCCGCGAGGTGTTAATGGGTGATTTAGACCGGTGGTCACCGAAAATGACTCACCAATTGTTCCTACACCTCGAGGGAGAAGGTCATTCGAGTGCCAACCCAATTACATCAACATCCTACCTCAATTCAATGGTAAGACTAATGATGAACCATACACTCATTTGGCGGAATTTTCGGCTATATGTGGCACGATCGGGGGCCACAATTTCAAGATTGAGGAGGTGAAGTTCAGGCTATTTCAGTTTTCGTTGAAGGACAAGGCGAAACAGTGGTTCCTCACACTTCCGGCAAATAGTATTCACACTTGGACGGAGATGCAACAAGTGTTTTTGGATGAATACTACTCGATCGCGAAAACTGACGATGCGAGAGATGAAATTCGGTCGTTTCGACAGTTTTCGGGTGAATTGTTACATGAGGCACTTGCTCGTTTCAAGGAGTTGGTTCGAAAATGCCCTCACCATCAAATTCCTAGATGGGAATTGTTAAAGTGTTTCGTACGGGGATTAGATGCGGAAGATCATAAGTACTTGCAATCGGCAAGTAACGGTACGTTGTTGAACAACCACGAGGAAGATGATTGGGAATTCTTAGAGAGGATGAGTAAGAACTCCAAGGCTGTGGCTATGGCGGACCGAACTAAAAAGCATCCAATCTCAAAGTCTTGGCCTGACCGCGATGCAAATTCCAAGGACCGGATTGAAACATTAGAACGGGAGTCGGCCTGAATGAAGAAAAAAGAGGTGGGTGCGGTACAGTTTGCCGTGTGTGAAGAATGTGATGACCTCGGTCACCGTGCCGAGAATTGTCAAGTTAGTATGGCACACACTGCCGAAGAGGTGAGCCAAGTGTCTGGAGATAGAAAACAGTTTGACATGAACTCCAACACTTACCATCTGAGTTTGAGAAATCATCCCAATTTTCGGTATGGTAATGCTTCGAATCAAATGAACCAAAATTTCCAATCGGAAATCAAGGTGATGGTCAAGGCGATTCGCCGTACCAAAACCGCCAAAGTGGTAATTCGAGCGGTTACCAAAAAAACTACAACCAAGGGGGTGGCCAAGGGTATCACAATCGTGAAGGTAATTACGAACGGGGCTACAACCAAGGCGGTAATAGGGGTGGTAACTCAAACCCTCAAATGGTTATGATATGGTAGAGGCACGACTACGGAACAACCGTCAACACGAAACCACAATCAATGCCGGATGACGGTAATTACAACAAAATCATAATGTTAAGGTAACGGATTCTACAATTCGTGGAGGCGGTACCAAGGGGTGATAGAGTGGAGAAGGGTAATTATCGCCGATGAATTAAGAAGTTAATGTCCGCGCGTCCACAACAATAAGGCCCGCGAGGTGTTAATGGGTGATTTAGACGGTGGTCACCGAAAATGACACACATTGTTCCTACAACCTCGAGGAGAAGGTCATTCGAGTGCAAACCAATTACATCAACATCCTACTCATTTCAATGGTAGGATAATGATGAACCATACATTATTTGGCGGAATTTCGGGTATATGTGCACGATCGGGCCACAATTTCAAGATTAGGAGGTGAAGCTCAGCTATTTCAGTTTTTTGAAGGACAAGGCGAAACAGTGGTCCTCACACTTCGCAAATAGTATCACACTTGACGGAGATGCAACAAGTGTTTGGATGAATACTACTCGATCGCGAAAATGACGATGCGAGAGATAAAATTCGGACGTTTCGACAGTTTCGGAATTGTTACATGAGGCACTTGCTTGTTTCAAGGAGTTGGTTCGAAAATGCCTCACCATCAAATTCCTAGATGGGAATTGTTAAACGTTTCGTACGGGATTAATCGAAGATCATAAGTACTTGCAATCGCAAGTAACGTACGTTGTTGAACAACACGAGGAAGATGATTGGGAATTCTTAGAGAGGATGACTAAGAACTCCAAGCCGTGGCTATGGCGGACCGAACTAAAAGCATCCAAACTCAAAGTCTTGGGCCTGACCGCGATGCAAATTCAAGGACCGGATTGAAACATTAGAACGGGAGTCGCCCGAATGAAGAAAAAGAGGTGGGTGTCGGTCAGTTTGCCGTGTGTGAAGATGGGTGACCTCGTCACCGGCCGAGAATTGTCAAGTTAGTATGGCACAACTGCCGAAGAGGTGAGCCAAGTGTCTGGAGATAGAAACAGTTTACATGAACTCCAACACTTACCATCGAGTTGTGAGAAATCATCCAATTTCGGTATGGTAATGCTTCGAATCAATGACCAAATTCAATCGGGAATCAAGGTGATGGTCAAGCGGTTCGACGTACCAAAACCGGCCAAAGTGGTAATTCGAGCGGTTACCAAAGAAACTACAACCAAGGGGGGCAAGGGTATCACAATGTGAAGGTAATTACAACGGGGCTACAACCAAGGCGTAATGGGGTGGTATACTCAAACCTCAAATGGGTGGTGAGATCCTGAACTCTAAATTGGATGTAATCATGAATGCCATCACTACTTCGAATCAAGAGATAAAGTTGGAGATGATAGAAAGAGTGAGGTAACATGACAAATCGCACAAGGCATTTGAAAAGCAGGTGGTCAACTTGCCGAAGAAATGGCCCAAATGAGAGGAAGTGGAGAAGATTCCCAAGTGAGCCACATTGAACCGAAGCATCAAAGTTCAGCACGTATAATGTGAGGAATGTGCACATTAATGTGGTAAGTCTTCTTTCAAATGAAAAGGTTTATAGTATTGAGGGCACTCCACTACCACAAGTTGTTGATGGTGTAGTGGAGGATTTTAACGAAGAATGCGAACATGGGCAGGAAACAATTTCACAATCAAAAATAGAAAAAGAAAAATTTTAAAAATATTTTTGTGAAAGTTGTTTAATTGATTTGCATGTTAGGGCCAATGATATGGGTGTGGAGTTTGAAACCATCCCATATCCGTTGGCTCTATTAAAACCAGTTTAGGCATCAACAGTGAAATAACAAATCCCACCAAAGGACGAGATGTGGGAAAATTTTAAACAAGCAAAAATCAATTTACCATTGCTTGATGCCATAATAAAGGATCCTACTCATGTCAAATGTTTGAAAGAGTTAAGCACCAAAAAACGACACAACAAACTACCCGAACCGGTTGATTTGATATCTCATGTTAGTGCCGTTTTATCGAGTGCCCTCCCCCAAAAAGCTCAAGATCCGGGAGACCCTTTGATTCCAATCCAAATTGGTAAGTTTAAAATTAAGAGGCACTCCTAGATCTTCGAGCTTGTGTGAGCATACTGCCTGGGAGTCTGTATGACCAATATGATTTTGGTCCTTTGAAAAAATTTGACATTCCTGTGGTGTTGGCCGATCAGACTCCCACGCATCCAAGGGGGATGGTGGAAGATGTGATAGTGAAGGTTGAAGATTGCTATTACCCAGTTGACTTTTTGGTAGTTGACTATGTTGGGTGTGTTGAGGATACACAACCGATAGTCATACTGGGTAGACCGTTTCTGGCAACTGCTAATGCCATAATAAATTTGTAACGGGAACGGTAAGCATGCAATTTAGGGACCGGGAGTTAAATTTGAATGTTTTTCCTAAATTTACTAACTCGATTGGTAAGGATGAGTGTCCTAAGGTGGACATGAGTCCAAACAACAAGACGTGTGCTATGGTTGGTAGTTTGGATAAATAAAGAAGAATTTGGTCAAGAAGAAGAAGGTGAATAAGTCACCTCAAGAGAAAACAGAAGATGAGAGGTTGAGAAGGTTTGGTCCATTTGGGACCAAATGGTATGAATCGCCGATGGGTGATATAGAAGAGTTCGTAGGCGACAAACACTCTATTCGACCACCATGAGGTGGTATGTAATTGTTGTTGTTATTTTTGTGTAATTATTCTTTTTGTGTTTCGTTTATTGTTAGTAGATAAATGAACTTTGTGGGTGTGTTCCCTAGATAACCCTCACGAGACTACTCGTCCTCCCGAGCTATCAGAAGGTTAAAAAGGGCTTGTTGCATACGCTAAATGCAACCGTGATTCCTACGAAAGTGAGTTTAGTTTGTTGTTGTAAAATATTTTTCCACAAGAATCAAAGTTGAATAAATTATATGCCTTGGTAATTATTTTAATAAAAATGATAGAACTAAGTAACTAACAAATTTTTGTAGTTGTGAGAAGCTTGCTTCTAACGAAGATTGAAATTTGTATGTGCATTGGGTTCGCGAGACAGCCATTTTTGTTGAAGTTGAAGAGCACACAAAGAATGAGCGAAAAACCAGGTGCATATGTTTCCTTTAGCTTTGATTTGTTCTTTTTTTTGTTTAATAATTGGATTGTAGTTTGTATTTATTCTCCAAGGTGAAATTTTGGGAGGTTAGTCGTGTCACATCCCTTGTGCATTTTAAAAGCTCCATTCTTATACATTAAGTACAATGTTAACCTCAAGTGTGGGGATGGGGAGAAAAAGTTTTTCAATTTTGACCCGTTCATTTATACACTATACATTGAGGACAATGTTGACCTCAAGTGTGGGGATGGGGGGAAAATTTCAAAAAAATTTAAATGTCTTTGTTTAAAGCGGTCTAAAAGGCACAAGTAACTAAGTTAATGAGGGATGCCACAACCCATGTGGTCTTTTGTTATGGTCAAGTTCAAATAAATAACATGACAGGTATTTAACGGGTGGTTATTTGGGAATATTCTGCCTAAAAAACTTGCACTTTATACATATCGCATACCATACTTTATATACGTGAGATTTTGAGCCACTTTTACATATCATATATGCATATAATTCTTTGGTTGAGTGGACCATTAGTCATGTATTGTAGAACTTGCAACTTTTGATACGTTTGAGACCATAGACCAAATATGAGCACAAGAATGATTAAGGCATTAGGTAAACCTTTTTTACTTTACACCATTTATATATCCTTACCCAAAAATCAATCCCTTAGTCGCCAACTTTGATCCTAAACCTTTCATTTGACCAACCCATTTAGCCCCTGACCTTTTATCCCTATTTTTAACACGTGTGATAAAAACTTGATAAAAAAAATCAAAAAGGAACAGAAAAGTGCATGATAGTTGTTGAATAAAGGCGTAAAAATTTTTTCCTTGTAGTTATTGTTTCATAATCGTTTGTGAAGTGTAGTGATTGTGTAATAAAAATCAGGTTTTCATCACCTTAGCCACTTTCAAAGCATCTCATTTCATACCCTTAGCCTAGCCTCAATTCAGCCCATTCAAGACCTTTTGACTTGTGTTCAATATTTTTGTTCAGTGGTGGAGAATGATTGAGTTGCAAGCTTATGCGGGTATATGTTCTAATCGGTTTGTGTGTTTACATCAAAAGTGCTAATGTATTATTTATTAGCCAAATTATAAGCCGAGTGGAGAGAACGTTGTGAGGGATATGTATGATATGTGAGTTTCAGAGGCGGGTTAATCTTGGATAACCATTTTTATATGAGATCATCATATTGATGTTAAATAATTTGAAAATGATAAAATGTTTGAACTAAGTATGACATTAGACCTTAACTTATATCTCGAGAATGGGAAATGCGTTTTTGTTCAACACACGTGAAAGTGAAAGACAGATTTGCTTGAGGACAAGCAAAAGACAAGTGTGGGGATGTGATACGTGGTTGAAAACCGATGCTTTTATTAAGTTTAAGTTAACGTTTTATGTAACTTTTAGTCTCGAATAGCCTACTTTTGATTGGATTTGTGTTTTGCAGGTTTACGAAGTTTAAGGAGCTATTCGGGAGCGTTTTGGAGCTTCGGAACGGAAAACGGATCAACCGGGAACACAAAATGGAAAACAAGAAAGCACACTTTAGAGAGGCCGTCGCTGACGCCCATCAGAAAGCCCAGTCGGGTTAAACTTGTCGTAGACAGTGGATTAAGGCGGCGGAAGATTTTACACATTTCTGGAGGCCGTCGGCGACGCCTCTCAGTTGTCTGTCCGCTGAATTTCAATTTTGAATGGGTTTATCTTGTTTGGTTGACCCATTTGTGAGGAGTTACGGAATTTTGAACTTAAAAGAGCCGTCTTGGAGCCAAGAACATCATCTCCTTCAACTTGAATCCATCTCTTCCATTCCCTATCAACCGAATCAATCATCCACCATTCCTAACCCTAATCCATCATCATCACTCTCACCAATCCACCAATCCTTCCATCATCACTCTCACCAATCCACCAATCCTTCCATCATCATCTTCATCCGTCCCTAACCCTGTTTTCACCATCAATACCATCAAAGCTCAAGATGTTCATGTTCAAGGTTTCATCAATTGTTGATCTTGCACCGGTCGCCATGAGCGGCTAATTTCCGAAGGTTTCACCCTGGTGTAGACATTTGTAAGATTTAGGGTTACTTTATGAATTTGGTTGATTTTGTGACAATTTGAATTGTGTTTTAATTGATTGATAATTGTCATGCATTTGAGCTATATTTGCGAATGTCGAATGATTATAAAATTTGACTTTGTGAAACAAGTTTGTGTATTTATGCTTCATCTTTCGAAAGGGATTATTTGTCCAAAGTAACAAAGTGTGTTGTGGTCCGTTACATATGTGATAGCAATTGGCACCTAAGCTTTGTGATATTAAAACCGTTAACAACAAATTCAATTGAATCAAGTAAAATTTGGTAGTAACCCTAGGTCTTGCATTTGTTAAACTAGGTGTGAACCTTGTTTCCAACCCATTGTTTTAATCAAGTGATATAGTTTTATGCAATCATTTTAAGTTAGTAATTAGCTAATTAAATCAATTTTTTCGGACCATTCCGACATTCTTTCAAACCAAATAACCAAACTAAACAATTACAATAGCAAGTTTCATAAAGTGACACTTTTATGGAAAATCAATCACATCCGAACACAAACAACAAACTCTTCGTGGTTCGACCCCTTACTACCACTAACACATTTTTAAGGGTAATTTGGGTATATAAATTTTATCTTTGACTAGGGCGCGACACTCCGATCACATACTTGGATTTCATTAAAGGTTTTCAAGGATGACATTTTGATACGAAAACATTTAACTACATGAACTCGCCAACTTTATGTTGACTTTTTAAAATTACATGTGTTTCAGGACACAGGACTTGAGCTGGTGATGGGATCCGGGTATGGGATTTGTCAAGACAACGATGTACTACTTTTTGGAGGGTTTGCCTTTGATATCCCAACCTCATTTGGGTATATAGAGGTCAAAGCCTCAGCATGACTTTGTGATAAAAAACAATATCTTATTTTGGAACATGTGTTTTAAACTATGTTTGTAATGGTAATCTGATACTGATAACAATGTGGTTTCACTTTTGAAGGATGTAAATGTATAATGAAACTTAGAAATGGAATGACATCGTTGTTGTTAATATTGTTTACTAAATTGGATGCAATGATTACCTAATAGTCACACACTTGCGCTTCCGCTACGACCAGGGTGTGACAGGTTGGTATCAGAGCTCCGATTGTAGTGAACGGGGAAAAACTTGTTCATAAAAGTTTGGTCTATAATCACTAGGGGCTCACACATGAAAACAAAGTTTAAAACATGATAGAAATGTTTTGGAAATTATAACAAGATAACAAAAAGGTTTTCATTGTGTCACTTTAACACAAGGATCTATCGCACGAGCTCAACTACAAGTAATGAGCAGAGTCAATACATGGTTAGTCAATATAGATAGACACAAAATAGTTGTAACATCCGTCGAAAAACGGGTTTCCAAAACCCGCTTCGTTTATTAATCGAATATTTCAGTTATAATTTTCGTTGCGTATTTAATGTTCGTATTAATTTTAAATGATACATAACTAATAAACATTGTTAGAATTATAAACCATAATTAATAAAAATAAAAAATATAAGTGAATAAAAAATAAATAGGGCTGCCAGGTTTCGAACCCGGGTCAGCCGCTTCAACAAACACCCAGCTACCACTCCGCCACTTGACTTCTTGTTATATAATACTGAAACAAATAATATTTAAATTAAAACTCGAAATCAAAATCCGGACTTCAGCGCGGCAGAACTCGCAATCTCCGGAAATTCCGGCAATCCGTGAGTTTAGCCATTTTCCTTTTGACTATAATGTTATAACCGACTTCGACATCGGTTATAACCAACGTCTATCAATCAGCTGCGGTCGTAACTGCCGGAAAAATTTTGACCGCGAATCAAGACCAATTTCGGACTAAATACTTTCTGTTTCTTCCCTATAAATACCCACCCAAACCTCTGGTAATCTTTTCGCTCAAAATCGCACAAACTCTCGAAGCTTTAGCACTCGCCGGAGAAATTTACAGTCGCCGGACTTTCACCGGAAAACCGAGACTTACTTCAAATCGGTAAAATTCTCGACTCTTTTGTTTTCAATCCATTATTAGACAAGTATTAACATAAATCGTTCAACCAGAATCCGTCTCAGACAACGTTGCCGGGAATTCCTACACTCGCCGGAAAATCACTGAAAATTCCGAAGTTTCGCTGTGAATCGGTACAATCATCTAAACCCCCTGATATCCTTTGTTAGTACCTTAATTGCACAACTCATTGATCAAAACCGTTGATTGATTCACTCAGACGGAGATCACCAATCAGAACCGACGCCCCTTGCCGGAAATCTGAGAAAAAGCAACTGTTCGGTACAACAACCTTAAATCCTTTTCTGTTTAAATTATTTTCGTTATCAGTAATAATCGATCAACTAATTCAATAAGAATGATTGATTAAACAGTCGGGTTGATCCTCTGGTTTCATAAATTGAAGAAGATGAAGTTGGAATGTATTTAAAGGAAATTAAAATCAGTAAATATACCGGGTTAGACACACAGTCCAGTGGTGGACTGTGTGCAAATTTAAAATCATGGTCCCGAGTTCGAGTCTTAACATGCTGCCCGATTCTTACAAATTTCCAACCATTTTTAATACTTATATATATTAAGACGCAGATAGTATATAAATGTAATTAAAATCGCATATCATTCGGGTTAGTCACACAGCCCAGTTGGTCGGGCTGTGTGCAATACAAGGCTATGGGCACGGGTTCGAGTCCAGGATCTCACACCGGTTCAATGATTTTAAAAACCTTTTTAATTAAATAGAATTCTGAATAATCTAAATAGTATATAAATATAATTAAATCAGAAATATTTCTGGTTAGACACGTAGCTCAGTTGGTAGAGCTGCGTGCACGTATACGAGAGGTCTCGGGTTCGAACCTCACTCAGCACATGAATAAACTGAATCCGACCTGTCAACGGTCAAGTCAAAAAGTCAACATTTTTATATTTTTTTTATTTATTTATTTAATCAGAAAATTATTTAAAAATACTTAAAAATAATATTTTTAAAGTTAGAAAATGTGCTTAAACTCACAAAAATAAATCTAAGAATCCTATTAAGATTATGAATTAAAAGAATTAATCTCAAATAAAATCCATTTATTTACCGAACCATTTCGTTATTATGCTAGGTTAGTTTTCCTCGTCGATCAAATCCCAAAACTCGTGCGCATCCAACGTCATCAAAAGAACGCACCCAATGTGAGTGAATCTCTACAAATTCCCCGTTTTAATCACATTTTGGGGTGTATCATGTGTCGTTTAATTCCTTATTATGTTTAAACACTTGTGCATCTATCATATCCGTGATCAAATGTGTATGTATCAATTGTTGTGTGAATTATGTTAGATTGAAGTTATCATTTTCAGTACATGCATTTCATTAGGCCCATCAGCTCCCCATGGGATACAGGTTGAGTATCAGGTGCCTCATTCGATCGGCTCCGTTTGATTGAGCCTTGATCTCACATACATCATCATCATTCATGTCATTCGATCGGCTCCGTTTGATTTTGCCTTGATCTCAAATACATCATCATTCATGTCATTTACTCATCCAATGTGGTTGTGTATTGTTTATTTTATATGTTTGCTCACATGTGATTATTGCACAAATTTTCAATATTAAATACAACAAGCAATTAGTAACAATGTTTTATCAAGGTTCACTCGCCAACTTTTGTTGACCCAAAATATCCCCCGTTTTACACATGATACAGGTGATCCAGTTGAGACAAGAAACACATAGGAAGACTTAGAAGAATAAATCAGCTTAAGCTTTCGATTGTTTTACTTAGTTTCATTTTCCTTGTAATTGTATGGATTTGATTTGAACATTTAAGTTGTAATTTGAATTTAATAAATATGAAACATTTTAGTAAACATCATGAGCTTTGGTGATAACCCAATTATGCCCCGACTCTTATTCCGTTGCGGGTCGGGGTGTGACAATAGTAAGATTACATGGAAAACAAAAGAGAACAAGTCGTGCATGACTATGTCTTCATCATCGAGCTATGAAGAAGACCCGGAGGAGTACGTATCCGACGATGGATATGACCCCGCTGCTGACGCCCAACCCTTAGGGGATGGAGCCGAACACGGAGACTATGAGGACTTTCAGCCACTTGCACTGATCGACCCTATGGAGGTAGATGTACCCCCGGCAGACGATGTGCTTGCCGCCCCTCAGCCGCCGCATGATATCATCGTGTATGGCCATCCAGAGGGCGAACATGTTATTGTACATTTGGCTGTTCCCCTTGCTGTAGTCCCTCCAATGATTGATCTAGACGACGATGACGACGAGATACCAGTGTTCCATGTTGAGCACATGGAGGATGACCTTGTTGATGGCGAGGTCTTTGATGATATCGCTATATTCGAGATTCCACCCCCTGATATCCCAGTTGTCGACATCTCGTCATCCACCGATGTTGCTCCGAGTGAGCATGATGCAGACGATGCTTCATCTGCCGCCCCAGACACACCTATATCTATGTATTCACCCCTACGGCCTCACCGGCTCGCGCTAGTCCATTCCCGGTCAGTGTCCCGACCCCTGGACCCACTCATTACACTGGACCTGCCCGTTACTACTCTATGAGCGGCATTCCACGTGCCCCCCAATAGCCGCCACCATATTACTCTGAGAGGTCCACGTACCACCCTATTTACAACCCAGCTGCAGCAGGACCCTCACATATGGCAGGATCTTTTTTTTCTGATAGAGTACCCCCCATGTATGACCCACGTCCCTCACCACCTCCAGCAGGCATGTTTACTCTGACACCTCCACGGGCATGAGCCCTTCGGACCCTTATCATCCCTCACACTTTCCTCGATCCCTGTGGAGGAAAGGGTGACTTCACATGACCTACAACTCTCTCTGATCTTTCGTAGGATTTGGGAGTTAGAGTCTCAGCGTACTGCTCATGCCACTGCCAGAGTGACACCCCCACCACCGTCATCACCGATACCACCCCACCGTCATACCCACCACCCTCACCACCACCACTACACCGGTCACCACCACCGACTCCACCTTTCTACTGCCCATTCCACCACTCGTCATGCCTATCCTAGGCACAAGTGCAAGAGCTAGAGCAGTTTCAGATAGATGCTACTAGGCGCATTTCTAGCCTAGAGGAGGAGATGGCCTACTATCACAGTTTGTTTCCACGATCACCATTTCCACCACCCCCTCCACCCCAGTAGCAGGTTTGTGAATATCTTTTGGGGATCAGTTGTACTTTTGTTGTTTTGGCTCATGAAGACTCAGCCTTGAAGATCCCAGCTTTTGGAAGACAACTTATTGACGTGAAGAAGCAATGTAGGAGAAAATTGTACTTTTGTAATGTAAAAACTTGTATTGACTAGGGTTGTGTACCCCTAAGTCCTTTTTGGCTCTTCGCGAACAAATTGTAACAAGTTGTCATTGCATAAAAGTGTATTTTCTTTATGTTACATTGTATTTCTTTTATATTATGGTTGATTATGACATGATGTGGTGATATTATGATCTATATCTTATGACGTGGCGACTATGTATGTGGTGAGTTATGTGTATGATGACGATGGGTGTGCGTACGGTGTTTGCATATATTTATTTATTTATTTATTTATCATGTACCGATGTGCTGTTGCATATGTTTTAAATAAATAAATAAATAAATGGTAATAATAACATGAAAGAATTATTCGACTAATTGTGAGCGACATATTGTATTAGAAGACGATGCCGCCTCGCAGAAGAAGTTCAAACAATAACACCCTACCCACAACACAAGAGGAGCTGAACGAACGTATATCCCAAGCCATTGCACAGTACGAGGTAAACCGCTCTGAGCATAGCGGCGGTACCGGAGGTTCGACAGGAGTAAATCCTCCCACTGGTAATACATGGTTTCTCATAAAACCACGATACACTCTCATCCATCTTATTCGTACTACTTACTCACGCTTAAATGGAGTATCCAATGATTTCAGGTTGCACTTATAAGCAGTTTCTTGACTGCAACCCTCTGAACTTTGATGGTACCGGAGGCGCTGTAGCCTTCGTACGTTGGACTGAGAGGGACATTTTTGTTCAGACATTGCTGGGTATTCACAGCGATTCCATGACTTGTCCCGAGTGGTGCCATATCTAGTGGAGCCTGAATTCAAGCGTATTGATAGGTACATTTGGGGACTTGCCCCAGAGGTCTGAGTTTGGTTACTGTAACATTTGTCAAAAACGGGTTTCCAAACCCGCTCTGTTTTGTAATCGAATATCAAGTAATAATTGTTACGTTGTGTATTTATGGTTATTTTGGTTTTTAATGATACATATTAATAAACAAACTAAACTATAAAAATTATATTTGATAAAAAGTGAAAACAATATAAATAAAAAAAGAAATGTTGCTGCCGGGACTCGAACCCGGGTCAGCCGGTTATTAAATCCAAAGACTTAGCACACACTCACATCACCACTCCGCCACTTGTTATTATCTGTCATTTCTAGGAGACAAATAACTTTTATGCGCAAACATAGTTAAACCGGTTGCGCCAACTGAGTAACTGAAATCGGCAAACCAATCGACTAATCGTTTGATTAATCGCACATTCAGGTTTATAACCGATGCCCCGACGATTTTAATCAAATCGGAATTGATTGAACATCAATTTTCATCATTATCGGTTTTTATAACCGAAAAATAATCAAGTCCAGATTACTTCAATCCTAGACCCCTCCTGCGACTCAAAACACTCTGCAGGACTTTCAATTACATTTCCGCAACCTTACAGTCCACCGGAGAAGCTTAAATCAACTCGCCGGAAAAATTCTGCAAGTCGCCGGAAAACCGAGACTCACATCCACACGGTAATTCCTTCGACTCTTTCTGTTTCAATCATGTGATTAATCGGTCACTAACACAACTCCACCATCAGAATCAATCCTAGTCAACGTTTGTCGAAAATCCTACCTTCGCCGGAAAACTTCTGAAACTTCCGGAAACCCACCGAGAACTGGTATGACTTTCCAAACTTCTGTTAAACTTTGTTTAAGTGCCTCAACTCCTTAAATAATCGAACAAAGCTGTTAATTGGTTTCAACAGCCGGAGTTCACTTTCAGAACCGACGAACCTCTGCCGGAATTCTGTAAACAACATTAATCGGTACATCTTTCTCCCCAAACTCTCTCCATTCTTTACTCTTAAATTACTTATAGTGTTTGAAAAACGAATATGTCATGAATCGGTCATAACAGTCGGAATATGTTTTCTGGGTAAAATTAACGAAGAAGACGAAGACGCAATATAACATAAGACTAATAAAAACCGATAAAATGAACGGGTTAGACACACAGTCCAGCGGTGGACTGTGTGCAAAATATACACGCACGTCACAAGTTCGATCCCTGATACACGCACTCCTTATGAAATAAAATGCCTTTTTGTTTAAAACTAAACCGGGTTAACTCGGTTAGTTGTTAAGTATAATAAAAACCAAGATAATAACCAGGTTAGACACACAGTCCAGCGGTGGACTGTGTGCAACACTAAGTCGCACGTCACGAGTTCGAAACCTGTTCCAGGCACCGGTTTGTTGAATTAAAATGTTTTTGAAATTAAAAGAATTTTGGTTAAACCGAATTAGTATATAAATATAATTAAAAACAAGATTATTTCGGGTTAGACACGTAGCTCAGTTGGTAGAGCTGCGTGCACGCGTACGGGAGGTCTCGGGTTCGAGCCTCACCCGGCGCAAACAAATCCACTGACCGAACCGGTCAACAAGTCAACAAGTCAACGGTCAACGGTCAACGGTCAACGCAAAATAAACAATTTTTTTATATTTTTATATGTTTAATTTAATTTAAAAATCAATTAAAAATACTTAAAAATAACATTTTTAAAGATAGAAAATAGCCTTAAACTCACAAAAATATATCTAAAAATTTCATTAAAATCTTTAATAAAATCCACTCATTTAATATATTTTTCCGTTATGATTTAGGTTAGTATTTCTCGTTGTTCCGCTCATCCAATTCGTGCGCATCTCACCATCTCCAATCCAACGCACCCAATGTGAGTGAATCTTTACAAATTCCCGTTTTAATCACGTTTTGAGTGTATCATGTGTCTTGATATATATATTATATTTAAACCATTGTGCATACATCATATCATGAACATGTGTATTCAGTTTGTTTCAACTGTTGTGTAGTTATTGTTAGATGTAATTTATTATTTTCAGTACATGCAATTTCATAGGCCGCCGCTCCCCCTTTCATTATGAGCGTTGAGCATGTTCCCCATTCATTATGAGCGTGAACCTGGCGTGCCCACATACGATCGGCTCCGTTTGATTGAGCCTTCATCGCACAGACATTTTCATTTTCAGTACATGCAATACGATCGGCTCCGTTTGATTGAGCCTTGATCGCACAGTTTCATTTATGTTATTTATCGTATGATGTTGGTATGTTTATGTATGCTATCATATGTTATTGTATGTTATAGTTGTGATTGCTATTGCCACTGTCTGATTATGTACATTTGCTCATTTATGATTATGCACAATTTTTCATTGATAAACTAACAAGTAAATCTATAATAAATGTTTATCTAATAAGGTTCACTCGCCAACTTATGTTGACCCAAAAACCCCCATTTTTACACATGATACAGGTGAACCAGCAGCAGCCAGAAACACATAGGATTGGACTAGAAGAATAAAATGATTTAGAGTTTGGGATTGTTATGTTTGTTTTATTTACTTTGTATTGTATGGACATGTTTGGATATTTGGAAATGTAACTTCGACTTTAATAAATATGAAACATATTAGTAAATATCATGAGCTTTGGTGATAACCCAATTATGCCCCGACTCTTATTCCGCTGCGGGTCGGGGTGTGACAGATTGGTATCAGAGCCATGACTATAGGGATATCGGATAGGTTATTAGACCCTTAGAGCCTATTCTATAGTTGATTAGAAATTTTAAGATTTTTGTGTGTTACATGCCAAACTTCATGATGTTTATATGTTTTATGTTTACTGTTACATTCAATATTATGCATGCATGTTCATAAGTATATATTATCATATAATGCCTATCGTGAATCATATTCTCATAACATATCACATCCATGAAAGCACACACCACATCATGATTTCTTTTACAATGATTTTTGTGTTTTCAAATCTCATCAAAGTGAGCTCTCATGACGGGCATGTAGTAACTGGAAGGGTACCAGTACCGGTAGTCGGGACGTCCTGTCTAGGCTGGCATTCGTATAAATCCAAATAAAGGACCAGTTTGCCTACCTAGGGACTAACGATGAGAGTACGAAGTACCTATTAGGCCAAAGCATGCTATCCCAAACGTCGTGTGAACTAACCCCACTTTGAGTTGTCATTGTGTCTACACCTGGACACATTCCGACCATACATCTCGTAAACATATTTTGTGGTTTGCATTCGGGTGATGCAAGTGTTAAATCGCCAATACTAATGTGAATCCTACCAAGCCAATAGCCATGGGGGCCCACATGACTATATAGGTGAAGGTATGGGGGACATTTGAGGCCCAACATGAGCAAACCCAAGATATCCTATGGATGTAGTTGCATTATTGATATTTATGTTATTTTCATTTTTTTAAAGACACATGACACCCAAAAAGACACCATAAACTCACAATCTTCTTATGTATGTTCCTGTAGATGTCGTCCAGACAACAACGAAGGGGTAGAAGATCAGGAAGGTCTCAGGAACGCTTGGCCACACAAATCGCGAAACAAATGGCCACGATACTGCCTGACATTGTGGTCCAAGTGCAACAAGCCCTCGCTACAAATCCTACTAACCCTCCCCAACAACATGACCAGAACATCAACAACCCTCCTACCAGCAAGTGCTCATACAAACATTTCAAGTCTTGTGATCCTCCTAAATTTGAAGGGACCGAGGGTGTCACTGCTCTCCTACATTGGTTCGAGGAGATGGAAAATACCTTTCTCAACTGCGATTGTCCTGAGGATCGCAAGGTTCGATATACCACTGGGAGACTATTTGGGGTAGCTCTCACTTGGTGGAATACTGAAAAAGGGAAGAGGGGAACTGATGATGCAATGGCCTTAACTTGGGAGGAGTTAAGGGAAATCATGACTAGGCGTTTCTGTCCTAGGAGTGAAATTAAAAAGTTGGAGGATGAATTTCATGCTCTGAAGCAGAAGGAGGGAGACCAAACCACTTATAACAAGAGGTTCTTAGAGTTGAACCAAATGGTTCCAAATTTGTTCACCCCAACTTATCGTCTGATCGAGCATTATATTCGAGGACTTCCCTCGAAAATTCAAGATTCGGTCCTCAGCTTTCACCGGTAACACTTGAAGCTGCTATGGAGTTAGCAACTGAACTGACCGAGAATCGAATTCGCAACGGGAAGTTCAAAGAAGAGAAAAAGAAAGCCCCTGTTGAGGGTCAAACTTCAAACCATCCCATCTCTTCCTCTAAGTTTGCTAACAAGAGGAAGCGCAATACCAGAAACTTCGCTGTTACTCAAACCAACTCCCCTATTCCTGCTGCACCCATTACCCAGGTTGCCCCTTCACCCGCACCATACAGAAGACCTTACACTGGCCCGTTACCAAAATGCAACCGTTGCCAATATCACCATTCTCCTGATCATCCTTGTCATTATTGCACCGGCTGTGGTCGCGCAGGTCATACTGTTCAAACCTGCCGCATGCCTCAACGAACAAACCGCCACCAGCCTACAACCCAACCCCACCAACAAATAATGGGTCAAGCCCAACAACCTCTACTATTACCACCCACTCAACACCTAGCCCAAACATATTACCAACCCAATTATCCTATGGGCCAACCTATGCGGGCTTGCTACAATTGCGGAGACCCAAGCCATTTCAGAAACACTTGTCCAAGGTTGGTAAACATTATTCATGCCCAGGCCCAAGCCAACCCGGTGAATCAACCGAACCAAGCTCCTCCACCTGCAAGAGGAAGAGCTTTCAATATCAACGCTAATCAGGCTAGAGCTGACGGCAATGTGGTTAACGGTACGTTTCTTATAAATGGTAGATATGCCTCTATGTTATTTGATACTGGGGCGGATAGAAGTTTCGTGTCTTTAGAATTTGAACCTATCTTAAACAAAAATCGGGATAAGCTCACGGAATCCATAACGGTAGAAGTTGCTGACGGGAAACCAGTTTCATTAAACTCTATTATGCGCAACTGTACACTCACCCTAAACGACCACGATTTCTCAGTCGACCTTATTCCTATGAAGCTGGGAAGTTTTGATATCATAATTGGTATGGACTGGCTCAGTCAACATCAAGCAGAAGTTGTATGTCGCGAAAAATTTATACGTATTCCTCTTTCAAACGGTCAGACTCTTCGAATCTTTGGAGAAACCTCGTCGAAAGGGCTCGGCTTAATGTCTTGTCTTCAAGCTCAAAAATATCTTCGCAAAAATTATGTCGCGTTTTTAGCTCATATCATCAAAAAGGGAACCATGGAGAAGAAACTTGAAGACATTCCTGTAGTAAAAGATTTCCCGCAAGTTTTTCCTGACGACATTTCAGGACTTCCTCCAGTTAGAGAAGTCGAATTCCGTATTGATCTATTACCTGGTGCTACACCAGTTGCAAAGTCTCCTTATAGGTTAGCCCCCTCTGAAATGCAAGAGCTAGCCAGTCAATTACAACAGTTGACTGACAATGGATTCATACGTCCTAGCTCATCGCCTTGGGGTGCACCTGTTCTTTTCGTAAAGAAGAAAGATGGATCGTTTCGTATGTGCATCGACTACAGAGAGCTCAACAAATTAACAATCAAGAATCGCTACCCTTTACCTCGCATTGATGATCTTCTTGACCAACTTCAAGGTGCCAATTGCTTTTCAAAAATCGATCTTCGATCTGGCTATCATCAACTTAGAGTGCATGAAGAAGACGTCCCTAAGACTGCTTTTCGAACTCGTTATGGCCATTATGAATTCATGGTCATGCCATTTGGTTTAACCAACGCACCAGCTGTCTTCATGGATCTAATGAACAGAGTCTGCAAACCTTATCTTGATCGATTTGTCATAGTTTTCATCGACGATATTCTTACTTATTCAAAATCTAAATCTGATCATGAGCGTCATCTCCGACTCATCCTTGCACTTCTAGAGAAGGAAAAGCTTTATGCCAAATTCTCCAAATGTGAATTCTGGTTAAAAGAGGTGCAATTCCTCGGGCATGTAGTCAACGACAAGGGAATACATGTCGACCCTTCAAAGATCAAAGCGGTTCAAGAATGGCAAGCTCCACGTACACCAACTGAAGTAAGATCTTTTCTTGGTTTGGCTGGTTATTATCGTCGGTTCATTTCAAACTTCTCTCGCATTGCTGTACCACTCACGGCTTTAACTCATAAGGGAAAACCTTTCATATGGGGACCCAAGCAAGAAGAAGCCTTCCAAACCCTTAAAAAAAAACTTTGTGATGCACCAATCCTCACTCTTCCTGAAGGTTGTGATGATTTTGTGGTCTAGTGCGACGCGTCAGGGCAAGGATTGGGCTGCGTTCTAATGCAAAGAGGAAAAGTTATAGCTTATGCTTCGAGACAACTCAAGACACATGAAAAGAACTACACCACTCATGACCTAGAACTTGGAGCTGTTGTGTTCGCTCTTAAGATATGGAGACATTATCTCTATGGTACTAAGTGTGAAATATACACTGACCACAAGAGTCTTCAACATATCTTCAATCAAAAGGAGTTAAACATGAGGCAACGAAGATGGGTCGAACTTCTAAATGACTACGACTGTGAAATTAGATACCACCCTGGTAAAGCAAATGTGGTGGCTGATGCACTTAGTCGAAAGGGTTATGCGAACTCCATTCGTCTTCTATGTTCGCAAATTATAACCGACATTAAAGATCAAATTCGAGAAGCCCAACACGTTTCAATAACGGAAGATGATGTACGAAAGGAGATGTCCTGTGGAGCTGAGCTAAAAATTGAAACTAAATCTGACGGTATTCTGTACTACCTAGATCGTATCTGGATTCCTAACCACAACGATCTTCGTGACATTCTTATGAATGAAGCTCACAAAACACGATATGCTATACACCCAGGAGCCGATAAGATGTATCAAGACCTACGATATACCTATTGGTGGCCTGGAATGAAGAAGGATATTGCTGTTTTTGTTTCTAAGTGCCTTTCATGTTCCAAGGTGAAAGCTGAACACCAAAGACCCTCAGGACTTCTGGTCCAACCTGAAATACCTGTATGGAAGTGGGAAAATATAACCATGGACTTCATTACCGGCTTACCTCGCACTTCTGGTGGGTATGACACTATATGGGTAATAATTGACCGACTTACAAAATCAGCTCACTTTATTCCTATCCGCGAAGATTTCAAGAACGAAAAGCTTGCTCGTATTTATATCAGCGAAATCGTAAGCCGACATGGGGTACCGTTAAGCATTATTTCTGATCGTGGTGGTCGTTTCACTTCACGAACATGGCAAGCAGTTCAATCCGCTATGGGTACGCGATTAGATCTCAGTACCGCCTATCATCCTCAAACTGATGGACAATCTAAGCGCACCATTCAAACTCTTGAAGATATGCTTCGAGCATGTGTCATAGACTTCAAGGGAAATTGGGACGCCCACCTACCATTAGTTGAATTTTCGTACAACAACAGCTATCATTCAAGTATCGGCATGGCACCTTTCGAAGCCTTATATGGTCGCAAGTGCCGATCTCCTGTATGTTGGCACGAAATTGGGGAAGCTCAAATTACTGGTCCAGAATTGATCCAAGAAACCACAGACAAGATCCATCAAATTCGAAACAATCTTCTAGCGGCCCAAAGTCGTCAAAAGAGTTATGCAGATAAACGACGGAAGCCATTAGAGTTTAACATTGGCGATCATGTACTTCTAAAAGTATCACCGTGGAAGGGAGTAGTTCGTTTTGGTCAAAAGGGCAAGCTAGCACCACGTTACGTAGGACCTTTCAAGGTACTCGAAAGAGTAGGTCCTGTAGCATACAAGCTTGATCTACCAGAAGAACTCAACAGGATTCATCCCACATTCCACGTGTCGAACTTGAAGAAGTGCCTCGCTGATGAAAACCTCCACATTCCTCTGGAAGATATTCAGATTGATGAATCTATGCATTTTATTGAAAGACCAGTAGAGATCATGGACTTCGGAGAGAAACGTCTACGACGAAGTCGCATTCCAATTGTTAGGGTACGCTGGGAGTCGAAATGGGGACCTGAGTTTACTTGGGAACGTGAAGACTCAATGCGTGAAAAATACCCGCATCTTTTTCCTACTACTTCTACTACTTAAATTTCGGGACGAAATTCCTAAAAGTAGGGGATACTGTAACATTTGTCAAAAACGGGTTTCCAAACCCGCTCTGTTTTGTAATCGAATATCAAGTAATAATTGTTACGTTGTGTATTTATGGTTATTTTGGTTTTTAATGATACATAATTAATAAACAAACTAAACTATAAAAATTATATTTGATAAAAAGTGAAAACAATATAAATAAAAAAAGAAATGTTGCTGCCGGGACTCGAACCCGGGTCAGCCGGTTATTAAATCCAAAGACTTAGCACACACTCACATCACCACTCCGCCACTTGTTATTATCTGTCATTTCTAGGAGACAAATAACTTTTATGCGCAAACATAGTTAAACCGGTTGCGCCAACTGAGTAACTGAAATCGGCAAACCAATCGACTAATCGTTTGATTAATCGCACATTCAGGTTTATAACCGATGCCCCGACGATTTTAATCAAATCGGAATTGATTGAACATCAATTTTCATCATTATCGGTTTTTATAACCGAAAAATAATCAAGTCCAGATTACTTCAATCCTAGACCCCTCCTGCGACTCAAAACACTCTGCAGGACTTTCAATTACATTTCCGCAACCTTACAGTCCACCGGAGAAGCTTAAATCAACTCGCCGGAAAAATTCTGCAAGTCGCCGGAAAACCGAGACTCACATCCACACGGTAATTCCTTCGACTCTTTCTGTTTCAATCATGTGATTAATCGGTCACTAACACAACTCCACCATCAGAATCAATCCTAGTCAACGTTTGTCGAAAATCCTACCTTCGCCGGAAAACTTCTGAAACTTCCGGAAACCCACCGAGAACTGGTATGACTTTCCAAACTTCTGTTAAACTTTGTTTAAGTGCCTCAACTCCTTAAATAATCGAACAAAGCTGTTAATTGGTTTCAACAGCCGGAGTTCACTTTCAGAACCGACGAACCTCTGCCGGAATTCTGTAAACAACATTAATCGGTACATCTTTCTCCCCAAACTCTCTCCATTCTTTACTCTTAAATTACTTATAGTGTTTGAAAAACGAATATGTCATGAATCGGTCATAACAGTCGGAATATGTTTTCTGGGTAAAATTAACGAAGAAGACGAAGACGCAATATAACATAAGACTAATAAAAACCGATAAAATGAACGGGTTAGACACACAGTCCAGCGGTGGACTGTGTGCAAAATATACACGCACGTCACAAGTTCGATCCCTGACACACGCACTCCTTATGAAATCAAATGCCTTTTTGTTTAAAACTAAACCGGGTTAACTCGGTTAGTTGTTAAGTATAATAAAAACCAAGATAATAACCAGGTTAGACACACAGTCCAGCGGTGGACTGTGTGCAACACTAAGTCGCACGTCACGAGTTCGAAACCTGTTCCAGGCACCGGTTTGTTGAATTAAAATGTTTTTGAAATTAAAAGAATTTTGGTTAAACCGAATTAGTATATAAATATAATTAAAAACAAGATTATTTCGGGTTAGACACGTAGCTCAGTTGGTAGAGCTGCGTGCACGCGTACGGGAGGTCTCGGGTTCGAGCCTCACCCGGCGCAAACAAATCCACTGACCGAACCGGTCAACAAGTCAACGGTCAACGGTCAACGCAAAATAAATTTTTTTTATATTTAATTTAATTTAAAAATCAATTAAAAATACTTAAAAATAACATTTTTAAAGATAGAAAATAGCCTTAAACTCACAAAAATGTATCTAAAAATTTCATTAAAATCTTTAATAAAATCCACTCATTTAATATATTTTTCCGTTATGATTTAGGTTAGTATTTCTCGTTGTTCCGCTCATCCAATTCGTGCGCATCTCACCATCTCCAATCCAACGCACCCAATGTGAGTGAATCTTTACAAATTCCCCGTTTTAATCACGTTTTGGGGTGTATCATGTGTCTTGATATATATATTATATTTAAACCATTGTGCATACATCATATCATGAACATGTGTATTCAGTTTGTTTCAACTGTTGTGTAGTTATTGTTAGATGTAATTTATTATTTTCAGTACATGCAATTTCATAGGCCGCCGCTCCCCATTTCATTATGAGCGTGGAGCATGTTCCCCGTTTCATTATGAGCGTGAACCTGGCGTGCCCACATACGATGGGCTCCGTTTGATTGAGCCTTGATCGCACAGACATTTTCATTTTCAGTACATGCAATACGATCGGCTCCGTTTGATTGAGCCTTGATCGCACAGTTTCATTTATGTTATTTATCGTATGATGTTGGTATGTTTATGTATGCTATCATATGTTATTGTATGTTATAGTTGTGATTGCTATTGCCACTGTCTGATTATGTACGTTTGCTCATTTATGATTATGCACAATTTTTCATTGATAAACTAACAAGTAAATCTATAATAAATTTTTATCTAATAAGGTTCACTCGCCAACTTATGTTGACCCAAAAACCCCCATTTTTACATATGATACAGGTGAACCAGCAGCACCCAGAAACACATAGGATTGGACTAGAAGAATAAAATGATTTAGAGTTTGGGATTGTTATGTTTGTTTTATTTACTTTGTATTGTATGGACATGTTTGGATATTTGGAAATGTAACTTTGACTTTAATAAATATGAAACATATTAGTAAATATCATGAGCTTTGGTGATAACCCAATTATGCCCCGACTCTTATTCCGCTGCGGGTCGGGGTGTGACAGTTACCTCTTCGAAACCCATAGAGATTGGTGGAAACAAGAAAGAATCTACTAAGGAGACCACTGATTCCAACAAACGGAAATTTTCTCATTTCAAGAAAGGCTCTCGTGGTAATCACAACAGTAACAAGTGACAAGCCGCGAGAGAAGTCAAGGAAACCAAAGCATATGTTACCACAACCACGAACATTGCGGTTAAGAAGTCTTACATTGGGGAGGCACCGAAATGTCCCAAATGTCCTTTCCACCACCATGGGGAATGTCGAGGCCCCAAGTTTGTAAAGTGTGGAAAAATTGGACATCGCACTGATGTGTGCCGAGCCAATATCGGAGATCAAGTTTGCTTTGGATGTGGAGACAAAGGACATTTCAAGAAAGAATGTCCTAAAGCGAATCAAGCACGGGGAAGAGCGTTTGTAATTGGAGCTAAGGATGCTCGCCAGGATCCAAACGTGGTCACCGGTACGTTCCCTATCAATGATCACTTTGCATCTATTCTTTTTGATACCGGGGCAGATTTCAGTTTTATTTCTAAAGAGTTTAGAGATATACTTGGGGTAAAGTCGAGTAAACTAGATGTTCCCTACTCGATTGAGCTAGCTAACGGAATATTAATAGAGTCAAAATAAATAATAAGGAAATGTACATTAGAATTGGGTGACCGGAAGTTTGATATAGATCTATTACCAGTTCAACTGGGTAGTTTTGATGTTTTTATTGGGATGGATTGGCTATCCAATAATCGAGTCGAGGTTATATGTCATGAGAAATCATTCTCATCCCCTTATCCGATGGAGAACACTTGATAATTACGGTGAGAATCGTGACACCCCTCTGCGAATCATAAACTGCATGAAGGCTCAGAAATGTTTAAGGAAAGGATGCATCGCTTTTCTTGCCCACGTGGTGGATAAGAAGGCCAAGGAGCGTACGATTGAAGACATACCAGTTGTGAGGGAATATCCCGAGGTCTTTCCAGAAGACTTGTCAGGGCTACCTCCTCAGAGACAAGTCGAATTCCGAATTGATTTAGTGCCAGGAGCTGCACCTGTGGCAAAAGCTCAATATCGACTCGCGCCCTCGGAGATGCAGGAACTATCTACGCAGTTGCAAGAGCTGCTCGACAAAGGTTTCATGCGACCGAGTTTCTCACCTTGGGGAGCTCCGGTGCTATTCGTGAAGAAGAAGAAGGACGGAACCTTTCGCATGTGCATCGATTACCGGGAGTTAAACACTTTAACTATCAAGAAACGGTACCCATTACCAAGAATCGGTGATCGATTCGACCAGTTGCAAGGGTCCAGTTTTTACTCGAATATCGATTTAAGATCCGGTTATCATCAGTTGAGAATCCAAGAGGAAAGCATTCCTAAGACAGCGTTTCGGACTCGTTACGGTCATTACGAGTTCCTTGTTATGCCCTTTGGCCTGACGAACGCCCTTGCAGTATTCATGGATTTGATGAACCGAGTATGTAAGCCATACCTTGACAAATTCGTGATCGTTTTCATAGATGATATACTGATATACTCACGCACCAAGAAAGAGCACGAACAACACCTGAGAACCATTTTGGAATTGCTGAAGAAGGAGCAGTTATATGCCAAGTTCTCAAAATGCGAATTTTGGATTCGCGAGGTACAATTTCTTGGCCACGTGGTGAACGAGAATGGAATACATGTTTACCCTTCAAAGATCGAGGCTACAAAGAACTGGACCACGCCAAGAACCCCAACGGAAATACGACAATTCCTAGGATTAGCGGGATATTACAGGTATTGAGAATTTCTCCAAGGTTGCTCAGCCGCTAACCTTGCTTACGCAGAAGGATAGGAAGTTTGATTGGGGAGAAAATCAAGAATTGGCATTCCAAGTATTGAAAGAAAAACTATGCAAAGCACCAATACTATCACTCCCGGACGGTGCCGATGACTTTGTGATGTACTGTGATGCATAGCATCAAGGCTTGGTTTGCGTGTTAACGCAACGTGAAAAAGTCATCGCGTACGCGTCATGACAGTTAAAAGTTCATGAAAGGAATTATACCACGCATGACCTGGAATTGGGAGCAGTGGTATTTGCCTTAAAGATCCGGTGTCATTATTTATATGGCACTAAGTGTACCATATTCACAAACCATAAAAGTCTTCAACATATATTCAACCAAACGGAACTGAATATGCGCCAACGCTGTTGGGTGGAACTATTGAATGATTATGACTGTGAGATCAAGTATCACCTGGGCAAAGCAAATGTAGTAGCAGATGCTTTGAGCAGAAAGGAACAAGTCAAAACATTACGGGTGCGAGCTTTAGAGATGACGATCCAGACAAACTTCACTACCCGAGTGCGGGAAGCGCAGCAAGAAGCATTGAAACCAGTAAACATTCCTGCGGAATCATTAAAGGGAATGGAAAAACAGTTGGAACCAATCAAGGATGGAACTTTATATTTTATGGGAAGGATCTGGATTCCCTATTATGGTGAGTTGCGAGACTTGGTGTTGGATGAAGCACACAGGTCCAGATACTCGATACACCCAGGATCGGACAAAATGTACCAGGATCTGAGAGAATATTATTGGTGGCCTAATCTCCAGGGAGATATTGCGACCTATGTTGGGAAATGCCTAACTTGTGCAAAGGTCAAGGCCGAATACCAAAAGCCATCCGGGTTATTACAACAACCGGAGATCCCAGTCTGGAAGTGGGAACAGATATCAATGGATTTCATTACAAAATTACCCCAGTCCTCTCGAGGTCATGACATGATCTGGGTTATCATTGATCGGTTAACCAAATCAGCTCACTTCCTACCCATCCGTGAGAAAGACAGTATAGAGAAACTAGATGAACTGTACCTGAAGGAAATTGTGGCACGTCATGGTGTGCCAATCTCGATAATCTCTGATATATTGATGGTCGCTTTGTGTCATGTATTTGGCAATCATTTCAAAGTTCATTTCGTTCTCGCTTGGATTTAAGCACAACCTTTCACCCGCAGACCGATGGTCAAAGCGAGCGAACCATCCAGACATTAGAAGACATGCTTCGGGCCTGTGTGATGGACTTAGGCGGAAACTGGGATACTCATTTATCGTTGGTAGAGTTTTCCTACAATAACAGTTATCACACCAGTATCAAGGTCGCACCTTTCGAAGCACTATATGGGCGAAAGTGTCGATCGCCATTATGTTGGGCGGAAGTCGGTGACAGACAACTCGTTGGTCCTGAACTAGTACAAGAGACCACAGACAAGATATTTAAGATACGTGAGCGTATCAAACCGGCCCGTGATAGACAAAAGAGCTACATAGATCGAAGACGCAAACCACTATCCTTCGAGGTGGGAGACAAAGTATTGTTAAAGGTCTCACCTTGGAAAGGCGTAGGTAGATCGGGAAGCGCGGAAAGCTCAACCCGATATATATCGGACCTTTGGAAATTCTGGCAAAGATTGCTACAGTGGCTTACAAGTTAAAACTGCCAAAGGAACTCAATAACGTACATGACACATTTCATGTGTCCAATCTGAAGAAAAGTCCGACAAATGACACAGTTTTCATTCCAGCGGATGAGATTCATGTTGATGACAAATTACAATTCACCGAAGAACCAGTTGAAGTCATGGACTGGAAGGTCCAAAAGACAAGAAGAAGCCAAATCAAACTGGTGAAGGTTCGCTAGAATTCGCGTCACTGTCCCGAGTATACATGGGAGCGTGAAGATCAAATCAAGTCAAAATACCCCCACCTGTTCGAGAAGACTCCTTCAGTGGATGCCTCAAGCTGAATTTCGGCACGAAATTCTTTTTAACAGGGGGAGTATGTGACAAATGGAAAATAACCGGTAACTCCGTACAATTTAATCACTAATTTTATATTATAATCTCATGCATAGTTATCGTAATTTAATTTCAAAACTGAGTCATACGTCATTAGGGCAAGTAAATCTGATCATAACATATACTGGTTTCCGTTACGACGCGAAACAAACCAAAACAATGCCCTAAAAGTGTTGGTTGAAAGTGCTGGACGCACTAAATGCGGTGACACTAACCGTGTCGGTAAATCCGCAATTACAAATCAGAACAAGGAATAACGGCATGTTAATGCCATACCTGAGTCCATAAACAAATGAAAACACATATTTGAGAACAACTATTACAATAATACATAACTTTCTGGTATAACGCCTAAATTGCAAAATTGTCCGTTTCGACCAAAAAGGCGACAAATGACGATTTGTCCGCAAGACTAATTCGGAGGATTCCGGATGTCAAGATAAGAATAAAACAATGTTAAACATCCTAAAATAATGTGAGACTAGCAGGAATGCACAAAAGGCATCGTTTCTGGTCATTCGGAAAAAAGTGCACAACATGATCGGAAAGCGGTCGATCGTCGAGACGACAAATATTTTAGTAGCCGATAGCCTCATCCGGAAATCTAGTGAACTAGTTAAGCATTATTTGGGACTCGGAATCCATTCAACTAGCATGAGGTCACGGAAACACAACTTTCAGAAAAGTTCGATGGCGGAACATAAAAGTGCGGATATCATCGAACGGTCGAACGAAAGACATATCGGCCATCCTAACTCATCGTATATTCATCTAGCGAACTAGTCATGAATATTTTTGGATCGGAAATGCACTAATTAGACACCATATTAGTTGTGGTAGTCGAAAACAAAGGCTTCCGGTACTAAATAAATAGTTCTGTTTATTAGCGAATATTACGACGATGAGCGATCTAGCGACATATCCGTCATCCGAAACTTATTTTGGAGAATCATATGGATTAAATGCCATGTAAATACACCCTAAACACAAGTCTTATGCTTAAGATGCTAGAAGATTAACCCTAATTACTATACTTAAGTAAATGACCAAAATATCTATAATATTAACATGTGATAAAAAAAGTTTACACTTCACCGCCCATCAAGTTCACGGCTACAAGTGGGTCTCACCCCACTTGATTTTGTTGAAAAATTGTGATTTTAAGCATGGTGTGTTAGATCTTGATGGAAGACTTGAAAGATTGAAAATTATATATCATGATCACCTAAACATAATTCATCATTTTCCCTCAAAAATTTGCAACATATTCTCCTTCCTTTCCCCTCTTGGTCACGGCTCAACACCACCACCATAGCCCCACCCTTTGCCACCACAAATCACCACATTTTATACCACTTAAAGCCTAATCAAGACCCCTAAAAAGCTTGCATGGATGGAGATCATTAGGGATTCTTAAGGAGCTTCTTTTTCTTCTAAATCTTCAAGATATTTGTGCACTCATTGTAAGCTAAACTCCTCCATAATTTAGCTTATATTTATGTTTAAATTATTAGTGTACAAGTTGATCATCTTGAAAATCAAGAAAAGATAAATCATAAACCCTAACTCACAACATAATAATAACAATAAATATTGTTTATTTTGCATTGATTATATGTTTATATGATTGTTAGATTGCATGTTGAAGTTGTTTATGTTAGAAACATGATATAAAAGTGAGATGATCTTGTGTGATTTAGTATAAAAGTGAAGATTTAAACATGTTAAGGTTTAAATCTAAACAAGATCATCAACTATATCATCCATGAAAAATACTACAACTTAAAGATAATTTTTATACATATGAATGATTTTATAAGTAGTAAACACTTATATTCAAGTTGTAATCACCTTAAAAATGTGTAGTAATCAAGGGGTTAAGTGCATGAACTTGTCTAAACAACATGATAAAAGTAGTGTTTGAAAAGGTTAATAAATATTAAAAACCTACTTGATTCACTAGGATTTTAAACCACAAAAGGCATGGATGATGATAGTTTAATTATGTAACATAAATATTAGATGGTTTGTTGATGATGATCATGAGATTAAACAAGTTTTAAAGACGTTATTAAAACATGGAAAATGCCATAGTTTAGGGGAAACTATGGCGAATTTTTCTAAAAATCTAATCGCGATTAAGACATGAATAGTGGGGTGATTAGTGGGACTAAACGCGATTAGTAACTTAAAATGTCCTTAAGTAGACTCTAACGACAAGGGTTATCCCTAAATAACCAAGTGTTTAAACAAAGTTATAAATATATATTTATAAGCAAAAATAAATACTTTTTACAAATATATATTTCCACTTGGAAAATAATACAAGTATTTATATACATATTTGTTACCAATAAATTTGTATGTATACATGTGTGTATTGTATGTGTATGTATTAGAAACTTAGGGTATTCACAATAAAAATACCCCACCATATACAAAATACAAACACTTGAAACAACACACCAAGTATTGGTAGCATAATAAATATATTTTTGATTAAGCGTCGAAACAATAAATCGGACAATTGAAACAAGGCGAACAATCGGCGGACATTCAAGATTATACCTTCGCGTCGACAACCAATGGGCGATTCTCGACGAAAACGAACATGTAATAAGCGACGCCAACGACGAGCCTAAATATGTATTTAGACATTCGACATATATACATATGTTATCGAAATGAAAAATCCGGAAAGTTAAGTATGCTAAAAGTTAGAAAAATTATAAGTAAATACTTATAATAAAAATGGGCTTTTATATATATATATATATATACACATTTGGTCTAGGCTCAAATTGTGAAAATCATATAATAGGCCCAAATTCTATAATATTTATGGATGAGGCTCAAAAATAATAAAAGCCCAAAAAGACATAAATCACATGGGCTAGGCCCAAAGATACAAAAACAAGGGCTAGGCCCAAAGACATAAATCACATGGGCTAGGCCCAACGATACAAAAACATGGTCTAGGCCCAAAGACATAAATTACATGGGCTAGGCCCAATGACAAGAAAACATGGGCTAGGCCCAAGGACATAAATTCCATGGGCTATGCCCAATGACAAGAAAACATGGGCTAGGCCCAATGACATGTGAAGGGCAAGGCCCAGTTCACTCATGATTTGAAAATAATAATATATATATATAACAATATTAATCGAACAACAAACTACCAACACTATGATAACATTATAAGTTATTCAATCATAACAAAGATATACATAACAAGAATTCAAGAGGAACAACAAGTACAAGGTCCATTGAGACCTAGGTGTCTAATGAAACCAATACGCATGTAGGTTACATACGTTGCGGACACCGATCAATAAGTAGTACGACTTATACGGAACGCAAAAACTGTGAGTTCATGTCCCTCCTTTCACTTATTTTAAGTTTTATTTTAAACTATCGAGGGGAAATACATGTCATGTCAAAACAGTATGTTAGCTATGAGTTAGCAGATAATAGATCACTGTGCGTAAGTAGGAAATAACAATAGTAACCATTAATCACTTAGTGACTAAGGTGCAAAAGAGGTAGATCTATTGAGTTTGAGACCCGCTCCACTCCTGGTTGGTATACCCATTGGAGTGCTTTTGTGATCCCAAAATGTCAAAGAAGTCTTGGTTTGGTTACTTACTTATGGCACTAGTATGTCAGGGTGCTCGCGACACACTGATAGATCCTTAATTAACTCGTTGATGCTAATAACATACTGATACGTGGTTGAAAACCGATGTTTTATTAAGTTTAAGTTAACGTTTTATGTAGCTTTTAGTCTCGAATAGCCTACTTTTGATTGGATTTGTGTTTTGCAGGTTTACGAAGTTTAAGGAGCTTTTCGAGAGCGTTTTGGAGCTTCGGAATGGAAAACGGATCAACCAGGAACACAAAATGGGAAAACAAGAAAGCACACTTTAGAGAGGCCGTCGTTGATGCCCAGTTGGACCGCCGACGACGCCCCTCAGAAAGCCCGTCGGGTTAAACTTGTCGTAGACAGTGGATTAAGGTGTCGAAAGATTTTACACATTTCTGGAGGCCGTCGGCGACGCCCAAGGGGCCGTCGGCGACGCCTCTCCAGTTGTCTGTCCGCTGAATTTCAATTTTGAACGGGTTTATCGTGTTTGGTTGACCCATTTGTGAGGAGTTACGGAATTTTGAACTTAAAAGAGCCATCTTGGAGCCAAGAACATCATCTCCTTCAACTTGAATCCATCTCTTCCATTCCCTATCAACCGAATCAACCATCCACATTCCTAACCCTAATCCATCATCATCACTCTCACCAATCCACCAATCCTTCCATCATCATCTTCATCCGTCCCAAACCCTAGTTTTCACCATCAATACCATCAAAGCTCAAGATATTCATGTTCAAGTTTTCAAGGATGACATTATTCATGTTCAAGTTTTCAAGGATGACATTTTGATACATACTTGGATTTCAATACATGTTTTCAAGGATGACATTTTGATACAAAAACATTAAACTACATGACCTCGCCAACTTTATGTTGACTTTTTAAAATTACATGTGTTTCAGGACGCAGGACTTGAGCTGGTGATGGGATCCGGGTATGGGATTTATCAAGACAACGATGTACTACTTTTTGGAGGGTTTACCTTTTATATCCCAACCTCGTTTGGGCATATAGAAGTCAAAGCCTCAACATGACTTTGTGATAAAAACAATATCTTATTTTGGAACATGTGTTTTAAACTATGTTTGTAATGGTAATCTGATACTAATAACAATGTGGCTTCACTTTTGAAGGATGTAAATGTATAATGAAACTTAGAAATGGCATGACATCGTTGTTGTTAATATTGTTTACTAAATTGGATGCAATGATTACCTAATATTCACACACTTGCGCTTCCGCTACGACCAGGGTGTGACAGGATAATAATACAAATACAAATACATATTCTACATATTGAACTATAAATTTGCCACCATCTTTAATTTGCAAATTCATAGCTTAAATATTTGAGCCCATTTTGATATGCCATCTTTAATGACATTATCAACATATACAATAATACTTGTAAACATCATATTGTTCTTTTAATAAGAACAAATGGACCAACTACATCATATATATTTCTCCTTTTTTAAGCTTAGCAGCAAGTTGATTATACCATATTCGACTCTACTATGTTAGTCCATATAAGTCTTTTCTTCACTTTATAAAGATACATTGCCAACGTTTTGAGCTTTAGGCATTTATGATCTTTCACATACTTCTTTCTACTTTGGATAATTATGTATGTGCATATACTCTTTAAGAGTTCCATCACGTAAACTTTCTCATTGATTTTATATCATATGAAAAGATGTCTTGAACACTTGTTTATTGATAAAATCCATATTATACCATGCTTATACATTGTACATTGAGATATCATAATCATCGGGTACAAGTTTTCTATGTATGTTTATTGGTGCACAAGAATTACATCCTTAAGATGTTTTAATATTACCTTTTAAATACTCGAATGCTTTAGTAAACTCATCAAGAGTCATAATTATATTTAGCCTATATATAATACCCATAATGTATGCAAATCTGAATCATAGTCTTCTCGAAAACTTACTTTACATGAGTTTGATAATTTAAATCCTTCAGGGACTTTTATGTAAAATTTCAGTATCACGTGATACATAAAATTCACAAGACGCATATCAATTTTTTCTATATATTACCAGACGAATAAATTATTGGAAGTCATTGCCTCCACCACTAGAAGTGTGTATCTTTATAATCAAGCATGGTCTTTGCAAAATATTTGTGCCACCAGTTTTTCCTTATTTCACTTAATTTGATTTCACCTGAATCGCATAAAAGAACTATTTGTATCCAACATATTTTACAACTTCAGTTATATGGACTGTTGGTTTAGAAACTTTCCATTTCATTAGAGAATTCAATTATGCCTTATTTGCGTCTTTCTATTTTGGCCAATCCTTTATATGTTTTCATTCGTAGGTAGATCTTAAATCATGATCTTCGTCATTTCATCATTTCAAGCGATATATGTATAAAAGTATAACGACGTCGATTTTGTTTCAATTCCATACACTTCTAGACATGATATAATTAATTAAGAGCTCTTTATTTTCATGTACCTGAGATTCTTCCAAAACCATCATGTCTAATGTCTCTTCAAGAGACCTTTTTTTACTATAACCTCGACTTGACCATCTTCTTCATTACTTGCTCCATTTTTTTGAGAAATTTTATTTTCTTGGAATCGGCTAGTCTACCATGCTTCAGGCGTGCAATAGACTCATTCATATATGGTTTGCCCTACTAGGACAATTAACTTAATTGGAGCATTAGCAGTTGACTACGTGACCTACTTAGTCACCGTATTTAGGTAAGTGAACATGTCTGGTGATTGATTCTTTAATCTAGGTAACGAATTATCTTTTGAACTTCTTATTCACACAATTTAGTTTGAGAATCGATGATAATTCATGCATACCCATTCCTTTTCCAACTGCCATTAATCCCCGCTAATGTTGGGAATTTTAATTTACTTAATGTAAGGTTCAATGTCCCATAAATAAATCTCTCATTAATTGCTCTAAGTATGTAATCATAAATATTATTTTCACCCAACATATATTCCCAACATTATTTGAGTTTCAAACTTTATGCGTTGTGGTGGATCAATTCCAATGTATACCGCACAACAAAAGTTTGATGGGAAATATTTGGTTACTGACCAAAACCAACTATAATGGGGAGAAACTATTACAACATGTTGGCTTGATGTGAAATAATGTTACCGCATGTAAAATCACATGTGCTCAAATATGAACTTTTACTTTCTTGATTATTGGCTTTACAATCAATTTGTAGACGTTTGGTCATCGTCTTCAACAAAAGCAATTTGTGTATTAAGCATTTAGAAAGTTCAATACTTATTCCAATAATCATTAGTAACAAGGAAATTAAATTCAATTTTATGACAACCATAAATATGATAATCTGGAATAATATGCTTGCTATCTTATTAGCTAAGCTACACACAACTTCAAGTTGTAAATTTGTTGGCCATTTAGACGATGCATCAATTAAAAACACTAAACGGTATCATGTTTGGATATACACATACTTTGTTCATTCCATAATATTTTAGGGATTCACACCCTACTTTGGTTGGTAAATAATTAACTTTTGTTGAGAGCAACTATGACATGTTTAATTATCATGAAGAATCTTCTGGTTATTCATAAGTTTCACATTATCATTGGCTCGATGTGGTCTAACCGGTCACGCCAACATATAATTAAGATCCATAAACTTATGGTTTGTGATATTGTATATGTATTACTTGAACGTATGTAATACAAAACATAAGATATGAAAGAATGTATTATAACTTCAAAGTTCAAACAATCTTGTTATGCAATCACTAGTTTACCACTTTTGGTGGTCGATCTCATCATGACTATCATTATAATACTGATATTCGATCTCATTATTAGCTTGGCTATCTTCTAATTTCTGATAGTTTAATCTCTTATTAACATGATAATTGTTGCACTTCTAATGGTCAATCTTATTATTAATATGATCATCATTACAATTTTCTCAATGATGCCATAATTACAATGATCAATATATATTCACTTCATGAATCAGAGTAAAACCATACAACTTTTACGGTTTTCCATTATTTTCTCGAACATATAGATATATAGTCAGTTCAAACCGTTCATACCCTTTAAGTGATATTGCTACTTTAGGAGTATATTTTAGGTTTGACAAACAAAATTTGTTTTATCTGATTTCCCTTATAACTGAACTTCTCTTCGTATAACGTCAATTGAGAAGTAATTATATGTCCGAGTCAGATAATATTTCTTTTATACTTGATAACGAGATACAAGGAGTATGACACTTTGGGTGTCAAATCGAAGCATATTTCTACTTTTTTATGAGAATGACAATAAACCACAAGTCGTTCTATTCGGTATTATCGTCAAATGAAGTGATAACATATAGAATACAAGGTATGGATAGCAACAAATCATACAATACATGACCTTATAACATGTTATCATATAAAAACACCTTATTATAGGCCTTCATGAAATAAGAAACCTTTTCATTGCTAATAAGAAAACGCATATAATTTATGTAATAACTATCATGGTATAACCAAACACAAAGATATCTTATGTAATTTGGACACTTACTTTTAAACTTAAACATATATCTCTTTTAAGTTCTCAACATTTAATAATTCATTTACAAATATTCATTTGTCACACAGCTAGTTTATAGACAACTAAAACATGTTCAGGAAAATAGTGACTTATATAGTTGTGTAGTAAACCATAAATCAAACTACTCATTCAACTAAAGAAAATTTACATGAAAGCTCGTTAGTGGCTAGACATAAATAGTTAGGAATAATATTGAGGCCAACTAAAAATCAACAAAATAACTAAACAACCCTTCATTTTATCTTTTTCGACAACTTTTAATCCCTTTTTTCTTTACCTTATATATGATCAAGACTATAATAGCAATAACAATAATTATATGGTTAGTATAAGTATGATTAGAAAAAGATGCCACCATTTAACACATTATCTTGCGAACAAATTTGCCTATAGGTAATAGTGCATCACAAATAAGTTATCTAATATTGTATGAATTCACCTATCACGGTACAAGTGTATACCTAGCCAAAAGTATATCTTGTTTAATATTTTACTTTAATTTGAAAAATAACCAAAAATCTTCATCAGATCCTCATGGTGTTTTAATAACATTATGGTAGGAAAAACTTGTCAATTAAATTTCAATAACAATCAAAATAATCATATATATAGAAAAATACTGCAAAGACTGTGCATCTAGTCGACACCATCTTACAAATGTATACTATTATTGTATTGTGAAGACAAATGTATTTTATTAACTCGAAAACATGTAGACAATAAACCTTTTAATCATCAAAGGTATTAGATTTATTAGCATCACAAGATTCACAATACTTCTACTATATACTATATTTACTTTAGTAAAATACTACCGGTTAATCATCTATATACACGAAAATAAATATAACAAAATCTAAATGCATCATACCTTCTATTATGATCCATATAATACTACTGTAAACGGATGTAAAAAAAGACTAACACTAGAGGAATATGTTATTAACAGATAAAAAAGTATATCCTAGCAATGTTCTCAAAAAATAAATAAACCTTCACTTTGACAAACTCTTAGGAATATCACAATCCTCCACATATAATAATATTCACAATATACATACCATAATACATATAATATCTACACAGAAATACAAAATTATTAATAATAAGCATACTTGTTGGATGTCAATTAAATAATTGTCCGTTTAATTATAATTACAAATCTATATCAACCCATGTTGTAGTATATACAATCAATAAGTTCATAACAATTTCCAACCCAAACCGTTTCATGTACTTATTTTTTAGAAATCATATATGGATTTATTCAAAAAACATTAATTTTTTAATAAATAACCTTATTAATATATTTTAAGAAGTGGATCAGTTAACTTTTGGTTTCTTCCTACTACCATAACCCAATAGAATAAATGATATATAAAGTGATAGTTTAAAACCATTATAAATAACTTAAATAAAATAAAGAATGTAACACTTTTATATAAAGGTTACCTTTCAAATCAATGATACCTAATGAATCCGGCGGAAGCAAATCTGTGATAGAGCTTGACATCCGAAGCAATTTAACCCGGAGATATAAGTTCTTTCATTGGTTGGTGGTTGTCGACCAAAGTAGAGCGATGACGGTTTCAAAAAAATGGCCGACATTGGTTTAAGAAAAACAAGGTTTTGGAGAAAAAGCACTTTCGTGCTGATAACGTGTTGTGAAACAACGACCTACTAGCGATTAGTATATGAACGTAATAACAAGTATCAAAGGAACACAGAGAGAAAGATAGAATAAAGAATTATCATTCATTGAGTTGTCATGTAATACAAAGGGATCTATATATAGAGAGTTCTTACATTAATACAAAGAAAACAAAGAGACGGAAGTTAGAATGTGGATAATCACCATAATATAGTTTATTTATAACAAACTAAGGATAGTTCATATTCATTTGTCTATGACTAATTATGCAGAGATAGTGGTGTCGGGCCGCTCTATATTAAATATTGGAATAATATTAAGTTAATATGTATACAAGCAATTTGCGTAACGAAAACCATTCCGAATAATTAATTAGTTATATGAGTTTTGGGGGATTATATGTGACCATCTATGCAGGACTGGTCCTGAAATTTGTATATTTTATTCGAGTTTGAAAAATGTGTTCGTAGGTCTTAACGAGATTGTGTATTGGGCTCACTAAAGTTCTAAACCTAATGCTAATGGGCTAATAACTAATCTAAACCATAAGAAATTTGTAAGCAGACCTATGTGGATGTCTGTATGGGTATACCCTATTAATTTTTTTTACATATACCTATCGGATTTTTTTTTAAAATAACGTGCCCTTCGAAATATCAGGCCATAGTCGGTAGTCCTCTCCCGCCCACCCCATGGCCGTCTGTGCTATACTGACGGATCTAGAGTAAAAGTTTAGATCTAGGACAAGCTAAAAACTTTTTGTTAGGGAAATAGCCAATATATAAAAAAAGAAGAAGAAAAAGAAAATTGTATTAAAAATGTATTTTATCAAGAAAGATAAAAGGTAGCATAGACTACCACTCAAGTTAATCTAGATTCACTCCTGATATGCTAGTCTTTTCAACTATTTGATAATTGAGAGTAGGATTTATATAAGGTGGTTATACAACTAATTGTAATTTTAAGTAAAAACTTTGAAAACTGCATAAAAAAATAATATAACATGTTCCATAAGTTGGTTATGTTACCACATAATCGTGTCTTTATATGCTATCTCACTATATCTTTAAGGCATTACGTATTCTTGTTTATGTGGTCTTTTTTTTTCTTTACAAATTTACAATAGAACATTCTGCAAATATTACACTATGCGCGTATGTTATATATCGCATTGTAGTAAAGAGTTATTAGAGCACATTGATTATTTGTTAAGTTAACAAATGAGCTAACTAGATGGGGTCTTGATGGATAACTAGATTCAAGTTCAATCCTCATTTGACCACAAGTAAGGAATAAAGGCTAGTTTTCTCATATCCTAGGTCAAGAGTTCGAGCCCATCCCTGGTTTTAGTCCACTGTGCATTACGTCAGAGAGGTTCTCTTGTGGCGGAAACTGGCAGTGGGTGCTAAAGTTTATCGGAGAACGCCGTTAACCAAACTCTAACGCCAGCGTGGGCCCAGTTAAGACAACATAGTCTAGCAAGAGTGAGGTTAAAGCCCTCTGTTTAAGAGGAGTGAGATCTCTCTCACAACAAGTTAAAGATTCTCATCGTTCAAAAAAAGATGGGTCTTGATTAAAGAATTTTGGCTCTATTTAGTTACCTTGGTTTAAGAATTAATTTGTGCTGTAATCAAACCCTAATGACTTCCTATATATTATCCAACGTGTCCTCTCCATATGATTTAACATAGTAAACCTTTCTAAAAGATGCTTTATAAGAGAGAGCGTGTAAGGGCTTCATCATCACAGTCATCATTGTCATCACCACCCACTCCATTGTACCTGACACATTCACCCCCATCGTCATCATCACCCACCCCATATGTTTACACATAGTAAACCCTTCTGAAGGTATGCACGTTCACTTCAGTATGCAGAAATCTATGGATCATCGAAAGAACTTGTTGAAAAACTATGAAACATATATGCATGATGTATTCACATGTTTCTTTTGGCTTTGCATTTGTTTATAACTGTTTCAGATTCTTTCAGTATATATATAATTACAGTTTTTGTCATTAATAATTTGTTGTCTTTTGAATTTATGAAATTGTTTCAATGTTAAGTTTGATTCATACGTAATATCGTCCTATATTCACCTATGAATCCAACATACTTTCATATGAACCAGCGTTATTCATCATTGATCCAATTGGTGGGTAAGTGAATTTATGTATAATATATTAAACATAAATGTTAATTGCATTGATATATATATATAATATCTATAGGATTAGGATAATTTGTTAAACAACTTTTTGAGAGTGAAATGAGTGAACTAATCGCGGCCTTTGATCATTTTTTAAATTAAAATTGTAAAATTGATATTAGTCTAGTACTTTAATTAAAATCTCTTAATTTTCTCATCTCTTAACTTTCTTTCTCTATCTCTCTCATTTTTAATTATTTCTCTATTATTTTAATTATAAGAGATTAAAGGGCTAATGTTTATTTTTAAATAAACTCTTATGTTTTTTTATAATTAAATATTAAACCTAATTAAATTATGTTTTTTTACATATGTGTATACAGGTCAATATATACAAGACTTATACACTTGTGTATAATTACATCTTGTTCCCACAGATCGGTATAAACCAGATTTATACACATGTGTATTATTCAAGTACATATGTGTATAAACTAACAACTGTGTATCTTGTATAAATTGATAGTTAGCGAGACTGTACATATGTGTATAAACTAACATCTGTGTATCTTGTATAAACTAAACTATCGAGACTGTACACATGTGTACACATTTAACAACTGTGTATCTTGTATATATGGAAACTAGCAAGATTTTAGGAATTTTGATTATATTGTTTAATAAATGCAATTCACAAAAGACACAAATACCATTCTTCAATTAATTTAAAGGGAAGTTACAATATTATAATTAAAATCTTGCCATTGTTTAAAAATCTCTAGATGATATAATCCAATTGCTCAGATTAGTTCACACAGTTCTCTTAACCTAGTATTCACTCTAGAATATATATAGTGGAGGGTTCAAATGAGAATATTTTTTTGTAAGAAGAAATATTTAACCAACAGGACTACTTCAATTTGCTTCATTAAATTTTTGTATTTAATGTCATTGTAAGAATATATTGATAAACTTTTGTAGATTATTAAATCATAGTTTTCCTCTTTAATAACTAACTAAATTAAATTTGTAACTTATTTTCAAAATATATATTTTTAAAAATATATACTTTTCAAAAAAATTAATTTAGAGTGTAGGATAAATTACGAGGTGTGTAGAACAAATTACGAGTTGTGTAGGATAAATTTCGGAATGTGTAGGATAACTTTTGATGTGTGTAGGCAAAAGTTTGTAGTGTGAATGATGATAGTCTTTATGACTAATTAATTAGTCAAATAAACAATAAATGAAATGGGAGAAAAAACTATTTGATGTTTTACATTTGTACCCTTTGTTCTTTTTCTTCTCAATTAAAATTTCTTCTCAATGAACCTCCCCCTATAATATATATTTATATATATATATATAATTATATATTAACGGACAACTAAATCACTGGATAAAAACCATGGGATGCCATTGATCGAGCAAATGCATCCAATCCATAATGGTCAGAGTTGGATGTACACTCAAGCCACTAGTTTCGGGGAAAACCTGCCCGCCCGAAGACCCACTGCGCTGAAACCCGGTTCGGCTCGGTTTTGAACTGGCAACCTCTAAAGAAGCCTAATTCTAAACTTCATTGCCACAATCAATGTCCTTTAAAGTGATGCAAGTAAGACTTGAACTTGAGACCTCAAGATGAGAAATCAAATACTAACCACTAGACAAACTTGTTAGAACTGCATTGATATATCTTAATTTTATTATATCTAGTGTAAAATCCGTGAATCAATCGAACCAATATCATCCGTTTTATTTTTGAGAAGGTTATGGATTAATTTTTGATTGCTTGGTAAAGACTTTCAAAGAGATTACCTATCACTGGAATATATCTACTCGATCACATTGAAGTGTTGAGTTTTCTTCTCATTCACACAAGTGTGCTCAAAACGTGTTAATAATATTTTGAGTTCGGAAATTCTTTATGACCTAGCAGTGACGGATCTAAATAAAAATTTCAGGGGTAACATTCAACTTTTTTTTTACCATACTTCATACGATGTAAACGGAAAAAATAAGATATAAACATGATAATAAATAAAGTTAACACACATATTAGAGCATTGTTCAAATATTCCTCATCCAATCGAGTGCATAAATCCATCTTCCAACTTCCAAGCAAGTTTGAGCCTAAAATAAAGCTTGTTTATTTATCGAGCCAGACTTCAAGCCTAGCATGTGAAGCTCCTTAGCCCCGTCGAGCCATATCGAGCCCTAGTATAATATTAGTTTTTATTAATATTCAGTAACCTTTACCACTATTTAAAATTGTCTAGTAAACAAGCTGAGCCGAGCTAATTTAAACTTGTTTACGAGCCTAGTACGAACCTAAAAACAAGCTTGTTTAGTATACGAGCCCGAGCTCGATCTTTACTTATCGAGCTCATGATCCTAAACAAGTCTATTATTTATATTATTTTTGTTTAATATATTAATTAATAGCTGATAAACAACCAGAACTTGAGCTTTGAAACAAAGCTCGAACTATGCCTAGCTCGAGCTCTTATAAGTTAATCGAGCTCGAGCTCGAGGCTGGTCAAGCTCGGGCTCGGCTCGTTTGCAACCCTAGTGATAGTAGAGGTGCATGGTGTTGCCTGTTGTGGTCGTGGTTTTGATCTATCTAGTATTTAGGCTTTAATCTATTATTTTAATTGGACTCTTAACTTACAAATTAAGTATGGGATTTCAATAAAACTTTGAGATGATAAAGGTATCGGGCTTTTTAGATTTTTAAGAGTAATATAATTTAATATCAATGATAGTGTAATACAAAAAACAACAAAAAGCGTAAAATAAATTAAAAAAGATTACACTTCAGCTGAAAAGTTGAGTAGCGGATGCTACCCTTAGAATAAACTACATCCACCCCTATGACCTAGGACCTCTCATGTGGGCAGAAAACAATAATATGAGATTCACCTACGATCTACAAACACCTCCTTTTGAATTCATCAGCTTGTTGAGGTTTACCCTCACCTTCAAAACAAAACATAACCTGAGTGGCAAGAATACCATTTTTAACATTTACCTCTCATACCAGCAAATATATATTGTATATTTTGCTCATGAGAACACATATTTGTTTTAGATTGCCTTAGTGAAGGCTTTCAAAGAGTTCATATGAATACGCGCCCAAACTTGTTGATACTATTTGAGGTGGTGAAATCTTTACAGCCGATATCTCTCATGTGGACAGAACATTGTGATCTGAGATTCACATAATGTGTCACATCTAATAAACGAGTCGATTGTTGGATGTAATTTCCGTACTCGAGCGTATGAGGCGGTTGGGCCGATCTCGCGTAATGGGGCGGTTCAAGTTGCGTTGACTAATTAAAGTTATGGATATATGGTTATTTGGTTAAGTTTATTAGAGATAAACTAGATGAGTTATATATAATTTATAATAAATAGATTAGATAAACATGTGGGTTTATCCTGTTATAATCTAATTAGGAAGTTGGGTCATACTTTAATTGTAACCAAGTCATGTTCTATATAAGCCGATCAAAGTTGTGATTAAGGTTAAGAGAAGAGTAATTAGTTTTAAATTATTTTCTGATTAATTAGATTAAGATTTATTCAACTTCAATTTTTTCTTCTACTTTTCTGTTCGGTTTAGTTGTTGATTGGACTTGAATTGCTATCAGAGTTAAGTTCAATCATCGATATCAAACAGGTACCTGGAATCCGAATTGGTGGCTAAGGAGTCTAATGGGTCAACGATTAGGAAGTTCGAGATTGGCGGTACAGATTTGTCGATCAGGCTTACGTCATGTACAAAAGATATAAAGGAATAACCAAGGTTTTTTTTTATTTGATTGCGTTTTGGTGTTCACAAGGATTTAAGGAAAAATAAAGAGGTGATTTTTATTTCTTTTGCTTGTACGAAGAATTCAAATAAAATTTGAGGAATTCAAAGAGAAACATATAATACGTCGGTTTGAATTTTTTCTTACTGGTTCAACTAAGGTTGGGTTTAACCATTAAACTTTAATTGTTAATTTGGTTAGACACGGCGATTCAATTCGGGGTTGTGAAAGGTATCTGTGATCCGTTTGTGTTTGTTTTTAAATCTACAAGGAGGTTAGTTTTTTGGTATTGAGTTGAACGAGTAAGGTTCAAAATCTTTATGTTAAATGAGTTGGTTTAATCAAGGGATATTGTTCGGGTTAAACGGGTATGGACTTGATCGCGGTTTGAAACAAGATGAGCCTAACATTTAAAGGAACGTGTAATGATTTAAAAAGCTGGTATTTGCTTAAGATCGCAGCCGAGTCGATGTGGGGTGTGAGTTCTTATGACCAAAGGACGAGTCGCGGATAAAGGATTAGTCAAGTACATGGTTACAAGAATGTTCAAGCAAGGAAGGGACCGAAAGACAATTAGAGATCAATAGTAGTTCTATGAATATCAAGGCAAATAAGACATATTGGAGCTCACCTAATTCGAGTTGGAAATTAGAGGGTGATTGTTGGACGCAATTCCCGTACTCGAGCGTATGAGGCGGGTTGGGCCGATCTCGAGTAATGAATTGGTTCAAGTTGGGTCAAGTATTTCGAGTTATGGATCAGTATGGTTATTTGGTTAAGTTTATTAGAGATAAATTAAATAAGTTATATTTAATTTATAATGGATAGGTTAGATAAACATGTGGGTTTATTCTATCATAATCTAATTAGGAAATTGAGTACTACTCTATTTGTAACCAAGTCATGTACTATTTAACCTGATCAAAGTTGTGATTAAGGTTAAGAGAATAGTAATCAATTTTGAGTTATTTTCTGATTAATAAGATTGAGAGTTATTCAACTTTAATTTTTTTCTTCTACTTTTCTATTCAGTTTGATTGTCGATTGGGACTTGATCGATAACATTAAAACTAATTCAAAACCATTGAGACATGGGATCTCCATTAGTGTATGAAAATAGTTAATATTGTTAAAAAAATCTCGTCTGGTTGCATATACATCAGGATCATCCTCTAGTTGTTCACACAACCTATTCATAGCTCTTTGGCATTCAAATAGTGAAATAGTCCTTGTTAAATTTTGTTTGGTGAAGCCATTATAAGCATTCCAAATGCCTTCCAATCAGCATCCATCTTCTCCCGATTGACTTAGGTGTACTTACATGGATCCTTAGTAACAGAAGTGCCTCCACGACCGACGGGAAGAGTCATGGGCACGTATGGACCTTGTTTGATTCAATTGCATAAGACATAGATCATAGGAAAATTCTCTATATATAGCCCTTCCATTTGATGAATTATTTCTTCTCAATTTTATTGATCTAAAGTAGAAAAACCTTAATTGTTCTAAATATTGTGATCAAAATCGTTTTCTCTAAATTGGTTAGTTAAACAATATCTAGAGCAACATGAATCTTTATGGGTCAACATGACTTTTATATGTTAGCGACAACGGTTGTTTGTCACCTAACCTTTATCGGCCAATAACAAAACTTTGAGCCAACAGGAAATAAGGTGTTTTCTTGCTAACATAGAAATCCTAGTCCATGTTTGTGTTTTAGGTCAATTGTAATAATTAATGAAATTTCCATCATTTTATAGGGGACTAAGAAATTAAGTAGTGTCCAAACAATTGACTCTAATTGACGATCCAAGTGATGCAACACATAAGATATTGTGGTGTTAACTTTAGTAGAGAGAAGTTACTCAACAAAGAGTCGTGAAGATCCATGATTTCTTAGTAAACAATTTTGAAACTTGGGGATTGCTTGGGTTTAGGTTTTCACATTTGACTTCAAAGAAGGGTGTGGTGACAATGGATAGGAGGGGAAAAGGTGGAAAATCATGGAGATTATGTGTAGGTTTGGTTCCACCTTTATAGGGTTTAATATTGGATTATAAAATTGGGGTATGTTTGTAAAAATGATATGTATTTTTTTCTTGAGATCCTAACACCTTGGAATACGACAACATTTTTATACACCTCTACAAGACATACAATCAAAGATATTAGAGCTGGAGTAACTTTTATTGGAAAAAAAAACTCTCCAAGAATCAAAAAGGAAAAATGAAATGTGAATCGAACATAACCAAACCCTAATAAAACGGGACCTTTTATATATGTGGGTCTCAAACTATAACTTATTATTTTTCTACTGTCTAGTTGCCCTTGATTATGTGCAGTGAAGACAAAGGTGCTAGTTAGAGGTGGTGGTGGTGGTATACACATGTGAGTGAAGACGATAGAAGAAGTACCGAGCGGGTTGTCATTTCAGCCGGGTAGAATAGGATGCGGGATGGTGATGTGGATTCGGTACCCACCTTGGCTTCGATATGACTCCCCCTAGCCTTAAGAGTTGATCTACTTGGCACTAAAGATTTACCATTATCATCCTGTTGATATGTCTACTCAATTATATATTTTTATTTAACATATAGTTCTATTTTGCTTTTATAATTTTTATTATATAATATTTTACTTAAATTTGGATATACCGTTGCGAGTAACGTATTTTTACAGTTCGATACAAGTTATATCATGAATTGAGTCATATGTAATATAATATCTAAAGCTATGTTTGTGATAAAAACTAAAGATAAAATCAAGAGATAATAGTTAAGTTTCAATAGTATTTCAATAGAACTACTAATAACTTTTTTAACTATAAAAACCACTCAAATTTCATATTCTTCCATTATTTTGAACCTTTGTACAAATGTTGATTTTTTTTTACAAATCTAAGTGAATTAAATGGTTTGGTCGTTCAAAAACAAAAAAGAATTAAAATCATTATACCTTTAAAGTTATAATACTGAAGCCAAATTATGATTTAAAAATCATTATGGTGTACATAATAAATATAATTTTTATTGAAAGTGAATTGTTTGATTAGTCACGTAAAATATAAGTTTGTGAGTGTAAGCAGTAGGATCACAAAGATTTTGAGGGTGAATAAGCAGTAGGATCACAAAGATTTTGAGGGTGAATATTAACAGTTTATTTATGTCTTTATATCTTTTGTCTAATTATTAGTATCTTTTGTCTAATTTATTAGTTTAAAATCAATGAACTGTTTCTATGTATTTTTCTCTTTCTTTTTTTCTAAGGTATTTGAGTTATTAAAAAATTTAATAAAAAAGAAGATGTGATTTGTTTTATTGTTGTTTTCTGCATGTGAATCTTTTCATATGATCATGGCAAGACTTTATGATTATTCTTCCACTTACCAGATCCTCCACGACTTTGTTTTCAAAAAATTAAACATATATAAAACGGGGAACTGACAAATAATAAAATTGAAAGATGGACAAAGGCATGTGAAATGAGACCCTACCCACACATCTATCATTATTATTTTTTAATAACAAATTGTTATCAATATTATTCATTCGGATTAGGATGTGTAAATCATGGTTTGATTTGTTTGTTATCATTAACTATAACTATACCAGGAGACAAGGCATAGAAAGAACCACACATGTACCGAGTCAACTTATCCAGAGTAGGAATGGTAATGGCTCGAGTATTGGTAATCCCATACCATACCCGCTTGTAAAATTAGCGTCTCATACCCAACTCAATACCCGTCGGGTATTATCGGGTAATTACCTGTCAGTATCGGGTATACCCGCGGGCATCTGGTATACCTATTATTTTGTTAAAACATATACGTTGGGGTTTCCAAATACATATTTTTTACTATTATAATTATTATATAATTTATTTATACAACAACTATTATAAATTAAAAACGTACATTACATAGTATAAGATCTATAATAAAATTAATAATAACTTTTTAATACTTATACACTTATATGTATAACTTTAAAAAATAAAATATAAATACTATTATCAAATACATATACTAAATGAAAATTTATTTTTTCACATCTTGAACATGCTAAATAAATCACTAATAGACAATGGTTAATGGAAAATAAAAATATAAATTAAAAAATCCGGGTATATGATCAGGTATATAGTTTGGGTAAGCGGGTATGTGGTTTTGGGTAGTCGGGTAACACCTAATCCCATACCTGACCCAATACCCGTCGAATATCAGGTATACACCCAATACGGTGAACGCATGGGATTTCTCTAATACCATAGTTAACAAATCTTAATAAATAGTGCGTCGCAATTAACGCTAAACCGCTATACACCTCAAATTTCATGGACAAAGTTCTTTTCAAAGGAAAAGATGTGCAGACCCGTTTTTCAGGTTCTTAAAAGAACTATTCATATAATCTTCTAACCATTTATATGATAAAATTATATTACAAATCACGAACAAACGAAATAGCTTTAGACTAACTTTTGAGAATGATGTGAACTTACTGCAATGTGTATATAAAGTTTAAATTTTTGTAATAACTATATTATGTTTTATTTACTAAGATTATATTAAAACATAATCAATAAGCTTATATTAAATTGCGCTCTCCAAACTTGTCGTAAACATTGACACGGAACATCACTCTTATGCCCCAAAGTAAACATGAGAAAATGAAGGACCATGTTAACAAGTTAATCTCACAACTAAACACAATTATGCATGGCTCTGTCTAATGCACTTGGATGAATAAGCTTTGGACTAATATGTCTTGGTTCGATTCTAAGGTTTTCCCATTTATTTGGGTTTTTTGAATTGGCGTTAGCATTATGCTGGGTATTAGATATTGGGATTTCAAATACAAAAAATCTATACCCAATATCAGATGCCGTTAAAAAAGAATAGTTACTGAACTCAAAGGTGACAAGAGATCCCCCACTCTTTGGTGCTCATAAACTTATACATTCTAATTGTTACTTTCCAACTATCATTTCATCTACTTAATCACTAATATTAATTGGATTTTTAAATCAAATATTTATAAAAGTCCGGCTCCAATTTGTGAATATTTTGGCCCAAATGTGAATGAAAACAGAATTTTTGTTGTTTTTGGTTTATTTTCATTTTTAGCATTTATCTATCTTAGAAGAATATAAAAAAACAAACTAAATTATATATATATCAATAATTATTATAAGGATTTGAATTTAATTAATAAGATATATGACCAACATAACTATTTCATTCGGATTTAATTAATCCTAAATTTATCGTTTCAAGGGTTACCTATCGATGACTAATATGCCCAATAAAAGTTGACTGATTTAATTTCGCAACTAGCAATTTGTTAATTGTTTTATTAAACCTAGAATAAAGTAGGTTGAACCTAAATAGTTTTATTTTGGAATAGTCATTTTAAATGGCAACCATCCATATCTTTTGTAGAGTCGGTTTCATTTTTATGCAAGTTAAAGATGAAGTATCACTTGTCAAATTCAATGAAATATTTAGTTGTTATTCGAGTTGAATTATTAAAATTAATATGGTCATAATATATACTACCAAAAATAACACAAATATTTTGAATCTCCCATAAAATTTTATTATTAAAGAAATATTTTTAAAATATTTTCTCGAATATTGATCATAGAAACACGGAATACGTGTTAAATGCAGCACTAGTAAATAACTTTTATATGTAAAAGCAAAGTGGAAAATATAAACACAAATAAGTTAAACTTAAAAATTACTACAATGTTTAGTTTGCCACTATTCTTAAAAAAAATTGACTTTTAGAACGTGAAACATTAATGTTAGAATAAATTTACTTAACCCACTAGTAAGGAGCATACAACTGAACTTATACACTCTTGCCAATGTTGTGAATACCAAAGACTGTTGTTATGAATTTGATTGTTGATAAATTGCGTTTTGGATGACATGCTTTTGTAATGAAAAACTATTAGTTTGTTTATATGAAATTTTATGAATTGGTTAATTTTGCTTTTGGTGTATTATGTTAAACCGTATAAGAAGTGATTCACACTAAAATTTAAATGAGCGAGAAAAGAGAGACAGAAATTTTAAGATCCCATGTATGATACCTAGTACAACTCTTAATGCGGCCATTAATTGTTGAGTTCACGCCCGTATTGATAAGCGGTTAATGTACCAAGGTGAAAACCTAAATAAATATATAACTTAACCTGCTTTTAAAGGATGCAAAATAAGTCGTAAACTCGTCGGACCTTTTAACCTTAATGTATGAATGTGACTGTCTATTTTCCTAATGTTTTTATCACGTACATCTCGAAACTTTAAAAAACGTTTTGGGTTTGATACGTGAAATTATAAGTATCTACTGAGCCACAAGCACAACCATTTATCATAGACATATCCTCGCATGAAATTCATACTTGTAACGTATGTAAATCTTTTCAACCTGATTTCGGTTGTTTTGAACATGAGCCTATACAACATGAGATCAAACATAATGCTTAACGCAAACATTATGGATCATAAACTCTTCAAGTCTTCCACTAACTTAATTATAACAATGAATCTAAATCACGAAACAACAAATGAAACGTTAGGAATATGTAACAATCAACACATCATTAATTTTAACCGGGGGGTTAGTGAAAAGGGTGCCACCAACATCATTATTATTCCGGGTTAGGAATAATGGAACTATATCGTTATTCCGGGTTAGGGATAACGGGGAAAACAAACTTTTAACCGAACTAACGAACTTATAAAAACCTGTGAACTCACTTTTCTTTAATGTTGACACTTGTTTCTTTACATGTTTCTCAGGACGCTAGGAGCTCTAGGTGCACTCACTTGCATTGATCAAGACATCTTTTATCGAGTCTCATTTATGAATATTGTTTTGGGTTTTTCTTTAGTTTTGGCGTTTGTGTTGGCGCCCGTTACTTTACTTTACTTTACTTTAATGCTTCCGCTCAACTTTAAAACTAATGCTTCCGCTAAACTTTGAAACCAAACTAAGATAATTTGAAAATAACTATGAATAAGTAAACAAATAATTTTTGGAAAACGTATAAACGAATCATATAGAGTCTTTCGATGTTACTAGTGTCTCAGATTCTGGTTTGTTCACACGCCTCGCGGTAAAACTCCGCAAGTGGAAACTTGAGGGTGTGACAGATTGGTATCAGAGCCTCTAGCTATAGAGAACCAGTTTTGCATTAAAAGTAGACCTAAACTATAGCTGATTACACGACACTAGACTTAGTTGGCACCGAACTGTGATATCTTGTTATGTGTTGTACTACAGCTGTGTTATGTAAAATATAAATGTATATTGTGATGAACGCAACTCGTAACTAACTACACAACCCAACAGGCAATGTCATCATCATCATCCGACAAACCTTTACAACCAAGGGCGCCGGGGAAGGTACCTATGCTCGAACCCTCACCACCTCATGGCGTGGAGACACGCTCAGCTGCTAGGAAAAGACTCGCTCTAGGAGAGGAGTCGTCCTCACGCCCGACCACCGCTATGCCGGTCGAACCGGTTAACTCGTTAGAAGTAGGGGACGACCTACTTAGAGATATGATAAGAAAACAACATGAACAACTAGAGAGAATGCAGGAAAACTATCCAAGCACAGGGATGGATGATACGTCAATTAACGGGTAAAACTGGAGAGCTCGAGGAAGAGCAATATGAGAATAAGATAGCTCGCACATTTTTGCTAAAGATCTGCGTGCTGAGCAGCTGAGGGCTGACTGGCTCGAAGACAGAGTCCTTGAGTCCAGTTGGAGGATTCAAGAACTAGAGCAGAATCAGGCACCTGTCCCAGTACCCGCACCAGCACCGGCCCATCCAGCTCTGGTAGAGGAAGAAGAGGAGGATCCGGAGGAAGACCCGGCTGTAGAAGCTGGAACCGCCGCGGAGGATGACGGCAACGATAGCGACTTGGGAGATGGAGACGTTGAAGACTGACTCGTCTCGTCAATTCCCCTTTTTGATTCCTTTAGTCTATTTATTTTCCACTTACGTTTGAACTTGAAATTTTATAATTAAACTGATATGCTTGGTTGGCATTTTGTGAGACGTTGCAATTTATTTAATCGAAAATTCCTTTTGATTGTTTAATTTATTGGGTTGACATAATTTGAGGGATGATTTAAGTGTGGAGTATGATAACTATATGGGATATATAAACTTATCGGTGTGTGTTTATGTTGTCTTGCGAAGATCTAAATGGCAACTGGACGTCGCGGAAACCTCAACATGACGCCTGAAGAATTAGCCGCAATGATCCAAGAACACGTGAATGCTGCTCTGGCAGGTGTTCAAAACCCACCAGCAGGTAACCATTATTAAATTTTCATGGGAAAATCTAATAGTTGGGCTAGTATACTTTCTCGCTGACTACCTATCCTCTGTCAGCAGGAGGGGGTCTTAACCCCTACAAGATGTTCCTCGATGCGAAACCGAGCAAATTCACGGGTGCAGAAGGACCCATAGGACTGGTCCGTTGGATCGAAAAGTCTGAGTCGGTATTCGAGATGTGCAATTGCCTCGAGGCCAATAAGGTCAAGTATGCTGCCTCAACGTTGGAGGATGGGGCACTAACTTGGTGGAACGCACAAGTCCAAACGCGTGGACTTATTCCTGCGAACGCAATGGCCTGGGCCGAGTTTAAGGCCCTAATCAAGGAGGAGTACTGTCCGCGGGACAGGGTTCAGCAGTTGGAGCAAGCGTTATGGAACCACAAGATGGTGGGATCTGAAATTGAAGCATACACAGCGAAACATCATGATCTGGTGTTCCTATGTCCCGATCTGGCCAACACCGTTGAAAAACGACTTGAGTTTTATCTTGGGGGTCTGGTCCCTGAGATCCAGGGCATGGTGATGTCTAGTAACCCTGCGACGGAACATCAAGCAATCAGGTTGGCGCACAAAACTCACCGATAAGGCGGTGGAACAAAGGAAGTTGCCATCTCGGGGTGCAACTGAAGTTGTCCCTGATAATAAAAGAAAATTTGAAGACTCGCCTGCCCGACAGTCTTCGTCAGCCCAGCCACAACAAGGGAACCAGAAACGGTTCAACAATTTCAATAGCAATCGGGGTCACAATAATCAGTCCGCCAACAACACCCAGAACACCAGCGGCTATGTGGGTCGAAAGCCGCAATGTAATCGTTGTAACCTCCATCAACACGGCCCTTGTGCCGGAAATCGCTGCCAACGATGTGGCAAAACGGGACATGCGGCAAGGGATTGTCGCGGGGAAATCGTGTCTCGACAAAATCAAAATCAGCACCAGATTCAACAGCAAGGTATTAACCGGGGGTGCTACCAGTGCGGTAGCACTACCCATTTCAAGCGAGACTGCCCGTAACTTCGCAACAACAACAACCACAACAACAACAATAACAACAACAACAATGGAAATGGTGGCACAGGAGGTGCCAAAGGTCATGCATTTACGCTAGGCCGCGGGGAGGCCAGAAACGACTCGAACGTGGTCACCGGTAAGTTTCCCCTTAACGAACATTTTGCTACTGTACTTTTTGATACGGGTGCGGATAGGAGTTTTATATCTGAGTCTTTTAGGAAGAACCTAAATCTCACGCCTAAACCCCTAGAGACCCCTTACGTCATAGAACTAGCCGATGGTAAATCTGTAGATGTGACCCATTTAGTAACCGGCTGCCAACTTAAACTCGCGGGTCACACCTTTACCATTGATCTGATGACGACTACCCTGGGTAGTTTTGACGTGGTAGCCGGAATGGACTGGCTATCCGACGACCGAGCTGAAGTCCACTGCTTCAAGAAATCTATCCGTATTCCGCTCTCTAACGAAGAAGTCTTGATGGTGCAAGGCGAGAAGGCAGGCGCCGTCACAAACATCATCTCTTACATGCAAGCACAGAAGTATCTTCGGAGGAAGAACTCCTTCGCTTTGCTCGCACTGGTCACCGAGCAGCCTAAGGACGAGAAGCGTATAGAAGATATCCCCGTCGTCCGTGACTTTCCCGATGTTTTTTCCAGAGGAGTTACCTGGTCTTTCACCACATCGACAAGTAGAGTTTGAAATCGAATTAGCGAACCATGCAACTCCTATCGCCAAGGCCCCGTACCGCCTGGCTCCAGCAGCGCTGCAAGAGCTGTCTACTCAACTCCAGGAATTGTTAGAAAAAGGATTTATCCGACCCAGTACTTCGCCATGGGAGCTCCGGTCCTTTTTGTCAAGAAGAAGGACTGGACCTTCCGCATGTGCATCGATTACAGGAATCAATAAGGTTACCGTCAAGAACCGATACCCATTACCTCGCATCAACGATCTCTTCGATCAGCTTCAAGGGTCAAGCTACTACCAAGATTGATCTACGGTCTGGTTATCACCAGTTACGCGTCAGGGAGAAGGATATATCTAAGACGGCATTTCGTACTCGGTATGGCCATTATGAGTTCTTGGTCATGCCCTTTGGTCTCACCAACGCACCCGCGGTGTTCATGGACCTCATGAACCGCGTGTGTATACCGTATCTCGACAAGTTGTCATTGTGTTCATCGATGACATACTCATCTACTCTAAAGGTGAAGAAGAACATGCTGAACATCTACGATTACTGCTGAAATTACTTCAACAGGAGAAACTATATGCCAAGCTTTCAAAGTGTGATTTCTGGATTCGGGAAGTTCAGTTCCTCGGGCATATTGTGAATGAAAAGGGTATCCACGTTGATCCCGCCAAGATCGATGCTATCAAGAACTGGGAAGCACCCAGGACACCGACAGAGATCCGCCAATTTTTGGGTTTGGCTGGTTACTACAGACGTTTCATCGAGGGATTTTCAAAGATCGCGCAACCGCTTACCACTCTCACCCAGAAAGGCACTAAATATGCTTGGGGTGACAAACAGGAAGCGGCATTTCAATTGCTGAAGCAGAAACTTTGCAGTGCACCCATTCTGTCCTTACCGGAAGGGACTGATGATTTTGTGGTATATTGTGACGCTTCCATTCAGGGGTTGGGATGCGTACTCATGCAACGTGATAAGGTCATCGCGTATGCGTCCCGACAATTGAAGGTTCACGAGAAAAACTACACAACACATGACCTGGAATTGGGAGCAGTGGTGTTTGCGCTTAAGATTTGGAGACACTACCTATATGGAACAAAGTGCACAATCTATACAGATCACAAGAGCCTCCAGCATATCTTTGACCAGAAGGAATTGAACATGCGACAGCGTCGCTGGGTCGAACTCCTGAATGATTATGAATGTGCCATTCGGTATCACCCGGGTAAAGCTAACGTGGTAGCTGATGCCCTCAGTAGGAAGGAGCACTTGAAACCTCGTCGGTACGAGCACTACAGTTCACCATTCATTCGGGGTTACCCGAACAGATACGCGACGCGCAGTTAGAAGCAGTTAAGGAAGAAAACATCAAGGCCGAATCTGTGGGAAAGATGGAACGCGATTGGGAAGTAAAACCCAATGGTGCCCGGTATTTCATGAATCGTATATGGGTACCTCTCTACGGAGACCTTAGAAAGCTAGTTATGGACGAAGCTCACAAATCCCGATACTCTGTCCATCCTGGTTCGGATAAGATGTATCAAGACCTTAAAGCCGCGTACTGGTGCCCAACTGAAAGCGGATATAGCCACCTACGTGAGCAAGTGTTTGACTTGTGCGAAAGTCAAGGTGGAATACCAAAAGCCATCAGGACTACTTCAACAACCTGAGATCCCAGTGTGGAAACGGGGTCAGATCTCGATGGACTTTATCACTAAACTCCCGCGAACTCTAGGTGGTTGCGATACCATCTGGGTGATCGTGGATCGTAACTAAGTCCGCACACTTCCTAGCGATCAAAGAAACAGATAAGATGGATAAGTTGACTCGCATCTACATTAAGGAAGTAGTTTATCGGCACGGAGTGCCAACGTCCATCATCTCAGACAGAGATGCTCGTTTCACGTTCAACTTTTGGCAGTCACTTGAGAAAGTGTTGGGTACACGCTTAGATATGAGCACAGCTTATCACCCTCAGACGGATGGCCAAAGTGAAAGGACCATTCAGACCTTGGAAGACATGCTTAGGGCATGTGTGGTAGACTTCGGGAATAGTTGGGAAATCTATTTGCCTTTAGTGGAATTCTCGTATAACAACAGTTACCATACCAGTATATCGGCAGCACCGTTTGAAGCATTATACGGTCACAAATGTAGATCACCGGTCTGTTGGGCAGAAATCGGTGATAGTCAACTCACAGGTCCTGAGTTGATACTTGAGGCTACTGAAAAGATTGTACAAATCAGAAACCGCATGGCAGCGGCACGAGATCGACAGAAAAGCTACGCTGATCAACGACGTAAACCGCTCGAATTCCAAGTAGGCGACCGCGTCCTACTGAAGGTGCCACCCCGGAAGGGTGTAATCCGTTTTGGGAAACGAGGCAAACTAAACCCACGGTACGTAGGCCCATTTGTGATCTTGAAGCGTATCGGACCCGTAGCTTATCAATTAGACCTTCCTGCCGAACTCAGTGGATTTCACAACGTTTTTCACATGTCAAATCTGAAGAAGTGTCTATCATATGAGACCCTAGTCATTCCATTGGATGAGATTCAAGTGGATGAACAACTGCACTTTGTGGAACAACCTATCGAGATCATGGATCGTGAGATCAAGACTCGAAGGCACAGCAAGATACCGATCGTCAAGGTTCGTTGGATTCTAAGCGTGGACCGGAGTTCACGTGGAAAGAGAGGACCAAATGAAAAGCAAATACCCACACCTTTTTGCAGCTGAGCAGCAAGCTAACGTTACCACCAACTAAATTTTCGGGACGAAAATTCTTTCAACATGGGGGTGATGTGACAGCCTGGGAATTTCTTGTACCATTGTTAACAAACTAAAAATTTGTGCGTTGCATTCTAAACCGCGTTTACTCAATTTTCGGGACGAAAATTCTTTCAACATGGGGATAATGTGACATCCCGGTTTTTCAGGTATCTTAAACGCACTACTTCACGGTTATTCATTCCTACGCTAATTTGATTCGGAGAATTAAATTACACGCTCGAAATAGCTACGCTAACTTTGTGAACTCGTCGAGTGAATTACGTGCAATGTGTTATTAGACGTTTATAAGTTTTGTGAATTATTTATTTATGTTTTGATTTCGTGATTATTAGTTTATAAAAAAAATATATATATATTAAATAAATAGCCGAACCGAACCAAGCCGCGAAACATGTCGACCTCACTTCCTTGTGGCCCAAGTAACTAGCCTAAACTTGAGGCCCAAGTTACCCACCCAACCCCCCCCCCCTTTGCGGCCGCAAGCCACCCCACCCCTTCTCCTTTTCTTCTTTCCCTTTTTTTGTATAAATAGGCATGCATGTGTATTTGTTTCAAAAAAAAAAAAAAACAAACAAACAAGAAACCCTAGCATCAAGATAGCCGACGGCAGCCCCCCCCCTCTCACGGTCGCAACTCCTTCAAACCCGAATCGATTCCAATCTTGTTCCCGGGTTTGCTAATCTTTATCGTATCAAGGTTAGGATTTTAATTGTTTAACAAAACACATTAGGGTTTATGAAATCTTGATCATGATTGTGTGTATTGTTTGACTCATTGATTGAAAAGTGCTATGATTTATGTTTAGTTTGGTTGATTGTACGAGTTTTTTGCGATTGTGATGCTTAGATGAATACAAAAATCATAGGCTGTGTTTTGTGATATCATATGATTAGGGTTTTTCATGGGTATTGATGTACATAATGATATATGACAAATAAACTTGTTCTTGATCGTTGTTAATTAGAGTCTTGATCGTTTAAGCGTGTTCTATTGCGATGAAAGCCGAAAACAGTCTGCTGGATGGTATTTACAGCCAACTTCAATTGGCTGCAACTTGGTCATTATTTATCGAAAAGTGGATTTTCTGAAGCCTAAAACGTATATTTTTGAAAAACGCTTCTGATGGCGCTGGATTCATATTTTTCTGAGGTCGTTGATATTTTTAAGTGGTCATTTAAGTGTAGTAACTAAAGCTGTGTAAATTCTGAAAATTTGTTAGTTGTTTATCGAGTCGGATCTCATAATCTGTAGAGGGTTGGGTCATGAAATTTGTACAGCAACTGGAGAGGAAATTTCCGGGAAACTCCCACTGGAATTTTGTTAATTGGATGAACGATGATTTTTAAATAATTTCTCCCGTGGACTGCAGTCAGAAAGCGACGAATCTGACTGCAGCCTAGTATATAAATGTTTATGAATAATTGGTAAAGTGTTAGGACTTGAAAAATTTACATAAAATTCTACAGTTTAGTTGACACCTTCTGTAAAAAATTGGAATTTTTAGAACGTTGGAACTATTTTATAAAAATCCTCGAAAACAGCCTAGTTATGAGCGTACAAGCTGAAACTTGATAACTTGCGAATGTGTGTACCAAAGTGTTGTATGAGTTGATTTGTGTTCATGATAAGTTGGTTTGATCACTATTTTGGTATGATAATACTTTGCATGCATGATTGTGTTTTCGAATTTGTTATTATGTGTGCCGCTTTGTGTGTTAGTTATGTGTAGGGTTTGTATCAGTGTGATCACACACTAACTTTAAATCGATTGACATGTTAGGACGCAATTAGCGGTCCCATCATTTGCTACTTCTGTGTTACACTAACCGAGCAATTAAAGGTGAGTTCACGGCCCCTATTTTATCCGGTTTTTAAACAACAGGGGGAGAAACATGTATACATTCTATAACTCTATCTTTTTACGTTATGCGAAATTAACGTCGTTAAACTACTCGGTAACTAAGTTAATGTTAATGTACGTTATGGTCACTAAGCAGCTATATCACGGAAGTCCTCGACAAACTCTCGGATCGTTAGTATTGGGTTAGATAGCGGGGAAATTATAAGGAGTACTAATGGGCCCGACAAGCCCCACCGAGCTAGTCGCGCTAGCCGACCGGGAATGGTCAACGGGTGATTAATTTGGCCTAACTTTCGCCATGGTCAGTGATAGGTCTGGCAACACGGAGGCACAACAGTCAGCTTCGATCGCGAACACTTATGTGACATAACTTTAGGCTCGCTACCTACATTTTAACATTGAACTTAATTACGAAACAACAATATTATTCCGGGTTAAGAATAATGGAACCAACAACAATATTATTCCGGTTAGGAATAATGGAACCAACATCATTATTATTCCGGGTTAGGAATAATGGAACTATATCGTTATTCCGGGTTAGGGATAACGGGGGAAACAAACTTTTAAACCGAACTAACGAACTTATAAAAACCTGTGAACTCACTCTTCTTTAATGTTGACACTTGTTTCTTTACATGTTTCTCAGGACGCTAGGAGCTCTAGGTGCACTCACTTGCATTGATCAAGACATCTTTTATCGAGTCTCGTTTACGAATATTGTTTTGGGTTTTTCTTTAGTTTTGGCGTTTGTGTTGGCGCCCGTTACTTTACTTTACTTTACTTTAATGCTTCCGCTCAACTTTAAAACTAATGCTTCCGCTAAACTTTGAAACCAAACTAAGATAATTTGAAAATAACTATGAATAGGTAAACAAATAATTTTTGGAAAACGTATAAACGAATCATATAGAGTCGTTCGATGTTACTAGTGTCTCAGATTCTGGTTTGTTCACACGCCTCGCGGTAAAACTCTGCAAGTGGAATTTGAGGGTGTGATATACACGTCCTATATGTATCGGGTTTTGGGTATGCCTGTCGGATTCGGGTACTTTTGCCATCCCTAATCTAGAGTTATAGCATATATGTTCAGATGAGAGATAAGCACATGCGACTCACGGGCGAAGCTATCCAACAGCTAGCTAACCCTATAACTAGGGTCCTCATTACTAGCAATGGATCATTTGATGTTCTTATTCTTGAAAAAAATGTATTTTGCGTAGAACCCTTCTCTCTATATGATGTACAAAAATGTAAAATATTCATAAAACTCTCATTATGGATCCATTTCTATATATAAAATATGCATCCATTATCCAAAATACACGTAACCGAAAACAACCATAGGCTTCTTATGAACTACAACCTTTCTAGAGAAGTGATTGTTAAACCTTTACTAATGTCAAGATGTACTAGTAAAGGGTATAATATTCTCTAAACTAACTAATATTATGTTTACATATTACAAGCATAAATTAAGAACATCAATCAATAAGCTTTACTAGTTAGAGGTTTTGCTTTTGCTCTTCAAGACTTGTGTTGAACTCATTTAGACCACCAAGTGAGAAACTTATCACTCTTTATGCAAACTTACTACCCACATGAAGAGGGAGAAGAGAAAGGAAGTGCCATGTAATCAAGTGTAATCTCAAACAACTAATTAGAATAAGTTTACTAGGCTCATGGCTTCATAGTCTAGTGGCATCTTAGGGATGAGATAAAGCTTTGGGATTAATAGGTCTTGGGTTCGATTCCCAAATGGAGTTTTTTCCCATATATATTGGGTTTTCTTTTGAATTGGCGTATAGGCATTATGCCTAGTGGAGATAGATGTAGATATGATCGGGAGATTCTGCTGATGACACGATAATACTCCAATGGTCCGTCAATGATTCAGATTTGCTGTTAAAAAAAGAATGAGTTTACTAGAACTTCAAAGGTGGACAAAAGAATGAATCTCCCCACTCTTTGGTGTCTTATAAATTATACATTTAATTTGGTTACTTTCCAACTAATCATTTTCATCTAACTTAATCCACTAACTACTTAGTTGGATTATAAGATCAGAATATCTTATAAAAGTCCGGCCCGACATTTCATAATCATTTTGGCCCAAATTGGCATGAAATGAAAAACAGAACCTTTTTGTTCGTTTAATTGGTTATATTATTCATTATTTAAGCATTTATCTTACTACAATTTTAATGCATGAATATAAAAGAAGAACAAACTAAATTAATAAATACTAATAATACAATAAAATTATTAATAAGACGAACTGAATTTTAATTATCAGAACTATAGTTCACCAACCGATAATATTTCATTCCGGCAATATAACTAATGAAACTCCTAAAGTTTACTTCCATTTCCAAGGGTTACCCTACTAAAATAACTATATATGCCTCTAATGAATAATTGACTTATTTTAAGTTTGCGCAACTAGAATGTTGTTAATTATTTTTTATACAACCTAGAATAAAGTTAGGGGTAGACGTAATTAGTTTTCTATTACAGTGGGATTGTCAATTTTTTTTAAATGGCAAACCATCCAACTCTTTGATAGAGTGGGGTTGTCATTTGTTATGAAAGTGAAAGATAGAAGTATCACTTGTCATATTGGCAAGATGAATATATAAACTGATATGTACTGTTTGAATTATTAAAATTCAATATGCTCATAATAATAACTACTACCAAAGAATAACAAAATACTTATTTATTTTCACATAAAATATATTATTTAAAGAAAATTATAAACATAGTTTTTTCGATTATATAATATAGTCATAACAAGGAATATCGTGTCATTAACAATTAGCAGTTTCACAAGGTGAAATAACTTTTATATGTTACCAACCCAGCAAAGGCCGAGACAATATAAACACCAACATGAAGTTAAACTTAAACAAAATGAAAGGTACAAGCAATTGTTTGTTTGCCATCATATTTTAAAAAGAAATTCGACCTCTTTAAATGCCACAATACGCTGATAATCCAATTTAAAGTGTTACGAAGGTAAATTTACTTCAACCTCTATGTAAGCGAGCATCAAACTGAATTTATACACCTCTTTTTATTCCATGTTTTGTAAAGAGATGCACCTACAATGCAAAACTAGTCGTGTTATGACATTTTGATATGTTGATACATTGGCTGATGTGTCTGAAAGATGACATGCTTTTCAATGTAAAACACGTGTATTTAGTGTTGTTTATATGCAAATCTTTATGAAATTGGTTAATGTTTGCTATTTGGTGATTTGCATGTTAAACCCTATAAGAAGTGATTCTAAGTAAAATTTGAAGAATGAGCTGAAGAAAAGAAGAAGAACATGAAACTTTAGAAGAATACACCCTGTACTAGATACCTAGTACGACTCGTATAATGGCGGCCATAATTGTTGGGTATGACCCCGTATTGACTAAAGCGGTATGAATTGTACCATAGTCGCAAAAACCCTAAAATTAAGTATATATAGATCGTAACGGCTGCTAGTTAGAAAGGAGGCATAGAAGAAGACCGAGAACTCGGTCGGAGGCCTGTTCTAACCCATTCTAATGTGATGCAATGTGACATGTCTAGTTTTTTCTAATGTTATTTGATCATGTACTTATTGGAAACTTTTAAATGAAATCGTTTTGAAGTCTTTATACGTGAAATGTTATTATCAATTAGCAATTAAAGATCAATCATTTTATCATTAGATCATATCCTCGCATGAAATCATACTTGTAACGTATGTAACATCATTTATCAATACCTGAATTTCGGTTGTTTTGAACATGAGTCTATACATATCATGAATGTATCAAACTTATAATGTCTTAACCATAACATTAATGGATCAAATTAACAAGAAATCATATCAATAATCTTCCATTAAAACCTTAATTTATAACAATAAATCATAAATCACGTAAATCGTCAATCAAAGAAACGTTTAGGGAATTGTGTAACATATCAACACTTATCATTACCACCCTTTTTAACCATGGGGTGGGGGTGACTTATGGTGTAGAAAAGGGTGCCCCAAACCCTAAATTCATCTCCAAGTTCTTTCCTAAAATAAGACTCCCCATGCACACTGTAAAAGGAACCATCCCCTTCACCCTTTTTTTCATACCAATTTGCATAAAAAAACACTCCCAATCCCTGCCTAATGCATTCCCCCTCTTTCCCTTTGAAGATCTTTGTTCAAGATCCAAGTAAGTAATCCATTAACCAGGCTTCGTTTATCATATCGTTTCTTATATTGTTTGTACCCTCTTTTAATTATTCTTTTAATATCATAACCATAATAATATATTCACACTAAAATAACCATCAAAGGATCCTGTTTGCTTTGGCAATTATACCGTTGTATTTAAATAATCCTACAAGATGAATCTATTGCAACAATGGCTTTGCCGATGCTTTGGAATGATCTTGACTAATTAAATCTTAAACCAAGATGCTACATATTTAATATGTAGTATTCATGGTGTTTAATCATGCATTATATGTTATTTCTCATCAAACCCCCAAAAATAATCAAACCCCTAAAAATAATCAAAGGGGAAAACATAGGTGATTTCCCCTTTCAAATCAGAATTTTGTGTTGACTTTGGATGACCATATCTAAATAAATTAAATATTAACTTTATGATTAAATTCACTGACACACGGTTTTTACCATATATATAATACGCTTAAAACTCTTTCATTTGGACTCCAAACAACCAAAACAAAATCGATGCTCAAAATTGGACAGTCTACAAAATTCCGTGGGTTTAACCAATTATAGGCCTATAGAAATGTTAAACCCATCCAATTCATTGTTGTGATGATTGAAAATCGTATCATTCATTGGTCAACCATGGGGTTGAGCCACATTATCATGTCGTGAAGTTGATTGTGTGCATCACATCGTGTGTTTGTTTTTATAATGTGTTTTTATGATTTGTATGTTGTTATGAATTGTACAATGTGTTTTACTACGCTCTATTATAAACTTATGTTTCTCACTAACTATTTTGTAGTAGACAAATTTTCTACATGTTTTAGGTAATCATGCTTGGAGATCAAGATATGCTCATACAATATTGCCTAGTTATCAAAATAAACGAGACTTAATTATTTTATTTATGTTTATGAACAAGTTGTTTTGTTGTTTGTTTGAAATTTAAAACAATGTAATTCATATTTCAATTAATAGTAAATTTCATTTTTTTCCCTTGGATCTTTTTTAACAAGTCACCACCGTGGATTCCGCACACGGTGAGGATGTTGGCAGATTGGTATCAGGCCTTGGTTATAGGAAATTAGGTCAAACCCTTAGTTAGGACCTAGACTTAACCCTAACTGTTTTATCCGCTTTCTTTGCTTCAACTTACATAAATTATTCTTCTTTTTTATAGATATGTCGTCCTACTCGGTGGATGTATCTAACAACTCGTTAACCCCTAAACTTTATGACACGTCTGACCTACCCTCCTATGATAGATCTCAAAGCCCTATCGATTGGAGCGAGGCGGCTCGCAGGTATGCAAGTTCACAACCACCAAGCCCAATGAATTTAGCGACCCACAAGGAAGGATAAACCCACAAAGAAGAAGATTCATAACACTTATTCAGATTCAACTAGCAAGTACCAATGCATTATCATCTCTAGTGACTCAGAGCTGAGCGATTAAGCAAGTAACGTTGGGCCCATTCCAAAAGTCCTACTACCCATCGAGAAAAGGAAGAGGACTTCCAGTGCAACTGAATCTAACTTTTGGGCTGCAAAGCCCAATATTTAAAACTTTCGTAGGGATTAAAGGTCCAAATTATATAAAGAACACGTGCAATCTGGAAGGGTGAACACCTACACACTGAGTCGCTTGGCTTAGAAAAGAGTGTTTGTACAAATCCAATAGGACTTGTCATACTTTCTTAGGAATTCTCAGAGTGAGTGCTCACCTATAGACTAAAGCACGTTTTCTCATCGTCTCATGCGGCCCTAATATTATTAGTCAACTATGTTCCTTATTTTACAAATAGTAACTACTTGGATTTCTATGAAGTATCATCACCACATACTCTATCACTTACTAACTTATTCAAACATTTTACTCCTCCTCATTTTACAACAAATGGCCTCGGTAAATCCAGCCTTGTCCCTACACCTCTTCAATACTCTTCACTAAAATCAATGATAACTAAACTACTGATCTTCATCATCATCTTAAAAGACACCAATAGAGAACTCCTATCCATTAACACAACACCCGGACAACCTCACTATCGTTTCTTTCGATATCTCTCTTAAATTTCTTATTAGGGTGATCATAACTAGTAGGAGCATTGACCCTCTCTTGAATCTTTCTATCGTTTTTGAGCCTTATAAAACTCAAGGCCCGGTACCTGACTTCGTCTAGGTTCCTGCATGGATTCATCACTAAATCATGGTAAAAAGAAGAATCATTCTGGAGACCCATTTTAAAAGCTTGAACCGCCATGGAAGTGTCAAGGTTAGGGATCCCTGGGGATTCTCTACTGAGCTTGCTCACATAGTCCCTTAAGGACTCATCTACACCTTGAGTGACCCAGTAAATATCACTAGTCAATATCTCAAAGATCATGCTGCATGAAAACTAGTTATTAAGTAAATTTATTAAATGAGTAAAAGACGCAATAGAATATGGAGGGAAATTGAGTAGCCATTTCAAGGCCGATCTTGTCAAGGTAGAACAAATCCCTTGTACAAACATGCTTCTTCAAGATAAGTGGGAATAGGATTGATTTCCATCATCTCTCTATATTGAGCTACGTGCTCCTCAGGATCCTTGGTTCCATTATATAGCTTCACATTGAGAGTTTGGAATCTCTTCGGGATCTCTGCATCATAATTGGGGTGAACAAATCTAGAGATCTTGTGGCTTCCTGGGGATGCCTCCGGTATAGATTCTACCACCCCCAGTACGCTAGAAATCATTTCCTTTTAATTTTTTAGTTCCTTGTCATTTCAGGACTAACACCTACACCCTGCATTAAATCATTAGTATTTAAAGTACCATTATTGACAATGCTATCGGTGTTGGGATCTTGGGAAGAAGATCCCAGACTAACTCCAAGATTTGTGCTAGCTGTGACCCTAAGAAAAGAAGTTGAACTAATTGTTATTGATCATGGCTACATAGACATGAAGTCTCCCTGGTGAACTCCCGAGAATCCTGACGTACTGAAGTTCGGGATCTTGGCTTGCAAAGGCGTTGTCACGTCTAGGGTTCCTAGAGTCCTTTAACTCCCTGAGCTCCCTAAACAAAAACTGCTTAGACTCTTGCTGCTGCTGCTTCATTTGATCCTTCATTGTAGCAAATAACGATAGAATATCATCATTAGAAGCAAATACAAGTGGCGTAGTAGATTTCCCATATCCTAAAAAATTGTTTCCTGCAGCAGTGGTTTTCTTTTGGTTGGCTGGAGGAGGAAGAGGATGCTAGTTCCAGAGGTTGCAGCAGTAACAGAGGATGTAGTTAAAGTAGATTTGGGTTGAGAAGCCATTATTGAAAAAAACTTCGAAAGAAATTGGTTTAGTTAAGCTTTGAAGATGAACTTAGAGATGAAAAACATAACTTGCCCCACGGTGGGTGCCAAATTGTTTTGGTTAAATACTGATAAGAGGATTCTAATAACCAAAATGAGAAAGTGAAGTGAGGTGCTTGTGAAAATAACAAGTTTGGTAATCAAGATCTTGGGTTAATAGTCAGGATCGTAAGTTTAGAAACACTTTATAAGGCGAATAAAGGTAAAATGTGATAAAAATAAAGATGAATGCAATGAACAACTAATGACGCGGACGATTTATCACGGGGAAAAGCCCTTGATCTTCTTCATGAAGATGATCTTTGGCATAAAAAACCCCGGGAGCTAGAAACTACATAGCTCCTCTCTATTTATAACTTCAAAAGTACAAATGTGAGCCTTGATCGATCGAGAACTAGGTGTTACAACGATGTTTGCAGTGATTGCAAATGTATTAGTGTGTCTACTGTTCCTACGCCGATCAGATCAGACTAACTTATAATACAAAGAAAAACGAGAATTCCTTAACAGACCATCCACTAGCCATTGTAGGGGAATATACCTGCGAATTATTCCTAAGAGGCATAGAAAAATGATTAGTAACAACGAGATTCAAGATCCCCAGTCACATTAGGATACTGTGAATATACCTGCGAATTATTAGGATACTGTTGTATGCCAAGTACATCAGGATTCTGAGTATAAAATTTCACCTCTAACAATTGCCCCCCAATTGTATGGCTATGGATAAAAATGGTAAAGTTTCAAATTCATAATGTAAAGATGTGGCTAAGATTAAAGGATAGGATTTTGACCCATTTTCTTATGTTGATTTGATTGCTTTGGAGCTCATTATAACTACAAACCCAACTTTCAGTCTTCCATCATTTTAAACGACGAAGTTGATTAGTCCTCTCTCTTCTTTCCCACTTTTCTTCTTGCTTATACTTCATATTTTCGGACAAGTATCATAAATGGCTAAGAAAAACCTCCCATTATCTGACATTCCTGAGTTTACTGACTAGAAGATCCTAGAATCCTCTGAAGAGGAACTCTGTTTGTTTGACGATCAGTGCATTGGGTACTTAGTCACCTCAACTTGACTAATTTATAAACAAAAGTAAAGCAATATAAAATCAAATAAAGCAATTAAAAATCAAATAGAAAATATAACAAATAATAAGAGTTAATTACATTGTTAGTCCCTGTGCTTTGTGGAAAGTATCAAAGTCAGGTATTTATTGTAACGCCTTGCTTTTATGCAGTTTTCCGTTTTTAGAAAGATTGTATCGTATTTCTATTTCCGGAAACTCGTTTCCTTGTAATCGTATTTCGTTCCAAACCATTGTAAATCCGAGACTTCGATCATAACGAAATGAATCTTTTATATGAAATACACATCGTTATGCATTGTTTATTGTTAAGATCTGATAAGACACGCTGATGACAACCACTGTTGGGCTAACCACTGCTATACTAAGACTGATAGAAAACACTGATGACAACCACTAGTAAGCTAACCACTGCTATACAAGGACTGATAGAAAACACTGATGAAAACCATTGGTAACCTAACCACTGCTATACAAGGGCTGATAGAAAACACTGATGACAACCACTGCTGAGTTAACCACTGCTATACAAGGACTGATAGAAAACGCTGATGACAACCACTGCTGAGTTAACCACTGCTATACAGGGACTGATAGAAAACAATGATGATAACCACTATTGGCCTTCAGCAGAGGTTTGCCTTGATAAACATTAGCTTTGATCTTCAGCAGAGGTTTGCCTTAGCAGACCTTAGACATTAGTATTCAGCAGAGCCTTGTCTTCAACAGAGCTTAGCTATAGAAGACCTTGGACATTAGTCTTCAGTAGAGCTTTGTCTTCAACAAGCTTAGCTATAGCAGACCTTGGACATAAGTCTTCAGCAGAGCTTTGTCTTCAACAGAGCTTAGCTATAGCAGATGTTGGACATTAGTCTTCAGCAGAGCTTTACTTTGGCACGTGTTACATTATCATTAGGATCAGAGGTTGTAGTATATTTTGGCTTTCTATCATCTCCTCTTTTGTAAGGTTCAATTCCAACAATCTCCCCTAGAACAGATGATGCCAAAACAAGAACTTTGATACATGAGCATAAGATTTACTTGTAAACAATCATTGTGAATTCGTAATTCGTAAGCATTTCGTACATTCAAACACTTTACTATTCGATTACGAGACTTATGCATAATTAAAACTTCGTTATACATTACACATACTTGCTTAATCCTTACAATACTTCTTTTATTATTGCAACACAAAACTTATGTTTACATACTTGTTTAACACATGTTTTCATGTTCCCTGTGCATGTTAGGCCTTTTTACATATTGGTCATTTATTTAAATAACATATAACACCTAAATATACACCTTATATATATATATATACGGGCTGGGCAGATTCCGATCGCAGTCTTTGGCCGGGTTAGTTGTCATGTTTCAAGGTTAATTACCCGCTAATCTTATTTAAAGCCCAACCCATCGAAACCCTAATCCCTTCCCTATATAATGAGCACTTCTCTATCCTTAGCCCCACTTTTAAACCCTCTAACACTCTCAAAAAACACTCAACTCAGCTGAGTTTTCAGCACCACCTCAGAAAGCTTTCGGCATGAAAAGTGAGTTTTAACTCACTTCTCTTTCTAATTTATTCTTGTTCTTTCTTTTACAACACTTGGATAACCTCTAGGAAAGGTTTTCACGAGTTTGCTTGGGCAAACTAAGTTGAAATCTCACCATTTTGAGGTCCAAAGTGCCTTTAACTTTCTGCTTGTTTTTTTCTTTTTACAACTTCATTATTTTCATATTTTTTTCATTTTTTCTTCCTCTACAATGATTGTAATGCCTCTAGGGATGTTACCATAGGTTTTCCATGGATAATCAAGGTGGAATAATACCACTTTTAAGGCTAAATATTTATGTTTTGGAAGATGAACTTGTAAACTTCATTTAAACATACATTTATAAACAAATTTGTGCCCCTAATCAAGTCCATTGTTAGGGAGCTAAGCCAAGGTTGTTTCATACAAATTAGGAGGTGTAAAATACCTCTAAACTTTATGTTTTTGTAAGGGTTCTAACCCACAAGTGTTGAGACCATCCAAGCTTGACAAGGCTTGTGTTTTGGTGAAGGTGTGATTACTTGGAAACCTTGGCTATCCTACTTTCAATCCACCACCTCACTTGATGATTTCTAAGCAACCACTAAATCATGTTTAACCTTCAATAGAGTAACAAGGCTACGACACGTCCCCAAACGTTACCATGTTCCAGATGCATGCACCTAGCTTGATTCCTTGGTCGATGCATAGTTTAGTGAAGTATTTCTTTCATTTCATTCATGACCATCCGAATCGTCCATGTGACGGTTTGTGTATTGGTGAATCATATAACGGGTTTAATGGATGCTCATCATCCTACCTCCATGCATGACTTTTATGATAATCTATGACATACATGATGAACTTAATATATATTATATAATATATACGTAAATAGAATTATACATAACCGAACTTTTGACAATGATCATATTGTTACTTGTCCTAACATTAGCTTATATTATCTCGGACTTAACCCCCTCGTTACGATTCTAATGGGCATGACCCATGAAATCACCAGCACCTTACGTGTTTATAGTGTCAAAAAACAAGTGTTAACGTCTAGATAATTACTTTCTTGAATACATACTTTTACCTACTTTAATTCCTAATTCGAATCATCCGTTATCATTCCAATACTCACACACCTACGTTTCCTTATGTAGGATAACTCGGTGTTTCGTCCCCCAATCAACCATACTCTTCAGGGAATACCAAAGGAAGCTTTGTAAAACCGTGAGTACACTTGAAAGCCATTTTTTGCTTTACACTTTTTGGTGCAATGTGTTTAACCTATCAAAATACACGCAAACACACTTATACTTTTATGCAAACACAAACAATCCATTATACATGCTTGAATACGTGATATTTAATTTGTATTCTTGGAACTATCTTATGTAATTCACTTGTCATTAACTACGTACGAGCCTCCCCTTAACATGTATAACGCTATAGGAGTAACACAGCGCCCGTATTCTTGTGGTCATGTTAAGTCTTTAATTCTTGCGGTAATCAGAGGGTTGACTTGTAGAATTGCATGCCTTGATACATTAATCTAGTTAGCTATTTTTGCCATGTGGATTCGTTTAAACCTTTTTCATACTTATGCTATATTAAACTTGTGTACTCGCCAATGCCTTGCGTGTTGAACTATACTTTTAATATGTTATAGGTTGATGATGTTGATATTGACGAAATCTAGTAGGGACGACTTAAAAACACATCTAGAATTACTAGGTTTTATCACTGTATCGTTATTGAGTTTTGTTATACTTTGAGGTTTCCAATTATTGTACTTTGATTTCTTGTGATGTACTTGACAAATTTTATTTATGAATAAAATTGGTTTGAATTAAATATTGTCACAATAGTGTTATGAAGTCTCGAGTAATCTCGTTCGTCTCACTCCGATGTTTTCGCCATCGGTTGGGGTGTGACAGATTGGTATCAGAATCATAACTATAGAGAATTAGATAGAATTGCCATTTCGACCTAGTCTATAGTTTAAGTGACTAACTTGACCATTTTTTATTCTTGCTTAATATGTTATTCTCCTTATCTTACTTCGTTCTATTTGTTTTATCTCAATTATACAACATAAAAGAAACATATAAAAGGGTATTACATAAATAGTCCCTCATATTAATAATACATATATTAGATAAATGATCCCTCACATTACATGAGGATAGTTTTATCATTATATTCAAATTTAATTAAAAATTTAATTTATTTAAAATTAGTTTTAGTACTTCAAGTGGTTATAAAATCAAATATTAAAATTGAATGTGTAACTTTAAACTATTAATAGATGATATTAACAGCTGAATTTGTTCTTTTCACAAATTACACAGACTAAGCGTGTGATTAACTCCAAATAATAATAATATCTTCTCTCTCAAATCAAAATTTGAAATGAACAGTGTCAATATTATCTTCCTTGTTCCTTAGCTTCCTGAGACATCAACAATGGCTTCTGCTGTTCTAAATTTGGTACACAATCCATACAACTTCCGTTAATCAATTCTTCCTTTTCATCATCAATCTAGTTTTCTCTAATCATTTCTTCCAATTTTGTTCCTGCAGAACCTCAGGTGTAATCTCACGTTAAGAGCTTGTATTTCTGAGGTAAATTCTCTGTTTCTGAATTGTTTTTGTTACTGATTACAGTTTATATCCTCTTGTTTAGATCAAGAGTTGAAGTAATTTGATTTTGAAGTTTTGAAACGAGAAATTCCGGTGAATTTTATGTTAGGGTTTCGTAATTGATTGTCCTCTCTTGAATAACGTGATTGTTGTGAGTCAACTTGTGAAATTGTTTGAAGATTAATTGAAATGAAACTGTCAATTAATTAGTCATGTTTTAATCTTGTACATTATTGTTGCATGACAAATATAGTGTGAGGGATAAGGAGAGGAGGTTATTCGGTTAAATAAACGAGTTGTGTATTACAAGTAAAGTGTTTACGCGGTTCTCTACTTAAAATCGCTTGTGTGTTGGATGACCATTTATCCTTGTTATGCTTTTAAGAGCTTTGCTGAAAGACCTCCCAGCTTTGAAATTTGAAAAGAAGTTTAAAGTAACCAATCTGGTTTAAACTTGCACAAGTTATCTGCCCAATTGTCACATGAACTTGTAATAAAAATTACATCATTTTGTAGGAAAGAAACCATGGCATGCCAACCGTGAAGGATAATATCGTAATTTCTGACTCTCAACTATCAGGCAACCATAAACACCCTCCACTCGTTAGTGCACTAAAGGCTTCAGCCGCGCATAAAGTCGCCAGTTTTCACTTTCCAGGACATAACCGGGGCCGGGCCGCTCCATCTTCATTGACCCGTCTCATCGGAGTAGAACCCTTCCTTCATAATTTGCCCGAGCTGCCCGAACTTGATAACCTGTTTGCACCTGAGGGCCCCATTTTGGATGCACAAAAGCAAGCAGCTAAACTGTTTGGAGCTAAAGAGACATGGTTTTTAGTTGGCGGTACAACGTGCGGGATTCAAGCATCTATCTTGGCTACTTGTTCACCAGGAGATACACTAATTATACCACGAAACGCTCATATATCAGCCTTTTCGGCTATGGTGTTATCTGGTGTTGTACCGAAGTATATAATTCCGGAATATGATTTTGAGTGGGACATTGCTTGTGGCATCACTCCTTCACAGGTAAGCGTGGTAATCTTTTAGCATTGTTTTATGGGTTAATACCATAATATACTTTCTTATTTTCACACAACAAAGCCACTCAACCTGATTTTCGTGTATTAAAGTCCCTCAACTTGTTTTTCTGTAGAGTAAAATGTCATTTCCTCCCTGAGGTTTGGTTACTTTTGCGACGTCCGTGCAAAGGTTTGTTTTTCCGCATCTGGTTCCAAAAGGTTTGAAATCTTGCCATTTTCACTCGACTCGTTAACTCCATCCATTTTTAACGTTAAGTCAAGGGTATTTTTGTCTTTTTAGACATTTTGTGATGATTAAAGGGTTTGGGTGGGGAGAAAGTCAACAGAGGTGGATCTTAATTTCTTATAATGTTTTTTTTATTTTTAATTAAATGTCTAAAAAGACTGAAATGCCCCTTGTTTAACGGAGAAAATGGATGGAGTTAACGAGTCAGATGAAAATGGCAAGATTTCAAACCTTTTGGATTCAGATACGGAAAAACAAACCTTTGGACGAAAGCAAAAGTGGCCAAACCTCAAGGACGAAAATGGCATTTTACTCTTTTATATATTAGTCACTAAACTTGTCTTAAAATGCATGTACTTGTGAGTTCTGTTTAAAAATGGTGACTTGTTAATTTGATAAAGCGACATTCAACATTTGTATAAAGAAAAACTTACACCGTCTCTTGTCATCGCAGGTGGAGAATGCGATTAACGAATCGAATACCGAAGGTCGAAAAGCATCAGCAGTTCTGATAACCTCTCCAACTTATCACGGCATCTGCAGCAATCTCGAACAGATATCCCAAATATGTCATTCACACAATATTCCCATCATCATCGACGAGGCTCACGGGGCCCACTTAGGGTTTCACCCGCACTTGCCTCGTTCAGCTCTTAGTCAACGGGTTGACCTTTCTGTACAGTCAACCCACAAGGTGTTATTCTCCCTCACACAATCATCCATGTTACATATGTCAGGAAATATTATAAACCGAGAAAGAATATGTCAATGCCTTCAAACACTGCAAATCACAAGTCCTAGTTATCTCCTTTTGGCTTCGTTCGATGCTGCACGCGCTCAAATAAGCGAAGACCCGGTAACCATTTTTAACAAACCGGTTGAAATAGCCATGGAAGCAAGATCTCTTGTAGAAAAGATTCCGGGAATTAGAATCTTTGACTCTTCTACTTTTGGGCTTGATCCTTTAAGAATTACAGTCGGGGTGTGGGATCTTGGTATATCCGGATTCGAAGCTGATGACATCTTATATGAAGATTATGGAGTTGTTTCGGAACTCACCGGGACCCGTTCTATTACGTTTGCAATAAATCTAGGAACCCGTAGAGACGATGTTTTGAGGCTCGTGTCGGGTTTAAAGCATCTATCACAAAACACATAGTTTTTCGGGCCGGTTGAACAACAAAAGATTTAATGATATGGTTATAAAGTCTTGTGTTGGAACTACTAGTGGTATGCAATTGAGCCACCGAGAGGCGTTTTTTGGCGTGTAAACGAAAGTTAGTTTTAACGAAAGCATCGGGAAAATTTGTGGGGAGTTGGTATGTCCATACCCGCAGGTATCCCGCTACTTATACCTGGGGAAGTGATTACCAAGGAGGCGTTATGTTATTTGGTAAATGTGAAAAACAATGGTGGTTTTGTTAGTGGAGCTGCTGATTCTAAAAAAAAAAAAAAGGGTAAATGCACGGTACCCCTGACCGTGGGAGGGTTCTCCCTCCCCAAGCTAGCTTAGCCCCATAGCTGCCTGGCGGTTACTACCCAGCAGGATTATTCGGGCCGAGCTGGACTCGAACCCGTGTCCTCCCGTTTGGAATGGGTGAGGCTGGCCACTGGGCTGACACCCCGTGGTTGGAGCTGCTGATTCTAGTCTTTCAACAATTGTTGTTTGTAGTTAATCCTTAATGAACTATGGTAGGGTTGTGAAAGGTCGGTATAAAGGCCGATGATATGCTCGAAAAACAAGTGTCACTCTTGACCCGAATGAGTTAATATGGGCTTATGTTAATCTGGTCACAAACGGGGCAAACGGGTTGACAGTAACTTGAAAGTTTATGTAAACGGGTCAAACATGATGGAAGTTATCTATCTTTGACAGAATTGGCTTCTTCCAAGATGCAAGTGAAGCGTTACAAGATCATATCCTACTTGACCCTGACAAACAGAGGAGGTTCACATAATTTTTTTTATGTGCTTAAATTGCAATGGAATGGAATGGAATTGGAATGCAAATAGTGGCATTTGTGCAAGCTACACTTATTCATTATTTGCATGTTTTATTGTTTGTAGATCCTAAGCAGAGACAACCCAATAGAATGTGTAAAGATGACACATATCTTTGCAATCTAAAACCAAAACCATCGATAATCACGATATCAAGTCATCGATCTCAAACCAGGAATCAAGTCACGAACTTTAACCTTGCTAGTCAAAATATGAACGAAAGTTGGAATGGTGTTGGTGTCCGTTTATACATGAGATCCATTGTTATTCGATTCTCAAAACCATCTAGACTTGGCCTCTTTAGTGCTTTTAATCTTGTATTTGAGTCGACCAGCTTTCTGTTCGGACACTCGAAGTGGCCAAGTGGGCATGTATTTGGCAATTTGAAGAACCATTATTGATCACGTATCCGATTTTAACCCAACCAGCAACTTGAGGACGAATGCTGGGGTCATATTTATTTTGTTGTTTAGCAACTGATTCCAGTCCTTGGCCGTAGAGGTGTACAAATCGGTTTTTTTTTTCAAAAACCGGTTTCGGTTTTTTAAAAAAAACTGGTTTTTTTATAACCGGTTTTATCAACTCAAAACAATAACCGGTCCAACCGGTTAGAAACCGGTTTTTAACCGGTTTATTCCAAAAAACCTGTTTTTTTTACCGGTTAAACCGGTTTTTTATAACCGGTTTCGAAGCTCAAGATCTCTAACCGGTTTACAACTGCGGGTTCGGTTCGGTTCGGTTATAAAACCGGTTAAAAAAAAACCGGTTTCGGTTTTTTTTCCGGTTTCAGTTTTAAAACCGGTTTTTTTGTACACATCTACTTGGCCAGGGAGCAAATTAGGGTTTGGAGGGAGTTAGCGACACGTGAGTGGTTGAAAGGATGATGTTTTTTTTGTTTAAGGGTAATCTTGGCGATTTAAGAGGCACACCGTGTAACGAGTTTGTTACCATATGACCTTAAGGTTACGCATTCACGTCGTGGAAACCTCTTGCAAAAATGCACGATAATCATGTGTATATCATATCATGACCAAGTTGACTCGACACCCCAAGACTCCATGCATGCAGAAGCGTCGTGCAGTCATGTACTTGTCAATTCAACATTTCATTACTTCAATTCTTCCAAACATTCCATTTCCTACATAAACAATATGCGAACCAAACTTCGTTGAACACTACAAAGATTCTTTTAGTTGAATAATCTAATTCATATTAGACTAAAAACAGTACCGGCAATAACAATAGATCTTTTTAACTTTTGTTCCAAAAACCCGCCGGTTCACTTGAGCCCTACCTTAAGATCAAAAGTCCGATACAGATTTTGAATCGGGTACACCAAAAACCGAGACCAAGTCTTCAGACCCGTCATTTTACACATTACACATCTTTACAATGAGATGTCAACAAACACTAATGCAGATTCTAACCAGATATATCAACAACATACCAAACAAAAGATACAATCCTTTTTATACCCCTTTTGTTATAAATGATTGGAATCATCTGTCTTCGCTTTCTTTGCAGCCTGATTCGCAGGCTCAAACTCGGGTGTCTTCAAATACGCAGGCATGCCATTTTTGTCCTCCACAGGACCCGCCCATGATAAGGGTTCAGCTACATGTACAAACCATAATCAAGCCAAGTGACAAATGTAAAAGCTATACGAGGCAAAAAAAAAACAGCGGTAACACGGGTTGAGTATCATGTTAAAATGGTTCGGGTTGGTTAAGTTGGGTCACACCTAGGGCTACAAATGAACCAAACGAACACTAAAAAGACCTTGTTCATGTTTGTTTGTTAAGGAAATATGTGTTCATGAACATTTACCGAACGAGATATTATGTTTGTGTCCATTTGTTGATTTTAGGTAACGTACGCAAACGAACGTTCAAGAACACACATTAACAAAAACTGATGTTTATAAACATAAATGAAAGCAAACGAACACAAACAAATGTTCATGAACAGAATATATAATGTACCGATACAGTCTTAGGATCCTGTAAAAAGGACACTTTTCGTGAGAAGTGTGAGAAGACATAAGAAATGACATGTAGGCATCATTTTTTGGACTTGGAATAATGTTTTGGGTTGTTTTTACTAGAAAAACACCAAACATAACAATTTCAGACACAATGCAATGAATTCTAGGCTTAAAACTTAAAACACCATGCCAAGAAATTAAGTAGTGTGTTTTAAGTTTTAATTAGTGTGTTTTAGTTATGTTTTAAATTTCAGGCCCATAACATGTTGCATTGTGTTTTAAATTGTTATGTTTAGTGTTTTTCTAGCCAAAACAACCTAAAACATCATGCCTAAGTCCAAAACATGATGCCTATATGTCAATTTCTATGCCTTCTCTCACACTTCTCACGAAAAAGATCCTTTGACAGGAACCTCACCCGATACATATTAAATATTTTATTTATCATAATTTGAAGTATTAAATTTTAAACAATATATAAAAATTCAAAATACTAATGACCTATTGAACATAAACGAACACGTCACCGAACGTTCAAGAACATAAACGAAAGATCGTGAATAAACGAATGAACACAAACGAACTTCCTGCCGAACGGTTCACAAATTGTTCGTTGAATGCTCGGTTCGTTTGCAGCCCTAAAATGTTGTCCAAATTTAATATTTTTACCAATAATTTATATTATTTCAGTACCCACAAAAAGTTTTAGCGTAAAAGGAATTTGGAGGTTATATTATATGCATTGATAATACACTTTGCGCAACTTCTGATCTGTTTCATTTTTAGCTAACTTTTTTTAAAATATTTAACCATTTGTGTTGTTAGTATAACCAAAGCGAGAAGCAACCCGTTCACAATAAAACAGGTCAAGAGAAGCCAATCATACCAAGCTGCAAATCCAATTTCTCGGCTGGACCTGCCCACGCTAGCGGTTCAACTGAAAAATATATACATCAAATACACATATTTAGTCTAATGGACGAAAACCAAAAAATCAGCATAATGGTCAGGTACATTTAATCATTTATACCTTTTTGTTATAGGAAACCGTTACATAACTTTGTATTTAAACTAAAACGGAAAAGGTATCAAGTTAACATGTTCTTTTGCTGTTTTGGTATATATTTATAAGCGTTTTCACTTTTCACTAATTCATTAGATATCTTTCAATAACCGAAACTAACAATGTGATATTTGCCACATGGTTTCCTGATTCAGTTAATCATTTCCTATATTACTTCATCAAAAATAATTACTTTATAGTAATGCTCTATATTACCTGGTGACGGTTCAAGAGTTTCTGGTGTCTTTGGTGCTGCCATCTGAGCCGGACGTTTTTTCACGTAGTCTTTCTGTAACGGTTTCGGGATCTGAAACGAAAACCTTCCTAGCTCAATTCCTTGTGCATGTTCCGGGTGACTTTCAAAATATCTGCTTAATACATATATTAAGCTTTTGAGTAAAGTACACGGTGGTCGCTATGGTTTATCAAAATTTTGGGTTTGGCCTCTAGCTTTCCAAAAGTACACGGATGGTCCCTCTGGTTAGCACTTTGTAACGCATTTAGTCCCCAACTTTTTCCAAAAGTACATGGATCGTCCCTGTGGTTTCCACTTTGCAACGCATTTAGTCTCTAACTTGAACCTGCTTAAACCTTTAGATGTGTTGGCTGGGGACTAAATACATTACAAAGTGCAAACCACAGGGACCATCCATGTACTTTTGGAAAAAGCTAGGGACCAAATCCAAAATTATGGTAAAACACAGGGACCATCCGTGTACTTCACTCGAAGCTTTTAATTTACGTATAACATATTATCCTAATTCCCTAGTTATTGAGATATCAAATAATCAGAAAGCAGCAATATACTTTTAGCAAATCGTCCCGTTGGGACTGGTTCTTGTGATTATAATTTTTTACCCGTTCGGTGCTTACAAGTAAGTTGGCCTGCTTATTATAACATAACAACTTTCGAAATCCAAAGACCCGAAAATGCGATAATGAAAAGTCTGAGCGGAAAACATACCGCGTAACATCAGGCAGCGAGCGAAGTTTAGTGCCTGTTGGTGACGCATAATAGCTAAAACAATAACCTTTATGAATTAAACTTATTCAATAAATCATAAAGACGGAAACTTTTTAACACACACTGAAAAAAGATTCGTACACGTCTGCAAATTTAGAGCTGCCTTCATTTCTCAGCCGCAAAATCCGCTTCCAGCCAGGTGGCGGTCGAGCAATGTCGGGTTTATCAATAGCCCATATGCGGGTCCCATCTTGCTCAATATCAGTCGGGTTATCACACGAAACTTCCCGATTCCATTGACGGGTTGTTTCACATAAAAACGGCTGGTCAGTGATATGTTCCCTAATTACCTCGTATTTCTCTTGATCCGGGATTAATCGCCATTTGAAACAATTAGCACATTGGACGGTGAACGCACCTACTGAAGGTGGTGTTTTAGAAACAACCCGAGGTTTATCAGATTTGGTTTTCTTGACGGGTTTGACTGGCTCAGAACCGTTTTGTGAATGATTGTAAACCACCATTTGTTTGTTTTTATCTTCGTCGTCTGAGCTATAGTCAGATGAAGAAACGTCTAAAACGTTTTCATCTGTTTCTTTTCTATCGTTGTTTGAAGGAACACTAGGTCCCTCAAGGGCATTTTGGTCATTTTCTGAGGTTTCAGGAATGCTTTTGACGGTAGGTGGAGTCATGTCGGGCCTTTTCCCTCCCATTTTAATGGTGATTTTTGGTGATCGTGACTGCATTTCTACAAATCTGAAGTTATCCTGATGCGCGTATAGCATGGTTTGAAAACTTATGTTAGATGTGATCGTTAATTAAACGGGTTAAACAAGTCAATCCGAACACGATCCATTTATTTAACAAGTTACCTCTTTAGGCTGGAAAGTTCTGACAACTTAAAACCTTTCCGATTAATATCACAACTTGAGCTCCATGATTGCTTTTTACTCTAACTTGTTGAATAAAATTAACAATAAATATCCATATGACGTTGATCCTCCCTAAATGTGCGTACAAAAATATAATGTAAGAAGATGTGTACATTTACCTCTTTATGTGCTTGTGAAAGACACAAATCCTGTCACGTGCTTGAGCTGAAAATTACTGAAAAAGAAAAACTTACCCGTGAGGTGAAAATCATAAACCAGAGAACTATAATTTAAAGATCATAAGCAACTTGAAGAATCGCCAAGCCCTAGTTAGATACATAAAATAAGATATAGAAAACATAATTAGTTTCACCAACACAACAGAGAAGTCTCTACCCAGGCAACCAAAAACAAAATTTGTGAGCTCCTTACAGGCAATGCAGACACTATTGTTGGTTTGAGGGGTTGATGTTACAATGCCAATACAAGAAGAGTTATGCTAGATATGCATCAAAGTGTCTATAACATGTTAAAAATACTTGCAAAAATCAGTAAACCGCTAACTATGAACATCATAAATAGCCAAAAATATTGATTTACATATACACAAGCAAAATTCATATATTTTATCCATCAAAACAAATTCCTGCAAGTAATGTACACAAAACAAGTCACATATGTTTAAAGATTCATGTTGGATGATCCCCTTTGTTACAAAACTGAAAAAGTTACTAAATTTCCATATATTTTCCAATAATCTAAAAAAATACGTTTACTAAAGGTCTAGCAATTATCTAGTCCAATCCAACAAATTGAAAAGATTTAAAAAACCCTAAAACATAAAACTGATGAATTTATTAAAAAAAACCACACACACACATAACAAGCAGAATTAACCTAGATCTGTAGCACAACATCTACAACACTTCAAAAAACACTTGCAAAAATCACTAAACCCTAGACAACAATTTGATCAAATTTGGGTGAAATTAACAGATTTCAACAATTGAAGTTAAGGGATTATATAAAGATACCTGCTTTTGTTGGATTTTGAGCGTAAAGATGAGTTGGTGAAGTGTAAAACAGGAGATCTGAGTTCAAGATTGAGATTTGAGGGGTCGATTGTTATCATAAAGAGGATGTGGGGTTATGATTCTGATCGGAAAAGCAGGTATCCGTACAATTTATGATCTATAAATGCATTTCAACAACACAAAAAGATGGAATTTGGAGATTCGTGAATTGGGATCAGACAATCTTTCCATGGATATATGAACAATAGAAATAGATGATAAGTTTTGATAAAAATAGTTTCAAAAAAAGTTTTGATAAAAATACAAGGTAAATTTTTGGGAATGGTAATGTATTTAAGAGGGTTTTTTTATTTTTATTTTTTAACAACTAACAAAATTATATATTAAACTTGTTGAAACATACAAAAACTTTCACCGAGTTAGGCATCGGCAAGCAAGAAACCAACTCGCAGCCGAAGCAACTAAAACATAACAATAGCGGCTACATTAACCGACATCAAACTGCTTCCAATCCTCCCACGACAAAGCCATCCTACCTTACCTTTGTTTCACCCAAAGAAAGCTAAGAGCTATCACTTCCTCTATCACCTTCGAAACCAATGGCACCCGATTGTTAAAAACCGTTTCATTCCTTGATTTCCAAATGCTCCAAATTGCCCTATTGACGACTGCCTGCAAAGTACGTCTGAACCTTTTACCCGCCGACTGAACTTGAAGGAGAGGAGATCTTTGACATGGAACGCAAAGAGATTTGGTTCACGCCACCACTTCATCCAAATGTTCCACACCGTAAGGGAGAATTGGCATCCCGTAAATATGTGCTCAGCCGATTCCAAAATGTCACCGCACAGTCGACACAACGGCACCTGAACATGAATATTTCTGGCACTAAGTGTTGCCATAGTTGGCAAGCAATCAAGAAGGACACGCCAAGCGACAAAGCAAACTTTCCTTGGAACCTATTTGTTCCAAACAAACCTGGAAGAGGGCCGCACTAGGCTAACGACCTCCATCTTCCGCTTAACATCTTTTACCGAGAAGAAACCTGAACTATTTATCGCCCATCTCCAGGAATCCCTGCCCAGACCAAGAGAAAAAGCCTCGAGAAGGCCAAGCAGGCCCGATAGTTCAACATTTTTAGCCGCTGAAAAATTAATCTGAGCCCAATCCCAAGTGAACGATGTACCTGAAGAGCTTCGCTTTATTCTATCCGCCACCACGCATCCTTTCGATTTCTCTAGCGCGAACAAGAGAGGATAAAGCAACCAAAGAGGTTTGTTCCTAATCCACGCATCTAACCAAAAAAGAACGACTGCACCATTGCCAACTAAGCCCACGATGTATTCCGAAAGATAAATATTTCGAGCAGATAATTCACCTTCGATGCTCACAATTTGTTTCAAGTTTCCGGCAAAAGAGAGTTTGCTTGGTATAAAATCCCACGACCTTGTACCATTATGAATCGCCCACACCACTTTTCTCGAAAGCACCCCTTGTTCCATTTTGAAACACCACCATCATTTCGCAAACATGGCAACATTTGCCTCCACAAGCGAACCATTCCAACCCCCCTCAGTTAAAAGGCCGACCCACTTTCTTCCAGGCGATCCAACTCATTTTATCCTTTTCTTCACATCCACCACAAAAGAACACTCTTCTAAACCTTTCAAGAATCTTTATAACTTTTATAGGACCCTAGTACAAAGAGAAGTAGTATGTTGGGAGAGCACTTAAGACTGACTTAAGCAGAGTAAGTCTCCCCCCGGATAGATCAATGTCGAGCCTTCCAAAATGCCTCCACTGAAACTTATCGACGACCGAATCCCAACTTTTAACTAAGTTCATGTTACCTCCCATAGGAATCCTGAGATGAATGAACGGTAACTTACCCATTTTGCACCCTAGCATCACGGTCATGGCCGACACCTCCCCATTATCAACACCAATACCGAAGACGCTACACTTCCCAGTATTAATCTTCAACCCGGAAACCAGAGAAAAACATCTATGCATACGCTTAAGCATAAGCGCGTTCCTAGACGACCAATCCCCCAAAAAGCACATCATCGGCAAAGAGAAGATGAGATAACAAGGGCCTGTTTTGGGATAAACTAATACCATCAAAGATCCAGCTGTACAGCCTCCTTCATCATCTAATTTAGGCCCTCCATAGCAAGGATAAAGAGGTACAGGGAGATAGGGTCGCCTTGTTTAAGACCACGGGAACACACGAACTCCATAGTAGGAGACCCCTTAAGAAGAACCGACGAACGTGTAACACCTCGTAAAATTCGTATTCGGTAATAAACCGAAACGTGTAAATGCCCTTAGAAAATACCTCAAATAAGTTAGCCACTCAATCTAGCTTAAAACATGTTAAAATATACAAAATTTCACAAACCTAACAGTAACATACGGTTGAGAACCGTAAGTTACGGCTTGAAGCTGCTGGATCAGATTTTTTTACTAACCGTAAGCTACGGTCTAGTGACCGTAGCCTTCGGCGAGTCTTGAGAGCCTCTATATTTTAGTGTTTTAATTTTCCGAAAATTTCCCAGAGGCCCCTAAACTTCATTATCTTCGTGTTACTTGTTTAAACAAGTTATCTCTTGACCCGAACGTCTCTCGGTTGAGACGATATATTTTTTACCATCCTCGAGCATTCCGCTCTTTTACCAAACCTTTAACTTTATTAATTTAGGTAAATTAGCCTTTAGAACCATAAGGATTCGTATCTTCATGTTTAAGCTAGTGGACACTTTTAAGTCATAAAGACACCTAGTGTGACACCCGTTAACGTTTGGTTATTCGTACTCTTCTTCAGTACATCTTGTATTGATTGAAAAGAACTAGTTGTGTCATTATGTCATGAAATATAAGTCAAGGGACAATTCATGACATTTAATAAAACTATATTTGAGGGATTAAATGTGTTAAAACCCAAATCTTTGTAAGGATGCCACCTAGCCTGCAAACTGCCACACTCCTCTAGCTCTTGACACATAATTGGACACATGTAATGATCCTACAACACACCTAACACATGGCTCCATCTCATTGCACTTCTTACACTATAAATAGCCCACTAAACCCACTCATTCTTTGCTCATTCACTTCTTCTCCTCTCTATTACAGTCTTGGAAGTTCCTGACCATTTAGGAGCTTCCCTTTGAGTTCTGAGTTTCCCTTGGAGCACTTACAAGTGCTCCATCTCTGCTCTTTCCTTTTTATAGGCTTTTAATAGCCAAAAGTCAAGCATTTCGACAAATGCCTTGACTTTCGGTTAAGACCATTATGGTCCAGCCATTGTTCGAAATGAACATGGCTAAGTGATTGTAATTAGGAAGGTATTAACCCCTTAAAGGGGCACCTCCTAAAGATCACGTTTACTAGGCCAATTGACGGGTCAAAGTTTATGTTTTAAAAAGTCAAACGGGTCAGATTTCATAAATATTATAATCTGAGTTTATATATGTTATAAATATGTTTTTGACACTTAAACAAGTTGGTAATAATTATTAGAACATGTGGGAACATGTTCGATCCGTCAATGTCAGTCCTAGAGTCGGCTCGTAACCGAAAGTCGCGAAGTTTGACTTCTGCTTTGACTTTCGATTCTGACCCGACTTAGATTAGTTAACTTCTGAATTAAGGTTACATTATGATCGTAATACAATGTAGCATAACCCTATGAGGTTATATTACATGATCATAATCTAATCTGAGTTTATGCACAAGTTCCGTAAAATGTCAAAATTTGACTAAAATGCCTTTTTACATGAAACAAGGTTTTAATCAACAATGGACTTGCAAATGAATTGCCTACTGATATGTTAATTTAGTTAACTATTATGATGTTAATATTCTGAGCATAAACTGATTTTAGTATAATATCGTAAACTATACTTTTAAATGACCAAAATGCCCTTTTGGTGCATAGTTTGGTCTTAAACAACAAACCACACTTATGCGTGCTATCTTACTGATAATATATCACAAATTAAGTACTTTTTCTAGAATGTTTAAGATCATAACATCAGAATACATGCAAGTTCCTTTTATACGACATATAATTACCAAAACGCCCTTATGAGGCATAATTTCGTTTCAAAACCTTTTTGGGCATGTAAGTTGATATCCTACTGACATTACTACGTATTTAAAGTATAATGACTTATAGAACTTGTTCATGACTTATCCGGTTACCCGATATCGCTTATACGCATACGGTTAAGTATATGTAACTAGTCGAAAATTAACCGAAACGGGTTTAACCTTATCATTTTAATCTCAAATTCCAGAATGTTAATTGTTTACCCATACTATACAAGTCTTAAGTACTTGTTGGGTTTAAACAACATTCTATCCGGTCATCCTTTAATCTAGCGTACCGTACCGTTTTTGATCCATTACGCTAGTCGGTCTAAGTCTATGACTTAAAATTAAGACCGTTAGCATTTTAATTGTTAGCTTATCCCATAATCCAGACTAGAGCCTTCCGGTAAATGCTATCTGCACTTAGTTCATTTTAAATATGGCTCAGGTAAATACTCTCAACTTATTTCCCCTATACGGGCTTGGGTTACGGTAAATTATTACCGCTTGGTCAGAAAAGGGATCAATCAAATTCCCGGTGCAGCTAGTAAATCCGCATATTCTGTTTTAATCAGTTTTGTTTGATAACTTAAACATCGGGGGTTAACTACCGTGTCCTGGATATCCTCGGCTCATTACAATTGAAATAGCCACGACCTTAGCGCGGGTGTAGGCATACACCCGATAGACGCTCAATAATGCATTCCCACAAGGTTGAGAAGAATTGACTCCTTCGTGAGTCCAAAGTGGTGTGTACGTTAATCATGTCTCGGTCTCCGTACCGGGCCCTGTATGTATGGACAAACATGTAAATCTGTTGACAAGGTTGGACGGTCAACTTTCCCAAGTTATAAAAGCTTTTGTGCTGATACGCACTTAAAACATATTTTAAATGTTTTCAAAATGAGTCAGTTGGGTGTATTTACCAGCGAAAGCTGACTTATTTTCAAAATACTAAACTGCAGGTACAATACGAAAATAGGCTGGAAGTGCTCGGTAGTGATGGAGGATCATGCAAATCCTAGATCTGCCCAAAGTCTGTTTTATATTCTTTCCATGTATAATTTATGATCCGCATGTGGATCTTCTATTATGAGCCTGTATATTTTTTTGTATTTCGAACATTTGGTTTGTAATAGTAAATTTACTCCAAGACTTCCGTTGTGCCTTGTTTAATTGACTATGATGATTATCAACTGACGTCATGATACTCCCCACCCGGGCCCACCGGTGTATGGATTTGGGTTGGAAATCCGGGGTGTGACAGGTTGGTATCAGAGCCAACGTTTGAGAGAATTAAGCACTATCCTTCTTGTGTTTAATCTCAAACTTACACGAGCACATTCCTTAGACTTCCGAGTCTAGGCATTGACCTAGGATTTACTCATTTCATTATTAAGTTATTAGTATTGTTTTTGAATTGATTTTTAACAGGAAAAATGCCGCCAAGAGTAAGAGGACAAAGTGGGAGAGGAAAAGGTCCAATGAGGGGAGGACCATCGGGGCGCATCCCTTCACAACCTCACAACTCAGATTCCTACCAAGAATCAGGAGATTCATCTCCTTGGCAACCAGCGAGACACTCTGTCTCTCATAGACATTCTCCCCCACATTCCCAAAATTCTTATCACTCTCACCACTCCTATCATTCACACCATTCTCACCATTCTCACCATTCCCATTCACACTCTTATCATGAAGAATTTAACCCTAACTACTACTTTAACACGCCTCCAGCCGATCAAAATCAATTGGACCAGCCAAACCCTATGGATGAGGACTCCAACCCGGAGATGCCGCCGTCGGGATCGAATACGCATCCCATAGAAATTTCAAGCGATTCGAACTCTTATGCCGGATTGCCCTACCAAGATCCTAATGAGTGGGACCAATAATGGGATCAATTCACCTTCGCCCACACTCCTTCTCATCACTCTCAACCACTGTTGATACACTTTTGTGTCTGTCGCTTGTTCTTAGTTACATTTGTAATTGTACGGTCTTTGCTCAAGTGTCTGTATAAGTTTGGTCATGTCGATCAAATCAAGATATCCTTCTATCTTGGTTTCGTACGACATCTTAGTTAGTCTATGTTAAATAGCTGCATATGTGCATACTGTTGAGTCTTGTGTACGTTGTGTCTGCGACACGTTCTCTGATGTCAGCATTATGTGCGAGTTAGAATGCTCTGTGCGAGTTAGAATGCTCTGTACGAGCAAGGTGTTGCTCGTACGAGTCACCAGATTCGTACGAAGGAAACATGTAAACTAGTGGTTTACTTGTTCCGTACGAAGAAGAGAATGCTTCGTACGAACCAACTTCTTCGTACAAGCTTCCTTGGAGCAGTGCTTCGTGGGTAATAGAGTGTTCCGTATGTCTGGCAACGTGCTTCGTACGAATGACCAGCATGCACCTATATAAGCAGACATGCACCTTGCAGTCATGGCTGGTTCTGTTGGTTGTTCAACTAGTTGATGAGCTGAGCAGTTAGCATTTCTGGTGCAGACGAAGACACAAGAACACAGGCAGTTTGGTGAGTCGTATGAGCATTGTTTGTATATGTTTGTATTAGTTCTCATCTCTTAATCAAGATAGTGAATCTTTGGTTATCCTGTGTTCTTACTTTGCTTTGGTTTGCATGCATACTTGGATTCCATACTCGTATGTATGTTGCATGAACAAGGAATAGTTTTAACTTGATCCTCAGGTGGACCTACAAGTGGTATCAGAGCTTGTGGCTCTTTCCTTGTTCAAAACCAAGCTTAGTTATGTCTGAGCTAGTTTGAAGATTTCTGAAGTGTTCTTGAATCTCCAGCAGAAAACTTAAGTTTTGAATAGATATCTAACTTAAAACTTGGTTAAAATCTGTTGCATGCAGAAAATTTTATGGTAAAATTTTTTTGAAGAACACATTTGAAGAAGAAATTATGCAGAAAATTTCAAACATATTAGTTTGGTAGGGTTGCCAAATCTTTCTGACATTGTTGGACTTGGACTTGGACTGTTGTGACTGTTAAGACTGAAAGAATTTTGTGTTTTAACTAAAATTGGGCAAGACAACAGGGTACTTTCGAAAAGCAGGTCTATACAAGAAAGGAAATTTTTCACCAAACCAACTCTGCAAAGATTCCTCTAAGAAACACTCACAAAACAGTCTGTGTGAATACTTGGTTCGTACGAGGGATAGGTTGCTCGTACGAAGGACCATTCATCCGCACGAAACAATCTTGTTTCGCATGAAGGACTTGCTCGTACAAAGCATAGTGTTGCTCGTACGAAAGAGCTGTTATCCGCACGAACATTGGTTCGTACGAATAACCTTCGTTACTGTTTGTTTTTCGTGTTTCAGTTTTTCAAGCTTTGTGCTTTCAGAATTGTAATATTTTCAAATTGTGAATTTTTAAAAGGAAATTGTTATTTTCAAACTTTAAACCTTTAAATTTTTCATAAATCAAGAAAAAATAATGAATTCTAACACGTGGGATGGGAGTAGTTTAAGCTCAAATCAGGAGTCTTCGCAAAGCTCCACAACATCATGGGTTAAGTCTTTGATGCCTCAACATACAGCTATGATCTCTGCAAATCAGTGGGTGTGTGTTGCGAATCAGAATCAAAGCATCCAAACTTTGTTAATGAGCGAAAGTGAAACTGGGAGTAATAACTGTCCGCCGAAGCTAAACCACATGAACGATTATCCTTCATGGAAAAGTCATTTTCATACGTATGTTCTTGGACAAAACATAGAATCGTGGACATGTTTTACTATACCCTATAAAGAATCACTTGAAGAAGCTGGATCAAATCCAACCTCCTTGGCCAATCTAGATGAAAGTGACAAGAAAGCATATGATCTAGAGAAAAAGGCCTTTGCTATCCTAACATAATCTCTTCATAAAGATATTATCATTATTTTGTGTATTGTACAACCACGAAAAGTTTGTGGGACGCTTTGTAAGCAAGAGGTGAAGGTAATGCTGCCACCAGGAAGATTCGGCTTGATTTGCTCAAGAGGAGTTTGAAGGTTTCATGTTCATGGAAAATGAAACATTGAATGATATGACCACACGGTTTTATCATCTGCTCAGTGAGATGTACTCTTACAAAGTGTTAGCAGCACCACAAGAAATTGTGATGCGTTTTGCTGATGCTTTACCACCAAAATGGGGTCAATTTATTGACTTATTAAAACATACAGGTGTGTTGGACTCAATTAGTATTTATAAATTTGTGCAGAAACTGGAGAACAAGAATGAAGAAGAACTCCGGAAGGCACAACGAGTCACTGTTCCACAAAACCCTGAGATGTACTTCGGAGGTATTAATGCAGGTACAACCTCAAGCCAGCAACCGAAGCTGCAAACCGCGTTTGTGTCAAACGTGAACCCCTTCCTACCTCAACCTGTTCAATCAAGTCAGTCTGCAGGCTCAAGTACTCAAGCCTATGGACAAGCCTTTGATCCGAAAGCCTTCCTTCCACAGCCAAGAGATTTAGCACCTCAAGTTCCACAACAAGCTCATCAACAAGCTTTCTATGGAAACAACTATCAATCTGCAAATCCCAACACTGTCAAGCTTGACACGTCACATCTCTCCAAAGTCAGCGTAGAAGTTGCAAAGGAACACATGGAACTTCTCAACACAATGGTCAGTGCTTATTGTGGTTTAGTTGCAGGTCAAATAGGAAATATCAATTTGACAAACAAAGACTACCACCAAATTGACCAAGATGAGATGGAGCTGATGGATATCAAGTGGGCATTTGCAAGTGCCGTGAGAAGAGCAAAGGATTACATGCGGAGAACAGGAAGAACCAGTTTAGAGAGCAAGAAAGATACAAAATACGGCTTTAATAAAACTGTCGTTACTTGCTTCAACTGCGGAGAAAGAGGTTACTTCAAACGGGAATGCACAAGGCCCAGCAAGGAAGGAAATCACAACCCCTTTAGAAATCAGTCTCAACCACCCAACACAGATCAGTTCAACAATGAGAGAAGAATGGTAGCTGTTGGCAAATCTAACAGTACCAATCAATCAGGACCTTCAAACACACATAGAGCTTTGGTAGTTTAATCTGATGAAGGATGCAATTGGTCAGTACAGTTGGGAACTGAGAACAACGGAAGAACTGCATGTTATGCGAAGATCGTTGATCAAATCAAACATGTTCACAGCATCAATACTCTAGAAAATGATGATACTTCTGGGTATGCTGGTATTTTTGATGAAGAGTGTTCAAGTTCTGGTGGTTATGGTTCTGATTCTGATATCAGAAACGAGAGTGATGCTGAGGTTAGCAAGTTGTTGAGTGAAGCTGAGACGATGAAGTGTGAAAAGGTGGGTATGATGAAGAATGCAGAAGCTGCAGTGAAGGAGACAGAGACACTCTTTACAGATGATGCAGCCTTCCCTCATCACACTGCCTTCATGGCAAATGATTCAGGTTCTATAAGTCAGGTAAATTCTGACCCTCCTACTGTTTGCAATGACTGTGCTGAATTGAAAATAAGGTATGAAACCGTCAACAGTCATAATCAAAATTTAGTTCTTGAACTATCAAAGTGCAAAGAGGCGAATTTGGCACTAACCCGAAATGAAAAAGAATTCAAATCTGTAATAGAACCCTTAAGAAAAGCGTTTCTGAATTGACAAAAACAGTTTTGAATAAACAGATAAGAATTAACAACTATATTAATCTTCTATAAGAAATTAAGAAAACGTTAGCCATCGCCAAATGCGAATATGATTCGATCAAGCTCAAATTGGAAAGTTACTATAACTCCCGTTATGTGCTTGATCATATCATTGATGTTCAAAAACTAAAGGGAGATGTTCAATGCATAGGGTATAAGTCGTGCCCACCACTAATGAAACACAACTATACCAAAATGCCTGATGAAGAGGAGATGCCTCGTTTTGAACCCTCTGTACCTCTGAATCCTGAAGAATTTGCAGCAGGTTTAGGGTTCAAACTAGACAATTCCTCTCAAGAACCAAGCAAGCCAGAAAGTTCATCGTCTGATGTTGATCGAAATCCATCTGATGAAGAGGAAGATGATACATCAGATGATGAATCAAGAAAAGGTGATCAGGATCAGCCTCTTGATGAAAGGAAAAGAGTAGAACTTTCTGCTACTCCTAGTACTCAATCTGTTGAGATTCAAGAGACTGTTCCTAAGAAATCTGTCAAGAAAGAAGTGTCGATAGATGAAGCAGATAATGTATTGTATACGTTGGTTGGAGATAAGAATATCTATTCGAACAAAGATTTTCCAATTAAAAACGTAAATCCAATCTCTATAGATCAGGTGTTTGAAAAATCAACAACCAAAGTTTTAGAGAAGAAAAAACCAACCAAATCACAACCATTATCCGCTTCAACAGAAAGCCAACCAAAAGGCTCTCGATACAAGAAAAGGGTTAAGAATGTTAAATTTGTGAGTTCAAAAGGTACCGATAAAGTCGAAACTTTTCAAGGAAAATGTAATATAGATTTTGTAAAGAAAGTTAAGATTTTGAAAAGAAATAGTCAAAACAATTACACCCAACACACGGATGGATGTAATGAAAATGAGCCCAGTACCTCAAGACCCACAAGTTCAACATCAAGCCAAGAAACACGATCTCCTAGGTTTGTTGAAAGGAGAACATGTTTCAAATGTGGAGAGTTTGGCCACATTATAAAAGATTGTAAATATCCAGCCAAATCAAGATTTGTGGAAAGAAATCCTCATGAACCAACTTGCCAACGTAGATCTGTTTCTCCAACACAAGATAAACGAATTATTAAAGATCAAAATGAGAAACAAAAATGTAAACAAGTAAAAGCAATTGAAAAAGCTTTAAAACCGGATTCATCATAAAAGAATTCAAGATCTTCAAAGTTAATAAAACCAGAAACTGTTAAATCTATAAATAATAGTCAACCTAGTAATAATCAACGATCTTGGAAACAGAAGACCGGTAGTGGTTCAAGAGGAGGAACTCAGTTTAACAATCATCAAGAAATAGAGATCACATTTCTTGATGATAAGGGGCGATCCAAGACCACAAAGGCTTGGGTCCCCATCTCAAACTAATCTTGTTTGTGAAATGTGCATGGTGTTCCAGGAGGAACTGTAAACATTCATTGGATTGTTGACAGTGGAGCATCAAGGCATATGACAGGCGACTTGCGGCTCCTGTATGATGTGAAAAGCATTCGGGGTGGTTATGTTGCTTTTGCTGGTGATAAAGGTGGTTATATCACTGGAGAAGGAATGGTCTCCAATGGTATTGTGAGTTTTGATAAGATCAATTACGTGCGGCTAATTGATCACAATCTTCTTAGCGTTTCTTAAATCTGCGACAAGAAGTTCACGTTACACTTTGATGATACCAGTTGTTATGTGCTGAAGCCTGGATTCAAGATCCCAAAAGAATGGATTCTCTTATTGGCTCCAAGAATCAACAACTTGTATATTCTTGATATGAGCCAAGCTATTACAACGTCTGCACAAGTCACATGTTTTGTCTCTAAAGCCACCGAGAAGGAATCAATCTCTTGGCATAGACGAATGGGACACATTCACCTGAGGAAAATGAACTATTTGGTGAAGAATAATCTTGTGAATGGTGTACCAGTCAAGAATTTTCATCTTCAAGACGTCTGTGTATCATGCCAGAAGGGAAAGCAAGCGAGAAAATCTCATCCCATGAAGAAGATCAACACTGTGAATATGCCACTGGAACGTCTTCATATGGACCTCTTTGGACCTATGAAACACAAGACAACCTTTGGTGATTCTTATTGTCTAGTAGTTACTGATGACTATTCCAGATTTTCATGGGTAAATATGCTGGCACATAAGAGTGAAGTTCCTAATATCCTCAAGAATCTCCTGACGCTGCTAAAAAATTGTATAATCTGAAGGTAAGGAGAATCAGAAGCGACAATGGCACCGAGTTCAAGAATCAATTTATGGATGAGTACTGTTCTTCAAAGGGCATTTTGCATGAGTATAGTTCTCACTGCACTCCACAACAAAATGGTGTCACTGAGAGGAAGAGTAGAACACTAATTGAAAATGCAAGAACTATGTTAGTAGAATCATAACTTCCCGTTCAATTTTGGGGAGATGCTGTTGCTACTGCATGCTACACGATGAATAGAGTTCTAACGGTGAAGAGACATGGGAAGACATGCTTTGAGTTGCTACATAAAAGGAAACCAGATGTTTCTTTCTTAAAACCTTTTGGAGCTCCATGCACTATGATTGATCCACATGGAAAGTTTGGTCCAAAGGCTATCGAAGGTTTCTTCCTTGGATATGCTACTCCAAATTTCAAAGTGTGGAATTTGTCTTCGAAGAAGATTGAAGAATGGGGTGAAGTCAAGGTTCAGAGATATACAGAAGCAGTAAGAGCTCCTGGTGCTCCTTGGATGTTCAACTATGATGGGCTGTTCGACTCCTTTAATCCACCAACTTTTGATGATGCATCAGCTGCTCAAATGCTACTGGAAAGAGATACAACAGTTGATTTGTCACTAGTTAGACCAATTATTGTTAACCCTCAAGTGTCTACTTCGGTTAACAATCTTGTTCAAAATGAGGAATTCGAAGATGATGCGAATTATAATGTTTCATCAGAAGAAGATGAGTTTCATGATGCAAATGAAGCTACCTCTGGTGCGGTTCCTGGAATTTCAGATGTTAAGTCAAATATTCAACCTCAAGGGACGACTGAAGGTCATGCATCTACCTCCTCATCAAATCCAGCACTCGATTTGACTGTTGATCCGAATATAAACAATCTGGGTATAATCTCTCGAGTTCCCGATGTTCCAGAAACTCGAATTCATAATATCCATCCTCAGCAGAATATTATTGGAGATGTCCAGAGAGGTGTGCAGACTCGTAATCAGCTTTGAAACAACCAGAATGCTGGATTATATTAGGAAATAAGGGAATCTGGTGGTTTGAACGATTGGTCTTTTGCCTGCTATGTCTGCCAAGTAGAACCGAAATATTGGAAGGAGGCAATGAAAGAAGACTCTTGGGTTGAAGCCATGCAGGAAGAACTTCAACAATTTCAGAAGTTAGGCGTCTGAAAATTGGTTGACCGGCCTGACAGCTATAAGAAGATTGGTCTACGATGGGTGTACAAGTGCAAGAAGGATGACCGAGGTGTCGTTGTGAGAAACAAAGCGAGATTGGTTATTCAAGGTTTTAATCAGGTCGAAGGTATCGATTACAATGAAGGTTCTGCACCAGTTGCACGACTTGAGGCCTTAAGGATTTTCTTGGCTTATGCGTCCTACAAGAAGTTCACCGTTTATCAGATGGATGTGAAGAGTGCATTTCTTCATGGTGTGATGGAAGAGGAAGTATATGTTGAGCAACCGCCAGGTTTTGAAGATCCACTCCATCCTGACAAGGTTTGGCTTCTCAACAAGGCGTTATATGGTCTTCATCAAGCTCCAAGGGCTTGGTATGAAACGTTCTCTACCTATCTGTTGAAGAATGGTTTTCGACGAGGCTTGATCGACTGTACTCTCTTCATTAAGGAAAGAAATGAAGATTTGCTGCTAGTGCAAGTTTATCTTGACGACATTATTTTTGGGTCTACCAACGAACGAATGTGCAAAGAATTCGAACAGGTTATGCAGGAGAAGTTCGAGATGAGCGCTATGGGATAAATGACTTTCTTTTTAGGTTTGCAGGTTCAACAATCAAAGGAAGGGATTTTTATCCATCAAACCAAGTACGTCGGGGATATTCTCAAGCGATTTCAGATGGATGACTCAAAGCCTGTGAGTCCCAAAACAGATCCGGATCACAGTGGTTGATTGTTTTCACCCAAACAACTATGGATTAGTTGTTTGAATGTGCAAATAATAAGAAAAACCAAGCAAAGAAGATGAAGAATCTTGTTTGGATCAAACAACTAGTGTTGTATATGAAATCCCAATAACATGTAATCAATAACAGCACCTGGATATTCGGATGAAAGCACAATAGCAAAAATCACAACACAAGAAGATCACCAAAATCTGTCCAAGAAACTTGGACATACATGCATTGATCATCATATTTATACAAAATGACTACCCAGCGTATTTATTAAACACGCTGGGTTGCTAAATACGCCGCGTACATACAATTTTCACCATATTGCACTTTCGACGCTTTAACTTTGTCTAACCATTACAAACTAGCTCAAACTATGGATAATCAAGCACCAACGGTCTCAAAAGTTCTAACAATATCCCCCCTAGATCGTTGCGTGCTTGGGTTTCTTCAATCTTTCTTCCGAGCTTCTGGGTCTGCAGCAGGTCCTTCATCCTTGTCTTGTGCAGCTTGAACGGTAGGTTGATCTGTGGTTGCTTCGATTGTTTCTTCAGAGCTTAGATTAACAATAGCTTCACTTAAGGGTTGTTGTAACTCCGTAGTGGCTTCATATGTGGATGAAACCAGAGTTTGAGGGTAAGATGCAGCTTGAGATGGTGAGGAGGCTTTCTGTTGTGATGTGACTTATGCTTTCTCTTTCTTTTTCTTGCCTCCTCCTTTTCTGTCTGCTTTTGAATCCTGAGAACAATTTCCATCATCTCTATCTTCCTCTCTCGAGCTCATTCCATAACCCTTTAGAATAGCATTCCTTCTTCTCTGTACTCATTTCCGGCTCCAACATGGATTTTGCAACCAAAGAGAATGTTGAGATCGGAGTGGCAGAACACGAAAACATCCATCGGGTCTAGAATTCGAATATCTTCGTTAGACACTAATCGGATCACTGCTTCTCCTGTCTTCCCATCATAAAACCATTTCTTGAAGTGTGTAAGCATGACAGGCTGTTAGGTGGAATTTTGACTTTTGTTTCGACCTTAGCAGGATCTATTACCCATGTAACCATCCCTATTCCTGTGATGGGATCTTTTGTCATCTTTGACACTCTTCTTCGAGGTCGTTGCGGCTTGAAAACTGTGAAGCCCCGATTGCATTCTCTTAAAATGAGTCTTTCAAAGTCAGCTCTAATGCTGCTGTTGGTCGGGTTTATCAGGTCTAGCCTCCCCAGTTCTCGAATGTCCCATCTTGGAAGGCTTTTCATGTCAGCTCCGGTCTTGAAATGCTGAATAACACCACCTCGTCTCTTTACGATGAACATCCCTTTGAGATTACAGTACTTTCAGCTTATTATTCTATCAGTGACTTCAGATTTTTCAATGGTGACCATCTGATAGAAATCTGGAAGCTTTTCCCTTTCTTTTCTGAACCATTCAGGATGCATTGGAGTTACTGCGTCAGGTTCCCAGTTTCATAAATAGTATCATCTTCCAAACCCCACTCAACAAATCTCGCTGGCATTTCATCTCTGTCTACCTCCTCCTCTTCACTTTTGTCATCCTCAGTGACGTTCATGGTCGATTCTAAATGCTTTTTCTTCTTTTCTGCAGCCTCAGCTTTTTGTCTTTCCTCTTCAGTCTTGAACTTCTCATAATAAAAAATATCAGTAGATGAGAACATCGGTGGTATGTCCATTTTGGTGCAAAGTTCTCTGATCATACGATACATCTTTTCCATCCCATCTTGCTGAAATCTCACAACTCTCGTCTGTTCTTTGACGTATGCGTGAAGCTCTTTGTTTTTTCTTTCTTTGTTCCCTTAGCTTTTCACGAATAACGTTAGTGTTTCTTACTTGATGTTTCAACAGACAGATTTCCTGGGCTTGACCTTTCCCGATGTCTTTTGCTAGCTTATCGTACAAATCCTGAATTGGACGAGGTCTTCGAGGAGCTTGTTGCGGCATTTGTCTTGGTTGTTCCTCTATCGAAGTTCCTTCCCCAGTTTTCTTACGCTTTTGCGGGGGAGATAGACTTGGGGCTTCCGGATCGACAATCAACTGATCAACAAACCCGTCTAACTGCTCTTGCTCGGTGGTGATTGTCACCGGTGTTTCGGATTCTGTCATATGACGTCTCTTTCTTCTAATTTCTCTCTTCTCTCTTTCTTCGGCCTCATGAATCGCACGAAGATTCTCTATATGCTCACGATGTTCTCTGGTACCTCCGGCCCTGAAACTGCTTTCCATCAATCGTTCTTGAGGAGCACTATCTTTCCGTTTCTTCGAGGAGTCCCCTTCCTTCTTGATTTGCTTTCCTTTATTCTTTCTAACTAGCTACTCAGTTTCCTCTTCTTACTCCTCCACTTCCTCATCACCATCTCCTTGTCTCTTTTTCTTAACACGTTCTCTGTATTTCTCATAGGCTGCTTTCATGATAGGATATCTTTCCTCCCTATACATCCACTGATGTAACAACACCCATTCCTCAGTTTTTAGCTAGGTAATCTGACGCCCTGTTGGCAGCTGGAACTTGTATGGGTCGCCATCATGGGGAAGATTTGGATGTTGGTCATTGATGAGGAGCTGAACAAAACGAGGGTACATGGCCCATGTGGAGGAATTAGCATTATCAACCATGCAGTAAAAATGAGACCACAGATATTGAATGACTGCTTTGTGCAGAGGCTAAGCATAGCAGCCGACCATTCCAAGTTCAACCCGTCATATCCTCCTTTCCTATGTGCCAAGCTCATAGCGAATACATGAAGAATGAATCTCCAGTCCTTGGTAAGCCCCTTTCTTTTGATCTCATTTTTCTCTCTGAAGTCTCCAATATACCTCATCCCTTTAAACCCGTCTAGAATGTCGTCCTTCTTCATTCTGAGCAAAACACTGTTCTTGTCTCCAAGACTGAGGACTCTGCGTATGTTCTCCTCTGTAACTACGATCTTCTTATTTCTGACTGTAGCCGTGATTCTTTTAATTTCGTTTACGGTCGACACTTTGGCTGTCTTCCAAAACTCTTCGATGTGGATGCTGTAGATGATCGGATCAGCTTGTACAGCGTAGCTGATCCTACTTGAATTTATCCACTCTGCTACATCTTCAAAATCGATTGGAGGTGGGACCATCTTGCATGGGTGATTGTGCTTTCGAGTTTTATCCCAAATAATCTCCTTCACCATTTCTGAAATCGAAAACAAACTAAGTTAGATTTATGTTCATAGAAATATTTATATATATATATATATAGATAAGTATAAGTATATACAAATATATAATAATAATATAAATAAATATACAAAAGAAACTTATAAATCCGCTAATAATTACGCCGGGCAAAACAGCTAAGTTCGCCGGACACAAGACTAAGCAAGAGACTTAGACACACCTACACTGATTAAGTATTATTTACGCTGCACACGACTAGCGGATTTGAACTTCGACACGAGAATGAGTCCAGTGAAGATGATTATCTACGCTAGATTACCGGCGTAATTGTCAATTACGCCGGTTGCTTGAACTCGCGTTCAAGACTTAAATCCGCTGGCTCAGGTTTGTGATAATTACGCCACATTCAAAATTATCTACGCTGCATTCATAATAAATACACCGACTTCAAATTTTTATTGATAAACACCTTAAAACCGAACTGACCCGATCAAAAGCACTATATAAACAGAACAGGAAACTGAAATCGATGATTGAAATACATTCAAACAATGACCGATGTATATTAGAATATCAAAACAACATACCGATATCGATTCTAATTTCGGACTGAAAAGAAAAACAGAGAGTGTGGGTGTTTGATGAGTGAAGAAGAAGATGATGATTTGAATAACTTTTCGAAAATATTTACAAACGGTGAAAAAAATTAAGTATATATACTATTTTACAGTCCAGCGTAATTATTAATTACTTTGGACAGATAATTATGCCGCCTTGATATTTTTCAAGGTTTCTTCAAGACTAAGTTTGAAATCAATTACGCTCGAAAACTTTAAATTTTCTCGAAAAATGTGTCCTTTTTGGTTAGAAATATTGCAAGAAATTAAAAATAAGCTTAATGAAAATAGAAAGTTGCAATTTTGGATCCTGAAAGTTGTTTTTGGGTCTGGAAGCCTCCTTTTTCACATAAAATTTATGCTAACTGACTTGAGTCCTGTGACTTTCCTGCAAAAGATCATACTGGTAACAGTTCATTCGTTTGAGATAAAATGTTAGATATATAAAATAATTAAGGCACAAGAAAAACTTTCAGTATGTTTGTCCTTTTAAATCCATGCGCCTATCTTTCAACAAGCGATTGGAGAGCCTTTTTATCATGTTACGGTAATGTTGACAAGAACTTCAATGTTCCACTCATGGCGAAACAGTCAGAATGTTGTGCCCGTGAGTCCCACGTCAGGACATACCCCCGCGATCAAGGTATGCGCAAAGATTCCTCATAATAGGTGAATATACTGACTTCATTCGTTTTTGAGATTTCAACGTTAGACAGTTGGTGTTCAGGTCAGTAATTCCGTATAGCAAAGAGACCAAGGTCTAACTAGGGTTATGACAGATACCAGATGCGGTACGATTTAAGCACTTGAATGATTCTCAATGAGAGCTTCATTTGTGTAGGGTTTTGGCTGCATAGGCTCTTTTTGACAAGATATCATAGCTGTGTCTAGGTCAGCATATATCTGGATGCAGCAGAAGAGCAACTATGATATCCCCGAATAATTAGCCAATATAAAGACCCGAAATTTCGGACTTTGCAATCTATCAACGCAAGATTTAAGACCATTAAGTCATACGCCACAACGTGTTACCCGCAAGATGCACAACATTGTGGGTATTTAGAATTCTTGTGTGATCATTAAGGTTTGTCTTTTTTTCGCAGTTTACTTCTAGGTATTGTTGAATCTACTGACACGTCGTTGCTTAAGGCCTTAATCTTTTTCTGTTTTAAGATCAGAACAGAAGTGTTAGCAGTTTTTCTATCATTTCTCTTGCAGGTGCCAAAGACAAGATTCAGTCTCAACAATATTTTTCTGGAAAACTTCCTCCCTTAAAATTTTATTTTCGAGAATCCATTGCTTGAAAAGAAATTTTAACCTTGCAGAAAATCTTTTTGTTGGGCACATTTTATGAGATTTTTTTTATTATGAAAACCATTTTTTTTATCAAAAGTCAATTCCACTCAAGGAAGTTCACCATTTCCAACCAGGTTACCAACTGGTTGAATCGAGCTTTATCGAAGGCTTTCGTAAATATATCAACTTTTTGTTGCAGAGAATCCACTGGCACCACTTGGATGTATCCTTTCTCATACGCATCTCTAATCGCATGAATGCGAATTTCGACGTGTTTCGTTCTTGAGTGGTGGATGGGATTCTTCACAATCCCCAGACACGCTTCATTGTCGATGAATATCGAAGTCTTCATGATGTTGATCCCATAATCCAACAACTGATTCTGTATCCAAAGGACTTGTGAACAGCAACTGTAAGCTGCCGTGTATTCAGCCTGAGCGGTAGATGTAGAGACTGTTGTCTGCTTTTTGCTCTACCACGAAATAAGACGATTTCCTAAGAATTGGCAGCCGTCGGAGACAGATTTTCTGTCTACTTTGCAACCTGCATGATCACTGTCAGAGTAAGCTATTAGATCAAAATTACTATCTTTAGGATACCACAAACCAAGCTTTGGAGTTCCTTTGAGATAGCGAAAGATTCTCTTGACGGCAGCATCATGCGATTCTTTGGGATTCGTCTGAAAGCGGGCACAGAGACAGACGACTCACATTATGTCAGGCCTACTAGCGGTCAGATACATTAACGAGCCAATCATTGAGCGATAGAGAGATTTGTTCACTGGCTTTCCTTGAAGATCTGAAGTGAGTTCTGTCTGAGCAGCAAAAGGAGTGCTTGTGGATTTGCAGTCATTCATGCTGTATTTGGAAAGAATATCTCTGATATACTTAGCCTGATGAATGAGAATACCATCCTTTCGTTGCTTCACTTCTAGTCCTAAGAAAAACGTGAGTTCTCCCATCATACTCATCTCGAACTTCGCTTTCATCACCTTGTCGAATTCTCTGCAAAGGGCTTCATCTGTCGACCCAAAAATGACATCGTCTATGTAGATTTGAACCAACATCACATCTTCTCCAATCCTTTTTGTGAAGAGAGTTATGTCAATTTTGCCTCTTGAGTATCCACACTCCAGAAGATATGTTGACAAAGTCTTGTACCATGCTCTAGGAGCTTGGTGAAGACCCTAGAGAAGCTTGTAGTATTTCGTGGGAGAATGAGGATCTTCAAAACCTAGAGGTTGACAAACATAAACTTCTTCTTTCACTTTCCCATACAGAAAAGCACTCTTTACATCCATTTGAAACACCTTAAAGTTTTTAAACGAAGCATAGGCTAAGAAGATCCTGATGGCTTCTAAACTTGCAATAGGTGCAAAAACTTCCTCGTAGTCAATCCCCTCTTCTTGTCGAAACCCTTGAACCACTAATCTAGCCTTATTCTTGATAACTACACCACGATCATCCATCTTATTGCGAAACACCCACTTGGTACCAATTGGACACTTTCCGTCTGGTAGGTCAATGAGTTCCCAGACTTTAAGTTTCTGAAATTGGGCTAATTCTTCTTGCATAGCTTGTACCCAACTTGAATCTAGAATCGCTTATTCGATATCTCTTAGGACAGACTGCAAGAGAAAAGCTGCATACAGTCTTGTGTTGATGGTATGAGTTTGTCCGCGTGTTCGAACTCCATCTTCAACAAAACTGATGACATTTTCAATTGGATGGTTTCGATTGGTCTTGTACCCTGCATTGGTGTGAGTTTCAATTTGTTGAGACATATTAGAAAAGTGTTCATCGACGTAGATGATTGGAGTTTCGTCTTCTTTGGGGGTTCATCCACGGCATGCTGTGAAGAAGAATCATCATGTGTAGATTCATTCTCAGAAGATGTGCCACCGTTTACTTCGAACACCGGAAGAGTAGGAGAGGCAGAGGCAGGGTGAAACGGGTTGTAAAAGGAGTAAAACCAATGTCTGAGGCATCAAACAAAGATTCCAACGGAGTGGATTCTGCAGGTTCGGATTTAGTGATGGGTTCATTGATGCTGAAAGTGTTGAATATAATATCCATGTCATAAAACCAGTTCGGAGCGCTTCCAGTGTTAGTGGAGTTTCCTTCTTGAAAATCAATGTAGTATGATTCAATCACCATCTTGGTCCGTTTGTTGTAGACTCGATATGCCTTTTGAGAAGATGAATAGCCCATGAAGTAGCACACGTCATCGACTGCTTCAAACAGCTTCAGTGTTGAGAAATGTGCATGAACACCCGAACGGTTTGAAGAAATCTATCAGAGGCTTCCTTTTGAAAAGTAGTTCATAGGCTGTCTTTCCGTGAGGTTTGACGATAAGAACATGATTCAAAACATAGCATGCTGTGTTGACCCCTTCAGCCCAGAAGATTATGGGAAGCTTAGAGTCGACAAGCATAGTTCTTGCAGCTTCGATGAGAGTTATGTTTTTGCGTTCTGCTACCCCGTTTTGCTGAGGAGTCCTGGCAACACTGTATTGGAGGCGAATTCCCTTATCTTTACAGAAGGAGATAAACGTATGATTTTTAAATTCAGTTCCGTTGTCGCTTCTGATGGAGTTGACTTTCAGCTTGATCACGTTTTCAATCATGGGAATGAAGCTCTTCAGAATGGATGTCGTTTTGCTTTTGGCTTCAAGAAAGAATACCCATAAAAACCGTGAGAAATCATCTGTAATCACCAAACAATAAGATCTTTTAGCTAAACTTTTAACACTAATTGGTCCAAAAAGATCCATGTGAAGTAATTGCAGAGGAGCAGATATCGTATTCACTACTTTGGACTTATGAGGCTTTTTATGCTGCTTTCCTTGGGCACATGCGATGCACTTTTCTGAAAAAGGAAAATCTTTCATAGGTAAACCTCTTACTAGATTTAATTTAGAAAGTTTATTTATGTTCTTAAAATTCACATGCCCCAAACGCCTGTGCCACAACAGTGATTCCGATTCAGATGCTTTTGACATAAGACATGTCATTGGCTCATTTGATTTGGCATTCTTTATATTTAGCACGTAGGTGTTATTTTGACGGGGAGCTCTAAGCATGATTATCTCTTTTGGGACGGAGTAACCGGGTTTGAGGAATAAGCACTCCATGTCATTGAACAGCACCGCGATTCCTTTGTCACATACTTGTGAAACACTCATAAGATTGTAACACAATTCTGGAACATAGTTCACATTTTCCAAAGTGAGTGCTTCTGACACGACGTACCACCCATTCCGACGATTTTTCCTCCCTTTTCGTCTCCGGCAAAGGATACAAAGTCACCATCAATAACTCGAAAGTTGGTAAGCAGAGCCTTTAGCCCGGTCATGTGCCTGGAGCAACCGCTGTTAACATGCCAGATATATTCCATGAGCATCCGAAGCCATTTTTGAATCTTATTCTGTTATACAACAACAACAAAAACAAAAAAAATATGTACAAATTAGCTAGTTTTTGGAACCCAGACTTGCTTTACATTAGTTCTATCATGAGTTTGAGCAAGAGTGTTGTCTTTTCTTTTCCAAAAACAGGTTGAATCAACTATGCATCTTACTGATTCTTTAAACTGTCAACTTGATCAGTAAAACTTTTAACTAGATCTTGACTAGGTTTAGAAAATTTCTTGCTTTTACAATGTTTCGCCGTATGTCCTAAATGACTACAGCGAAAACATTGTTTTTGACTTGATCTTTTCTTCTTGGGTGCTGAGTGTGAAGATGATATATGTGATGAGAGTCTGGAGCATCTTGAGGAGTTTGATGATGTAATGTGGCTTGAATCTTTAGCTTTCTTCAGTTTCTCTTCTGGATGATGTTTATCTTCAATGTCGACTTCACTGTGCTCACTGTCTGATGAGGAAATTGATTCTTGACTTTCATCTAACCTTTCTTCATCGCTTTCTGAAGTTTCTGTGCTTGAATATTCAGTGAAATCTTTATCAGTCTCTGATGTACCTGCAACTGATGGAACAAATTCTGGAATTTCCTCTGTAAGTAATTTTCCAAAACTGTTTTTCTTTAACTTTGGCACAAATACAGGAGATTCAAGCATAACATTTTCATCATTGAGAGCAAAGTTTAGGTCATGACCCTCAACCTTGGCAAACCCTTGGTTGTGATCCTTAAGTGTAGGCACATTGCCATTACAGTCATCTTGAATTGTCAATTTAGGCATACAACCATTACAATCATCCATCCTAGATAAACTATTACAGTTATCTCGAATAAAAATTTTGTTAATCTTATCACAATTCCAACAGTTGAATAACTGTCGCCTATTCCTATTTTCATCCCTCCACAATCATCTTCCCCATCGCACACATCTACCTTACTCTCACACAGATCTGCATTACTTTCAGAAAGGTTAGTGTTGTTTTCGGATTTATAAAAAAAAACTTTGATCCAAAAGATCATTTTTATTGATTAAGTCGTTCTTAGGATGAGGAGATAGCATAGGAACATAATTTTTGTTGTGCGGAGTAGGAAATAATTTTCTTTCGTTTCCGAATTTATCTTTATATCCAATTCCATCCTTTATGAATGTCGGTCATTGGCAGTTTACAATGTCAACCAGTGCTTTTTGGCTAATTTTCCATTTATCAATAATGATTTGTAACTTATTGTTTTCGTTTTGAGATTTTTCTAGCTTTTCGGTCAAATCATTTATGATAAAATCTAATCTGAAAACAAATTCCTTTAGAGTCTGCATTTCAGCTATGGTTGAATTCAACTTTCGCTGATATGCAGCCTCATTTTCTTTTAGTTCTTGATTTATTTTCAAAACTTTTTCTTTTTCTTTAATTATATCACGGTTGAGTGATTTGTAGTGTGCCACGACGTTCAAACATGGTTTTGAGCACAACTTTGCTTTAAATTCATATGGAATGCTGTTTACCAAATCCTTATTTTCGGCTTCTGATTTCATGGCGATAGAGGATGTTCCAACCGCTGCATTCTTGCTGGTACTAATGACTTCTTGAACAACAGGCTTCGACTCATTCATTTCAGCTTTCTGTTGTCTCTTCTTTGAGGCAGGAGAGATGATGCTTTTCAAACCAGTGTCATCTTTTGGAATCTTGGAGGTTTGTTTTTCAACACCATTTGAAGCAGACGTGGTAGAGACAGTGGTAATGTTTGCCATGAGGGCCTTGTTTACTTCACCTTTTGCCTCAGCTATCTCCTCCGACCAATCATAATCTTCCACCATTAAAGCCTTATGATTATTTTCAGCAGCATTATTATTTCCTTCAATGGTAATCGCCCTCCTTGTCTGGTTGATTTCGGTATTCTCGTTCTTCAGCAACGAACACTCTCTTTTGAAGTGGCCCAAGTCTTTGCAGTTATAACATCTAAGCTTGGATTTGTCAAATCCAGCTTTTCCAAGAGCCAACCTCTTTCCTGTTTTATCTTGGAATTTCTTCAACCGTATAGTGATCATTGCCATCTGCCATTTCAGATCCATTTCCTCCATGTCTCTGGATCTACTTGATACATGTCCTCTGCTGTGAGGAATTCTCTCTTCAACTCTCCTGACATAATCGCCTCATAGCTACTTAAGAAAGTATTAAAAGAGCTACATGTTCTGTGGAAATTTTAAGTGCTTGAGTGTCGCTGGCCACGGTGGTCTTCTCGATAGATGACGAGGCCTTCACAGAGTTTGCGGAAGCATTTGAATAGGATTCGACAACACTTTGGGGATTTGATCCACATGAGGTGACAGGAGCAAGAAATGCCATATTCTTGGGGACCGAGGTTGCAGCAGCTTGCTGAGACATCTTCTGAGAATATCCAGTTTGATTCATCTCTCGTTTCACGATGTCCATTTCAAAGGCTTTTAAAGTGTTAATCAATTCTGAGAGAGTAACTGGAGTTGTGTTGGTGAGGAAAATTCTCTTAATCATCATGCATTGAAGACTCCATTCTTTTGGTAGAGAATCTAGCAGCTTCTTGATCGATGCATAATTTGCAACTAGGTTTCCCACCTTCTTTATCTTGGTCAACACCCCCAGAAATCTGCTTATGTGGTCGGACAGGCTTTCGCCACGAATACTTCCAAACATATCATATTCTTTCTGCACCATGTCTTGTTTGTTCTCCCTGAGTTCCTCATTGCCTTTATAATGGTCCATTAGAGCCAACCACAGTTCATGTGCCGAGGTGTATTCTTCAAACAGATTGTTATCATACTTTGACAGAGCCATAGTAAGAGCAGCGTGAGCCCTCCGGTCACGTTGAATGAGTGTCCTATCTTCATATGTGAACGTTGGAGGATCTTCATTGATAGTACGGATGTCGTCACGTATTATCATGGGAACATGTGGGCCCACAATTACTGACATCCATTGAGAATAATTGGTATACTCAAAAAAAGACTTGATCCTGTTTTCCAGATGCTGAAATCTTCCGAACCTTTCAACTTTGGTGGCCTTGTAGCATTTCCAGTTTCTAGTTCGGCTTGAGCAATCGGATTGAGTTGAGTGAGAGACATAATGGATGATTGATGATTAAATACGCTGGGCTTTGGTGAATTAGAGACTAATTCCGCTTGCTAGGAGGTAAATACGCTGGACCAGAAATCAAATACGCTGCATAGGGAGACAATCACGATGGACCAGAGATCAAATACGCTGCACTTTGTCCTGCAAAATGCTAAATCCGCCGAATATTCGAAAACAAGCAAGGCTTAGTTAAGTTTGCTGAACACCATGATAAAATCGCTGAGGATTAGTATCACTGATTTCAATGTCGCCTTCGATTAAATTCGCTGGAGCAATTACGTTGACAATAATATAAATCAGCTGGTTTAAGAACCAGCGTATTTGTTAATTACGCGAGATTCAAGTTAAATGCGTCAGCTTCTAAATAAATACGCCAACTTCAAATATATCTACGCTAGCTTCAACATTAAATACGCCCAGAAGGGATTTAGTACGAACAAAAACCCTCTAATCACCCAAAAACGACCCAAAATTCATGATTCTTTGCAGCTAAATGACCAAGATGTTTACCAAACTACTGATTAACAACAACCCAAAGATTAAACTCACCAGATCAAGCCATTTTAAGTCTAAAAATTTGAAAAACCTTGAAACTTTGAAACTTTTGAAAAAAAAAACCTTCAAAACTTGAAGAATCTTAACAAAAACTCAAACAATCAAGAGCACAAAGGCTCTGATATCAAATTGTGAGTCCCAAAATAGATCCGGATCACAGTGGTTGATTGTTTTCACCCAAACAACTATGGATTAGTTGTTTGAATGTGCAAATAATAAGAAAAACCAAGCAAAGAAGATGAAGAATCTTGTTTGGATCAAACAACTAGTGTTGTATATGAAATCTCAATAACATGTAATCAATAACAGCACCTGGATATTCGGATGAAAGCACAATAGCAAAAATCACAACACAAGAAGATCACCAAAATCTGTCCAAGAAACTTGGACATACATGCATTGATCATCATATTTATACAAATGACTACCCAGCGTATTTATTAAATACGCTGGGTTGCTAAATATGCCGCGTACATACAATTTTCACCATATTGCACTTTTGACCCTTTAACTTTGTCTAATCATTATAAACTAGCTCAAACTATGGATAATCAAGCACCAACGGTCTCAAAAGTTCTAACAAAGCCGTTGGGAACTCCATTAGCTCAAAATCATGGGATTACTCCAGACGGAATGGGTGAACATGTGGAACCATCTCTCTACCGTGCTATGATTGGATCTCTCATGTATCTAACATCTTCAAGACCTGATATAATGTACCCAACATGTCTTCTGGCGCACTATCAGTCTAGTCCGAAGGTTTCTCATTTGATGGTTGTGAAAAGGATCTTTCGTTATTTAAAGGGTCGCCCAGACACTGGTCTATGGTAACCTAAGGATGATAACTTTGATCTGACAGCATTCAGTCATTCTGATCATGGCGGCTGCAAAATCGATGCAAAGTCAACAACAGCAGGATGTTCGTTCTTGGGAAATCGCCTAGTCACATGGCAATGCAAGAAGCAGACTTGTGTAGCTACATCAACATGTGAGGCTGAGTATATATCAGCTTCTAGTTGCTGCTCTCAGGTTTTATGGATTTAACACCAAATGCGCGACTACGGTTTTGAATTTCTAACTACTCCTATTTTTGTTGATAACGAAGTTGCTTTACAGATCACTTGGAATCCTGTACAACACTCAAAAACAAAACACATTGAGATTAAGTATCATTTCATATGTGATTGTTATGAAAAGAAACTTATCGATGTTGTTAAAATCCACACTGATCACCAACGTGCTGACCTTTTTACCAAAGCCTTTGATAAATCACGTTTTGATTATCTGCTTTTGGTCAATGGCATCAAGGTGAAACCCGAGTAACTCAACCATGGCTAATCATTTTCCTACATATTTTTCTAAAAATCTAAAACTACAAAAAGATTTCCAGTTTATATTTAGGGGGAGAAATTTTCAAGAAAATACAAAAAATATGTCTTTTATTTGTTTACCTTCTATATTTAAGGGGAGAAAATTTAGAAAAATACTAAAACAATAAAAAAATCAAAAATGAGTTTCTTGGATAAGTTGAAGATGATGAAATACACCGGTAATCTGTCATAAACAAGTCAAAGACAAAGAATGAAAATTGATAAGTTGCTTACTTATGATGTATCGGTAGGCTCACAATCAGACTAACAGGTTGATATAAACCTAAAGACTACAAGTCAGGTGGGAACCAATCATTGGCATATGGTCTTGGTACTGAAATTTCGTTTGATAGAGTGCCGAGGTTCTAAGATATACGGTCTTTATGCTGACTTATCATCTGGGTATCATGGTTGAATCTTTTGCCGAAAAATAATGGTGGCGCAAGTCTAGAACTTCCATGATACCATACACACGTGTACATACTGCATACGACCTCAAATAAGTGATAAAAATATCACATCCACCCAAAAATAAGTGATAAATTATCACAATGTATGTGGGAGCTAAGTTCGTTTCTTTGTCGGTACGATGGTACTAACCTGTTCACGGACTTACTCCTGTGCCCTGCATGCATATGAAAATCAAGTTCCTCATCAGTAAGTGATTTAATCACATAGGTCTTGTTTTCAATCAAAATACGTGAGTATCTCACATCATATATATACGTCAAAACAGATGATAAGCAGTATACTCACCGGTAAGATTTTCTCTCGTGCATATCTTGATACGGGAATGTGTCATGAAGTGGTTGAACACTGGCTAGTAAGTATAAATCATACCCTAATCATATCTCCTAATCATGATTACATCTGATAAGTCAAGCTTACGTGGAAAACAATACCGATAATCATAGTAGAATATTTATTTATTCAATTTGATATTTTATCAAAACCTGTTTTTGTGAAGATTAAATGCTGGTATGATTCACTTACCTTGAAACTGTGAAAAACATTGTCTGGTAAATATTTAATGATAGTATTCATTTTAAGTCTATTTTACTTAGTTGCTTATAATAATTCTTTTTGAAAGTTAGCCAAAGTTGAGACTAAAAAGTTTTCTACCAAGATACGCTCAGAAAACCACTTGTTTGATATCGCAACTTCATAAAGTAATGTCTTGCAACAGGTAACCCATCAAAGAAACCGAAAATCTGTTCAAAAGCACTTTTCCTAAACATAACAGTGTGATTTGTGTGGATATGTGCCAAGCTCTGATTTGAAAAACAGAAATTCATCGAGTGTGTGTATCTCGTATGAATGAACCTGGTCAGCTCTTTGACTTGGTCATTTGTTTACTCAAATGAGTTTCTCTTCATACGAATTAAGTGTTATTCGTATGGTTTGGAATTTCTTCATTCAGGGAATACATTCATACGGAAAAGTTATGAAATTTTTTTTCGTGTGTATTCCCTGATAAATTTGTGTTCTAATTATATATCTATTTATTGAGTACAGAATGGAACAAAAGAACATAAACGAAAACCAGCAATGAAGAGAACTGATAAGTCAGAAGAAGAAACAAGAAAAGATTTGATGTTTCTGAAAAGTTTGAAGAGCTGATGCTCTACCAGTGGATAGCAGATCTTCAGGGGGAGTTTGTTGATACTCCAAGTCATTCCAGTGTGAAGACCAAAGTATGAAGACCAAAGACCGAAGACCAAGCAACATCCAAGGGGGAGTTTGTTGATATACTTTTGTGTCTGTCGCTTGTTCTTAGTTACATTTGTAATTGTACGGTCTTTGCTCAAGTGTCTGTATAAGTTTGGTCGTGTCAACCAAATCAAGATATCCTTCTATCTTGGTTTCGTACGACATCTTAGTTAGTCTGTGTTAAATAGTTGCATGTGTGCATACTATTGAGTCTTGTGTACGTTATGTCTGTGACACGTTCTCTGAAGTCAGCATTCTGTGCGAGTTAGAATGCTCCGTACGAGCAAGGTGTTGTTCGTACCAGTCACCAGCTTCGTACGAAGGAAACATGTAAACTAGTGGTTTACTTGTTCCGTACGAAGAAGAGAATGCTTCGTACGAACCAACTTCTTCGTACAAGCTTCCTTGGAGCAGTGCTTCGTGGGTAATAGAGTGTTCCGTATGTTTGGCAACGTGCTTCGTACTAATGACCAGCATGCACACTATATAAGCAGACATGGACCTTTCAGCCAGGGCTGGTTCTGTTGGTTGTTCAACTAATTGAGGAGCTGAGCAGTTAGCTTTTCTGGTGCAGATGAAGACACAAGAACACAGGCAGTTTGTTGAGTCGTATGAACATTGTTTGTATATGTTTGAATTAGTTCTCATCTCTTAATCAAGATAGTGAATCTTTGGTTATCCCGTGTTCTTACTTTGCTTTGGTTTGCATGCATACTTGGATTCCGCACTCGTATGTATGTTGCATGAACAAGGAATAGGTTTAACTTGATCCTCAGGTGGACCTACAACCACCCCCAATACAAGAAAATGTCCACATGGAACCGGTGGACCAACCTCAACCACCACCTGAACCACCAAGGAGGAAGCGTGGAGCACGTATGTTGGTACGTGCAGGACAAAAGTCGGGATCGCTGCCACCTTTGCCCAATTCCTACCCCACAATTCAAGAGGACCCACAAATAGGTGGATCCTCCAATGCTTCACTTGTGGTGGAACCAACACCAACTCCTGCAGTTCAACCACCACCATCGGGTTTTAATAACCCTATTCCTACATATCCGGATATATCTGGATATGATCCTTTTAACCCATCTACGCCAGTAGACTATCAAGCACTTTCGCATGACCCTTATATGCAAGCGGTCATGCATAACACACTTTACCCGTCTTTTTTCCCATCTGCTTATCCACCTACTGGATATCCAACTTATGGGTACCAGTATCCTATGATGCAACAACCACAACCACAACCTCCACCGCAACTCGAGGCCATTAACGAGGCTTTAGAACGAATGAAAGAAATGCAGCAACAAGCGGAGAAGATGGAGAAGAAGACGAATAAGTTCTTCAAGAAGCTCTCCAAGTTGGTCAAGGGAAAGAAGAACGAGTGAAGTCTCTTCTAATATATGTTAGTCCCTGCGAGGACATTGTTATTTCTTTAATCCTTGTGTGGACATTTTGTTTCTTTAGTCCTTACGTGGACAATTTATTTCACTTTTCTAGTAGTGTAATTTCTATTTGAAATTTAATGAAGTATTTTGGAATTATATATATATGTATTCATCCTCTTGAAAACGAGCGCCTCGATTTTATTCGAAATTTATGCTATGCTATATAATTCTAAAAGACCTTAATAAATTTGATTATGCCAAGTGGCATAGACCACATATTGGCCAAAGAAATGATAGATAAGTACGAAGGGGTCTTCTATCAGGATAGTTAAGGGAAGTTATCCTTCTATCCAGAGGTGGGGACTAGGTCCAAACCTCCAAGGTCGTTAAGGTCGAAGGTGACCGGGACCATTAATCAATCATTAAGGTACTCTTATGTTAACATTAAGAAATGTTCATACTCCTGGTAGTGTGACTTGAGGAACCACACTAGCCATCAATGGGATAGGCTGGTATGCCATGAATTACATCTGTTATGATGTAGGCCAATGTGCCCAATTTATGTCCAATGGAACATGCTGATATGCCATGAATTACATCTGTTATGATGTAGGCCAATGTGCCCAATTTATGTCCAATGTGACAGGCTGATATGCCATGAATTGCATTTGTTATGATGTGCCCAATCTATGTCCAAGGTGACAGGCCAATGTGGCCAATTTATGTCCAAGGTGACAGGCTGATATGCCATATGTATTATGTCCTAAGTGACAGGCTGATATGCCATATATATACTTTATGTCCAACGTGACCGACCAATGTGCCCAATTATTATGTCCATTAGTTACAAGCCCATGAGCTATAGAATTGTCAATTATGACAATGACAGTTGTGACATTACGATCCACTATCCAATAATATATGGACTATGTCCAAATTATAATTTGCCTATGATGGTCCTATTAAGACCTAGGCCAAATATAGATATGTTAAGCCTAAGATTTGTGATGTTATTCACACTAGTTTAGGCAATGGATTGTTATATCCAATGTTTATAAAGCCGAGATGGTTTGTATACCATGGTTAAATGAAGTTTCATTGGTATATAGAACCAAAGCTCAAGGGATGGCTAACTCAAATGAGTCACAAAGTAGCCACGGGAATGTTGACTCTAACAAAGCCGAAAATAGAGATATTGATAATGATAATTTCCAAGCTCGCATTGATGCGGTTGTAGAAAAGGCCATGGGAAAGGCCATAGAAAAGCTTAGAGAGTCGAGTGCTACTCCCTCTAGACCATTATCAGTTACCCATTCCTCAGCTCATAAGGAGAGCTCCGTTCACTCTTTGAATGCGAAGAGTGAACCAAAGAAAATAGATTTTACTGACAGGTCCCGTTCTGTTAAAGACGGATGTACCTACAAATATTTTGTCTCTTGTAAGCCCCGAGACTTTAACGGGGGAGAAAGGAGCTGTAGAAGCCTTCAAGTGGCTTGACGAGATGGAGACAATTGTAGATATCAGCGGTTGTGCTGATAAGGATGTGGTCAAGTATGTATCACAGTCCTTTAAGGGCGATGCCCTAATCTAGTGGAAATCCATGATCTAATCTACAGGTAAAATACACTTGTATAATCTAGGATGGTCCAAGTTTGTGGACCTTGTTAAGGAAACATACTGCCCACCCCATGAGGTGGAGAAACATAGAGACAGACTTTTTGTCTCTTTCATTGAAAAACCTAGATTCGGAAGTATGTTTCCGTTTCAATTCCCTATCTAGGTTAGTTTCCTATCTAATCACCCCAGAGTCCAAACGCGTTGCACATTTTATTAATGGGTTGGAGCCCGAGATAAAGGGCATGGTAAAGGCTGCTCAGCCTAGTACCTATAGGTCCGATGTATACCTATCTCTTTCCCTCACCCTTGATCTAGTGAGGCAAAAGTCAGTTAAGTCTGAAACTAACGGAAAGAGAAAACAGGAGGACAATAACTCCCAAAGATTTAAAAAGAAAGGAAATTTCGGGTTCAAGAAGAACCAGCACACGTCAAATGACAAACCTCTGTGCAAGAACTGTAAATATAGACATTGGGGTAGTGTAGTATAAATCCACAGACTAAACCCTGTGGTATCTGCAAAAGAAAATGGCATAAGACCCTAGATTGCAAGGAACTTAAGGATGCAGTTTGCTACAACTGTAATGAAAAAAGGCACATTACGTACAATTGCCCAAAGAACCCCAAAAGTAATGATGCAAAGCCTGGAAAGGCTAAGAAAGGGAGTGCTCGAGCCTTTCAGATGAATGCCAGGGAGGCCGTTAATGAAAACAATGTCATAACAGGTACATTCCTCATTAACAACTTTTACGCTAGAGTTCTTTTCGATTCAGGTGCAGATAAATCATTTGTTGACCATAAGTTTAGAAAACTATTAAACTTGCCCATAAGAACTCTAGATAAAACTCATAAGATAGAACTCGCTGACGGAACGTTAGAGATAGCATCTTCCATTCTTGATGATGTTCTATATCCATTAAAAATCATTCCATCCCTATCTCTTTGCTGCCAATGAAATTGGCGGGGTTCGATGTTGTCTAAGGCATGGATTGGTTATCTTATAACCAAGCCCACATCGCCTGTGATAAGAAACTCATCGAGATTAAGACCACATCTGGTGAAATGATCACCGTCCCCGGAGACTCATACTATGGACTGCCAGACAAGGTGTCGTTATTTAAGGCATCCAAGTGTTTGAGAAAAGGTTGTGTCATCTACATGGCACAAGTTACTATAAACGAGCCTAAGCCAAACATGGAAGACCTCCCAGTCATCTCAGAGTATCCCAATGTATTCCCAGAAGAATTACCAGGCGTACCTCCAGACAGGCAAGTGGAGTTCAGGATTGATATTATACCAGGGGCAGCACCCGTAGCTAGAGCTCCATATAGGCTAGCACCAACGAAGATGAAGGAGTTGAGGACACAATTAGATGAACTCTTAGAGAAAGGCTTTATACAGCCTAGCTCCTCGCCTTAGGGAGCTCCTATCCTCTTTGTAAAGAAGAAAGATGGTTCGATGCGAATGTGCATCGATTACCGAGAGCAAAACAAGTTAACAATTAAGAATAGATATCATCTGCCCAGGATCGATGATCTATTTGACCAACTTCAAGGGGCTAGTTATTTCTCCAAGATTGATTTGAGATCTGGATATCATCAGCTGAAGATTAGAAATGAAGATGTTCCTAAGACTGCCTTCAGGACCCGATACAGTCACTTTGAATTTTTAGTGATGCCTTTTAGGCTCACAAATGCACCTGCAGCATTCATGGATCTCATGAATTGGGTCTGCAAGCCATATTTGGATAAGTTTGTCATTGTGTTCAAAGACGACATACTTATTTATTCTCGTAATCAAACTGATCACGAGAAACATCTTCGGTGCATCTTAGAATTGTTAAGACAAGAGAAACTTTATGCTAAATTCTCTAAATGTGAGTTTTGGCTTAGAGAAGTCCAATTTGGACACATGGTAAGTGAGCATGGTATCCAAGTGGATCCCACCAAAATAGAAGCCATAATGAATTAGGAAGTACCCAAGACCCCATCAGAGATTCGTAGTTTCCTAGGATTGGCTGGTTACTATAGGAATTTCATTGAGAACTTTTCGAGGATAGCCACCCGTTAACTACCTTGACCCGTAAGAATGTCAAGTTTAATTGGGGTCCAAAACAATAGGAATCTTTTGAAATTCTAAAACAAGTTGAGTAATGCTCCTGAGTTATCTCTACCTGAGGGTATTGAGGATTTTGTCGTTTAGTGTGATGCTTCGCACACCGGCATGGGCTGTGTGGCTAATGCAAAAAGGCAAAGTGATTGCCTATGCATCACGACAGTTAAAGGTGCATGAAAGGAATTACACCACCCACAATTTGGAATTGGGTGCCGTTGTATTTTCACTAAAAGTGTGGAGACATTACTTGTATGGCACAAAGTGTATTATATACACAGACCATAATAGTCTCCAGCATCTGTTCAATCAGAAGGAATTGAACATGCGACAATGCCGATTGATGGAAACGCTTAATGATTATGATTGCGAGATTCGCTACCATCCAGGCAAGGAAAATGTAGTTGCTGATGCCTTAAGTCGCAAGGAACGGGTTAAACCTATAAGGATTAACGCCAAGAGCATTGAGCTCAGAAATAGCTTAAATGAAAAGTTATTAGATGCGCAAAAGCAAGCCCTATTAGAAGCTAATGCTCCTAATGCAGGATTAGGCGGAACTGTGGATCAGTTAGCGCCTGGAAAGGATGGAATCCTTAGATTCAATGGAAGCATCTGGGTTCGAATCTTTGGGGGACTTAGAGATCTAATCCTTCAAGAAGCGCATAGTTCGAGATACTCAGTTCACTCGGGAGGTGACAAAATGTATCAATATTTGAAAAAGAACTATTGGTGGATGGGATTGAAGAAATCCATAGCCACTTATGTAGCTAAATGTCTGACGTGTTCGCAAGTTAAAGCCGAACATCAGAAACCGCCAGGACTCCTACAACAACTTGAAATTCCCACTTGGAAATGGGAAATGGTAACTATGGATACCAAGTTACCTAAGACCAAACGTGGCAACGACACTATTTGGGTCATAGCAGATAGGCTAACCAAGTCAGCACATTTCTTGCCAATTAAAGAAATGTATAATTCAGACAAATTGGCTAAGTTGTATGTGGACAAGATTGTGTCCCTACACGGTGTGCCGATATCTATTGTATCTGATAGAAATACTAGATACACATCTCACTTTTGGAAAAGTTTCCAACAATCTTTAGGCACACGATTAAACTTTAGTACGGCTTACCATCCGCAGACTGATGGTCAAAGTGAGCGTACTATCCAGACACTGGAAGACACGCTTAGGGCATGTGTGATTGATTTAGGTGGAAGTTGGGATGACCTACTTACCCCTAATAGAATTCTCCTATAATAACAGCTATCATACGAGCATCAAGGCTGCTCCTTTTGAGGCCTTGTATGGGAGAAAATGTAGAACACCAGTGTGTTGGGCAGAAGTTGGGGAAGCCCAACTATCAGGGCCAGAGATTGTCCTAGAGACCACGAAAAGATTGTGAAAATCCGTGATCATCTCAAAGCTGCCAGGGATAGGCAGAAGAGCTATGCTGACAAGAGGCGTAAACCTCTTAAGTTCCAAGTAGGGGACAAAGTCATGTTAAAAGTATCACCCTGGAAGGGTGATGCATTTGGAAAGAAGGGCAAGTTGAGCCCAAGATATATTGGACCATTCGAGATAATCAAATGTGTCGGCACTTTAGCTTACAAGCTCAGGTTGCTAGAGGAGCTTAGTGGAATCCATGATGTATTCCACATATCTAACCTTAAGAAATGTCTAGCCGATAAGTCGCTAGCAATGTCGCACAAAGATGTGTAGATAGATGAAAACCTGAGGTTCGTTGAGAAACCAATTTCGATCAAGGATCGACAGGTTAAGAAGCTCCGAAGGAAAATGATAACTATAGTAAAGGTTAAGTTGGACGCTTTTAGAGGTCCCGAGTATACATGGGAGGTTGAGTCCACTATGCGACAAAAGTACTCCCATCTTTTTGAATAAAATCTCGAGCTCGAGATTTCTTTTAAGGGGGTGAGGATGTAACACCTCGTAAAATACGTATTCGGTAATAAACCGAAACATGTAAATGCCCTTAGAGAATACCTCAAATAAGTTAGCCACTCAATCTAGCTTAAAACATGTTAAAATATACAAAATTTCACAAACCTAATTGTAACCTACGGTTGAGAACCATAAGTTACGGCTTGAAGCTGCTGGATCAGATTTTTTTTATTGACCGTTAGCTAAGGTCTAGTGACCGTAGCCTACCGCGAGTCTTGAGAGCCTCTATATTTCATTGTTTTAACTTCAGAAAATTTCCCAGAGGCCCCTAGACTTCATTATCTTCGTGTTACTTGTTTAAACAAGTTATCTCTTGACCCGAACGTCTCTCGGTTGAGACGATATATTTTTTACCATCCTCGAGCATTCCGCTCTTTTACCAAACCTTTAACTTTATTAATTTAAGTAAATTAGCCTTTAAAACCATAAGGATTCGTATCTTCACGTTTAAGCTAGTGGACACTTTTAAGTCGTAAAGACACCTAGTGTGACACCCGTTAACGTTCGGTTATTCGTACTCTTCTTCAATACATCTTGTATTGATTGAAAAGAACTAGTTGTGTAATTATGTCATGAAATATAAGTCAAGGGACAATTCATGACATTTAATAAAACTATATTTGAGGGACTAAATGTGTTAAAACCCCAATCTTTGTGAGGATGCCACCTAGCCTGTAAATTGCCACACTCCTCCAGCTCTTGACACCTAATTGGACACCTTTAATGATCCTATACACACCTAACACATGGCTCTATCTCATTGCACTCTTTACACTATAAATAGCCCACTAAACTCACTCATTCTTTGCTCATTCACTTCTTCTCCTCTCTATTACAGTCTTGGAAGTTCCTGACCATTTAGGAGCTTCCCTTTGAGTTCTAAGTTTCCCTTGGAGCACTTACAAGTGCTCCATCTCTTCTCTTTCCTTTTTATAGGCTTTTAATAGCCAAAAGTCCAGCATTTCGACAAATGCCTTGACTTTCGGTTAAGACCATTATAGTCCAGCCATTGTTCGAAATGAACATGGCTAAGTGATCGTAATTAGGAAGGTATTAACCCCTTAAAGGGGCACCTCCTAAAGATCACGTTTACTAGGCCAATTGACGGGTCAAAGTTTATGTTGTAAAAAGTCAAACGGGTCAGATTTCATAAATATTATAATCTGAGTTTATATATGTTATAAATATGTTTTTGACACTTAAACAAGTTGGTAGTAATTATTAGAACATGTGGGAACATGTTCGATCCGTCAATGTCAGTTCTAGAGTCGGTTCGTAACCGAAAATCGCGAAGTTTGACTTCTGCTTTGACTTTTGATTCTGACCCGACTTAGATTAGTTAACTTCTGAATTAAGGTCACATTATGATCGTAATACAATGTAGCATAACCCTATGAGGTTATATTACACTATCATAATCATAATCTGAGTTTATGCACAAGTTCCGTAAAATGTCAAAATTTGACTAAAATGTCTTTTTACATTAAACAAGGTTTTAATCAAAAATGGACTTGCAAATGAATTACCTACTGATATGTTAATGTAATTAACTATTATGATGTTAATATTCTGATCATAAACTGATTTTAGTATAGTATCGTAAATTATACTTTTAAATGACCAAAATGCCCTTTCGGTGCATAGTTTGGTCTTAAACAACAAACCACACTTATGCGTGCTATCTTACTGATAATATATCACAAATTAAGTATTTTTTCATGAATGTTTATGATCATAACATCAGAATACATGCAAGTTCCTTTTATACGACATATAATTACCAAAACGCCCTTATGAGGCATAATTTCGTTTCAAAACCTTTTCGGGCATGTAAGTTGATATCTTACTGATATTACAACTTATTTAAAGTATAATGACATATAGAACTTGTTCATGACTTCTCCGGTTACCCGATATCGCTTATACGCATACGGTTAAGTATATGTAACCAGTTTACGAAAATTAACTGAAACGGGTTTAACCTTATCATTTTAATCTCAAATTCCAGAATGTTAATTGTTTACCCATATTATACAAGTCTTAAGTACTTGTTGGGTTTAAACTACATTCTATCCGGTCATCCTTTAATCTAGCGTACCGTACCGTTTTTGATCCATTACGCTAGTCGGTCTAAGTCTATGACTTAAATTAAGACCGTTAGCATTTTAATTGGTTAGCTAATGCCATAATCCAGACTAGAGCCTTCCGGTAAATGCTATCTGCACTTAGTTCGGCTGAGATATAAGTCTTGCATTTTAATCAAGACTAGCTCAGGTAAATAATATCGACTTATTTCCCCTATACGTGCTTGGGTTACGGTAAACTATTACCGCTTAGTCGGAAATGGGATCAATCAAATGTCGGGTGCGGCTAGTAAATCCGCCTATTCTGTTTTTATCAGTTTTGTTTGATAACTTAAACATCGGGGGTTAACTACCGTGTCCTGGATATCCTCGGCTCATTACAATTGAAATGGCCACGACCTTAGCGCGGGTGTAGGCATACACCCAATAGACGCTCAATAATGCATTCCCACAAGGTTGGGAAGAATTTACTCCTTTGTGAGTCCAAAGTGGTGTGTACATTAATCATGTCTCGGTCTCCGTATCGGGCCTAGTATGTATGGACAAACATGTAAATTTGTTAACAAGGTTGGACGGTCAACTTTCCCAAGTTATAAAAGATTTTGTGCTGATACGCACTTAAAACATATTTTAAATGTTTTCAAAATGAGTCAGTTGGGTGTATTTAACAGCAAAAGCTGACATATTTTCAAAAGACTAAACTGCAGGTACAATACGAAAATAGGCTGGAAGTGCTCGGTAGTGATAGAGAATCATGCAAATCCTAGATCTGCCCTAAGTCTGTTTTATATTCTTTCCATGTACAATTTATGATCCGCCTATGGATCTTCTATTACGAGCCTGTATATTATTTTGTATTTCGAACATTTGGTTTGTAATAGTAATTTTACTCCAAGACTTCCGCTGTGCCGTGTTTAATTGACTATGATGACTATCAACTGACATCATGATACTCCCCACCTGGGCCCACTGGTGTATGGATTTGGGTTGGAAATCCGGAGTGTGACAGAACGCGACATGGATAAAATTGTAGAAATCCAATTTCTCCATTTTTGCGGGAAATTCATTTGCTCCAACATAGAGAGCAAATACTTCCAACAAAGTGAGTCATACGCCTTTTTCATGTCCACTTTAAATAACATCCCCTTTCGCTTCACCCTTTTCATCCGAGCAATGCCTTCATTAAGCAATAGCGTCCCGTCAAGGGTGTTCCTACTAGAAAGAAAGGCCATTTGCTCATCCGAAACCAAGCCCCCGATCACACTTTTCAACGTATGCGCTAACACCTTCGATAAAATTGATGCATCCCATGAGGCTTATAGGCCTAAAATCCGAGATCCGGAGAGGATCTTTAACTTTAGGAATTAACGCAATGAAGGATGACAAACACCCGTCTAAAATTGTCTCTCGCTCGTGGAATTTGAGGAACAATCTAACGAAGTCCATCTTGAGGCTAGGCCAGAAGTGCTTAATGAAGTTGAAATTAAAACCGTTGGGGCCTAGGGCCTGGTCCCCCACACAATCCCACACAGCCCATTCAATTTTAGCAACGAGAAGGGAGACACCAAGCCATCACCCTCAATAAGAGAGAGACCCGGCAGGGAATCGACATCTAGAGTCGGATGAAACTGAAAAGGCTCCAAAAATTTATAAGAAAACAAAATCTTTAAGAACAACCGGGTCTGTGATCCATGTGTCTTCAAACAACAACCCTGCAATCCTGTTGGAAGACTGATTAAGCTTGATACTAGCATGGAAAAATGAGGTGTTTCCGTCCCCGTCAACCGCCCACTTGACCCGAGACTTTTACCTCGCATCCAAAGCTTTAAGCCTCTCTAACTCCATCAGACCTTTCAAAGCCTCGGTTCTCTGCATACATTCGTCATCCAAGAGAAACCGGAATTCCACTGCTTGCTCAAGATCGTCGATGGTGTTTTTGAGATTAGAAGCAACCGCTTCAGCTCTTCGTTTGTCAGCCACAATCCAAACTTTAATCTGATTTTTTAAGCACCTGAATTTCGTAGCAAGGGCCATATCTGCCTACCATGGAAAATGAAAGACCTGCCAAAGAGTTTTACATAGTCCTCGAAACCCAGAATCTCTAGCCAAGAATTGAAGAATCTGAAAGGGCTATGACCATAGTCCTGCAAAACAACTTGAAGAAATATGGGGCAACGGTCAGACAAACGTGTTGATGCAGAATGTCTATAGCCTATGTTTTAGGGTCATGTCGAGTCATTGTAATAGGGTTATGCATGTTAGATTTACATTTTGATGTTTTGTATAGGCCACTTCGCACGAATCATGTTCACCTCGTAGGAAGTGGCAAGGTCCAACTCGTGCGATCTGGACATGTCTATATATAGTTGAGCTGTTGTCTTGAGTCTTTAACAGTTCACTGAGTGGTACGGCGAAGCCCTGTCCAGTTTGTTTTAGCATTGTACACGTTTATGACATTAATGAAACAGTAAACTTTAAATATTAATTTTGATATTGTCGCTTGTTATTAAATTTATTCCGCACATGTTATAACTAGTTAATCAGATTAGTTCCTGTGCTTATTAGATAAGAAGATCCTACAAGTGGTATCAGAGCTATGGATGGGCTGATTTGAAGACTTGATCAAGATCTACACTTCTATTCTACACATACTTCTCATTTTTTTCATTTTTCAACAATTTCATGGACAAAATAGACTGATTTTTCATTATAATACATAAAATCCATTATAGTAAAACCCATGAAAAGATTAGAGCTAAAAACAACCGAAATCATGACAAAAATTATAAAAAAGTGAAATTGTGAACACACTTTGCCCGAAGTGAATTTTTAATCATTTTTTGTGCTTGTTTGATTTCAGTTCACTCGAAGCATCACTCTGCACGAAGTTACTTTGCACAAAAGACTATTTGACCTAATTTCTTCCGACAAAATGGAAAACGAGTTCTTCAATGCTTTTGCAATGTCAGCAACTACTACGACGGTAGCAGCTCAAAACATACACCTTGAAAATGAGATAGGGACAATGACGAAACCCCTGAAGCTAATGTGCTTAAAAGAGTATCATGGTTGGAGCAAAAGATTTGTAAATTGGGTATAAGTGAATTATCTGAACTGTTGGTATGCAGATGAGGAAAAATATGCTACACCATTAACGCAGTTTACAGCAACAGAGAAGGATAAGTTTGTAAATGAAAAGAAATTGTTAAATATTCTTCAACAAGCTGCTAAAGAAGATATCTTGTCTCTTTTGCAAAACGACGATGATGCTCAATCACTTTGTAATGCTTTGAGAGTTAAATTCCAAGGAAGTACTCAAATGATAAAGAGCAAAAAGGCGCCATTAAAGAAAGAATTTGATATCTTCAATCTACTTAAAGGTGAGAGAATGAAACAGCTGATCGTCAGATATTGCCATCTTGTGGTCGAGATGAAATGGTCGGTCATACAGAAAGATAATGAAGAGTTGGTAGACAAACTTGCTGACGCACTGCCCGAGGGTGAATGGTCTACTTATCTCACAATCTTGAAAAACAGTTCGGAATATAGTACCATCAATTTATCAAGATTCATCGGAAAGTTGGAAGGTCATGAGTTGGAGATGTAGAAAATGGCAAAAACCAAAGGATCACATATACAGCAAGACGTAAACTTGTATTACAAAGGCAGTTCTGTAGCAAACACTTAAAGTCCGAAGATATAGACAACTTTCAGTGCAAATAATTATTCAAGTCCGTCTTCAAACCAATATGGAGTTTTTTTGGTCATTTCCATTATACAAGCCTAATTCTCCTTAAACACCGCAATCTTCACAAAGCTTAAACAGTTTACAAAGTGGCCAAAGCACTCAAACCAATTCAAAACAAAGGATTCTACAATGCAACATTGTCGTGAATCTAGAAAATGCACAAGATTTCAACGAACAAATTGCTAAGAAGCACATGGCATTGTTGCATTCGTTCTAGAATCGTATGAAAGTCTGGTTGCCGGAAAGATCGGGAACCCAGATAAGACGAAAGAAGACTACGATCAGAACGATTCGGAAGAATTGGATTAACAAATATAAAGTGGTGCATGGCATCAGTTATTCGAAGGGCGCAACGCTTTATGGAGATCACAGGTAGAAGCAATTTAGGAGGACTCGATGGCAAACTTGGTTTTGATAAATCAAAGGTTACTTATTTCAAATGTTGGGAAAAGGGGCACTTCAAAAGAGAATGTCCAAACCGTGAAGTGAATGGCAATCAAAATCCGTTCGCAGATGATTACTATAAGAAGGATATATATCATCGATCACAACCTCAAACAACTTCAAGGATGATTCAGATTGAAGATGGTTCATCAAGTTCGAAAGATAAAGCCTTAGAGGTTACTCAGGAAGATGAGGGGTTCAATTTGAACAAATACATCTCGAAGAATGAAAGTCTCGCGTTGTTCACAGAGATAATCGAAGAAACCAACCTTAAGAAGAATGTTCCGAAGCAATCTTTGACGAAGTCATAATTGAATAATACTATGATGAGCAATCTTCTGAGGAAGAAAATCTTTTACACAGTGGTTTTAGACATTTAATTCCACCTGAAATGTTTCCAACTTTTGCAGGTAACTTTGACCCAAGCTACAAAGCACATTGTCAGGAAGAGTCAAAGTCTGAAGTAGTGGAGCTGAAAGGTGTTAACAAAGAGATAAATGTTGAGAGCCTAACTGAGATAACCAACAAAGCTATGATGACTAATCTACAAGAGGTAGTCTCTGAGGAAGTCCAGGAGGATAAAGTCAAGTCCGTGGAAGAGTCTGTCAAGGAGTTGGTAAAGGAAGTGGTTAAAGTTCAAATTGTTGAAATTGAAACACCTTGCAAGAAATTTTAACCTTGCAATGAGTGTTATGAAAAAGATAAAAAAATACAAAGAATTGAAAAAACTTTCTGACAAGTGATTATAAAGAAACTAAAGAAGCATATAACAAAATTAAGCAAAACTATTAGACAATATGAACAAGCTAATAGGGAAGATGGTGCCACACTTTCGATGCTCAAGGCAACCGTTATGGACAAGAAAATGGCCATAAGTATTCATCTAAATACGATTTCCGAGCTAAAAAGTGAATTAGAAAAAAATGAAAATCAAAGCAGGACGGGTTAACAAATTGTTAATCAGTTATTCCATAAGTTCATATGTCATTGATCATATTCTTCCGAAAATTGAGAAGGAAGAAGATGATAAGAATGGTAAGAACAAAAGTGCATGTTACAATCGAGTTCCACCACCATGTGGGATAGCTATTCTAGGAAAAAACCATCTGGGGTGGAAAAGGTGCTCAATTTAAAACTTAAAACTGAAAAGAACTGCGAGTTGCCTAAGAACATTGATGTAGCGTACAATAAATCAGAAAACGATTGTGAAGCTGATGTGGTGAAAAATGTGGTTGAAAAGCTTTTAGAAAGTGAGAGTGATAGCACAGAATTTGAAAGTGCTGAGTAGAACTTGGAGAAAACAAGTTCAAGTTCACCTTCTGAAAATGAAGAAAGCTTTCAGAAGAACTATCTTGGAAAATCAAAATCTAGTTCGGATGATGATCCTAATTTGGTTGCTTACAAAATGAAAGGATCGAACAAACTGTATTCTGATCAAGAATTTTCGATTTAGAATGGGAATCTCGAAAAGTTTGAACAAGTGTTTAAGATGATTGTAATGAGTGGCTTTAAAATTTGAATGTAACTTACTACTTTAAACCAAAAAGTTCTTATAATAACTATCACAAAGGTAAAAATTATGCTGAGAACAAAAGGAAAGGGTTGGGGTATGTAAAGAAGCAAAATGATAAATTCCAAAAACCAAATTTTCAAAAGAAAGTAAAATTTGTTTTTAGAACAAGCTCGGAAAGCGAGAAAGAGAGTTTGTCAAAAGAACAGTCAAACGACGAGTTCTACGCTGAGAAAAGGCATTGTGAGCAGGTTCAGAAATTCTCTGTCACTAATAGTAGGACATGCTTCAAGTAGAACAAAGTTGGACATATTGCAAGACAATGTCCTAATTCTAAACCTGTTAACCATGCTAAGAAGTCATTAGAAGATGTGACAAACAAATCCCCAAAGTTTGTTCCAACACAGATCTTGAAAAGAGAAACTAAATCTAACAACAATGAGAAACAAGTAACTACTAATGTTTTAAACAAAGAAACTAGTAAATCATCGATCAAGAAAGATAAAAAAGATTCAAATTTTACCCTAAACAAGCAATTTCTAAACAACAAATTTGGGTGATCAAAACAAAGCAATCTTCTGATGAAGCAAAAACATCTGTTACAACCGAGTCAAAGGTTGAACGAGTTGTTGACATCAAAGTTAAGAGCGTTGTGTTTTTTATGAGTGTTAAACACTTATTTAGAAGCCAAAAAATATGGAAATCTAAGATCAAGATACTCCTCCACCTTATCATATCATATTCAACCATGGATTGGTTGATATCATGGTTTGGTCTTTGGAATCTTATATATATATATATATATATATATATATATATATATATATATATATATATATATATGGGTGGGGTTCCTCAACAAAGTTTATTCTAAAAAGTGTAAGAAGTAACCATGACCATTAGATTAGAGTAATTGATGGATGTAATTAAATGAGTGGTCAAATTGTAACATTTCTTTAATTTAATTTGATGGATTTCTTAGATTAAGGATATAAAAGTAAATTTAACATGCCTTCAATTTAGGAACCCACATGCAAGTCACATGTAACTTCCCCCGTTTTTCTAAAACACCAATAACTTTTTTATATGTAATTGATTCATAAAAACGAGCGTTTTTTAATCTTTAATACATACATTAAAAAATTATGTTTCAACTAGTTGATTTGTTTTACCAGTTTCGCTGTGTTTTATATAACAATGTAGTGTGTTTCATAGTTTGAATGACCAGTTAGGATGTGTTTTACGTATAGTGTGTTATACAATATAACATGTCATGAAGAACCTCAAAAATTATAAAACACATCAAGAAAATATAAAGACATGTCATTCATAAATCATAACTGGTATAACACATCATGGTGACCAAATACCAAATGAAACACAACATCAATAATTACACAAATACATCTCCTTCTTGAAACATAAACTGCTATAACACTTTAACTGGTAAAACACATCGTCAAGAAATTGTTCATGAAGGATTATAACTGGTAAAACACATCATTAAGAAATTATTCATGGAGGATCTGCTTACATCAAAAAATGAAAGCTATAACACATTGTGAATGAATGTGTAACTGGTAAAACACAACGTTAAGAATTCAAGAAGAATTAGACATCGGCAATTTTTTATCTATTTAATTTAATTGAATCAAACAAAAATATCACGAAGAATGATGATCGAAGGATGCATGATTCGTAACTATGTACCTATACTTTAGAAAATTTAAAAGATAGAGAGTTTCCTTAAAAATCTCCTTTTATTGTTTTAAAAAAATATCTTCTAAAAATAACTTAATTATTCAATCACCTTTTTGCCCTTTTGTTAAACTTTACTAGATGCCACATGTCATAGAACACTTCCTACACTTTGTAGGAAAATTAGAATTTATAGCCAACTCTTACCCATATAATATATATTATATATATAATTGTAACTAGTCAAGTATGTCAAGAATCAGAGATAGGATAAATTTATTAACCTCAAGAATTCACCTATGCACAAAATCACTAACATGGTTGATGATTCGGATGGTCATAAATATAAGTAATGAAGTACATAATTAACCTATCTATTTTTCTAAGTATCCAAGTGAGGTATTCTTCCAACATTGTGTTGTTGGAGACTTGGTGAAGCTTTGCTCACTTTATTGCATGGAAATTACTTAGAGGCTTAGGAAGTATGAAATGGAGGCATATGAATCTCAAAATTGAACAAAAACTTAACACAAGCTATTCAGCATCAAAGTTTTTTAGTTACTTGGTTTTGTATGAGAATATTCCAAAAACAAAGTAAAGATGAACATGTTTGAAAAGTTTTAAAAAGAATCAGGAAGAATCCTAACTTGGAGCTCAAAAGTGGTGATTTACCATCTTTGTTTACTTTGGTAAACATATGGTAATGCTCCTATATGTTATCCAAAGAAGAAGAGAAGAAGAAGAAGAAGAAGAAGAAGAAGAAGAAGAAAAAAAAACAAGAAGAAAAGGTAAGAAAGAAGCTAAAAAACCATTGTTTTTAAACTTAAGTTTTCTACCCAAGGTTGAAGTCCTTGATGATTTTGAGAGTGTTAGAGAGAGTATTTGGAGTGTGGAAAATGTTTAGGAGGTGGTAAGGGGTTGTATATACAAGTGAAATTAGGGTTTGAGTGTTAATGAGGTGGGCGGGGGCTCGGTTTTTAAATTAAATTGCGTATTCGTGATTTTCTACGTATTGTGCAAGTATAATTAGGTAAAATAATACAAAATATGATTCCATTTGATCTAGTCTCTAATTACAAAGGGTTGAAATGAAGATACGAATTACATGATAAATGGAAACGAATGAAAAATACGAAATGTTACAGTTTCCCATACTGTAGGAAATTCGTCCCGAAATTTATTTAAGAAGAAGACTCTACGAAAAGATGCGGGTGCTTGGTCTTCATTTCGTCTTCACGTTCCCATGTAAATTTAGCACCACACTTTCCTTCCCAACTCACTTTGAGAATAGGAGTACGACTATGTATGAGTTTCTTAACTTCATGATCCATGAATCAACCATTTTTCGATAAAGTGCCTAGACTGATCGATGCTTATGTCATCGAGTGGAATTTGAAGTCCTTCATCAGCTAGACACTTCTTGATATTTGAAACATGAATGGTCGGATTAACATTGCTTAGTTCTTGAGGTAGGTCAAGTCGATAAGCCACTTTTCCAATCTTTTCAAGAATCTTGAAAGGGCCTACATAACGTGGAGCAAGTTCTCATTTCTTTCTAAAACGAACTACTCCTTTCCAAGAGATACCTTGAGGAGTATGAGATCACTAACATTAAATTCCAAAGTCTTGCGTCGTTTGTCGGCACACTCTTTTGGCGGTGTAACATTTAAGTAAAACGGGTCTCAAAAACCCGCTCAGTTTGAAAATTCAAGTATTTAATGTTTTGTTATGCATTTATTAGTATTTAATAATTTATTTTATAATTTTTATTAATAAACCAAAATATATACTTAAAATAATATTCATTAAGGGATAAATAAATTAAAATATATATAACAAAAAGGAAATAAATACAAAAAATATAAAAAAGTGTAACCGGGAATCGAACCCGGGTCACTCACCAATAACACGCACCGATACACCACTAGACCACACACACTTATTGTGTGGTTTGGAATCAAATAATGTATATAGTGAATCATGCGAGTCACCTGCAAGTTCAAATCATCAAGATGGTAACCGCCCACTGATTCAGTGATTAATCACTAATCATCTGTTTTAATTCTTCAATTGGTCGATTATAACTGTCAATCAGCATCAAATCCTCAATCAAAATTCAAATCAAACCGTTTTGCTAATCATCAATCTAAATTTCGGTTTCAAAAATAAAAAACAAATCTCACCAATGCAGCCTATAAATACCCAATGATAGACAGATCCAAACTCGTCCACTTATTCAAAATTTCACTCGAAACCCCTCTGCTCAAACACTATGTTCTTGCCGGAAATCCAGTTTATTTGGTCGCCGGAATTACCCACCGGAAAGTCGAAAGCTGTCGTCGTTGGTAACTATCCTTTACTTCTCGTTTTATAAATTGTATATTCATGTGCAAATCGAAAATCAGAATAGTTGTTAAACATGTTTTAATTCGGGTTAATGTTCTGTGTTGAAATATAATGAAGAAGATGATTTTATCAAATGGTTAAGTATAAAAATAAACCTGGTTATAACCGGGTTAGACACATAGTCCAGTGGTGGACTGTGTGCAATTTTAACATGCAGATCTGGGTTCGATTCGTGCCTACAACCGGTTTCCAGTAATAAAACTCAATTTTTATAAACTATACAGAACACTTTCCTGTTAGTTCATAAGACTAATAAAAACTCTAATACAAATGGGTTAGACACCCAGCCCAACTGGTTGGGTTGGGTGCAAATCATCACAGAGGTTCCGGGTTCGAGTCATGTCTTGCACGCCGGTGCAATTGATTTTAAAATCTTTTTAATTAAATTAATTCTGGATTAATTTAACAAGTATATAAGTATAACAAAAAATCAAGATACTAACGGGTTAGACACGTAGCTCAGTTGGAAGAGCTGCGTGCACGTAAGCGAGAGGTCACAAGTTCGAGTCTCACCACACGCGGTCAAAAAGTCAACGAACCGGTCAGACCTGCTGTCAGGTCTGAGAAGGTTTTTTTTATTACTTTATTTTATTTTACTATTATTTTTGTATATATATTTTACTTAAAAATTAATTAAAAACACTTAATGGTACGATTTCGTAGGTTTAAAAATCCCAATAAATACCACAAAAATAACCTAAAATCTAACAAAAAGTATTAAATCAAAATATTAAGTTTTATATATTTATCAAATTATTGCGTTAGTCTCCTTTCGTCGGTTAAATCCTTAATTCGTGCGCACACTTCATCAATCAAGGAAACGCACCCACTGTGAGTGAATCCTTACAAATTCCCCCATTTAATCATGTTTTGGGGTGTATCATGTGTCGTTATATTTTATTTATTTATTTAAACTCTTGTTCTAACACCATTATGTGATCTAATGTGTATAAATTGTTTGTGTGGTTATATGTGGATACATTTTATCATTTCAGTGCAATCATTCATTTAAGGCCCACCAGTTCCTCGTGAGATATGAGTTGAACATCAGGTGCCTCATTAGATCGACTCCGTTTGATTGAGCCTTGATCTAAAGTTAATCGTGGGATACGAGTTGAGCATCAGGTGTCTCGTTAGATCGGCTCCGTTTGATTGAGCTTTGATTTCAAGTTCATCATGCATCTTGTTCATATGTTCATCATTGATATAATGTCGGTTGTATTTAATTATATATATATATAAGTTCATATATGGTCCATGCACGTTTTATTACAACAATTAATATATTAAACTGTTTAACTGTTAAACTTAGATTCACTCGCCAACTTTTATTGACCCAAAATTTTGTTTTACACATGATCTAGGTGGATAGGCTGAGGAGAGGAATACATAGGAATGGCCTTAGAAGATAAATAAAATACCACTTGTTTAGAACGATGTTTTTCTTGTGCTTATATGTTTCCTTGTGCTTGGATATTTGAATCTTAATTTCAACTTAATAAATATGAAATCTATTATTAGTAAATGTCATGAGCTTTGGTGATAACCCAATTATGCCCCGACTTTTATTTCCGCTGCGGGTCGGGGTGTGACAGGCGGCTTCTTGCGACAAGTAGGTTGTTACGGATTTGTAAGATCTTATCTGTTTTCTCTTGTATAAGCTCGGAACCAATGATTTGAGTCTCGCCAATCTCATGCCAACAAATAGGTGAACAACATTTGCGACCATAAAGTGGTTCAAAAAGTGCAATTTTGATACTAGAGTGATAGATATTAGTGTACGAGAATTCAACCAAAGGTAATTGTACATCCCAATTACCTCCGAAATTGATGACACAAGATCGAAGCATACAAACAAATACAAACAAATTCCAAGTATTATACATATATATACGTATACAAACAAATACACGATATATATCTACTTTAAACGTGTATAAGTATATACACATGAATACCCATATAGGTACAAAATACAACAAGTATATGTACAGATGTACTTATACAAAAACAATGTCAAAAATATTATTTTTAACAAAGCAACGAACTCAAAATCATATATATCTATTTGGGATATATATACACACACACATATATACTTGGACTTAGTCAAGGTTCCATGATAACAAGAATACAACGAAACAAGAATATATTTTAGATAAAAAAAATATATTGTTTACACCAAGAAACGACAATCGTGTGGGACACGAGGATATACAAAGGGGTGAGGCCCGAACATTATATACACAAAGATAAGATAATCGTGTGGGATATGAAGAGATACAAGGGGCTAGGCCCCTTTCACATGTATAAACAATTACAACGAATAATTAAACTACCAACGTGTCTAAACCAAACAAGAGTTCAAACAAACAAAACGAGGTTGATGATGAGAAACTTGTACATGATCAAATAATGAGGCCTAGGTATCTTAACTAATCAGGATACTTGTAGGTCGGGTATAATTCAAGAACACAAGTGGTTGCTAAATTGCACGAGACGCAAAGCGTAAGTTCATATCCCCTCTTTAAATATATTTTGTTTCCAAAATTAGGAGGAGATATGTGTTACAAAATGGTATGTAAGCTAGGGAATGAAATCACCATAGATCATGTGAGCATAAGTAGAAAAACACAAGAGTAGCCATTAATCACACATACAGACTGAGGAACAAAAGGTGTAGATCTATTAAGTTTTGACGAGATCTACTCTTGGTCCATGAGACCCTATTGGAGTGCTTTTGTCCCAATAGTCAGAATGACAACTATCGTCTAGGTTTGGTTGCTTACTTACATCGGCACGTATATTAGTGTTCTTACAAAACATTAATGATCAACGGATTTCAAAGACATTTTGCATACCGATTTTCAATACAAGTCTTACAAACGTTTTTCAAGATTCATTTGCTACAAGAACAAAACACATGAATTCACCAACATTATTGTTGACTTTTTAAACTTAACATGTATTTCAGGAATGGAAGCATCCATGACGGAAAGCCAAGGAACCGAGGAATGCAAAAGAACGATGCACTTTTTGGAGGATTAGCCTTCTATATACCACTCTCGTGCGGGAATATAAGAGTCAAAACCTTTATTTATTTACAAGATGAAAAACTATATTTTGCTTAAGTTGTGATGTCAACTTCAAACTCTTTTGGGATGTTGCAAACAAGTTCTTAAATCTTCAATTTTATTTCAAACAATATATCGAATGTCATCGTTGTTTATTTTTATTCATGTAGATTGTTTACACTTTCGAATGCTATGAAGACCTTTCATGGTCACACGTATGCGCTTTTTTGCTACGAGCAGGGTGTAACATTAAGCTTGTAGATGGATTGGAGATAACACTGATCCAACTCATCAAATTATGAATAGAATATACTGAGATATAAATAAGCTTTCATTATACAAGTATAATATATAAGTTGGCTTTTTTATACTTGGTTAATTAAAGTGTTTGCTAGCCATTTGCTAGAGATAATATTGTCTCCACATTAACTTTTGACTCTTTGTTGCACGGGTTGAGAGCAAGAGATTTTGTAGAGATTGTAGGAAGAATGTAATTCGTGAATTTAAGAAACTAAAAGAAGTTGGACATATGAGAAGAGAAGCTTGTTGTATACGCTGGTTTTGTGTAGCTAATACAAGCTTCCAATATAAGGTCTCAACCTGACCCGTTTTATGTGATATCCGACCACCAATTTCCACCTTTAATCATCGTATAGGACTTTTGAACTCCTTATTACTTAAGCTTTCATAATAGTTCAGGATTCTAGGCACACAACTGTAACTGATTTGAGGTGATATTATTTTTGCAGAATCTACGATGGACATCAAAACTATATTGGCTCATCAGGGACATACACCCATTATGAATGCATCTTATGCATCTTAAATTTAACTTGACTCATTTCCAAAAAAATTATGTCACAAACACCATTAATTCTGTTATGAATGTCGCATTTCTTGCAGGCAAATATATTCGTAAACCTTAATATTGGCTGCAAAACCCATTGTCATCAAGCATAAAGATGATCTGATGTGGTGTAAAGATTGGTGTAAGTTGTGAATGACGTGGACTGAACCCAACTTAACAAAATTTATTATTCTGTGGAAAATTTAATTAATCTAGTGCATTTTGATCTTGTTTTAGTAGCTGGATATAATATGATATTATTTTGTGGTTGGTGTTGAGATCTAGAAATGGTAGGTGTTCGAGATCTCGTGAGAGAGAGAGAGAGAGTTTGTGAGAAAATATAAATTGCATTAGTTTTAAATGAATGTTTATAAGGGTATTACCCATAGTTTTTTTGGGAAGAATGAACTAAACTTAGGTTAAAAGTAATAATAACATGATAATAATATAACGTCAGATAAAGGCCAATTATCGCTAACATTCTCCCCCCTAATTGTTGTTTATCCGTTCAGTTCTTTGAGTCCAATTAAACTTCGTATTTCAGCGAACTTTATCCTTTAAAGAGCTTTTGTTAGTATGTCTACCTTCTGTAATTCTCCATTAACATGCTCCACTTGTATTTGCTCATTCTCTAGACAGAGAATTCTCTGATGAAGTGATATCACGTATTGATGTGCTTAGATCTTCCATGAGATACGGGATTTTCATGAATATTATTGCAGATTTGTTGTCCACGTGAAGTGTCACTTTACTTGGCTTGCCTCTTGTAAGTTCACTTAGTAATCCTTGTAACCATAGTGCTTGATAAGCTACCGATGTGGCGGCCAATAATTTTGATTCACATAAGAATAGTACGACAGTTGCTTTTTATGACTTCCCATATTATTGTCAGTGTTGTAGAATATCATTCTAGTGGTGCCTTTGCCATCGCCTGGATCTACACCATAACTGCTATCACTATAGCCATTTATCCCCATCTCTTTCCGTCGGACACGAGAACGAGACCTGTAGCACACCAATCTTGTTTCTCCTCAACATAACAAATAGTTTTATGGTTTACAGATAGGTGTCGTGCCAACGATTTAGTTGTGTCTTGACGCAAATAGGACAAAGTAATAGCTTTCGACTTCTGATAAGTCAAGCTTACGCGTTGAGAATAGTTCGAGGGAAGACTTGGTGTTGAGGACTACTGCGTTTGCACTTTAAACATGGAAAGGTTAAAATTATGAGACTAAGGGAATGATCTGCATGATCGTGGTGGTCTACAACCCATTTCGAATTAGAAGAGCGCCAGGACATACACCCATTATGAATGGGTTTTTGGAACTAGAGAAGGCAAACCTAAAAGAATAGGCAATGTGACTGAAATGATATTATGTAACAAACCTTTGGCTTTGAATTAATATGATGGCATATGTACCCCGCCGTATTGCGACGTGTACTAATTCTAGTTTTTTTTTCGTGTGATGAATCTTTAAATATAGTATGATTGAATATTTCACTTTGGTGCCATGAGTCATGAGCAATCTATTGTCGCGACGTATTCTGTCTTCGATATGTGTTATAGTAGATCAGAATTAACAAGCTTATCCATATGGTTGATCACAAATTGCAACTCTCTGTTAAGAAATACATGTGAAAAAAGAAAAGAACATGGTTTGATTCAATTAGCTTTCAAGTCCTTCAAATCCCCAAGCGTATTGAAATTTCTACATTTTTACACATTCACATCTGATGACAAAAAAAATTGTATCAAAGAAATGCTATAAAATATATCTTTGTCTTTCCTAAATTCATCCATTCCATGTTTTCTTTGTTCCCTATAGAAGAGAAATAAAAATGTATATTCTATAAAGTGGAGACCCAATCAAAACCATAACTAGAATATTGGTTTATCTATCTTTAAAAACTAGTTTGCTTTGATTAGAAGTAGCTTGGTTAGCATGTTATGTTATTAAAATCTTTAAAATGAAATATAAAGTAATTATCCGTACCATTTTCGAAAAAAAATGTATGAATTCATAAAAACAGAATATATAGTTAACGAGAAAAGCACCAATGCCAAGCGAAGCATATATCTACATAAAAATTGCATTGAATTTTGCACATACAAAATTTAAAAATCGACATAGACGAATAAATAAAAATGCATACGACGCTTAAATTTCATACCTTACATACGGTCTTATAGTATATACGACCGTATGTTTCCACGTCACACGCCAAAGGCTACACTTGCATCTTATTTGGTTATACTTATAAGAAAAATACTAGTCTGCGTCGCACTTATAACCATCATTGTAAGTGAAACAATTTTAAATAAAGGGTAAATCTATATAATGATTATATGAGTACGATTGTAATTGACAACAAAAATAAAACTTACGATGGATTTTTCTAAGTGAATTAGGCATAATTTTAAATTTATTGAAATCCTATATTATTATTATTATTATTATTATTATATTATTATTATTATTATTATTATTATTATAACTTTAGTTTTGCAACTATAACAAATCATATTTATAACATACGACAAAACTATATATTTTGAACTTTGATCAAAAGAAGTTTTAAATGATCTAAAACCAGGTTTCTTAATAATCTCTTCTATACTTAAATTAAAGTTTCTAGTCACTTCTAATGCATAAATTAAAGTTTTTAGTTTTATTTGACTTTATGTTTAAGTCTTAAAATTAGCTCATATTTTAGTCATTCGGGGTAAAGTGTGACACCTTCGTAACATACAGGTTTCTCAAATTTTATAAACAACGAACATACTAATATACAAAAATTGTAATCCCGAGGGAAATATAACAAAAGGTATTCAACCATTGAAGTGGACCCCTAACTTCATATGACAAACGTCTACAATATCATACAATTGGCACATGTTATTTCGTGTATCTAAGTCATATGATATGTGCTAATCTTTTCAAAACAACTTATTGATTTATTGGATTTTTCAAGAAGCTAATAAGTTAAAATAATGTTTGAATAAAAGAAAAGGACGTTTCAAAATAACTTTTTAACTAAGGTGGAAAATTTCTTTTAAAAAGCTAGGATATTCTGACTTTTCACAACGTTTTGGTTTATTGGCTTTTCCTACCACATAAGCTAATCAAAACACTTTTTTTTTTAAAATCTACGTTTAAAAAAGTCATAAGTCAATAAGTCCTTTAAAAAAAAATCCTTTTTGAGTTAAATAAGCTTAGCCAAACATGCCTATAATGTTAAGTGGTTGTCATATTCAGAAACACATTGAAAGAATTATAATTTTTGTGAATAGCTCTTAAATCTTACATAACAAGTAATAAGACTCACGCGCGTTGTGGTGCGTGTTCATCACAAACATCAAATGGATTAGTCAATGTAATCTATATAATCATTGTGATTGGATCAAAACGTAAATTAAATTGAATTTATACCGCACAATCATAACGCACTATATAAGACCTGACACACACATAGAAAACATAATGGGTATAAAGGAAAAGCTAACACATGTAATCAAAAGGGGAAATAAAGAAACCACAATTTAACTGCACTCGGTTTGGAACAAAATTTACGAAACACACATAAAATAAGCACGAATGCATCTTATATTTGACTTTACTCATTTCCAAAAAAAAAATGAAGTAGAGACTTAGACCAACTCGAATTTATAATGACATGTACATAAAAATATGTATGTAAAAATGATTTTTAAACGAAGACGCACTATATCTAACCTCACTCATTTCTGGAAAAAATTATGTGGAAACATCGACCGACACGATTTTATATCGACACGTACATAAAAATATGCACGTGAAAATTAGTTATTTTAAAATAAAACGATAGAAGTAAACTCAAAACTTTAGAATTTCGAGAGCGTTAAAATGATATTTTACAAAGTTTATAAAGACAAGGACAAATTATCCTTTTTAAAAAAGAAATTAGCATACGAAAGTTATTAAAGGAAATTAAATTAGTAAAAGCTTAATAGGTTAATAACGAATATTATATATACGGTATAAGGGTAAAGTTGGAAAATTAAAAATTAAAAAGGTTAGTATATATAACATGTAAAAAGAAATAAGAGTTAAAAATGCTAATTTCAAGAATAGAGGGGTTGTTAAAGATGAAAAAAAGTTGTTGCATAAAAACATGATTTTTAAATGAAACACAATATATGAGATCTCATTTGTTTCCGGAAAAAGTTTATATTGAAAGATAGACCAACTCGTATTTATATCGACACGTACTTAAAAATATGCACGTAAATATTAGTTATTTTAAAGTAAAAAGACGATAGAAGTAAACTCGAAACTTTAGAAATTCAAGAGGGTCAAAATGATATTTTGCAAAGTTTTTAAAGACAACGACAAATTAGTTTTTTTTAAAAAGAAATTAGCGAACGAAAGTTATTAAAGGAAAATTAAATTAATAAAAACTTAATAGGTTAAAAAGAAATATTATATATGAAAGAAGGGTAAAACTGGAAAATTTAAAATTAAAATGGTTAGTATGTATAACATGTAAAATGAAATAGGAGCTAAAAATGCTAATTTTCAAAATAGAAGGGTTGTTAAAGATGAAAAAAGTTATTGCATACTTTTTTTTGGTCTTTGTTTGGGAGAACAATAAAAAAAACTATGTGATCAATACAAGGGACTATAGCAAAAAATAATTAAAACCTAAAGGACCAAGTGAAAAAAAAATGAGTACACACATGTAAGTGTTACCGACATTTATGTTTAATATATATGTGAAAAAGCTAGTTTGGTTTTTGCTGGCAGCATAATATGTGACAGTGACAAAGTATATAGACTACGATGAACCCGACTCGTTTTTGAACTAAGTTTACGTTTATTATATCGTTGTGGGTTCACAAAAAAGACTTACATAATAAAAGAAAAGACAAAAAAAAAAGATAAACAAAACCTGACTCGTTTTCAAATTTCATTTACATGGATTATACCGTTGTTAATTCACCAAGAAAACATGCGTAAAAACTTGGTAAAAAAACACAAAAAAAAAAACAAAAGCTAAAATATAAAGAAAATGTGAGGCCTCAAAACAAAACAAAAGAATGAAAAAAAAATTAAGCTAGCTGAAAGAAAATTAACAAATTCAAACTCGAGTCATTGGTTTAGACTTATAGCATTGCAACCACCTAGACTATAGCTTAATTATTTTCCAATACCCAATTTTTAAGTAACTTAAAGTAGAAGCCATCTCGGTTGCCACAATCTTGGTTATCGACATTGCACTTTAATATATATCTATATATATAATTGCTCAGTTCAAATGAGAACCATTACAAGAGAACTGTGAGAACTTTTTTTTCATGTGAGTTGGGGCAAAATTTTTTGCATAAAATAGATGAAAATATTATAATCATATCTGTAAAAGAAAAGAAAAAAAATTATTGAGTCGCTATTTTTTACTGATACAAGTTTTTTTATGCGCTGTTGTACATTTTGTATAAAGATACATATAAATTTTTTAAGTCTCATGTAAATGTGAGTATGCGACATTTTAATTTTTTTGCTGACACAAGTAATTTTTTATAATTTAAAAAAAATTCAAAAAAACATTTTGGATGAACTAGTTCTCACCGTATTCACAACACAAGGTGGTTCTCATATATATATATATATATATATATATATATATATATATATATATATATATATATATTATAATGTAATTTGGCAAATAATCTTTTAAAATAATATTGTAACTCTCTTTAAAATGTAGTAATTAAAATAGTTTCAAGATGATTATTTTTAATTTTTGTATGATTGATAAACCAAAACCATAATTACGGTACTAAACTATAGGGATAAAATCAAATAAAATGTTACTTTTTTCAAGTAGGAAATAAATCTTAATCTTTTATTTTTTAAATCAATGACTACGATGAAAATGTAGCAAAAAGAAAAAAAAGTGTAACGGCATTTTTAGAAAAACTATTTGTTAACTTTCATCACATGCAAGACACATGCATATCACCTACCCACTTCAATTTTTTAAATGTACATAACTTTTTTTATACGACATTCTGTCTTTTAATTTGCACCCTAAAATAAAATATTTTTATCTTTAATTTAAGGACCCTATTGCTATATAAAATATGAAAATTAAAAATACCTAAAAAGTTGTGTTGTATTCTTATGTTTATATAACATTTTTGTGCTAAATTTTTTGTACTATATCTTTTTGCTGATTTTTGTGCTATATTTTTTTGGTGCTAGATTTTTTTATACAAGATTTTTTATGTTTGTAATTTTAAAAGATAAAAGAGTGAAAGTTTGTGTTTTTCATCCTACGAGTACTACATGTAATCTCTATAATATGTTCTAAGATAGTTAGGAAAAACCCTTTACCTTAAAATCATTTAAAACTCAAAGGTGCTCCAATTACGTGAGTCATAATCTTAAGTGGTCATATTAAGAAACACATGGAAAGAATTAGAAAAAAATGTAAATGGCTCTTAAATCACACATAATTCATATTTGTAAATTATCTTCTATAAATTTGAATATTGGTCATAAGATTCGTAGATTCATTAGGGCTGAAATATTGACGTTTCGTATTTATAAAATCTAAGATTACGAAAAACTAAAACTAGATACTTTTAACTTAAATAAATGAAACATAAAACACTATATATAATGAAATAAGTTACAGCGTAAAAAATAAATTCTAGTTATAAACTTCACCATTCCTAAAATCCTATAACCAAACTTAGTTACTAATTATACAAAAAACAATAAATCATTTTCCCCTGTAAAAAAAAGATAAAGAGTAAAAGGTTAATCGTATAAAAAGAAATAAGCTTTTAAAAAAAGGCGATTAGCATTTGACCTAGTTGTCATAGAAATCATCTCTTGTAGGGAGACTAAAGTTTAATCCTTGTATAAAATTTATAAGGGGAAAACTTAGCTCTTAAAAAAAGGAAAAAGAAATAAGTTGCAAGAATGAGAGACAAGGCGGAATTCACAAACAAAGCAATCGGTTTTTGATCGGTTTAGTTTAAACCGGTTTTACTAAAGGTGTTCTTAACTTGGTCTCAAACATACAAGTTTAATCGGATTCAAACCGGTTTTTTCCCACCTCTACCCAGATACCTCCTACATACATACATACACATATATAATAACCATTCAATTAAGTAAGTCCAAATTTCAAATCTTCATACAAGCTGTCGATGAGGTAAGGAGAACTACACACTTTTGACTAAATATCCAAAACCATATCAGATGACTCTTAGTCTCTTACTACAGCAAAAGAAAACCAAGCCCTTTTATTGAGTTTTTATACCCCACTCCTACCCCTCCTATCCTAGTCCCCCCAATCTCCTATCCTCCAACTATCTCTTCCTATAAGTAAGAGCTTTTATGCAAAACCATGCTTCATCTTTGAGTTCTATTTCATTCTTCAATGGCTTCATCCTTCCTTCTTTTGATTTCTATTCTAACCCTCAATTATTCTGCCATTTCTCTTTTTGCCCTTAAAGTAGATCTAGGTGGAGACACAGGCCTCAGTTTGGTAAGCATCATTTTAATTCACTACTCTCCTTAGTTTTAAATATATCTTGATTTCTAATTCGTAATTTTGAACTTTGAATATTTAGTCTAAAGAATGCAGCAAGAAGTGTGAATCCTCCTTCTGCAATGGTACATATAAATACCAATGCCTTTCATAAAATTTAATGGTTTTTCTATTTTTTTAAACGAAATATATACATGTTTATATTATGTTTATTGACAGTGCCACCATTGCTGAGATATGGAAAGTATTGTGGGTTGTTATACAGTGGATGCCCTGGAGAGAAGCCTTGTGATGAACTTGATGCATGTTGTATGAAACATGATTCCTGCATTTCAGCCAAAAATAGTGAGTATTATTTTGCACCAAACGTCACATTCTTATCATTGCTTTTATAGAATAATTTATAGTAATGTTCATTGTTATTGTGAATTTTGTTGTTAGTAATAGATAAAAGTATTTGAATTGTTTCAAAATGTTGGATTCATGGCTACCAACAATCATAAAAGTAAAAATGAGATCGCTGATCATATTTTTGTTCTCCTTTTAATTAGAAATACACAATTATAAATTTATATTCGTATGTATACAACACTCAAATATATATGGAAAATAAAACAATAACTTTCTTGGAAAAAAATTGTTTCATATTGTTGTCTCATTTTAATAATCTTTTTTTAACGATATTGGAGTATCATCGTGGCACTAGCGAAACCACCCGATCATATCTATCTACACATCTCCACTAGGCAAATATGTTTATACATCAATTTAGGAGGAAACGCAATGAATATAGGAAAAACCCCACTTTGTAAGAATTGTACCCAAAACCTATTGATCACAAATCCTTATCTCACCTTCAATATGCCACTATGTCTATTTGATGTTTTCTTTTGTTCATCATTAAAATATAAATTTTACAATTTAAATAATAATTATTTTTCTTTAAGTTTAGAAAAAGAAGTTAGATTATTTATTTAATCTTATTGTTAATTAGACGGAGAGAAGTTAAAAATACAATTAATAAACTCCACCAAACTCAATTTTTATTGTGCTTTGGAGGTTGATATATTACCGTCAACTTGTCCTCATTCACCACGTAAACTACACCGACTCTTGTATACATAGAGAGTAGTTTTCAAAAAATAATATTTAAAAAGATATAGTGTCAGGCATTTGTGTTTGTTTCAGGACACGCTTTGGGTAATTGACACATGTTATAAACTTTTTTTTTCTCTAAATCGGAGGGTTTTTTAAGCTCTTATTATCAGTATATATGTATTTTCAAAGTTGAAATACCCATTTATATTATCATAAATAAGCTAAAACTTTAGTAATATTAACATTGTTTGGCACAATAAGACTTGTAGTGGTGAAGGTAAAATGTAAAAAAAGAAGCCCCTCACTTGGGTAGGGCGAGAAGAGACGTTTCACTTTTCACCTTCACTAACATATGTTATGTAAAGGTGAAATATGAAATGTAATAGTAGGTTAAGGTGGCTTTAAATAATTGAGTTATATATTATTTAATACTAAAAATTTACACATCGCTCCCCATGCCTACGAAGATCATTGCATCTCCACGGCCCCGCCCCTTCAGCGCTATTGCAGGGTGGTGTTCAATGACCAAGTGGCTGGCGCGGTCTCTCTCTACGCCCACAACACACAGTCCTAACAGTGTGCGGCCCAGAATATGTTTCTTTCATTTTATTTTTTTTAATCTTTTTGGTATGATGCAATTTTTGAAAAAGTAAATATATACAGATTCCTTATTTTTAATATAATAATGTTAGCATTTTGCTTTTGGTCATCGAAGTCCCTTGATATTAGCAAAGGGATCACACGGCTTATTATAGGTCAATAGTTTAACTTCTGTCTGGCATATTATAGGTCAATAGTTTTTTTAACTTCTCTCTGTAGATCTTGTCTCTATCTCGCAGATCAATGACCAGATTCATTTTCTAAATTATCCTTCTTGTTGATCCATGTGTATAGTGTTACATTTGTTGTAGACAACTATTTGAGCGAGGTTTGGAACAAGGGTTTGCTGGGGTGTGTGCAAAGGTTCAAGAAAGCAGGAAGCAAGACATTTAAAGGCAACACATGTGATGTTCATGATGTGACAAACACCATTAATTCTGTTATGAATGCCGTACTTCTTGCAGGCAAATATATTCGTAAACCTTAATATTGGCTGCAAAACCCATTGTCATCAAGCATAAAGATGATCTAATATGGTGTAAAGATTGGTGTAAGTTGTGAATGACGTGGACTGGACCCAACTTAACAAAATTTATTATTCTGTGGAAAATTTAATTAATATAGAGCATTATGATCTTGTTTTAGTAGCTAGATGTAATATGATATTATTTTGTGGTTGGTTTTGAGATCTAGAAATGGTAGGTGTTGGAGATCTCTTGTGTGAGAGAGAGTTTGTGAGAAAATATAAATTGCATTAGTTTTAAATGAATGTTTATAAGGGTATTATCCATTGTTTTTTTTTTTGAGAAGAAGGAATTAAACTTAGGTTAAAAGTAATAATAACATGATATTAATATATATATTAAATTGGAATATGTTGGTTGTGTCTTTAAGTTACTGTAGCTATTTGTAGTTCATACTTTGTTGACACCTGTAATTTTTCTTTACACCTCACACTCTCTTAATGCCCTATAATATATATCCATTCTCTTATCAAAATATTAATTTACACAATTACTCATCATAGATCTAGAAAAATAGATCTAGAAAAAGAGAGGGAGTGGTCTGCCGATTTCCGACACAACCCTCCTCACACGGTGACAACGACAATCGCAATCAGAGCACGGCGGCAAGGACATTAGGTTGGCTATGTCGTTACCGGAATCGGAAAATAATAGGGGAAGGAAAGGGGGTGGTGTTTACAGATGATTGAGTTGCATTGTCGGCGTCGTCGTGAGGTGGCCGGCAGACCACACATCCCTCTCTTTATCTTAGCTGAAAATGTATACATGAATGAATGGTTTTAAGAGTGGGTCTTTTGTGGTCGGTCAAAACCCACATCCGAGTACGGCCGCCACGTCGGGGCGCCGGGAAGACGATCTGTTGAGATCAGTGAAAACGGTGAGAGGAAGTATGTGTATGTGGATGCGTGGTGGCAGATGTAATGTAACGCTGATGGTGTTTGTGTTAAAGTTGAGACTGGTGTAAAGAAACTAATAGAATGTACAGAGGTGAGAGAAAAGTGAATACTCGAAACCAACCATTCTCAATGCTTAGGACACACTCAATTGCACATGCCTATCTCTTTTATCTTTTGTATAAAAGAATGTGTAAATAAGGCTATAGATATAGAAACAAAATTACAATACAAAAAGTACACTGTAAAATGGTTTTCACTAAAGATTATGTTGCAACTTAAAAACTATGATTGAATGGACCATATATGTTTGTTGAATTAGATATTTGATACATAACTTAAATATCTAACGAATTATATGTACTGTAATGACGTACGAGTTTTGAGAACGGAACGTTAAATTCGCATGCGCGCATTAGTTTTGCGCATTAGTTTTCTAACGGCTTAGCGCGCCGCAACGCGCGAGAGTCTAACACTAGTTAATATAACTTAGGATAAACGGCAACTATCGTTCACATTCTCCCCTTAATTGTTGTTTATTTGTTCATTTCTTTGAGTCCAATTAAACTCCGTATTTCAGCGAACTTTATCCTTTAAAGAGCTTTAGTCAGAATGTCTACCTTCTGCAGTTCTCCATTAACATGCTTCACTTGTATTTGCTCATTCTCTATACATTATCTGATGAAGTGATATTACGTATTGATGTGCTTAGATCTTCCATGAGATACGAGATTTTCATGAATATTATTGCAGATTTGTTGTCCATGTGAAGTGTCACTTTACTTGGCTTGCCTCCTGTAAGTTCACTTAGTAATCCTTGTAACCATAGTGCTTGATAAGCTACAGATGTGGCGGCCAATAATTTTGATTCACATAAGGATAGTACGGCAGTTGCTTTTTATGACTTCCCATATTATTGGTGCATCATTGTTGTAGAATATCATTCTAGTAGTGCCTTTCCCATCGCTTAGATCTACATCATCTCTTTCCGTCGGACACGAGAACGAGACCTGTAGCACACCAGTCCCGTTTCTCCTCAACATAACAAATAGTTTTATGGTTTACAGATAGGCATTGTGCCAATGGATTTAGTTGTGTCTTGACGCAAATAGGACAAAGTAATAGCTTTCGACTTTTGATAAGTCAAGCTTACGTGTTGAGAATAGTTCGAGGGAAGACTTGGTGCTAAGGACTGCTGCGTTTGCACTTTGAACATGGAAAGGTTATCATTATGAGACTAAGGGAATGATCTGCATAATCGTGGTGGTCTACAACCCATTTCGAATTAGAAGAGCGCTGTTATAACCCAAGATGAGAGTATCTATTTTTTGGAACCAATTTGGATGTGACGTTGTCGCTTAAATTTCGGGACGGAATTTCTTAAACAAAGAGAGACTCTGACACCCTATATTTCCCGGCCAGTATCCTTATTGTTCACAAATGTGTTATCATTATAATGGTGCATTTAGACTAAAAATTTCAGTAATTAAAGTAAATTTGGAGTTATCAAAGCCTTAATTATGCAATGGGTGAATTCAAAATTTTAGTTTCGCGTAGCGGTAATATAACTGAAACAAACGTTGGTGATGACCAGGTTAATAATTGAAACTCCATAATTTGTCTTATATGCTTGGTTTGACATCAAATAATATGTTATAAGTGGAATTTAGGCGAACACGCTTAAAACCGTAGTCTATGGTTTTTCGATTTGAATTGTCAGGTATTCTCGTGTGTTTTAGACTTTAAACGATTTTGAATTATTCTAGGTACCATCCAACACCAAATGTCACTGTAATTACTTGATTTTACTAAAATTTAGTAAATGATGAATAAATATCATTTTTGGGGAAATTAGGGTTTAGGAATGGGGAAAACTTTTACAAAAACACAAAATAAAAACCCACACTTGTATTGATATTTTTATAAAAAAATGAAAGTGAAAAAACTCAATTAAAATCAACTTTTAACCTACCAATCCCCCTTAAACCCAACCCCACACTTAAACCCTCTTATAATTACTTCCCCAAGCCCCCAAGATCTCACTCTCTCCCCTCCCACCCTCTCTCTAAAACCATCCAAAGCCACCCCACCTCCACCAATTCATTTTCACTTTCTCATTTACAAGTATATGTAACACCCTAAACGCATATTGACCCAAAACGACGCAATAGAAATACCAACTTAAAAATTCTTTCTATATTGTCTATATGACCTACTTGAAGGTTCCTTTAGTAAATGTTGGACACTTTCCTGAAACGATTTACAACATTCATTCTTGATTAACTAGGTAAGCCGAACTAGAGTTCTTATGGAAGGACATATGGTTGTTAAAATCGCACGACACGAGGGTAACTTTGTCGACACTAGTGACGAAACTGGTGGTACCGGTAGTTCAAATGGTTCGGATCCCAATAGATTGAGAAGAGTGGCAGCGCTACACCTGAAGATGCGATCATACAAGGTTTTAAATTCTAAGGCTTTTCTGGAATGTAAGCCGCGAGACCTCACTGGTGCGAGAGGTGCGGTAGGTTATGTCCGCTAAATAAAGACAACGAAGTCGATTAGCAGTGCTATTAAATGCACTCCTGAGTAAACGATTAGGTAAACAAAGAGTCTCTTGCTGAATGAAACATTAACTTGGTGAAATCCTCCAGTAGAAACTTTAAGGAGTGATACTACGAAGAGGTCATCATGGGGAGGACTCTGATTCTTATGTGAGAAGAGTATTGCTTGCTGATTGGAATTCCAAGGGCAGAAACAGGATCCTAGAACTCGATCATGATTGCAACCAACGTTGTTGGTTACAGTCGACGCTTTTACAATCTCTTAAGGATTCTTCCATACTGGGAACACTTGAAATCAAACGCATTGAGTGCTACATTTGGGGTTTAGCCTCTAAGAACCAAAACATGACCACATCATCCCACCCTTCAACACTCAAACAGTAACTCTCGCCGTTAGTTTCACCAAGGATGCGGTGAGAATGGGAAACTATCAAGGAAATGCATGCTAAAACTACTAGCGACGGGAAGCGAAAGGTAACTCCCGTGATGAAGGAAACGAAGGCAACGGCTGCCATAATTGATGCTAGCACCAAGAAATGTGCTAATAACTTGCAGAAATCCTCAAAGTGATAAGTAAAAACTTCCTCAAGAGGGCACTTGCAAAAGTTCCAAGAGTAGGAGTGTGGTGAATGAAGACACATACAGAAATCAATAAGTTAGTAAGATTCAACCAACAACAAGGATGTTAAGTGTGGCATGAAAGCCACTTCAAGCATGAACATCTCAAGAATGAATCAAGCAAGTGAATTAAAGTGTGGGTGAGCAAAACTATGGATACCCCACAAGATCCTGATGTCGTTATGCGTACGTTCTACTCTACATTCATTACGTGTCAATTCTTTTGATACCAAAATCGAGCTTAGCTAGAGTCGTTAGGTGTTAAGCTTATACACGAATTAGAGTCTTGTAAGTTAGACACGTTATAAAGTTAGCTAATGGAGAATTAGCGTTAGTCGATACGAATCCAATGATATATTATGTAAAAAAAGTTTCCTAAAAATCACACGATTCTAACCATCCAATCGGTTTGTAAAATTGTTTATGGATAACTTCCCACTTTTTCGAGTTCAACTCGGAACAGTACCCAATTCGAAACAATAATCCGAGATGGTAATCCTAATCGTTATCCGAGAGGGTGATCCGAGATGGAATCCGTTGGAAATGAGGTATCCGAGACGTAAATCGGAATAGTAATCCGAGATGGTCCGAAAGCAATACCAAAGATCCGAGATACACTGTTTTGATCCATGAGTCATGGGGAATCATTAAAAGTTTCACACCCCGACCCGCAGCGGAATAAGAGTCGGGGCATAATTGGGTTATCACCAAAGCTCATGACATTTACTAATATGTTTCATATTTAAGAAAGTCAAAGTTACATTTCAAACATCCAAACATGTTCATTCAATACAAGGAAAATAAGCCAAACATAACAATCCCAACACTAAATCGTTTTATTCTTCTAGTCCAAGTCCTATGTGTTCCTAGCTGCAGCTGCTTCACCTGTATCATGTGTAAAATGGGAGTTTTTGGGTCAACATAAGTTGGCGAGTGAACCTTATTAGATAAACATTTATTAATAAATTAATTGTTTGTTTATCAAATGAAAATTTGTGCATAACCATAGATGAGCAAATGTAAATAATCAAGTAATGGCAAATAGTAGTCACAACTATAACATACAATAACACATGGCATCATACCAACATCATACTGTAAATAACATAAATGAAACAGTGCGAACAAGGCTCAATCAAACGGAGCCGATCGTATTGCATGTACTGAAAATGAAAATGTCTGTGCGATCAAGGCTCAATCAAACGAAGCCGATCGTATGTGGGCACGCCAGGTTCAACCGCATAATAAAATGGGGAACATACTCAACGCTCATAATGTAATGGGGAGCGGCGGCCTATGAAATTGCATGTACTGAATAATAAATTGCATCCAATGATAACTACTTAACAGCAACAAACTGAATACACAAGTTCATGATATGATGTATGCACAATGGTTTACTAATAATATATATATACAAAGACACATGATACACCCCAAAACGTGATTAAAACGGGGCATTTGTAAGATTCACTCACATTGGGTGCGTTGGATTGGAGATGGTGAGATGCGCACGAATTAGATGAGCGGATCAACGAGGAATACAACCTAAATAATAATGGAAAAATATATTAAATGGATGGATTTTATTAAGGATTTTAATGAAATTTTTAGATATATTTTTGTGAGTTTATGGCTATTTTCTATCTTTAAAAATGTTATTTTTAAGTATTTTAATTGATTTTTAAATTAAATTAAATAAAAAAAATATTAAAAAAATATTATTTTTTCTTAGCGTTGACCGTTGACCGTTGACCGGTTCGGTCAGTGAATCTGCGCCGGGTGAGACTCGAACCCGAGACCTCCCGTTCGCGTGCACGCAGCTCTACCAACTGAGCTACGTGTCTAACCCGAAATAATCTTGTTTTTAATTATATTTATACACTTATTCAATTTAACCGAATTTCCTTTATTTGCAAAAACATTTTAATTCAATCGGACCGGTGCTCGTGACGGGTTTCGAACGCGCGACGTGTGGTTCATGTTGCACACAGTCCACCGCTGGACTGTGTGTCTAACCTGGTTAATATCTCGGTTTTTATTATACTTAACAACTAACTGGGTTATCCCGGTTTAGTTTTTAAACAAAAAGGCGCGTTATTATATAAGGTGTGCGTGTAGCAGGGATCGAACTCGGGACGTGTGTGTTATTTTGCACACAGTCCACCGCTGGACTGTGTGTCTAACCCGTTTAAAATACCTATTTTAATTAATCTTATGTTATGTTGTGTCTTCATCTTCTTCGTCGATTTACACAGACAAACATATTCCGACTGTTATGACTGATTTATGACTTATACGCTTTTCAGACATTATCAGTAATTTAAAAGTAGAGAATGGAGAGAGTTTAAGGAAAAAGGATATACCGATTGATGTTGTTCACAGAATTCCGGCGGAGGTTCGTCGGTACTGAAAGTGAACTCCGGCTGTTGAAACCAATTAACAGTGTTGTTCGATTATTTAAGAAGTTGAGTCACTTAAACAAGGTTTAACAGAAGTTTGGGAGATCATACCCGTTCACAGTGTGATTCCGGCAGTTTCAGAAGTTTTCCGGCGAAGGTAAGATTTTCGATAAACGTTGACTAGGATCGATTCTGATGGTGGAGTTGTGTTAGAGACTGATTAATCACATGATTTAAACAGAAAGAGTCGGAGGAAATACCGTGTGGATGTGAGTCCCGGTTTTCCGGTGACTTGCAGAATTTCTCCGGCGGTCTGATTCAAGCTTCTCCGATGGATTGTAAGGTTGCGGAAATGCAATTTGGGAGTCTTGCAGAGTGTTTTGAGTCGCAGGAAAAGTCTATGATTGAAGTAGTCCGAGAATTGAAGACTTTCGGTTATTAAACCGATCTACTTCCGAATTCAAGTTCCATTCATGGAAACATTGATTGAAATTATCCGTTTATCGGTTATACTCGCTGGATCGAGAGTATCCAAATCGCTTTGGATGATTGATAACCGGTTTCAGTTACAATGTGTAAAATCGATTGATTTACCTTAGTCCATAAAAATTATTTGTTTCCTAAACATGACAGAAAACAAACAAGTGGCGGAGTGGTCTTGGGAGTGAGTGTTAAGTTGTTGAAGTGTTTCATGGCTGACCCGGGTTCGAGTCCCGGCAGCTTCATAATTTTTTTATTTATTTTATTTTAACTTTTATCAAATATAATTTTTATAGTTTAGTTTATTAATTAATTTTGTATCGTTTTAACTCAAAATAATCATAAATATTTAATGTAACTTTTATAACTTGGTACTTGATTACAAAACGGAGCGGGTTTTGAAGACCCGATTTTTACAAATGTTACAGTATCCCCTACTTTTAGGAATTTCGTCCCAAAATTTAAGTAGTTGAAGTAGTAGGAAAAAGATGCGGGTATTTTTTCACGCATTGAGTCTTCACGTTCCCAAGTAAACTCAGGTCCCCGTTTCGACTCCCAGCGTACCCTAACAATTGGAATGCGACTTCGTCGAAGACGCTTCTCCCCGTAGTCCATGATCTCCACTGGTCTTTCAATAAAATGCATAGATTCATCAATCTGAATATCTTCCAGCGGAATATGGAGATTCTCATCAGCGAGGCACTTCTTCAAGTTCGACACGTGGAATGTGGGATGAATCCTATTGAGTTCTTCTGGTAGGTCAAGCTTGTATGCTACAGGACCTACTCTTTCGAGTATCTTGAAAGGTCCTACGTAACGTGGTGCTAGCTTCCCCTTTTGACCAAAACGAACTACTCCCTTCCACGGTGATACTTTTAAAAGCACATGATCACCAATGTTAAACTCTAAGGGCTTCCGTCGTTTATCTGCATAACTCTTTTGACGACTTTGAGCCGCTAGAAGATTGTTTCGAATTTGATGGATCTTATCTGTGGTTTCTTGGATCAATTCTGGACCAGTAATTTGTGCTTCCCCAATTTCGTGCCAACATACAGGAGATCGGCACTTTCGACCATATAAGGCTTCAAAAGGTGCCATGCCGATGCTCGAATGATAGCTGTTGTTGTACGAAAATTCAACTAATGGTAGATGGGCGTCCAATTTCCCTTGAAGTCTATGACACATGCTCTAAGCATATCTTCAAGAGTTTGAATGGTGCGCTCAGACTGTCCATCAGTTTGAGGATGATAGGCGGTACTGAGATCTAATCGTGTGCCCATAGCGGATTGTACTGCTTGCCATGTTCGTGAGGTGAAACGACCATCACGATCAGAAATAATACTTAGTGGTACCCCATGCCGGCTTACGATTTCGTTGATATAAATACGTGCAAGCTTTTCGTTCTTGAAATCTTTGCGGATAGGAATAAAGTGAGCTGATTTTGTAAGTCGGTCTATAATCACCCATATAGTGTCATACCCACCAGAAGTGCGAGGTAACCCGGTAATGAAATCCATGGTTATATTTTCCCACTTCCATACAGGTATTTCCGGTTGGACTAGAAGTCATGAGGGTCTTTTGTGTTCAGCCTTCACCTTGGAACATGTGAGACACTTTGGAAACAAAAACGGCAATATCCTTCTTCATTCCAGGCCACCAATAGGTGTATCGTAGGTCTTGATACATCTTATCGGCTCCTGGGTGTATAGAATATCGCGTTTTGTGAGCTTCATTCATAAGAGTTTCACGAAGATTGTTGTGGTTAGGAATCCAGATACGATCTAGGTAATACAGGATACCTTCTGATTTAGTTTCATGTTTTAGCTCGGCTCCACAGGAGATCTCCTTTCGTACATCTTCTTCTGTTATTGAAACGTGTTGGGCTTCTCGAATTTGATCTTTAATGTCGGTTATAATTTGCGAACATAGAAGATGAATGGAATTCGCATAACCCTTTCGACTAAGTGCATCAGCCACCACATTTGCTTTAACAGGGTGGTATCTAATTTCACAGTCGTAATCATTCAAAAGTTCGACCCATCTTCGTTGCCTCATATTTAACTCTTTTTGATTGAATATGTTGAGGACTCTTGTGGTCAGTGTATATTTCACACTTAGTACCATAGAAATAATGTCTCCATATCTTAAGAGCGAATACAATGGCTCCAAGTTCTAGGTCATGAGTGGTGTAGTTCTTTTCATGTGTCTTGAGTTGTCTCGAGGCATAAGCTATGACTTTTCCTCTTTGCATGAGAACGCAGCCTAATCCTTGCCCTGACGCGTAGCAATAGACTACAAAATCATCACAACCTTCAGGAAGAGTGAGGATTGGTGCATCACAAAGTTTTTGTTTAAGAGTTTGAAAAGCTTCTTCTTGCTTGGGTCCCCATACGAAAGGTTTTCCCTTATGAGTTAAAGCCGTGAGTGGCACAGCAATGCGAGAGAAGTTTGAAATGAACCGTCGATAATAGCCAGCTAGTCCAAGAAAAGATCTTACTTCAGTTGGTGTACGTGGAGCTTGCCATTCTTGAACTGCTTTGATCTTTGAAGGGTCAACATGTATTCCCTTGTCATTGACTACATGCCCGAGGAATTGCACATCTTTTAACCAGAATTCACATTTAGAGAACTTGGCATAAAGCTTTTCTTTTTCTAGAAGTGCAAGAACGAGTCGAAGATGACGCTCATGATCAGCTTTAGATTTTGAATAAATAAGAATATCGTCGATGAAAACTATGACAAATCGATCAAGGTAAGGTTTGCAGACTCTGTTCATTAGGTCCATGAAGACAGCTGGTGCGTTGGTTAATCCAAACGGCATAACCATGAATTCATAGTGGCCATAACGAGTTCGAAAAGCAGTCTTAGGGACGTCTTCTTCATGCACTCTAAGTTGATGATAGCCAGATCGAAGATCGATTTTCGAAAAGCAGCTGGCACCTTGTAGTTGGTCAAGAAGATCATCTATGAGAGGTAAAGGATAGCGATTTTTGATGGTTAACTTGTTGAGCTCTCCGTAGTCGATGCACATACGAAAAGATCCATCTTTCTTCTTTACAAAAAGGACAGGTGCACCCCAAGGCGATGAGCTAGGACGTATGAATCCCTTGTCAGTCAACTCTTGTAATTGACTGGCTAGCTCTTGCATTTCAGAGGGGGCTAACCTATATGGAGACTTTGCAACTGGTGTAGCACCAGGTATAAGATCAATACGGAATTCGACGTCTCTAACTGGAGGAAGTCCTGAAATGTCGTCAGGAAAAACTTGTGGAAAGTCTTTTACTACAGGAATGTCTTCAAGTTTCTTCTCTGTGGTCCCCTTCTTGATGATATGGGCTAAAAACGCGACATAATTCTTGCGAATATATTTTTGAGCTTGAAGACAAGACATTAAGCTGAGCCCTTTCGACAAGGTTTCTCCAATGATTCGAAGAGTCTGACCGTTTGAAAGAGGAATACGAATAAATTTTTCACGACATACAACTTCCGCCTGATGTTGACTGAGCCAATCCATACCGATTATGATGTCAAAACTTCCCAGCTTCATAGGAATAAGGTCGACTGAGAAATCGTGGTCGTTTAAGGTGAGTGTACAGTTGCGTAATATAGAGTCTAATGAAACTGGTTTCCCGTCCGCAACTTCTACCGTTATGGATTCCGTGAGCTTATCCCGATTTTTGCTTAAGATAGGTTCAAATTCTAATGACACAAAACTTCTATCCGCACCAGTATCAAATAACATAGAGGCATATCTACCATTTATAAGGAACGTACCGTTGACCACATTGCCGTCAGCTCTGGCCTGGTTCGCGTTAATATTGAAAGCTCTTCCTCTTGCAGGTGGAGGAGCTTGGTTCGCTTGGTTCACTGGGTTGGCTTGGGCCTGAGCATGAATAATATTAACCAGCCTTGGACATGTGTTTCTGAAATGACTTGGGTCGCCGCAATTGAAGCAAGCCCGCATAGGTTGGCCCATAGGATAATTGGGTTGGTAGTATGTTTGGGCTAAATGTTGGGTGGGTGGAAATGGTAGGGGTTGTTGTGCTTGACCCATTAACTGTTGGTGGGTTTGGGTTAAAGGTTGGTGGGGGTTTGTTAGTTGAGGCATGCGGCAATTTTAAACAGTATGTCCTGCGCGACCGCAGCCGGTGCAGTATTGGCAAGGATGATCAGGGGAATGGTGATACTGACAACGGTTACATTTTGGTAATGGGCCTGTGTAGGGTCTTCTGTATGGTGCAGGTGAAGGAGTGACTTGAGTAATGGGTGCAGCAGGAATAGGGGTGTTGGTTTGGGTAACTGCAAAATTCCTGGTGTTACGCTTCCTCTTGTTAGCAAACTTAGAGGAAGGAATGGGGTGGTTTGAAGTTTGTCCCTCAACAGGGGCTTTCTTCTTCTCTTCTTTGAACTTCCCGTTGCGAATTCGGTTTTCGGTCAGTTCAGTTGCCAACTCCATGGCAGCTTCAAGTGTTACTGGTGAAACGCTGAGAACTGAATCTTGGATTTTCAAGGGAAGTCCTCGAATATAATGCTCGATCAGACGATAGGTTGGAGTGAATAAATTTGGAACCATGTGGTTCAACTCCAAGAACCTCTTGTTGTAAGTAAAGTGATCACCCTCCTTTTGCTTTAGAGCATGAAATTCATCCTCCAACTTCTTAATTTCACTTCTAGGACAGAAACGCCTAGTCATGATTTCCCTTAACTCCTCCCAAGTTAAGGCCATCGCATCTTCAGTTCCCCTCTTCCCTTTCTCAGTATTCCACCAAGTGAGCGCTACTCCAAGTAGTCTCCCGTTGGCATATCGAACCTTGCGATCCTCAGGACAATCACAGTTTAGGAAGGTGTTTTCCATCTCCTCGAACCAATGTAGGAGAGCAGTGACACCCTCGGTCCCTTCAAATTTAGGAGGATCACAGGACTTAAAATGTTTGTAAGAGCACTTGTTGGTAGGAGGGTTGTCAATGTTCTGGTCCTGTTGTTGGGGAGGGTTTGTAGGATTTGTAGCAAGCGCTTGTTGTACTTGTACCACAATGTCAGGCAATATCGTGGCCATTTGTTTCGCGATCTGAGTGGCCAAACGTTCCTGAGACCTTCCCGATCTTTTACCCCTTCGTTGCTGTCTAGACGACATCTACAGGATCATAAAATGAGAATATTGTGAGTTTATGGTGTCTTTTTAGGTGTCATGTGTCTTTAAGAAAATGAAAATAACATAAATATCAATAATGCAACTACATCCATAGGATGTCTTGGGTTCGCTCATGTTGGGCCTCAAATGTCCCCCATACCTTCACCTACATAGTCATGTGGGCCCCCATGGCTATTGGCTTGGTAGGATTTACATTAGTATTGTCAATTTAACACTCGCATCCCCCGAATGCAAACCACAAAATATGTTCATGAGATGTTTGGTCGGAACGTGTCCAGGTGTAGACACAATGACAACTCAAAGTGGGATTAGTTCACACGACGTTTGGTATAGCATGCTTTGGCCTAATAGGTACTTCGTACTCTCATTGTTAGTCCCCAGGTAGGCAAACGGGTCCTTTATTTTGGATTTATACGAATGCCAGCCTAGACTGGACGTTCCGACTACCGGTACTGGTACCCTTCCAGTTACTACATGCCCGTCATGAGAACTCACTTTGATGAGATTTGAAAACACGAAAATCATTGTAAAAACGATCATGATGTGGTGTGTGCTTTCATGGATGTGATATGTTATGAGCATACGATTTCATGATAGGCATTATATGATAATACATACTTATGAACATGCTTGCACAATATCAAATGTAACATTTAACATAAAACATACAAACATCATGAAATTTGGCATATAACACACAAAATTCTTATAAGTTTCTAATCGACTATAGTATAGGCTCTAAGGGTCTAATAACCTATCCTATATCCCTATAGTCATGGCTCTGATACCAATCTGTCACACCCCGACCCGCAGCGGAATAAGAGTCGGGGCATAATTGGGTTATCACCAAAGCTCATGATATTTACTAATATGTTACATATTTAAGAAAGTCAAAGTTACATTTCAAACATCCAAACATGTTCATTCAATACAAGGAAAATAAGCCAAGCATAACAATCCCAACACTAAATCGTTTTATTCTTCTAGTCCAAGTCCTATATGTTCCTAGCTGCAGCTGCTTCACCTGTATCATGTGTAAAATGGGAGTTTTTGGGTCAACATAAGTTGGCGAGTGAACCTTATTAGATAAACATTTATTCATAAATTAATTGTTAGTTTATCAAATGAAAATTTGTGCATAACCATAGATGAGCAAATGTAAATAATCAAGTAATGGAAAATAGCAGTCACAACTATAACATACAATAACACATGGCATCATACATGAACATACCAACATCATACTGTAAATAACATAAATGAAACTGTGCGATCAAGGCTCAATCAAACGGAGCCGATCATATGTGGGCACGCCAGGTTCAACCGCATAATAAAATGGGGAACATGCTCAACGCTCATAATGTAATGGGGAGCGGCGGCCTATGAAATTGCATGTACTGAATAATAAATTGCATCCAATGATAACTACTTAACAGCAACAAACTGAATACACAAGTTCATGATATGATGTATGCACAATGGTTTAGTAATAATATATATATACAAAGACACATGATACACCCCAAAACGTGATTAAAACGGGGAATTTGTAAGATTCACTCACATTGGGTGCGTTGGATTGGAGATGGTGAGATGCGCACGAATTAGATGAGCGGATCAACGAGGAATACTAACCTAAATAATAATGGAAAAATATATTAAATGGATGGATTTTATTAAGGATTTTAATGAAATTTTTAGATATATTTTTGTGAGTTTATGGCTATTTTCTATCTTTAAAAATGTTATTTTTAAGTATTTTGAATTGATTTTTAAATTAAATTAAATAAATAAAAATAAAAAAAAATATTATTTTTTTCTTAGCGTTGACCGTTGACCGTTGACCGGTTCGGTCAGCGAATTTATCTGCGCCGGGTAAGGCTCGAACCCGAGACCTCCCGTTCGCGTGCACGCAGCTCTACCAACTAAGCTACGTGTCTAACCCGAAATAATCTTGTTTTTAATTATATTTATACACTTATTCAATTTAACCGAATTTCCTTTATTTGCAAAAACATTTTAATTCAATCGGACCGGTGCTCGTGACGGGTTTCGAACGCGCGACGTGTGGTTCATGTTGCACACAGTCCACCGCTAGACTGTGTGTCTAACCTGGTTAATATCTCGGTTTTTATTATACTTAACAATTAACTGGGTTATCCCGGTTTAGTTTTTAAACAAAAAGGCGCGTTATTATATAAGGTGTGCGTGTAGCAGGGATCGAACTCGGGACGTGTGTGTGTATTTTGCACACAGTCCACCGCTGGACTGTGTGTCTAACCCGTTTAAAATACCGATTTTAATTAATCTTATGTTATGTTGTGTCTTCATCTTCTTCGTCGATTTACACAGACAAACATATTCCGACTGTTATGACTGATTTATGACTTATACGCTTTTCAGACATTATCAGTAATTTAAAAGTAGAGAATGGAGAGAGTTTAAGGAAAAAGGATATACCGATTGATGTTGTTCACAGAATTCCGGCGGAGGTTCGTCGGTACTGAAAGTGAACTCTGGCTGTTGAAACCAATTAACAGCGTTGTTCGATTATTTAAGAAGTTGAGTCACTTAAACAAGGTTTAACAGAAGTTTGGGAGATCATACCCGTTCACAGTGTGATTCCGGCAGTTTCAGAAGTTTTCCGGCGAAGGTAAGATTTTCGATAAACGTTGACTAGGATCGATTCTGATGGTGGAGTTGTGTTAGAGACTGATTAATCACATGATTTAAACAGAAAGAGTCGGAGGAAATACCGTGTGGATGTGAGTCCCGGTTTTCTGGTGACTTGCAGAATTTCTCCGGCGGTGTGATTCAAGCTTCTCCGGTGGATTGTAAGGTTGCGGAAATGCAATTTGGGAGTCTTGCAGAGTGTTTTGAGTCGCAGGAAAAGTCTATGATTGAAGTAGTCCGAGAATTGAAGACTTTCGGTTATTAAACCGATCTACTTCCGAATTCAAGTTCCATTCATGGCAACATTGATTGAAATTGTCCGTTTATCGGTTATACTAGCTGGATCGAGAGTATCCAAATCGCTTTGGATGATTGATAACCGGTTTCAGTTACAATGTGTAAAATCGATTGATTTACCTTAGTCCATAAAAATTATTTGTTTCCTAAACATGACAGAAAACAAACAAGTGGCGGAGTGGTCTTGGGAGTGAGTGTTAAGTTGTTGAAGTGTTTCATGGCTGACCCGGGTTCGAGTCCCGGCAGCTTCATAATTTTTTTATTTATTTTATTTTAACTTTTTATCAAATATAATTTTTATAGTTTAGTTTATTTATTAATTTTGTATCGTTTTAACTCAAAATAATCATAAATATTTAATGTAACTTTTATAACTTGGTACTTGATTACAAAACGGAGCGGATTTTGAAGACCCGATTTTTATAAATGTTACAAAAAGGTCACTAACACATTTCCTATCGACAAACGTCTCGTGTCCATCTTGTTGGATACCTATGCCAATTCTAGTTTATCTCCATAGACTCCAAAATATACTTGACCTAGATACAAGTAAGATAGACGTTCCCTCATTCTATAGAATTTGCCAACGATAAATTTGTCAATGTCAGGAAAGTTATAAAAGGATGCACTTTGGAACTTGGAGGACAATCATTTAATATCAAAATCTTTTACCCATTTATCTGGGTGGTTACGACGTAGCTTTTGGCATAGACTTGTTGACGTCTAACTGAGCAGAAGTAGGTTATCCTGAGAAAACTATTCGCATCCCCCTGCCAGACGAAGAAACACTGGTAGTACACGGAGAAAAGCACAAGACACCCTTACAAATCATTAATTACATGAAGGCTAGAAGTGCCTACAGAAAGGTTGCATAGCCTTTCTAACTCGTGTAGCCGACAAGGAAGCTTAGGAGCCAAAATCGGAGGAAATAATCGTTGTGAAAGATTCCCTCGAAGTCTTTAAATCAGACTTATCTGGATTACCTCAACAATGACACGTCAACTTTTGCATTGATTTGATGCCAGGAGCAGCACCAGTAGCGAAGCCTCCATACCGATTAGCTCTGTCATAAATGCAAAGAGTATCTACACAACTTGAAAGTTGTTAGCCAAAGGGGTCATTAGAACGAGTTCCTCGCCAGGAAGCTTCGGTGCCTTTTGTCGAGGAGAAGGAAGGAACCTTTCGCATGTGCATCGACTACTGAGAACTAAACAAGCTAACTATCAAAAATCGGTACCCATTACCACGGATCGATGATCTGTTTGATCAATTGCGAGGGTCGAGTTTTTACTCAAAAATTGATTTAAGATCCGGATATCATCAGCTGAAAATCCAAGAGGAAAGCATTCCTAAGACAACATTTAGGACTCGTTACGGTCATTACGAGTTCCTTGTTATGCCTTTTGGCCTAACGAACGCCCCTACAGTATTCATGAATTTGATGAACCGGGTATGTAAGCCATACCTTGACAAGTTCGTGATTGTCTTCATAGATGATATTCTGATATACTCACGAACCAAGGAAGAACCCGAACAAAACCTGAGAACTATTTTGGAGTTGCTGAAGAAGGAGCAATTATATGCCAAGTTCTCAAAATGCGAATTTTGGATTCGCGAAGTAAAATTTCTCGGTCACGTGGTGAACGAGAACGGAATACATGTTGACCCTTCAAAGATCGAGGCTATAAAGAACTGGATCATGCCACGAACTCCCATGGAAATACGACAATTCCCTTAGGATTAGCGGGATATTACAAGAGATTTATTGAGAATTTCTCCAAGGTTGCACAACCGCTATCCTCGCTTACCTAGAAGGATAGAAAGTTCGATTGGGGAGAAAAGCAAGAAACGGCGTTCCAGGTATTGAAAGAAAAACTACGCAAAGCACCGATAGTATCACTCTCGGACGGTACCGATGACTTTGTGGTGTACTGTGATGCATCGCATCAAAGCTTGGGTTGCGTGTTAATGCAACGTGAAAAAGACATCGCGTACACGTCATGACAGTTAAAAGTTCATGAAAGGAATTATACCACACATGACTTAGAGCTGGGTGTCGTGGTATTTGCCTTAAAGATCTGGCATCATTATTTATATGGCTCTAAGTGTACCATATTCACTGATCATAAAAGTCTTCAACATATATTCAACCAAAAGGAACTGAATATGCGCCAACGACGTTGGGTAGAACTGTTGAGTGATTATGACTGTGAGATCAAGTATCACCCGGGTAAAGCAAATGTTGTAGCAATACTTTGAGCAGAAAGGAGCAAATCAAACCATTACGGGTGCGAGCTTTAGAAATGACTATCCAGACGAACTTCACCACACGAGTGCGTGAAGCACAACAAGAAGCACTGAAACCAGAAAACATTCCAGCGGAAACCCTACGGTGAATTGAAAAACAGTTGGAACCGAACAAGGATGGAACTCAATATTTCATGGGAAGGATTTGGATTCCGTATTATGGTGAGTTGCGAGACTTGGTGCTGGATGAAGCACACAAGTCCAAGTACTCGATGCACCAAGGATCGGATAAAATGTACCAGGATCTAAAGGAATATTATTGGTGGCCTAATCTCAAGGGAGATATTGTGACCTATGTTGGGAGATGCCTAACTTGTGCAAAGGTCAAGGCCGAATACCAAAAACCATCTGGGTTATTACAACAACCTGAGATCTCGGTTTGGAAGTGGGAACATATATCAATGGATTTCATTACGAAATTACCACGGACCTCTCGAGGTCATGACATGATCTGGGTTATCATTGATCAATTAACTAAATCAGCTCACTTCTTACCCATCCGCGAGAAAGAAAGTACGGAGAAACTAGCTGAACTGTACCTGAAGGAAATTGTGGCACGTCATGGCGTGCCAATCTCGATAATCTCCGATAGAGATGGTCGCTTTGTGTCACGGATCTGGCAATCATTTCAAAATTCATTTGGTTCTCGCTTGGATTTAAGCACAACCTTTCACCCGCAGACCGATGGTTAAAGCAAGCGAACCATCCAAACATTAGAAGACATGCTTCGGCCTGTGTGATGGATTTAGGCGGAAACTGGGATACTCATTTACCATTGGTAGAGTTTTCCTACAATAACAGTTATCACACCAGTATCAAGGCCGCGCCATTCGAAGCACTATACGGACGAAAGTGCCGATCGCCATTATGTTGGGCGGAAGTCGGTGACAGACAACTCAGTGGTCCCGAATTAGTACAAGAGACCACAGATAAGATATTTAAGATCCGTGAGCGTATCAAAACGGCCCGAGATAGACAAAAGAGCTATGAAGATCGAAGACGCAAACCATTATCCTTCGAGGTTGGAGACAAAGTATTGTTAAAGGTCTCACCTTGGAAAGGCGTAGCTAGATTCGGGAAGCGTGAAAAGCTAAACCCGAGATATATCGGACCTTTCGAAATTCTGGCAAAGATTGGTACAGTGGCGTACAAGTTAAAACTGCTAGAGGAACTCAATAATGTACATGACACATTTCATGTGTTCAATCTGAAGAAAAGTCTGACAAATGACACAGTTATCATTCCAGCGGATGAGAGTCATGTTGACGACAAATTACAATTCACCAAAGAACCAGTGGAAGTCATGGACTGGAAGATCCAAAAGACAAGAAGAAGCCAAATCAAACTGGTGAGGGTTCGCTGGAATTCACGTCACGGTCCCGAGTATACGTGGGAGCGTGAAGATCAAATCAAGTCAAAATACCCCCACCTGTTCGAGAAGTCTCCTTCAGTGGATGCCTCAAGCTGAATTTAAGGATGAAATTCTTTTTAACAGGGGGAGTATGTGACAAATGGAAAATAACTGGTAATTCCATACAATGTAATCACTAATTTCATAATATAATCTCATGCATAGGTATCGTAATTTAATTGCAAAACTGAGTCGTACGTCATTAGGGCAAGTAACCTGATCATAACATATACTGGTTTCCGTTATGACGAGAAATAGACCAAAACAATGCCCTAAAGTGTTGGTAGAAAGTGCTGGACGCACTAATTGCGGTGACACTAACTGTGTCGGAAAACCCGCTGAAACGAATCAAGACATGAAATAACGGCATGTTAATGCTATACCCGAGTCCATATACAAATGAAAACACATATTTGAGTACAACTATTACAAAAATACATAACTTTCCGGCATAACGCATAAATTGCAAAATTATCCGTTTCGACCAAAAAGGTGACAAATGGCGATTTGTCCGCAGACTAATTCGGAGGATTCCGGATGTCAAGATAAGAATAAAACAATGTTAAACATCCTAAAATAATATGAGAATAGCAAAAATGCACAAAATACATTGTTTCCGGTCAATCGTCAAACAGCGCGGTCGATTATCGAAACGACGAATATTTTAGTGGCCGATAGCCTCATCCGGGCGTCTAGTGAACGGTTAAGCATTATTTGGAACGCGGAATCCATTCAACTAACATGAGGTCACGGAAACACAACTTTCGGAAAAGTTCAACGGTGGAACATAAAAGTGCCGATATCGATCGAACGGTCGAACGGAAGACACATCGGCAATCGTAACTCATCGTATATTCGCCTAGCGAACTAGTCATGAATATTTTTGGATCGGAAATGCACTAATTAGACGCCATATTAGTTGTGGTAGTCGAAAACAAAGGCTTTTGGTAATAAATATATAGTTCCGTTTATTAGCGAATATTTCGATGATGAGCGATCTAGCGACATATCCGGCATCTGAAACTTAATTTGGAGAATCATATGGATTAGATGTCATGTAATTACATCCTAAACACAAATCTTATGCTTAAGATGCTAGAAGATTAACCCTAATTACTATACTTGTCTTAATTACCAAAATATCTCATTTTTAACATGTGGTAAAAATGAAATTTACACTTTACCCCCCCCCCATCAAGTTCACGGCTCAAGTGGGTCCCACCCCACTTGATTTGTTGAAAAATTGAGATATTAAGTATGGTGCTTAGGTAGATTTGATGGACTTGAAATTATGATGGAAAGATATATCATGATCTTCCAAAATAATTCACCATTATTCACAAAACAAAATTGCAACACATTTGCTCTCATTCTTCTTCCTATCTCACGGCTACATACCACCACCATAGCCCCACCATTTAGCCACCACAATCCACCACATTTCATACACTTTGAAGCCTAATCAAGTCTATTAAAGGAGTTTGCATGGATGGATATCATTAGAGCCTTCTAAGGAGCTTTCTTTTCTTCTAAATCTTCAAGATACTTGTGCACCCTTTAAGCTGAACTCCTCCATAATTTAGCTTATGTTTATGTTTAGATTATTAGTGTACAAGTTGATTATCTTGAAAATCAAGAAAAGATAACTTAAAACCCTAACACCCAACATAATAATAACACTATGTTTATTTTGTGTTGATTATATATTTATATGATTGTTGGATTGCATGTTGAAGTTGTTTATGTTGATATTATGATATAAAAGTGAGATGATCTTGTGTGATTTAGTATAAAAGTGAAGATTTAAACATGTTAAGGTTTAAATCTAAACAAGATCATCAACTACATCATCCATGAAAAATACGACAACTTAAAAATAATTTTTATACATATGAATGTTTTTATAAGGAGTAAACATATGTATTCAAGTTGTAATCACATTAAAAGTTGTGTATAAATCAAGGGGTTAAGTGCATTTACTTGTTTATACAGCATGCTAAAGTATTGTTTTGAAAAGGCTAATAAACATTAAAAATCCTCTTGATTTACTAGGATTTTTAACAACAAAAGTCATGATTTATAATGCAAAATAAATATTAGATGGTGTGTTGATGATGATTATGAATTTAAATAGGTTTTAAATACGTTTTTGAAACGTGGAAAACGTCATTGTTTAGGGGAAACTATGGCGAAATTTTCTAAAAATCTAATCGCGATTGAAGCATGATTAGTGGGGTGATTAGTGGGATTAAACGCGATTAGTAACCTAAATCGTCATTAAGTGGACTCTAATGACAAAGGTTATCTCTAAATAACCAAGTGTTTAAACAAAGTTATAAATATATATTTATAAGTAAAAATAAATACTTTTACAAATATATATTTTTACTTGGAAATAATGCAAGTATATGTATTTATACAATTGTTGCCAATAAAGGGTATGTGTACATATATGCATTGTATGTGTATGTATTAGAAACTTAGGGTATTCACAATAAAATACCCAAACTTAGGGTATTCACAATGCGTCGAAACAATAAATCGGACAATAAAACCAATGCGAACAATAGGCGGACATTCAATGTTACACCATCGCGTTGACGACCAACGGATGAGTCGCCGGCACGAAAGGTCGTTGCGACAACGGGCGATCGTCGACGAAAGTGAGCATATAATGATTATGTATATATATATATATGTTATCGAGGCCAAAAATCCGGAAAGTTAAGTATATAAAAAGTTAGAAAAATTATAAGTAAATACTTATAACAAAAATGGGCTTATGTTTATATACATTTGGGCTAGGCCCAAATTGTGAAAATCATATACTAGGCCCAAGGTCCATAATGTTTATGGATGAGGCCCAAAAACTAATAAAAGCCCAAAGATATAAATTACATTGGCTAGGCCCAATGACATAAGAACATGGGCTAGACCCAAAGACATAAATTACATGGGCTAGGCCCAATGACATAAGAACATGGGCTAGGCCCAAAGACATAAGAACATGGGCTAGGCCCAAAGACATAAATTACATGGGCTAGGACCAATGACAAGAAAACATGGGCTAGGCCCAAAGGCATAAATTACATGTGCTAGGCCCAATTATAAGAAAACATGGGCTAGGCCCAAAGGCATAGATGACATGGGCTAGGCCCAATGACAAGAAAACATGGGCTAGGCCCAAAGGCATGTGAAGGGCAAGGCCTATTTCACACATGATATGAAAACAATAATATACATATATATAACAATACTAATCGAACAAACAAACTACCAACACTATGATAACATTTCAATTTGTTCCATCATAACAAATATATACATAACAAGAATTCAAGATGAATAACTAGTACAAGGTCCATTGAGGTCTAGGTGTCTAATAAACTCAATACACATGTAGGTTACACACGTGTACAGACACCGACCATGATTAGTACGACCTAACAGAACGCAAAACTGTGAGTTCATGTCCCTCCTTTCATTAATTTCAAAGTTTTGTTTTACAAACTATCGAGGGGAAATACATGTCATAACAAATAGTATGTTAGCTATGGGTTCAGTTGATAACAGGATCGTTTGTGCATAAGTAGGATGATGAGAATAGTAACCATTAATCACGTAGTGACCAAGGTGCAAAAGGTATAGATCTATCGAGTTTGAGACACGCTCAACTCCTGGTATGATAACCGGTTAGGAGTGCTTTTGTGATCCCAATGATGCCAAAGGTGTCTCGGGTTGGTTACTTACTTATGGCGCATATATGTTAGGGTACTCGCGACACTTTGATAGATCCCCAGAACGCCATGATGCTAATAACATACTCAGATTTCATTACTGGATTTCAAGGATGACATTTTTATACGAAAACATTTACTACATGAACTCGCCAACTTTATGTTGACTTTTTAAATTACATATATTTCAGGACGCAAGGCATGAGCTGGTGATATGATTCGAGTTAGGGGAATATGTCAAGACAACGATGTGCCATCTTTTGGAGGGTTTGCCCTATCATATTCCAACTTCGTATGGGTATATAGGGGTCAAAACCTCATTATGCAATTATGATGAAACAATGTCCTATTTTGAAACAAGGTGTTTTGAGTCATGTCTTTTGATGAAAAGTTGAAACAAATAACAATGTGATGTCACTTTTGATGGATGTATTTATGGTATGAAACTTATTAATGGCATGGCATCGTTGTTAATTTATATTGTTTACTAGATTGGATGCAATGATTACCTAATAGTCACACACTTGCGCTTCCGCTACGACCAGGGTGTGACAACCGTCTTGTTTCCCTTGGCTGATTAGCCACTCTCCTCTTGTTACTACTAATGTTGTTGGAATGGTTGGCGTGATTGTTGTTGTTGTAGTTCACTTATGTACGCTTCTTGAAGTGTGTATATTTCCTTTTTCCATCATTTGCTGATTCAACATGAGATTCTTTCTTTTCTGCCGCTTGTACAAACAATTTTCTCATTCTCACAGCATCTTCTGTGAGACTAACAGCTAGTGTCACAGCAGAAGTAATGGTAGCAGGGCTTGATGCGGTCACCATGTTACGGATTTCGGGTACTAAACCCCAGATATAGCGCTCGATGCGCTTGAACTCCGGCGTTACAAGGTAGGGTATCACGCGAGACAGATCGTGGAATCACTAGGTATAACCTACGATGTCAGCTCATTCATGGTTAAGTTCCAGAACTCGGTTTCCAGCTTCTGCAGTTCAGCCTTTGAACAATATTTTTCTCTCATTCTTTCCTTCAAACTCTCCCAAGTCATCCCATAAGCAACGTCGTCACCCAGAGTTTGCACTTGTAGGTTACACCATGTAAGTGATTCATCAACGAACAAACAAGTAATAAAAGTGACTTGCTGGTCTGGAGAACATCTGCTCATTCGGAGCGTGGAGTCTTTTTTCTCCGCCTAGCGCACAAAGGCCACGGCACCACCGGTGCCATCGTAGTTCAGCGGCCTGCAGTCCAAGTACTACATGTAGGTGCACCCTTAAATGTTTATAAACAGATTATGAATGAGCAAATAATGAAACGCATGAATAGATTAAAAAGAATTATTTGATTTGTAATAACAACTGAATATTACCATTCGCATGGTTCCCACCAGAGGAACCGCCTTGTCCCTGGCTTCCCATCCACCAATTCCACCACTTCCACCCGTTCCACTTGTTCCACCAATCCCGCCATTATTGCTTTCGTTTTAGGTTGCCTCGTATTGGGCCAGAGCCTGAGATATTCTTTGTTCCAACAAAGCGTTCAGTTCGGCCTCATTTCTAGGCATTGGTTGTGATTGGTTTACGTTCCGAGTGCGAGGAGCTCTCCTTCTTGGTGGCATGATCATTTAAGATAATATGGTAGTAAAGATTAGATGTTTATTTAATATATATTCTTTCAGTTAATTATAATTTATAAATATTCATACACACACACACACACACACACACACACACATATATATATATATATATATATATATATATATATATATATATATGCAAGTAATCAAGTAAGAAAGCAATTAAATAACACATAGTAATTTATATATATAAATGATCCGTCGAATAAATAAGCCGGCTCCACGCAATACACCATGCATAGAAATCAATATAATGCATCATAACGAAGACATCAAGTTTTTATATATAATAAGACAACTTATTACATAATCATTTGCAAAGGAAACAATAATGTACTCGGGTTACATCACCCGATCATACAAGTTTAATACATATAAAAAAGTAAAATCTTCCTTCACTTTAGCGATCTTCGTTCTTCCAGTTGTCTTCAAAACTTGATGTATAGTCTTCACCAAAAACGGGTATCTATCTCCCATCCAAAAGTACCTGCAAATAATAAAACCTAAGGTGCTGGGGGATGGTGGTGGGGCTAAACTACGAAGATGGATAACCTCCTGCTCGAGCTCATGGACTCGGCGGAGTAGGACGCCTAATTGCTACTCGAGCATCAGGATACGAGCAGCATGACCATCTGATGGCATGGGAGGTGGTGGTGGAGGCATGGCACTCGCTTGCCTCTCCATATCGAAGACCCTCTGACGTAGGATCTGTATCTGTTGCTCCAAAGAGCGAACCCAGCTATCCGTGGAGTACGGAGTAAAGTGACAGGGATGGTAGGGGTCGGACATGGGCATCATATGTGGTGGTGAGTATGGAGTAGGGCTACTCGGAACACGAGATAGGCCTGCCTCATGGCGTGGTGATGGTGGTATATGTGATGGTCCAGTGAGGTGGGTGAGATGGGAACGAAAAGCCTGCTTATAGGAAATCGGTCTAATCCAGGCGGAGTCACCTATAGGTCTCGCAAGGTGAGGGGTGTCCTCAGAAGAGGGGTTAGAGGTGCGGACAGATGTGTGTGTTTCGAACCCGAATTTTGTGTATGTTTAATCAAAGTGCACGAGTTCGAGTCCGGTCTTCTGCATCGACCCGGACAATTATTAAGCTTTTTAAATAAGTCAGAAATGAAAATAATTAATTTGTGTTTAAGTATAATAAAAATCAGTTAAGTTAACAAGTTGGACACACAGTCCAGCGGTGGACTGTGTGTTAGTTAAGCCACAGGTCCCGGGTTCGAGACCTGTGGAGCGCACCGTCCGAATCAAATTAAATCGTTTTTAAATAAAAGGATTTTCTGTTTAAATTAATTAATATATAAATATAATTAAAAACAGATATACGACGGGTTAGACACGTAGCTCAGTTGGTAGAGCTGCGTGCACGCATACGGGAGGTCTCGGGTTCGAGCCTCACCCAGCGCACTTATATTCGCACTCGAACCGGTCAACGGTCAGTCAACGTCAAAGTCAAAGTCAACGGTCAGATAAAGTCAAATTTTTTTATTATTTTTATTTAATTATTTTAATTAAAAATCAATTAAAAATACTTAAAAATAACATTTTTAAGGTTAGAAAATAGCCTTAAACTCACAAAAATACACCCAACAATCCTACTAAAATAGATTAATAAAATCCGTTTACTTACCGAACCATAATGCGATTTATCTAGGTTAATCTCACTCGTGGTTAAAACCACTTCGCGTGCATTCAACATCATCAACCGAACGCACCCACTGTGAGTGAATCTTACAACTCCCACTTTTAAATTACACGTTTTGGGGTGTGTCATGTATCATAAAAATAATTAACTTGTTTATTTAAACTTGTGCCATACCACATCATGATCTAAACTTAGATTGTTTATATTGTTGTGATTACTTATTTCCTTTTGTCAAATTATATGAAACTCATTCATTAAGCCCATCAGTTCCTCGTGGGAGACGAGTTGAACAACGCGTGCCTCAAATCAAATTCATTATTGTTCATGTGTGTATCATTGAGTTTATATTGTTTGTAGTTGTGTCATACATATTATCATGTTTATGCAATTCATTCATTAGGCCCCTCAGTTCCTCGTGAGAGACGAGTTGAGCATCGCGTGCCTCTAAATGTTCCATTATTGTTCATGTGTGTTTTATTTAATATCTTATGATTGTTGAATAAGTTTACATCTATTTTTACTCATGTTTGGTTGTGCACATATTTCATAATCAATTTAAATAAACTTGTTCAAATGTTTTCCATAGGATTCACTCGCCAACATTATGTTGATCCGAAAACCCTTTTACACATGATACAGGTGAACAGGTTGAAGCAAGGATAACATAGGATATGCCTTAGAAGTGAACAAAGAAGCTTAGATTGATAGTTAGAACATATTGTAATTCTTCTTGTAAATTTCCATTAAATTGTATTAATGAATATGAAACGCATAATAAATGTCATGAGCTTTGATGATAACCCAATCATGCCCCGATCACCTTTTCCGCTGTGGGTCGGGGTGTTACAGATTGGTATCAGAGCCATGACTATAGGGATATAGGATAGGTTATTAGACCCTTAGAGCCTATACTATAGTCTGCCAAAATTTTAATTGATTAGGTGGTTACATACAAACTTGTGATATTTATTTGTTTCATATTTGTTTACATTTACAGTCAAACATACATGCTTATATACATATTCATTATACATATATCGATGTTCATGTATTCAATTTATTTTCATACTCTCATTATTCAAAGATTTTGTGCAATTTTCAAATCTCATCAAAGTAAGTTCTGCGACGGGCATGTAGTAACTGGAAGGGTACAAGTACCGGTAGTCGGAACGTCCTGTCTAGGTTGGCATTCGTATAAATCCAATATAACGAACCAGTTTGCCTACATGGGGACCAATGATGAGAGTACGAAGGACCTATTAGGCCAAAGCATGCCACACCAAACGTCGTTCGAACTAACCTACTTTGAGGTGTCATCGTGTCTACACCTGGACACATTCCGAATATCACACGTTGTATACATATTTCTCGATTTTCTCTGGGTTTTTATGTACGCAACCTGGCAAACCCGTGCGAACCATATGAAAAACCGGTATTCATGGGGGCCCACATGATTACACAGGTAAAGTATGGCGGCATGTAGGGCCTAATGGCGAGCAAAACCCAAGACATCCTATGGATGTAGTAGATTTATTTTTCTATAATTATTTTATGAATGTTCATTCCTAATGCGACCCATGAACCCAAAAACATCCAACTCATACTCTTGTCATGTATCCCTTGTAGATGTCTTCTAACCCCGCCCGTAGGAAGACGAGAGCGAGAAAAGCCCGCGAACGTATGGCTGCCTTAATCGCTCAACAAATGGCTGCCGTAATACCCAACATTGTAATCCAAGTACAACAAGCACTCACCGATAATCCTGTCAATCAAGCAAACCAAAACATTATTAACTCTCCCTCAAATACCGCTAGATGCACCTACAAGCATTTCAAATCATGCGACCCTCCGAAATACAAAGGGACTGAAGGCGTCACCGCTCTCCTCCATTGGTTTGAAGCGATGGAGAACACCTTTCTAAATTGCGATTGCCCTGACGATCGCAAAGTGCGATATGCTACCGGTCGATTATATGGGATAGCACTTACTTGGTGGAATACAGAGAAGTCCAAACGAGGTGTTGAAGATGCTACGACCTTAACTTGGAACGAATTGAAGGAAATCATGACCAGACGATTTTGCCCAAGGAGCGAAATCAAGAAATTAGAAGATGAATTTTACTCATTGAAGCAAAAGGAAGGAGACCACACCACATACAACAAAAGATTCCTCGAATTACATCAAATGGTTCCCAACATGTTCACTCCCCTCTACCGTTTGATCGAGCACTACATTCGTGGCCTTCCGTCAAAGATCCAAGACCCTGTAATAAGTACCAAGCCTGCAACTTTGGAAGCAGCAATGGAGTTAGCAACAGAGCTCACCGAGAACCGAATCCGAAACAAAGACTTCAAGGAGGAGAAGAAGAAGGATAAAGAATCGACTGAAACCTCCGACTCCACCCAAACCGAATCCCCTTCTCAACCCAATCCTAAGAGAAAAAGAGTCGGGCAACTTTTCGCTGCTATCCAACGAAATCAACCAATTTCACACGACATACCCATCCAAGCTATCCCAATCACCCAAGTGGCACCCAACTTGTAACATCCGTCAAAAACGGATTTACCAAACCCGCTCCGTTTATCAACCGAACAGTCAGTTAAAATTTTCGTTGCGAATTAAATGCCCAAAATAATTTTAAATGATACATAATCAATTATTATACGGGAATATATAATTAGTTTTTGAAAAACTATTAAAAAACGCAAAATAAAAATACATTGGTTCTGCCGGGTTTCGAACCCGGGTCAGTACCGGTCAACAAACAAACTTAACACACCACATTTGAACCACTGCGCCACTGATACTACTTGTTAAATATTAGAATCATTTAATTGATATCATGACGTTACAAATTCAAAACCGGCGCCCAAAAGTTCAGTCGTCGGAAATCCCGGCAATCTCGCGAGTTTTAACGACAACTTCCGTTATAACGTAAATCATAAACGCCATATCGGTTATAACCGATGTTTGAGTCCGCGACCAAAGTCATAACCGCCGGAGTTTTTATAACTTACGAATCCAGTCGGAAATCAGACCAAGTTCATCAACGATTTGCCCTATAAAAACCACCTCGAACCTCTGCAAACACTTTCGCTCAAAACCACACCTTTTCTCGGCGAAAACTCTCTCGCCGGAATTTTCTGTTCGTCGCCGGAAAACCGGTTTCCCCATTCCTGAGCCTTACTGAACCCTTTGAGCTTATACCGAAGTCACCCACACCCTTTGTAAGCTTCCTGGAGACTCGCTGCTGCAAGACACTCGTCGCCGGAAGGGATTGCTGTCACCGGAGTTCTGCCGGAAAACAGAGGAAAGCTAGTCGGTATACCTCACGCTTATTTTCTTTTCTTTATACTTATATCTCATCTATAATTAACCTAAAACACTAAAGAAACCGATTAAGACTTTGAACCAGTCGATTTCCGATTCTGGTTAAAACCAGTGAAGAAGACGATGACTGCTGTAATGTTTAAGTATAATTAAAAACAAGAAATTACTCGGGTTAGACACACAGTCCAGCGGTGGACTGTGTGCACAATAAACACTAACGTCTCGAGTTCGAATCCTGTTCCACACACGCGGCCTTAATAAAAATGATTTTTTTTTATTAACCGAATCGGAGTCGCCACAGGTATATGTTAAGTATATTAATAATCGGAATAATAACCAAGTTAGACACACAGTCCAGCGGTAGACTGTGTGTATGTTTAAGTCGCACGTCACGAGTTCGAGTCCGGTCTTCTGCATCGACCCGGACAATTATTAACCTTTTTAAATAAAGTCAGAAATGAAAACAAATAGTTAGTATTTAAGTGTAATAAAAATTGGATTATATAACATGTTAAACACACAGTCCAGCGTGGGACTGTGTGTTAGTTTAAGCCACAGGTCCCGGGTTCGAGACCTGTGGAGCGCATCGTCCGAATCAATTAAACTGTTTTTAAAATAAAATGATTTTCAGTTTAAACTAATTAATGTATAAATATAATTAAAATCAGATATATGACGGTTAGACACGTAGCTCAGTTGGTAGAGCTGCGTGCACGCGTACGGGAGGTCTCGGGTTCGAGCCTCACTCAGCGCACAACAATACGCATACGAACCGGTCAACGGTCATCAGGTCAACGGTCACAACGGTCAGAAAAAGTCAAATTTTTTTATTATTTTTATTTAATTATTTTAATTAAAAATCAATTAAAAATACTTAAAAATAACATTTTTTAAGATTAGAAAATAGCCTTAAACTCACAAAAATACACCCAACAATTTTACTAAAATAGATTAATAAAATCCGTTTACTTACCAAACCATAATGCGATTTATCTAGGTTAATCTCACTCGTGGTTAAAACCACTTCGCGTGCATTCAACATCATCAACCGAACGCACCCACTGTGAGTGAATCTTACAACTCCCTCTTTTAAATTACACGTTTTGGGGTGTGTCATGTGTTATAAAAATAATTAACTTGTTTATTTAAACTTGTGCCATACCACATCATGATCTAAACTTAGATTGATTATATTGTTGTGATTACTTATTTCCTTTTGTCAAATTATATGAAACTCATTCATTAAGCCCATCAGTTCCTCGTGGGAGACGAGTTGAACAACGCGTGCCTCAAATCAAATTCATTATTGTTCATGTGTGTATCATTGAGTTTATATTGTTTGTAGTTGTGTCATTCATATTATCATGTTTATGCAATTCATTCATTAGGCCCCTCTGTTCCTCGTGAGAGACGAGTTGAGCATCGCGTGCCTCTAAATGTTCCATTATTGTTCATGTGTGTTTTATTTAATATCTTATGATTGTTGAATAAGTTTACATCTATTTTTACTCATGTTTGGTTGTGCACATATTTCATAATCAATTCAAATAAACTTGTTCAAATGTTTTCCATAGGATTCACTCGCCAACATTATGTTGATCCAAAACCTTTTTACACATGATACAGGTGAACAGGTTGAAGCAAAGAAAACATAGGAAATGCCTTAGAAGAGAACAAAGATGCTTAGATTGATAGCTAGAACATATTGTAACATTTATTTTAAATTTCCATTAAATTGTATTTAATGAATATGTAACGCATAATAAATGTCATGAGCTTTGATGATAACCCAATCATGCCCCGATCACCTTTTCCGCTGCGGGTCGGGGTGTGACAGATTGGTATCAGAGCCATGACTATAGGGATATAGGATAGGTTATTAGACCCTTAGAGCTTATACTATAGTCTGCCTAAATTTTAATTGATTAGGTGGTTACATACAAACTTGTGATATTTATTTGTTTCATATTTGTTTACATTTACAGTCAAACATACATGCTTATATACATATTCATTATACATATATACATATTCATTACACATATATCGATGTTCATGTATTCAATTTATTTTCATACTCTCATTATCCAAAGATTTTGTTGCAATTTTCAAATCTCATCAAAGTAAGTTCTGCGACGGGCATGTAGTAACTGGAAGGGTACAAGTACCGGTAGTCGGAACGTCCTGTCTAGGTTGGCATTCGTATAAATCGAATATAACGGACCAGTTTGCCTACCTGGGGACCAACGATGAGAGTACGAAGGACCTATTAGGCCAAAGCATGCACACACCAAACGTCGTTCGAACTAACCTACTTTGAGGTGTCACCGTGTCTACACCTGGACACATTCCGAATATCACACGTTGTATACATATTTCTCGATTTTCTCCGAGTTTTTGTGTACGCAACCTGGCAAACCCGTGCGAACCATATGAAAAACCGGTATTCATGGGGGCCCACATGATTACACAGGTAAAGTATGGCGGCATGTAGGGCCTAACAGCGAGCAAAGCCCAAGACATCCTATGGATGTCGTAGATTTATTTTTTTGATAATTATTTTATGAATGTTCTTTCCTAATGCGACCCATGAACCCAAAACATCCGACTCATACTCTTGTCATGTATTCCTTGTAGATGTCTTCTAATCTCGCCCGTAGGAAGACGAGAGCAAGAAAAGCCCGTGAGCGCATGGCTGCCTTAATCGCTCAACAAATGGCTGCCGTAATACCCAACATTGTAATCCAAGTACATCAAACACTCACCGATAATCCTGTCAATCAAGCGAACCAAAACGTTATCAACTCTCCATCAAATACCACTAAATGCACCTACAAGCATTTCAAATCATGCGACCCTCTGAAATACAAAGGAACTGAAGGCGTCACCGCTCTCCTCCATTGGTTTGAAGAAATGGAGAACACTTTTCTAAATTGCGATTGCCCTGACGATCGCAAAGTGCGATATGCTACCGGTCGATTATATGGAATAGCACTCACTTGGTGGAATACAGAGAAGGCCAAACGAGGTGTTGAAGATGCTATGACCTTAACTTGGAACGAATTGAAGGAAATCATGACCAGACGATTTTGCCCAAGGAGTGAAATCAAGAAATTAGAAGATGAATTTTATTCGTTGAAACAAAAGGAAGGAGACCACACCACCTACAATAAAAGATTCCTCGAGTTACATCAAATGGTTCCCAACATGTTCACGCACCTCTACCGTTTGATCGAGCACTACATTCGTGGTCTTCCGTCAAAGATTCAAGACCCTGTAATAAGTACCAAGCCTGCAACTTTGGAAGCAGCAATGGAGTTAGCAACAGAGCTTACCGAGAACCGAATCCGAAACAAAGACTTCAGGGAGGAGAAGAAGAAGGATAAAGAATCGACTGAAACCTCTGACTCCACCCAAACCGAATCCCCTTCTCAACCCAATCCTAAGAGAAAAAGAGGCGGGCAACTTTTCGCTGCTATCCAACGAAACCAACCTATTTCACATGCCATACCCATCCAAGCTATCCCAATCACTCAAGTGACACCCAACTCAACCTACCCAAATAAGAAACCATATCTTGGACCTCACCCTCAATGCAACAACTGTTTTTATCACCATCCCCATACCTTACCTTGTCGTCTATGTACAACTTGTGGACGCTATGGTCATTTGAGCAAGGTTTGTCGCACCTTTCAAAACCAAACCTTTCCCCTACTCAAACCATAAACCAAACCTATCAACAACCTCAATACCCCATGTTCCCATATGCTCGAGCTTGTTTCAATTATGGCGATCCTACCCACTTTAGAAACACATGCCCTCAATTAGTTAACGTCATCAACACTCAAGCCCAATCAAACCCAGTTAACCAAGTAAACCAAGAAAACCCAACCACTATGCCAGCAACAAGAGGAAGAGTCTTCAACATCAACGCCAATCTTGTCGAAGATTATGACGGCCCAAACGAAGATACCCAACTAGTCCTCTTCGCCGAAGATCCAGATTCAACTCCTATCGTTTAGTTTTATGTTTTTCTTTATCACATCAAACCAATCATAACTTAAGGATAAAGCCAATGAAACTTTGACAAGATTACGGTGGATACGCCGCTGGTACTTCCTATATATAAGTATTCTTGTCAAAGGATCAGAAGCATTATCTGGCGGTTATGAGAGGTTCCATGTGTAGGCTGTTAGAATAATTATTGTTTATTATTTTCAGTATATGCATTTGCCGAGGCCGCAGCCCCCCCCATTTATGAGGTTGAGCTTGATCCCCATTTTATTATGCGGTTGATCAGTGGCGTGCCCGCACGATCGGCTCCGTTTGATTGAGCCTTGATCGGTCATTTCATTTTACATTTCAATACATGCAATACGATCGGCTCCGTTTGATTGAGCCTTGATCGCACAGTTCAATTTACATTTCCAGTTCATGCAATACGTTCGGCTCCGTTTGATTGAGCCTTGAGCGCACAGACATTTTCATTATCAGTATCTTGTGGTTGTGGTGTTTGTAGTAGAGTCGCATAGAACTTATCATAACTTGCGGATAAAGTCAATGTGAATTTGACAAGGATACGGTGGATACGCCGCTGGTACTTCCTATATATAAGTATTCTTGTCAAATGATCGGAGGCATTATCAGGCGGTTATGAGAGGTTCCATGCATAGGCTGTTTGTGTGATTGTTGTTTAGATTAAGTTGTTCATTTTCAGTACATGCAATACGTTCGGCTCCGTTTGATTGAGCCTTGAGCGCACATAATATTTCATTTTCAGTACATGCAATACGTTCGGCTCCGTTTGATTGAGCCTTGAGCGCACAGACAATTTCATTATCAGTATCTTGTGGTTGTTGTGTTTGTTGTAGAGTCGCATAGAACTTATCATAACTTGCGGATAAAGTCAATGTGAATTTGACAAGAATATGGTGGATACGCCGCTGGTACTTCCTATATATAAGTATTCTTGTCAAATGATCGGAGGCATTATCAGGCGGTTATGAGAGGTTCCATGCATAGGCTTTTTGTGTGATTAAGTTATTCATTTTCAGTACATGCAATACTCTCGGCTCCGTTTGATTGAGCCTTGAGCACACAGACAATTTCATTTTCAGTACATACAATACGATCGGCTCCGTTTGATTGAGCCTTGATCGCACAGATATATTTCATTTCAGTATTTTATGTTTGTTGTATTGGTTGTAGAGTTATAGGACTAATCATAATTCACTGATAAAACCAATGAAAATTTGACAAGAATATGGTGGATACGCCGCTGGTACTTCCTATATATAAGTATTCTTGTCAAAGGATCAGAGGCATTGTCGGACGGTTATGAGAAGTTCTATGTAGGATTTATTAGTTTCTTGGTAACTATCATAACTTGTGGATAAAACTAATGAAAATTTGGCAAGAATATGGTGGATACGCCGCTGGTACTTCCTATATATAAGTATTCCTGCCAAAGGATCAGAGGCATTATCAGGCGGTTATGAGAAGTTCCATGTAAGTTTTGGTATTGCCTTGGTTGAAATTATGTTACATTTATATCATCTTGCTATTTAGAGAAATTGGAATTGTGTTCCATTTCTACATAAACTAACCTCTCCATCATAACAAACGAGAGAGGAACTTCCACCATTCAAACATATATGCTATTAGAATGTGGATTCAAATATTAGCTGTTGTGTTTATTTATGTTCAAATATTAGCTGTTGTGTTTATTTATGTTCAAATATCAGCTGTTGTGTTTATTTATGTTCCCTGTAGTGTTAGAAGTTTTGCCTTAGGATATAACCATACCTTTCCAAACATATCCAACCTCTTATGCATGATATCATAGTTAGCGAATCAAATCTGACTATCAATATTTTTACAGTAGGCAACAAAAAGCGATTTCTATAATAGGGTACTTAACCCTTACAAGGAATGTTACCGCCTCAAACAAAAAAACTTAAACCCTTACTTTCTCTAAGCAAGTAACTGACAAACTAAACACCATCATTCTTTTAGTCAAATATATCACTATTTAAATTTCGGGACGAAATTTCTAAAAAGCAGGGGATACTGTAACATCCGTCAAAAACGGATTTACCAAACCCGCCACTGATACTACTTGTTAAATATTAGAATCATTTAATTGATATCATGACGTTACAAATTCAAAACCGGCGCCCAAAAGTTCAGTCGTCGGAAATCCCGGCAATCTCGCGAGTTTTAACGACAACTTCCGTTATAACGTAAATCATAAACGCCATATCGGTTATAACCGATGTTTGAGTCCGCGACCAAAGTCATAACCGCCGGAGTTTTTATAACTTACGAATCCAGTCGGAAATCAGACCAAGTTCATCAACGATTTGCCCTATAAAAACCACCTCGAACCTCTGCAAACACTTTCGCTCAAAACCACACCTTTTCTCGGCGAAAACTCTCTCGCCGGAATTTTCTGTTCGTCGCCGGAAAACCGGTTTCCCCATTCCTGAGCCTTACTGAACCCTTTGAGCTTATACCGAAGTCACCCACACCCTTTGTAAGCTTCCTGGAGACTCGCTGCTGCAAGACACTCGTCGCCGGAAGGGATTGCTGTCGCCGGAGTTCTGCCGGAAAACAGAGGAAAGCTAGTCGGTATACCTCACGCTTATTTTCTTTTCTTTATACTTATATCTCATCTATAATTAACCTAAAACACTAAAGAAACCGATTAAGACTTTGAACCAGTCGATTTCCGATTCTGGTTAAAACCAGTGAAGAAGACGATGACTGCTGTAATGTTTAAGTATAATTAAAAACAAGAAATTACTCGGGTTAGACACACAGTCCAGCGGTGGACTGTGTGCACAATAAACACTAACGTCTCGAGTTCGAATCCTGTTCCACACACGCGGCCTTAATAAAAATGATTTTTTTTTATTAACCGAATCGGAGTCGCCACAGGTATATGTTAAGTATATTAATAATCGGAATAATAACCAAGTTAGACACACAGTCCAGCGGTAGACTGTGTGTATGTTTAAGTCGCACGTCACGAGTTCGAGTCCGGTCTTCTGCATCGACCCGGACAATTATTAACCTTTTTAAATAAAGTCAGAAATGAAAACAAATAGTTAGTATTAAAGTGTAATAAAAATTGGATTATATAACATGTTAAACACACAGTCCAGCGGTGGACTGTGTGTTAGTTTAAGCCACAGGTCCCGGGTTCGAGACCTGTGGAGCGCATCGTCCGAATCAATTAAACTGTTTTTAAAATAAAATGATTTTCGGTTTAAACTAATTAATGTATAAATATAATTAAAATCAGATATATGACGGGTTAGACACGTAGCTCAGTTGGTAGAGCTGCGTGCACGCGTACGGGAGGTCTCGGGTTCGAGCCTCACTCAGCGCACAACAATACGCATACGAACCGGTCAACGGTCAGAAAAAGTCAAATTTTTTTTATTATTTTTTTTTAATTATTTTAATTAAAAATCAATTAAAAATACTTAAAAATAACATTTTTTAAGATTAGAAAATAGCCTTAAACTCACAAAAATATACCCAACAATTTTACTAAAATAGATTAATAAAACCGTTTACTTACCAAACCATAATGCGATTTATCTAGGTTAATCTCACTCGTGGTTAAAACCACTTCGCGTGCATTCAACATCATCAACCGAACGCACCCACTGTGAGTGAATCTTACAACTCCCCCTTTTAAATTACACGTTTTGGGGTGTGTCATGTGTTATAAAAATAATTAACTTGTTTATTTAAACTTGTGCCATACCACATCATGATCTAAACTTAGATTGATTATATTGTTGTGATTACTTATTTCCTTTTGTCAAATTATATGAAACTCATTCATTAAGCCCATCAGTTCCTCGTGGGAGACGAGTTGAACAACGCGTGCCTCAAATCAAATTCATTATTGTTCGTGTGTGTATCATTGAGTTTATATTGTTTGTAGTTGTGTTATTCATATTATCATGTTTATGCAATTCATTCATTAGGCCCCTCAGTTCCTCGTGAGAGACGAGTTGAGCATCGCGTGCCTCTAAATGTTCCATTATTGTTCATGTGTGTTTTATTTAATATCTTATGATTGTTGAATAAGTTTACATCTATTTTTACTCATGTTTGGTTGTGCACATATTTCATAATCAATTCAAATAAACTTGTTCAAATGTTTTCCATAGGATTCACTCGCCAATATTATGTTGATCCAAAACCTTTTTACACATGATACAAGTGAACAGGTTGAAGCAAAGAAAACATAGGAAATGCCTTAGAAGAGAACAAAGATGCTTAGATTGATAGCTAGAACATATTGTAACATTTATTGTAAATTTCCATTAAATTGTATTTAATGAATATGAAACGCATAATAAATGTCATGAGCTTTGATGATAACCCAATCATGCCCCGATCACCTTTTCCGCTGCGGGTCGGGGTGTGACACAACTCAACTTACCCAAATAAGAAGCCATATCTTGTACCTCACCCTCGATGCAACAACTGTTTTTATCACCATCCCCTTACCTTACCTTGTCGACTATGTACAACTTGTGGACGCTATGGTCATTTGAGCAAGGTTTGCCGCACCTTTCAAAACCAAACCTCTTCCCCTACTCAAAACATGGCCCAAACTTATCATCAACCCCAATACCCCGTGTTCCCATATGCTCGAGCTTGTTTCAATTGTGGCGACCCTACCCATTTTAGAAACACATGCCCTCAATTGGTTAACGTCATCAACACTCAAGCCCAATCAAACCTAGTTAACCAAGTAAACCAAGAAAACCCAACCACTAGGCCACCAACAAGAGGAAGAGTCTTCAATATCAACGCCAATCCTTTCGAAGATAATGACGGCCCAAACGAAGATACCCAACTAGTCCTCTTCGCCGAAGATCCAGATTCAACTCCTATCGTTTAGTTTTATGTTTTTATTTATCACATAGAACCAAACATAACTTAAGGATAAAGCCAATGAAACTTTGACGAGAATACGGTGGATACGCCGCTGGTACTTCCTATATATAAGTATTCTTGTCAAAGGATCAGAAGCATTATCTGGCGGTTATGAGAGGTTCCATGTGTAGACTATTAGAGTAATTATTGTTTATTGTTTTCAGTATATGCATTTGCCGAGGCCGCAGCTCCCCCTTTATGAGGTTTTGAGCTTGTTCCCCATTTTATTATGCTGTTGAACTGTGGCGTGCCCGCACGATCGGCTCCGTTTGATTGAGCCTTGATCGATCAGTTTATTTTACATTTTCATTACATGCAATACGCTCGGCTCCGTTTGATTGAGCCTTGAGCGCACATAATATTTCATTTTCAGTACATGCAATACGTTCGGCTCCGTTTGATTGAGCCTTGAGCGCACAGACATTTTCATTATCAGTATCTTGTGGTTGTGGTGTTTGTAGTAGAGTCGCATAGAACTAACCATAACTTGCGGATAAAGTCAATGAAAATTTGACAAGAATATGGTGGATACGCCGCTAGTACTTCCTATATATAAGTATTCTTGTCAAATGATCGGAGGCATTATCAGGCGGTTATGAGAGGTTCCATGCATAGGCTGTTTGTGTGATTGTTGTTTAGATTAAGTTGTTCATTTTCAGTACATGCAATACGTTCGGCTCCGTTTGATTGAGCCTTGAGCGCACAGACAATTTCATTTTCAGTACATGCAACACGTTCGGCTCCGTTTGATTGAGCCTTGAGCGCACAGACAATTTCATTATCAGTATCTTATGGTTGTTGTGTTTGTTGTAGAGTCGCATAGAACTAATCAAAATTCACTGATAAAACCAATGAAAATTTGACAAGAATATGGTGGATACGCCGCTGGTACTTCCTATATATAAGTATTCTTGTCAAATGATCGGAGGCATTATCAGGCGGTTATGAGAGGTTCCATGCATAGGCTGTTTGTGTGATTAAGTTATTCATTTTCAGTACATGCAATACGCTCGGCTCCGTTTGATTGAGCCTTGAGCACACATGCAATTTCATTTTCAGTACATACAATACGATCGGCTCCGTTTGATTGAGCCTTGATCGCACAGATATTTTTCATTTCAGTATTTTATGTTTGTTGTATTGGTTGTAGAGTTATATAGGACTAATCATAATTCACTGATAAAACCAATGAAAATTTGACAAGAATATGGTGGATACGCCGCTGGTACTTCCTATATATAAGTATTCTTGTCAAAGGATCAGAGGCATTGTCAGAAGGTTATGAGAAGTTCTATGTAGGATTTATTAGTTTCTTGGTAACTAATCATAACTTGTGGATAAAACCAATGAAAATTTGGCAAGAATATGGTGGATACGCCGCTGGTACTTCCTATATATAAGTATTCTTGCCAAAGGATCAGAGGCATTATCAGGCGGTTATGAGAAGTTCCATGTAAGATTTGGTATTGCCTTGGTTGAAATTATGTTACATTTATATCATCTTGCTATTTAGAGAAATTGGAATTGTGTTCCATTTCTACATAAACTAACCTCTCCATCATAACAAACGAGAGAGGAACTTCCACCATTCAAACATATATGTTATCAGAATGTGGATTCAAATATTTGCTGTTGTGTTTATTTATGTCAAATATCAGCTGTTGTGTTTATTTATGTTCCGTGTAGGTTGTAGTCTTAGAAGTTTTGCCTTAGGATATAACCATACCTTTCCAAACATATCCAACCTCTTATGCATGATATCATAGTTAGCGAATCAAATCTGACTATCAATATTTTTACAGTAGGCAACAAAAAGCGATTTCTATAATAGGGTACTTAACCCTTACAAGGAACGTTACCGCCTCAAACAAAAACTTAAACCCTTACTTTTTCTGAGCAAGTAGCTGACAAACTAAACACCAGCATTCTTTTAGTCAAATATATCACTATTTAAATTTCGGGACGAATTTTCTAAAAAGCAGGGGATACTGTAACATCCGTCAAAAACGGATTTACCAAACCCGCTCCGTTTATCAACCGAACAGTCAGTTAAAATTTCGTTGCGAATTAAATGCCCGAAATAATTTTAAATGATACATAATCAATTATTATACGGGATGATATAAGTTGTTTTTGAAAAACTGTTAAAAATCGCAAAATAAAAATATTTTGGTTCTGCCGGGTTTCGAACCCAGGTCAGTAACCGGTCAGGCAACAACTTAACACACAACACACAAACCACTGCGCCACTGATGTCTTTTGTTAACCATTAAGATCATTTAATTGATATCATGACATTCCGAATTCAAAACCGGCGCCCAAAAGTTCAGTCGTCGGAAATCCCGGCAATCTCGCGAGTTTTAACGACATCTTCCGTTATAACGTAAACATTTACTAAGACATCGGTTATAACCGACGTCTGAGTCCGCGACCAAAGTTATAACCGCCGGAGAAATTTAAACCAATGAATCCAGTTGGAAATCGGGCCAAATACATCGACGATTTGCCCTATAAAAACCACCTCGAACCTCTGCAAACACTTTCGCTCAAAACACACCCTTTCTCGGCGAAAACTCTCTCGCTGGAATTTTTCTGTTTGTCGCCGAAAACCGGGTTCTCCATTCCTGAGCCTTATTGAACCCCCTAAGCTTATACCGAAGTCACCCATACCTTTTTCAAACTTTCTGAAGGCTCGCTGCTGCAAGACACCCGACGCCGGAGCCTATTGCTGTCGCCGGAGTTCTGCCGGAAAACAGAGGAAGATAGTCGGTATACCTCACGCCTAATTTTCTTTCTTTTTATTTATATCTCACCTTTGATTAACCTAAAACGCTAAAGAAACCTGAATAAGAACTCGAACCAGTCAGACATCATCTCTGGTTAAAATCCGACGAAGAAGACGATGAACCTGTAACTCATAAGTATAATTTAAATCAAGAAATAACTCGGGTTAGACACACAGTCCAGCGGTGGACTGTGTGCACAATAAACACACAAAGGTCTCGAGTTCGAATCCTGTTCCACACATGCTGCGTAAATAAAAATGTTTTTTTTGTTAAACGAACCGGATTCATTTTATATATATGTTAAGTATATTAATAACGGAATAATAACCAAGTTAGACACACAGTCCAGCGGTGGACTGTGTGTATGTTTAATCAAAGTGCACGAGTTCGAGTCCGGTCTTCTGCATCGACCCGGACAATTATTAAGCTTTTTAAATAAGTCAGAAATGAAAATAAATAATTTGTGTTTAAGTATAATAAAAATCAGTTAAGTTAACAAGTTGGACACACAGTCCAGCGGTGGACTGTGTGTTAGTTAAGCCACAGGTCCCGGGTTCGAGACCTGTGGAGCGCACCGTCCGAATCAAATTAAATCGTTTTTAAATAAAAGGATTTTCTGTTTAAATTAATTAATATATAAATATAATTAAAAACAGATATACGACGGGTTAGACACGTAGCTCAGTTGGTAGAGCTGCGTGCACGCGTACGGGAGGTCTCGGGTTCGAGCCTCACCCAGCGCACTTATATTCGCACTCGAACCGGTCAACGGTCAGTCAACGGTCAAAGTCAAAGTCAACGGTCAGAAAAAGTCAACGGTCAGAAAAAGTCAAATTTTTTTATTATTTTTATTTAATTATTTTAATTAAAAATCAATTAAAAATACTTAAAAATAACATTTTTAAGGTTAGAAAATAGCCTTAAACTCACAAAAATACACCCAACAATCCTACTAAAATAGATTAAAAAAATCCGTTTATTTACCGAACCATAATGCGATTTATCTAGGTTAATCTCACTCGTGGTTAAAACCACTTCGCGTGCATTCAACATCATCAACCGAACGCACCCACTGTGAGTGAATCTTACAACTCCCCTTTTAAATTACACGTTTTGGGGTGTGTCATGTGTCATAAAAATAATTAACTTGTTTATTTAAACTTGTGCCATACCACATCATGATCTAATCTTAGATTGTTTATATTGTTGTGATTACTTATTTCCTTTTGTCAAATTATATGAAACTCATTCATTAAGCCCATCAGTTCCTCGTGGGAGACGAGTTGAACAACGCGTGCCTCAAATCAAATTCATTATTGTTCATGTGTGTATCATTGAGTTTATATTGTTTGTAGTTGTGTCATACATATTATCATGTTTATGCAATTCATTCATTAGGCCCATCAGTTCCTCGTGAGAGACGAGTTGAGCATCGCGTGCCTCTAAATGTTCCATTATTGTTCATGTGTGTTTTATTTAATATCTAATGATTGTTGAATAAGTTTACATCTATTTTTACTCATGTTTGGTTGTGCACATATTTCATAATCAATTTAAATAAACTTGTTCAAATGTTTTCCATAGGATTCACTCGCCAACATTATGTTGATCCAAAAACCCTTTTACACATGATACAGGTGAACAGGTTGAAGCAAGGAAAACATAGGATATGCCTTAGAAGAGAACAAAGAAGCTTAGATTGATAGTTAGAACATATTGTAATTCTTATTGTAAATTTCCATTAAATTGTATTAATGAATATGAAACGCATAATAAATGTCATGAGCTTTGATGATAACCCAATCATGCCCCGATCACCTTTTCCGCTGCGGGTCGGGGTGTTACATGTATGACATGTATAATTAATTGTTATTTAGTATATATATATACACAAAATGTAGGCATCACATACTGTCCATTTTAAGTTGTACTATTTGTTTTAGGTGAATCAACTTAATGTTTTATGTTTATCCTTTGTAGGCTAAGTCTTATAATGTCCTTGCATTATTTTGAAAAAAAAAGAGTTTATGTAGTGATGTCCTAATATAGTTATGCAATGAAAATCTTTTGTTTATGTAAAATTTGTTTTCATGAGAGGATCCTAGTGATTGTAGGCTAGACTTGAGAAGGAATCATGGTTCACTACAATCGAAGCTCTGATACCAATCTGTCACACCCGCTCATAGGCGGAAGTGCGCGGTGTGATATGATTGAGTCTCATTGCATACAACATAAGTGAACGTACTAAATGAATAAAACAAACTCCAAATGCCATTACTGATATTGTTTCCAAACACAACATAGGTTAAGTATATTGTTTACAACCCATGAAATTAGTTTAAGTTGTCGAAGTGTTACATAACCAAAATGCAAGTTTTAAAATAATAAGGCTTTGACCCTTATATCACCCACCGAAAGGATGCGGTATATAACGGGCAAACCCTTCAAAAGATCGCAATGGAGACTTCATACTTGTTTTCTTGACTGAAACTCCCTGCATAGATCCACTAATTACCTGAAATGCATGTTAAGTTGAAAATCAACAAAAGTTGGCGAGTTCATGTGTTTTAACTGTACGAGTTGAATCCAAAAATGTATGAAGTATTTGTATCAAAACCCGGTATGTAAAGTGTCAATGAAATCATGATCATTAATGTTTGGCAAGGACATTAATATGTGTGACGACATAGGAAGCATCCAAACCTAGACGATTTTCGTCGATCAACCTCTACTAGGACGATAAATGCACTCTTCCGTGTGGGCTCGTCAACACCCGCTAGACCTAACCTTTGAAGCGTGGTCTTAACAAGATTAATGGTGCTTATCTCCACCCTATTCGCACATGATCTAGTTATTTCATTCCCTAGATTATCATACCATAGATATGTATTTCCCCCAATAGTTGTAAAACTGTAAAACATTTAAGATGAAAAGGGGACAAGAACTCACTGGATTGCTTTCTGATTCTCTGTTTGACTCAAATACTTCCCTCGGTTCGTATCACAACCTACAAATGCGTTAGGTTTTGTTAGACACTTCGGTCTTTGTAATGATTCATGTTCATGTTTTAAGTATTTGTTAAGACTTGTTCAGTGTTTTGTTCCGATTAGATGTATTTTCGATGTATGATGCCCACTGAGATGTGTTTTTGGTGATTGATGTCAGCTGCAATGTATCTTTGGTGCATGATGTCAATATATATATTTCGTCAAATATATATATATATATATATATATATATATATATATATATATATATACCCTTGCATCTCAAGTGTTGTATGTACAGGCCTAGCCCTTTAGCCTCTGTGCCTCGCACAAGTAAGATGTATATGTTTCATGACTTCTCATAGTCGGGTTCCACCCGTTTGCCTCGATGATGCCATCGTCGGATATGTTTCATATATAATTCTTCTTAATTATATATAATTCCAAGTTTGATGTGTTAGTTAAAATATTATATTTTTTAATTTGTGGTATTTGTATGCACCACTTTATATATCATTTTGTATTTGCGATGGGTTTGTTAAAAATAATCTACTTTTAACATGTCTTGATATATATAATTATTCATGTGCATGGCTTTATGGTTTACATGACCAAGTCTTATAATTGTTAAGTATTATACTTGTGCATCTTCCCAAGTATAGGTATACTTGTATTGCGAGTATTTGTGTATTCATGTTTGTATTTCCATGGTTGTGTATAATACTTGTATAATGGTATTTTCACCAAGTGTTAGGGGTATATGTGGTATGTCTTTGTACGTATAGGAATACGTATTTTCTTGTATTTATTTCCCCACTTTTATGTACACTTAAAATATATAAATTTTAAGATATATCCCAATTAATATATGTATATTATGCTTGGTAAGTGTATGTATCCCAAAATAATATATACCTTTAAGATTAATTCTAGAAAAATATATATTTTTAGTTTCCACCAAAACAATATACTTTTAGGAGGTTTATGAAATATATATTTTTATACACTTTAAAATAATATATTTTTAGTATCGACAAAATATGATATAATTTATATCCTTGTAAAATATATATTTTGTCACTTGTTCGGTTTTGAAAGTAATATTTACCAAGCTTCGATATATTCCGACCGGCGGTCAGAATTTCTTCGAATATGTCCTTGAATTTATTCGAGATGTGAGTAAAACTCAAATTGGAGAAGAATATGGTCCTTGGGTTCCTTTTATTGGAACTATGTTTCTATTTATTTTTGTTTCTAATTGGTCAGGCGCCCTTTTACCTTGGAAAATCATACAATTACCTCATGAGGAGTTAGCCGCACCCACGAATGATATAAATACTACTGTTGCTTTATATTTTTAGTCTGTAATTCCTTATATCGTTCGATTGTCCAATATGTCCAAATTTGTCTCCATGTATGGTTATGGATATGTATATATTTTTGTAATTCTTTGTTTCCCACTTATTACAGTATTTGTTTGTGTATATTATTTTCAAGTTCCTAACTTTATATATATATATATATATATATAACTAATACAAACAATATACACACAACTTGTGATTTTTATGATCACTAAATATATATTTTCCGAAAATATATATTTATATCCATTTTTATTTTTAGAAAAACCATGACTTGTTGGACTTATATTTTATACAAGAATATGGGGATTTTTTATCTTTTTGGCCTTTAAACAAGTTTACTTGTAAGAACTTGGTAAACATATATTTTTCTATGTGTTTAAATTTTATAAAAAATTTGCCATAGTCTCCCCTAGATTTAGGAGGTTACCCATGTTTTGTGTTTAAGCTTTCAAAACTCATCAATTTATTCCCAATAATCTCAACAAGCATAATATATGCATTTTTAGGTTATGATGAACTTGAAAGTTTACCAAACATGTAGTCTTTTAACTTTCTATTTAAGTTGTTCATCCATCTTTAAAAATGAGTTTAGTTACTAACATTTACTAACTTTGTTAAAAATCATTTTTAACAACTTGTTTACATATATTTTAAAAAACATCACAAATCACTTTAACCACTTTTACAAGTTCATCCATTTTGTCAAAACATGTTCATCAACACTTTTGTCATTTTTAACCACTTGTTCATACAATATTTTAAGAACATTATAAATCCTTTTATCCACTTTAAAGAGTCCTTTTATTATGTATAACAAGTTCATCAATTCTTTGATCAAGGATCTTCTAAGGTCCATGTGTATACTTGTTAGATTTATACTTCTAGCAAGTATACATATGATGAATATCATCCAAAGCACAAAATAAACAATACATCTTCATTATATGTTCATATTCTTTAGATCAAGTTACTAGTTCATGTTTTCATCTTTTAAAGGTGATACTTTTAGATGATGTAACTTATATATTAACAATATACTAGTAACAAGACATCAAATGAAAGATTAGGAGGCTCACTACTAGCTCTTGTAGCTAGGGAAGTGGCAAGATGAACTAGATGATGAAGATGATGCAAAGATGGTGGATAAAAGCTCCTTGAGAGGTCCTTGACCTTCCAAGACTTGATCCTTCCTTAATAGGCTTGAGACACCTTAATTATGCTTGGAATGGCTTGCAAGTGGCTTGATAATGGAGGTGGTGTTGGTGTTAATGTGGCTGTGAGGTATGGAGGTTAGGGAAGAAGATGTCTTTGAAATTTTTGAGATAATTTTAAGTGTGGTTATGATGGATGCAATCTTGTTTTATGTTTACTAACCAACATAAGATCCTCCCATACAAAGCTAAGTTACTCCCAACATGTTTAGGATTAGGGGACAAGAATGTGGGTGGCATGTGGGCCCCCACTTGGCCCTCCATGATGGTGTTAGATTAGGATAAACTTGGCTAGTTTCTTAGTTAAAGATTTAGTTAAGAATTTAAGGGTTTATTTAGGGGGTTTAGTGTATTAGGGGTTTCTGATGTATTTCTACATATATGGTGCCATACACTAGTTTAATATTGTTAAACAATGTTAGCAAGTTTATATTTTGTGTCTAGTTCGTGTTTAGTTGCTTAACGGGTAAAACAGGTCCTTAAATGGAGGTTTAAGTAACTTGTAGGGATTTTAGGTATTTTCAAGCAAAACAATGTGTTTAATGATTTTAACTAGTTGTATGACGTTAAAATATTGTTAACTAGTTCATATGATATGTCAGATTGTGTCCGGGTGTTTGTTTCGTTATCAGTTCGTTAAAACGTTAACTTTCAAGACTTGTATGATATGATATGTTTTTGTGCCAAATAATACTTCCAATATCTTTTAAGTAGTGTATGATGTTTAACACTAAGTCTGCATATTACATAAGCTTGTGTATGTTGTATTTTGCTGAATTTTGCCAAATTGCTGTTTAGTGTATATTTTGGATAGTTTTCAATGCATGTATAGTACCGGAAAGTGTTAGCGTTAATCCTTGCTTTCCCACGTGGGGTTTAATATACAGTTTACGTTGGACTCCCATCTAAGTCCTAAATCTGCTGTTTAACTGCATACTGAAACTATGCTGACACAGCTAGTCTACTAATTGTTCCGATGCACTATTTTTAAACTGTTTTTGAACGGTAACCACTAAACAAATAATATGCATCATGTAATGTATTCGGTGAGCTTTCTAGGTGTATGCCTTGCAATTCATGTTTAGTTGTTCAAAACGCATAATTGTATCATATAATTAACTGTTTAAGTGTACGGAATTACCCAAAAGTGACAGTTGTCACATCCAGGATTAGGATTTCAGGTTAATTATGTAAGAAAACATTTTACGGACATTTAGAAACAAGTTTCATAGGAAACAGACGAAAATGTAACAAGTTATGGAAGTTTCTTTAACAAAAACGGAAAAATGGAAAATCTTGTGACAGCCCACCTTAAGCTACAGTGACCATACGTAGTCTACGGTTGGCAGCTGTTGAATGAAAATAGAAAATAGTGTTTTACAGACGTGTCATCGAAAGTCTCGAGTCGTGTTTTAAATGTTCGGGACTTGAAACGGGTCAAACGTACAATTAAACAAATCTACAGCAAAACTGTTGCAGAAGGTATCGTCACTGACGGTACAACCAGCCGTCATCGACGCGACACTATTGTTCCAACGCATTAAACTACTGCCTACGGCAGTCTTGACCCGATGCAACTATCTATATGGTGTCGCCGACGCAGCTATATACCGTCGCCGACGCCACCTCGGAAATTGTATTTTCTGATTTGATTATTTTGCCAAATCGATTATGTTATGCTTTTGATTATTTGCTATAATACTAATAATTGCAAATTTCCAGTTTAGGGTAGTCGCAAGCACTTGTGGATGACGATCAAGGTCAATGAAGAACCGAACAGATCAAAGATCAAGCTTCCGCAATTGGCTTCATTGTTATGGAACTAATCAATAACGACATGTCAAAATGTTTAGTGTTGATAAAGTTTTAATAAACTCGAAAATATGTATGAATGTATATTCATAGTTTTACATTTAAATTCGAAATATTTTTATATAAATTCAATATAATAAGAGAGGGTCTTACAAGTTGGTAATCACAGCTCAAGGTTAATGATCAATTGTGTTCGGTTCGAGACTTGGTCGCATGATCCGGTAAGTCATTATGAATATTAACGATCTAGCATGTTAAAGTGTTGAAAACAACACATAGGGTTATCGTGTAAATGCACGTTACCCTAATTAAATTGGTAAAAGACCGGTACAGTTAAGAAATTACGTGTGTTAACATGGATTGTAGAAAGCCTTGTATTATAGTACGGGCGCTTATTAATTTCAATGTTACTAATATTTTTTTGAACGTTCTAATTGAAGAATGCTTGCATACGAAGACGACGAGAGTTTAACTATTTACTGATATCATGATGGAACGGTCTAAAGTATGACAAGTAGGACATACTCATTAAGGACCTAAACCAAATGAGGATAACAAATAAAGGTCGAACGAATGAAAGCTCATTAGGGCGAGTATCACCCAGCTGCACACCTTAAATTATTGATATGAACAACAATATGCAACATTCAAGTAATGAATGACGGTTGCATACACGAATATAAGGCTTGGGAAACCTGGATAGCATACCTACCCAGGATGAGGTTCCCAAGAAATTGAGTGGGAAATACATGTTATTTGCAATAGTGAATGAAAAAAGTACAAAGATAATAGATTTAGAAAGCTGAATGGGGTGACCATCCAAGTAACTTTATCAATAAGATTCTATTATGGAAAAGTAACGATCACACTAACGAATGTGATTGCACAAAAGTTTTATAAAAGGAAAACATTTTGTATGTTTATATATAGAAAAGGTAAAACTAATAATTGTTAAATAACAATTAAACAAGGTTTTACCAAATAAAATAAGAAGATATGGACATGAATCGAGGATTTACTTACATGGGCAGTAATGTGGTAGTTATAATAAGATCATGCATGTCATGTGTTGATCGCTTACTCTGGCCAAGTAAGTAGTAAACACATGATACCATGAACTTGTTATAATAAACGCATATATGGCCGATGTAGTAAAGACGAGGCTAATGGGATAAGTTAAAAAGGAATCCTTCGGAGTAAATAAAGAATAAAGTTTGACTGCTCATAAGTGATGGATTTTACACGAACAAGTCAAACGGGTCAAATAAAGAGTAAGGTTTGACTGTTCATGAGTGATGGATTTCACACAACAAGTTAAACAGGTCAAATATAGAATAAAGTTTCACAGTTCAAAAGTGATGGATTTCACACGAACAAGTCAAACGGGTCAAATAAAGAATAAAGTTTGACTATTCATAAGTGATGGATTTCACACGAACAAGTCAAACGGTTTAAAAAAGAGTAAGGTTTGACTGTTCATGAGTGATGAATTTCACACGAACAAGTCAAACGGGTCAGATAATGAATAAAGTTTGACAATTTTAAGTGATGAATTTCACACGAACAAGTCAAACGGATTAAATAAAGAATAAATTTTGATCGTTCGTAAGTGATGGATTTCACACGAACAAGCCAACAAGTCAAATGAACAAATGAAGTATAGTGATTGAATTTAAATGTAAACGCAAACCGGGTGATGGGAGCGTTAAAGCAAAAGAATAATCAGCCCGAATAATGGGACGAGATTAAATATAAATGTAGACACAAACCGAATAATGGGAGCGTGAAATATTAATGAACTCGAGTGAAGGGTCGTGAATGAATTTAAACGAAAACGTAAAACGAATAATGGGAGCGTTAAAACATTAAGATAAAGAACCCAGGTAACGGGTTGTAAGGAAATATAAGCATAAACCAGATAGAAGTAAACGTGAGACAAACCGACGCGTAAATGACATATGAAGTCATAGAGTCGGAAGAATTGTCCAAACCGAAAACAATCTAGTCGTAGACTAGAACACGTGGTGCATGGATACCAACAGACAGTATCTGATCTTCATATTAGAATAAGTGTTTTAGGCATCATACACAAAATGTTGTGGTTACCACGACAGATGGTAGTTGTGACTCGGTGGTGACGAGTGGTCAAGGCCATTTGACTTTGCGTCAGGCTTAGACGCAAGTGATCATCACCTAATAGAAATGAAACTACTAATAGACACGGCAATTGAATGTGACTCATAAATGACTCGCGGAGTCATAGAAAACGAAAATGTTACCAACTCGGATCAAACATTGTCTTAGGGCCATAATTGAAATAAAATAAATTAGTCTTCATAGTAAGAAGAGCCATGATTGGCGGATATAGAAAAGGATAATGTAAATGATATTTCTTTCAAATATAAAAGAGGTGCATTGACACCAAATATATATTTAAAGAACGACACGGGTAAAGCGATCTAAGGGATCACCACGACCTTCGGGTTATAAATAGTGTAATGGTCTACAGGGTCAAAATGACCTTGGGGTCACGAATCAAGAGGAATGATGCATTAAACGCCTTGCCTTAGGAGGCTAAGTAAAAGAAAAGAAAAGGGTGAAAGCCTAAAGAAATAGCCTACGAGGCTAAGTAAAAGGAGCTTATGGGTAATTTAGACCGAGCGAGGGAACCGGTTACGATTCGCTGCATAAAATAAGAACAGTAAAGAAGAAATATTTGGTTACCAATTACTTGATGCGAGTAATTGACATGAGTTAAAGAGAAAACGTTATACTAAAATTCAGTATTAGTTAGAAACAATGTTTTAACAAATATCAATAGAATGAGAGAAATTGGAAAATGATTAGTATCAAAAGAAATAGGTCTTGACACAAATAGGTGCAAGATGATAAATTCGAAAATAAAATCTTCGAAAACGAAAAGATTGATATAAATTTAAACATGACGCGATGCAATCACAACCAATAACAAAACAACATGGTATATGATTATCTAGCAACACGAGCTATGGGACTGGGGTCTCGAAGGTTTGTAAAAAGCCTTGCGAAGGCAATATGAACGTAACCAAACTATGAGGTATAAGGTAACCGGTGACTGATAAGTCTAACTGGTAAGACCGGTCAAGGTCAAATTAAATTTTAAAACTTGTTTAATATGCTTACCATTATATGATTAGCATGAAATAAAATATGATGACAGACTCATACGACTGAGTAGCCAAATGGTGACTCGCTTTAGTGAATTATGAGGAAGAGGAATGCTAATCGGATTTAATGGCCAAGAAGGCCCTACACAAGAAAGGCACACGCTGCAAGGTATATGACAACCTTTGACAGAAAGATTAAACGCCTTGAATACAAAGTATCAATCAAGAAAAAGACAAGAAAGGAGTCGGACACCATTTGGGAGTCCGAAGGACATTGTCGCATCTTTTCGGTAAGATTTCTGAATAATTAAAATATGAGCAACGCTCAAGTGAAACTCAAACCAAGTCCATTGAGTTGAACCCAAGGAACTACCAAAGAAAGATTCCGGGAACAAAACATCTTTAAGGGGGTAGACTTGTAACACCCCAAAAACGGGTTTGTTAATCAAACCACGTTAATATTAAAAGCGGGTAGAAGGCCGTCAGTGGTAAAAGTGAACCCGTAAATGAAATAACTAGGAAAAAATTAACCTAATTAATAACATGTGTATAAATAACAAGACAATGAGTTATAGTCTCGTTTATAATCAAATCTCAAACAAAAGGGACCAAAGTTGGTAAAAGGGAAAATTGTGATTTAAAAAGGAAAATTTTAAAACACAACACACACTTAGTGTGTGTGTCGATCAGGAGCAGAGAAGGAGGGGGAAACCCCACCTTGACCTAATCTACAAAATGATCAAATTGAAAGGGGAATTGGACACCAAATTGATGCATGAACGCATATTATCGATTACCTTGATTAGGGGATCATGAGGTATGTCTAAACTTACAATTAAACAAATCTACAGCAAAACTGTTGCAGAAGGTACCGTCACTGACGGTACTACCAGCCGTCATCGACGCGACACTATTGTTCCAACGCATTAAACTACTGCCTACGGCAGTCTTGACCCGATGCAACTATCTATATGGTGTCGCCGACGCAGCTATATACCGTCGCCGATGCCACCTCGGAAATTGTATTTTCTGATTTGATTATTTTGCCAAATCGATTATGTTATGCTTTTGATTATTTGCTATAATACTAATAATTGCAAATTTCCAGTTTAGGGTAGTCGCAAGCACTTGTGGATGACGATCAAGGTCAATGAAGAACCGAACACGATCAAAGATCAAGCTTCCGCAATTGGCTTCATTGTTATGGAACTAATCAATAAACGACATGTCAAAATGTTTAGTGTTGATAAAGTTTTAATAAACTCGAAAATATGTATGAATGTATATTCATAGTTTTACATTTAAATTCGAAATATTTTTATATAAATTCAATATAATAAGATAGGGTCTTACAAGTTGGTAATCACAGCTCAAGGTTAATGATCAATTGTGTTCGGTTCGAGACTTGGTCGCATGATCCGGTAAGTCATTATGAATATTAACGATCTAGCATGTTAAAGTGTTGAAAACAACACATAGGGTTATCGTGTAAATGCACGTTACCCTAATTAAATTGGTAAAAGACCGGTACAGTTAAGAAATTACGTGTGTTAACATGGATTGTAGAAAGCCTTGTATTATAGTACGGGCGCTTATTAATTTCAATGTTACTAATATTTTTTTGAACGTTCTAATTGAAGAATGCTTGCATACGAAGACGACGAGAGTTTAAGTATTTACTGATATCATGATGGAACGGTCTGAAGTATGACAAGTAGGACATACTCATTAAGGACCTAAACCAAATGAGGATAACAAATAAAGGTCGAACGAAAATGAAAGCTCATTAGGGCGAGTATCACCCAGCTGCACACCTTAAATTATTGTATGAACAACAATATGCAACATTCAAGTAATGAATGACGGTTGCATACACGAATATAAGGCTTGGGAAACCTGGATAGCATACCTACCCAGGATGAGGTTCCCAAGAAATTGAGTGGGAAATACATGTTATTTGCAATAGTGAATGAAAAAAGTACAAAGATAATAGATTTAGAAAGCTGAATGGGGTGACCATCCAAGTAACTTTATCAATAAGATTCTATTATGGAAAAGTAACGATCACACTAACGAATGTGATTGCACAAAAGTTTTATAAAAGGAAAACATTTTGTATGTTTATATATAGAAAAGGTAAAACTAATAATTGTTAAATAACAATTAAACAAGGTTTTACCAAATAAAATAAGAAGATATGGACATGAATCGAGGATTTACTTACATGGGCAGTAATGTGGTAGTTATAATAAGATCATGCATGTCATGTGTTGATCGCTTACTCTGGCCAAGTAAGTAGTAAACACATGATACCATGAACTTGTTATAATAAACGCATATATGGCCGATGTAGTAAAGACGAGGCTAATGGGATAAGTTAAAAAGGAATCCTTCGGAGTAAATAAAGAATAAAGTTTGACTGCTCATAAGTGATGGATTTTACACGAACAAGTCAAACGGGTCAAATAAAGAGTAAGGTTTGACTGTTCATGAGTGATGGATTTCACACAACAAGTTAAACAGGTCAAATATAGAATAAAGTTTCACAGTTCAAAAGTAATGGATTTCACACGAACAAGTCAAACGGGTCAAATAAAGAATAAAGTTTGACTATTCATAAGTGATGGATTTCACACGAACAAGTCAAACGGTTTAAAAAAGAGTAACGTTTGACTGTTCATGAGTGATGAATTTCACACGAACAAGTCAAACGGGTCAGATACTGAATAAAGTTTGACAATTTATAAGTGATGAATTTCACACGAACAAGTCAAACGGATTAAATAAAGAATAAATTTTGATCGTTCGTAAGTGATGGATTTCACACGAACAAGCCAACAAGTCAAATGAAGTATAGTGATTGAATTTAAATGTAAACGCAAACCGGGTGATGGGAGCGTTAAAGCAAAAGAATAATCAGCCCGAATAATGGGACGAGATTAAATATAAATGTAGACACAAACCGAATAATGGGAGTGTGAAATATTAATGAACTCGAGTCTAACTGGTAAGACCGGTCAAGGTCAAATTAAATTTTAAAACTTGTTTAATATGCTTACCATTATATGATTAGCATGAAATAAAATATGATGACAGACTCATACGACTGAGTAGCCAAATGGTGACTCGCTTTAGTGAATTATGAGGAAGAGGAATGCTAATCGGATTTAATGGCCAAGAAGGCCCTACACAAGAAAGGCACACGCTGCAAGGTATATGACAACCTTTGACAGAAAGATTAAACGCCTTGAATACAAAGTATCAATCAAGAAAAAGACAAGAAAGGAGTCGGACACCATTTGGAAGTCCGAATGACATTGTCGCATCTTTTCGGTAAGATTTCTGAATAATTAAAATATGAGCAACGCTCAAGTGAAACTCAAACCAAGTCCATTGAGTTGAACCCAAGGAACTACCAAAGAAAGATTCCGGGAACAAAACATCTTTAAGGGGGTAGACTTGTAACACCCCAAAAACGGGTTTGTTAATCAAACCACGTTAATATTAAAAGCGGGTAGAAGGCCGTCAGTGGTAAAAGTGAACCCGTAAATGAAATAACTAGGAAAAAATTAACCTAATTAATAACATGTGTATATAACAAGACAATGAGTTATAGTCTCGTTTATAATCAAATCTCAAACAAAAGGGACCAAAGTTGGTAAAAGGGAAAATTGTGATTTAAAAAGGAAAATTTTAAAACACAACACACATTTAGTGTGTGTGTCGATCAGCAGCAGAGAAGGAGGGGGAAACCCCACCTTGACCTAATCTACAAAATGATCAAATTGAAAGGGGAATTGGACACCAAATTGATGCATGAACGCATATTATCGATTACCTTGATTAGGGGATCATGAGGTATGTCTAAAAACTTAGATCGGTGAAAGTTATAATGTGAGACAAGTAGAATACTTGCAATTAGGTTGTTAGATTATGATCCAAAGATGAAATTAAGTGTATGTGTATGCTTGATTTCGTTTGACATAATGAAATTATACACCATTTGATGTAAGATTACTTGTAAGTGATTAACAAGTAGATTATGAAGCGGGTTTTGATTATGTGATGAAATTGATGATATATGAGTGTTCATGATCCCCATACTTGTATGTATATATAAGATATTTGAATAAATTGAGATTTGAATATACATGACTTGAATTGGGTTTTTGCATGATATGATGAGATCGATGTTATATACGTATTAATAGATGCTTACAAATCATCATGTATATATGAATGTTTAAAGTATTTGGCTAAGTTTAATGTTTAGGTAATTCCATGTATGTGATGCAATGGGTTGTTTTATTGTGATGAAACAATCCCAATATGAGATTGATAGATTAGCATACAATGATTGAAATTATGTTGAATTGATGTAACAATGTATGAACTTAATAGAGAAATTTAGTTAAAACGGTGGCCTAGAAATGACGTCTATCGAGTAATTGATGAAAGGCCTAAATGATTTTGTTGAACATAAATGTGCATTTCATATGTTAATAGGCAGTTGACTTTTAAAAAGTCAAACATACCTATAATAAGATCGAGCGATAATTTTGATATAAAATCCGTAAGGTGGAATAGCCGTGATAAATGGTGATTATTCTAACTATCTTGCGAATGATAAATGATAGTTTGACGCTTGAAAAGCTAGGTAGAGGCTTGGGAAGAAGCGGGTTAAACAGATCAAGTATCGGGAAAAAAATCATACTCGGATTTCAGGTAAGTGAAGCTTACACCCTCCTAGTAGAATACTTACTTATTGTATTGGTTATGAAAAAGATAAATCAGTATTTGAAACAGAAAGTTCCGATGCAGAATAATACGGGTCAGAATAAGTGGAAATGGTAAGAAATCATTTTTATGGTAATAAACGGTAAAAACAGAAAGTTAGTCATGTGTGAACAAATAAACAAGGAGTTTTTAAAGAAATACCTTGTAGTGTTAACCATAATGGGTAAAAAGGATAAAATGGTGATTTGGTTACGAGTGAACGCATAGAAAATAGTTTAAGAAACAGACACCCTATGGCGTAAGCCATAATGGGAGAAACGAATAAAGAAATGATTTTTAATTAATATAATTATACGGTGTAAACTGAAAAGGGTTATATGGATGAGATGGTAAATAAATACCATCTCTTAAAAATAAAATGGTCATTTAGGGCAAGTGGGTCAAATGGTGATATTGTCGCCATTTGACAATAATGACTAATGGTCGCTTGTTGAGTTTTGAGCTCACAGGGAGAGTAGCATACGAATTGCATTGCTTTTAATTGAAGCTTAATATTTAAGGTATTAAAACGGGTCAATACTATGACCCGAGCCATGTACGTATAACGAGTCAAACTCTCATCTAGGACTTAAGGTCCGATGAGAGTTAAATGAGACTTGGATGAACATTGGATTACCTAAAGAGAGGTATATCTAACAATTTAAATTCTAGACATAACGTTCTTAGGAACATAGTGAAAATTTAATAGAATATGAGTTACAGATGCTTGTTTTGTCAAAATATGCATTTAAATGTCCTTCGTCGTAAAAAGGACGAAAATTTGACCAAAACGCCCTTGAATGATAAATCGACCAAACGACCTTTGAGGGTAGTTTAAAAATGAGTTTTATAAGAAAGTACACCCTTGCGGTAGTGTAATAGTAAATGGCATAAGCCGTTTTGGCTTAATGCCTCATAACGGGTCTTTTTCGTAAATTGTCAAACCGAAAGGTAGAATTTGAAAATATATCATTTTCTATAACCAATCCATCACAAGTATAGGTGTGGTGGAAAATAAATAGATATCTTAGTGTGGAAATGAGAAGTAAGGTAAGAGGAAGTGAGATTTAAGCTTAAGTGCTTAAATCTCTTAATGGGTCAAAATGAATATATGCATAACCGGGAATGGATGCGTAATTCATAAGAATTAAGAATCCGGGATTTGGATTTCGGGTTAATTATGTAAGAAAACATTTTACGAACATTTAGAAACAAGTTTCATAGAAACGGACATTTCGTAACAAAAATGGCAAAACAGAAAATCTTGCGACAGCCCACCTTAAGCTACGATGGCCAGCCGTAGTCTATGGTTGGCAACTGTTGAATGAAAACAGAAAATAGTGTTTTACGGACGTGTCATCGAAAGTCCCGAGTCGTGTTTTAAATGTTCGGGACTTGAAACGGGTCGAACAGACAATTAAACAAATCTGCAGCAAAACTGCTGCAAAAGGTACCGTCGCCGACAGTACAACCGGCCGTCGCCGAAGTGACACTATTGTTCAGATGCATTAAACTACTGCCTAAGGCACTTTTGACCCAACGCAACTATCTGTATGGCGTCGCCGACGCGGCTATATGTCGTCGTCGATGCCACCTCAAAAATTGTATTTTCTGATTTGATTATTTTGCCAAATCGATTATGTTATGGTTTCGATTATCTGCTATAATACTAATAATTGCAAATTCCACTTTAGGGTAATCGCAAGCACTTGTGGATGACGATCAAACTCAATGAAGAACCGAACACGATCAAAGGTCAAGCTTCCGCAATTGGGTTCATTGTTATGGAACTAATCAATAACGACATGTCAAAATGTTTAGAGTTGATAAAGTTTTAATAAACTCGAAAATATGTATGAACGTATATTCGCATTTTTACATTTAAGTACGAAAATCTTTTATAGAAATTTAATATAATAAGATATGGTCTTACATTTCATTGGTTGACAAACTACTATAAGAGCTTTCAAATTAAATAGATAAATTATCTACAAAAGAGACTTTTTAATTAAAAGAGTTTTAACGTGTAAAACCATTTAATTTTGATTTCTAAAAGTATAACACTAAAGTTATTTATATATGAGAATCAGATGTTATTTATGTGGGAAATATAACGATATATGAGAAATGAGAATGGAAAATATAATATGAGAAATCAGATGTTAAAGTTTTTTATATGGGAGAAATCACATGTTCAAATCTTATGATCTACAACTAGATATTATTGTAGTATACATGAAAGGTTAAAAATTAACGGTATAAGATGGAGAGAAGACGTAAATATATAACATTCGAAATTAAAAGGATGGATGATTCCACTTTATATTATGAAGGAAAAACCTAGATAAAGCTTAATATGATTATTATCAGTGACCATACCGGTAAATATTGCATAAATTTGTTCATACTTGTTACTATTGGAATTCTCCAAACCCTTTAGAGAATAAATTGGGGTTATAACTTAATGGAGTGCATATGGAAATGTCGGGTTGTCAACCAGCTACAATTGTAATCGTCGACTTAAACCAAATGGAGATTGCAAAAACAAGTGGTAAGGATTCTTCGGGAAGTTTAGTGATGAGGGCAACGTAGTTATTATCATAGTTATGATTTTTGCCAGGCTTAAGAAATTTAGTATGAATGGAGGCAAAGCTTGGTAGCTCATGTAATCACTAGTTGTAAGCTAAGATCCTCAAGTATATAGTGTTCATGCTAAAATCCTCTGGGTATATAGTGTTCATGGTAATAATTAATAAACACAAAAGGTAATTTATGTAATGCTTAATTATATGGGTTGAGATTCATGTCAAGAATGCTCTTGTCAAATGTAGTTTTATGTTACATTATGCTATTTTAGACGTTCTAGTCTAGAATAGTAGAATGTAACATGACATGATCCAACCATTTATCCTTTGTAATAACACTTATAAAAACTAAATATTTCCATTGTATTTAAAAGAACTCACACTCAAAATTTATATTTTTTTTTTATTTTCTTTTCTTATGTTGCTAATCTTTGTATTTGATGAGAGAAAACAATAAAAGGAATAGTACTTGAAACATGAAACACATAATGCAACATAGTTTATTGGGAAATTTTGTTAAAATAGCTAAAAAACAAGGAAAAATTAATTACAATTACTAGCACGACACTGGTAGACGTGCAAAACAATTTCTTGGCTACTTTCTAGGTGTAATCTCAGTTATGGTCTCAAGAATTAAGAAGGTCTACAAGTACTCGTATTCTCCACTACTACAAAAATGTGCGTCTTCCTAACAGGTTATATAACATATTCGTCCACTCAAGAAAGTACTAGGACTATGCTCTTAGCAAATTAGTAAACCAGGGTTTATTTTGAAGATCTCATAGGCCTCTATTTAGTATAAAACTAGGTTGTACATCGTTAATTAAATATGAAATGCATTTGTTTGTCATCTTTTGTGTGTAATCTTTTTAATATAATATGTATTTGTGTGTTATCTTTTTATGACACACATTAATAACACGTTTTAATGACACATTCGTGACACACATTCATGACACGCGTTTAAGACACTCATTTTTATACACGTTTACGCCACGCATTTATGACGTTCATTTATGTGTGTCATGCTTTCAAATTTCTTTTTTTTTTGTTTTGTTGAATTACAAATTACCTTGGTTACATATATAATAACAAAAAAATCCATTTCATAATAAAATATATATATATATAACCAAAACAACCCATTACATAATCATTTGTCAAATATATTACAAATCGATACATTACATTCTTCAACACCCAAAATAATTGTTTGTCACCTAAAAATAAAGATTGCAATCAAACTCGACCCTATTTCCTAAAATTCCATCAAAATCTGCGTTCCTTTAATCATTTTTCCATGCCCCAACCTGAAAAAAAAATAATGAAAATCTTAAAACATCATTCAAATACGTACCATGATAACCACAAGCTGCAATATATCCACAATGGAGTCTGTAGATAACCAAAACAAATTAGACCAGACAACAACAACTAGCATATAGCAATGACAGGTAAATAAAGGGGAAAACTACATGTGATAATCTCAGCCTATATACTTATCAGTGGGTCAATTTAGGTAAATGTTTTTTTACTTTTACCTCAAACGGACAAAAAAAACTAGTTAAAAGGGAAAGGTTTGACGGACACCCAAATGGTACTTTAATTGCTTACAACCTCGTGAACCATTTCACCCAAGAAAAGTATTTAATCAATTCTTCCACGCATCAAGTAGTAGACAAAGGAATGAACGAACCATAGTATATATTGAAAGGAAACCTGTAGGCTATAGTGAGCGAACCTCGTGAGTGATTGAAATGTTTTTTTAAGTAACAGAGAGACAAACCATGAACTTATTGAGCTCGGGATTGACCCCAAAGTAGATAGAGGCGGTAGCATGTAAAACAAAAAAAAAATACAAATACTCAATTAGAATCAATAAAGTTACCTCTGTTGAGAGATGGACTCCAAAGAATGGATTTTCATTTCTGCTCGCCATAAAATTAGACAAAGATCATAGTTAGATTGAATTACAATGTGCTCAAAGTCATAATACTTGACCATTCAGATCAGACCATTCATTGCCTTATTAATGACCATAAAACTTTTCTTCTGTCCCGTTATATTTGCCCATTCTAACGCTAAACAAAGAAGCCCATAATACTACATGTCTAAGTGTTACCAGACTCCATAAGAAAGCAAAAAACCTACAGGTTTAGAAAAGATAAAAATAAAAAAACGTTAAATATATATATATATAAAACAAATATGTTTCTTTAAGAAAGAAAGTATGAATAATAGTACTTACCAATGGAGTGCTTTCAAGAAGCTTAAGCCATTGCCCAAGCAGTTAGCATTCCATTTAATAACAAGCAAATGATACACTTCGCTCAGCTGTAACAAAATCTAAATACAAAGTAAGTCAAACAAAAATAAAGCAAACTTTCGAAGCAAATCAGAAAGAAATAACAAGTAAATCGAGAAGAGAGATTGCGACAGGAGTTGCTAATGGAGAGATCGATCTCGAGATGACCAATTTAAGGGAGAAGGTGGAGAACACCACTGATGATCAATTGGGTTTGTGAAAATTGAACGAAATAGGGTGAAGGAGAGGGAAGTTAATTTGTGTATGGGGGAGTCTAACAAACAATTGGGAGGAAGCGCCAGAGCGGAAACAGATTGGGGGGGGGGGGGGGGGAACTTTTTGTTTTTTTATTCAAATATTCTATTCTGGAAGTTCAAAAATATTTTCAAAATTCTAATCATTTGATTTGTATAAATTCTAAATTCTAAATACTTTAATTCAACTACACTGTAGATTTATTAAGTTAAAAGAAAGAAATCATATCATATAAAATCATAAAAGATCAACTTAAAAACTTAAAGATATATAATATTATATTAGTTTTTCACATCTGTAGGATTTACATGGAGATGTTAAATTATATCTTTTTTAGCATACAATAAATTAAAGTATGATTACAAAATAATAAAAAATTAAATACGAATATGAAGTTTAAAAGAAGACTTAAATGGGCCATTGTCCCTTTGAACCATGTCGATTTTAAAAAGTCATGATATCTCTTTAAATAAAAGAAAAGGTTCAATCTCAATAATTTTGCATTTTTTAGAAAAAAAAAAGTTGCATTAGATATCTTAATGCAATTTTTGTAATAAAATTAAAATAAAAACTTACATTAGCCTCATTTTGTAGTAATGTTAATTTAACTAGTGTAATACAAGAGGTTATAACCTAACTAGTTTAGAAAATATAACATGTCATGCTAAAAAGATGACACAAAAAAGAGTGTCATAAAAATTGACATACACATTTTGATAGTGTTGTTTTTTATGACACTAAAAAAGTGACATTCAAATAAGAGTCATTCAATTTTGTAAGCCATGACATTTTTTTATTGACACGTGTCACATCCCGGATTTCTAACCCAAATTCATACACCGGTGGGCTCGGGTGGGGAGTATCGTGACGTCAGTTGATAACATCATTGTCAATTAAACACGGCACATCGGAAGTCTTTGGAGTAAAATTACTATTACAAACCAAATGTTCGAAATACAAAATAATATACAGGCTCGTAATAGAAGATCCACAGGCAGATCATAAAATGTACAAAGAAAGAATATAAAACAGACTTTGGGCAGATCTAGGATTTGCAAGATCCTCTATCACGACCGAGCACTTCCAGCCTATTTTCGAATTGTACCTGCAAGCTCAGTCTTTTGAAAATACGGCAGCTTTCGCTGGTAAATACACCCAGCTGACTCATTTTGAAAACATTTCAAAATGTTTTAAGTGCGTATCAGGACAAAATCTTTTTATAACTTGGGAAAGTTGACGTTGCAACCTTGTTAACAGATTCACATGTTTGTCCGTACATACAGAGCCCAGTACAGAAACCGAGACATGATTAACTTAGAACTCACGAAGGAGTTATCCCCAACTTCTTGGGTAATTTGCATTTGAGCGTCTGTCAGGTGTATGTCTACACCCCGCGCTAAGGTCGTGGCCATTATCTAATGTAATAAGCCGAGGATATCCAGGACACGGTAATTTAAGTTATCAAACAAAACTGACTAAAACGGAAACTAGCCACAATCCGGCATTCGATTGATCCCATCTCCGACCAAGCGGTAATAATTTACCGTAACCCAAGCCCGTATAGGGAAAATAAGTCGAGAGTATTTACCTGAATTAGCCTTGTTTAAAATGCAAGATTATAACCCAGCCGTATTCAAAATGAGCTAAGTGCGGATAGCTTTTACCGGAATGTCTCTGGTTTGGATTATGACATAAGCTAACCAATTAAATACTAACGGTTTTATTTAAGTCATAAACTTAGACCGACTAGCGTACTTGATCAAAACGTATAACGCTAGATTAAACGATGATTGGATAGAATGTAGTTTAATCCCAACAAGTACCTTGACTTGTATAATATGGATAAACTATAAACATTCTGGATTTTGAGACTTAAATGACAAGGTTAAACCCGTGTCGGTTAATTTCTGTAAACTAGTTACATATGCTTAACCGTACGCATATCAGCGATATCGGGTAACCGGATAAGTCATGGACAAGTTCTATATGCCATTATATTTTAAATAAGTTGTAATATCAGTAGGATATCAACTTTTATGCCAGTTATGGTTTTAAAATGAAACTATGCCTCATAAGGGCGTTTCGGTAATCTCATACCGTATAAAAGGAACTTGAATAAAATTTAATGTTATAACTATAAGTATTCTGGAAAAAATAATTTATTTGTGATATAATAATAGTAGGATGTTAATTATATGTGTAATTTACCTTTTACGACCAAACTATGCACCGAAGGGCATTTTGGTCATTTTATACATAGTTTATAAATTATTTGGGATTCTGAGTTTATAACATGTACCTACTGTAAAAATGTTTAAAATAAGTTTTAAAATCAGTAGGTAACAAGTCTTGGTCAACTAATATGGTTTAAAACCATACTATGCGCCAAAGCGGCGCTTATGTCGTAAAATGACGTCCGATGTTTAATAAAAACCGATGATAAGGTCAGATTAAAATGTCTTAGATATATTATTAAATATAACATATCAGTAGGTAAAATATTTATCTTTAAAAGATTTGATTAAAACCATTTTATGAGCCACAAGGGCTAAAATCGTCATTTATCGACATAGTTCAAGGACCTGCTTGTAAACTCAGTTTATAACTTGGTTTTAACATCCCAAAATAATCCTATTATAATATCACATCAGTAGGAAAATTATTTTCATGTTTCTTATCATTTAAAACCTTGTTTTATGCAAAAAGGACATTTTAGTCAAAAAATGGCATAATTGAAGAACTTGCGCATAAACTCATATTATGATTATGATCATGTAATATAACCTCAGAGGGTTATGCTACATTATATCACGATCATAATGCAACTTTAGATCAGTAGGTAACTAATCTAAATTGGGTCAGAACCGAAAGTCAAAGCAAAAGTCAAACTTCACGACTTTCGGTTGCGAACCGACCCTATAACTGAAATTGATGAGCCGAACATGTTCTTACATGTTCTAATAATTATAACCAACTTGTTTAAGTGTCAAAACAGGTTTCATAACATATATAAGATCAATTTATGATTTTTCCGAAAAATGGCATGTTTGACTTTTTAATATCGTAACTTTGACCCGTCAATTGGTCTAGCAAACGTGATCTTCAGGAGGTGCCCTTTATAAAGATTAACACCTACCTTATTATGATCACTTAGCCATGTTCGTTACAAACAATGGCTGGACCATAATGGTCTTAATCGAAAGTCAAAGCGTTTTTCGTAAAACGCTTGACTTTTGGCTATAAAAGCCTATAAACGAAAATGCAAGAGCAAGGAACACTTACAAGAGGTTCCTAGAATGTAAGAGAACTAAGTTGGATGCTCCTTTCAGTTAGGAACTTTTAGAGGAGGGAGAAGAGTTGAAAATGAGAAAGGTGCAAGTTGAAATGGTGAACTTGAGCACCTATTTATAGTTTGAGAACTCAAAGGAGGTGATGCCAGGTGTTTAGGGGTGTAAGAGGACGCTTACAAGTGTCCCAAAACGTGGCATAGCTGTTTGGGAAGCCATGGTTTTGAAAAATGGTTTTTGGCATGTTTGTTTGGAGGCCAAGGAGACTTTCTGCAGACATATGCCTCTCGCGCCCCGCGAGCGCCCATGTCAGATTTCAAAATTTGTCACATTTAGCCCCTCAACTTATTAAACCTCTTTTTAACCTTCTAAAACACCTTTTTAGCATATTTAGCCCTCCGTAGCCAATATTTGGCGTACCCGGGATTATGCCCGGACATTGTCGAGCTCTAGGTTCGTTAAAAGGTCACTTAGAGGTATAAATTAACATGTTAACACTTTTAATCCCTCCATTATCCAACTTTCACATATTTACAGAATTGAACCCTCTCGTCCAACAAATGGCACGTATGAGAGTTAGGACTTCGTAAAGGATCACTCAGAGGCTTATTATAAGCATGTTGATTCCGGTGTCACTCAGAGGCTGGGCATGTTGACATATCAGTCACTCAGAGGTCAAGTCTTAAGCATGTTGACATATCAGTCACTCAAAGGCTAATGATTTAAGTATGTTAACATATCAATCACTCAGAGGCTAATGATTTAAGAATGTTGACATATTAGTCACTCAGAGGCTGTTATTTATGCATGTTGACATCGGACCGTCACTCAGAGGCTCAATTTGAGCATGTTGATGCCTTAGTCCTTATTGGTCTTTAATAGACTATATTTTAAAATACAACACGTGTCACTATACTATTGGACATGATTTTTACAGGGTGTTACATCCTCATCCCCTTAAAAGAAATCTCGACCTCGAGATCTTATTAAAAAAGATGGGGGTACTTTTGTTGCATAGTGGACTCAACTCCCCATGTGTACTCGGGACCTCTAAAGGCGTCCCACTTAACCTTTACTATAGGTATCATTTTCCTTCAGAGCTTTTTAACCTGTCGATCCTCGATCGAAATTTGTTTCTCAACGAACCTCAGGTTTTCGTCAATTTGTACATCTTCGTGTGACATTGCTAGCGACTCATCGGCTAGACATTTCTTAAGGTTACTGATGTGGAACACATCATGGATTCCACTAAGCTCCTCTGGCAATCTGAGCTTATAAGTTACAGTGTCGACACATTCGACTATTTCGAATGGTCCTATATATCTTGGGCTTAACTTGCCCTTCTTCGTAAAGCACATCACACCTTTCCAGGGTGACACTTTTAACATGACTTTGTCCCCTACTTGGAACTTAAGGGGTTTACTCCTGTTGTCAGCATAGCTCTTCTGCCTGTCCCTGGCAACTTTGAGACAATCACGGATTTACACAATCTTTTCCGTGGTCTCCAGGACAATCTCTGGTCCTGATAGTTGGGCTTCCCCAACTTCTGCCCAACACACGAGCGTTCGGCATTTTCTCCCATACAAGGCCTCAAAAGGAGCAGCCTTGATGCTTGTATGATAACTATTATTGTAGGAGAATTCTATTAAGGGTAAGTGGTCATCCCAACTTCCACCTAAATCAATCACACATGCCCGAAGCATGTCTTCCAGTGTCTGGATAGTACGCTCACTTTGACCATTAGTCTGCGGATGGTAAACTGTACTAAAGTTCAATCTTGTGCCTAACGAGTTTTGGAAATTTTTCCAAAAGTGAGATGTGTATCTAGTATCTCTATCAGATACAATAGATACCGGCACACCGTGTAGGGACACAATCTTGTCCACATACAACTTAGCCAATTTGTCTGAATTATACGTTTCCTTTATTGGCAAGAAACGTGCTGACTTAGTCAGCCTATCCACAATGATCCAAATAGTGTCATTTCCACTTTTGGTCTTAGGTAACTTGGTAATCAAATCCATAGTTACCATTCCCCATTTCAAGTGGGAATTTCAAGCTGTTGTAGAAGTCCTGACGGCTTCTGATGTTCGGCCTTAACTTGCGAACACGTCAGACACTTGGCTACATAGGTGGCTATGGATTTCTTCAAACCCATCCACCAATAATTCTTCTTTTAGATCTTGATACATTTTGTCACCTCCCGGGTGAACTGAGTATCTCGAATTATGTGCTTCTTGGAGGATTAGATCTCTAAGTCCCACAAAGATTGGAACCCAAATTCTATTATTAAATCTAAGGATTTCATCCTTTCCAGGCATTAACTGATCGACAGCACCGCCTAATCCTTCATTAGGAGCATTAGCTTCTAACAGAGCTTGCTTTTGCGCATCTAATAGCTTCTCGTTTAAGCTATTTCTGAGCTCAATGCTCTTGGCGTTAATCCTTATAGGTTTAACTCGTTCCTTGCGACTTAAGGCATCAGCAACCACATTTGCCTTGCCTCAATGGTAGCGAATCTCGCAATCATAATCATTAAGCATTTCCATCCATCGACGTTGTCGCATGTTCAATTCCCTCTGATTGAACAGATGCTGGAGACTTTTATGGTCTGTGTATATAATACACTTGATGCCATATAAGTAATGTCTCCACAGTTTTAGTACAAATACAACGACACCCAGTTCCAAATCATGGGTGGTGTAATTCCTTTCGTGCACCTTTAACTGTCGTGATGCATAAGCAATTACCTTGCCTTTTTGCATTAGCACACAACCCATGCCAGTGTGCGATGCATCACAGTAGACTACGAATTCCTCAATACCCTCAGGTAGAGATAACACAGGAGCATTGCTTAACTTGTTTTTAAGAACCTCAAAAGATTCTTGTTGTTTTGGACCCCAATTATACCTAACATTTTTACGGGTCAGGGTAGTTAAAGGAGTGGCTATTCTTGAAAAGTTCTCAATGAACCTCTTGTAGTATCCAGCCAATCCTAGGAAACTACGAATCTCTGATGGGGTCTTGGGTACTTCCCAATTCATGATGGCCTCAATTTTAGTAGGATCTACTTGGATACCATGCTCACTTACCATATGTCTAAGAAATTGGACTTCTCTAAGCCAAAATTCACACTTAGAGAATTTAGCATAAAGCATCTCTTGCCTTAGCAGTTCTAAGATGCACCGGAGATGTTTCTCGTGATCAACTTGATTATGAGAATAAATAAGTATGTCGTCTATGAAGATAATGACAAACTTATCCAGATATGGCTTGCAGACTCTATTCATGAGATCCATGAATGCTGCAGGTGCATTTGTGAGCCCAAAAGGCATCACAAAGAATTCAAAATGACCATATCGGGTTCTAAAGGCAGTCTTAGGAACATCTTCACTTCTAATCTTCAGTTGATGGTATCCAGATCTTAAATCAATCTTGGAGAAATAACTAACCCCTTTAAGTTGGTTGAATAAATCATCGATCCTGGGCAATGGATAATGGTTCTTGATTGTTATCTTGTTCAGCTCAAGGTAATCAATGCACATCCGCATTGAACCGTCTTTCTTCTTAACGAAGAGGATAGGAGCTCCCCAAGGCGAGGAACTAGGTTATATAAAGCCTTTCTCTAAGAGTTCATCTAATTGTGTCCTCAACTCCTTCATTTTCGTTGGTGCTAAGCGTATGGAGCTCTAGCTACGGGTACTGACCCTGGTATGATATCAATCCTAAACTCCACTGGTCTGTCCGGAGGTAGGCCTGGTAATTCCTCGGGGAAAACACCGGAATACTCCAAAATAACTGGGAGGTTTTCAATGTTTGGCTTAGGCTCATTAATAGTGACTTGTGCCATGTAAATGGCACAACCTCTCCCAAAACACTAGGATGCCTTAAATAACGACACCTTGTCTGGAAATCCATAGTGTGAATCTCCAGGGATGGTGATTGATTCACCTGATGAGGTTTTAATCTTGATGAGTTTCTTATTGCAGGCAATGCGGGCTTGGTTATGAGATAACCAATCCATGCCTAAAACTACATCGAACCCCGCCAATTTCATTAGCAAAAGAGAGATAGGAATGGAGTGACTCTTAATGGATATAAAACCTCATCAAGAATGGAAGATGTTGTTTCTAAACTTCCATCAGCAAGTTCTATCTCATAGGTTTTATCTAGAGTTCTTATGGGCAGGTTTAATAGTTTACTAAACTTATGATCAACAAAAGATTTATCTGCACCCTAATCGAAAAGAACTCTAGCATAAAAATCATTAATGAGGAATGTACCTGTTATGACATTATTGTCATTAATGGCTTCCCTAACATTCATCTGGAAGGCACGAGCATTCCCCTTCTTGGCCTCTCCAGGCTTTGCATTATTACTTTTGGGGTTCTTGGGGCAGTTGAATTTAATATGCCCCCTTTCATTACGGATGTAGCAGACGTCATTCTTAAGATCCTTACATTCTAAGGTTTTATGCCCTCTTTTCTTACAGATACCACATGGTCTAGTTTGTGGATCGATATTACACTGTCCCCAATGCTTACGGTTGCAATTTTTACATGTCGGCGTTACACCCGACTTATCTTGGTTCCTTTTGAACCCGAATCTCCCTTTATTTTTCTTATTAAATCTTTGGGAGTTGTCATCTTCTCTCTTTCTTTTCTAGTCAGTTTCAGATTTAACTGACTTTTGCCTCACTAGATCAAGGGTGAGGGATAGGGACAGGTCAACAGCGGACCTATAGGTACTAGGCTGAGCAGCCTTTACCATGCCCTTAATCTCAGGAGCTAATCCATTAATAAAACGCGCAATGCGTTTAGTTTCAGCGGTGATCAGATAGGAAACTAAGCTAGATAGGGAGTTGAAATCGGAAACATATTTCTGACAATCTAGGTTTTTCATGGAAAGAGACAAAAGTCTGTCTCTAATTTCTCCACTTCATGAAGTGGGCAGTATGTTTCCTTAACAAGGTCCACAAATTTGGACCATCCCAAATTATACAGGTGTACTTTACCCGTAGACTGAATCATGGCTTTCCACCAGATTAGGTCATCGCTCTTAAAGGACTGTGATACATATTTGACCACATCCTTATCAGCACAATTGCTGATATCTATGATTGTTTCCATCTCGTCTAGCCACTTTAGGGCTTCCACAACGCCTTTCTCCCCGTTAAAGTCTCAGGGCTTACAGGAGACAAAATACTTATAGGTACATCTGTCTTTAACAGAATGGGACTTTTCAGCAAAATTTATTTTCTTTGGTTCACTATTTGCATTCGAAGAGTGAACGGATCTCTCCTTATGAGCTGAGGATGGGGTAATCGATATTGGTTTAGAGCGAGTAGCACTCAACTCTCTAAGCTTTTCTATGGCCTTTCCCATGGCCTTTTCAACAGCTGCGTCAATACGAGCTTGAAAATTATCATTATCGACATGTCTGTTTTCGGCTTTGTTAGAATCAACATTCCAGTGGCAACTTTGTGCCTCATTTGAGTTGGCCATCCTTTGAGCTTTGGTTCTATATACCAATAAAACTTCTTTTGCCATGGTCATGTCGTCTTTAAATGCTGGATGTAACAATCCAAAGCCTACTTAAGCTAGTGTGAATAACATCACAACTCTTAGACTTAACATATCTATATTTGGCCTAGGTCTTAATAGGACCATCATAGGCAAATTACAATCTGGACGTAGTCCATATATTATTGACAGTGGATCACATTGTCACAACTGTCATTGTCATAATTGACAATTATATTTAGCTCATAAGCTTATCTCTAATGGACATAATAATTAGGCACATTGGCCGGTCACATTGGACATAATATATAACAGACGCAAATTCATGGCATATTAGCCTATATCATAACAGATGTAAATTCATGGCATATCATCCTACATCATAACAGATGTAAATTCATGGCATATCAGCCTGTCTCGTTGGACATACATGTGGCATATCAGCCTGTCATGTTGTTGGCTAGTGTGGTTCCTCAAGTCACACTACCAGGAGTATGAACATTTCTTAATGTTAACATAAGAGTACCTTAATGATTGATTAATGGTCCCGGTCACGTTGGACCTTAACGACCTTGGAGGCTTGTAATTCACCACCTCTGGATAGAAGGATGACTTCCCTTAACTACCCTGATAGAAGACCCTTTCATCCTTAACTATTATTTCTTAGCCAATGTGTGGTCTACGCCACTTGACATAATCAAATTTATTAAGGTCTTTTTGGAATTATATCGCAGAGCATAAATTTCGAGTAAAATCGAGACGCTCATTTGTAGAGGATGAATACATATATATAATTCCAAATTAATTCATTAAATTTCAAATAGAAATTATAATACTAGAAACATTGAAATAAATTGTCCATGCAAGGACTACTGAAACAGAATGTCCACGCAGGGACTAAAGAAATAACAATGTCCTCGTAGGGACTATCATATATTAGAAGAGACTTCACTCGTCCTTCTTTCCCTTGACCAACTTGGAGAGTTTCTTGAAGAACTTGTTTGTCTTCTTCTCCGTTTAAACCGCTTGCTGTTGCATCTCTTTCATCCGTTCCAAGGCCTCATTAATGGCCTCGAGTGGCGGCGAAGGTTGTGATTGTGGTTGTGGCATTACCGGATACTGGTACCCATAAGTTGGATATCCAGTCGGTGGATAAGTAGGTGGGAAAGGAGATGGGTAAAGTGCATTGTGCATAACCGCTTGCATATAAGGGTCTTGCAACCATGCTTGATAGTCTACCGATGTAGAATGTTAAAAGGATCATATCCAGATGTATCTGGATATGTGGGGATTGGGTTACTATAACCCGATGGTGGTGGTTGAACTGCGGGAGTTGGTGTTGGTTCCACCACAGGTGAAGTGTTAGAGGGTCCACCCATTTGGGGGTCCTCCTGAATTGTGGGGTAGGAATTGGGCAAAGGTGGCAGCGATCCCGACCTTTGTCCTGCATGTACAGACATACGTGCTCCACGCTTCCTCCTTGGTGGTTCGGGTGGTGGTTGAGGGTGGACCACGGGTTCCATGTGGACATCTTCTTGAATAGGTGGTGGTTGAGAGTGATGGGAAGGTGTGTTGGTGAAGGTAAATTGGTTCCAATATTGGTCCCACTCATTAGGACCTTGGTAAGGCGATCCAACATAAGAGTTCGAATCGCTTGAAATTTCTATAGGATGCGCATTCGATCCTGACGGCGGCATCTCTGGGTCGGAGTCCTCATCCATAGGCTTTGGCTGGTCCAACTGATTTTGATCGGCTGGAGGCGTGTTAAAGTAGTGGTTATGGTTAAATTCTTCATGATAAGAGTGTGAATGATGAGAATTGTGAGAATGATAGGAATGGTGAGAGTGGTAAGAATTTTGGGAACGTGGAGGCGCGTGTCTATGAGAATGTCTCGCAGGTTGCCAAAGAGACGAATCTCCTGATTCTTGGTAAGAATCTGAGTTGTGAGGTTGAGAAGGGATGCGCCCCGATGGTCCCCCCTCATTGGACCTTTTCCTCTTCCACTTTTGTCTCTTGCCCTTGGCGGAATTTTCCTGTCAAAATCTATTAAAAAACAATACTAATAACTTAATAATGAAATGAGTAACCCTAGGTCAATGCCTAGACTCGGAAGTCTAAGGAATGTGCACGTGTAAGTTTGAGATTAAACACTAGTAGGGTAGTGTTTAGTTCTCTCAAACGTTGGCTCTGATACCAACCTATCACACCCGGATTTCTAACCCAAATCTATACACCGGTGGGCCCGGGTGGGGAGTATCGTGATGTCAGTTGATAACATCATTGTCAATTAAACACGGCACAGCGGAAGTCTTTGGAGTAAAATTACTATTACAAACCAAATGTTCGAAATACAAAATAATATACAGGCTCGTAATAGAAGATCCACATGCGGATCATAAAATGTACAAAGAAAGAATATAAAACAAACTTTGGACAGATCTAGGATTTGCAAGATCCTCTATCACTACCGAGCACTTCCAGCCTATTTTAGTATTGTACCTACAAGCTCAGCCTTTTGAAAATATGCCAGCTTTCGCTGGTAAATACACCCAACTGGCTCATTTTGAAAACATTTCAAAATGTTTTAAGGGCGTATCATCACAAAATCTTTTTATAACTTGGGAAAGTTGACGTTGCAACCTTGTTAATAGATTCACATGTTTGTCCATACATACAGGGCCCAGTACATAAACCGAGACATGATTAAATACACACCACTTAGAACTCACGAAGGAGTTATCCCCAACCTCTTGGGTAATTTGCATTTGAGCTCAGGTGTATGCCTACACCCCCTACTAAGGTCGTGGCCATTATCTAATGTAATAAGCCGAGGATATCCAGGACACGGTAATTTAACCCCCCGATGTTTAAGTTATCAAACAAAACTGATTAAAACGGAATATGCGGATTTACTAGCCACAATCCGGCATTCGATTGATCCCATTTTCGACCAAGCGGTAATAATTTACCGTAACCCAAGCCCGTATAGGGAAAATAAGTCGAGAGTATTTACCTGAATTAGCCTTGTTTAAAATGCAAGATTATAACCCAGCCGTATTCAAAATGAGCTAAGTGCAGATAGCATTTACTAGAATGTCTCTAGTCTGGATTATGGCATAAGCTAACCAATTAAATACTAACGGTCTTATTTAAGTCATAGACTTAGACCGACTAACGTACTTGATCAAAACGTATAACGCTAGATTAGACGATGATTGGATAGAATGTAGTTTAATCCCAACAAGTACCTTGACTTGTATAATATGGATAAACTATAAACATTCTGGATTTTGAGACTTAAATGACAAGGTTAAACCCATTTCGGTTAATTTCCGTAAACTAGCTACATATGCTTAACCGTACGCATATCAGTGATATCGGGTAACCGGATAAGTCATGGACAAGTTCTATATGCCATTATATTTTAAATAAGTTGTAATATCAGTAGGATATCAACTTTTATGCCCATTATGGTTTTAAAATGAAACTATGCCTCATAAGGGCGTTTCGGTAATTTCATACCGTATAAAAGGAACTTGAATGAAATTTAATGTTATAACTATAAGTATTCTGGAAAAAAAAAATTATTTGTGATATAATATCAGTAGGATGTTAATTATATGTGTAATTTACCTTTTACGACCAAACTATGCACCAAAGGGCATTTTGGTCATTTTACACCTAGTTTATAAACTATTTTGGATCCTGAGTTTATAACATGTAACTACTGTAAAAATGTTTAAAATAAGTTTTAAAATCAGTAGGTAACAAGTCTTGGTCGACTAATATGGTTTAAAACCATACTATGCGCCAAAGCCGCGCTTATGTCGTAAAATGACGTCTTATGCGATGTTTAATAAAAACCGATGTTAAGGTCAGATTAAAATTTCTTAGATATGTTATTTAATATTACATATCAGTAGGTAAAAGATTTACCTTGAAAAGATTTGAGTAAAACCATTTTATGAGCCACAAGGGCTAAATTCGTCATTTATCGACATAGTTTAAGGACCTGCTTGTAAACTCAGTTTATAACTTGGTTTTAATATCCCAAATAATCCTACTTATAATATTACATCAGTAGGAAACTTATTTTCAAGTTCATTATCAATTAAAACCTTGTTTTATGCAAAAAGGGCATTTTAGTCAAAAATGGCATAATTGCGGACTCAGATTCTGATTATGATCATGTAATATAACCTCAGAGGGTTATGCTATATTATATCATGATCATAATCCAACTTTAGATCAGTAGGTAACTAATCTAAATCGGGTCAGAATCAAAAGTCAAAGCAGAAGTCAAACTTCGCGACTTTCGGTTTCGAATCGACCCTAGAACTGAAATTGAGGAGCCGAACATGTTCTAATAATTATTACCAACTTGTTTAAGTGTCAAAACAGGTTTCATAACATATATAAGATCAATTTATGATTTTTCCAAAAAATGGCATGTTTGACTTTTTAATATCGTAACTTTGACCCGTCAATTGCTCTAGCAAACGTGATCTTTAGGAGGTGCCCTTTATAGGGATTAACACCTACCTTATTACGATCACTTAGCCATGTTCGTTAAGAACAATGGCTGGACCATAATTGTCTTAACTGAAAGTCAAAGCGTTTTTCATAAAACGCTTGACTTTTGGCTATAAGAGCCTATAAACGAAAATGCAAGAGGAAGGAACACTTACAAGAGGTTCCTAGAATGCAAGAGAACTAAGTTGGATGCTCCTTTCAGTTAGGAACTTCCAGAGGAGGGAGAAGAGTTGAAAATGAGAAAGGTGCAAGTTGAAATTGTGAACTTGAGCACCTATTTATAGTTGGAGAACTCAAAAGAGGTGATGCCAGGTGTTTAGGGGTGTAACAGGAAGCTTACAAGTATCCCAAAATGTGGCATAGGTGTTTGGGAAGCCATGGTTTAAAAAAAAATGGTTTTTGGCATTTTTGTTTAGAAGCCAAGGAAACTTTCTGCAGACACAGGCCTCTCGCGCCCCGCGAGAGGCATAAGCCTTGCCTCTCGCGCCCCACGAGCGCCCCATGTCAGATTTCAAAAGTTGTCACATTTAGCCCCTCAACTTATTAAACCCTTGTTAACCTTCTAAAACACCTTTTTCGCATATGTAGCCCTTCGTAGCCAATATTTGGCGTACCCGGGATTATGCCCGGACATTGTCGAGCTCTCGGTTCGTTAATGGGTCACTTAGAGGTATAAATTAACATGTTGACACTTTTAATCCCTCCATTATCCAACTTTCACATATTTACGGAATTGAACCCTCTCGTCCAACAAATGGCACGTATGAGAGTTAGGACTTCGTAAAGGATCACTCAGAGGCTTATTATAAGCATGTTGATTCCGATGTCACTCAGAGGCTGGGCATGTTGACATATCAGTAACTCAGAGGCCAAGTTTTAAGCATGCTGACATATCAGTCACTCAGAGGCTAATGATTTAAGCATGTTGACATATCAGTCACTCAGAGGCTGTTATTTATGCATGTTGACATCGGACCATCACTCAGAGGCTCAGTTTGAGCATGTTGACGCCTTTAGTCCTTATTGGTCTTTAATAGACTATATTTTAAAATACAACACATGTCACTATACTATTGGACACGATTTTTACATGGTGTTACAACACACACTTTTAAATGTCATAAAATGAGGATGTGTCATCATTCGCATGTCAATATAGATCTTGTTTTTAATGACGTCAGAAAGATAACACAAAAAAAGTGTCATAAATTTATTTAATTTTGTAAATCATGACATTTTTTTCTTGACACATGCTTTCGCATGTCAAAAAATGAGTGCGTGTCATTGTTTGTGTGTCAATATATGTGTATTTTCTAGTAGCGGCTACAATTGTGATCGTCGACTTAAACCGAATAGAGATAGCGAGAACAAGGGGTACGGATTCGCCGGGAAGTTTAGTGATGAGGGAAAGTAGTTATTATTATAGTTATGATTTCTGATAGGCTTAAGAAATTTAGTATGAATGGAGGCAAAGCTTGGAAGCTCATCTAACCACTAGTTGTAAGCTAAGATCCTCTTAAGTATATAGTGTTGATGCTAAGATCCTCTAGGTATATAGTGTTCATGGTAATAATTAATAAACATAAAAGGTAATAAAAGGTAATGTATGTAATGCTTAATTATATGGGTTGAGATTGATGTCATGAATGCTCTTCTCAAGCATAGTTCATGTTACATTATGCTATTTAGACGTTCTATTCTAGAATAGTAGAATGTTGTGATACACGGCAAAATACCGGTGAATCCGTATAGCCTAAACAACTATTACATTCTTTATTTTCTCATATTTTTGACTTGATTTTATTTAGTTGAGTCTTAAAAGTCTAGGAATTACAAAATCATAACTTAGTAGGATAACAAACCCGCCACAATTAGAAACAATTTAAAACTATGTCCTAGACTTGTGGCAGAAACGCGAACACGTTATACATGTCGTCTAAAACGATCGTTACAGAGTGTTTTTGTGTGTCTCAGACACAACTTATCGTCAAGGTTTGGTTACCTCCTATTCGGCATACATGTTAGTGTCCTTGCAAAACATTAATGATCTTACAAGTTTCATTTATTCTTACGTACCAGATTAAATACTTCAAATATTTTAAAGAATTATTTGATGCAAACTAAATAAATGAATTCACCAGTTTTTGTTGACGTTTTTCAAAACTAACATGTATTACAGGTAACTAGTGGACGGCTTTGGAGAAATATGTATGTGTGTTGTGAAGTCAAGCTGTTAGATGTCATCCAGTTTTTAGTTATCATGTTTGTAATACTTTTGTTTTAAAGTTTGAACAATGTTGTTGAAATTGTACTATGTTTTTGAAACAAGTAGTTGATTGTAAATTTGGTTTAAATAAATGTATGGATGAACATCTTATTATGTTCTACATTTGTCGTTTACTTGATTGAATGCAACGATTGCCGCTCTGACCACACCTCACCGGTGTTTCCGCAACAATAAAAATCGAGGTATGACAAATGTAACATGACATGATCCAACCATTTATCCTTTGTAATAACACTCATAAAAACTACATACTTCCGTTATATTTAAAAGAATTCATACTTAAAACTTGTATTTTTATATTTTCTTTTCTTATGTTGCTATTCTTTGTATTTGATGAGAGAAAACAATAAAAGGAATAGTACATGAAACATGAAACACATAATGCAACATAGTTTATTGGGAAATTTTGTTAAAATAGCTAGAAACAAGGGAAATTAATTACAATTACTAGCACGACACTGGTAGACACGCAAAACAATTTCTTGGCTACTTTCTAGGTGTAGTCTCAGTTATGATCTCAAGAATTAAGAAGAAGGGTCTACAAGTACTTATATTCTCCACTACTACAAAAATGTGCATGTTCCTAACAGGTTATATAACATATTCGTCCACTCAAGAAAGTACTAGGACTATGCTCTTATCAAAATAATAAACCAGGTTTTATTTTGAAGATTCTCATAGACCTCTATTTAGTAGAAAACTAGGTTGTATATCGTTAATTAAATATAGTCTAGCTTTTTACATAGAACAAGGTTTTTTTAGTTTTTACATCATAGAAACCGATTCAATTTTAAAAAACCATGTCCGACGAATTTATCAATAGTTAATGATGATGCAATATCTAGGGAAAACCTAGATAAAGCTTATGATTATTATCGGTGATCATCCCGGTAAATATTGCAAAAAATTTGTTCATACTTACTAGTATTGGAATTCTCCATACCCTTTAGAGAATAAACTGGGTTTATAACTTAATGCAGTGCATATGGAAACGTCGGGTTGTCAACCGGCTACAATTGTGATCGTCAACTTAAACCAAATGGAGATTGCAAAAACAAGTGGTATGGATTCTCCGGGAAGTTTAGTGATGAGGGCAAAGTAGTTATCATCATAGTTATGATTTTTGGTAGGCTTAAAAAATTTAGTATGAATGGAGCAAAGCTTGGAAGCTCATGTAACCACTAGTTGTAAGCTAAGATCCTCTACTTATATAGTGTACTTGCTAAGATCCTCTAGGAATATAGTGTTCATGGTAATAATTAATTTACATAAAAGATAATGTATGTAATGCTTAATTATATGGGTTGAGATTGATGTCAAGAATGCTCTTCTTAAGCATAGTTTCATGTTACATTATGCTATTTTAGACGTTCTAGTCTAAAATAGTTGAATGTAACAAGGCATGATCCAGCCATTTATCCTGTGTAATAACACTCATAAAAACTGCATACTTCCGTTATATTTAAAAGAACTCATACTTAAAACTTTGTATTTTTATTTTATTTTCTTTTCTTATGTTGCTATTCTTTGTATTTGATGAGAGAAAACAATATAAGGAATAGTACTTGAAACATGAAACACATAATGCAACATATTTTATTGGGAAATTTTGTTAAAATAGCTAGAAAAAAAGGGAAAATTAATTACAATTGCTAGCACGACATTGGTAGACATGCAAGGCAATTTCTTGGCAACTTTCTAGTTGTAGTCTCAGTTATGGTCTCAAGAATTAAGAAGAAGGGTCTACAAGTACTTATGTTCTCCACTACTACAAAAATGTGCATGTTCCTAGCAGGTTATATAACATATTCGTCCACTCAAGAAAGGACTAGGACTATGCTCTTAGCAAATTAATAAACCAGGTTTTATTTTGAAGATCTCATAGACCTCTATTTAGTAGAAAACTAGGTAGTATATCGTTTATTAAATTATAGTCTAGCTTTTTACATAGAACAAGGTTTTGTTAGTTTCTACATCATAGAGACCGATTTAATTTCAAAAACCATGTGACAAATTTATCAGTAGTTAATCATGATGCAATATCTAGGGTAACAAAATGTTGTATTATGGTGTTATATAAGATGTTCATTCACTATGTCCTTGTTCAAGTGTATATGATTTGAAAACGAATAAGATGTTAATGTTGACAGATGGTTTTACTAATGTTAACCATTCATTCTAGCAAATCAAATGGCTCACAATTACTTTGTTGAGGCACACTGTCTTGAATGGAGACAACTTTTGGTGCTGAGAATGTTGTTAGCGAGAAAGGATACAATAATTTTTGTATGCTACCTTTATTTTCTTTAGGTTATAATCCATGAATGTCGATACTGTCAATATTGCTTATATAAAAATATAATATTGTCTAAATAAGATTTGACCACCGTGAAGAACTATTGTACCCCATGAAATCGTGAATGTGATTATGCACTCTTATGCATTTTAGTTTCATTTTCTGTATTGTAACAATTTTACTACATTTTTTTATATATAAATTTCACTTTTGTAAAACTTTTCTTACTTTAACTTAAAAAAATGTAACGAATAAACTATGCATGTGTCATATAAGAAGAGAGAAACAGAAAGGGGAAAATAAATTTCTTATTATATATGATAACAATTAGCAACTTAGATTGCGTTAACAACACAATCACCAACACGAGTTGTGGTCAACTTTGTGGGTTCCACGAGATCTTCTAAATTTCTTTTGAAGCTTTTCCTTTTTCTTGATCTTTGCACGTGTGGGTTTTGGATTTGAGGCATGGCCCTGTATGGACAATTTCTTGTATGTTTCTTTGTTTTTTAGACCGGTTTTGCCTCCTTTATTTTTTCTTAGGTTATTTTTATCCTAAAAATTTAAGATAAACCAATTCAAGCTTATTTTGAACATTTAAAAATGGATAATAATTTGATATAAAATATATGCATTTTAGCTCATATCATCTACCTACCTAATGGCTGAAGGATAATTATTAAAATAGGAACGTACTCCGCTTCAAGTTCAACTAGGTTGAGAGCAGTCAAAATTGAAGGATAAACAAAGGAAACAAAATAGGTTGAACATACCACTACTATGGAAGATGCCGGACTAACGCAACCTACATGGACGGAGACAGTGGGGGCAACACTCGCCTTTTGTCCAAGGGTAGATGTAGAAGAAATTTCCTAAGTGCCAACTTTGACGGCGTCTTCATGGAGACCCAATCTTATTGCCCACTCAAAAACCGACCGGAAGTACTTTTGTAGCCGAACGATCTAAGTTCTATAATCAAGAGGGAGTGCTTGTGGTTCACATTAGTAGTTGCCATCTCAAACCAAAGAACGAATGATTGATAGTTGTGAGAGGAGTGAGGGGTGGTATCGGAATCATATGGTGAAGGTCACAAATCTCTAGATTTGTAGATGAAGGTTGTAACACCCCAACCTTGATATGGCTGGCGTGTCACTATTGACGGTGATCAGAAACATAAGAGATGGTTTCATTAATATTAAAGTTAGGGTTACATTCCAAAAGATTGCTCATAGCCCTAAGGCCCAAAATACATATTTATGTTATAAAAGTGACAAACGTCTTTGGTTAGCATCCTAGGGTTTATTTTTCACTCTTCACCGAGCCCAAAGTTACTTGTGAACCTGTGGTGTAATAAAATATACGGAATAAGCCGAATGGCCAGAACGGAATAATAGGCTTAAGTAATAATGATGGTAATAGTAACGGTAATAGTAACAACAATAGCAGTGACCGTAATAACTAGTAACAGTAATATGATACAACATAAAGTAAGCCAACAAGTAAACTATATCATACGGATGTACCCTTGAGTCGAACAGTAAAGGTATGATGGATGTGGCACACACAAACCATCTACCTCAGTATCAATATTCCAATGATCGATCCATACGCCTCCTAGTAGCTATGTACCACACTTGTACCTAGGGATGCGTTGAACTAATCTCTGCCTCATGGAAGTTAATCATAAAAAGTAATCCAGTTTAAAAGTAAGCAGTATCCATATGATCAGTATCGGGATATACGATAATGAGTACAATATAATCATAATCCTATCACATGATATCAAGTCAAAGTTAAAGCCTGAAAAAGGAATGAACGGGCAGTCAAACACATTGAGGTTCAAAGACGTTAGGAATTCCAAAAGAAACGATAGTTAACGGGTTTATAACCAACTGAACAATATAAGAAAAGGGAAAAGGGGTAAGGATCCATACCTTGTTGCTTGATTTGTTATCTTATAAATAATAGTCTTTTTTAAACGTGTTCGTAAAAACCTATATGGTGTCCATATATTTCATAAGGTTGTGTTCATTCATATAAAGTATATATATTCATTTGTTTGTTTCATTTAAAACCTCAAGTTTGTTTAAGTAATCATTTATAAAAATTAGTTTTGTTTAGATTAAAGAATATATATTTGTATTTATTAATAAAACATAATGCTATATTCAGCTGTATAATTATAAGGATACAATAAGCAAGTAATCATTAAATATAGGTTTAAATAAAATAAACGTTGATTAAAAGTAAATGCTAGTCACAAGAGTTGAACTTGTGACCTAAAGGTTATAAGTAAAAGATTTAACCAGAGAGCCATTTAGTCACTTATATTTATCTTACAAAAATCAGGTTATTTGAATAAGTAATCCGATGTTATTAATTAAAATTTGATTCATAAAACATAAAATCTGATAACAAAATATAATGTTATGAGCAAGGTTTGTACCCAAGACCTCTAGTACCTAAGTCCCAAGACTTATCCAGCTGGACTACTCCACTTTCTTATACATATTTTGAAATCTGATTTATTTAACAAGAAATCTGGTGTGTTTAAATATACTTCTGATGCGTTAAAAAGAAAGTCTCTTGGAAGATATGAACCCAAGACCTCGAGATTATAAGTTAGAGTATTAACTAGTGGACCACTTAGTGATTTATGTTTAATTATGAAATCTGATGTTTTATTTAAGAAATCTAATGCATTTAACAGAAAATCTGATGTTTCATCTGAAAATATGATATTGCGTCAGATCTGATGCATTATATTAGAATCTGGTAAAAATGTATGTCTCTAGCAATATTCGAACTTGTGACCTCTGGGTTGTAAACCAAAAGCAAAACCAACTGGCTAGCCCTTGTGAATAATCAGACTCCTAAATTACTAATTTACTCAGTTTATTGGATTATCCTCTTCTTCATCATCTTTCATCCAAAACTAACATTAACAAACTAAATTCTATATTCCATTTTCATTATAGATTAACCTTAAAGTTTCCAGAATAAAAATTTATCTTATGATTACCTTGGGCAAAAACTCGTTCGGTTACGAGAGATGTCGTCGGAAAGTACGTAAATATCACCGGAATTGATATTTCTTTACCGAAAATGGTTTTAGGTGTATTTCTTTCGTGGTTAAAGCTTTGAGTGATTTAGTAGAGATGATGGTGAATGAAAAGTGGTGTCGGTATGGTGTTCGGTTTTGGTTATTATAAGTCTCGTAAATGGATCAAACAGGTATCACTAACCTAATCAATAGCGGAAATTATGATTAGGAAGAAGAACGACTTGAATAACTTCAATGATTATAACTTGCTTACACCAAAGATGTCAGATACAAGTTTTTGCTTTCTACTCTCTAACCTTTTCTCTATGACTTAGCCCTACTATTTATAAGCATCACTAAGCCCATAATTACAACCCTAGGCCCATTAGGCACTAGGAAGCCCACATTAACCCCAAAAGCCCAAAAACATCCCTAATGAATAAACCTTTAGTGCTCCAAGCCCAACAGTTATGGTTACCAAAACCAGGTCCTCTTATGAGAGGTGAGGGAGAATGGTGTAGTGTGTAAAGAAGGTGATGGGTGGTTTGCAAGCATACAAGTTCCCCAATTTATAGGGAGAACCGAAGATTCTCGTTGGTGAAATTTCAAAGGCATGCAAAGATTGCAAAGAATATTTTATTCAAGTAAAATCTTATCCGTGCATTTCACATAATGATATTGGCAACTTACTTTATTTTTACGAATTCTTATTTTACAAGTCTTCAATTTAAAAGAATTGTATTATACCATTATTATTGTTATACTAATTTCTAATTTAAAGAAATACTTTAATTATTTTATTATTATTATTATTATTATTATTATTATTATTATTATTATTATTATTATTATTATTATTATTATTTTCGGTTATCACAACTATAACCCCCTTAATAAAATTCGTACTTGAAATTTGTAAGTCAGAGCATAATTGATCAATAGGAAATAATAGTAACAGAAATTTCACATCACATATAAGAAATCAAGGTTAACAGTTACCTAGACTAATGTTCTATGACTTGAATAGACTAGGATATGCAGAACGAATTGATTCCTCGGTTTCCCAAGTAGTTTCTCGCCCCGTACGGTTCTTCTATAGAACCTTTACAAAAGGAATCACTTTCCTACGCATAACCCTCTCTTGAAGGTCTAAAATAGCTTAAGGTTTTTCCTCATAAGAAAGATCCTCGTGAATCGTAAGCAATGGATAACTAATGACGTGGAGCGAGTGATAATTATATCATCTTAACAAGGGCACGTGAAAGACATTATTAAGGCGACAATGCTAGACGATAAGAGACCTGTCCAACTCTCTCAAGGATTTTGAACGGGCCGATAAAACGAGGGCTAAGCTTTCCCTCAATTCCAAATCTACGAATACTACAACAAGGTGATACTTTCAGAAATACATGGTCACCAACTTTGAATTCTAAAGCTCATCTGTGTTGATCCGAACAACTTTTCTTTTGGCTCCAAACTTCCTTTAACTTCTCTCGTGAAACAGTGACTTTCATATTTGTAATCTGGACTAACTCTGGTCCTTCGATGATCTTTTATCTAACTTCTTCCCAACATATCGGTGCTCAACGTTTCCGACAATACAAGAGTTCAAAAGGTGCCATACCAATACCTGCTTGCTAACTTTTGTTGTAGGCGAACTCAACAAGACACAAATATTTATCCCATTTTCCAGTCCATTCAATTGCACACACACGGAGCATGTTTTCCAAAGTCTGAATTGTGCGTTCTAATTGTCTATCTGTCTAGGGGTGAAAAGCGGTGCTAAACTTCAATCTCGTTCCCCATGCTGCTTAGAAGCCTTTCCAAAATCGTGAAGTGAATCTTGGATCTCTGTCTGAAACGATTCTAGACAGAGTACCATGGAGTCGAATAATCTCCTGTAGGAAAATTTCGGATAACTTGTTGACCGAAGATCCTTGCTGAATCGGTAGAAAATGAGCTGACTTGGATAGTCTGTCTACAACGACCCAAATAGTATCACTCTTCTTGAAAGTCTTAGGTAAACCCGTAACGAAGTCCATGGAGATCTCATCCAATTTCCAAAAATGGATGTCCAATGACTATAATAAACCACTTGCTAATTGGTGCTCAATCTTCACTTGCTGACAAGTGAGATATTTACTCACATATCTGGCAACGTCTTTGACTTGATGCAAGCGTGCATGGTTTTTAGATGTATTTTAAGTACTTTTCACTCATTTGTTCAAGCCTTAAATTTATAAGGACACAATATACAACTATCACTCTCTACAACACAACACGCTAGGGCAAGTGCACCCATCTTGGCACAGTACAGTGATGATAAGATACCGAGGTCGTACAACGACATAAGAGCTTTTAATACTGGAATATAGTTGACGTCTAGTTTGATCAAATTTTTAGGAAAGGTTTTTAATAAGTAAAAATAAAGAAATAACCAAAATAATAAAAGAAACTAATAGGCAAGATAGAATCACTTGGTTCCAACTCATTATTTACGTATCCTTTGATGATTTCCATGCTTTGGGTTTTTTAAGAGATTATCTTAGTTAAAGTGGTATGTCCCTCTTTTGGAGGCAACGCTACCTGCAGCCATATTGGTCTGAGTCAGCAGGGATATAGTCCTGTAAGGGCGGAATATTGAAAGATAATTAAGTAAGTTATTAATGTAAAATGTAGCATGTCCCTCTTTTGGAGGCAACGCTACCCTCAGCCATATTTGTCCGAGTCAGCAGCGATACAGTCCCGCAAGGCCGGTTTAAAGTTCTAATAGTAGTTTACTTATAAGGGATTCAAGTCGTTCTTACTTCCCCCGATTTGATGCTATATGCCTTAAGGGAAGTCCAAATAAGCTTGAACCAAGTCCTCACAGTATCTATACACTGGACGAGGTAAGAACTTTACTCATACCACCCTTCTAACCCCCTTCCAGGAAGTTAACGTACTTTATATAGACCGTATAGACACGAATGAGTGAATCAACGAAACCTGAAGGATGATAGAATAAAATTCACTTTCAATATAAATACTAGTTATTAAAGTCATTAATACATACCAATTAATAAGCTAACCGAAGCTAGAAAATTAAAAGTAATACATAAATAACTTGTCTTCACCAAGTGATGTAAGAGATTAGCCAAGCATGACCTTTGTTTGACAAAAACTCTTATGATCAATCTTGGATCACGAGACTATTACACACACTCTAGGATGGATGATGGATGAATGTGGTGGATGATGGTGGTATTGTGGTGGTGGAGTGGTGGCAGGTGTGCGAGAAGTGGTTTTCCAAGCGATGAGTTGAAGTGAAACCAAGCACCCCTATTTATAGCTGGAAACAATAGCTTCACACATCCCCGTGCCCTGCGGGTACGGCCCCGTGTCTTCCTTCTTCTCTGTCTTCATTTAATGAGCATGTCATATCAGTCTGCTACATGGCCCCGTGGCCATTGTACTTGTTGTACTATCCTAGATATGCAAATCTAGAAGTTGATCATGGCCCGGTCCTAAGGACACGACCCCGTGTCTCTTGTCTGCAACTATTTGTCTTCTTCTGATCTGGAAACTTGAAGAGGCACGACCCATGCCGACATGGCACAACCCTGTGCTGGACTTCTGATTCGTTGTTTTTGGTCTTGGGGTGAAACTTGGAGGGTTGGTACGATGTGTTGTCTTTCCGTCTTCTATACTTATGCTGGATTTGGTCGTTAATTTGTTCCTTTTCTACATTTAAGCTCTTTTAATCCTGAAAATCAAAATTATACAAAGAAACGCACGTTTTGACGCACATCAGTCTTGCTTCATGCCATTCCACAAGAAGTTCTGATGTAAATCTCGATACATCTTCGTAGATCCAGGGTGGATAGAAAATGGTGAGCTATGTGCTTTTACTAATAGTGCCTCACCAAGGGAAGAATCATCTGGCACACACAAGATTTAGTGTGGAAAAAGATAACACAGAGTAATTTGGTATGGCAAAATATTGTGTGTGCCAGATAATTCTGACCTTCGTGAATCACTATTAGAAGAAGCACACAACTTACCATTTTCTGTCCACCCTAGATCTACGAAGATGTATCGAGAGTTATGCCAGAAATTCTGGTGGGATGGCATGAAGGAAGACGTTGCCAGATATGTGAATATATGTCTCACTTGTCAGTAAGTGAAGATTGAGCACCAACGAGCAATTGGTTTATTGCAGCCGTTGGACATCCCTATATGGAAACGGTATAAGATCTCTAAGGACTTCGTTAAGGGTTTACCTAAGACTTCCAAGAAGAATGATACTCTTTGGGTCGTTGTTGACAAACTATCCAAGTCAGCTCATTTCTACCAATTCAGCAATGATTTTTGGTCAGCAAGTTATCCGAAATATTCCAACAGGAGATTATTCGACTCCATGGTACTCCTTCTTCAATCGTTTCAAATAGAGATCCAAGATTCACTTCACGGTTTTGGAAAAACTTCCGAGCCGCATGGGGAACGAGATAGAAGTTTAGCACCGCTTTTCACCCCCAAGACAAATGGACAATCAGAACGCACGATTCAGACTTTGGAAAACATGCTCCATGCGTGTGCACTTGAATGGACTGGAAACTGGGATGAATACTTGTGTCTTGTTAAGTTCGCCTACAACAACAGTTGGCAAGTAGGTATTGGTATGGCACCTTTTGAACTCTTGTACGGTCGAAAATGTCGAGCACCGATATGTTGGGACGAAGTTGGAGAAAAGATCATCGAAGAACCTGAGTTAGTCCAGATGAGAAAGTCACCATTTCACGAGAGAGGTTAAAGGAAGCTTAGAGCTGAAAGAAAAGTTGTGCGGATCAACACAGACGAGCTTTAGAATTCAAAGTTGGTGACCATGTATTTCTGGAAGTATAACCTTGTCGTGGTACTCGTAGATTTGGAATTAAGGGAAAGCTTCGCCCTCGTTTTATCGGCCCGTTCGAAATCCTTGAGAGAGTTGGAGAGGTCTCTTATCGTCTAGCATTGCCGACTCAACTCTTGCAAGTTCATATTTTCTTTCACAGGTCCTTGTTGAGAGGATACAATTATCATCCGCTCCACGTCATTAGTTATCCATTGCATACGATTCACGAGGATCTTTCTTATGAGGAAGAACATTAAGCTATCTTAGACTGCCATGAGAGGGTTATGCGTAGGAAAGTGATTCCTTTTGTTAAGGTTCTATGGAAGAACCATACGGAGCGAGAAGCTACTTGGGAAACCGAGGAATCAATTTGTTATACATATCCTAGTCTATTCGAGTCATAGAACCTTTAGTCTAGGTAACTATGAACCTTGCTTTCTTTTATGTGTTGTGAAATTTCTGATACTGTTATTTCCATGATCATTTATGCTCTAAGTTACAAATTTCGAGTACAAAAATAGTTGTGATAATAATAATAATAATAACTAAAGTATTTCTGTAAATTATAAATTAGTATAACAATAATAATTGTATAATACAATACTTTTAAATAGAAGACTTGTAAAATAAGAATTCTTAAAAATGAAATAAGTTGTGAGTATCATTATGTGAAATGTATGGATGAGACTTTACTTGAATAAAATATTCTTTGCAATTGGTTTTGAAATTTCACCAACGAGAACCTTCGGTTCTCCTCTATAAATTCGGAAACTTGTATGCTTGCAAACCATCACTCACCTTCTTTACACACTACACCATTCTCCCTCACTTCTCATAAGAAAACCCGGTTTCGGTAACCATAACCGAAACGGAGCACCATATCGACACCACTTTTCATTCACCATCATCTCTACTAAACCACTCGAAGCTTTAACCACGAAAGAAATACACCCAAAACCATTTTCAATAAAGAAATATCAATTCCGGCGACACTTACGTACTTTCCGACGATGTCTCTCGTAACCGAATGAGTTTTTGCCCAAAGTAACCATAAGCTAAAATTTTATTTTGGAAACTTTAAGGTTAATCTATAATGAAAATGGAATATAGAAGTTTGTTAATGTTAGTTTTGAATGAAAGATGATGAAAAAGAAGATAAACTAGTGAACTGAGTAAATTAATAATTTAGGAGTCTGATTATTCACAATGGCTCTTAGTCAGTTGGTTCTGCTTTTGGTTTACAACCCAGAGGTCACAAGTTTCAGTTCAAATACTGCTGTAGACATATATTTTTACCATATAATGCGCCAGATCTGATGCAATATCAGATTAACATCAGATTTTCATATAAAACATCAGAATTTTATAAAAACATCATAATGTTTGTTAAATGCACCAAATTTCTTATATAAAACATCAGATTTCATAAATTAAACATAAATCACTAAGTGGTGTTAATGCTCTAACTTATAACCTAGAGGTTTTGGGTTCAAATCTTGCAAGAGATATTCTTTTTAATACACCAGAAGTACATTTAAACACACTAGATTTCTTATTATATGAATCAGATTTCAATATATGCATTAGTAAGTGGTGTAGTCCAGCTGGATAAGTCTTTGGATTTAGGAACTAGAGGTCTTGGGTTCAAACTTTGCTCGTAACATTATAGTTTGTTATCAGATTTTATGTTTTATGAATCAGATTTTAATTAATAACATCAGATTACTTATTTAAATACCCAAATTTTTATAAGATAACTATAAATAACCAAATGGATCCCCGGTTAAGTCTTTTACTTATAACCTTTAGGTCACAAGTTCAACTCTTGTGACTAACATTTATTTTTAATCAACGTTTATTTTATTTAAACTTTTATTTAATGATTACTTGCTTATTATATCCTTATAATTATACAACTGAATATAACATTATGTTTTATTAATAAATACTAATATAAATACACATATATATTCTTTAATCTATGCAAAACTGTTGATTACTTAAACAAACTTAAGGTTTTAAACTAGACATAAATGAAACAAACAAATGAAGATATATACTTTATATGAACGAACACAACCTTATAAAATAATGGAAACGATGTAGGTTTTTACGAACACGCTTAAACAAGACTATTATTTATAAGACAACAAATCAAGCAACAAGGTATGGATCCTTACCGCTTTTCCTTTTGTTATATTGTTCAATTGTTTATAAACCCGTTGACTATCGTTTCTTTTGGAACTCCTAACATCTTTGAACCTGATTCGTTTGACTGTCCGTTCTTTCCTTTTTCAGGCTTTAACTTTGACTTGATATCAAGCGATAGGATTATGATTATATTGTACTCATTATCGTATGTTCCGATACTGATTATATGGTTATTGTTTACTGTTAAACTGGATTACTGTTTATGATTGACTGTGCTCTATTACCCTGAGTTCTACGCTTCTCGTTGAGTGTCCCACGGGCACGTTATTGAGGCATCGATAACGTGTGCTCCTTCAATGAGGCAGAGATTAGTTCAATACGTCCCTAGGTACAAGTGTGGTACATAGCTACTAGGAGGCGTATGGATTGATCATAGGAATATTGTTATTGAGGTAGATGGTTTGTGTGTGCCACACCCATCATACCTTTACTGTTCGGCTCAAGGGTACATCCATATGATATAGTTACTAGTTGACGTGCTTTTTGTTGTATCATATTACTGTTACTAGTTATTACTGTTACTGCTACTGCTGTTACAGTTACCATTACTATTACCGTCATAGTTATTTAAGCCTATTATTTCGTACCGGCCATTCGGCTCATTCCGTATATTTTATTTCACCACTGGTTCACAGGTTACTTTGTGCGCGGTGAAGAGTGAAGAATAAACCCTATGATGCTAACCAAAGACGTTTGTCACTTTTATAACATAAATATGTATTTTGGGCCTTAGGGCTATGAGTAATCTTTTGGAATGTAACCCTAACTTTAATATTAATGGAACCATCTCTTATGTTTCTGATCACCGTCAATAGTGACACGACATCCATATCTGGGTTGGGGTGTTACAATCTTCATCTGGAGATTTATGACCTTCACCATATGATTCCGATACCACCCCTCAGTCCTCTCACACCTATCAATCGCTCATTCTTTGGTTTGAGATGGCAACTACTATTGTAAACCACAAGACTCCCTCTTGATTATAGAACCTAGATCTTTCGGCTACAAAAGTACTTCCGGTTGGTTTTTGAGTGGGCAATAAGATTAGGTCTCCATGAAGATGCCGTCAAAGTTGGCACATAGCAAATTTCTTCTACATCTACCCTTGGACAAAAGGCGAGTGTTGCCCCCACTGTCTCTGCCCATGTAGGTTGCGTGAGTCTGGGATCTTCCATAGTAGTGGTATGTTCAACCTATTTTGTTTCCTTTGTTTATGCTTCAATTTTGACTGCTCTCAACCTAGTTGAACTTGAAGTGGAGTACGTTCCAATTTTAATAATTATCCTTCGGTCATTAGGTAGGTAGATGATATGAGCTAAAATGCACAAATTTTATGTCAAATTATTACCCATTTTTAAATGTTCAAAATTAGCTCGAATTGGTTTATCTTGAATTTTAGGACAAAAATAACCCAAGAAAATATAAAGGAGGCAAAACCGGGCGAAAAACAAAGAAAAATATAAGAAATTATCCATACACGCCCCATGCCTCAAATCCGAAACCCACACGTGCGAAGATCAAGGCAAAGAAAGTCAGGCACGCCCCGTACATCGGCTATACAAAACGAAGGAAAAGCTTCAAAAGAAATTCAGAAGATCTCGTGGAACCACAAAGTTGACCACAACTCGTGTTGGCGATGGTGTTGTTAACGCAATCTAAGTTGCTAATTGCTATCATATATAATAAGAAATTTATTTTCCCCTTTCTGTTTCTCTCTTCTTATATGACACATGCATAGTTTATTCGGTACATTTTTTTAAGTTAAAGTAAGAAAAGTTTTACAAAAGTGAAATTTATATATAAAAAAATGTAGTAAAATCGTTACAATACAGAAAATGAAACTAAAATGCATAAGAGTGCATAATCACATTCACGATTTCATGGGGTACAATAGTTCTTCACGGTGGTCAAATCTTATTTAGACAATATTATATTTTTATATAAGCAATATTGACAGTATCGACATTCATGGATTATAACCTAAAGAAAATAAAGGTAGCATACAAAAATTATTGTATCCTTTCTCGCTAACAACATTCTCAGCACCAAAAGTTGTCTCCATTCAAGACAGTGTGCCTCGACAAAGTAATTGTGAGCCATTTGATTTGCTAGAATGAATGGTTAACATTAGTAAAACCATCTGTCAACATTAACATCTTATTCGTTTTCAAATCATATACACTTGAACAAGGACATAGTGAATGAACATCTTATATAACACCATACGACAACATTTTGTTACCCTAGATATTGCATCGTGATTAACTACTGATAAATTTGTCACATGGTTTTTGAAATTAAATCGGTCTCTATGATGTAGAAACTAACAAAACCTTGTTCTATGTAAAAAGCTAGACTATATTTAATAAACGATATACTACCTAGTTTTCTACTAAATAGAGGTCTATGAGATCTTCAAAATAAAACCTGGTTTATTAATTTGCTAAGAGCATAGTCCTAGTCCTTTCTTGAGTGGACGAATATGTTATATAACCTTCTAGGAACATGCACATTTTTGTAGTAGTGAACATAAGTACTTGTAGATCCTTCTTATTCTTGAGACCATAACTGAGACTACAACTAGAAAGTAGCCAAGAAATTGTCTTGCATGTCTGCCAATGTCGTGCTAGTAATTGTAATTAATTTTCCCTTGTTTTCTAGCTATTTTAACAAAACTTCCCAATAAAATATGTTGCATTATGTGTTTCATGTTTCAAGTACTATTCCTTATATTGTTTTCTCTCATCAAATACAAAGGATAGCAACATAAGAAAAGAAAATAAAATAAAAAAATACAAAAGTTTTGGGTATGAGTTCTTTTAAATATAACGGATGTAGTTTTTATGAGTGTTATTACAAAAGATAAATGGCTGGATCATGCCATGTTACATTCAACTATTTTAGACTAGAACGTCTAAAATAGCATAATGTAGCATGAAACTATGCTTAAGAAAAGCATTCTTGACATCAATCTCAACCCATATAATTAAGCATTACATACATTACCTTTTATGTAAATTAATTATTACCATGAACACTATATTCCTAGAAGATCTTAGCAAGTACACTATATACTTAATCTTAGCTTACAACTAGTGGTTACATGAGCTTCCAAGCTTTGCCTCCATTCATACTAAATTTTTTAAGCCTGCCAAAAATCATAATTATGATGATAACTACTTTGCCCTCATCACTAAACTTCCCGGAGAATCCATACCACTTGTTTTTGCAATCTCCATTTGGTTTAAGTTGACGATCACAATTGTAGCCGGTTGACAACCCGACGTTTCCATATGCACTGCATTAAGTTATAAACCCAGTTTATTCTCTAAAGGGTATGGAGAATTCCAATACTAGTAAGTATGAACAAATTTATGCAATATTTACCGGGATGATCACCGACAATAATCATAAGCTTTATCTAGGTTTTCCCTTCATAATATAAAGTGGAAGCATCCATCCTTTTAATTTCGAATGTTATATATTTATGTCTTCTCTACATCTTATACTGTTAATTTTTAACCTTTCATATATATTACAATAATATCTAGTTGTAGATCATAAGATTTGAACATGTGATTTCTCACATATAAATAACTTTAACATTTGATTTCTCATATATCTTTATTTTTTTCATTTCTCATATATCGTTATATTTTCCATTCTCATTTCTCATATATCGTTATATTTACCATATAAATAACATCTGATTCTCATATATAAATAACTTTAGTGTTATCTTTTAGAAATAAAAATTAAATGGTTTTACACGTTAATACTCATTTAATTAAAAACTATCTTTTGTAGATAATTTATCTATTTAATTTGAGAGCTCTTATAGTAGTTTGTCAACCAATGTAAACCATACCATTCTTTGAAAAAATATTTTGCACTTAATAACTAAATTAAAGAAAATGGAAAATTATTAAAATAGACATACTTAACTAACAATCTACAATGACTTTTAGCAGTTTTCAAAGTAGTCTTTATCAGCATCTAAAATCAGAGATGAGGCCGGTGCATTCATCAAAAAGAGGCGACTAAGTACTTGTCGTTTTAGCCGACAAAGCTTACTTGACACGATCTAAATAGCTTAAAAGAGTTTTGAAAATGCAAAAATAAAATGGTTTGTTTTCAATAAAAGTTGGTCAAACACCTTTATTTTAACAACTTTCCATAAAGAATGTCTCTTAAAAATAACTTTAATTGATTTTGTCACTTTAAACATAAGAATACAAAATTTAATTGAAGTAGAACTTCAACCTGCGTTATGGGTCAGTTTTTTAACATGATTTGAGTGTAGTGATTTCTTTTAATTGCATAACGATCAAAAGGTAGACTAACGAAATAAGTCCATAAAAATGAGTACGAAAATCTATTGTATGTGACATGACTCATGAAAAGTAAAGTAACTATTTTATAAAGACTAAAAGAAAATGTACGTCAAAATGTACACAAACACAAGCACAAAATGTATTATATTTGACATGACTTATTTTCAATAAAAAAATACCTACAAACCTAAAACGTTAATTTATACCTGAGGTATACATAAAATTAAGCAGGTAAACTCGAGAGGATGTCAAAATGACATGTTACAAAGTTTTTATAAATTCTAGAGCGTATAAATACCAATATTAAAATTTGATGGATGAAATTTAAAAAAAATTAAATTAAAAAAATTTAAATTACTGTAACTAACAACCTTATCACAAAAATAATAATAATAATAATAATAATAATAATAATAATATAATAATTTTCTACAGTTAGTTACGAATAAGTTATGGTTTTACCTTAGCTTTAGAAAAAAAATGAACTTAGAATATTATAATTCTTAAATTTTAGATTAAGAAATCATATATATCATGAGTGTTTGAATCATGTACAAAACTAATTTACGTTAATATAGGAGTAGCACAATTGTTATTGGCAATAAGGTAATTAAGTCTTTTCTTAGTTGAATAATTTCTCTTTTTGAATTTCAAACGATTATAATTTTTTAATACGTTAATATATTTAAAAAAATTAAATTGTATTAATGGGCATTTCATTCTCTTTAATTCGAGCAACTTATTGTTATAGTTTTCTTAAAAAAAAAATACAGGATTATGAATATCCATTAGTTCATTACGTGATTAGGTGATTTTGAATATCCAAAACATGACAACGTGATTTTGAATACCGATTACGTAATTACACATTCAACAGAAACTATTCATGATTACACATTCAATATAAATCCATTACGGGGATTACATATTCAATATAAATCTATTACGTGAGTACACATTCAATATAATTTGTTATAACTAATGTTTAGATAATTATACTTATTATGTGATTACACACATCCATTGTAAGAACTTAATTGTTTATACTTTATTACGTAACTAAAACTCAAATATACAACATTATATGATTATATATGTTGATTTGGCTAATGTTTTGTACATAATTTATCCTTAATGCATGATTATATCTGAAATATTAGTTATTCCATTTGAAACATTATGTATTAAATGTTTTTTTTTTTACGTAATTACGTAAAAACTTAGTGTGATTTCACATAAAATACCATAATGAAATAACGTAATCACAAAATCTTATTCAAAATTACGTTGCTACGTAATAACACATAGTCAACTATTGTTACGTGATCACATAATCACTTAGTGGGGTTTTCACATAAAATACTACAATGAAATCACCTAATCAATGTAGTAGGTATTCAAAATCCTGCATTCAAAATCACGTAGTCATGTGATAGGTATTCAAAATCACGTAATGAGTATTCAAAGTCCTGTAATTTTTTTTTAAAAAAAGCTATACCAAAAGGTTGCTCGAATTAAAGAGAATGAAATGTTCATTAATACGGTGCATTTTAAAAAAATATATATTAACGTATGAAAAAGTTAAACTTGTTTGAAAATCAAGAGGGAAACTAGTTCAAGTAAGAAAAGACCAAAATACTTTTTCTTTATTTGTTTCTTCAGTTGTTTGAGCATTAGATTTACTAAATTGTCACTATCTTACTTTGAGTCATTGATCTTTTTGAGAGATTAATGGCTTAATTTGTCACGTATGCTTCGTACAAGATGGCTCTCTTATATAGAAGTCCCTCTCTATTATGATCTGAGTATTTTATTTAAATAATAAATAAGTTAAATTAAAAAAGTACTATCATCTTCCTTAGCTTTTGCTTTAAGATAGAAAACGTAAGGATGATGATCATATAACATCAAAAGATCTTCAATATCATGATCCTTATAATATTTAAATAAAATAATTTTGTAGACAAACAACAGTCATTCTTGCCATAATTTCCTTAATTAGAATCAAAAGATCTTAAATTTCATTTGTATGTGATTATAATTAAGTGTCTAAACTTTGATGCTAACTTCTAAAGCCCATTTTGCATGTTTATCAGGCAAGATAAAGAGAATAGATGAGAGTTAATAATACCTTATAACTTCAAACACAATGTTCAAAACATTGAAGTTGAGGGGATCCTTAACCATCTTTTTCCTCTCGGTTATGCAAACAATTATGATGAAGATGACTAAATATATCAATTGTGAGAACATCAAGTTCTCTATGACTTTGCTATTCCTTTTACTCCCTTGTTCACAAGTTTCTTTTCCTACCGGTAAAAATGAGGTGTACGGTGGTAGATACCTGTGAAAATCAATCATTCATTCAAGCACCATCCATCTTTACATCAACTACCACTCACTCCGATAGGACACTTGAACAACTTTTTTGTTCTTGTTGACACTTTTATGAAATGAAATTATTGCAAGGTATTTGGGACTTGTTGCACATCGGTTGTATTGGCAACATATGTGATGTTATATACCAAATGGAACCTCTAACCTACTAGACTAGTCTTTTGGATTGACTTCTCTTGTTTAGTATGTAACACATATATGATAAACTCCAAATGAAAAGCAATACAACAAATATCTTTATACAACCACAAGAAATAAAGTATCTAGAATTTATGTTTCAAGAATCCATGATGTGTAAGTTATAGGTATCAAAACAAAACATTAAGCTTTTTAACAGTATAGAATCTTAATTAACTGGTGGCTGACCAGAATCCGGGTGGTTGTTTTTTACACGAACCAGAAAACGACACAAATTTGACAAACATGTTCATGTTTTGGTTTCGATATCTAATGCGTTTAATAAACTGGTTGTGTACGACTTGATATGTTTAACTAAACATGTTGACCCACCAATCGGTTTAGAACCCGTTTATTCGGTTCTTATCATGTTTACAACTTGATTACCACGTCTCAACCTGTTTGACTGATTTAGGTAAATGAGTTACTTTTGACACTAATAAATATACGGATAGCGTTTAGATTGAACAATTCAACCTGGTAACACACCCCCTAATTAGTTGTAGAGTCGAACTTCTCCCCATCTTTTCATAACACGCTTTAATTCGTAATCATTTTACTTTAATAAGTTCCAGTAATTCTTGATATTAACATGGATAGAAAAAGAGACACTCACATCATGACTATGAACAACACCAATACGGCTCCACTGATGGTGGAGAGATCGACAACGGATTCACCGGTATGCCGAGTGTTTACTACCTGAAACAAGATCCCAACAAGTTTTGGGTAGACATTCAAGTCTCCCAATGACCCTGAAGCCCACTCCAATGATGAAAACAAAATATATTGCACCATGAGAAAAACTAGCACTGTAATTAGAAGAAGGAACGAGTGTGTGCAAGAAAGAAGATGATGGTACCCAAGTACTTTTGAGTTTCTTAACAAGTACCTAGTTTCTTCTTTCTTGATGATTTTTCCTACGGCCCAAATGATAGCTCGTAAAACTGGAGGGTATAAAGTGTTACCTAAGAGAATTTGAGGAGCTATAATTAACAACAAGCAAGAGTTTTTTCTAAAGATCAACATGTTTTCATTGGTTGGAATGAACCCACAATTGGAAAAGGATGAAACTATGGTAAAGAAGGAGAAAGTGACTGCATGCAGACCCTTTTGCTTGAGTATGTTTCTTGCACTTGAGATGGAATTTATGTAAATAAAAACTAAGACCAGACCCAAAATATGGACAAATAGTAGGTAAAACAATACTACACGACCCAAAAACTTTATTGATTTGTACTTTAAAACCTCCATGTGATCAACAATTTCAGATTTTGAACTTTCAAGTTCAAGAATTGTGTTGTTATTGCTGAAATGAATGTGGTGGTTGCTCACCGAGAGATCAACTTGTTCAACATTGGTGATACTCATTTGTTTAGTAGTGTTTGATACCTTAAAAAAGAACGTACGGAGATTGAGTGAAAGCATGGAAGTGAACACCTCGCCACCAATGAGCATAAGAATTGTCAAAAGGACAAGTTGGGAGTTGGAAAAGACCTCCATTTCTACAGTGGACATGCTTGTAACAGTGGCCGCAGAGACCGAGGTGAAGAACAAGTCGAGGTTTCTTGGTGTGAAAATGGGACTTTTTGCATCCAATGATCGGAGAATGGAAAAACCTAAGGAAGATATTAACAGAAAATAGATCAACTCTAAGGTAAATTTGTTTCCTTGTAGATGAAACCATGTGAATCGAATGAAACATGAGTTACAAAGTTGTTCTAGTTTTTTTCCAATATAGGAATAAGTTTTCATTATTTTTTTGACTCGTATGATGGGAGTTAAATGAGTGATATGCAAGAGGTTTGGAGATTAATAAGAGGGAGAATGAATCTTTTTACAAAGGAATTTTGATGGGTATCCACATATCACTTTAGGAAATATCCCACATACATCTTTAACTATCGTTTCTTAGAGTATAATACCAATAAAGAAAATTCATATCATTAACTTGCCCTTAGAAAGGACAGATCTGAGTGGAAGATGACCCTGTTAGGTATCAAATAACGCAGCGGAAGCAACATATACCTACGTACAAACGATATAACTATGCAGATAGAAAATAATAAAACGATAAATACTTCAGTCCCTACATAGGACCTACGTTCACAGGCTGCAACTAAGTTATTTTATTAAACTCACACAAAGATTAGGATACTTACGAGGGGTTGTATATAAGATAACAACTAGGGTTCATGACTTAGACCCAAAGAGAATAACATGGCCCAGAAATAGGCCCAAAATATTCTAAGCATTCACTAAAGCCAATAATCTTCCACTTGAAGGTAAATCGAAACCTTAAACCAAATGTTAGGTTTTTTTGTTTTTGAAAACCTTTCGGTTACGGTTTTTCGGTTTTAGCCACAATTTGGTACGGTTTTTAGAACAAAATGATGTAAAAGTCAAAAATAAAAAGTATAATTCAAAATTTAAGAACATTTTTTAAATATTTACACTTAAATTATTATATTCAACCTTTATAATTAATATTAATTAAATAACTAAATAACTTACATTTACATGTTCTATTAAGTAGTGATGTACAATATTTATAGCATATTGAGATTCCTGGATCCGTCGGTTCAATACAGAAGTTTGGGTAAAATAGAACTAATTCGTTAGAATGTTATTAAGAACATAGTAGAAGCAGAATAATAGTCATAAGTTTATATTCATACCGAAAGAGTATACATCTTGACAAGTTGGTGAAATTCAGCGTTTCCCGTTTTTCCCTGGGAACTCCAAAACTTAACTTCTCATGAACACATAACACACTATATATACTAGTTTACCCTAATCCAAACTGAGACTTTTAACTTCGTACAAAGTGAGTTACCTTCGTACGAAGTGACTACCTTCGTACGGAGTGGCCCACTTCGTAGAAAGTGACACTTAAAGACCGTTTTCGTTCGCACTTAAGTTATGTGTTCATATCTAATCTATACAATATTTTATACATGCTCTATCCAGCCTATTTGCACATTGAAGGACATAACATGAACCAACAATTTCCCCCTTGGACGTCATTGTGGAAGCTTGATCTTGATATTGATCTTGAAATATGAGAGTCGTGTTTGAATACACTACAACTTCAATCAGATATCTATCAATGTCGTAGACCGCATCAACAAATTCACCATTGATTGATGATTTGGATTTGCAATTTCTTCAATAAATTCCCCCTGAAATAATTCTTCAGGTCTTTGTTTGCATGGTTGCTAACCTCCACTGATGTGCTTAACTGTAATCTTCACGAATAATCACCAACTCGAACTTAATCAATGTAGCATCTTTGTTTCTATGTTAAACACATCCGTGTTCGGTTTTTGTATACTCCTATGCTCGATCCTCTAATATTCAAAAACCTATCCGAAAATTGACAGAAACTTCGAACATCACATTAATAAACTTCAAGTCTGTGAATACTCGCGAAATACTAAAATCCCGTTTTCCGTAATCATGTGAAAGCACACTCCTAAATGATTGATCACCAAAACGGTAATCTCTCTCAATCAGCAATTCATCGGATAACAAACCATCTAGTAACACATTCAGATCTGAGAAACATTCTTCCACGATCAAAATCACATTCTTCCTCTTAAGTCACAATAACAGATGTATAGTTTTCTCCGTTAGTTACGGCAACAACTTAATCAACAAATATCGTCATTCCCCGGCAGTTAGTCCGAACGACAACTCATCTGCTTGAAAATTAACGATTCTAACACTTTAGACTATCAAAAAGCTGTGATATCTTTAAAGTATCGACAATACAAGTGCATCTCCTGACGCTAATCCTACTAACCGACTTGATGAAGACTTAGGACTCAAACCACAAGACATCAATCTATATCCCAAAGTTCATCCAACTTATTCATATGAAATCATAAACCATCAACAACCCAAGTTCTTGAACATGGATTCTTTCATTTCCTAGTTGAGATGATTAAATCATTATTATCACTATATTAAGTGCATCTAAATCCAAATTCAACCATTCCATTCTTCCAATTTATCTAATTAAGAGTAATAAATCAAAACCCATTAGAATTTCAACTATGAAGGTTTTAAGAGATGATTTTGATGCTTACATGATGATTTGAAGATGATGAACACTTTGAAACTCACAGATTATACATGCAAACTTTCGAATTTATCCTCTTCCTCTTCTTAGATTGATTCTCAAGAACACACACACACTATGTGTGTGTGTGTCGGCACACACATCTGCCCAAAAATGGGTTCTTCCATTCCTCCATGTTTTTATTAAAACATTTTCCAACTTATCCCCTTTTAGCCCTTGTAGTTTTGATTGTTATTTGTTTAGTCACAAAACTTTATATCTAGCTTGTATTTATAACCAAGTTAACTAACTTAGTTACCTCAATATCACATTGTGTAAAAATAAATCATGCTTGTAATTTAACAGTTGTGTTTTTGGGGCGTTACAGAGTAGAAGGCATCCATGCCCGGTGGAGGTTTGGCCGCTGTGCTACCCTCACCTGGAACGTCACTTTTCACTTTGGCAAAATCCACATCTCTTTGTAGAGAGCTTCAAAATCTACATACCTCCCCTTAATGATTATCAGTTCAGTAGTAAGGGTCGACCCTTGTCGCTATTCCTTTTGCTTTTCGCTTAAATCTATTAAGACGTAGACATGACCGTAGAAAATTTTTCTGGAAGCACGCGATAAAAAACTTGAAGATCTTAAGAAGATTTGAGAAAAAAAAATGAGAATGATGGAAATGGTGAGTAGAAATGATTGGTTCCTCCCTTATATATACCTATTGCATTTCACGCAGGCCCAGGACTCAGTTCCTTCATATTATGAATTTCTAACACCACCTATTTATAGCTGGAAACAATAGCTTCACACATCCCCGTGCCCTGCGGGTACGGCCCCGTGTCTTCCTTCTTCTCTGTCTTCATTTAATGAGCATGTCATATCAGTCTGCTACATGGCCCCGTGGCCATTGTACTTGTTGTACTATCCTAGATATGCAAATCTAGAAGTTGATCATGGCCCGGTCCTAAGGACACGACCCCGTGTCTCTTGTCTGCAACTATTTGTCTTCTTCTGATCTGGAAACTTGAAGAGGCACGACCCATGCCGACATGGCACAACCCTGTGCTGGACTTCTGATTCGTTGTTTTTGGTCTTGGGGTGAAACTTGGAGGGTTGGTACGATGTGTTGTCTTTCCGTCTTCTATACTTATGCTGGATTTGGTCGTTAATTTGTTCCTTTTCTACATTTAAGCTCTTTTAATCCTGAAAATCAAAATTATACAAAGAAACGCACGTTTTGACGCACATCAGTCTTGCTTCATGCCATTCCACAAGAAGTTCTGATGTAAATCTCGATACATCTTCGTAGATCCAGGGTGGATAGAAAATGGTGAGCTATGTGCTTTTACTAATAGTGCCTCACCAAGGGAAGAATCATCTGGCACACACAAGATTTAGTGTGGAAAAAGATAACACAGAGTAATTTGGTATGGCAAAATATTGTGTGTGCCAGATAATTCTGACCTTCGTGAATCACTATTAGAAGAAGCACACAACTTACCATTTTCTGTCCACCCTAGATCTACGAAGATGTATCGAGAGTTATGCCAGAAATTCTGGTGGGATGGCATGAAGGAAGACGTTGCCAGATATGTGAATATATGTCTCACTTGTCAGTAAGTGAAGATTGAGCACCAACGAGCAATTGGTTTATTGCAGCCGTTGGACATCCCTATATGGAAACGGTATAAGATCTCTAAGGACTTCGTTAAGGGTTTACCTAAGACTTCCAAGAAGAATGATACTCTTTGGGTCGTTGTTGACAAACTATCCAAGTCAGCTCATTTCTACCAATTCAGCAATGATTTTTGGTCAGCAAGTTATCCGAAATATTCCAACAGGAGATTATTCGACTCCATGGTACTCCTTCTTCAATCGTTTCAAATAGAGATCCAAGATTCACTTCACGGTTTTGGAAAAACTTCCGAGCCGCATGGGGAACGAGATAGAAGTTTAGCACCGCTTTTCACCCCCAAGACAAATGGACAATCAGAACGCACGATTCAGACTTTGGAAAACATGCTCCATGCGTGTGCACTTGAATGGACTGGAAACTGGGATGAATACTTGTGTCTTGTTAAGTTCGCCTACAACAACAGTTGGCAAGTAGGTATTGGTATGGCACCTTTTGAACTCTTGTATGGTCGAAAATGTCGAGCACCGATATGTTGGGACGAAGTTGGAGAAAAGATCATCGAAGAACCTGAGTTAGTCCAGATGAGAAAGTCACCATTTCACGAGAGAGGTTAAAGGAAGCTTAGAGCTGAAAGAAAAGTTGTGCGGATCAACACAGACGAGCTTTAGAATTCAAAGTTGGTGACCATGTATTTCTGGAAGTATAACCTTGTCGTGGTACTCGTAGATTTGGAATTAAGGGAAAGCTTCGCCCTCGTTTTATCGGCCCGTTCGAAATCCTTGAGAGAGTTGGAGAGGTCTCTTATCGTCTAGCATTGCCGACTCAACTCTTGCAAGTTCATATTTTCTTTCACAGGTCCTTGTTGAGAGGATACAATTATCATCCGCTCCACGTCATTAGTTATCCATTGCATACGATTCACGAGGATCTTTCTTATGAGGAAGAACATTAAGCTATCTTAGACTGCCATGAGAGGGTTATGCGTAGGAAAGTGATTCCTTTTGTTAAGGTTCTATGGAAGAACCATACGGAGCGAGAAGCTACTTGGGAAACCGAGGAATCAATTTGTTATACATATCCTAGTCTATTCGAGTCATAGAACCTTTAGTCTAGGTAACTATGAACCTTGCTTTCTTTTATGTGTTGTGAAATTTCTGATACTGTTATTTCCATGATCATTTATGCTCTAAGTTACAAATTTCGAGTACAAAAATAGTTGTGATAATAATAATAATAATAACTAAAGTATTTCTTTAAATTATAAATTAGTATAACAATAATAATTGTATAATACAATACTTTTAAATAGAAGACTTGTAAAATAAGAATTCTTAAAAATGAAATAAGTTGTGAGTATCATTATGTGAAATGTATGGATGAGACTTTACTTGAATAAAATATTCTTTGCAATTGGTTTTGAAATTTCACCAACGAGAACCTTCGGTTCTCCTCTATAAATTCGGAAACTTGTATGCTTGCAAACCATCACTCACCTTCTTTACACACTACACCATTCTCCCTCACTTCTCATAAGAAAACCCGGTTTCGGTAACCATAACCGAAACGGAGCACCATATCGACACCACTTTTCATTCACCATCATCTCTACTAAACCACTCGAAGCTTTAACCACGAAAGAAATACACCCAAAACCATTTTCAATAAAGAAATATCAATTCCGGCGACACTTACGTACTTTCCGACGATGTCTCTCGTAACCGAATGAGTTTTTGCCCAAAGTAACCATAAGCTAAAATTTTATTTTGGAAACTTTAAGGTTAATCTATAATGAAAATGGAATATAGAAGTTTGTTAATGTTAGTTTTGAATGAAAGATGATGAAAAAGAAGATAAACTAGTGAACTGAGTAAGTTAATAATTTAGGAGTCTGATTATTCACAATGGCTCTTAGTCAGTTGGTTCTGCTTTTGGTTTACAACCCAGAGGTCACAAGTTTAGTTCAAATACTGCTGTAGACATATATTTTTACCATATAATGCGCCAGATCTGATGCAATATCAGATTAACATCAGATTTTCATATAAAACATCAGAATTTTATAAAAACATCATAATGTTTGTTAAATGCACCAAATTTCTTATATAAAACATCAGATTTCATAAATTAAACATAAATCACTAAGTGGTGTTAATGCTCTAACTTATAACCTAGAGGTTTTGGGTTCAAATCTTGCAAGAGATATTCTTTTTAATACACCAGAAGTACATTTAAACACACTAGATTTCTTATTATATGAATCAGATTTCAATATATGCATTAGTAAGTGGTGTAGTCCAGCTGGATAAGTCTTTGGATTTAGGAACTAGAGGTCTTGGGTTCAAACTTTGCTCGTAACATTATAGTTTGTTATCAGATTTTATGTTTTATGAATCAGATTTTAATTAATAACATCAGATTACTTATTTAAATACCCAAATTTTTATAAGATAACTATAAATAACCAAATGGATCCCCGGTTAAGTCTTTTACTTATAACCTTTAGGTCACAAGTTCAACTCTTGTGACTAACATTTATTTTTAATCAACGTTTATTTTATTTAAACTTTTATTTAATGATTACTTGCTTATTATATCCTTATAATTATACAACTGAATATAACATTATGTTTTATTAATAAATACTAATATAAATACACATATATATTCTTTAATCTATGCAAAACTGTTGATTACTTAAACAAACTTAAGGTTTTAAACTAGACATAAATGAAACAAACAAATGAAGATATATACTTTATATGAACGAACACAACCTTATAAAATAATGGAAACGATGTAGGTTTTTACGAACACGCTTAAACAAGACTATTATTTATAAGACAACAAATCAAGCAACAAGGTATGGATCCTTACCGCTTTTCCTTTTGTTATATTGTTCAATTGTTTATAAACCCGTTGACTATCGTTTCTTTTGGAACTCCTAACATCTTTGAACCTGATTCGTTTGACTGTCCGTTCTTTCCTTTTTCAGGCTTTAACTTTGACTTGATATCAAGCGATAGGATTATGATTATATTGTACTCATTATCGTATGTTCCGATACTGATTATATGGTTATTGTTTACTGTTAAACTGGATTACTGTTTATGATTGACTGTGCTCTATTACCCTGAGTTCTACGCTTCTCGTTGAGTGTCCCACGGGCACGTTATTGAGGCATCGATAACGTGTGCTCCTTCAATGAGGCAGAGATTAGTTCAATACGTCCCTAGGTACAAGTGTGGTACATAGCTACTAGGAGGCGTATGGATTGATCATAGGAATATTGTTATTGAGGTAGATGGTTTGTGTGTGCCACACCCATCATACCTTTACTGTTCGGCTCAAGGGTACATCCATATGATATAGTTACTAGTTGACGTGCTTTTTGTTGTATCATATTACTGTTACTAGTTATTACTGTTACTGCTACTGCTGTTACAGTTACCATTACTATTACCGTCATAGTTATTTAAGCCTATTATTTCGTACCGGCCATTCGGCTCATTCCGTATATTTTATTTCACCACTGGTTCACAGGTTACTTTGTGCGCGGTGAAGAGTGAAGAATAAACCCTATGATGCTAACCAAAGACGTTTGTCACTTTTATAACATAAATATGTATTTTGGGCCTTAGGGCTATGAGTAATCTTTTGGAATGTAACCCTAACTTTAATATTAATGGAACCATCTCTTATGTTTCTGATCACCGTCAATAGTGACACGACATCCATATCTGGGTTGGGGTGTTACAATCTTCATCTGGAGATTTATGACCTTCACCATATGATTCCGATACCACCCCTCAGTCCTCTCACACCTATCAATCGCTCATTCTTTGGTTTGAGATGGCAACTACTATTGTAAACCACAAGACTCCCTCTTGATTATAGAACCTAGATCTTTCGGCTACAAAAGTACTTCCGGTTGGTTTTTGAGTGGGCAATAAGATTAGGTCTCCATGAAGATGCCGTCAAAGTTGGCACATAGCAAATTTCTTCTACATCTACCCTTGGACAAAAGGCGAGTGTTGCCCCCACTGTCTCTGCCCATGTAGGTTGCGTGAGTCTGGGATCTTCCATAGTAGTGGTATGTTCAACCTATTTTGTTTCCTTTGTTTATGCTTCAATTTTGACTGCTCTCAACCTAGTTGAACTTGAAGTGGAGTACGTTCCAATTTTAATAATTATCCTTCGGTCATTAGGTAGGTAGATGATATGAGCTAAAATGCACAAATTTTATGTCAAATTATTACCCATTTTTAAATGTTCAAAATTAGCTCGAATTGGTTTATCTTGAATTTTAGGACAAAAATAACCCAAGAAAATATAAAGGAGGCAAAACCGGGCGAAAAACAAAGAAAAATATAAGAAATTATCCATACACGCCCCATGCCTCAAATCCGAAACCCACACGTGCGAAGATCAAGGCAAAGAAAGTCAGGCACGCCCCGTACATCGGCTATACAAAACGAAGGAAAAGCTTCAAAAGAAATTCAGAAGATCTCGTGGAACCACAAAGTTGACCACAACTCGTGTTGGCGATGGTGTTGTTAACGCAATCTAAGTTGCTAATTGCTATCATATATAATAAGAAATTTATTTTCCCCTTTCTGTTTCTCTCTTCTTATATGACACATGCATAGTTTATTCGGTACATTTTTTTAAGTTAAAGTAAGAAAAGTTTTACAAAAGTGAAATTTATATATAAAAAAATGTAGTAAAATCGTTACAATACAGAAAATGAAACTAAAATGCATAAGAGTGCATAATCACATTCACGATTTCATGGGGTACAATAGTTCTTCACGGTGGTCAAATCTTATTTAGACAATATTATATTTTTATATAAGCAATATTGACAGTATCGACATTCATGGATTATAACCTAAAGAAAATAAAGGTAGCATACAAAAATTATTGTATCCTTTCTCGCTAACAACATTCTCAGCACCAAAAGTTGTCTCCATTCAAGACAGTGTGCCTCGACAAAGTAATTGTGAGCCATTTGATTTGCTAGAATGAATGGTTAACATTAGTAAAACCATCTGTCAACATTAACATCTTATTCGTTTTCAAATCATATACACTTGAACAAGGACATAGTGAATGAACATCTTATATAACACCATACGACAACATTTTGTTACCCTAGATATTGCATCGTGATTAACTACTGATAAATTTGTCACATGGTTTTTGAAATTAAATCGGTCTCTATGATGTAGAAACTAACAAAACCTTGTTCTATGTAAAAAGCTAGACTATATTTAATAAACGATATACTACCTAGTTTTCTACTAAATAGAGGTCTATGAGATCTTCAAAATAAAACCTGGTTTATTAATTTGCTAAGAGCATAGTCCTAGTCCTTTCTTGAGTGGACGAATATGTTATATAACCTGCTAGGAACATGCACATTTTTGTAGTAGTGAACATAAGTACTTGTAGATCCTTCTTATTCTTGAGACCATAACTGAGACTACAACTAGAAAGTAGCCAAGAAATTGTCTTGCATGTCTGCCAATGTCGTGCTAGTAATTGTAATTAATTTTCCCTTGTTTTCTAGCTATTTTAACAAAACTTCCCAATAAAATATGTTGCATTATGTGTTTCATGTTTCAAGTACTATTCCTTATATTGTTTTCTCTCATCAAATACAAAGGATAGCAACATAAGAAAAGAAAATAAAATAAAAAAATACAAAAGTTTTGGGTATGAGTTCTTTTAAATATAACGGATGTAGTTTTTATGAGTGTTATTACAAAAGATAAATGGCTGGATCATGCCATGTTACATTCAACTATTTTAGACTAGAACGTCTAAAATAGCATAATGTAGCATGAAACTATGCTTAAGAAAAGCATTCTTGACATCAATCTCAACCCATATAATTAAGCATTACATACATTACCTTTTATGTAAATTAATTATTACCATGAACACTATATTCCTAGAAGATCTTAGCAAGTACACTATATACTTAATCTTAGCTTACAACTAGTGGTTACATGAGCTTCCAAGCTTTGCCTCCATTCATACTAAATTTTTTAAGCCTGCCAAAAATCATAATTATGATGATAACTACTTTGCCCTCATCACTAAACTTCCCGGAGAATCCATACCACTTGTTTTTGCAATCTCCATTTGGTTTAAGTTGACGATCACAATTGTAGCCGGTTGACAACCCGACGTTTCCATATGCACTGCATTAAGTTATAAACCCAGTTTATTCTCTAAAGGGTATGGAGAATTCCAATACTAGTAAGTATGAACAAATTTATGCAATATTTACCGGGATGATCACCGACAATAATCATAAGCTTTATCTAGGTTTTCCCTTCATAATATAAAGTGGAAGCATCCATCCTTTTAATTTCGAATGTTATATATTTATGTCTTCTCTACATCTTATACTGTTAATTTTTAACCTTTCATATATATTACAATAATATCTAGTTGTAGATCATAAGATTTGAACATGTGATTTCTCACATATAAATAACTTTAACATTTGATTTCTCATATATCTTTATTTTTTTCATTTCTCATATATCGTTATATTTTCCATTCTCATTTCTCATATATCGTTATATTTACCATATAAATAACATCTGATTCTCATATATAAATAACTTTAGTGTTATCTTTTAGAAATAAAAATTAAATGGTTTTACACGTTAATACTCATTTAATTAAAAACTATCTTTTGTAGATAATTTATCTATTTAATTTGAGAGCTCTTATAGTAGTTTGTCAACCAATGTAAACCATACCATTCTTTGAAAAAATATTTTGCACTTAATAACTAAATTAAAGAAAATGGAAAATTATTAAAATAGACATACTTAACTAACAATCTACAATGACTTTTAGCAGTTTTCAAAGTAGTCTTTATCAGCATCTAAAATCAGAGATGAGGCCGGTGCATTCATCAAAAAGAGGCGACTAAGTACTTGTCGTTTTAGCCGACAAAGCTTACTTGACACGATCAAATAGCTTAAAAGAGTTTTGAAAATGCAAAAATAAAATGGTTTGTTTTCAATAAAAGTTGGTCAAACACCTTTATTTTAACAACTTTCCATAAAGAATGTCTCTTAAAAATAACTTTAATTGATTTTGTCACTTTAAACATAAGAATACAAAATTTAATTGAAGTAGAACTTCAACCTGCGTTATGGGTCAGTTTTTTAACATGATTTGAGTGTAGTGATTTCTTTTAATTGCATAACGATCAAAAGGTAGACTAACGAAATAAGTCCATAAAAATGAGTACGAAAATCTATTGTATGTGACATGACTCATGAAAAGTAAAGTAACTATTTTATAAAGACTAAAAGAAAATGTACGTCAAAATGTACACAAACACAAGCACAAAATGTATTATATTTGACATGACTTATTTTCAATAAAAAAATACCTACAAACCTAAAACGTTAATTTATACCTGAGGTATACATAAAATTAAGCAGGTAAACTCGAGAGGATGTCAAAATGACATGTTACAAAGTTTTTATAAATTCTAGAGCGTATAAATACCAATATTAAAATTTGATGGATGAAATTTAAAAAAAATTAAATTAAAAAAATTTAAATTACTGTAACTAACAACCTTATCACAAAAATAATAATAATAATAATAATAATAATAATAATATAATATTTTCTACAGTTAGTTACGAATAAGTTATGGTTTTACCTTAGCTTTAGAAAAAAAATGAACTTAGAATATTATACTTCTTAAATTTTAGATTAAGAAATCATATATATCATGAGTGTTTGAATCATGTACAAAACTAATTTACGTTAATATAGGAGTAGCACAATTGTTATTGGCAATAAGGTAATTAAGTCTTTTCTTAGTTGAATAATTTCTCTTTTTGAATTTCAAACGATTATAATTTTTTAATACGTTAATATATTTAAAAAAATTAAATTGTATTAATGGGCATTTCATTCTCTTTAATTCGAGCAACTTATTGTTATAGTTTTCTTAAAAAAAAAATACAGGATTATGAATATCCATTAGTTCATTACGTGATTAGGTGATTTTGAATATCCAAAACATGACAACGTGATTTTGAATACCGATTACGTAATTACACATTCAACAGAAACTATTCATGATTACACATTCAATATAAATCCATTACGGGGATTACATATTCAATATAAATCTATTACGTGAGTACACATTCAATATAATTTGTTATAACTAATGTTTAGATAATTATACTTATTATGTGATTACACACATTCATTGTAAGAACTTAATTGTTTATACTTTATTACGTAACTAAAACTCAAATATACAACATTATATGATTATATATGTTGATTTGGCTAATGTTTTGTACATAATTTATCCTTAATGCATGATTATATCTGAAATATTAGTTATTCCATTTGAAACATTATGTATTAAATGTTTTGTTTTTTTTACGTAATTACGTAAAAACTTAGTGTGATTTCACATAAAACACCATAATGAAATAACGTAATCACAAAATCTTATTCAAAATTACGTTGCTACGTAATAACACATAGTCAACTATTGTTACGTGATCACATAATCACTTAGTGGGGTTTTCACATAAAATACTACAATGAAATCACCTAATCAATGTAGTAGGTATTCAAAATCCTGCATTCAAAATCACGTAGTCATGTGATAGGTATTCAAAATCACGTAATGAGTATTCAAAGTCCTGTAATTTTTTTTTAAAAAAAGCTATACCAAAAGGTTGCTCGAATTAAAGAGAATGAAATGTTCATTAATACGGTGCATTTTAAAAAAATATATATTAACGTATGAAAAAGTTAAACTTGTTTGAAAATCAAGAGGGAAACTAGTTCAAGTAAGAAAAGACCAAAATACTTTTTCTTTATTTGTTTCTTCAGTTGTTTGAGCATTAGATTTACTAAATTGTCACTATCTTACTTTGAGTCATTGATCTTTTTGAGAGATTAATGGCTTAATTTGTCACGTATGCTTCGTACAAGATGGCTCTCTTATATAGAAGTCCCTCTCTATTATGATCTGAGTATTTTATTTAAATAATAAATAAGTTAAATTAAAAAAGTACTATCATCTTCCTTAGCTTTTGCTTTAAGATAGAAAACGTAAGGATGATGATCATATAACATCAAAAGATCTTCAATATCATGATCCTTATAATATTTAAATAAAATAATTTTGTAGACAAACAACAGTCATTCTTGCCATAATTTCCTTAATTAGAATCAAAAGATCTTAAATTTCATTTGTATGTGATTATAATTAAGTGTCTAAACTTTGATGCTAACTTCTAAAGCCCATTTTGCATGTTTATCAGGCAAGATAAAGAGAAATAGATGAGAGTTAATAATACCTTATAACTTCAAACACAATGTTCAAAACATTGAAGTTGAGGGGATCCTTAACCATCTTTTTCTCTCGGTTATGCAAACAATTATGATGAAGATGACTAAATATATCAATTGTGAGAACATCAAGTTCTCTATGACTTTGCTATTCCTTTTACTCCCTTGTTCACAAGTTTCTTTTCCTACCGGTAAAAATGAGGTGTACGGTGGTAGATACCTGTGAAAATCAATCATTCATTCAAGCACCATCCATCTTTACATCAACTACCACTCACTCCGATAGGACACTTGAACAACTTTTTTGTTCTTGTTGACACTTTTATGAAATGAAATTATTGCAAGGTATTTGGGACTTGTTGCACATCGGTTGTATTGGCAACATATGTGATGTTATATACCAAATGGAACCTCTAACCTACTAGACTAGTCTTTTGGATTGACTTCTCTTGTTTAGTATGTAACACATATATGATAAACTCCAAATGAAAAGCAATACAACAAATATCTTTATACAACCACAAGAAATAAAGTATCTAGAATTTATGTTTCAAGAATCCATGATGTGTAAGTTATAGGTATCAAAACAAAACATTAAGCTTTTTAACAGTATAGAATCTTAATTAACTGGTGGCTGACTAGAATCCGGGTGGTTGTTTTTTACACGAACCAGAAAACGACACAAATTTGACAAACATGTTCATGTTTTGGTTTCGATATCTAATGCGTTTAATAAACTGGTTGTGTACGACTTGATATGTTTAACTAAACATGTTGACCCACCAATCGGTTTAGAACCCGTTTATTCGGTTCTTATCATGTTTACAACTTGATTACCACGTCTCGACCTGTTTGACTGATTTAGGTAAATGAGTTACTTTTGACACTAATAAATATACGGATAGCGTTTAGATTGAACAATTCAACCTGGTAACACACCCCTAATTAGTTGTAGAGTCGAACTTCTCCCCATCTTTTCATAACACGCTTTAATTCGTAATCATTTTACTTTAATAAGTTCCAGTAATTCTTGATATTAACATGGATAGAAAAAGAGACACTCACATCATGACTATGAACAACACCAATACGGCTCCACTGATGGTGGATAGATCGACAACGGATTCACCGGTATGCCGAGTGTTTACTACCTGAAACAAGATCCCAACAAGTTTTGGGTAGACATTCAAGTCTCCCAATGACCCTGAAGCCCACTCCAATGATGAAAACAAAATATATTGCACCATGAGAAAAACTAGCACTGTAATTAGAAGAAGGAACGAGTGTGTGCAAGAAAGAAGATGATGGTACCCAAGTACTTTTGAGTTTCTTAACAAGTACCTAGTTTCTTCTTTCTTGATGATTTTTCCTACGGCCCAAATGATAGCTCGTAAAACTGGAGGGTATAAAGTGTTACCTAAGAGAATTTGAGGAGCTATAATTAACAACAAGCAAGAGTTTTTTCTAAAGATCAACATGTTTTCATTGGTTGGAATGAACCCACAATTGGAAAAGGATGAAACTATGGTAAAGAAGGAGAAAGTGACTGCATGCAGACCCTTTTGCTTGAGTATGTTTCTTGCACTTGAGATGGAATTTATGTAAATAAAAACTAAGACCAGACCCAAAATATGGACAAATAGTAGGTAAAACAATACTACACGACCCAAAAACTTTATTGATTTGTACTTTAAAACCTCCATGTGATCAACAATTTCAGATTTTGAACTTTCAAGTTCAAGAATTGTGTTGTTATTGCTGAAATGAATGTGGTGGTTGCTCACCGAGAGATCAACTTGTTCAACATTGGTGATACTCATTTGTTTAGTAGTGTTTGATACCTTAAAAAAGAACGTACGGAGATTGAGTGAAAGCATGGAAGTGAACACCTCGCCACCAATGAGCATAAGAATTGTCAAAAGGACAAGTTGGGAGTTGGAAAAGACCTCCATTTCTACAGTGGACATGCTTGTAACAGTGGCCGCAGAGACCGAGGTGAAGAACAAGTCGAGGTTTCTTGGTGTGAAAATGGGACTTTTTGCATCCAATGATCGGAGAATGGAAAAACCTAAGGAAGATATTAACAGAAAATAGATCAACTCTAAGGTAAATTTGTTTCCTTGTAGATGAAACCATGTGAATCGAATGAAACATGAGTTACAAAGTTGTTCTAGTTTTTTTCCAATATAGGAATAAGTTTTCATTATTTTTTTGACTCGTATGATGGGAGTTAAATGAGTGATATGCAAGAGGTTTGGAGATTAATAAGAGGGAGAATGAATCTTTTTACAAAGGAATTTTGATGGGTATCCACATATCACTTTAGGAAATATCCCACATACATCTTTAACTATCGTTTCTTAGAGTATAATACCAATAAAGAAAATTCATATCATTAACTTGCCCTTAGAAAGGACAGATCTGAGTGGAAGATGACCCTGTTAGGTATCAAATAACGCAGCGGAAGCAACATATACCTACGTACAAACGATATAACTATGCAGATAGAAAATAATAAAACGATAAATACTTCAGTCCCTACATAGGACCTACGTTCACAGGCTGCAACTAAGTTATTTTATTAAACTCACACAAAGATTAGGATACTTACGAGGGGTTGTATATAAGATAACAACTAGGGTTCATGACTTAGACCCAAAGAGAATAACATGGCCCAGAAATAGGCCCAAAATATTCTAAGCATTCACTAAAGCCAATAATCTTCCACTTGAAGGTAAATCGAAACCTTAAACCAAATGTTAGGTTTTTTTGTTTTTGAAAACCTTTCGGTTACGGTTTTTCGGTTTTAGCCACAATTTGGTACGGTTTTTAGAACAAAATGATGTAAAAGTCAAAAATAAAAAGTATAATTCAAAATTTAAGAACATTTTTTAAATATTTACACTTAAATTATTATATTCAACCTTTTAAATTAATATTAATTAAATAACTAAATAACTTACATTTACATGTTCTATTAAGTAGTGATGTACAATATTTATAGCATATTGAGATTCCTGGATCCGTCGGTTCAATACAGAAGTTTGGGTAAAATAGAACTAATTCGTTAGAATGTTATTAAGAACATAGTAGAAGCAGAATAATAGTCATAAGTTTATATTCATACCGAAAGAGTATACATCTTGACAAGTTGGTGAAATTCAGCGTTTCCCGTTTTTCCCTGGGAACTCCAAAACTTAACTTCTCATGAACACATAACACACTATATATACTAGTTTACCCTAATCCAAACTGAGACTTTTAACTTCGTACAAAGTGAGTTACCTTCGTACGAAGTGACTACCTTCGTACGGAGTGGCCCACTTCGTAGAAAGTGACACTTAAAGACCGTTTTCGTTCGCACTTAAGTTATGTGTTCATATCTAATCTATACAATATTTTATACATGCTCTATCCAGCCTATTTGCACATTGAAGGACATAACATGAACCAACAATTTCCCCCTTGGACGTCATTGTGGAAGCTTGATCTTGATATTGATCTTGAAATATGAGAGTCGTGTTTGAATACACTACAACTTCAATCAGATATCTATCAATGTCGTAGACCGCATCAACAAATTCACCATTGATTGATGATTTGGATTTGCAATTTCTTCAATAAATTCCCCCTGAAATAATTCTTCAGGTCTTTGTTTGCATGGTTGCTAACCTCCACTGATGTGCTTAACTGTAATCTTCACGAATAATCACCAACTCGAACTTAATCAATGTAGCATCTTTGTTTCTATGTTAAACACATCCGTGTTCGGTTTTTGTATACTCCTATGCTCGATCCTCTAATATTCAAAAACCTATCCGAAAATTGACAGAAACTTCGAACATCACATTAATAAACTTCAAGTCTGTGAATACTCGCGAAATACTGAAATCCCGTTTTCCGTAATCATGTGAAAGCACACTCCTAAATGATTGATCACCAAAACGGTAATCTCTCTCAATCAGCAATTCATCGGATAACAAACCATCTAGTAACACATTCAGATCTGAGAAACATTCTTCCACGATCAAAATCACATTCTTCCTCTTAAGTCACAATAACAGATGTATAGTTTTCTCCGTTAGTTACGGCAACAACTTAATCAACAAATATCGTCATTCCCCGGCAGTTAGTCCGAACGACAACTCATCTGCTTGAAAATTAACGATTCTAACACTTTAGACTATCAAAAAGCTGTGATATCTTTAAAGTATCGACAATACAAGTGCATCTCCTGACGCTAATCCTACTAACCGACTTGATGAAGACTTAGGACTCAAACCACAAGACATCAATCTATATCCCAAAGTTCATCCAACTTATTCATATGAAATCATAAACCATCAACAACCCAAGTTCTTGAACATGGATTCTTTCATTTCCTAGTTGAGATGATTAAATCATTATTATCACTATATTAAGTGCATCTAAATCCAAATTCAACCATTCCATTCTTCCAATTTATCTAATTAAGAGTAATAAATCAAAACCCATTAGAATTTCAACTATGAAGGTTTTAAGAGATGATTTTGATGCTTACATGATGATTTGAAGATGATGAACACTTTGAAACTCACAGATTATACATGCAAACTTTCGAATTTATCCTCTTCCTCTTCTTAGATTGATTCTCAAGAACACACACACACTATGTGTGTGTGTGTCGGCACACACATCTGCCCAAAAATGGGTTCTTCCATTCCTCCATGTTTTTATTAAAACATTTTCCAACTTATCCCCTTTTAGCCCTTGTAGTTTTGATTGTTATTTGTTTAGTCACAAAACTTTATATCTAGCTTGTATTTATAACCAAGTTAACTAACTTAGTTACCTCAATATCACATTGTGTAAAAATAAATCATGCTTGTAATTTAACAGTTGTGTTTTTGGGGCGTTACAGAGTAGAAGGCATCCATGCCCGGTGGAGGTTTGGCCGCTGTGCTACCCTCACCTGGAACGTCACTTTTCACTTTGGCAAAATCCACATCTCTTTGTAGAGAGCTTCAAAATCTACATACCTCCCCTTAATGATGATCAGTTCAGTAGTAAGGGTCGACCCTTGTCGCTATTCCTTTTGCTTTTCGCTTAAATCTATTAAGACGTAGACATGACCGTAGAAAATTTTTCTGGAAGCACGCGATAAAAAACTTGAAGATCTTAAGAAGATTTGAGAAAAAAAAATGAGAATGATGGAAATGGTGAGTAGAAATGATTAGTTCCTCCCTTATATATACCTATTGCATTTCACGCAGGCCCAGGACTCAGTTCCTTCATATTATGAATTTCTAACACCACCTCACATTCTTAACTATGTAGTTAGGACCTTATGATTGGCAACTGGGTGGATTCGCTCTAGTGGGTGGTCGCGGAAGCGGTGGTAGGAGTGGTGGTGATAATGAAAAAGTTTATGGTAATCGGTGGTCAAACAGGTTGTTACGGGAAGTTGCAGTGTTCCTTACCGGAGTCACTATGGGTGATGTTCAGGTTAGTTCTACCGCCACTCAGGGTGGTGGGGGTGAGAAGAAGAGAGAAATGCATGCGCCTTTCGATGTTGCCAAAAAGAAGAAAAGTAGTGGTGGTGGTTATGTTAAAGTTTCTTTAGATCTACCTGTTGGTGGTGGTGGGGGTCCGTGGGGATAACAGATCGGGTGGGGTGGTAGTACTTTTGGTTACACCACCATGCCAACACCTGCTCATCTGAGGGCCCAAGCCACTCAATTGGAAAAACACAAAAAAAGCCCTTGGTGCTAACAAAATAAAGACCCCATTGGGGGCTAAAAGACCGCAGGGCTCAAAGGGGACGATTGATCTGGTTGTCTTCAAGCTTTTTTATAAGAGGGCAAAGTTGTCGGACAAGCTTGCTCATACTAAGGTTACTTTTCTAGGTGTGTTTATTTTTAAGGGGAAAATAAATAGCCCGGCGTACTCCTCCTATCACTAAATACTCTGATGAGGGGGAAATATTCAGGAAGGGAGCAGGGAACCCCCTTTGTAGAGAAAACGACTAACGCACTCCCGCGATGGAGACGGGGACGCCGAGAATTAAGAACGTTGAGCTAGAGATCCTGAGGTTGAAGAAGAAACTCGACACTCTAAGCTGGAAACAAGCGTTGGGCACTAATCGCTCAGTCCATCAGGCCGGGGGTGGTGGATATGAGCATGAGGATTTTAGAGATGAGTTTGTTGATTTTAGCGGTGCGACGTAGCTTGTGATCCTTTCCCACATCGCCTGCGCTGGAGCTTTACTCAAAGGGCCTGCTTCTCCCTTGTGGTCAACTAACATGAACTCTTAACTACGACCATCCCCCTAGGCGAGCGCGTATTCCAAAGGGCATGCCCTCATGTTGACTTGCTTTTTTACTACGTCAGCGGGGTCACGAACTCCATGTTGATTAGGATGGATATTGTCAGCGAGTGGCATGCGTTGGGTGAATCTGGATAGTTTTCAAGAAGAGAGGCAGATCTGTCAAGAATCTCAAGATAAACAGAGAAAAGAGAACTCAACCCTTCGGTGGAGGCTCATCGATGATGACAAGAAGCTTGCGGTAGCCCAAGAACTTTACTCGAAAAGGCAAAAAGGAGTCCAAGGTGGCTTGCCAGCGAGTGAACAAAAAACTGGAGGCGGCCATCAAGAGAACACAAGCATAGTCTCTAAAATAAAATAGGAGTGGTTAGTTTTTAAATCTCATATCTTTTCAATGAACTTGTAAGACAAAATCTTAACCTTAAATTGATTAAAGTATTATATTTAAAAAGTTTCCTACCTTTCATAAACTAAGTATCGTCTTGTAAATTTTTGTCAAGATCATATCATACGAGTTTCCTACTAGTAATTGCATAAACATTCTTATAGGTTAAAGCATAGATAACATAAACATGCTTATAGGTTAAAGCATAGATAACATAAACATTCTTATAGGTTAAAGCATGGATAGTTATAAACATTGATTATTCCTTTTTAAGAAGGCATGAACTATCGTTTCAAAAATAGCGCACCAAGATTGCAACTTAACTTAGCCTATTGTAGGCGTCAATATCAAAAATGAATAATTTATTTGATTTTCATGTATGGAATCTGATCTTATAAGAATTAAGAATGAGGATCCATTCTCATTTAGAAACAAAGTCATATAAAAAATGCATCCCCAGTGTTTCAAATTTATTCCATGCAACATAATTTGCACATATATAGTACTATTTTCCACATGTTGAAACGAAGATCTTTCATAATTTGCGCATCTTTTGCCTCATGTGTTAGAAGAATAAGTAAACATACACGATATTTTCTTGAACTTATAGATAAATTACCAATAAATTTAGTTGCATGTACAATTAAAGTAAAAAAAATTAAAAGTTAAGAAGATGTATTAGGGAAGAAAAATAAGTTTTTTCTTGTTTGTGATAAGAAACAAGCTCAGATATATCGTCCATGAAGCTTGTATATATTTTATATTTATAGGTGGGTGATAATATTGGAATATATATTATATTAGAGTTCCTAGTATTAAGTTAACGTGCCCATTAGATTTTTTAGGGTTTCCTTATAATATTAATAATTTTATAAGGCAAGCTATTCACTAATTCAATCCACCCTTTCATTATCTTACATGGTGGCCAAGATTGTCTACAATCACTGCCTTGCCACACACCAACAGCAAACCCTGGCCATCACTACATGGTTCAAAACGTCGACGGGGTGGCAGCAACCAGTGTCGTTTGTTTAGTTTCTTCTTCTGTTTTGTCGTTCCTAATTCGAATAAAGCTTGATATTCGATTCAAGATTTCGGGCCATTCTCAACGAGAACCTTTTTCAAGAACTTCTAACCTCTTAATGTGCCGCCATAGCAACCACCTCCCTCTGATTAGCCGATCACGGAAGGCTGTCACCGAGCCGACAACTACACACCACCACAAGTAGCTTTTGTTTAGTGTTACATGCCATCTACAGACGCGTGTGATGCGTACCTTCTTCATTCCCGTCTAGTTTGTATTTCATAAGAATAATTCCTTTGAACACATCGATTACCAAAAGAGATTAAAGATAATATCTTTAATCCTCTGTATCTATCAAGCTACTCCTTGTCGTCGCCACTCATTGGACTACAGTCCTTCACCGCGCCTCTTGCAATAGTATGGCTCACCACTGCATACCCTCATTGACGTGCCATACATATACAAAAACTCTAATCGATATGCATTCCAACAGATAATGCGTGTTGGAATTAATCACAAACTGAATTAATCGATACTAAAATGTTAATAGGTATAAAGTAAGGGTTACTTAGTCTAATAATGAATTATTTAGTAACGGATAGTTCATTGGTCTAAAGTTTTAATATAACAAATAACAAATCCAATCGTACAACTAAACAATGCAAACAACACTCATGACTTACCTAGGTGAGGTCAAGACTTGAAAAAGGCGAACATCATTTAATTATCCACTACCTTCTCCTTTAAGATTTAAGATGACTAGAATTTTTATAGATCCTGAATTTTAAGAATCGGAACAAATTTTGATTACAAGATGCCATTAGTTTTAGAGACATAAGTAAAAAATTTACAGCAAAGATGAAACTTTGAAAAAAAAAGCTTGAAAGAATATGAGGCTTGATCAGGAACGACCGTAGAGTGCGTGAAATTATACCCGATCCCACATTTGGAAGCCATGAATTTCGAAACGTTATGGCCCTATTGCATTTGAAAAGTGAGGAATTAATTGTTCACTAATATGTCTCCAGAAGAAATTAATAAAATATTTATTTATTACCATAGTGTATAAACCGATTAGAAGGATTATATATAGGGCAGATAACCATTCAAAACATAGCATGGAGAAAAGAAAGGAGATGATAACCATATCTTCATAAAAATTTCCTAAATCGTATAATTACTTTATGATTAAGGTATTTCGTAAGTACAGAAAATTAATAATCGAACGAGACAAAAAGATTTCTGCAAAAATTAGAAGTTCTTTCACATGAAAACGGACTGAAGTGATCGTCACGTAGTCAGTGGAACTATGCATCAGCTTTGCAATACAAGGATTCCATTACATTGATGATGATGCCATTGACATAACTGGTAGATGTTGACAATTATAACCGTCAAACGGTCATACTCTTTCATGAAGAGTTGCAAAATTCGTTGTATGTGTTCTCCATCAATATAAACGAATAATTTGGTATGTGTAAGATGCGATCTGATCACTTGGTATTCACATAGAAGAACTTCTTTTTCTTTGAAAAAAGATATTTGTCTTATACGATGATCGCTTGTGCACACACAAGATAGTCTAATCTGAACGTGATTACACGACTAACATAGCTATCCTAGATGTGTGATCAAAAACACTAACATACAAATTTTATAATACATTGAACTGAAAATAAGATGCAGTTTTCTTATAGATATATGCAAGTCATTCTGGATCTCTCTCTTGCTTTCTCTTCGCAATCACTATATCCAACTACTACCCAAAAAACAAAAAAGAAAAAAACCTCCGAAAAATCTCCAAACCACACAATATAACACTAAAAAGTCAAGCACAATAGATTATCCTACATCTCCTATATAAAAATGTACTAGGATAATTTCAACATCACTCCTTTGAAAATGCCAAAAATTATCATCACAAAGTTTCGTTCCATGTAACTTAATAGTCAAGTCAATAGACTATTAATTTTCAAATTTCGTAATAATTGTCCACATCCATACTGGAGTTACTATGCATCTGACATGTGATAATGAAGACATTCCCATTTGGGTATACCCGTTATGTCATGTCTCCAAAAATAAAAAACTCAATGGCCCGCAATTATTACCCTCTATGCAACAAAGTAAACCAATTATTTTCTATGAAAGTGCAATTAGAGTAAAAGTTAAAATGATTTAAGGCACCTAAATAACATATTCGTATTCGTGGCATAATGTAAATGGAATATAAATACAGGTATTAAGCTCAAACTCTTTTAATCTAATATCAACACTAATCATAGAATACTATATATATATATATATATATATATAATGGAATAACCAACTCAAACTAACTAACTACTAGCTAACAAACTCTCTGTCTATATATGCTATACACACACTAATATGCTCCCTCAGGCTAAACTTAGTGTAGTAACGTGAAGCTTGGACCGAAGACTGTCCAAACCAACATAAGACAATCCTTTGGTCAAAAGATTTGTTATCTGAAATGTAGTGGGATCATACCAAGCATGAAAAATACCACCCAAAACCATGTCATGTACAAAATGCAAGTTAATCTCCAAGTGTTTGTTGCGCTACTGAAATACTGGGTTGTCTGGAAGATATGTTGCTCCAATATTGTTACATCAAAGAGATGGTGGACAAGTCATATTGATATGTAATTCATGTAATATAGATGTGATCCATCATAACTCAGCAGTTGTATGAGCAAGTGCTTCGTATTCAGCCTCTATACTCCCCTAGAACCTGTATGATGTTTCTTGGAACTCCAATTAATAAGGTTGGGCCCAAGAAAGATACAATAACCTGTTGTAGAACGTCGATTATCGGGACATCCTGCCCAATCAACATCATTATAAACATGTAAATCAGCACAAGTAGACCAACGTATACATAACCCATGAGAAATGGTACCCTTAAGATACCGCATAATCCGCTTGACAGCGACCTAGTCTCGATCAGTAGGTGTCTGTCTGAACGAACTAGGACACCTTACTGACCGCATAAGCAATCTCTAATCGTGTCAACACAAGTATTGTAATGCACCAACAGTGCTCCGATACATAGTAGAGTCAGATAAAGGATCACCAGTATGTCAAGAAAGCTGTCTACCAGAAGAGACAAGAGTAGATAATGGTCGACAATCAACAAGACCAATGCGCTATAGTAAATCAAGTACGCTGCTGAGACAAGTGTAAAACATCCTTAGAAAATGTGGTCTAAATACCCGAAAATATGACAACTGTCCCAAATCCTGGAGTGTAAACTGAGAAGAGCTCCTAGTAATAATGATGTAGTCAACATAGGTCAAGAGATAACATAGTATTGAATCCCAACTGTACACAAGTAGAGATACATCTGAAAGATACTAGGTCAAACCATCAGCAAGTAGAGCGGTGGATAGCTTGGAAAACCAAGCTCTAGGATCATGCTTTAGGCCATAAAGATCCTTCTACAAACGACAAACATAATGTGGTCTAGACAAGTCAACAAAGCCTGTGGGCTGGGTCATATACACAATCTTAGAAAGATCCCCATGTAAGAATGCATTGCTGAGATCAACCTAACGAATAAATCATCCTCAAGAGAAAGTGACTAAAAGAACTAGGCAAATATTAGTAGGTTTGACCACTAGACTGAAAGTCTCAGTCTGATGAATGCCCTTGGCCACAAGCTGGGCTTTATAACGACTCGCCAATCCATTAGGATTATGTTTAATCATGTAAACCCGCTTACAACCAACAATTTTGGTGTTAGTGGGAGCCTAAACAGACGCCAAGTCTAGTTGGTATGAAGAGTATCAATCTCTGCATGCATCGCATCCCACCAAACAGAAACTGAGCAACCTTTCAAAATGTGTGTTACACCCCGGATTTCCAACCAATATAAACACCGGTGGGCCCGGGTGGGGAATATCGTGACGTAAGTTGATATCATCATAGTCAATTAAACATGGCATAGTGGAAGTCTTGGAGTTAAATTACTATTACAAACCAAATGTTCAAAGTACAAAAATAATATACAGACGGCTTGTAATAGAAGATCCACAGGCGGATCGTAAAATGTACAAAAATGCATAACAGACTATAGGGCAGATATAAGGATTTGCAAGATCCTCTTATATCACTACCGAGCAGCCTCCAGCCTATTTCGTATTTTACCTGCAAGCTTAGTCTTTTAAAAACACGTCAGCTTTCACTGGTAAATACACCCAAGTGACTCATTTTAAAAACATTTGAAAATGTCTTTAAGTGCACATGGCACAAAAATCTTTTATAACTTGAGAAAGTTACTTTGTAACCTTGTTAACAAATTCACATGTTTGTCCATACATACATGGCCTAGTATGGAGACCGAGACATGATTAACGTACTCACCACTTAAGAACTCACGAAGGAGTTATCCCCAACTTTGTGGGTAAAGTTTTTAGCATGAGCGTCTGTCAGGTGTATACCTACACCCCGCGCTTAGGTCGTGACCATTATCTAATGTAATGAGCTATGGATATCCAGGACACGGTAGTTAACCCCGGAGTATTAAGTTATCAAACAAAACTGATTAAAATGGAATATGCGGATTTATTAGCCACAATCCGGCATTCAATTGATCTCATTTCCGAACAAGCGGTAATAGTTCACCGTAACCCAAGCCCGAATAGGGGAAATAAGTCGAGAGTATTTACCTGACCTAGTCTTGATTTAAAAATGCAAGATTTAATATCTCAGCCGTATCCAAAATGAACTAAGTCTAGATAGCATTTACCGTAAGGCTCTAGTCTGGATTATAGCATAAGCTAACCAATTAAATGCTAACGGTCTTATTTAAGTCATAGACTTAGACCGACTAGCGTATAGGATCAAAACGGTATAATACGCTAGATTAAGCGAAGACCGGATAGAATAGTTTAACCCAGCAAGTACTTTGACTTGTATAATATCGGTAGACTATATGCATTCTGGATTTTGAGATTAAAAGATAAGGTTAAACCCGTTTCGGTTAATTTCTGTAAACTAGTTACGTATACATAACCGTGCGCATATAAGCGATATCGGGTAACCGGATAAGTCATGGACAAGTTCTATATGCCATTATATTTTAAATAAGTTGTAATATCAGTAAGATATCAATTTACATGCCCGTTAAGGTTATAAAACGAAACTATGCCTCATAAGGGCGTTTCGGTAATTATATACCGTATAAAACGAACTTCAATATATTTTAATGTTACGATCATAAGTATTATGGAAAAATAATTAATTTACAATATAATATCAGTAAGAACATGATAATATGTGTCATTTATCATTTATGACCAAACTATGCACCGAAAGGGCATTTTGGTCATTTTACACATATTATGATAGTTTATTTGAGATTCTGAGTTTATATCATGTACCTACTGTAAAAATATTTTAAATAAGTTTTAAAATCAGTCTGTAACAAGTCTTGGTTGATAAATATGGTTTAAAACCATACTATGCGCCGAAACGGCGCTTATGTCATAACATGACGATTTGTGCGAAGTTTAGTAAAAACTGATGTTAAGATCAAGTTTAATTGCTTTGGATATGTTATTTAATATAACATATCAGTAGGTAAAAGATTTGTTATGAAAAGGTATGATTAAAACCATTTCATGAGCCGGAAGGGCGTTATCGTCATTTATCGACATATTACAAGAACTTGTGTGTAATGATCTCAAATGATCTCTTATGATATTATATCACTAGGTAGTTCATTTTCAAGTTCGTTATCGTTTAAACCTTATTTTATATAAAAAGGGCATTTTAGTCAAAATGGCATAATTATGGAACTTGTGCATAAACTCATATTCTGATTAGGATCATGTAATATAATCTCAGAGGGTTATGATACATTATATTACGATCATAATGCAACCTTAGATCAGTAGCTAACTGATCTAAATCGGGTCAGAATCGAAAGTCAAAGTAGAAGTCAAACTTTGCGACTTTCGGTTGCGAACCGACCCTAGAACTGAAATTGACAAGCCAAACATGTTCCCACATGTTCTAATAATTATTACCAACTTGTTTAAGTGTCAAAACATGTTTCATAACATATATAAGCTCAGATTATTATATTTCCGAAAAATGGCCTGTTTGACTTTTTAATACTTATACTTTGACCCGTCAATGGTCTAGCAAACGTGTTCTTTAGGAGGTGCCCTTAATAGGGATTAACACCTATCTTATTACAATCGTTTAGCCATGTTCGTTACGAACAATGGCGGGACCATAATGGTCTTAACCGAAAGTCAAGGTGTTTTCCGTAAAACGCTTGACTTTTGGCTATAAAAGCCTATAAACGAAAATGCAAGAGAAAGGAACAATTACAAGTGATTCCTAGGATGAAATAGAACTAACTTGGATGCTCCTTTCAGTTAGGAACTTCCAGAGGAGGAAGATAGAATGAGAAATGTGAAAGGTGCAAGTTCAAGTGTTGAGCAATTGCACCTATATATAATTGGAGAGCTTGAAGGAGGTGATGCCAGGTGTTAAGGGGTGTTAGAGGGAGCTTACAAATGTCCTAAAACGTGGCATAGCAGTTTGGAAGTCCCCTGTTTCGAATCAAATGGTTTTTTGGCAATTTGTGTGGAGGCCCAACAAATTTTCTACATACATAGGCCTCTCGCGCCCCGCAAGAGACATGGCCAATGTCTCTCACGCCCCGCGAGCGCCTCAAGGGAACTTTCAAATTTTGTCACATTTAGCCCCTCAACTTATTAAACCTCCTAAAACACCTTTATAGCATATTTAGCCCTTCGCAACCAATATTTGGCGTACCCGGGAGTATGCCCGGACATTGTCGAGCTCTCGGATCATTAAAAGGTCACTGAGAGGTATAAATTAACATGTTGACACTTTTAACCCCTCCATTATCCAACTTTCACATATTTACAGAATTAATCCCTCTCGTCCAACAAGTGGCACGTATGAGAGTTAGGACCTTGTAAAGGATCACTCAGAGGCTCACTATAAGCATGTTGACTCTGATGTCACTTAGAGGCTGGGCATGCTGACACTAATGGTCACTCAGAAGCCAGGTTTAAGCATGTTGACACTAATGGTCACTCAGATGGCTAAGTTTAAACATGTTGACACTAATGGTCACTCAGAGGCTATGTTTTAAGCCTATTGACACTAATGGTCACTCAGAGGCTCGGTTTATGCATGTTGACATTAGAAGATCACTCAGAGGCTCAGTTTGAGCATGTTAACACTTTTAGTCCTTATTAGTCTTTAATAGACTTATAATAAAAATACAACACGTGTCACTATATTATTGGACACGATTTTACAAGGTCTTACAATGTGGAAGGCTCAGTGGTGTGAGTAGTAGAGACATGAAAATGAACATAATCAGGAAACGGACGAGGCTGCCGTGTATGATCACGAGATCACGTAACCATAAGGAAACTAGAGGAGAAAAAGAAGAAGAAGTGAAATAAGGTGAAGTAATACCAGGAGAGGAAATAACAGGAGAAGGTGAGGAAGGATAACAGGAGGAGACCAAGAGGAAAGAGAAGAAACAAAAGTCAGAAGCGAAGGAGGAGGAATGAAGAAAGCAATAGAATCTGAAGAAGTTGTGAAAGTTGTAGAACACCCTGGAATGTCAAAATTGACTCATGGAATCAAACTTGATGAGAAGTACACGTACGAGATGTATGAGGATCATAACCGAGAAAATCGAGATGAAATGGAGCATAGCCAACAAAAAGTTTATCTGCTCGAGTATCACCTAGAAACGGATAACACAAACACCCAAATGGTTCGAAGAAGATAGTAACTAGGACGAGATCCAAATAAGAGCCCATAAGGAGATGAGTTATGAAGAATTGGTGATGGTAACCAATTAATATCAGAATTTCTTTGTTAACCAAGCATGAAATAATAAAGCTAGAGCTACCTCAGAAAGATGGCAGTTTTCACTTAGCAACCCCAATCTGTTGGGGAGTATATGGACATGAAACGCGATAAGTAATGCCAAAATCTGAAAGAAAACGAGCCATGGTACCACGCAGTACAATTTGTGTGTAGGGTTTTGATTGTCAAATGTAAAAACGAGCATCTAGACAAAACATCATCGACGGATGACCCAATCAAGAATACCAAGTTTCACGAGAAACAAAAGTGAAAGCAGCAGGTGAATATAGCTTATGTGGACTACCACATGTGTCACATGTGTGATGGAGGAGTTGTTCATCAAGAATCTGAATGGACATGCCTAGATATGAGAAAACAACAATTGTAGTATGTCATACCATTGCCTAATATGACTTGCTCAAAGCAGGTGTAGGGAGCAACACCAAATACAATAGAAGAGTCTGCGGTCATATGCGTAGTGGCGCCAAAGTCGGTATCCATGAATCGACTTTCTCACAAATACTCTATAAATCTTTATTCAATCCAAACTGTGGAAAAGAAACAAGCCCAAATCCTTGACAAGTAGTAGATCCAAAACCCTGACCAATGGCAGGACCAAAAGCAACTGTTGGGCTAAAAATGTGTTTTATATGTTGAATTTGGGGTGTGATAAGAAGCTGGGCCAGGCCCAATACTAAATTACTACATGGAGCTTGTGGATCCACAGTTGTCCTTGTATCAATTATGCATGATTCAAAAATAAGTTAATCTCCAAACCCTAACTTACTCCTACGAGCTGAATTATCATCAAATTGCAATGGTGGAATCCTAGCATCTTCTAAATTCATAGTGAAATTGGATTCAGATCTATGATAATCATCAAATCGTTCATCACCTTTACCTTGAATCATTTAATTAATATGTGTGTCTATTGATTCTTTATTAGGGTTTGATTGGTTTAATACGAAACTATTTTGGTTTGATTTGTCTCTGAATTGAAGATTGATTGAGTTACCTATGATGACTAGAGAACGAGAGTTTTGTCGGAGAAATAGAGACAAAAAATAGCAATCAGAATCTTCCATAAAAAGAATAGTATTTCCGAAGAAAAAAAGAGCTTTATCGGAGAAGATGGTGCTTCGAAGGAGAAGATGATCGGAAAACATATGTCACCGGAGCAAAGGTTTCTCTGATACCATAAAGACGGGTGTTGAGCGCAAACTCCTCTAATCTCATATCAACATAAATCTCATAGTACAATACAACCTATATATATAGAGGATGAAATAACCAACTCAACTAACTAACTACTGGCTAATAAGCTCTCTGTCTATATATGATATACACAAAATAATAGAATACATGTTATATTTGTCAAGTCTGGTCAATATTTATGAATTTTCATACCTTATTTATGACGTAAATGAGAAAGTTAAATGGTTATGATGGGTAAAAATGATTTTAAGATATGAATTGCAGATAGTTAAGTTTTCTTGATAATGATTCTAAAAATTATTTTAATATAACACTTAGAAATTTTTGGTTGAACACTTGAAATTTTGGCACTTATTAAGTGAACTTTTCTTAATAAAAAAATTATTCTTAAAAGTAGATATTTATGAAGCAAACCTATAATTATTTGCAGAAAATTAAAATTTTTTAATCAGTTAACTTGTATTGAACTAATTATTCTTTTTATTTGAAATGGGACGAACACAAACTGAATTCAGGAATTTCAAGATTCGACAATTTACAAATCAACAAGTGTGAATGCAAGAAAAAGTATTCAATGACATATATTCATTTTGAAGTGTGACAAATGTCATCAATCAATTGTGCTCCTATTGAAACACTACTTTACACATTTTAACATGTGCCAATTGTACTATTCTAAACATCACTTATCCTTCTTTTGTCAACATTAAGTAAGGCCAATTGTTTGATATTCTTGATTCTTCGATGAGCATCTTTTCGCTTAAGGTAAACATGGTCTAGGTCACATATGATGTCATATATATTCAATGATGATCAATGATCTAGTACTCTTTCATGAGATTAATGTCACACCTCAACCGATGGCGGAAACATCAGAGTGAGACGAAGACGAGATTGCTCGAGACATCATAACCACAAGCTTCTGAAAATAATTTAAATAATGATTTTCATTTCATTTCAACATATTCGAATACATTGTTTGGAAGAAAATAACAACATAACAATTAAAACAACAAAACATAATCTAAACTAAAGTGCATTTCTAGTCCATCCTACAAGATTTATTTTCAACGCATCATCATCATGCTCCTGCAATATATATTAAAGTAACATGTCAACACAAAAATGCATTGGTGAGCATACAAGTTTAGTGTACTAGAATAAGTATAAAAGAATTTAACGAGATCCACATGGAAAAACGTATACTAAGGCATAAATATAACATGAACTAGCATGCATCACATACGTGTCAACCCAAAGATTCCACTAGCGTAATCTTGTCGTCGCAATGACAACACCGTTTGTATTATTGTATGTCTTAACATAGACCCATCAACAGGTGGTGTGCTACTCCTATAGCGTTATACATGTTAAGGTAGGCTAGTACGAAGTTAATGACAAAGTATAGTGCAAGAATGGCTTCTAGCATGCTTGTATTCCTAAAGTATAAACGTAAAAGCATGTATGTCAGATTCGTTTTATAATAAAGTAATTACATATGTGTGTTTGTGTGAGTTTTAATATGGTAATCATGGTTGCAAAAGTCGCTAGGCGCTCCCTAGTTGGATTCGGGAGTACTCGAGAAGTATTTGGCATAGGCGGAGATTACTCAGGGAGTAATTGGCCTATGTGAACAGTACTCGGGCCTCGGAAGCCTACCTTGTAGCGAGTACTTGAGGAGTACTCGGAGCCTATGCGGGACTTTTACAACCATGGTAGTAATATATGTTGCACCCAAAAGTGTAAAAAATGGAAAAAGGGTCATGTATAATCACGGTTTGCTAAGCTTCCAAAATCGCGAGTAAGTAGTCTTGAGAAGTTAAGAATGCCGAGGTCACCCTACAAGGGGAACGAAGGAGTGTGATTTTCGGTAGATTATGGATTTAGGATTATGACTATGAATATGGAATGATGGTTTTTATGAATTTACACGAAAAGTTGTCTTTTTTAAGGCAATCATTTTGGACACCATACACGTGTGTGTTTCATGGGCACCAATTTGTCCATTGGAAGTCCACGTATGAGGAACCTTTACCTAAAGATATAATACCATAGTACACCACTTTTAAGCATGAGTTTGGATAAAATGATGATTCGGTTTATGGTTCTATATTATATTTAGTATAGTATTATTAAGGAGCCATAAGAATGGTCATAAATGAGGTAGGATGATGGACATCTATTTAACCTCATTATATGATTCACCAAGGTTGTTCATGAATGTGAATATAAGAACATAAAACTACTTGGTCTAAAAACAACCAAGTGAACTAGCTAGATGCACGCATCCCAAACATGGAGAGTGTTTGGGGACGTGATGTAGCCTTGTCCCTTTGTTTGGAAATTGTTTTGAGACATAGTGGTATGAATATAAATTAACAAATCAAACAAGTGAGGTTGTGAAATGTAGTTGGAAAGTCAAGGCTTCCATGGTTAACACTTTTACCAAAACACAAGTCCAACCATATTGAAGATGATAAACTTGGAGGTTGGTTAGAACCTTGTCAAAACAGAAAGTTTAGGAGGTTCTTGGACCTCCAAACTTGTGGGAATCAACCCTATTCCATCCCCATAACCATAGGTTTGGTTACAAGCAAGGTGCGCGTGTGATTTTTACAAGAACAAGATGAAAATGAACATGTATGGAAATATTATTTAAAACAGGAAATTTTAACTACTTTGAATACCATTTCTGGAATTGTACCACCTTGTTACACCATGGTGAACATTGAGTAACAATCCTAGAGGTTATCCAAGTGGTTTGGTACAAGAAAACAAGAAGAATAGGTAGGAGAAGTGAGTTGAAATCTCACTTAAATACTTGAAAGTTTCTGCCCAAACTTGGAGATTTCTTGATGTTTTTGGTGTGTTTGAGAGTAATTTGAGTTGTGGAAAGTGAAAATGTGATAGAGGAGGCTTGCTTTTATAGGGGAAAATTAGGGTTTGTTTTAAAGAGGTTGGAAGGTGAACGGAGGAGAATGAAGATGGAAAAGGTTCAAACTCGGTTGGGCAAAAGTTGAAGTTGTGGATCGACCTGGTCGCGCCAGACAAACTCCCCCGTCGCGTGGCGCAACGGGTGACGTTTTCCAACATTTGATTTTTGCTCACTTTGAGCCCCTATACTTTGCAATTATGTTATTTCATGCTAATTTCTTGTATTTTAACTTGTTTTTAGGTGTCCAAAGTATATTAAAGTATTGTGTGTATGTGATGCATGTATGATTGATATTCCCAAGTATTTCGAGTCTCGTTTTCGCGTATAAAGACATATTCAATGATTGGTTGCTTAAAACATAGGTATTAACATGTATATGTATAAAAGTGAATTCCATTATACTCAATGTTTCGGATTACAAGATTGTAAATAAAATACGAATGTAAGTTTTCAAAAATAGAAATACAAATACAACTTTCTAAACATGGAAAGTACAGAAATGTGAAGCGTTACAATTAAATGTTGGGAGATATTTAAAAAAAAAGATTGAAATGCTTTTGTTCTTATAAATAATAAATGAAAAGAAAGTGTCCTAAGTGTTCCAAGTAAGAGGGTATAAAAACCTTATTACATAAGTGAAATGCTTCCGTGGTTGCTCCCTTTCGCAAGTAGGTGGTAACTAATGTGCATATTTTAGCTTTTTTTGTCTATTTTTTCAAGCATAATTACCACGAACCACCCTTACCATTTGGATTTAATACTCAAAAGCGCATCATGTTGGTGGAATTGTCTCTTTGACATCAGCAATACATATACAAATATATAAATACACACAAACATTAGGCTAGTTCATCACGATGTGTATATAACTTATGTTGTGCATATTATTTGCTTGGCAGTTATGCAATATACATGATGCATATAATTCAAATAGAAGGGTCGTAATGGTTCATTGCATGACGTATGTTTTTGTCAATTCTATACAATCCAAACACTTATAACTATTCTATATCAAATATATTCATATGGCGTATTTATTAAGGAATTTCATGCCATAATTTCACATGTTGGAAGGGGTACTTTAATGCTCATAAATGCAACTCCTCCCCTTTCTTTTTTTTTTTTCTTATCATACTCAAATTACAAAATAAAAAAGAGACCCTTTAATTTGTCCTCCTTTTATATATCAAAATATAAGCACGTTATTGCTTGAAGCAAAACATTCATATCCATAAATCTCTAAAAGACTATCAAATCCCTTCGTATTATCACCTTTTATGTGTAGAGGTGAATAAAAATATACATAAGATGATTCATTGTATTTGGGTGTCAATTCACCAAATACGCCCCACCCCACAACAAAAAGAAAAAAAACAGACACACACACAAGAGTCCAATAGATTGAGGGTGATTTAAGGAGAAAGATTACTCGCCTTAGTAACTATTATTAGCAATCCGATTCAACCCCCAGAAAACAACAATCTTAAGTCTTTTTAGCAAATGGAATGCATCTAAGATTCAAAAACAAATGTCTTACTACATACTGACATAGTGAAGCTATAATGGTTCGAGGGTTGGGATTTAAGAATTTGCAATTTGTATCGACAACACTTAACGTATCATACGTACTCATCAAACCCTTTCTTAAGGAAACTTGAACTGAAACATTGGTAAGAGACCGTGATCTAATTTTGAGAATAATGACTTTTATATGTTGGACATATAGAAAAAGGTAGTGAATTTGTTGATATGATATCGAAGAGTTTTCCCTCAAAGAAGCCAAACCAAGGTGATTGGATTCTAATGACATAAGACATGTGTTTAACAACATTTTCTTGCTCAAGAGATATGAGCACACAAATCGAACTATAAACATGGGAAAACTAAAACACACAAGTAAACAAAGGGGGACAGTGGGAATTAATTTGATGTTCACCTCTAGCAAAACATATATACATATATATATATATATATATATATATATATATATATATATATATATATATTGTGTGTGTGTGTGTGTGTGTGTGTGTGTGTCTTATGCGTCTGCGAGGTTCAAATAACTTATTCTACAGATCACTCATGAGTGAACGTAGATTTAAATTTATCTTCAAAGCTGAAAAGCCATTCATCTCCAAAGCCAGAAAATATGTAGGTCTTAGGTTACTATGTTAACATGATTTTTGAGCTAAATATCAAAAACTTTGTTAATGATGTACACATGGTTGAATCTAGTGATGTTAATGATGTATTGGCTAGGAAATATAGTACTTCAACATTTAAATCATTAGTGTCAAACATGAGTGCATACTAAGAATACTAGTATATTATTCAACATTTTTCTTTAATTGAATGTCAGTCATGAAATTCTTGAATTATATAGCGGTGTAAATGATCAATATGTTACGCCATGACTTAAAGGAAAAAAATATCTTGCAACATCTATCAATGATTACTTTTGATGTTGTGATGTATACCTTTTGCACTCATAAGATGTAGTTCCTAAGTATTTAAGATCTGTAAACTAGGTAGAACTTAAATTATGTCTAAGGTTGATTACGGTACAGAATACTATAATTATGAATACATGAATGTATCAGTAATGTTCAATGTTCACCAAGTTACAACTCGATATACATCACAACAAAATGGCATCGCGAAAAAAAAACGTGCTATGATAGATATGTTTAGTTTCATGTCATCTTATTCTACATCATCGAGGGAACACGTTATATACTCAATAGAGTTCCTGTAATAAGTCACAAAACTCCTTATGGTTATCGAACCAAAGAGCACCAACCTTACATTATCTTCTGATTATGGTTCTCGAACCGAGTTCTCGAATCCAAGTAAAGAAAATTATGTGACAAAAATATTGAATGTATTTTTTTTGGATAATGTCCTAAAAAAAGTCTATACTTGTAAGCCGAGTGGCATAAGATAAGTTAATACTATCTTAAGAGCCCTGTTTTATGAACAAGGTTTCAAAACTATCCTAAAAGACACCGAAGATTTCCAAGAAAATTGTGCCTGCAAAAATTCCCTGTAATGTAAATTAGGATATGATGATTTTAGCTAAAATCATAAAGCTTAAGAACCTAGAATTACAAATGTAAGAAACCTCTGCAGTGACTTTGAAATGTTGTCGTTTATAGTGATCGATGTGGGTCGATTAGAGTGTACCCAAGTATAATATGGATGAAGAAACCCATATATATTTAGAAGCAAACAAGTCATATGCTACTTTTTATGGAAGGAAGATGTAAAATTATGAGATATGTTATATATTAAGCTGTAAATTACGATATATTCTTGATAATCTATCATGTGTACAATAGCCATCCAAAGTAAACAGAATTATAAAAGGAAACAAAGATATAAAAACTCCGATTCTTGATAATCTATCACGTGTTTGATCAAGATAAATAACTTGATGATGATGTTCATGGGGAGATCAAAAGAATAAAGGAGACAAACAAAGTGAAGGAAAAAGTAAAGGAAGTTGAAAAGGAGAAATCCGGTTATAAAGAAAAGTCTATTGATCCTAATAGTTCAAGATTTATTGGAAATGAAGAGTTATAGGAAGGGGAGATAGAAAAGAAAAGTCTATTGATCCTAATAGTTTTAGATTTATTGGAAATGAAGAGTTATAGGAAGGGGACATGGATGATACCTTGAGTTTGACTTGAGCTGATTTTATGAGATGTATTAACATTGGATGACTATTCTTCATGAAGATGATAATATAGACAAAGCTTAGTATGTGAATGAAGAAGGAGATGTGATAGAAGGCTTAGATTGTGACATGGCTATGAATAATACAATTTCTTCACAAGTTTCTCAAGATCCTCCAATCACAACTAAACCATTATCAATTTAAGATGAATCATTTGTTAATCATGAGTTAGAATCATCTACTATTTTTAAGGATGTTTACCTCTAAAAACTCAAGAGAGGATCAAACAAAATCAAAATCCTGAATGGTTCAAGATTTCATATGAAAAGGAATACGTCTTTAGATACTACGAGAAAAGAAGAAGATAATAGGAGATACATCATGATATTATTAGTTGGAGTTTTGACAATGGAAAGAAAATATACTTAATCAAAAGAACGATTGGAGTCACATAGAACATATTTAGAAAAATTAATGATTTTTTAATGTTTTCTTGAAGTTGATTTGTGAAAACTTTCAAGACTTCCTATATCGAATGAAGATAATAATGCAATGGCTAATTCTTTCAAGATGTTCAATAAAATGCAAAAAAAAATAATTTCCTTTTCTCAAACCAGCTAATGGCAAAAGATGAATTTTGAAAGATATCATAGATCCTATGACAGAGTTGCCATGGGCTACAACTTTGTATCCTAAGATACAAACTATGAAAAAAGATAAAGAAAAACCCTTGTTTGCAAACACGTTCCTTCAAATAAATACTTTGAAGAGTTTTGAGAGATTGCATATTGATGGACTAAGGGGAGTAGTTGTGATTAAACGTGCTGCTGAGAAGGATATATTTATAATGGCTCCTATGGATTTGCAAATGTTTGGTGAAGAATACATGAATGTGCTTTTCTAAAAATATCAAATTGGATGGTTGTTTCATGAAGAACAAGCAAAAGATTTTCAGAATGATGTTATAACAAGTGTGAAGACTAATCTTTAGATGGTTATTTAAAGCATTATGTCATGTAACAATTTTTTTCAATTGCGATTTTAAGCATCAGTCTAAGAAGAGATTGTAGGGTTCTGGATTGTGAATGACAAAGTTAAATCATTACACATGCTTGAATACTGAACAACATGCAATAAAAGGTTTTTTAAACTTAATGAGCAAAATGTTTATACAATGAAATGTAGCATTTGTTGGTATTGAACATTGAACATTTCATTAAGTTTGTACAGTGTAATGTTTAGGAGCGTAATGTGTGATTTTTTTTCATTCAAAAGGGTATAAATAGGTGATAGTGGTGTGAGTATTGAAATGAATCTTAAAATGACCGAAAACATTGTATTCACCTCTTGTGTTAATGGTTGCTCTACTGATTTTGTTTCTTGATCGAGTTACGATGTATATGAGTTATTAGTGATTTATTGTAGTCATCATAACCTTCTTAGAGCGATTTCTAAGGTATAGAAAGTGTTCAATAGTTCAATTCTGGTGGAGAGATTTATGGCTGGTACCTACAATATCTTTATTTAATTATATAATACTTATTATTATTTAATATTTTTTTTGACAAATGAAAAGGGAAATTGGTCTGTAATAATTCCTACTAGACGTCATTGGTGTTGACAGTCCCACTTTTGAATATTCCCCATCCCAGTCCAAATTTACACATATTTTTCCTCCATCGATCCCCCAATAAAAAACTTAACGGAGTTAGGTTTTCTTGTGTTACAAACAAATGTTTTATGTCTTTTGATCGGAACGACGATACGAGTCCATTGATGTAAAACTTACCTCGAAATGATGCTCCAAACGACGAAGACGAAGCTTTAATTCGGGTGTTTATACTTCCAATTAAAAAAAATCAAGTCGTTTGGAACACCGTTTCGAGGTTAGTTTACATCAACGGAATCGTATCGTCCTTTTGATCAAAAGCCCTAAAACAGCTATTTATAATTCCGAAAAAAAAGTTAACTCTGTTAAGTTTTTTTAATGGATCCCATGGACGAACAATAGATGAAATATTGGATTGATAGGGGAGTGTTCAATAGTAAGACTGCATGTGGCAAAGGACATCTACTAAGAATTATTGCAGGCCAATTTTCTAATAAAAATTTGGAAATAAATATAGGAAGTGAATAGTGAATCTATATGTATAGAGAATCACTATTCATTTCCTATCTTCATTCTCTATTTTATGGAATCAGATGGAATTCAAATATTGTTAAAAGTCTTAAACTTTTCCTTGAATTATAGGGATGCGGATGACGTAGGATTCCAATGTAAATATAAATTCTATGTATATCACAGACGTGTTTTGTTGCCTTATTAATGTGACTTTAAAACACAGTTCTTTAAAAAACCCTTATCTTTATAATTTGAATTATTTTACGTAAAAATACTGTTTATTTTTAAAATTATAAATGAGCAACATGAGGATAAAAACTAGAATTATAACTTTAAAATTTGTTGTATCTTTGGCTTTGGGAGTTTTTTAAACAAAATAAAAATTGGAATTTTTTTTTCAAATCTAAAGTTTCAATCTTTGGCGATTGAAGTCTAAAGTTTCAAACTTTGGTAATATAACTCCTTTGTTTGAATTTTCACTTCTAATTTAAAAGTTTCAATCTTTTGTAATTTAACCCCTTTAATTTTTTTGCTTTTTACCCAAGCTTTTCATCCTTTTCAATTTAACACAACACTTTATTACTTTCAACTTTAATCCCTTATACTTTTCATCTTTTGCAAATTTTTCGTTTAACGTTTCATTCTAAGTTTTCCAAGTTAACACCCCGCAACTTGGGTGTGGGTTGAACATTTTTTCATCTACTTTTCCCGTTTGACAGGCCCATCGCAGCGCGTCTGTTTTTTCCCATTTGATAGGTCTGTCATAATGCTCGGGTCAGACATCGACTTAATTATTTTTTTCTATTTTTACTCACAAGCTCGCGGTAATCTAAGAAACATTTTCATTTCATCTAATATGATATATAACTAATGAATCTCATGCCGCATTACGGCGGATAGGAATTCTAGTTATCATTAAATACTAAAAGTTAATACTTTTAAATAATAAAGTTCTTTTAGTTTTTCATTATTATCCACATATAGTTGAAGTAAGAAAAGTTTTACAAAGGTGAAACTTATAAAAATTTAGGAAAATTTTTAAATACAGAAAATGGAAATGAAATTGAAATGCATAATCACATTTGTAATTTTACGTACACTAGTTCTCTATGGTGGTAAAATATTGTATAAGCTACATTATTACTCCGTTTGGTATATAGTAATGGAATGGGTGAACGAATGGAATCAACAATGTAATGGAATAGATAAAGGAATGAAATAGATCATTACTGTTCCATAGTCTTACTTGATTACCATATGTGAAAATGGAATGAATCATTACCTTATGTTGTTTGGTAGGCAGCAAAAGATGAAGGATTAAAATCGGCAATGGGTGGCAGCGGCGATGGTGGTGAGTGGTGGTGGTAGAGGGGGTGTCGGGGGTGGATGGTGGACGGTGGTGGAATGGGCGGCGGTGGTTGGTGGTCGATGGTTGTAGCGGATAGTAGCCGTGGTCGGCGGTGGTGGAAGGCGACGGCAATGGTGGGTAGCTGCGGTGGTGGTGGCAGGTGGGAGGCAGCGACGACAGGTGGTGGTGGTTAGCGGCGGTGTTGGTCGGTGGTGGTGGCGGGTGGTAGCCATGGTCGGCGGTGGTGGAAGGTGACGACAATGGTGGGTAGCTGCGATAGTCGAGCGGTGGTGGTGGCAGGCGGGTGGCAGCGACGACAAGTGGTGGTGGTTAGCGGTGGTGGTGGTCGGTGGTGGGTGGATAACGGTGGTAGGAAGCGGTGGTGGCAGGCGGTGGTCAAGGTCGGTTGTGGCGGTGGTGGCACTAGTTTTCGATGGCGGAGGGCGACGGTGGGTGGCGGTGGTGGCGGAGGTGACACGGCGTGGCGGTTGTCGGCGACAGGTGTTGACAATAGTGGTGGTGGTTGCGTTGGCGCCGATCGTGTGTGGCGGATGGTGACGGTGGGGTGGTCGAGCGGCGACACGGGGTGGCAATGGCGGTTGTCGACGGTGGGTGTTGGCAACGACGGTGGTTACTGGTGGTGGCGGGTGGTGGTAGTGGTGAGCAGGGTGTTGATGAAGAAGGGTGAGAGGGAATGGAAAGGAAAAAAATCGGAGTTGTGGATGAAATGAATTTGATGGAATGGAATGACTTATATAATAGATTATTCTATTACTTTGACCAACCAAACACATTTTTATTCCCTTATAATAGTCCATTACATTTCGTCTTTCATTTCTACGTACTAAACACTACCTATATGTCTATATAACCAAACACATATTGTTCTCCATGTCTACCATTGTCGTGCTAGTAATTCTAATTAAAATCCCCTTATTTTCTAGCTATTTTACCAAATATTCTCAATAAAGTAGGTTGCATTTGTGTTTCAAATAGGATGTGTTGTTCCATATTTTCTCTAAAAATACCAAGAATAGCAACAAAAGAAAAACAAAACATAAAAGTTTTGAGTATGAGTTATGTTAAATATAAATAAAAGTTTTGAGTATGAGTTATGTTAAATATAAAGTATGTAGTTTTTATAGGTGTTAATACAAAGGATAGATGAAAAGATCCATAATTTCTAAAATAGTGGAATGTAATATAAACTGCACTTGAGAAGAGTATTCTTAACATCACTCATATAGTTAAGAATTACATACATTACCTATAAAGGATTAATCTTGATATAGGAAGGAGTAATTAAATAGTTAGAGATAATTATTAGTTTAAAGTATTATGTTTATCTAGTTATTTTATATTGGTTAATAAGTATTAGAGTTGGTATTGGTTTAGGATAGCTTGTTTAGTAAGTTATTCGTTTAGTATAAATAGATGGGTTAAGTTATGTAATTACTTGGATGTTTTGCTTTGTTCTTTAATAATATATAAAAGAGTCGTGAGAAGTTCTCACAAAATCATTAGGTTGCATTTTGTGTTTCAAATAGGATATGTTGTTCCATTTTTTCTATAAAAATACCAAGAATAGCAACAAAAGAAAAACAAAACATAAAAGTTTTGAGTATGAGTTATGTTAAATATAAATAAAAGTTTTGAGTATGAGTTATGTTAAATAAAAAGTATGTAGTTTTTATAGGTGTTAGTACAAAGGATAGATAAAAGATCTATAATTTCTAAAATAGTAGAATGTAATATAAACTGCACTTGAGAAGAGTATTCTTAACATCACTCATATAATTAAGAATTACATACATTACCTATAAAGGATTAATCTTGATGTAGGAAGGAGTAATTAAATAGTTAGAGATAATTATTAGTTTAAAGTATTATGTTTATCTAATTATTTTATTAATTGGTTAATAAGTATTAGAGTTGGTATTGGTTTAGGATAGCTTGTTTAGCAAGTTATTAGTTTAGTATAAATAGATTGGTTAGGTTATGTAATTACTCGGATGTTTTGCTTTGTTCTTTAGTAATATATAAAAGAGTCGTGAGAAGCTCTAACAAAATCATTATGTTGCTGCGTTTTTGATCCGGTTGATTCCAACAATTGGTATCAGAGCGTGTAACGGTCCAAGGGAGAGAGGAAGAGGAAGAGGAATCGAAGCAATTCAACCCGGTGAAGTCGAAAACCTTCATGGATCGACAGAGAGAAGAAGACTCGAAACCAAAGTGGATCGACAAGGAGAGGAACGAAGACTCGAAATCTAAGTGAATTGAGCAGAGACGAAGACTCAAAATCTTAGTGAATCGAGCAGAGCAGTCGAAATCTGGGTGAATCGACAAAGAGGTTTAAAGATGGCAGGAGAACAACCAGTTAATACAGGAATTGTTCATGTACGAGATAACAACAATACCACGTTGCAAGTTCCACGATTGACATTAAAGAATTACAACACTTAGACTAGTTTGATGGAGTCGGTATTGGATGCTCAAGGACTTTGGGAGGTGATTGATCCAGTGACATGTGATGTTGTGGACGAGAAGTGAAACAAAGTTGCTAGGGTGGTTCTCCTTCAAGCACTACCGGAGGATATACTTCTTCAAGTTGCTAAAAACCGAAGTGCAAAAGATACTTGGGAGGCTTTACGGGTAAGATTTCTTGGTGCTGACAGGGTTCAAAAGGGTCGACTAGCTACTTTAAGGAGAGAACTCCAGCAACTTCGCATGAAAGAGACAGACACGATTGAAGAATTTGCTGGTAAATTAAGTGGGTTCGTCTCAAAGTTTAGCAATCTTGGATCAAGTCTTGAAAATAAAGTGATAGTTCGGAAGCTATTAGATTTTGTACCAAAGAAGTATCTTCAAATCGTTGCTTCTGTTTAGCAGTATTCGGATATCGAGAGCATGCCATTTGAAGAAGCAGTAGGTAGGTTGAAGGCCTATGAGGAACGAATCAAAGAGCAAGACAAGACGGGTGATAATGATCAAAGTAAGGTACTATTATCTAAAATTGTTGGCCAAAGTTCTAATACCGGTGGACAAGACCCTAAAATCGATGGTCAAGAGAAGAATGAAGAGTTTGGTTGTAAGCGTTATGGACGAGGGTGGTCTAGCCAAAGTGACCGTGGAAGATGCCGTGGTCGTGGTCGAGGAGGACGACACCAAAGGGATAAAAAGCTTATTGTGTGTTATAATTGTCAAGAAAAAGCCATTATGCAAGTGAATGTCCTAAAAAGGAGTCAAAGGAAGAAGTGGCAAACTTGGCTGAAGAACATGATCCGTCACTATTTTGAAGAAGAAAGTGTCCATATCAAGATTAAGGGGGTGAATGAAGGATTAATCTTGATATAGGAAGGAATAATTAAATAGTTAGAGATAATTATTAGTTTAAAGTATTATGTTTATCTAGTTATTTTATTAATTGGTTAATAAATATTAGAGTTGGTATTGGTTTAGGATAGCTTTTTTAGCAAGTTATTAGTTTAGTATAAATAGATGGGTTAGGTTATGTAATTACTTGGGTGTTTTGCTTTGTTCTTTAATAATATATAAAAGAGTCATGAAAAGTTCTCACAAAATTATTATGTTGCTGTGTTTTTATCCGATTAATTCCAACAACCTATATATCTATATATAGAGGATATGAACTTACATGTAGTGGTCACATGAGTTTCCAAGCTTTGCCTCCATTAATACTAAATTTCTTTACCCTACTAAAAATCATAACTATGATAATAACTACTTTTCCCTCATCACTAAACTTCTCCGAGAACCCATACCACTTGTTTTCGCAACTTCCATTTGGCTTTAGTCGACGGTCACAATTGTAGCCGGTTGATAACCCTATGTTTCCATATGCATTTCATTAAGTTATAATCCCAGCTTATTCTCTAAAGGGTTTGGATAATTCCAGTAGTAACAAGTAACACTGGGTTGGTCAACGATGATAAAACTTATTAAGCTTTATCAAGATGTTTACCTTTCGGATGAGATATAATAATGTTTTCATTCCACCGTTACAATTAATTTAACTTTTCATATATATTGATCGCAATAATAGCTTTCTTTCGAGCAATTCTTTTGATAATTAAGCTGGAGGTCACATAAGTCCTTGACTAATTTGCTGGAAGTTTCAAATTTCTTAATATTTATTTCATTTTCATGAAGCTTCCCTGTCAAGGAATTTAACTTGGCTAAGGCTGCTTGAAGCTCTACGTCCTTTTCAACTAATTTAAGCTTGTAGTCGTAGACCCAACATTGCTATTGGTTCAAGTCTAGCTTTAGCTGAGCCACATCTTGTTTCTGCGCTTCGAACTTCTCCATAAGAAGCTTGTTCTTATGTTTATGGGCGATGTTCTGTGACGCAGCTTGTTGATACTCAGCTACAAGAGTTGAGTTGTGGGCGCGCATTTGGGATAATTTAAAACGACAACTATCAGAACAAAGTATTCGATTTACCGTTTCCGAAAGATCGGGTGTCTCAGTTGTCTGCGCCATCATGCAATGGTTGTTGTTCTTGGATAGATTCAAGGTTTCCATTTGAGCTGCAGCATCTGCCCAGTTGAAGCCCTCATGCTGTTGGGCCACAAGTGCTGTGGACTTTCCGCCTGAGCTGCAAGATGGACTCGTAGTTGACTTGGAAGGAGAGACGGGAACCAACTGTTTGTCACTGCTCTGTATGTCGGCGACCCTGGATGATACATACCCTGATGGTGTCTTCTTGCATTTCCTAGCGAAATGGCCTGGTTCATGACATCGATAGCACCTGAGTTTGTCCTTTGTGAGACCATTCTTCAGGTTGGACAGAGGTTGCCTTCCATATTTTTTCTGAAATTTGTTGACCCGAAAAGCAGCCATTGCTAAGTTCCAGGAGACATCGATCTCATCCAGGTCTTCCTCCATGATCTGATAAACTTCTGTTGGCATAATAGATGGAGGGTCAGATCGCCTGCCAAGAAGGCGTTCAAGCTCTTGATCATTGATGCAACAATTGCCAGATTCGCTTCATTCTCCTTAGTGAGAAAAGCAGAGTTGGGCGCGGGTTGTGCAGAGCCAGGGATAGGTGCGCCTATTTGAGGAATAACGCCTTATTCCCCAGTTTGAGGAGTTGCAGGACTGAAAAGCACATTCGGATACTGAGCATGGAACTGTGTATGAACTTGAGCTGTTGAGACTGTCGTAGGATTGGGAGATTGAAACCCATACACATACTGAGTGTTTTGAGGCGTGACAACAGGACTGTACACCACATTTGATCCACATGGTGCTTGTGCAGTTCCTTGCAGAGGACTATAGACTAGATTCTGTGACATTAACGCTGCCTTTTGACCTGTCATTCCTGCGGCCATCAGACTACTCTGATGATTGATCTCCCTTTGTTTGTTGTCAATTTTACATGATTTGATAGTAGCTATCATCTCAGTGAGAGTGACGTCGTTCAGGTTCTTTGTCTTTTTTATCATGCACACGTCTGCATCCCAACTTTTGGGCAGTGAATTCAACAACTGTCGGTTCATGGCGCTGTTGGTGAGGGTGATCTCAGCTGAAATCATCTAGGAAACCAGTTTGACATAGCGGCGTATCTGATTCTCGATGGTTTCCCCATATATGTGATTGAATGAGCTGAATTGCTGATTCAGCTGGTTCACCCTACTTGTTTTTTTGTCAGCGTTGCCTTCGTAGAGATTTTGCAACTCACTCCAAACTTCTTTAGCTTTGTACAGTTTTCTGACCGCGATAGAGATATCGGGTCCTAGAGCCATGGTTAGTGTTGCAGAAGCCTTCTCATCTTCCTCTATGATTTTTACGTCCTCTGGAGTACATAAGTGCATAGGCTTGGGAATTTTTGTTTCGGGATCTTGCTCTGTGCTATACACTATGGTTCTTGGACCATTCATGATTCATCTCCACACACCGGGCTCCTTTACCTTGCAATATTATTCGAAGCGAAACTTCCACTCATAATATTCATCACCATATAACAAACGCGGCACTTTGGTGGAAGTGCCAATCACCTGATCCAGCTCTTGGTGGAGGGCTAAAGTTTGTGATTGCAGGGCTGCCAGTGTGGCATTGGTCAGGTCCTGTGAGGTCATGTATCCAGCCATTAAATTAATTAGAATTTGCCAAATATGATTTAAAATATAATTAATTTAAGTGACAGAAATGAACAGTGCCCAATCCGAAACAGTCAAATCTGCAGTCAATACGGTCAACCCGGAATGTTTTTCCGAAATGGCAATCCGGAAGTCAACGATGGTCAAATCGGATGAGATGTCCGAAATAAGCAATCCGGAATTAAGAATCCGGAATGAGGAATCCGGATTTAAGAATCCGATTTGAAGATCCGAAGAGAAAAGTCCGAGATGAAATTCGAAACAAAATCCGAAAAGCAGATCCGAAATAGAGTCCGAGAAGCAGATTCAGAGTAAAGTCCGAAATGCAGAATCCGGAACTAGCAATCTGAAATGCCTTGCTTATCTCCTATAAATCCGGAACAGTAACCCAATCCGGAATTCAAAATCAGCAACAGTAACTCGGATCACAATCTGGAATAAAACAACAGTTCGGGATCAATTCGGAATGGACGATCTCCTTCTTGTTCTTCGGAATCCAGAACAGTATCAAATCCGAATTATGAAGACCTGCTTCGTGTTCTTCGGGATCTGGAACAGTAACCAATCCGAAATCTGCAGAGCTTCTTCGAGTTCTTCGGAACATTCCCTCCGTCGATGAATAGTGATCAGGAATGTGAGAAAATCGATCCGAACAGCAGCAACCAACTTCAAAACTTCTTCAAACAGCAATATCTGGAGCATGTATTAGAACAACAGGCTCTGATACCAATTGTAAGTCCCGTGTAACGGATCAAACAGGTATCGCTATCCTAATCAATCGCGGAAATAATGATCAGGATGAAGAACAACTTGAATAACTTGAATATAATAACTTGCATACACCAGAGGATATCAGATACAAGTTTAGTAAACAAAACTCTCTAACCCTTAAAAAGTTCCCTAACCCCTCTATTTATAGGCATAACAAAGCCCAAATATACAACCCTAGGCTCACTTGGCACTAGGAAACCCAAACTGCCTAAAAGTAACCCAAAATCCTAAACAATATAAATGAATAAACCTTTAAGCTCCAAGCCCAACATTGGTGGTTAGTGAATTAGTGGTTTTGCTAACAAATATTGTTGGTGTATCATCAGTGGTTAGGAGTACAAGGACTGATACTTATTTTCTTATAAGTTAAGGGGGGGCATTTATGTTAAGTTTCTTAAAAGTCGTTTTAACAGATTTTAGGCGGTTCAGTAGTTATAAATAAGGGGTTCTAGGGCTTGTTAGATAACTTTTGCTTTAGTTTTCTTTTATGTAAACATTTCAATTCTTATATTTGTTTCTGATGTTCAATAAAATCGTTGGTAGTTGTGATCAATTGTTTATATTTCACGGTGTTTTTATAACAATTGGTATCAGAGCCAGGTTGGCTCGATTGAGTGAAGTTCTTTGATTGATTCCGCAATAGTTGATTACAATGGTGTCGACGAAGTTTGAATTAGAGAAATTTGATGGGAAGAACGACTTTAGTCTATGGCGTGTGAAGATGAGCGCTCTGTTGGTGCATCAAGGGGTTAGTGATGCTCTGTTGGGCGAAACTAATCTCCCTGCTACATTGACAGAAAAAAGAGAAGAAGGATATTCTTGAAAAAGCACATAGTGCTATCATCTTAAGCCTGGGTGACATAGTTTTGAGAGAAGTTTCTAAAGAAACAAGTGCAGCCGGTATTTGGGCCAAGTTGGAGACATTGTATATGACTAAATCGTTGGCAAATAGGTTGTATTTAAAGAAACAGTTGTATACCTTTCAGATGAATACAAGTAAGTTATTAGAAGATCATACAGATGAGTTTAATAAACTTATCTTGGATCTTGAAAATATTGAAGTTGAATTGTAAGATGAGGATCAAGCCATGATATTTCTCACATCATTGCCTTCTTCATATGAGCATTTTGTGGATACCCTCATGTATGGTAGGGAGACTTTGACGATGGAAGATGTCTTGGCTGCCCTAAACTTGAAAGAGTTGAAAAAGAGGTCAGGTGTGAAAGAAGAAGGTGGAGATGGATTGTTTGTGAGGGGAAGACCTGAACAGAGAAACAGCAGTTTCAAGAACAAGAATAGATCTAATTCTAAGTTCAAAAGAAGGTGTTTATTGTATTCAGAGAAACATTTGAAGAAAGATTGCCCAGAATTGAAGAAGAGGAAAAGTAAGTCAAATGTCAGTTTTAAGAGTCAGTCCAGTCACGTGGCTCAAGAGGATATGTTAGAAGGTTATGAGAGTTCTGATGCTCTGAGTGTGACAAGCACAAATGATAAAAAGATGCCTGTGATGGATTCTGGTTGTTCATTCCATATGATTCCTGTCATGGAGTTCTTTAAGAATCTCAAGATCTTGGTTCTGTAAGTTAGGTGATGACATGCCTTGTAAAGTTGTTGGAATTGGTACAATAATGGTCAAAATGAACAATGGGCATGAAGTGGACATAAAGAATGTGAGGTATGTTCAAAATCTGAAAAGAAGTTTGTTGTCACTTGGAACATTTGAGAAGGAAGGTTGTCATGCGAGTCTAAGAGATGGAAAAGCAAAAGTGATTAGAGGGTCCATGGTGATACTGTTAGGAACAAAAAGTGGAAATAATACCTACTTGTTGGATGGAAAAATCATGGTGACAAATTCAGTTTCTGTTGCTCTGGAATAAGGTAATTCTTTGGTCATATAAGTAGTCAAGGGCTTGTTGAACTCAATAAACAACAAGTTATTGATGAGTTAAACAATAATGACTATGATATAAGCTTTTGTGAAAGTTGTGTAATGGGAAAGCATAAAAGGGTAAAGTTTTCAAAGGGCAGATACACAACCAGGGGCATATTAGATTATGTGCACTCTAACTTGTGGGGTCCTTCTAAGAATGAATCTTTGGGGGGGTGCTAGGTATTATATGTCCATAGTAGATGATTACTCAAGAAGAGTATGGATATATATTATCAAGCATAAGATGATTCCTTTCGAAAGTTTAAAGAGTGGAAAGTTTTGGTTGAAAATCAAACTGGTAAAAAGATAAAGAAACTGAGAAAAGACAATGGTTTGGAATTTTGTAGTAATGAATTTAATCAGTTTTGCAAGTCTCATGGAATAGACAGGCACTTGACTATTCCTGGTACACCACAACAAAATGGTCTAGTTGATAGAATTAATAGAACCATTTGTGAAAGGTTGAGGTGTATGTTAAATCATGTTGGTATGCCTATGAGGTTTTGGGCAGAGGCTGCAACTACTGCAGTGTATTTGATAAACAGATGCCCATCAACAACATTGTTTATGAAAACACCTATGGAGGTGTGGACTGGGGAGAAACAAGATTTTAGTGATTTGAAGGTGTTTGGGTCTTTGGCTTATGCTCATATAAGTCAGGAAAGATTAATCCCAGGGCAATAAAATGTATAGTCTTAGGCTATACAGATAGGGTGAAGGGCTATAGATTGTGGAGAATGGATGGTAAGAGTCCAAGAGTCTTCAACAGTAGAAATGTAAAGTTCAAAGAAGACATAGTGTTCAAAGACTTGATAGGCAACAATTTGAAGTATGAGAATGAAGACTTTGATGAAAGCAAAGATGTTCAAATTGAGGTGGAGCCTTTTGAAGATATACAAGAAGGAGTTACTGATGGTGGTACTTTTCGTAATAACCACAATAGTCCTGGTCCGAGTATTGTAAAAGATAGAACAAGAAGGCAGATTAAAGCACCTTTGAGGTATAGAGATCATGAAGATGATATTTCAGATGTGGCCTTCATGGCAGCTGAGTTTCAAAGCATATATAAACCACTTACCTATGAAGAAGCAATAAAAGTTCTAGTCATAAGGAAGAGTGATGTACAACCATGAATGAGGAGATAGAATCACTGTATAAGAATGATACTTGGGAATTGATAGATAAGCCTCATGATAAGAAATTGGTATCTTGCAAGTGGATCTATAAATTGAAAGAAGGTGTGAAAGAAGGTGAAGGTCCAAGGTTTAAAGCAAGATTGGTGGCCAAAGGATTCACACAGAAGGCTAGTGTTGACTACAATGAGATCTTTTCTCTTGTAGTCAAACACACTTCTATTAGAATCATTTTATCATTGGTTGCAACATTAGATCTGAAATTGGAACAAATGGATGTGAAAACTACTTTTTCACATGTTAGTCCATACATACAGGCCCAGTACAGAGACCGAGACATGATTAAATACACACCACTTAGAACTCACAGAGGAGTTATCCTCAACGTCTTGGGTAATTTACATTTGAGCGTCTGTCAGGTGTATGCCTACACCCCGCGCTAAGGTCATGGCCATTAACTAATCTAATGAGCCGAGGATATCCAGGACACGGTAATTTAACCCCCGATGTTTAAGTTATCAAACAAAACTGACTAAAACAGAATATGCGAATTTACTAGCCACAATCCTGCATTCGATTGATCTCATTTCTGACCAAGCGGTAATAGTTTACAGTATCCCAATCCCGTATAGGGAAAATAAGTCGAGAGTATTTACCTGAGCTAGTCTTCTTTTTAATTTTGATAACTCAGCGTATACAAAAGTACTAACGTGCAGATAGCATTTACCGGCAAGGCTCTAGTCTGGATTATGGCATAAGCTAACCAATTAAATACTATCGGTCTTTATTTAAGTCATAGACTTAGACCGAGTAGTGTACGTGATCAAAACGTATAACGCTTGATTATACGATGATTGGATAGAATGTAGTTTAAACCCGACAAGTAGTTTGACTTGCATAATATGGGTAAACAATTAACATTCTGGATTTTGAGATTAAAATGATAAGGTTAAACCCGTTTCGGTTGAATTCCGTAAACTAGTTATGTATAATCAACCATATGCTTATAAGCGATAATAGGTAACCAGATAAGTCATGGAAAAGTTCTATATGCCATTATATTTTAAATAAGTTAAAATATCATTAGGATATCAACTTATATGCCCGTTAAGGTTTTAAAACGAAATTATGCCTCATAATGGCATTTTGGTAATTTCATACCATATAAAAGGAACTTGAATAAAATTTAAGTTTATAATCATGAGTATTCTGGTAAAATAGTTTATTTATGATATAATATAAGTAGGATATCAGTTATATTTGTATTTTATCTTTTATGACCAAACTATGAACCAAAGGGGCATTTTGTTCATTTTACACAAAGTTCATAAATTATTTGGGATTCTGAGTTTATGACATGTACCTACTGTGAATATATTTAAAATAAGTTTTAAAATCAGTAGGTAACAAGTCTTGGTCAATTAATATGGTTTAAAACCATACTATGCGTCGAAACGACGCTTATGTCGTAAATTGACGTCTTTATGCGATGTTTATGAAAACTGATGTTAAGGTCAGATTAAAATGTTTTAAATATGTTATTTATTATAAAATATCAGTAGGTAAATGATTTACCTTGAAAAGATCCAATTAAAACCATTTTATAAGCCCAAGGGCTAAAATCGTCATTTATCGACATAGTTTAAGTACCTATTTGAAAACTCTATTTATAACTTGGTTTAACATCCAAATAATCCTACTTATAATATTATATCAGTAGAAAACTCATTTTTAAGTTCATTACCATTTAAAACCTTGTTTTATACAAAAAGGACATATTGGTCAAAGATGGCATAATTATGGAACTTGCGTATAAACTTGGATTCTGATTATGATCATGTAATATAATCTCAAAGGGTTATGCTACATTATATTACGATCATAATGTGACTTTAGATCAGTAGGTAACTAATCTAAATCGGGTCAGAATCGAAAATCAAAGCAGAAGTCAAACTTCACGACTTTCGGTTGCGAACCGACCCTAGAGCTGTAATTGACGAGCCGAACATGTTCTTACATGTTCTAATAATTATTACCAACTTGTTTAAGTGTCAAAACAGGTTTCATAACATATATAACATTAATTTATGATTTTTTCGAAAAATGACCTGTTTGACTTTTTAATATCATAACTTTGACCCGTCAATTGGTCTAGCAAACGTGATCTTCAGGAGGTGCCCTTTATAGGGATTAACACCTACCTTATTACGATCACTTAGCCATGTTCATTTCAAACAATGGCTGGATCATAATGGTCTTATCCTAAAGTCAAAGCGTTTTCCGAAAAACGCTTGACTTTTGGCTATAAAAGCCTATAAACGAAAATGCACAAGGAAGGAACACTTACCAGTGATTCCTAGGGTGCAAAAAAACTTTGTTGGATGCTCCTTTTAGCTAGGAACTTCTAGAGGAGGGAGAAGAGTATGAATAAGAAAGGTGCAAGTTCAAATGGTGAACTTGATCACCAATTTATGGTTGGAGAACTCAAAGGAGGTGATGCCAGGTGTTTAGGGGTGTAAGAGGGAGTTTACAAGTGTCCTAAAATGTGGCATAGCTGATTACGAGTCCATAGTTTCGAATACATGTTTTTGGAGTTTTGATTGGAGACCAAACAAAACTTTCTGCAGTAGAAGGCTTCTCGCGCCCTGCGAGAGACCCAGGCCTGGTCTCTCGCGGCCCGCGACCGCCATAAGGCCAGTTTCAAACTTTGACACTTTTAACCCCTTAACTTTATAAAGCTTCTAAAAACCTTTTTAAACACCTTTTTGGACTTTTAGCCCTCCGTAGCCAATACTTGGCATACCCAGGATTATCCCGGACATTGTCGAGCTCTCGGTTCGTTAAAAGGGCACTCAGAGGTATAAATAAACATGTTGACACTTTTAATCCCTCCATTATCCAACTTTCACATATTTACAAAATTGAACCCTCTCGTCCAACAATTGGCACGTATGAGAGTTAGGACTTCACAAAGGATCACTCAGAGGCTTATTATAAGCATGTTGACTTCGATGTCACTCAGAGGCTGGGCATGTTGACATATCAGTCACTTAGAGGCCAAGTTTTAAGCATGTTGACATATCAGTCACTCGGAGGCTAAAGATTTAAGCATGTTGACATATCAGTCACTCAGAGGCTGTTATTTATGCATGTTGACATCGGACCATCACTCAGAGGCTCAGTTTGAGCATGTTGACGCCTTTAGTCCTTATTGGTCTTTAATAGACTATATTTAAAATATAACACATGTCACTATACTATTGGACACGATTTTACAGGGTGTTACAGGATATGAGGTAAAAGGCCAAGAAGATAAAGCTTGTCTGTAGAAGAGGTCTTTGTATGGACTCAAACAGTCTCCTAGACAGTGGTATAGGAGGTTTGATGAGTACATAGTGGGCAGTGGTTTCAACAGAAGTCCTTACGATAGTTGTGTGTATCATAGGGAATATGACAGGGGTAAGTTTGCCTATTTGCTCGTGTATGTGGATGATATGCTGATAGCTTGTGAAGATGAAAGTCAAATAGAAGAAACCAAGCAGTTGCTGATGAAAGAATTTGATATGAAGGATTTGGGGGAAGCAAGAAAGATATTGGGTATGGAAATTCACAGAAACAGGTCAGAAAAAGTGTTGACACTATCTCAATCTTCTTATATTGAGAATGTGTTGGAAAGCTATGGAATGGGAGAGTGTAAGCCTGTTACAACTCCTCTTACAGCTCATTTTAATTTGTCCAAGAAAGATAGTCCTCAAACAGATAAAGAGAAAAAAATACATGAGCAAGGTTCCATATGCTAACATTGTTGGAAGTCTTATGTACATCATGGTTTGTACAAGACCTGATATTGCATATGTTGTTAGTGTTGTGAGTAGATACATGGCAAATCCTGGTAAGAATCATTGGGTAGCTGTAAAGTGGATTCTTAGGTATTTGGCTAGTACAAGAAAGCTTGGTTTAAAGTTTGAAGACAAACCTGAGAAAAAGGGTAATATGGTCAGAGGTTATGTTGATTCTGATTATGCCAAGGACAAAGATAATGACAGGTCCATAACTGGTTATGCATTCTCTGTGCTGGGGAATGTGGTCAGTTGGAAGCTCAGTTGCAGCATGTTGTTGTGCTATCCACAACTGAGGCTGAATTTATAGCTTTAACAAAAGGGGTAAAAGAGTCTTTATGGTTAAAGGGCATAGTAATGTAGGTGTTGTTCAGTTGTCAAAGAACAGTGTTTTTCATGAAAGGACCAAACACATCAATGTGAAGATGTTTTGAATCAGGGATGTGATAACTTCTAAGGAAGTTTAGGTCAATTGGGTTGGAACAAATGTTAATCCTGCTGATGTGATAACCAAGGCTTTGCCTGGTGCAAAGTTTATGTTTTGTGTTGATTCATTAAGTTTGGGATAAAATGAATTGTGACTTAGGTGGAGATTGTTGAAAAAAGTAACAATTCAGTTGGTCAAATAAAGTCAAACTACTGATGAGTAGTTCCAACGTCTGATGGCGTAATAACATCTTGATGTTAGACAACCACTGACGATATTAGAGAACCACTGACGAGTTTGCTAACAACTACTGTTGGTGTATCATCAGTGGTTAGTGAATTAGTGGTTTTGCTAACAACTATTGTTGGTGTATCATCAGTGGTTAGTTATCAGTGGTTAGGAGTACAAGGACTGATACTTATTTTCTTATAAGTTAAGGGGGCATTTATGTCAAGTTTGCTTAAAATTCGTTTTAATAGATTTTAGGCAGTTCAGTAGTTATAAATAAAGGGTTCTAGGGCTTGTTAGATAACTTTTGTTTTAGGTTTTTTTTTGTAAAACATTTCAATTCTTGTATTCGTTTCTGATCGTTCAATAAAATCATCAATAGTTTGTGATCAATTATTTATATTTCACGGTGTTTTTATAACACTATGACTTTGCTATTCCTTTTACTTCCCTATTCACAAGTTTTTTTCTACTACCAGTAAAAATGAGGTGTACGGTGGTAGGTACCTGTAAAAATTAATCATTCATTCAAGCACCATCTCATCATCTACTACTTTGACAGGACACTTAACAAGTTTATTATTTTGAACACAAGATAAACGCCACATGAAAAGCAAAACAATTATACAACAAATAAATTTTAATACAGCCAATAATTTGTTCCCACTTATAAACTAGTACATCTTGCTTACTGTTAAAAGCTTGTAAAAATGTAAGACATTTATATTTGTATTCTCTTATGAGTCCAAAAATGGAATAATCATTTTACTTTTCCGTGGTTCTACATGTACCATCTTTTATACATTAATAAATACAATCACATTAAAACTTCCATTGTAATTTGTCAAAACCAGAAGTATTTTTGCAAACTAGACTTGTGTTTTAGTGAAGATATGGATAACCAAAGAAATAACGTATTTAGAATTTATGTTGCAAGAATCTGTGATGTGATAAGTTATAGGTATCAAACAAACGATTAAGCTTTCTAACAGTATAGACTCTTAATGAAGAGTTTGTTGACCAGAATTCTCTATGGTGGTTATTTTTAACAGAATATGACAACCAAGTTTAGAATTTGGGTTGTCACATCCGATCTCTTGTGTACGAGTTGACCTATTTAATAAACATGTAACCCTATAACTCGTTTAGGACCGTTTATCACTTGATTACCACGAGTCAACCTTTTTGATCCGTTAAGGTAAACGAGTTGAATAGAGTTGAATAGGCTCTGTTCGAATTATATTGTGTTTGAGTTAGTGTTATTGCTTTTGAAAGGGATAAGTATAAGGATACCCGCCAACTAGAAACCATTGACACCCTTACAAGTCTCTTTACTTCTACATTCGAACTTCTCCCAACCTTTTCATAGCACGCTTCAATTTGTAATCATTTCACTTTAATAAGTTCCAGTAATGCATGATATTAACTGGGATCGATAAAGAGACACTCACATCATGAATGTGAACAACACCAATATGGCTCCACTGATGGTGGAGAGGTCCACAACGGATTCACGGGTATGCCGAGTGTTTACTATCTGAAACCAGATCCCAACAAGTTTTTGGTAGACATTCAGGTCTCCCAAAGACCCTATTGGAAAAGGTTAGACTGTTATCAGAAGAAGGAACGAGTGTTTGTAAGAAAGAAGATGATGGTACCCAAGTACTTTTGAGTTCCCTAACAAGTACCTACTTTCTTCTTTCCAGGTGATTTTTCCTATGGCCCAAAATGATAGCTCTTAAACCTGGAGGGTATAAAGTGTTATCTAAGAGAATTTGAGGGGCTATAATTAACAACAAGCCAGAGTTTATTCTAGAGATCAACATGTTTTCATTGGTTGGATGAACTCACAATTGGAAAAGGTAGAAACTATGGTAAAGATGTAGAAAGTGACTGCATGTAGACCCTTTTGCTTGAGTATGTTTCTTGCACTTGAGATGACATTTATGTAAATAAAAACTGAAACCAGACTCAAAACATGGACATATAGTAGGTTTTAAATGTGACGTAGTAGATAATAGATGAATTTTAAGAGTAATTTTAAACTCATGTGTGTCGTCTGTGTTAAAAAAGAAATCGCAGTTAAACAATTGTTATATTTTTTTCCCATATATACTTAGGAATCCCAAAAATAACAAAAAAATATATTTTAGTTTTCATCGGAAAATCTCAAAACACTAAAACTTGTCGCGCTTGACTAACTTATACAGATCGAATCCGTAAAAAGTGAGATGGCCTTATACTTAATTTAAAAAAAAACGTTTAAAACACAAAAAAAATCATTTAATAATAACAAAAAATATATAAATAAATGCAGAATGTTGGTGCAAAATATATATTATTTGACAATTACTAACATGCTAAACAACATTTATCTTTTACTTTCTTCTACACGGATCATCTTCCTCTTTATCAGAGATTCACTAAAAAGTAAGTTTTGTTTAAATAACATAAAAAGGATTGTGTAAATAATATATGACACTACATGTAAGAAGGATAGAAGGACATTTTAGTTACAAAATAAAAAATTTCAACCTTTTGTTTTCTCAAAAAATCCAATATAAAAATCTAGTACAAAAAAATCTAACGTAAAAAATCCAATACAAAAAGAATCTAACAAAAAAAATATAGTACAAAAAATTCAACACAAAAAAAAAATATAGCACATAAAATCTAGTACAAAAAATTAAATAAAAAAATCTAGCACAAAAAACATAACACAAAATATATTACAAAAAGTTAAGCACAAAAATGTTATATTAAAACATAGAAATACAACACAGATTTTTTTAGTTTTTTTAGTTGTGATATTTTATATAGCAATAAGGTACTCAAGTTAAAGATAAAAAAAGTGCTCCGTTTTATGATGTTACTTAAAAATTAATTCATAGAAAAAAATATAAACGTTTAAACAAATGGATGTGGAGTATACATGTGTTTTGCATGTTAAGAGAAAATCAATAAATAGGCTATTTCAAAAATAACCTTACACTTCTCTTTTTCATATATATTCATCTTCGCCATTGATTTAAAAAATGAAAGATGAATATCACTTTTCATCCTATTTAAATAAAATTATTTTTTTATTTGATTCTATCTTTGTATTTCATATTGGCTTTTATTTTCTATTAATTTAATTACAAGCCATGCGTACCTTTTATAGTCATAATTCATTTAATGGATATGGTCTCTAATAATACCTACCATACATTATTGGTTATTGGCAGACATATTTTTTTATTCATTTTGACAATCTCATCTTTCAACTATTTTTCTTTACTTGTCCTCAGTTAAAAAAATTTAACGGAGTTCAGTTTTTTTCCAAATTACAAACGAACGTTTTAGGGTTTTTGATCAGAACGATGATACGAGTCTATTGATGTAAAACTTACCTCAAAATGGTGCTACAAACGACTTAATTTATATTAATTGGAAGTTTAAACACTCGAATTGAAGCACCGTTTTCATCGTTTGGAACACAATTTCAAGGTAAGTTTTACATCATTCGACTCGTATCCTCGTTCTGATCAAAATCCCTGAAACTTCAGTTTGTAATTTGGAAATAAAACTTAAGTCCGTTTAGTTTTTTTAACTGAGGACAGGTGGAGGAAAAATAGTTGAAAGGTGGACTGTCAGGGGGAATAAAAAAATGTGGGACTGCTAATAGCCAATGACATCTAGTAAGGATTATTAGAGACTAATATCCCTTCATTTAAAAGTTTAGTAAAGTCGGTGGAGACTTTATGGTCATATCTAAATTCACAAGAAAAGTTTTGTGTTTTTTCATATCGACTCCCAATTAGAGCATCCACATCAATGATGATGTGGACGCATGCGAAATCCTATGAACCAGCCCTGTCGAACTTGTGTTGTGTTGCGAGGGTGGTTCAAGAAGGATGGTCCAGCTGCTAGGACATGGTCGACAAGGTTAGAGTGGACTCCACACACACAAACAATATTACTTTTGTATTTCTTAATAAAAAAAGTAGAGTTTGAGGTGGAGAATTGTAGAGGTTTGGTGTTGTAGTAAAAATAAGTTTTCTTAAAATTTCTTTGCTAAACACTTGTTTTATTTGATATCTCACTTGTTATCAATCCAACGTTATTCTCATAAACTATAAACAATAATATATGTAAATACTTAAAGAGTTAAGGGAAAGAATAATAAAACCGATTTATAGAGATTCGAGAGATGTTAACTAATCCCTCTATGTCCTCTCTCCGATCCTCTAATGTAAAGTTTCTCCACTAGTCATCTCTTTTAAACCAGTAGGCATATCCGTTCCTCAACGTCTTACCAAGCAAAGATAGTGATCATCTTGTGCAATCGTCTAACTCCTTCCAAGGAAGTAATCACCTGTTGCGGAACTAGTCTTTTTTAACCAGCTAGGGAGGGTCACAATCTAACTTTACATTCACAAACATATATTAATTACTTTTAACCTATGACCCCTATAATAACTTTAACTTGCTAACGGTAAGCTAGACATCTTATAGATGAATAATTGTACTTTTTTAAGTATTTTACTGATTATTATTAAAAAAATACATACTTATCTAACAAAAAAACCTACACTTATTAAAAATGCTTTTGTATATTAAATTCGATAATGTATCAGATAAGCAATGATAAAGTAATTAAACAAAATAAAAACAAAACCCACATATTCAGGAACTTCAAAACCAAGTTTAAAAAAGATAAAACACTTTTTGTGATTAAACTATAGAGAAAGCTTCTATATCACAACTTGGGAGATGCTAAGTAGATTAAAACACAGTTCTTTAACATAGTTCACATTTTCAAAATATAGCATAGCGTTTCTTACCATTCTTCATTTTACAATAAACCCCTCCATGCTACCTGCAAAGTTTACAGAACCTCCATTTGTGTTTCTGACATCATACAACACTGCCAGATTACCTGTCATACGCAGAGAGCAATTACTATCAGCGTGCCAAAGGTAGTCAATTGTTCCTCCTGGTTGCCACTGCATTCGGAAACAAATTAGTTTAATTTGGGAACTCTAGCATGGTAGTCTTGGATTTTCCAATCAATGTATGATACCTCCATTAGGGTCATGTCTCTTTTCTCTTTGAAGAAATAATCAACTCGTGAATCACAGGGAATCACTTTGACTTTCCATTGTTGTTTAGGTTTTTCAAAAAACTTTCTTTTCTTGCGAAAGAACCTTTTATTTGTCGATCTTAACCTTTTCAGAAACATTTTCTTTCTTTTTCTTTCTTGGAAGTTGATTTTTAAACCTTTACTGGTTCTGCCTTTGAAAACAATATTCTGAATGTTTGGCTCCACATTTTGCTTACCTTTAGATTTTTAACCTTTTGTTTTGCATTTTGTAGAACCTTTAGTTTATCAAACTTTTGATTACATGTTGTTGATATTTTGATTTGCCAACCTTAGGTTTCAAATTCTTAACCTTTAGTTTAACATTCTTACCCTAATCACTAATGTTAACCTTTGGCTTTTCGTTATCTCGATCTTTTGTTTTGATACCTTAGGTTGAGATTTTGGTTTAAAAACACGTGTAGCTTTAGTTCTAACATCATGAGTATGATAGTACCAATCATAAGTGCATCTATTATCACACTGTCTAGCTACATGACTTAGATGACCATAGACATAACAATATTTGAATGGGTGATTTCTAAAAGATCACTAACACTTGGTTTTGTAATTAAAGATTGTAATAACACTTGATATATTTTCAATCTTGTGATGTTTAATAAAAATTCAAGCAAGTTTGAACACATCTATATTTAAAGTCATGGGTGGCTAAGTTCTTTTGGTCACTTGGGAAAAACAAATCCTTGATAGGTAGTTAACTAAAAAGATTATGGATAACCTTGAGGTGCTTGTAAATGACTTTAACTAATAATCACCACATTAAAAGTGAATTTTTAACACTCTTTAAAACAAATCATCAACTTGTATTTATTGAGTCAAGTATTTATGTTTTCTATGTCTATGTAGTAAATAACAAGTTACTTGCTTGAAGGAGCGTTAGATGTTATGGTTTAGGACTTCAGCTTTGGTAATTCTTGCCTCAACATGGTGGCAAGATCTATTAGTTAAGGACTTGGTCTTTTCATCTCGACGACTCTTGCTGAGATAGCACCAAATCAAGAAGTCCATAGATGTTGGTGGACTACACCCCTTATGAGTGGTTTTTACTTAAGACTAAACCCCAAAAATGGGTAAGTGTTATGTCGACGGATTTTCGCGATACTTATTTCTGTTGTTGTAGGTTTGATTCCAACATTGTGGATGGTTCCCTTGCTACTTCTTTCCAATATTGTTGAGATGGAATGATGCCCACAAAATCATGTCCTACTACTTTATGGCATTAACACACACATATTTTACTTTTTCTACCAAAGAATGACTTTAGGTGGTTGTTTCTTAGAGTAGTTAGAACCACTCTCCGAAGACGCGTATAATTTGGTAACCTTAACAGGAGCCAATTTTGTTTTGTATTGTAATCGTTTAAGAGTCCATAATCGATTAAGTTAACGATAACATCAAGGGGGAGTTGAACCCGAGGGATCCTTTCTTAAAATTGTTTTCCAAAACCAACTATTTTATGTTTTATTATATAAAATTACAAAAACAATGTTGGTCCCCTAATCCACAGATCTTGCACAGAATCGTCTACCCAATCTAGATTGCAGAATCCCCTAGATCAGATTATCACATAAAACGTGTAGAAACAGAAAACACCAACAAACCCGATCTTTATTGATTATCTGTCACAACCGATTACAATCAATCAAGACCACCATGAATTCGTCCAAGCCAATCTCTCTTACGAATTCTCTCTAAACTCTCTCTAAAATGACTATGGTGATTAACCTTAAACCCTAATGTAAAGCCTTGTTTATATAATACAAGGTTGCAACATGGGCTAGGGTTCCATCACATAGGCTAGGCTCATTTCGTCCCCTTCCCCATATGTATGGGTTTGGTTTGGCCCAATTACTCCTAATAACTAATCACAATCCTAAACCCGCTAACCGTTTCTACTAATTACAAAATATCCAAAGACCAAATCTAAAAGTTGTTGTCACAAATATGCACCGACAAACAAGAAAACATCTCTTTTTATGGATTTGAATAGACGCTAAAGACATTCCGGTATTAAAAGCTTTTGTATTTTTTGGTGATCTTGGTATCTTAGCATTACTATATTATGTCAGTGATGGGTGCACTATCTCTAACGTGTCATTTAGAGTGATAGTATGGCATCGTTTATATAAATTTAAGAATTATTTTTTGTTAAAACTAGCTAAAATAGATTAGTATTTATATACACTCCAAGTACGTCAATTGTATAATTAGTTGTTCATCAATTGTATAATTAGTAGCTACGTGAATTTATGTGTTTTACTTGCTTTTAATTGTTATTATTTAACTTTTTTATATTTATCATTATGTTTATCATCAAAGTTTGTTTTTTATATAGCACAATGTAAGCTTAACTTTTTTATAATTTATTTTTATTTGAAAATAATTTGTGTAGATTAATTATGAAATGTATATAAATGTGAGATACATTTACATATAGATAAATATATGCATTTTACCCATTCAAAATTTATCTAATAGATATAAATTTTGTCTCATTTAGGACTATTTTTTGGTTATTCTATCTCATTTAGGAAATGTAAATTTTAACGAGATGACATTTAAGGATCGATTTACAATTTTACATACGCTTGGGGAGTTTAGAGGAAATGTTGCTGACTTTTTCTTAAATGTTGTCTCGTTAAAATATAATCATGTAGCATAGAATATTTAAAAATGGTTTAGGATCCACTGCCTTGAAACACCATTTTACATCATATACATACATTCACATCATTTATTTTTTTATTTTAATTTTCAAATGGATCGTGAAGATTAGACGATTAAGAAAGCTAGGATGTGTGATAGAAACAAAAACCTAATAATTTTACAGTTAAACTAAAAACAAGAGGCCTTTTTTATGATTGATATCCATATCCAACATTCCCTAAAAAAGTTCCATACTATGTAAATTGTTCTATGACTCTCTTGCTTTCCTGCTCCATCACTCTTAAGTACCCTACACTTTCTATGCATATGATATGTGGGAATGAAGAAACTCCCATTTGCTTATAACCTTTATGTCGCATCTCCAACAAAAAAAACTCAGTGGCCTAGAATTAATACCATCTATGAAAAAAATAAAGCATTAATTATATGTGTGGCTACAATAAATATAAGACCAAGGATAGTGATTAAACCAGTTAGGCAAAAGGGTTCAAATATTTCGATTTGTCTAACGTAGGTCATGGGGTCCCCCCACGTTTGCAACACGTGAAGAGAGATCACTATTGTTAGTTGTTCACTTTTGGATTCTGGATTGAGAAGTGTTCAACCCAGAATGTTAATATCAAATGTGGTGATGAGGTGTTAAGTGAAGAATAGAACAAGCACAAGGCAAGTTCTAGAGAGAAGAGGGAAGATCAGAGATCAATAGTGACCTGAGCTGATCTGGTTTGTCCTTCCTGAATGACAAGAGGCTGTGATTTATAGGGAAGTGATTCTCTATAAGAAGAAACCTTTGACCAGTGATCCTTGGCTGCAGTGGGTGACTTGTCCTTTTTGGTAGGTTGAAGGGTTTGGACATGCGGGTAAAAGAGTGTGCTCTTGCACATGCTCTGTTGTGGCTGTGCAGGAGAGTATACACGTAAAGTAATGATGTGACTGGGCACTATTCTCATTCTTTTTGTTGTTCACGATAGTTGTCGATTCTGAACCCTTCTACCTTTCAACCCTTTAAGTTATATTGTGTCTAAGTCATTTTATTGAGCTTAAGCTACCCATGTCATCAGCCCCCAAGTAAAGAGTCTGTGAAGACATGAAGCTTTTGGACATCCATCTTTTTGGCTAGCTTGAGTCCGGCAATGAGTGCTTCATACTCGGCTTCGTTATTGGTTGTCTGAAATTCAACCTGGAGAGCATATGTAAACTCTAAGTTTTCGGGGTTGATTAGCACTAAGCCGGCCCTTCCCTTCAAGGCTGGAAGCTTCATCGGTACAAAGCTTCTAGGCATCCGGGTTAGATGATTCAGCTATGGTTGTGTTAACTTCCGTTGATGTTTCTTTTGGAATTTCCACAATGAAATCAGCCAAGATTTGGGCTTTGACAGCCTTCCTTGGAGTATAGGTGATGTTGTGTTCACCTAATTCCACGGCCCATTTGGCTAATCGGCCGGAAGTTTCAGGTTTTTCAAGCACTTTTTATGGGTTGGTCAGTGACCACTTGTATTGGGTGTGCTTGAAAGTACCTTCAAAGCCTTCTAGCTATTTTTACCAGGGCTAGAGCAAGTTTTTCTAATGGGGAGTACTTGGTTTCTACCAATTTTAAATTTTTGCTGAAGAAGTAGACGGGTACCTGAGATTTGTTTCGTTCAATGGTCAGGACTGCGCTGATAGCTTCCTCAGCAACCGAAAGATAGACAGAGATTAGTTCCCTCGTTTCCGGAACGACAATGTCTGTGAGTGAAGCCTGGTGTTGCTTCATTTGGTTGAAAGCTTCCTCTGCCTCTTCTATCCATCGGAAGCCTTTCTTATTTGTGCACCCTTGAAGGGTTTTGAAGAAAGGCAGGGATTTTTCTACTAGCTTGGACGTGAAAAGCTTCAAGGCTGCAAGCTTTCCGTTCAGGCTTTCCACCTCTTTCTTGGTTTATGGGGACTTTGTGTCGAGGATGGCTTTAACCTTGTTAGGATTAGCCTTTATGCTTTGTTTTCCCACTATGTGTCCCAAGAACTTGCCTTCTTCAAATCCAAATGAGCACTTCACAGGATTAAACTTCATGTTGATCTTCCTTAGGTTCCGGGAAGTTTCTTGTATATCATCAAGCATTTGATCTTCACTTTTACTTTTGATCACCAAATCATCAACCTACACTTCCATATTTTTGCCTATTTGTTCGGCAAACGCTTTATCTACCAAACGTTGATAAGTTGCCCCTGCATTTTTTAAACCAAAAGACATTTTTTGGTAACAAAAGATACCTTTGTCAGCATGGAATGTCGTTTTCTCTTCGTCTTCTTACTTCATTTGAATCTGATGATAGCCTTTATAGGCATCAAGAAAGCGTTTGAGAGGGAAGCCTATGAGCGAATCAACCTTTAGGTCGATTTCTGGTAATGGACAGCAATCCTTTGGGCATGCTTTATCTAGGTCTTTGAAGTCAATGCACATTCTCCAGGATCCATCCGGTTTACGGACCATTACCGGGCTGGCTATCCAAGAATGATACTTGACTTCTCAGAGGATTCCGGCTTAAACAAGCCCTTCAACCTCCTGACAAGCTGCAAGGCTTCTATTTGGGGCTAGGCTTCTCTTTTGTTGTACAACAGGCTTTACATCAGATGGGATTTGAGCTCGTGCTCGGCAATACTTCTGGGGATTCCGGTCATGTCTTCAGGACACCATGCAAAGATGTCCATGTTGTGTAGGAGCAGCTTCTTGAGATGAGAGAGGGTTTCTTCGGTAAGGTTGGTATTTACCCTTATCCTTTGTTGAGGATATTTTGGGTTAATGATCCATCCTTGTTTATCATCCTCGTTATCCTTTGAACTCTCCTCTTCAACCAAGAAAGCTTCTTGTGTTGGTTGAAGGATTGTTATCCCTCGTTCAGTAGGGAATTTCACGGTGCCTTGGCCAACTGAAACTGCCATTCAAACGCACTATGCCCTGGCCTTCCTATGATAACATCATAGTTGAAGGGAATGTTGATCACCACAAAGGTGAGTGATTTGGTTCTTTCCATTTTTCCTTCACTGAAATAGACATTAAGTGTTAATTGGCCCAAAGGCTTGATGGGTATGTCAGGATACCTTTAATGGAGGATTCAGAGGGTTGAAGCGTTGAACGTTTGTCATTGTTGAGATAATTGAAGCATTTTTCAAACATAATCTCTGTTGCTGCTCCAGTGTCAATGTAAGCTTTGTGCCTCTTGAGCGTTCCCAACATAGCTTCCACCACCAGGGGTTTGGATAACAAGTCCCCTTCGGGTGGTGGGAAGCAGACACATTGTCGTTCCCAAGCCTCCAAGCGTGGTCGTTTGTGGGAGGCCTTTCCGTCAACATCTACCATGTTTACTTCTTTGCGTTTTCCTTCAGCCATCTTGTCCCTTACCCCTTTCACTAAGTGGGTTTGTTCTCTGGACTTGATAGCCTCCTCAATTCTTTTCTTGAGTTGAAAGCAATCGCTCGTATGGTGGCCTTCTCTTCATGAAACTCACAATATTGGGTGGATTCTCGTTCTCTTGCTTTTGGGCAAAGGTCGAGGAGGTCAGAAGCTATGTTTTACTTCTTCAGTTGCCAAGATTTCTTGTGGGATCTTGGTCAAAGCTGTGAAGTTTATGGTTTTTTCTCGGCTTGAAGGGTTCCGACCTTTAGGCCTTCTAGAGTCTGAACCCTTGAACCATTTGTCATAAGGACCAAAGTTCCCTTTTTTTGTTGGGACTGTTGCTTCGCCAACTAGGAAATCTTTTTCTTTGTTCTTTAATGTCAATAGCTTCCTCTCCGCGAATGTGGGATTCAGCTCTTTCTAGGGCTTCTTCAAGGGTTTTGGGTAGGCATTTGTTGAAATCTCTTATGAGATATTGGAGGTGATGGCATTCATGAATCCTATCACCCTTATTTTTTCATCAGCACCCACGTAAGTTAACCCTTCTTTCTTGTATCTTTCGATGAATTCTCTGAGACTTTCGTTATCACGTTGCTATATTTGGAAGATAACTGTTAGTCCTTGACGTACCTCCATTGTTGTGAAAAGTTAGTTGGCTAAAAACCTTTGCTTAGATCATTGAAGGTTCGAATGATTTTGTCAGGTAGGTCATTGAACCATATCCTGGCGGACCCTACAAGGGTTTGCATGAACATGAGGCAGCATTCAGCGTTGGACCATTTTCAATCCTGGCTGCTCCAATAAAGATTTGGATGTGGTCTTCTGGATCTTCGGTTTCGTCATACGTTCTCATGTGGAATGGCATCTTGATCCTGGTTTGAAAATCATAGTCAGCAATTTGTTGAGAAAAACAGGACAAATTGCTGGGCTTATAGGGTTTGGAAGATCTTCTTCTGTTCTTGAGGCCGGATTACTATTTGAGGTTCCTTGGTGAGTGGACAGCACTTGATTGATGAAGTGCTGCCAAGGAAACTGTGCCATCATCTGTGTCATCAACTGAGGTTGAAGTATTGAAGGCTTTCAGATGTAGCCATGTAATTCATGGGAGTACTCATGGCAGCACTCCGAGCCAGGGGTAAAACTGTCATGGCTCGTTCCCACGTAGTGGCAACAGGAGGGGGAACACTTGAAGCTGGTGATTGCAATAATTGCTCAAGGGTAGCTTCATTTCCAAGAGGTGTTCTGGTCACGGCGGGTTAGGAAGTGAATAAGGGAAAAGTAGTTGGATTCAGCCTTCCAAAAGCATAAGGGCTTGGGTTAAATGTTGGGTTTGTCACACTTGGACAAGCTTCAAAGTGAGAGGTGGTCGTACATGAGCTAGTGAAAGGAACAAGTGTGGGGCCGGGTGACAACAAAGGTTCAGGCTCGTCGTAGTCCAGTCTTTTCCTTACCCCCTTTTCCCTTTCTTGGCCCACATGTTGATTGAGAAGGGATCTTAGTTGTAAGAAGTTTCGAGCTACTCCATAGGGTGTTAAGTCGATGCGTTCTAGTGTACTCGTAGCACCAACTTGAGGAGAGGGAACCCCCGAGCGAGAAGGGGTCGGCGTCTAAAAAGAGGAAAAATCCAGGAATATGATTCCCGTTAGAGTGCCTACCGGAGTAGAAAATGGTATGGATGCAGCCGGCGATGTTTAGCCGGCATTAGGTGTTGGAGTTCGTGATACTTGGTTAACCTCACCGGGAGACTCGCTTTCAGATATGGTGAACTTTGATGAAAATGGCGCTACACTACTTGTCTTTCAAGAAAAGTAATCGGCCTAGCCCCACGGTGGATGCCAACTTGTTGCTACAACAAATATAAGACCAAGGATAATGACTGGACCGATTAGGCAAAAGGGTTCAAGGGTTTCGGTTTGCCTAACGCAGGTCGTGGGGTCCCCCCACGTTTGCAACATGTGGAGAGATATCACTATTGTTAGTTGTTCACTTTTGGATTCTGAATTGAGAAGTGTTCAACCGAGAATGTTAATATCAAATGTGGGATGTAGTGTTAAGTGAAGAATAGAACAAGCACAAGGCAAGTTATAGAGAGAAGAGGGAAGATCAGAGATCAATAGTGACCTGAGCTGATCTAGTTTGTCCTTCCTGAATGACAAGAGGTTGTGATTTATAGGAAAGGGATTCTCTATAAGAACAAACCTTTGACCAGTGATCCTTGGCTGCAGTGGGGGACTTGTCCTTTTTGGTAGGTTGAAGGGTTTGAACCTACGGGTAAAAGAGTGTGCTCTTGCACATGCTCTGTTGTGGTTGTGCATGAGAGTATACACGTAAAGTGTTGATGTGACTGAGCACTATTCTCATTCTTTTTGTTGTTCACTACAGTTGTCGATTCTGAACTCTTCTACTTTTCAACCCTTTAAACTATATTGTGTCTAAGTCATTTTATTGTGCTTGCGCTACCTACGTAATCAATATATGCAAGTGCAATTAAAGTAAAAGCTAATGATTAAGGAAGCTAAATACCATATTTGTGGCACAGGTTTAATAAAACACATGTTATGGTTATCAAGTCCGATCAATATTGTTGAGTTATTTTATAAAATTTGTATTAGTAGATGATAATATGTATGAATTAGAAATGTCATACTTCATTTATGACCCAAATGCGAAAGTTAAACGGTTATTAAGGGCAAAAGTATTTTTAAGATATAAATCTTAGATAATGAAGTTTTTTTATAATAATTATAAAATGATCTTAATAAACACCTGTAAAATTTTGGTTGAACACTTGAAAATTTTGGTTGTTATTAGGTGCACTTTTCTTAATAAAAGGAATTATTTGCATAGAATAAAAAATTTTAATCAATTAGTTTTTATTGAATCAATTATTCTATGTATTTGGATTGGGACGAACAAAACTGCATTATTATTTTGATTTATGAATTCCATTATTCGAAAATTTTTAAATCAACAAGTGTGAATATAAGAAAAAGTATTCAGTGACGTTCATTTTGAAGTCTGACAAATCAATTGTGCTTTTATTGAAAACCCATTTTACACATTTTAACATGTGCCAATTGTACTATTTTAAATACCACTTACCCTTCTTTTGTCAACAATAAGACCAATTTTATGATATTCTTGATTCTTTGGATGATGAGCATCTTTTGCTCGAGGTACCGTAAACAATGTCTGGTTAGAATAAGGCTGCATTTCAAGTCATATATTTGAATGATCAATGATCTAGTCCTCCTTTGGTGTTATTAAATGTTGGGAAATATTTTAAAAAGGATTAAAACGTTTTTGTTCTAAGGAGAATTAAATTAGAAAGAAATTGTTTAATTGTTTCATGTAGGAGGAGGTACTAAAACCTTAAAAGGCCTTATAAGTGGAATGCTTTCATGTTGGCTCGCTTTCGAACGCGTGTGGTAACCAATGAGCGTAATGGGTGCATCACTGCAAACCACCATCACACTAAACCACCCTTACCATTTTGGATTGTTTACACAACAAAAACATCATGTTGGTGTAATTGTGTCTACGACATAGGTGGTACATATATAAGTATATACGCACGTGTATACATTAGGCTAGTTCCTCATTGTGCGTTTAAAACTCATGTAGTGCCAGTTATGCAATATAGATGATGCGTATAGTTCGAATAGAGGAGTCGACCGAGTCGTAGTGGTTATTTGCACGACATATTTCTGTCAATTCCTTGCATATATAATCCAACAATTGTGACTGGTCTATGAATTAAATTCACATAGTCGTAGTGGCTATTTGTATCCCTCTAAACTGTCAAGTCACTTCGTATTATCCCCTTTATATGCAACGGTGAATAAAAAACAACTGAAGATCGATGGTGCCGAAATTGCTTTATGAGGAGAGATTACTCTCCTTTAACTAACTAACTAACAAGTATTAGCAAACCAGTTTCAACACCTGAAAAACAACAATCCTATAGTTTTTTTAATGAATAAAATAAAGCAGTAACCAATTTCAACACCTAAAAAACAACAATCCTTTAGTTTTTTTAATGAATAGAATGAAGCAGCACTAAATGTATGTTACGTACTAACCAAATCCTATGGATAAATGATAAAGAATGGGATGTGAATGCTCTTAGAATTTAATGCATAAAGTATAGTCTTAAAATAAGGGTAATTAGTCTTTCAAACACGAATTACACATTAATCACATCATCTTAATCACAATATAATTCCTTATCTTTAACCAGTTCTGGTTATTAATTAATAGTTACACTTTATCCCCCTTATAAAAAACTAACTGCTTCCTTGATTTTTAAACGACCATAACTTTATCGTACGTTAACGTTTTTTTTAAATACAACACAAAAAACGAGTATTTTGTTCTTTTCAAGTTTAGTATTGATATAGTTTTTTATTATAAAAACTAATATGTTAAGTGATTAACAGTGTCTAGAGGTGAGCAACAACTGAATCGTTAACCACACCAAAAACAAGCTATGCCGAATGAAATCAACCAAAAATTAAAAACTGATTTACTTGTTTTGGTCAAAAACTGGTTTAATTATAATGTAAGCAAACATTGATTTTGAGATAGAGTGCTTAATGTGTACGAACAATAATTTAATTGATTGTATAGCAAAAATGACATACAAGGAAAAAGCCCTTGATCCTTATGAGATCTCCGGCATACAAAACCTCGGATAGTGAAAGCTATCACTATGAGCTATATTGCACGAAATGAATTACAACTTTGGATGATATTGAGCTCGTTACAACTGAGTTCTAGTGTGTGCTTGAGAGCTGTTTGCGAGAGTAGTAGAAAATGTGCTAGTGTCTTCTAATCAAGCTCAATATCCCCTCATATATTTCTTAAAATACCATGTAACTAACTAAACGAAAAATGGGGGCGCTCCCACGTTCGTCCATAACGCTATATGCTCTTATGCACGTGCCTAATTCCCAGCATATTCCACGAGATTCTAGCTTGACCAAGTCCCACTCGTTCACGACCTGCATACAAACATTAGCAACATAATAGAACAATTGTTAGATTGCATAAATACAGATAAGAATCCTTAATCCTCATATTTCCTACACTATCTGTTAAGGATAAGTGATTCAGGCTAAGTCTCAGGATAAATAATCCGAAATTTAGCCCCTAACATAACCGAAAACCGAAATAACCAAAAACCGGTTATCATTTTTTGTACCATCGTTTAACCAAAATTAACCAAATTGAATCATTTATATTTTCATATATTTCTACCTTTTATACCTCTAACCATTCGTATTTTTATATATTTCTAGCTTTTATATCTCAAGTTCATATATTTCATATTTTTATACCTTCATTTAATATATTTATACTTCCATTTCATTTATTTATACATTTATTTCATGTACCTATATCTCAATTTCATGTATTTCTAACAAAAAATTTTAACCTCTATTTGATTTAAACTTTTAAATGAACAGAACAAAAAAAACTGTCAATTTAACTGAATAAACTGAACTGGTTTTTTTGAAAACAGATCAGTGAATAAAATAGATTAACCACTAACTTCAGTTGAGGATAATAACCAAACTGACATACCATGCACACCCAGACGGTATCTATGTTCGTGCTGGTGCGTGTATTTGTGTATTTAAAAATTAGGAAACTAAAAAAGCTATTAGGCCCTCTATTTAAAACAATAAAATCTCAAAACTTATTGAACCCTCTATCTAAAAAATTAGGACTTGATAACTTATTGGGCCTAAGTAAAATAACTGATATGTGATCCATTAATTTAAATATTAATAACAATTAACAATTTAGCATCATTAGAAAAAGAAACAAAAAGCACAGCAGCAACGCAGAAGCAAAACAATTATGAGCCACTACATGTCACAACCCTAATTCAACTAAACCCTAGCCCACCGGCAGTGACCACCGGTCACCTCCACCTATCTTCATCGACCACCACATCACCACCGCCAGTCACAATATGTGTTTTTTTTTGTTCCACTTCCTTGATTCCTATTAGTTAGCGTAATTGATAATTGTAAATTGTTAAAATTGGGTGTTTTGTTATCCCCTAAATTGGTGTTTTGTAGAATGTCAAGCCATAGTTAAAAGTTCGTGTTTCGGATCGTGAATCCTACGATTAGTGTATAGATACGTTCGAGATGGAAGTTTAGGATAATTTTAACTATTTCGACAGCATAACGTTTGGTCAACACACATTTTATTAGATAGCGAAAGAGTGTACATCGTTTACGCACCGAGAGTGAACAAGTGTGTTCAAACTCGAAAATTCTAAACTTGTGGTGTCCAACGCATGTCACATCCATTTATACTACATAGTCATGTGTTGGGAGTTACAATGCATGACTCATGCACCTTGGCACATACTCACGCATGTCTCATAAATGTATGTCTCATGCAATGACTAACACATGCGCTAATCTATCTAACATATACAACACACTTTATCTAGCTTATTCACACAGTAACGCACACACAAATATGCTGTAACAAATTCCCCCTTGTCGAATTTTGAACTTCACAATCTGAAAGTTGTGTTAAATATGTTGCAACTTCAATCATGTATATGTCGATGTCATCTCACATGCATCAACAGATTCCCCATGACTGATGCTTCAGGTTTGGAGAAATCTTGATCCGCGTTTTTGCAGCGAAACCAAAATCATGAGTTTCTATATTAGACTTCCCCCTCACATTATGCATATCCAATTAGTCAAAAAAATCATGCTTGATTGACTACGTCACCTCTCTCTGGGCTAGCTTTAAGTCGATCAATACAATCAATGCTACTGATCAGCAATTGATAAAGGTTCAGTCTTTTAACTATCTACAACGAGTCTCGGTTTTGTCTCGAAAACTCTACCAAAATCAAAATTCATATGGCCGGTTACTGACACAATCCTCGGTAGGCTATACTGCAATGTTCACAAGAATTAACTAACTTGAAAGTAATCACTACAGCTTCTCTATTGCAATATTAACCACATCCGCGTTCGGTTTAACGCAATTGCTTGATCATCCTCAAATCTTAAAAACAACCGACATTTGTTAGAAACTTTGAAAACCACACTGATCAACCTCGAAGAAGTGAATACCCACGAAAACCTAAAATTTTGTTTTTCATAACCTAAGATTTTGCCCAACAAACATCAATTACTGGTAACTCCACACTATGCAAACCTTCACTAAATCTATCTAACCACCCGACTACTGTTGCATATTCTTTGAATTTCCAAAACTAAATATCCAAGAATTAACCAATTTCAAAATTTGACACTGAAATTTTTATTACCCCTCATTCTTGGCAAATTCTGATCTCTAATATGATTTGGTACACAAATGCGGAATATTAACTTTTTCGCCCATATAGTGACTTAACCATGATAAACATTTGCTCTCGTATATGTGACTACCCCATTATCTTCAATACTATGTGATTTCATCATCCTATAAAGACTCCTAATATTCAAAAGCATTCGATCAACACTCGTATTTGAAGTTGGAAATCAAATATGTACACTAAAATTTTGGCCCAAAAATCTCGAAAGTTTTCTATCACCAATTTTTTTCTAGACATTCGTCTTGTCGCCACGAACAAAAATGCCTTTTTATGTTTAATCACGTATGTCTTTTCAACAACGTATGACACTTAAGAACGTGTGTCTCTTGCTTCACGCATGTCTCATGCGTTCCTTCATCTTCATGCATGTCTCATGCATCAACATCTCAACACATATCTCATGTGTTAGCGCATGTCTTATGCGTAAAAACCCACTGTAACAAACTTTTCAATCTAAATTCTTCAATTATGATGATGAAACCAACTCAGACAGGTGCGAAAATCAATATTAATCAAAATCTTGTCTTTAGTTTAAGTTTTTTAACCATGAATTGAGAGTTTGGCACCCTCTTTGAAAGTCAAGAACTCAAAATCATGCAAATTGAGGTAACCCAATTACTTGTTATATTGATTAGATTGGTACCGTAGCTCTAATATCAATTGAAATTCGTGTTTTAGATCATGGATCCTACGATTAGTGTATAGATATGTTCTAGATGGAAGTTTAGGATTACTGTAACAATTTCGGCAGCATAACGTTCAGCCAACACAAATTTATTTGATACCGCAAAAAGTGTACATAGTTTAAGCACCGGGAGTGAACAAGTGTGTTCAAACTCCAAAATTCTAAACTTGTGTTGTCCAACGCATGTCACATCCATTTGTACTACACGGTCATGTCCAACGCATGTCACATCCAAAATTCTAAACTAGTGTAACAAATCTCAGATGTCTCCATTAAGTTAACCAACATGGTCAAAGTAACCTCTGTTTAGATTGTTTGAACAAATCTCATTATATTAACACATACGGATTTCATCATGTTAATGTGGAAGATAGTTTCGAAATTTGACATAACTTGTTAGGTCTAATCGGTTGGGCTAAATTTGTAAAACGTTTATTTACAATTTCTAATATGCAATTTCGAAATTTGACATAACTTGACATAAGGCACATAACACTCAACAATTGAAACAAAGACATCAACACCACCACATGATGCAGGATTAACCATCCTCTCTTTTAACATTATTTTCACGAAATTAGTAAAATAAGTTAAATTTAGTGCACTTTTACTTTTGTCCCCTGAACGCCCACACATATATACATTATATGCATATATCGCAAGTGGGGCGTTTAACTTTTGATATTACTATTAATATATATATATATATTATACATGTTTTATACATGTATATAAATCAATTCTACATGATATTATGATTACCGATATCCCACCGTGATAACCTATATCTCATATATTGGCCCTTGACCAGTATTTGATTTTCCACCGCATTTGGTTGTGCTTTTTTTGACATGACAATGTTCCAAGACATACAATGAATAGTGAATATCAAGACGTGTAAATCTAGAAATTAAAATGAGGCAACAACTTAGAGCATTCTGTAGTCTTGATTTAAGCTTCATTTAATGTCTAAAAATGATGCAACTCGAACACATCTGATCAACATGAAGCATATGGGGTGACTTATACAAATGTATCAGATAAACAAAATCACAAATTGGTATATAAGTGGAAATTCACTCATGAAAAAGATGTTTCATCTCAGGCTCAGATGATCCGGGCACAGTCACCAGAGTCGCATATCACAACGGCTATATCTTGGTTAAGATGGCTAGCCAGTTCCGGTTGAACTTTAAAGTATTCATTTTTGACGAAAGAAGCAGCTTTATCAGCGTAATCTGAATTCACAAATGCTACACAACACCCTCGGAACCCAGCTCCACTGAACCGCGCTCCATAAACACCAGGGGCTTTTAAAAGTATCTCGTATAGTTGGATTAGTGGTTCACATCCTAAAAACAAATTTTTGATAAAGTCTTAAAAATTTGGATTGTAGTAAAATGCCAAAATGGTCCCTGAGGTTTGGTCACTTTTTGCCACTTTAGTCCAAAACTCAAACCTTTTGAATATGGGTCCCTGTGGTTTCAATTTTGTTGCCATTTTCATCCAAAATCAACATCTGGTCAGATTTTTCAGTTAACATCCAGCTTTTTTTGTCTTTTTCCTCCCTTTTAATGAAGGGCAAAATGGTCTTTTAATGTTTTATATAACAAATTAAAAAGTCTAACTATTTTGCCTTTCATTAAAAGGGAGGAAAAAGACAAAAAAAAACTAGATGTTAACTGGAAAATCTGACCAGATTTTACTTTTCGATGAAAATGGCAACAAAATTGAAACCACAAAGACCCAAATTCAAAAGGTTTGAGTTTTGGACTAAAGTGGCAAAAGTGACCAAACCTCAGGGACCATTTTGGCAGTTTACTCTTTGGATTGTTTGTGGACCGGAAAAAACTGACAGCACGATTACATATTATTCTAGGAAGACGTACCACATTCGTAGTTTTGTATTGAACTTAACCCTGAGGCCGAAATAAGCTTTCCAAACTCTTCAAAATTGCCACAACTCCATGCCTCTAAGCCTAAAACCAAATAAATAATTAAACATTGAGTAGAAAATTCAACATGGAAATGAAATCATAACCTTGTTGAAATCAAATTTCATGAAAAAAGATAACCTTTAATAACACGCGTATTCTCAGAGAAATAATGTTCTGCTCTTCTAGCTAGATCTGGTTCTAAGTTGGACTGCAGTACAGAATATATACATTTATTAAAAAAATAAGTATTGCAGCATGCATTAGTTATAGTTACTAGATCAATGGTGTAACAGATGATTTTTTTTCTATTTATAAAAAATCAAAGAAAAAAAAGAACCTTATGAGACTCAAATTCTTCTTGTTCAACTGAAATAAATGCAAACAATTCAGTATATAAATAATGAAGAAAATAACATACAAGAACTACATATGGTAAAATGATATAATTCTAACCGTTGGACAATATAGGTTCAGCTTCTTTCCCTGCAGCTCTAAGTTAAAAAAATAAATAAATAAGTTGACGCCTTTATTTCATGAGCACAAATTCTGAAGGATCTTTATAGAAATTTATATTGTTTGAATAAAAAATTTAAAATGTGGAGTTGTTTTTAAAATTTTAAGGATTAAAACTTTATATCTGTACAGGAATCTTACTTTAGAAGGATCTCTGCAGCCTCTCGACACTCGGTAACTCTTCGATTATAACCGGGGTTAGTTGTTAATGCCTGCTTTAGACCCGAAAATGCTAGCAAAATCTTGTAAGGAAATTTGGTTTCGGCATTTTTCTCCGGTTCATACTTAGGTGGGTGTATAAGTTTGTGTATTTTGGTCTACACAAAATTCACAAGATCCATTTAAAATAATTAAATAAGTAATTGTGTAAATTTTGTAGAATACGTGTAGCGAACAAGTTTTATTAATACTTGAAAAAGAGCAAATTGCATAAAAGGTAACTATATTGAATCTTTTCGGTTGTCTGTTTATCAAACGGATTAAAAGGTCAACCAAAACACGACAAGCAGAATTTTGGCCCATTAGCGGGTCAAATTACATCAAACTGAACTTCTGAAAGTCGGTTGTATAAAATTAAGATATATAAATTTTTGATTGTTTTGTGTTAAACAAAAAAAGTTAGTCGTTACGCTTTATGCAATTAGCCCTTAAAAAGTACAAAAAATAATATATAGAAATACTCCTATAGAAAAAGTACCTTGCAATCCATACAAGTCAAACAACCGTAGCTCGAAAGCAATATCGCTGACTGATCCAACATGCCATTTTTCAGACCCAAATATTCATTCTCAATTAGTCTACAAGTACACTGTTAACATTTAGAAAAAAAAACATTTCATAAAAGCTTGGGGCAATTAACTAATGGCTCTATTATGACTATAAAAACAGTATTATTACAGTAATACTTAAATTTCTAAATAAATTGTATGCATTAAAGTTAGATTTTGGCCAATGTTCAACATGTTTGACTTGTTTTGGATAACTTTTTATCTTTGACCGGTTTAAGATTAAAACACAACCCAAGTCGTCCTAGGGGTGTAAATTCCCGACACGACATGAACCCAGCATGTAGTATCCGGGTTACATAGTTTTAAGTGTGTCTAGGATAGGGTTGATGTTTTTTACTCAAGTAAATATATAGGTCGTGTTCAGGTTCGTCAGTTCAACACACCAACCTGAAACAATTGTCACATATGTCGACCCATTAACTTAACAATCGTAAGAAAGGGAACCCACCGATCATACTCAATATTTTCTGTTGGAGATACTGTAAGATTGTTTGCACTTTCCAGAGCCAATAGATAAGCAATTCCAACCTGTTAAACAAAAAAAATTCACAATACATGATGTCCAAAAACTATAAAGTTATTAATACAAAGAGACATCAGATGTTAACATGTAAACTTCCAAATTACAATCAGTCAAAGATTTGACTAAATGGGTCAATGGGTTTAAAAGTAGAATAGTAATAAAAATAAATAAATAAATAAATAAATTAAAAAAAAACTTACAGCAGCAGATGAGCTTAAACCTGAACTATCAAGACCTTCTGTACCACAAATGAATCCTGTGATCCCCTGCACCAAATTATATTAAAAACTTCAAAAACTGGTGCAAAAATTAAACGAATCTAATAACAGACAATGATGTATTATAACCATAGTTAATATATTAATATAAAAAATCAGGAAATAGACAAAGAAAAAAGTGTTTACGAGTTAACCCGACTTCAACCTGTACTTAAAAGGTTCTGAAAAGAAAATGTTTTGACCTATAACCCTCCTCGTCATTTTGCCACCTCTACAAACTACTTTGCATTCATTAAAACGTCTATCATTATAAATCAAGAAAAATGTTTAACCTGTTTTAGATCATTTCCTCCACGTTGTAACGCATACAATGCTCCTTTGGCGTAACTTCCCCATTTACATTCCTCCATTGTATCCGACAAAACATTTTCTTGGGTCTTGCCATTTGACTTTGCAGCATGTTTTGGAAGCTGAATTTGGTCAACTCTGTGGTCAATTTTTCAAACTAACAGTTAACATCAACTACTTCATCACTACCTACATCTTGGTTTTAAAAAGCGTGATGCACGAGGCCCCAAAAGCCCAAGATCTACATACATTAATAAAAAAAGAAAAGCTATTTACCTAAACCGCACTTCTCCACTAAACTGTCCCGACTTTAGTAGAACCTTTGAATGCAGATTCATTTAACATGAAGAGTACAAACGGCTATTATATCAAAAAAAAGTATCAAGAAAACAAATGCTTCAACGTAAAAAAAAAAATTTAACAGATCGCGCACGGGTGAGAAGATCATACTTGAGAATCAGCGGAAGGCACAAATCCGAGAATTATTCCCTTGTTAATTGTCATGGCTGAAACTATTCCACCCTATGATTCATAAAAAAAAAAAGAAAAAAAATGAAAATATTAAACGATTTGGTAAATAGAAATATGTATCAACCTGATGATCAATGTGAGCTCCCAATGGGCAAATCCTGTAAGGAGATACGACAATTTTGACTGCATTTATAGACACCCCAGCCATTTCAGCAACATTTTTCTTGATTTTATCCAACTGCACATACATTAAACACAAAAGATGTGCCAAAAGTGATCATAAAAAAGACTAGTTTTGAAAATAAATTAGTTGATAATCACTTGCTCAAAGTCAAGGATAGTTAGGTAATTTCACATGTTTTTTTACTCCAAATAACAACATATAATAATAATTAACAGAAACTACCATTTAGCACAGAAGATACAGAAGAATACCCTTGATTAGTTATTTTTAGCAAAAAAACAAGGTAATAGATTCTTTATTCTAAAGTGATTTGATCATCCTATTCCATTTGAATCTTCAAAAAAGGTGTTAACCCTTTAAAGTTCAAATCTAAATTACTGAATACTGAATGCCTCCATCTCCACCGTAGCAGCCACCTCCATGCCGCCGGTAGCCCCCATCCTGACTACATTTTGGCCCATACCCGTTTTAACCCGAATAGTATTTGATATTTTATAAACAGTCCGTTGTGACCAGAATTCATTTTGCATATAATCCATTTTGACCCTAACCAATTTAATCATTTTTAACCGACTGTTTTGATCCAACCTCATGTTGCTAGTCGTTTGGCCAGAACCAAATTGATACTATTTTATGATGACACGTTTTGACCAGAACCAAATTAATAGTTTTTTAAACGATCCGTTTTAACCAGAACCAAATTAATACTTTTAAAAAAAAAAGCCGTTTCGACCGGAATTCATGTTTTCTCAAAACCAAATTTGATCCAAACCAGATTAATACTTTTAAAACGGTCCGTTTTGACCACAACTCATTCTTCTCATAACTCATTTTAACCCAAGCCAATATTTATTAAAACAACACAAATAATCAAAACTCATTTTACTCGAAATCTATTTTGACCCGTTACCCAAACCCGCTGACCAACACAATATGCCGGGATTACACTAAACCCTATGCAAATGAACAGACATTCCATCATAAAAACATGGACAACTAATATCCAAATAATAAAGCAAACATCAATCAAATCCAACCAACAAAAAATCAAACGGTCATTCAATTAAACTGATAAAATCATCAACATTATCAGTAACCAAGTGTAATAAATCTGGATCAAAGATCTAACCTCTGAATCAGAGGGCCAAGACGACACACCCATTGTGGAATAATATATTTGATTGCCAAAGATTGATTAAGCATTGAAGTGGGTGATTCTGGATCTGGGTTTTTGTTAGATGGGTTGATGTAAGATTTGGGGATGGAGTGAAGTTGAAGAGTGAATGATGGTTGTGATGTCAACTTCGCTGCTTTGAAAGATTTTATCGTTTTTTGTCATGTGAGACTGGGGAGGGTCATATGATATGATATCCTGGTTGGATATTCGTCCTTTTTAAAGATTAATTAAACTAAAAAGAAAAGGATTCTTTTTTTACCCCCCAATACTAAGCATGCATATAGTCTCATAAAATGGAAAAGTAGTATTTCTGAATCGATTTCGATGGATCCCTCATCACTGCCCAAACGAAAAGAATAGGTAGGGATGACAGGATTGGAACCCGTGATTTACCCAAAACCAAAGCGTTACCAAAGTACGCTACATCCTTTCAATTGGTCTACGATGTCATTGTAGAGAATCTCTGTCTTGTATTCCACATTGGTGATGCACCTCCATCGATATTCAATTTCTTTTTGTCATTTCTTCTTTATTGATTTATATACTCATCATCATCCTGCTGATCCCACCAACGCTTTCTAACTTATCTTATGAGCAACATTCTAAATAGTCATTCATTTGCATTGAATAAGCGAGGCTTTCCCGATAGATGATTTGCATGTGACAGAGATCCCAATTTTGTGTACCCGGTTAAGCAAGCCCCGCTGCCATCTTCCACCAAGACAAAAAAGTAAGCGCCTAGCACGAAAGGTTGCTTTACTAAGTAATATAGTGCTAGCGCTTTAGTTAGTTTGATTGCTCATCATTCACCATCTACCATTCAATGACGGGAGAAGACGGCCAAGGGGCGGAAAGGGCGATGGAATCATTGTAAGTGACAACCACCGCCACCAACCGTCATCTGCTGAAATCGGCGAGCATCGCCACCATTTACTGACGGGAAAAGATGGCCAAGGAGGTGAAATAGACGGTGAGGTGGCGAATCCCCCCCCTCCAACAAAGAAATGAGAGCATCAACGTCAAGGGTTCAAGCTGACTCGATATTTTAGTTAAGATACCCTTAATTCAAAGTTGACGTGATATCTTATTTAAGATGCGGAAAAATTAGGTCTGAAGATTTCGTTTAGTTATGACATCACAATTTGGTTTTACCATTAAGTTATCATCATAATACACTTAAAAAATTATAAGTTAAGAAACTTCATTCAACCATCACTGGACAAACGACCTTAATACATTTACAAATGGTGAAACCAACTTCTATATGTGTTGTTCTTTGATATCCTGAGCACTTAATCTTCACACTTTCAGTTTAACTTTTACCTAAGTCATTTACAATATAAATGATTAGTTTAATCATGCACATACTTGAGAATACGATATACTCCCCTTATCGCTATGAAATACCATTTTTGGGTATTATGAGCATTTATGACCTTACAAAACCCGTTATCACCTTTAAGCTCGTTAATTACTTCACTAATTTCAACTTTTAACTTGTTTTTTTTTAACGGCCACAGTTAGATCACTGACAGACCACTATAGTATTATCGTGTCATCAGTGGAAACATCCGATCATATCCATCTCCAATAGGCATAATGTCTATACTCCAATTCAGGAGCAAATCCAATAAACATGAGAAAAACCCCTCATGTGAGAATCGAACCTAAGACCTATTGGTCCTAAAGCCTTATCACACCCCCAAAATACCACTAGACTATAAAACCATTGGCACCTTTTAACTTGTTTTAATCTTGGTGGGGATTACATATTCAATCCATATAACATATGATCTAAATTTCCACAAAAAATTATTGCATGTTAAACAAACGGGTCAAAATTGATAAATAATGTTTATTGGGGTTTGTCATATATCAACAAAAACAATATTAGCAGTTCAAATGCAGACATCGCCCTCAACAAGTGAAGTTTGGGTTTGAACTTGTTTATTAAACAAGGTTATTTTTAGGCTCGAGATCGTTTAGGTGGACCTACTCTAAAGGTTGTGGGGCGGTCGCGCCCCGTAACAAAATTAAGGCTAATTTTAGGCAAAATCCCAATCTCTCCCTCCCTAGAAATAAATCATGGATCCATCACTGCGTTTGACTCTTGCTTGATTTGAACTTTTAGTGAGCTGATCCTAAGTAGCAAACAAACGACTTGACTCATTTACGCTCTTGCTCACACCCATCACAAAACGTAGAGGGCTTTCATTGATGGAAATATCCGACTAAAGTCTTTGCATGGAGAAGGTAATGTTGGTATTACTTGTGAAGTTTTAATCCTTGTTGGTTAGGAAACTTGGAAGATAAGTTTGGATATTTAACCAATCAAATAAGTTTAGTTTTATATATAGAATATTGGATTTTAATAATTCTAACTATTCGCCGTTGGCCGCCAAGAGTCTCAACTTCAAAAATAACTACTGGCAGTCCTAACTATTAACATATTGACCTCCAATGGACCCTGACTAACAGAACCCTAACGTCGTTAGTCTCCGGTCGCTTGAAAAACGTTTTTGGCCGGAAAACTCATTTTTGGCCGGAAAACTCAACATTTTCGTCATAAACCTCTTTGTAACCTTATTACGGACCTTTAGGAACCTTTTTCTAGAAAAAAACCCTAATTATTGAAGTCGCCGAAAAAACTATTTTTTTCGCTAGAAAACTTCTTTTTGGCTGGAAAACTCAGCTTTTTGGCTGGAAAACTTAACATCCTCGTCCCAAACCTCTTTGTAACCTTAGAACGGACCTTTAGAAACCTTTTTCTAACCAAAAACGGATTACCGGTGACCGAAGACTAACATCGTTAGGGATCTGTTAGTCAGGGTCCATTGGTGGCCAATATGTCAATAGTTGGGACTGTAGTGGTTATCTGAAAAATTGAGACTGTTTAAAATCCAATATTCCTTTATATATTATAATATAAGAGTCTAATTTGAGTTAAATACATATTTGTTTAGGTTCGTTTCCAAGTTACTCTTGTCAAGGCAGACCTAAGGCTTGAGGATGGAGCGACCCCCTCCCCTTGAAAAAAATAATAATTAGTGTGTTGTACCTGTTAAAATCTCGATGGCCCACATGAAAATTTTTGACTGCCCTCGATAAAAATCCGGCAAACCATAGCAAAAGCAACTTGAGAATAATGAAGTAACATTATTTGCAGTTTTTCCGCTAATAACAAGGCTACTACACCATATTTTTTGGTTAAAGAAGAGGAGACTGAGAAGAAAGTGAAAGAGAAATGGGTTTAACTTTTTTTTTTTTTTTTTCTATAAGATGATATGAGTGGTTTAGAATTAGCCACCTTTTACCCTGGTAATAGGCTTGCAATATTTTTCAACTCTATTATAAAGCATTATACTTTAGTCATTTTAATGAGTAAACTGCAGTTTTTCATCCTATTATTTAGGGCGAGATCATTTTTACCCCTGTTTACATAAACTTTGCCATCTTATCCCCTATCTAGTTCCAGTTGCGTTAACCTTAGACCCTGCCACTAAACGTCGTTGACTTTCAAGGTTTCTATGTAACGGTCGAAGGGTATATTTGTTATTTCCCCTACTTTTTACTTAGCCATATCAATTACAAACCCCTTCTTATACCAATTTTATTTTATCCCCTAACCATTAACACTCCATCTCGACAAAGTGCTTCCTTCTGCAGTGAACTATTCCGATGACATAGAGTGAACAATCGACGTAATCATCAAAAAAGTGGAAAAATACCGATAAGCACGATGATAGGAAACCTAATCCGAGAGATCAAAGGTATGTTTCTACTTCAACAAGGTCGATTCCAGCCACCGATCGTGGTACTTGTGATGTTACATGGTCTAAGGTTACAGGTATCCAACTGGGAATCAGTGAATTGAATAGTGACCAACACGACCATGACATTAACGTATCACTAGATTATGTAGGAGAACTGATGATCTTTTTGTTTAATATTTATGTAGGCTAACTAATTATCATGATTGTGTAATTAAACACTGCTGGTTGACTTTATTTGTGCATTTTGAATTGGCCATCAAATCTTGGTTATATGTGGATTATTTGGGGATTAGAAACCAGTACAGTATATCTGATTAGAAACTCGAAGGGTTGACTTTATTTGTGCATTTGAATTGTGTTTGTGTAGGCTTAGAAATTCGAATATATGAAGGATTAGAAACTATTGTTTGTGCAGGGTTATCTGATTAGAAACTTGAATATGTGAAGGATTAGAAACCATTGTTTGTGCAGGGTTGGTTCCGTCTAAACTTGAATATGACTTGCCGTGTTGACTTTCCAAGGTCAAACAATTTAGGCCGGGATGATTGAGAATTGTGCAAGGGGTAAAACATGTTGTTACAAAGTTTACATGGTGTAAAAAGAAAGGTAAAAATGTCATTTCGCATCACAACTAACAAAAATATGACGACATTTAATGGTAGGGTCCAAGATTGATGCAATTGAGACTAGACGAGATTAAGGTAGCAAAATTTAAAAAATAGGGGGTAAAAGTGATTCCGCCCCCAAACAACAAAGTGTAAAACTGCAGTTTACTCTTTTAAATTATCAGTGTTAAATAATACTTTACTAGGCTAGAATCCCGTGTATTACACGAGCTAAATAAATGTAATTTTATATATAAAATAATTTAACAATATAGCTTTAAAAACATCGTTTATTACATGGGTTGAATAAATGTAATTTTAACAATATAACTTTAGTTATATATTTTTTGAATTAGTTTAAACACAATTAAGACTTTGTTATTGTTAGTAAAATCAATGATTTAATATTATAATTTTGTTTGGTATTATTTTATTAAAAACTGCATATTATACATATAATTATATTATATCTTAAGTTATTGATACCATCCAAAATGTTTTTGGATTTTATGTCTAGCATTATATAACAATAGCAAAAGTTTGAAGTTTATTAGAGATAATTACATTATCTAAAACTAATAAGAGTAAATTTGTATATTATAAATAAAAGGTAGGTGTCTGTCAAAAAGAAGTAATAATTGAGTAAAAGGAAATTAAAAATTGAAAGCTATTATCTGACACGTTAGGTAATATAAACAATGAAGATCATATGATAAAAAATCAAATAAATAATATTATAAATGAGAAGTATACATTAAATTTAAACTGAATAATAATTATCTATAATTAAGTAGAAGATATTAAACTAAATAATATTTATTAGTAGAGTTATCTATAATTAATGAGAAAAGATTAAACCAAATAATAATAATCCATTAGAGATTGATAGAAAAAAATACATGACCTAATATGATGATAAGTATCCCCTAAATAGTTTCTTTTATTATATAATATAGATATAGTATAGATTTTCTATTTAACTGTATTATTATTTACTTTATTTGATTAATGCAATACTATATTATTTAGAACAAACTTTTTTATCGTTTATGTTAAGAATCATGTTTCTTAGTCTAAATATTAAATTGATATGCAATGTTTTCTAACTATGTGATCTTTGAATATAACTCTCACGTATCTAATACAAACCTTGTTTTATTTAAAAACAGTAAGAATATAGTTGAACGTTGATTAATTGTATTAAAAGCTAAGATTAATTACATATCAATACTAACAATAATTATACTATTTAATTTTATTCAAGGGTGTTTTAGTCATTTTCCCATTTTCCATTAACTACAAATTCCATCAGGTTTTTAAAACTCAAAAATAACTTTTATATACTTTAATATTTTATTAAAAAAACAATACTATAAAATCAAACATTTTTTTATCTTTAATATGAATACAATATTAGTATACCTTTTTTTTAAAAAAAAGTTACAAAATAGTGTTTTATAATTCTACTAATAAGTATAACCAACACATATATAAGCAACACATGAATTTATATAATAAAACATACCTATATAATTATAACCAGCACATACGTACACGATTATAACCCGCACATAATTTATATAAGCAACACATGAATTATATCCAGAACATATATATATATATAATCATAACCATCACATATAAAAACATGAATTTGTATAATCAACAAATGAATTTGAAACTGCTTCCATGATTTTAGGAATTTTTAGAAACAACTTTAAAATAAAATACAAAAATGTCATTTATACATGAATTAGAGGAATGACATGTGGAATGTTGTAAATGGTTCTTATTATTTTAACACAAAATAAAGTTTGTATATGATCCTACCACTACAGTCACATTCATTATTACTTCTAGCTTTTGTTTAAAACATATCTAATTTGTTTATTAAATTTATTTTATTATGATATATTGTATTATGTATTGCTGATTAGATTCTTTTAAAAATTCCTATATATCTTCCCATATTAAAAAAGTATATATATATATATATATATATATATATATATATATATATATATATATATATATACTACATATTTTGTTGGGTTCTTCATTATTAAGGCACATAACCATGGATGTTAGTGAAAAGAAAATTACATTATGACGACCTGACCTAAACTGATCTGATCCGAATAAAAAAAATTATTATATGGTGATAAACAAATGACTCTAAAAATTACATTGTGATACTTTGGGCCACTACGCATGGGAATGCACTAAGCAAACGAAGTTGTGAATATTAGGCTGACGCTAATGATGCCAATTGCTGAAGTCAACGAACAAAAAATTCTGCTTAATGAAGAGATGGTGCATCCTAAGATGTATGCAAATGACAACAGTGAGGATCACATGACAGATATTGAGACTCACTTTACTGGCTTAGGCAAAAACATAACCGACTTGGTTAGGTTTGGAGACAGCTCAAAGGTGCTAATCAAAGGAAAGGGTTCGATAGTTTTTTAGTGCAATAATGGAGAACATTGAGTCATCAAAGAAGTTTGTTACATTCCTGAGCTACAAAGTAACATACTAAGCCTAGGTCAATTTACTAAGAATGGGTGCAAAGTATAGATGGAGGTTTTCAAGCATTTGATTAGCAAATGTCTATGTGATAATAATAAACCAACAATACCAAATGTATTTTGAAAGTTTACAAAAATAAGTATTTAAGTTGGCATACATCACCCGAATAAACATCGGTTTTTTTTAAAAACAAAGGCTTTAACAAGTATATCCCATATGAGGACGAGAAATACAAGACAAACCCCCAAAATGGTATCGTCATATGCATTCTATCCTTGATCCTTAAGCCCGAAGACACTGCTCACTTACCTGAAATGGATGCTTAAAAACGTCAACATATTCTTGGTGAGTTCACAAGTTTAAATATCACAAATGAATCTTTAAAAACATTTGATAAAAATCGGTATGCGTAGTCTAATGAAAATCACGATAGTTAAATCATGGTCTTGAAAAACTATGACGTATATGCCGACATAAGCCTGTAACCAATCCATAACGATGATGCCTCACCACATTGTACACCATGACGATTTCTAACAAATTCGGACACAATTGCACTCCCACAAGGTCACGACTAACCAGAAGTGGGGCTCGTTACACCCAATAGATCTATTCGACTGTTCCACGGTCTTTACCACGACTAATGGTTACTAAACTAAAACGATACCACGAGGACTTCCGAGCTCAAAACCGACCAACTTATGCGCACATGATAGATCGAAATGGATTTCATTCCCCACTACCATACCTTGTAACTAAGCATGAATTTCGCCCGATTTAAATAAACATTTTAATATAGTAAAAGGGGCCGTGAAGACTCACAAATAGCATTTCGTGCCCAAAATAACAGCCGACCTACACGTGTCCTAATTCAATAAGACACTAGGCCTATGCATGTGTCTACTCAACAAGTCGTTCACCAAACTTGCTTAGACAACGAGATGTTAACCTTTTTAAATAAAAGTGTTTAATCCTCACGACGCGTTGGTGGTTGATTATCCAAAAGTTTCCGAGTGTGTGTGTGTATATATATATATATATATATATATATATATATTTCACACATTGTCACACAATGTGGAGACTTAGTCCCAAATTACAAATTCAACCAGATAATACCATATTTATGTGGAATGACATCCACAAAACCTTTCAATAATATATATTTTACGACCAAAATACTATATTTATTCACGGAGAACGACGTTCACAAAACGCGTAAGTTAAATTCGACCGTATATATATTTATTCTTAAATCAAATACACGTTCCCATATACGATAAATTGTCAAAAAATAATATTTCCAATATTATTTGTGTATTTATCGAAAACCCATTCGTTGACATGAACATTTGCCCACATATTATAACCATCCACGTTCGTTCACATACATATATATTTCCAAAACAAAATGCCTAGCCATTTTCGCTAAGCATGCGACCTATACAAGTCATGTGACCTATCCGAATCACATATAGATCGCACTTAGTAAAATAAACATGTTTCATCATCGACATGATAACACGTAGCTGCCAAATAAACTGTTAGTCATTAACCGTTGATCGTTAAGTACCTATCGGTCCCAAATCTTTATCTCATCCCCAAGATACCACTAGAATATTACGGGGTCATAAAGCAGCATTCTTGACATTCAAATTTTAATATATATATATATATATATATATATATATATATATATATATATATATATATATATATATATTTAAAAACATGGTATCGAAGTAAATAATAGAGTCCAAACCGAGATATACTTGGAACTTCTAGTAACATTAGTTAATCATAAACGTCTACTCTACAAATAGAGCCCCTTGTTTACCAAAAATACAAGATTCTATTTCTTTTTCTTTGTAGTGTGTCCATTAAGGTACATGGGATATCCACCAACATTTCGTCACATTTCACTCTATTACACTTGCAATGATCATCACTACACGTACATTCACCTATCACCATGCAATACACATCTTGGCATTCAAGTCCATCACGCGTGATCAAGTGCTTGCGGCGGTGTTCCATCACTCATCACTCACCCTCCATCACGGACCACCCCGAGTACCTAAAACATGTTTTCTTTTTAAAACCTCTGTATCGGGAAAAAAGAAAACATGTTTGAACGCTAGACCCCCATCGTATTGGGCACTAAGATTTAAATCATTGGTTTATTGCGCACTAAAATATAAATTGTTAGCGTATCGTGCACTAAGATTTAAATAATAGACGTAATTGCCTACATTGTATCTTCTTGGTGATCCATTTTATATTTAGTCTGGCACGCTCATTGTACAATCGGTGCTCATTGGTGCCAAATGTCAAAATCTCAATGGTTTATTTGGTATGCGAAGAAAAAAGTCAATATTCATTTTGTTAAATTTAATTGGTAAAATCACTCCGTGAATTCTGAATATATGTTCTTCAACTGTTCTTGAATTTTAAACGAGTTAACACAAAAAATAAGTTTGTTACCTACAAAAGACAAACCAAAACACAAGAAGAAAACACCCGAACACTTCTAAAATAGTCCGTAATCTTCAAAACAACGCGTAAACCTTCCGAACACCCCAATACAACTTCAAAACAGTCCGAAAACTTCAAAAACATATCTGAAAACTGCGAATCTAGGCAAAATACATCATTTATCAAACAATTTTGAATCTTTTTAATGGTTGTGATACCAATTCTAAGTCCTGAATCTTGATTTAACACAAAGATATCAAACCAACACGATTGATTGGCGGAAACAAGCAATCGTGTGATTCAAGAACAACACAAAATACTTTCAACTTGCATATAATTCTTATAAACTTGCTATGGAAATCGTCTCATACTATGATAACCCAAAACCGCTAAGTATTGAGAATAAAACTTGATTATATGCTAGAATAGGCTTACAATCCCATACATTCCACATGGCCTCATGCGAACACACCTAAGCCCAAGGCAAACATTGAGTTTGTGATGTGGACCCCCATTAACCCATAAAACCGTAAACGCTTTGATTCGATACATAAACCTATTGATTTGGACATTACAATATAAGCAGATGTGTAGATTTTAATGCATGGTTCGCTAATATCCGAATATAATTACACCAAAAATAAAACCAAATTATGTTAGCTTTTCACTTTCTTATAAATTTACTATTTAACATTACATATATGTTCATGAATAAAGATCTACCATTCTTTTGGACTGGAAGTAAGATTGTTGTTCGAGCATAAAGGGGCATAGATGTTGGAGATACCAATATTATTATCAAAAATATATTACGCCTCCTCAGTCACTTTCTTGCACTCATCTGTTAGTTCGATTACATTCAGAGACAAGTCGCAAAATTCATGAATCCGGTCACTCGTTTCATCTGATATTATAGTATATGTACGAAAATAATCATATATCCCTATTTGTATCATCATTGATCACTACGTTCCTAATCTGTATATCAAATGCATGCTGAATTATCAAGTTAATATAACAAATTTAACTAAAACCAAAAAACAAACAAACTCTCCTATAATCATTGAATCCAAGATTATGGTTTCGAAGTTTAGGATGGTTACTAAATTAGAGGTATTTATTTAAGGCATGTACCACACACCCAAACTAAAATTGTCATTAACGGAAGCCCTAAGTTTCAAACGGTTGTTTGACGAATCCTCAAACAACCGCATAAAAGTAGGGGGTATCACACAAACCCTAACCTTCAAACGACCGTATGAAAATGATGTGGTATTACATTTTCAGTGGTGTGTGCATAGGCTCCCCTTAATTTCATTGATTAGTTTTAGTTGTAAAATAAGACATTAGTTATCTATATATGTTTAAGTTTTCTAAAAAATATACAAAAATCATCATATCAAATATTAATATGTAAACAAGTATGAATAATTTTACAATATCATGCAAATAATTATGAATTGTTTTGAAGTAATATTTTTCCCCACCCGAAAAAATCCCTATCGATCTGCTATGCTATACACAATGAACAAACAATATTAAATTGTGAAAAGGGAAGAAATGTTTACAAGGATACTTTTAAGATTGATTAGGATTTTGTTAGCCCTTTTGTTATGATGTAGAATGGTGTGTGCAAGTTGGGGCACATAATGTGTCCTGAATAGCTTTCTTCTACAATGTATAGATCACTTTCTCTATATTATGAAAATCTTTCCAACCAATTCAACAAGAACACATAATTATCTTCAGTGGTTCGTTTATCTCCACAGGAGTTGTTGTAGTAGGAAATTTTCGAATACGAAAACCCTACACCACCTGGTAACTCCACAAACAAAACGTTTGCCACCGAATGAACATTTGAAAATTAAAAAACAATGAATGTGAATAAACAAAACTTTGATATGTAGATGTAATACCATGATTCCATGCGAATTTAATCGTGTATAAAGTTTTGCCATCACTGTCAACTCGGAAGGTCCCCAACTGCTGCATGGCTCCATAACCAAGGGAAAAACAACCTGGCCCTATAAACAATTATTATACCCAAAACTATATATGAGCAAAGGTTGGCTCAAGCTTGTGTGAGAACCAAAGTAGATAATATAATTAATGGTAAATTACAAAAAAGAAAATGTTAACCGAGACATTTCCAAAATAGACAGTTTTTTCAACTTTTGAAGTGTTTAGACCAATCAGATAGCGACACCTAAGTCTTATCCGACACTTTTTGACACATAAATTCATGTTTAGCAAGTATTTTTTTAGTCAGTTAGGAAAAGGCAATGTGTCTATTTTAAAAGAGTCAAGGTCGACCTATTTATTCTCGTAATTTTCCCTATACTTAAGGCCTTTATTATTGTGTGTAATGTGTATACACGATCATATACCGCAAATCTCACCCGCAACAATACCAAAGCCCAACTTACATACGTATAATTTTTAAGAATTCGATTTGCCATGCTAGACACAATGAACAAACAATATTAAATTGTGAAAAAGGAAGAAATGTTTACAAGGATCCTTTTAAGATTGATTAGGATTTTGTTAGCCCTTTTGTTATGATGTAGAATGGTGTGTGCAACGGATCCTTAGTAAAAGCCGTTACTAATGTAAATCCATAGGTAATCACCCTTTGAAATTTTACAAGTCAAAGGATTTAAAATTTTAGGTTTTGGGGTTATGTTACCTCCAATGAGCCAAAGAAGACGTGTTAAAGATTGTTTCAACTTCTTAGCTTCCACAAAGTAATAATAAAAGCCCCGGGCCATCGGAATTGCTCACGCTAATATACCCACCGTATTGATCGAACTACTTGACTGGTTTTTGACCGGACAAATATGGAGATTTTATCTTTCTTTTTAGTACATTTTTGAGGAAGAACAACACAATCTATCTTCACATCTTCATGGGCCTTGAAATGGCTAGTGTCAATGGCAGAACCACCAGACCGTTTGGTCTGATAAAGATTGTCAAGAGCCTATGTTTGTTGTATGTATGGCTTTGACATAAAAAAACTAACATAGGTTTAGTGAAAGGGTATGCTTGATTTAATATATATATATATATATATATATATATATATATATTATATATATATATATATAGGAGATCCACTAAAAGATAGGTTTTGCCTAAGTAGTCTAAGTAAGATTGTGAAAATGATATATAGTACTCAATATAGGTATGATGGAAAGGTATTTTGGTCTTAAAACACAAACTCCCACCCATTTGTTTTTTCAAAATACAAAATACAAAAAATCTAGTACAAAAAAATCAAGTACAAAAAAAATCCAGCATAAAAAATATAGCACAAAAATGTAGTTCGCAAATATAGCACAAAAATGTTACATAACATACAAATCTATGACAATTTTTGGGTTTTTTTAAATATCATATTTTATATAGCAATATGGTGCTTACATTAAAGATAAAAAGATGCTCGATAAATGTTGCAATTTTTAAAAAAAAATTATGTCGTATAAAAAGTTATGAACGTTTAAAAAATGAGGCTGAATATGTATGTGCCTTGAATGCGAAGAGAGAAAGTCAACAAATAAGCTATTACAAAAATACCCTTACACCCATTTTTTTTACCTACACTTTGATCTTAACCATTGATTTGAAAAATGAAAAGTCAAGATTCCTTTTTATCCTTTCTAGGAAAAATCAACTTTTTGTTCAATCTTACCCAATATATATATATATATATATATATATATATATTTATAGGGTAGGGATCAAGAGTGACAACATTATAGGAATGAACTGTGCAAACTGATCTAAGCTGTTGGTCTTGATCATCCTTATGTTTTTATTAGTGGCATAATTGTAATTAAGTATGTATCTTTTTAACTTTAAAAATAAATAAAAAGGGTAGACTTGTAAATTTAAATATAGAGAATTTTTTTAGTATAGGAAACAAAATTCGTTCCTAAACCTGATGATTCGTATTCCCCCCACAAATCGCACACTTTGATTTCAAGATTATGGTTTTAAAAAACTCTTCCTCTTTATCGATTTCTTACCCCCATTATACTGAGTTCTTCGGTTTTTTCATAATATCAAGTAGCAGACAGAAGATTTGGGTGAAGGGTGCAGGCCTTTTGAAGTTCAATCGAGCGGAAGAAAAGAGGTAATTTGTAGTTAATTTTAGTAGTTATTTTGATGATTTCCTTTCCGTCGTCTGTAAGTTTGAATTCCGGCGACATACAAAAACAGAGTTTTGTTAGTTAAGGTTTGAAATTTAGCGAGTGATTGCGTTTTTTGCATGGTGTAAATTTGTGTTTCTTGTTTTTTGGCCGTAATGCTAAGTGTATTATGTTAATCATTCCGACCTGGGTCATGTATAATTCTGTGTTTTGTGATAGTTGATTTTAGGTTTTTATTAAACGCGATGATGGCTGCGAATTCACATGGACATGTTACAGTACACATGTGTATTATGTCAATATGTAAGTGTTTAGGGCTGGTTAAATGAGTATGTTAAAATTATTCGAGTGGTTGTGTATTGTGGAGAGTGTATATCTTTTTTTCTTTGATTTTTGGCCGTAATGTTAAGTATATTATGTAAATCTTGCCGGCTGGGTGATGTATAATTCTGATTATTGGGCAAAGTGGATTTTTTGGGGAATTCCATCTATTGGGCAAAATGGATTGTTTAGGTGTTATTTAACGCGATGAAGGCTGTGTATTCACAAGGGCATGCTAGAGTACACATGTGTATTATGCTAATCTTTTGGTTTGTAGGGTCTGTTAAAAGTGTGTGTTAAAATTTACCGACTGGTTGCGTTGCATGCAGAGTCTCTTCCTTTGTTGACTGATTTTTGGCCCTAATGTTGAGTGTATTATGTATCTATTGCCGACCTAGGTGATGTATAATTCTGTGTTTTGACAAAGTGGATTGTTAGGTTGTTATTAAATGCGGTGATGGCTGAGGAATAACATGGACATGGATAGTACACATGTGTATTATCTTAATATATAAGTGTTTAGGGTCGGTTAAATGTGTATGTTAATTTTCAAGGTTTAGGATTGTATGATATTGTTCATAGAATAAACAATGGCAATATTGTTACATTTGTTTATGATGCTTTTTGTTGGAATACTAAAAAATTAAAAATATGCTGTCATATGCTTTTGGTATTTGTGCACTGTATAGTTGATTTGTTCTGTGGATACAAAAGTTTGTTCACAAATGTGGAAACGTAAGTTGTTAACCTACTTATGAAAAAAATATATGTAGTAATATATTAGGAGTTTGTCGAAAAGTTTAACTAATATTAATGTTTTAATCATGTAGGTCAGAGGAGCGAAAGAATAGCTCGTTTAAAGGCGAGCAAGTTTAGTAATACTATTGATGACCCTATACAATTTTCAGACGAGGAAGCAAACTCTGATTAAGATGAAACAGGTAAAGATAATTTAAAGATTTTGTTGGTGAATAATGTGTTTACAAAAAAATAAACAAACATATAATTGGAAAAGGAAAATTTAGTTGACAACAGAGTCTAATTTAGTAATTATTTGGTTTTTTGTTTTTTATTTTTAAGTATTTTTGTTGTTTCTGTTTTGGTAGTAACCAAAAGTCATATAGCGGTTCGGAATAAGGTGCAACTTGAAGTCGGTAAAGACGACGAGATGCGTACATGTGATGTTTAGAACATGGTAGACGATTTGTGATAATTTTTTTTTCAGTTGTAGTTAATGTGTTGTGAGTGCAGGATGTGTCGATGGAAAAAAGTTGGAAACCAACAATGTCAAAAAGGACGTAAACGAGGGGGAAAAAGGACGGATGATATGGAACCAAGTAGAATGCCTTCGGAAATCAAAGGGAGGAAAAAAAGTAAAGCATCGAAGAAGAAGAGAAAGGAAAGAGTGCAAGCAGTGCAAGTACCTTTCACGGATGACGAAGGAGGTTTGATTGTTTTGTGTATTCCAATTTGGGTTGTGAAACATTTGAATGTATAAAATAAAAATAATATTATATGGGACTTGTTTATTACGACAGTTAATTAATTTGGTTGGTTGTAGATGTTAAAGTTAGTCAATTAAAGATTCAAAGGCGAAAAAGACTTAAAAGAAACGATGAGCATATTGAAAAAGAAGCAACATGTATGGTTCTACAAACAAATAGTAGTTGTTATGTCATATACTATGTTACGTTGCGCTGGAAACAGGTATCATTGATCGGTTTATGTGTATTACTCAATTATCTTGCGAGGTTTTAACATTGTAGTAATTGAAACGGTTTATTAGCAGATGATGTGAAAGTTGATAATTCGTCGAAACATGGAAGAGCATGTCGTAATATAGCTAGCCACCATGAAAGCGTAGAAGAGGAAGGTAAGGTTTGTTTTGTCAAGTATACATATTGTACTGTGATTTGTGTATTTATTTTCTGTATGTTTTTTTTGTAAATAGTGATTGAGACGATGGAAACCAAGGGCTTGTTGGATGATGAGCAGAGTTACGTTGTGAGGTTGACGAAGAAGATGGAGGTATATTTGAGACAAATTTGTAACAGTGTATCCATTAAGATTTTCTGTTGTTTATAATGTAATGGTTTTTTTTATGTAAGCGATGAAGTTTCGATTGATAATGTTACAGGTGAACTTTTCAACTATCGGAAAAGGCGTATGAAAAAAAACCGAAAAAAGGAAGTGTTCAACGGAAGAAACGGGTGAAACTTCAAGGTGGACTGGCATCAATTAGGGTGAGGACGTCACCTAATAAGCTGTATGAAGCTATCCGGGTGATGAAACCTTGGTAGAGAAAGATGGTCAAGGATATAGGTTTTGGTAAAATGTTGATGTTGCAGGTAAGCGAAGTTACGGCTCATCTTGGTCATTTTGTGGTAGATATGTTAGACAGATCTAACATGAGGATTAGTTTGGGTGAGAGGCACATTATGGTGGACAAAGAGTCAGTTAGAAAAATATTAGAGGTACCTTGCCGGAAATATAAAAGTTTCAAAAAAGAATATAGAAGAAACTGGGCATTCGTTGAAGGATAAATGGTTGTCAAGATTTGAGAAGCTGCGAGTTAGTTTTAAAAATATATTGGATAAGATTAGGGCAGATTCATATGAAGATAAAGAGATGTTCATATTAGATTTTGTGCTACTATTTATATCAACAATGATTGGGTGCACAAAGAACGGAAGTGTGATGTATAACATGTTAGATTTATTTAATCACGAAAAGAGCTTCAAAGATCACGATTGGTGCCAGTTTGTGGTGGATGCAGTTAAAAAATGTAAAGATGATTGGGTCAGATGCGATCCAAATGTGTACTTTAGGTGACCTCTCACTTATCTTGTGGTATGTTTTATCTAACCTTTGTGCATTTTAATTTGTATATACACATGTGTTCTATAGGGTGAATACACGGGTGTACTCCTTATAGTTTAAACATATTTTTTATTGTTTATTTTCATTTTTTTTTATTTTTTGTTGTAATTACTTAAGTCATTTATTATAGCAGTTGTTGTATTTGGATGCAACCAATTGTCCTAGATTCCAACATGAACGGCGTGAAGCTCCGCTAAAATTTTGGACGCACGATTTGATGAACCAGAGGAAGGATCAAGAGATAAGAAATGGAGGTTTTGGGCTCGGAGAGTTAAGAGAATTATATAACGTTGAAGATGATGAGGAAGTGTGTGAAGAAGGGGCGGCTGACATGCCGAAGGAAGATTTTGGGAAAAACAAGTGTCGCAAGATTGGTCATCGGTAGAGATATGATATTGTTAACATTTGTGGTTATTCTTTCATTACAATGGTGTTGTGACATGGTCTTAAATATTTTATTTGTCCATCTATTTTATTTATTTGGATTTCTTAATTTTTTTTGAATGCGTAGTTGAGTAGTGCAATGATTTTGTCGATGTGTGATGAAATTGAGAACTGTAAAATCAAGCTACAGGCTGGAATAAAAGAACATACATCGCGATATCCAACGCATGAGTCTGTTATACCCATGCATAGAGATAATGTTACACAACCACACATTGCTTCTCCAACAACACATTTTTTTATTAAATCAGATGAAGTGATTGAGGACATTATTTCTGGTGCGTATGATATGCAAAGGCGGGATGATATACCGTCGTTCAACCTTGATATTACACATGATGAGCTTAACAATCAAGAGAATGTGCCACACAATGTCGAAAATGTAACACATGTTGCTGAAGACGTTGAATCCGCCGGAAAAGGCAAAAGGAAAAAGATAGGATCGAAATATGTCCAATCCCCATTCTTGGTGCGAGCTGTAAGTGTTAATAGCTGGTTAAGCAAGAAGGACAATCTGTTATGGAAATACCTATTGACTTCTGCCGACGACAAGATGTACGTTTTTATAAGTTTTTATTTTTTTTTGTTAAGTCGGTATTTGTTGGATTTACCTGTAAGCTTGTATGTTTGTCTTAGTTGATTGAAAACTTTTAATGCTATATAGATATTTAATGTCAATAAACAGGGTAGCGAAAGCAAGGAATAAAAGGGTTGCTGAATGGTCAGACAAACCAAGGGATGAAAAAGAAGTAATAGAGGTGGCAGCGACAAATGTGTAAGAAACACAAAATTAAATCAATTCTTATATACCTGTTTAAAAAGACACATACGTTTATATTAATAAAAACAGCTTACACACGGGCACCGTAGGCAGGAATGTGTAATCATAGGCTAATACACACGTATAATTACACAATCATATTTGTATACACATGTGTACTGTGTATGTTATAATACATGTGAAGTAATAAGATTGTGTAGCGAAAAGAGAAAATACATGTGCCTACATGCAGTGTAACGTTATAATATATGTGAAGTAATAAGATATGTTTGTGAACAGGCGGTTTGTATTTGAAACGGAGTAGGGAGTTGGGCTGTACCATTTTCAAATGAAAGACCTGCAACCTAGCCAGTGGGTAAATAGTGGAGTTATAAATTGCTTTGCTTCAATGCTCAACCATGCAGAGAGTCAACGAATTGCTGGAGAAAATGTTTTTGATGGTGCGGATAAAGTAAAAGGATCGAAGCCGCGTTTGTTTTGCCATACAGATTGTTTTGTAAGTTGATCGAGATTACCATAAAACTGTTATATATTTATCTTGAAGTCATAATTATATGATGAGTTTTATTTAGTGATGCTTTATTTATTGTTACAGACGGAAGATACGTTGAAGAATGAATCATATGGAGATCTGGAGTGTGTTGAAAAGTTTAGGAGTTCGTTATTCCTCGTGGTAGACAAAAAACCATCGTTGATGAGTTTGTCCACGTATTACGTAATCAGCTTCCCAATACTTGTGTACGGCCATTTTTACCTTGTTTGCTTTGATCTTGTACGGTCAGCGATAACGGTGATCGCTAACATGTCTGCAATTGAAAGCCTAGTTCAACTTATTAATGATGAAAACTTTTTCAAGAAAAGCACTCCGTACAAAGTTGTAAGCCATTTCTTTATGTTTTTATTTGGTTTTTGAGTTTTCTTTTTCGAAAACATTTTATTTATTTTTGTCAATAATTTTGCTTTCAGAAAGACATTTTCACTAAGTATTTGAAACTAGTGAATCACACAAAAGCAAGGCAGATTGAAAATGTTGTCCCGAAAATCATAGACTTTCCTAGGAAGAGTGTAGGGAACACGGTCGATTGTGGGGTATTTGTATGAGGCACATGGAAACTTGGTTTGGGGTCACCGCGGGTATATGGGATTGTGGATTACCACTAGGGCATGGACAGAAAAAGGCAACCTTGACAAAGCTACAAAAGAAATACGCCATTAAGTTGGTGACTTCGAGTGCAAACATCCACCGTGAACGTGTATTAGCGGAAGCAGATGAGTTTGAGAAGGCCTTTTATTTCCGTTAATGTATGGAAGTTGTTAGTTTTATAATGAATGTTCGTATTACTGCCGGCAAACATATAATTTTTTAGACATTATGGATGATATGAATTATGTTGATGCAGCTGGTTTTTATTTACATTAGCGAGTATGCATCGCCGTGACTTGTATTAATGACTTAGCTGCCCATTTATGTACACGTCCAAACCAAAAATGTTGCTGCAGCTGATGAATTATGTTGCTGCAGCTGGTATATTTGTTATTTTGCTACAGTAATACCTGTATAAAAGATAGATATGTGATCTGGCTTAAAAAATACATATGTGAATTGTCTTTGGTGATGCATCGTAATAGCATTATACATTCCTTTAACGTTTATATTAATCAAAGCAGGTTACACACGTCACAATTCGGCGGATACATCACTGTGACTTGTATTACTGACATTGTTGCCAAATGATGTACACATTCAAACAAAAAGTGTTGCTGCATCTGCCGAATTATGTTGTTGCGGCTGGTTTATGTGTTTTTATGCTACATTGGTCCTTGTATAAAAGATAGATATGTAATCTGTCTAAAAAGATAAATATGTGAACTGTTATTTAAGAGAATCATAATAGCATGTATACATTCCTTTGATGTTTATATTAATCAAAGCAGGTTACAAACGGGTACCGTGTGTATGATTGTATAATCATAACATCATACACACGTGTATTGTATATAAGAATACACAACTACAATAGAATACACAAGTGTAGTTTGTATGTCAATTTTTTTATACATTCTGCATACATGTTCTGTTTGCAGTATGATAATGTACTAATGTATTTATTATTGTTATCCAGGTTTTTAATATGTCATTGTATTAGAAACCGGACCATGTAAACAATTATTTTTATAACAAGAACTTATTAAAGACAAAATGTTGTAGTGTTTCCATATGACGCTGATACATGTGTTTATGTAAATTGAGGTTCACGTGTGTATGGCATGTAAGTGTAATAATAGTAGCATGTCAAACTTGGTATCGTATAGCCAGTAACAACTTCTAGAACTTTAACAACATGATGTAATAAAATATGTGAAGTCAAAAACACAAACAATAATGTATCGGTTGCATCGAACGATGAAATTTAAAGTTAAAGATTAATATCATCATCTTCGATGTCTTGCAAAAGCGAATCAGTTCCTGTGTCGGTTCCATCATCGTACTCGTTTGGTTCATCACCCTCTTCGTCGCCATCTTCTTCAGTAGACGAATCATCCTTTGTGATATTGCTTTTTTTAAGTGGACAATTTCTTTAACATGCAACCTCACCCTCTTCCCACAATAATTGCATTTTCTTCTATGTTTTTTCATTTTTTAATGCTTTCTCCCATGGACCTGTTGGACGTTTATGCTTGCCATATCCGTTGGACGTTTATGCTTGCCACATCCTTTGCTGTGTAATTTCCTAGGAGCCGTACATGATACCTCCTCTGGTTCAGTGTTATCAAAAATTTCCTAGTAAACCAAAACCTTCCTTTTAAGTTCCGGATCTGTGGGCACATCTTTGAAAACCTTATCTTTCAACAATTGTACTTTCTCGTCTAGTTCCTCTAATTTGTCAAGCCTACCACAAACTCTATCTCGACACATTTCCATATTGTCAAGGATTCTACGCCATATTCTTCCACTACGACTCTGATCTACAAATAACATGTTTTCAACTCTATGTACACTAGTAGGCAAAGCGTCTCTCCTCCATCTTGGGTTAATATACGGACTTGGTATCTTATGTATGTTATGGTGGCCAAATACGCAGAAAATATGACGACATAGATATCTGTTTCTCGTATACCCCATGCATTCACACGAAACAACGACATCTTGTTTGTTAAAAATAACCTGTAATGTAATGATGCAAAACGGATAAGTTATGGGATATATTGCGAGTATAATTTATACATGTTTGTGAGATAACCATAAAAATTTACTGTATGTAAAATACAAACCTTGAACTCGTTTATAACTTCTTTCGTATGGTCTTGGTGAGCAATCACAAATCTGCTTACACTATCGGATACGGATCGTTCAGCGATATAACAATTTTCCTTGCCGTTCAATATTTCCTTTTGTACATCGAAAAAAATTCTCCTTGTGTAAATATCATTTGCATGACGTTTGATAGGCCAACTGGTTTTAAATTCCGGATTAGTGGTGTCTGTTTTAGGTGTTAGTTCCCTCTGTTCGTTTGATAGCCCATCAACTGATGTGTCGTAACACAACATGAACTGCACCAACGTATTATGAGAACTAGAATTAGATTTGAACAAGTGGTTTGCGCTTTCACATCTGGATGTGGTCTTCATCAGCGTACAAATAGGTAGCTCGCGAAAGTATGCCAGAATCCAACTTTCACGAATAGAATACATATCAGACAACCACAAATGGTCTTCCAACCCGTATTCGGCAATTAAATTATGCCATCTATTCTCAAATGTTTCTGGTTTAATATAAACATTCCAAACGAGTTTGTGGAACTTCTGTTTTATTTCTGCATTCCTCTTGTCGTTCCCTTGATCTACATGTAAAATTCAGAAATTAATTAGGCGTACACATGTGTGTGTGTGTATATATATATATATATATATTGCAGTACGGTGCACATGTGTAATGAATAATTAATTTTCATTCGGAATTCATACCTTCACCGGCAATTTCTAAATAATGTGCCACATACACAACCTGTGAATTGACTTATTAAAAACTTTCCCTACCGCTTGTTTCATGGCACAATCTTGATCAATTAGTACTAACATGGGTTGTTTACCGTTGTGTGCCTCAAGGAATTTGTGCAACAACCATGTATAAGACTCGATAGTCTCATTATGCAACAACCCAGCACCAAAATAGTGCATTTTTTGTGATGATCGACTCCAGTGAAAGGAACAAAAATCATATCGTACCTATTTTGCAAAAACAGATTAGTATGTATATTAAATTGAAATAATTGATTAGAAGTTTCATATAACACATACATATTTGTGTGATACGTTGCGTCGAATGCAATAACATCACCAAATGAGTCGTAGTTTGATTTAGAAACAACGTCACACCAAAAAATTAACTGGAGTTCGGTATCAACAATATAGGTGTTAAAGGTGTAGTTTTCTTTGTTTCTACTGCATTCCTTGAATTTGTCAAGAATCATCTGGGCGTCTCTGTCGCCTATAAAATCTCGGATATCACGCCCGCAATTCTTGTAGTCGACAATCGTGCCATGCACGTTATGATGACCACCTTTTAAAACTACATGTACCTTGTGAGACTTGGTAGGGCTAAGATTAGCGTTACGGCATTTTGCTATGAACTCTTGTGTAGAGAAGTCAAGCTTCCTCCGCTTCAGCGATAGATGAAGATTTTTGGGTGTAGTAAACCCATGGTTGTGTTGTTCTACATAGTCATAAATCTCGTACTCAGATGAATTTTTTATACGGACAAACTTAACACATGCCTTGCAATCTGTAACTTTAACATTCGACCGTCATTTTGGAGAACAAGAGTTGATTTGTTCAACAATTTTATCTTTCCGTTTAGGTTTGTTGGCTCTAGAACATAAGACATATCGCCTATTCGTAACCATTATGTCCCCAATTTTTTCCTTCTGCGAAGTACCAAGACGGGTTCCAAAACCGGCAAGTTGTGCATACTCTTCGTACATTGCAATAGCTTCTTCAATGGTACTAAATCTATGGTTTGAATCCGGGAGGGACGGTTGGTGTCCAGTACCTAGTTCCATTAGGAGTTTCGTATACGTTGCTGGTAACTGATTCTACGAATATTAATATGCAAAAAAGTAAAAACTGATTATGAAAAAAGTAAGATTACAACTTTGAGTAATGTTATTTGTAAAGTGGGATCTGTAAAAAAAATAAAACAAGTTCATCATGGATTAAATCAAAAACATGATTCTGGGTAAAACATTATAAACATGTGTACTGTGAGATTAATAACATACAGTTCACACGTGTACTTATCTTTAACAACTCGACAAATACATCAATATTACTGGCTGACATATACAATACGCAGACATCAACTACATGGTTTTATACTATTGCAAATATACACATGTGTACTGATCTGTAACAACTTGACAATTATAGAAAACCAGACAATCAGATGTACAAAACGCAAAAATAGTAGATAGGCTCATGATTACTGGCTGACATATACAAAACGCATACATCAACTACATGGTTTATACTAATGCAACTGTACACATGTGTACTGATCTGTAAAAACTTAACAATTAAAGCAATACAAACAATCAGATATACAAACAGCAAAATATGCTCATGTGTACTGATCTGTAGCGAAACTAACGATAACAGCAAAACTACAAATACAACGTAGTTCACTCGTATACACATATGTACTGAATTGTAACTCTATACACTTTCAGCAAATTACATGAACAAATAAAAACGCAATCAAACCTACACCAAAAACATTGTTTATTAATCAAGACTTCAACGATCTAATTAACGACTAAAATGTATGCTAAAACACTTAAAAGGAAATCTTGGATGGAATACAAACGCAATTATATAAACACCTAATGTAACACATGTCGATCAGAAACAAGTTGACAAAAACACATAAATAAAAAAACTTAACAAGATACTAAATCACACCTGGTCGATCCAATGTCATAACGAAAACATTATCGTTTATCTGAGCGTTGTCTTCATCAACGTTTATGGCTGTCTTGTTCATATTGTTTACTGGTCCGTCCATAATAACGAGACAATAAGATCGAAAAGTGGAAAAATTATCTGGATTATAAATTGTTCGAATGATTTTGTATTTGTTTGTCATTTGAATTGATCAACACATTGAATCAGATTTGAATAATATCCAAAATTATTATAAATTGTAACTGAAATCAAGTTAAAAGATAAAAAAAAACGTATTTTGAATTGATAAAAACTATAATTTAGGAAACCATGTAACTACCATGTTCAGATTTAAAAAAAATTGAAACCTAAAATAATAACTTAAATTACAATCATATCCTTGACAATTAAAAAGGAGATCAATGGTCTAGATTAGTTCACACAGTTCACTATAAAAAATCTGTTCACAAATGATCTTAATCCTATATATATTATATATATATATATATATATATATATATATATATATATATATATAGGGGAAGGTTCATTTGAGAAGAAATTTAATGTGAGAAGAAAAAGAAGAAACGGCATAATAGTAAAACATTAATTAATTTATAACTTCTCTAATTAATTATGTTATCTCTCATTAATAAAGCAAAAACATTTCATCCTACACATTTCAAAATTTATCCTACATATGTCTTACGTACCGGAATTTACCCTACACACATGTAAATTTACCATACAAATTTCAAAATTATCCTACGCATACTAAAATTTATCCCACACATGTCGAAAATTATCCTACACCATAAATTATTCTAACATGAAAGAGTATATGAAAAAATGAGTTACAAGTTTAATTAATTAGCTAATTAATGACAATTATAGATTTACTTATATACCCTTTTTCATAACATTAAATACATACATTAAATGAAGTAAATGGAGAATTTCTATTGGTTTAAAAGTTATTCTTTTTATTCTTTCAAAAGTTTTCTTCTCATTTGAACTCTCCAATATATATATATATAATATATATATATTCTAGTTTTACCATTAATTGGAAAGCTTCCTTTCATTCAATAAGGTACTTGCGAAAATGTGGTGTCCTGTGGTGTATGCCACCACACACCCCACCATGTGACTGCCCTGATTAGGGCTCCAAACAATCCGAATGAACACAAACATGGCATTGTTCGTGTTCGTTTGTTATGGAAATAATGTGTTCACATACTATTCATAAACATTTACCGAACGGGGTTTTTGTTCGTGTTCGTTCATTAAGAAAAGAGCGTGTTCGTGTTCGTTTGTTAATTTTAGGTAAAGGGAAAAAGCGAACACAGAGGAACACAACGAACGTTCATGAACACTAGCGAACACAAATGAATAAATAGTTTAACTAGGGTTTCCAGCAAGTAAGGAGTAACACTAATACACTATATTTAATAAATAACTTATTAGTGGGAGTGTTGAAGTACTTACATAAAAAATTAAAGTTAAAACCCCTAATAAACTATCGAACATAAACAAACACGAGACTGAACGTTAAATGAACGAACGCGGCCTCTGATCATGTCCGTTTGTTTAAGTAAACGAACAAAATTTCTTATTCGTGTTCATTCATTAATTAAACAAACAAACCCGAAAAACTTCTTGCCGAACGGTTCATGAACGGTTCGCTAAATGTATAGTTTGTTTGTAACCCTAGCTCTGATCGTCATGGCTCTGGTGGTTAATGTGACAGGAGGAGAAGTAGTGAAGAGAGGGAATGGAAAGACAAAACTGGACAAGGTGGGGAGTGTGATTTTATATTTATTTGATACAAGTTTCAATGGTTTGGATCTAATTTATTTGGTGGTTGAGTGCAAGAAAGCATGATACCACCCTTATTGTGCTTTCTTTGACCGTTCATTTTAATATATTGGTGGTTGAGTGCAAGAAAGCATGATAATACACTTTATTTTGTAGGTCTCTTAACACCAATAGATCGATATGTCTTGACAAACACAATGTGCAGAATCCATCGTATACAAGTTTAGATGTTAACACACAGTGTAAATAACTCTTTTCTATTGATTGTGAACACAAAACAATGCAATATAAGAATTTTACACTCTGTTCACGACTCTTAGAAAAAAATATCCTAAAACCGACGATCCTACACACTTATATAGGAAGTCGACTAACTTCGTTAACCCTCCTTAACATTGCTAGCATGCTAGCGACGCTATGCATCACAACTACGCTAACTTGATTATATGCGCTAACACACTAGCGCGTATAACATCCTAAGTGCGCTAACACTTAGGTGTTTACAAAACAAACAAAACACAAAAAAAATCTACCAATTCTGAAGTCAAAGTATATCATCCAAGCCTGCATCTACATACTTAAATGTATAAATCAGTTTAATGCTTGTAGAATTTCTTATAGATTTAACTATGGATTTAACTTTATGACACGACAAGAAATTACGTATGAACCTAACAACATGGGTTTGGGTTTAGTTTAACGAGTTATGGTAAGTTTCAGATTAACCCGATAGATTCGCTAGTTGATCGTCAATATATTTATTTATTTATTTTATTTTTCAAAACATTTTATGTAATTACTTAATTTTTTATGATAATATTTAAAATTTAACAAATGATTTGATAAAACTATAGACACAATTGATATGCAAAAAGAATAAATACCAACTTTTTCCGGATTATATGGGTCTTGTTTGCGTAAGCCAACGAATAAGCGTTTTATGTTTGGGGTTCAAGTGTGTGACACGACGTTCAGGTTGTTTGGTTCGTCTTGGGTTCGACCCGTCAACTAGTGAACACGACCCATTTAACAACCCTAATTTAAATATTATCTTAGTTTTATTTGTATGTGTTATCTCAAAAGAAGTTTGTTGCTCATAACATTTGATTTACGGAATTCATCACTCTATTATATAATCCAAAATTTTAATTCATGCTTCGGACTTTTTTTCACAAGATTTAAAAATATACGCATTAATTTTATAACATCCGTAACATCAGTTTTCTAAAAACTTTATTTTAATATATTATCAACACCCCTAAGTCCAAGTAGCATGTTTAATTTATTTTACATATGTTTTAGAAGTTGTGGTTTTTACATTTTTTTTCAGCACACATAGTTCAAAGAGATGCTCGTGATCCATTAATGGAGCTGTTGAGTCCTAAATTGGTCTATAGGCATTATTATGTTTAGTGGAGATGGATGTGATCGGGTGGTTCCGCTGATGGTACGATTATACTTTAGTGGTGCATCATTGATCCAAATTTACCGTTCAAAAAAAGAAAAAAAGAAAAAGAAAGAACTGTAAGCTTTTGTACTGAGGTCGACACATGAACATGTATAATGTATTGGAACAATGTGCTAGTTACAAATCTATCTTTTAATTACGTAGAAAAAATTTTAATTTCATAAACTATTTATACTAAAAACGGTTCAAAATAAAACTCGCAATCAACTTAAGGTTGTTAACTATAACCTGGCTTACTTTGTGAATCAATCTTTATTTGAAAACACACCTCATGTGTTGGACGCTACCAAACAAAGTTTATTAGAACTATCAAACTAATGGTGATTAAAGAGTAGTGATCAGTTTGTTTTGTAAGACAACTTTTTAGGTGGTTTTGTTTGTCTAATTCAACCTATTTACTAATGAGTTGGTCAATTGAACTTATGTATAACATCCAGTGTTGTAAAACTCAAGCGACTCAGCTTTGGAGTGGGGAATCGGGGGTCCTGTGTAGGGATTTTCACCAACTGGTAACTAGGAATTAGACTCAGTCAAACTCGAGCATGATTGGTCAGACTATCAGAATCGGTCAAACTTGGGTATGACTTGGCAAAAATCGCAGGAAACGCCAACTCAGTCAAAGTTTGAACTCGAGGTTGAATCGGTCAGACTCGGGCGTGACTTGGTCAAACTCGGACACTACTTTAAATTTGGGATTCAATTTTCCTAGAAGTCACCTCTGCACCACAGTCAATCATAATATGATAGGTCAACTCCTTTTTTCACTCTTTATTTTGCACTTAAACATAAGGCTACTCGGTATGAGAGGAGGGTGGTCCTTGGAGGATGACCCCCCACCTCAGCGTCACGTCATAGTCCTTGGAGGATGTCGCTCCAAGGATGGAAGCAAGAAATGGATGATAGCCCTGCCCCACCTAGTTAATTATTTTTTTATTCATCTAGTTTTTTTAACATTTAATAAGATATAAAATAAAATCATTAATATTAAAAACCAAACATTACATAAGTTAAAACATAACCTAAAAAATAAAAATCCTAAGAACTCCACTTTTTCGCGATCTTTTCTTTCATTTTTCGTAAGATCGCTCGGTCTTCTTCCGGATAGGAGTTTATATCGGTTGTCATCATCTCCCAATCTTTATATTTGTTCTTTTCATTCTTCAACCGAACACGTCCATTTTGGAACCGCCCCCGTTGCGGCTTGTTTTTTTTTTGCAGCCACCGCCTTTTTGGATTTGCCCTGCCCGGGGGATGTTCCTCCTCTTGGACCTCGTACTTTTCTTCGTCAAATTCGGGCTCGTTGTTTATATTTATTTATCATCGTGCGTCCGAGCCCCCTGCACTATAACTAACGGTCTCCGAGGTTTTTGTTCGTATAGCCATTGCAACCTCGTTTGGAACCGACTCCCACTTGTTATTGGTTCACAAAACATCCCAAGCCCGTATGTGTGGGAAACGATCCGATGTGCATTTTCATATTTACGCATCGCCTCTTTGAAAACGTCTTCGTCATTCATCCCACTGCGATGATTACTAGTATATAAATTATTATATATCGACGCAAACCGGTTAACGACCGGTTGTATCTTTCGCTACTTCAAAGAGATGGAATCGATATCGCGATAATGACCTTGTTCCATAATCGCAAGGAACTTTGCTAATACTTCTTTCCAAAACCCCTCGACGGTTTGGTTGTTACCTATATTTTTAGAATGCAACAAAAATAATATATTAAAAAATTTAAAATTTATATATTTTTAGTACAAAATTTATATATTTTTACATAGCACAATAGGGCTTTTTGATGTGCTAACCCAGGCTATCGCTAACGTCTCCTACTCAAGCTTTGTCCAAGTTTTTGCCTTGGCTTTCGAAGGTTGATCTTTGTCACCCGCCACTTGCTTCCCTTTTTTCCATTTCGAGGAGTGGGGTTGCGTCTCCGGAACACATTCTTCAACGCCATCTTCTACGGGTTGTGGTTGGGGAGACGATTCTACCGATTTGGCGAAGATTGTGGTTGAGATTGAAGTTGCGAGTTGAACGGGTTTCACATCATCATTTGTTGTAACGATTGCAATTGGTGCATTGATAGGAGTTGGTTCATTTGCGAAAAAGCGTTGGATGTTTGTTGGAAACCTGAGAAAGCGTTGAGAGAAAATTGTGAGGATAACCAACTTGGTTCCGATAGTAGCCTGGTACTAGAAAAACGTTTTGGTATGGGTTCAGGTTCGGGTTTGGGTTAGCGTTTGGGTTCGGGTTGTATGGATTCATGGCAAAAGAAGAATAAATTTGTAAAAAGTAGAAGAATTTTATAAAAAGTAGAAGAATTTTATAAAGTTGAGAGAGATAATTGGTTGAAGTGTGTAAAAAATAGGGTGACTTTGGCGTACTTAAAGGTAAAAGTATTAATTTTTTTGATTTTCTAAAAATATGACAGTTGGTTTTTGATTGTTTTTAAGGAAATTGATTTATTTTTTAAATTATAGCTGTTGTCAACGACATTGTTTTTTGTCCTGTGGTGCACGTCCTCAACGTCTTGGAGAAGCCGGACAAGACGACGCCGACCAAGGCGAAATGGATGGGGCGGCGCCGCCCAACGATGGCCCGGGGACACCCCCATGCCGAGTGGCCTAAGTGGTGCTCCCCTCGCGGAGAGTAGTCCATTCTTTTTTGTTTCTACAAACTCCAATGTTTTTACTTGTTTTGCTTCTTTCATATGTGAAAGTGGTATTTAAATAAAGAAATTTTATTTTTAAAAGTAAACGGCTATATAGCGGTTAGACATTTTAACGGTTGAAAAAAGCATGCATATTCCATCAGTGACTACTCACCAATTTAACAACTTCACGGCGTGTGTATAGTGGATGGCGACGGTGTTCCCGAGTGGTGAATGGGTCACCCCGGATCGTCCCCAAGTGCACCCGGTTCACTCTTAGTATGAATGGGTGTTAAGATAATCACCATACAATCAACTTTTAAATATAGGGCCAGTTTGGAAGCCACTATCCTAGCCGTTAATACCTCTGATAGTTTAAGAGGCTCCATTCAGCATGTTTATGAACCTTGTTAGACAATTATAGCATTTATATTTCCTTTAATTATTTGTGTGTAATAATTTCGTTCTCTAGGGTGTATTGTGTATTTTATTTGTATATTAATATATGGCTGCCCTACATTGTGGGCGTGCAAACACATTCACTAATTCATTGCATCGTAATATGGTATCAGCAGCCTGGTCGATCCCTTCCTTTCCATCTTCTGCTTTCCACCTTCCCGCTTCTCTCTGATCTCCATGGTTGCCTCTTCTAGTTCCGATACCCCACTATCGCTAAACACCATGCTTCACATGATCTCTGTAAACCATTTAAACTTTCTCCAACCATCTTATCTCGTCTGGAAAAGTCAGATGCAACCCCTATTCTCCTTCTAGCAGCTTTCCTCATATATCGACAGGTCTACGCAGCCTGCCGCTCCTAAAACTACTCAATGTGACAGCTATTCCCAACTATCTCTATGCTTCCCGGATGCCAATGATGAGAAGCCCGTCATCCTCATCAACGCATCCTTATTAGAAGAAGCTATGGCCGAAATTCTTGGGTTAACCACCGCTCGTGACATTTGGTTCACACTTGAATCGGCCTATGGTAACACCTCTATAGAGAGGGTACAAAACCTTTGCGACCAACTTCGAATTATCATCAAAGGCACCTCCTCCATTGCTGATTTTGGACGGAAATTTAAAAGTATATGTGATCAGTTATTGGCCGTTGGCCAACCCGTTGCTGAAACTTACAAACTCCATTGGTTCCTATGTGGTCTTGGTGCCCTATTTGAAACCTTCTCCACTGGCATCTGTGCTACTAAACCACCCAAACCTTTCATGACCTTATTCAAACGATGAATCACGAGTTATTTCTTCGATCCATTCGTGGTTCGAAACACCCACTGTGGTTTTCTCTACCCATCGCTCACGTAATGACAATAAAAACCGTGATCGTGGGGTTGTTTTTCATCGCGGTTAATCATACTTCGGTGGTCATGGTCGGGGCCGCTGCACTTTCCATTGTTAATTGTTCCGTTCGGAGGGTTATTATGCAAACTCTTGCCCTAATCTCGCCACATTGTGTCCCATTGTATCAATACTAAATCTGATTTGGCAAAGGCATTCCTTCACTACTAGAAAATAGGGTTTTTGCTACCGCATTTTCATTGCAAAACGGTGGCAGTTGCCTTTCTGCCACCGTTTTGCTACCAAAAACTAGGTAAGAAAAGCACATTGCTACCGTTAAGTTGTCACCGTTTAGCTACCACTTTTTGCCACCGTTTTGCTACCGCTTTTTGTTGCTACCGTTTTTGTTATCTCCATTTTGCTACCGCTTTTTGTAACCGTTAATACCTATTTATATGCAATCATTCCTATGCCAATTAAATTCTTTGCAAAAACTAAAATAAATGTAACCATTCATAAAATTTCAAAATAATAAAAAATATTCAACGATCCTTATAATAAACACCCAATATCAAATAACCTAAATTGAACATTCAAACTAAAAGCGTTTATACTTATTTTCGAAGCGAAGTTAACATAGCCTCAATGTTCATCATCGTAACGAGCATAGCTTCTTTCTCCACTAGCCTCAATGTTCATCATCCTAACGAGCATAGCTTCTTTCTCCACTTTATCTTCTTTTGTCTTCTTATCGAGCTCCTTTATAACTTCGTTTAACTTCTCAATCTACAGAACAACCAATGCCTATAGAGTCATGTTAATTAATGATATGCCACTATCACCTATTTATAAAACCTTTTTAACTTTTAAAATATATAAAGTGAGCAATTGCATTAACTCCTCGGGTATCCAATCTTTACAGGCAAATCAAGAGCAATTATATTAGCTTTCTTGGAGCAATGATTTTCATCATGATAAAATGAAAACAGAGAAGCAAATGAAATTTTAGAATAATGATAAGGTGTGAGAGAGATGCATACAGTTCTTTAGCTGCAAACAACTGAGCCTCATTTTTGTTTTCAGCATTTTGCTACCGCTTTTGTAACCATTAATACCTATTTATATGCAAACATTCTTGGGAGGCATACCGATAAAAAGCTTGTGTTCTTGAGCAAATGTCATGGGAAATAAAAATTTCTAATTAGATAATGCTCCTGTTGGATATCAAACAACCAACAGAACAACATATACAAATAGAAAAACAACAATCTTCAATTGAATAAATGAAATGACATAACATACCCAGTCGTTCCAACTCGCCATTAGCATACTTCACTTGTAATGGACTAGGTGCCTGGTGATATAACAAAAAACATGCCTCAGTAATTCAAAAAGTTGAAAATCATGTCTATAGGGTGAGATCATATTGGCTTCAACTCACTGGTGTAACAAACATCAAAAACCATGAGAGGTGAAAAGAAAAAAACTGGGCACCATTTGTTTAATCCATTACCTGCCACCTCTCATTGCCGGATAATAGGTAGTTAAAATAACAGTTTGGTAGTTTTCTTGCAATTAAAATGGTGGTAGTTTTTGGTAGAAGTATTCTCGCTTTAACATTTTGGTAGTTGTCTGAAAAGTTACCATACGGATAGAATAATCCATAACTAACTAAAACATGTATTTTGCAGTATACATCAAACACGTAACCCAACTTATGATATATTTAGTATTAATGTCGATAAAAATAAGCCACTCACAATTGGCTTTCCAAATCCGCATGAAAACACCAGCGAGTAGTGAAATAAAACCTTCGAACAGGTTAAGCAAGAGAATACTTATTGGCATTTCCAAATTCCAAAATCATAATCGACTCTCCTTCGAGCAGCAATAAGCAGAGGGATGGTGGTTAATAAGTAGTGCCCAAGCCCTTTAATTATTTGCACTTATTGTACTACTTCATGTTTTATAAAAAAACCATTACAAGCATCATGTATATTCATCTTGTGAGCCACACTTGGTATGCGTGAACATAAGAGGATAATACACATTATACGTTTTCGTCTTTTCAAGTATTATGTGCATGATATGAGGTTCCCACAAGTCAGAATTAATCCTGCAAACGAATCGATAGATGCCGTTTTCATACTGATAAAGATATTTTCATACTGATAACATCATGTAGACGGAGAGGAATGACGGTGTTTTACTAGAATTGAGAGAGAATACCTTCCTGAAAATGACGAAGTGTTCAATCTCTGACACTGCTCTGTTTCAATAGCACTGCATTATATACACATATTTCAGTTTTTATAAACATAAACATCTTAATTTCACAAGACACACTATAATTTCAACATCTACACACTTAAATCCTACATTCTCCATACAAACTATCAACATTTTCAATCTAACTCATTCAATACCACGTGAATGTTGATAACAGTAAACGAAATCACTCAAACACTGTGTTGCACATACAGATTTCAGTTTCCATAACCTAAACAACATCTTAATTTCACATAACACACAATAATTTCAACATTCTATACCGAACTCACTCAATATCATGATAACGCAGATAACACCAAATCAAAACACTCAAACACGTAATATTATCATCAACTACACAAAATTGACCTTCAATTCCAACTGTATTATCAACAACTACACAAAATTGAGCTTCAATTCCAACTATCGAAAAAGAAAACACATCGGAGAGTCGAATTACCACTTTTCTCACCGGAAACGCTGAGAAAAACCACCAAAATCAACGAAATTAGCAGCACAAACGAGCATCGAATCACAGATTCCTTACACACCGCCATTGTCGTTACAAAAACTCCTTCAATTTCCTCTCCTTTATAAAACGAGCTTTGATTCGAACGACGGTTTGGTTCGTGAGAGTGAGAACGACGGTTTGATTGTACAAGTTTGATGATAACAGTAGTGGTAATGGCGGTGGTGGTGCCTTAAGGATGGTAAATCTTTTTCAATCTCTCATACTAGTAACACCACTGTTGCTATTAAAATTCATCTACACGATTTTTGGTGGTGGTGCCTCACATAATGAAAAAAATGTTATCTATAAGTAAATTATCATCTAATGATCATGTGGATGTGCTTTTTTTTTTCATCTTCACTTTTTATATTTAAGACCAAAGCTCGAACTATGTTCTCGCTTAAGGTCGGTGTGAACATGGCTTTTACGTGTTGCAAACTGGTCTTCGAGCTTTTATTTCTAATTTTAGTACCGTTTACAAAGCATCTTTCAAACTATGCCGCCTATGGTTGGAACACGTGCCTTTTGATACAATCTCAATTTTAAATAAAAAGAAGTGTCTTTCTGTTACATCGCTTCTTCCCAAACTAGTCACTTGGTCATCTTGTGAATTATCCTAATCTCATCAACTACCCTTTGACCTTAATGATAAACGTGTCCCCCAACATTTAGACTTGATTCATTGTGACTTGTGTGGCCTACCCTAGTGATCTCTATTGATAACTATCGGTATTATGTTATTTTTATAGATGACTATTCCAGATTCATGGGGTTTTATCCACTTAAAATCGAATTTGAATTTCATTTTGTTTGTTGTGTTTATGCAATTCGTTTAAATCCAATTTTCACATAAAATTAAAATTTTTCAAAGTCAAAGAGGCTCCAAATTTGTGAATCAACACATTAAACAACTATTTGAAAATAATGGCACCTTTCACCAATTATCGTGTCAATAGACTCTCCAAAAAAAGGACGGGTCGAATGGACACACCGTCACGTTGTCAAAACTGGTTTAGCCAAGCTTTTTAATGTCTACGTTCCACCTAATTTTTAGGATGAAGCTTTTAGCATGACGATTTTTACTATTAACCGTCTTCCAGCTAAAATCTTGATGACAGGTCAGCATTTGAACTTAAATATTCTCGACAACCCAATTACAATAAATTATCACCCCGTTGTATCCTGCATATTTTTATTGGGTACTCCTCTCAATACAAAGGATCTAAATGCCTTGATCGACTACACCCCACACACACATAGTGCGTTATGCATGCTTTGAGGAAACGTTTTTTCTATTAAAAATCCATAAACTAAAAATGATATCACCCTCTTGCCTCTTTACACATTTATTGAAAATTTCAACACTTGAGTTCATACTTTGAATATCCCTCAACCCACTGTTGATAACCTAACCAAACCCAAACCCAATACATACACTTATTGTGACCATTCTAAGGCCCACAACTACAACCCATATCCACCCCACATCGTTGAGGCCCACACTGACTCTCTCCTTCCTTACCAGTGGCCCAACACAAACCCCACAAATTGATGCTTCACATGGTTTTGTTTTATCGACCCAACCTACATCCCTAGTCCAACCACCTTCCACCAAGGCTTAACCTCCTTCTATTGCTCCACAACCCACAACGCCACACCTAAACCCATGACCTAACCACCCACATTTGCTACAATGGCTCAACCCCATACTTCCACTCCTAACCTTATTTCTTCGGTTTATGCACCTCAAACCACCTCCGCCCATCTCATGATACCCATGCAAAAGCCAAGATTTTTAAACTGAAGCATCATGCTGACCTATCCCACACTCACACTCATGCCCTTTACTCTGCTTTATTTAACACCAAGGAACCTAAGGGTTTCAATTATGTTGTCACACATTCAATTTCCACATGCGGAGTTTTACGGCGAGGCATATGAGTGACAAGGATCTAACCATTAATCATGTTGAACCAACTATTTAAAATCATAAAACTTCACTAATAACATGATTAGCGATAGAGTTTAATTATCCAAAACACAGTTTATGTGGCAGCGGAAAAGTAAAGTATAACCAATCAAGAATTTAAAACCACAAGTTTAATAAATGTTCAAAACATAAACTTTAAACGAACCACCCACTCCAGCCGATTGCAACGCCCGTCCATAGCTGTACCTACTGACCTGCAAAGCATGCAACTATATGTCAACAAGAAAGTTGGCGATTTAGCAAATTATAGTTTAGCAAAAGTAAAGTTCACAATGTTTTTGATTTATGTATGACTTGGGTAGCTAATCCTCATCACATGACTTAACTGGTAACGAATGCTGATGTTTCGTTTGTGCCCTCATTAATGTCTGTCAACATTAATTAAAGAGTGAAGTTTAGAAGTTCATGCCCGGCCTCCAGCACGGTGTGAGGTTTGTCAAACCTAATAGTGCTATCAACTAATACCCCGTATGCCCCCCCCCCCCCCCGACAATTTAATCGTTAAAATATAGGGACTTTCAAGATAGAGTTTTCGTTTAGTCCTAGTGGATAATATGTTTCAGTGGTTCACACAAGGAACGCGCGTAGCCCCAAACAAGGCTACAGTAAAAAGAGTTGTTCCAACTAGGAACGCATGCTTTTGAAAAATGATTGTGAACTCACCTTAGTTTGCTCGGTATTAAAATTGAAAGGTAATTAGGATGTCAAACTTGTCTTAATATGTTTACCATTTCAGTTAGTTCAATTTATGAATTCCTACACGTAGTCTAACACTTAGCCATATAATCACGTTGTTATACCATTACTCATTTAGGTAGGTTAGCGTATGTGATCATCTAATTTCATTTACAAATTCATACATACCCGGTAATGATTCTAATAACACATAACACTTTGCTGTAACATATACGCATATTTAAAACATTTACAAACACTTTCAGCTCATTGTAGTTTCACATCTGAATTTTGGCAGTTTTTTAGAATTTATTTAAAATACTAAACGAACACAGAAAATTACGATATTTTAACACAACGTGTTATTTAGTCCCTAGACATTAGTGTATCTTTTTCATGACCTGAATATTTACAAAAAAATCAATAAAAATCATTCTTTACACCTAGTTCTGATTTATAACTTTCTGATAACAGTTTACACAAAAAATTATTTAAAAATCCTCGTTTATTCTTTTAATGAAATTCTAGTTGGAGATTTTTGGAATCTCTTGGAAGTACTTATAGTAAAATTTCAGATCATAACTCAATTCCTACATTGACTTATGCCCTTCGTAATAGGTGCAAATTCGGAGAGAAAATGCAGTCTAGACCTTTGACACGGAATAAATTATTCAAAATACCAAACGATTTCGAAAAAATTGCGATTCCAGTTGGGGTTTAAAAATATTTCTGGAAGTTCATCATAGACTCAAAATAACCGTACTTTTTCTAACAATTTGACCCGGTTACAGCCGCCTAAACTTGGCTGTAACGTTCTGGAAAGAAGCTGATTCGTTACCCAAAACCCACAAACTAAAACCCAACGACTTATATTCTCTATTTACAGTAGGTCTGTATCACAAATAAGACCATGTAGCAACTAATTTATCACTAACCACCAGGTTAAACCCATAAACATCACCCGAGATGCCTACCCGAACCCATGGTCACCATAACACATCACAATGCAATTTCTATGAACTCTATGCCACACATAGTCATTAACATGACAAATTATCATTATCATAACAAAAAACGCAGCCAAGATACTTCACATCATGTCAAGAATCAAAACCCTAATGAATATATACATGTCTATACATACATAAGTAGTAACATGATTCATTTGTCACACCCCGACCCGTAGCGGAATAAAAGTCAGGGCATGATTGGGTTATCACCAAAGCTCATGATATTTACTAATAAGTTTCATATTTATTAAATTCAAATTTACTTCAAATATCCAGACAACTATCATATAAGCACAAACAATAAACCAAACAACTGTTCCAAACGAAATAAAATGTTTATTCTTCTAAGGTCATCCTATGTGTTTCTTTCTTCAGCTTGTTCACCTGTATCATGCGTAAAACAGAAAGTTTGGGTCAACAAAAGTTGGCGAGTGAACCTTGATAAAACATTTAAATAATTGACTTTTATGTTTGTTTAAATAAAATTGTGCATGAATCACATGTGAGCAAATGTATATATGTAACCAATCACAAACCACATTGAATGAACATATGACATAATGGATGATCTATTTGAGATCAAGGCTCAATCAAACAGAGCCGATCTAATGAGACACCTGATGCTCAACCCGTATCCCAGAGGAATTGATGGGCCTAATGGAATGATTGCACTGAAATGATAAAATGTATTCACATATAAACCACATAACAAACAATACACATTTGATCACGGAATGATATTAGCACAAGCGTTAAATAAAATAAAAGAAATGGTACGACACATGATACACCCCAAAACGTGATTAAACGGGGAATTTGTAGAGATTCATTCACCTTGGTTGCGTATTCTTGAGTGGAAAAGAGAGCGCACGAGTTGCGGATTTAACCGAAGAAGAAGTACTAACCTAAAAATAATAATACGATAAATAAATAAACTAATATTTGAGATTTTAAGTTAATTTTATGATTTGCATTGATATAATTAAGCCCTTGAAATTATATGTTTTTAAGTGTTTTTAAAATATTTCTCTTTTAATAAAACCATAAAATTTGATAAAAGAAAAGTAAGAAATAAAATAGAAATAAAATAAAAATGAAAAGAAAAAAAAAATAAAAAATTGACAGTCTGACACGTGTCAGACCGGTTTATTCGGTGTTGTAAGCATGCGTATGTGAGGCTCGAACCCGTGACCTCTTGGTTGCGTGCACGTAGCTCTTCCAACTGAGCTACGTGTCTAACCCGTAAGAATCCAGATTTTAATTAATCTTATACACATATTAAGTTCATTCAATTCTGATTAAATTTAAAAAGGAAAATTTCTGATCCGGCCGGTGTGTGAGACTGGGCTCGAATCGGTGACCGAGGGTTCGGTTTACATCCAGCCCAACAAAGCCAACCAACTGGCTGGGTGTCCAACCCGACACTACTGGTAATTTAATTACATTTATATACATGCTGATGCTAATGTATTTTGTTCAAATTAAAAACGGTGATGCGTGTTAAAGCGGTCAGGAGAAGGATTCGGACCAGAGACATGGAGTCCGGGTTTGCACACAGTCCACCGCTGGACCGTGTGTCTAACCTGGTTGAAATTCATGTTTTAAATACATAAAAAAACACGTTAAACTTCATCTTCTTCCCTCACAATCCCAGAACCCGATCTGAATTTTTTTATTTGAATTGACCGCGATTTACCCCGAGATGATTTACATATACAGATATAATAAAAAGGGGTTTACGAGTTTAGGGAATCGTTTACCAGTTGACTGAGACTTCTTTTCCGGTGAATTAAATTCTGGTGACTGATTTCCGGCGACGGAGATGATGGCGAACAGAAATTAAAGAGGATCGAGGTGTTTGAGCGAGTTGGTTAGTGCAATGATGATCAGTATTTATAGATGAAAACAGAGGGAATTTCGATTTGATTTTTGGAAATAATCAAGGAGATTGGAGATGAAAAGCCCAACTAATTGGGTTTTGCCAAAAATAAATCCCGAGCTAGCTGTCGGAAATTTCAAAAAGATGGGAAGGCGCGTCTTCGATTGCGGCCATTGATGCAGGTTTCATCTTAGATTCCACATAAGAGTTTTAAGATTCTAACATATACACAACTGGTGTGTGTAGTCCAGTGGTGTTTGTAGTGTGTGTGCAGACGGGGGAACCCGGGTTCGATTCCCGGTTCACCCATTTATTTTTAAAACCATTTTCCTTTTTAAATTATTATGAGTATTTATTAATTAGATGATTTATTTTTTAATGGATTATATTATATTATTTATTTTAACATTTATTCATTAATTTATTTTTAACCATGGAATTTCATCATTATATATTTAATATTTTAAACAATAAATAGATAACTAAATGACGTAAACAATTATACTTGTTTGATAAAAATGAGGCGGGTTTTCGAAACCCGATTTACACAAATGTTATAGTAACCCCTACTTTTAGAAATTTCGTCCGAAATTTAAGTAGTAATTGTAACTGGAAAAAGATTTGGGTACTTTTCGTGCATTGAGTATTTACGTTCCCAAGTAAACTCGGGTCCTCGTCTTGACTCCCAACGCACCCTGACGATTGAATTCGACTTCGCCTTAAAGCTTCTCACCGAAATCCATGATTTCCACTTGTCTTTCAACAAAGTGCATTGACTCGTCAACTTGAATGTCTTCTAGAGAGATATGGAGGTTTTCGTCGGCGAGGCACTTTTTCAAGTTTGATACGTGGAACATGGGGTGAATTTTGTTAAGTTCTTCTGGTAGGTCAAGCTTGTATGCTACAGGACCTACTCTTTCGAGTATCTTGAAAGGTCCTACGTAGCGTGGTGCTAACTTCCCTTTTGGCCAAAACGAACCACTCCCTTCCATGGTGATACTTTCAAAAGTACTTGATCACCAACGCCAAACTCCTAGGGCTTTCGTCATTTGTCAGCATAACTCTTTTGACGACTTTGAGCCACTAGAAGATTGCTTCGAATTTGAAGTATTTTGTCGGTTGTTTCTTGAATCAATTCAGGTCCGGTGATTTGCGTTTCACCAATTTCGTGCCAACATACTGGAGATCGGCATTTACGACCATATAAAGCTTCGAAAGGAGCCATGCCGATACTTGAATAGCTATTGTTGTACGAAAACTGACTAACGGTAGATGAGCGTCCCAATTCCCTTTGAAGTCTATGACACATTCTCGAAGCATGTCTTCAAGGGTTTGGATGGTGCGCTCAGATTGACCATCAGTTTGAGGGTGAAAGGCGGTGTTGAGGTCTAAACGTGTACCCAAAGCGGTTTGTACGGCTCGCCATGTTCGTGAAGTGAAAGACATCACGGTCTGAAATGATGCTAAACGGTACACCATGACGGCTTACGATCTCGTTGATGTAGATACGAGCTAACTTCTCGTTCTTGAAGTCCTCGCGAATCGGAATGAAGTGAGCTGATTTTGTAAGACGATCAATGATTACCCATATGTTGTCATACCCACTGGAGGTGCAAGGTAACCCGGTAATGAAGTCCATGGTTATATTTTCCCACTTCCACACGGGCATTTCGGGTTGGACTAGAAGTCCTGAAGGTCTTTAATGTTCAGCTTTTACTTTGGAACATGTAAGGCACTTGGAAACAAAAACTACGATATCCTTCTTCATGCCAGGCCACCAGTAGGTGTATCGTAAGTCTTGATACATCTTATCGGCTCCTGGATGTACAGAGTATTGTGTTTTGTTGCCTCATTCATGAGGAAATCACGAAGGTTGTTCGCGATCGGAATCCAAATACGGTTTAAATAGTACAGAATACCATCGGATTTGGTTTCGATTTTGAGTTCAGCTCCACACGACAGCTCATCGCGTACGTCATTTTCGTTACTGATGTATGCTGAGCTGCTCGAATTCGATCCTTGAGGTCGGTTACAATTTACGAACATAGGAGATGAATGGAATTCCAAAATTTCGACTGAGTGCATCAGCCACAACGTTTGCCTTGCTAGGGTGATATCTAATCTCACAGTCATAATCATTGAGGAGTTCGACCCGTTGTCGTTGCCTCATGTTCAACTCTTTTTGATTGAAGATATGTTGGAGACTCTTGTGGTCAGTGTATATTTCACACTTGGTACCATAGAGATAATGTCTCCATATCTTTAGAGCGAACACGATTGCTCCAAGTTCCAGGTCGTGAGTGCTATAGTTCTTCTCATGTACTTTGAGTTGCCTAGAGGCATAGGCTATCACCTTCCTCTTTGCACCAAAACATAGCCTAACCCTTCCCTGACGCGTCGCAATAAACCACAAAGTCTTCGCAACCCTAGGAAGTGTATGGATAGGTGCGTCACAAAGCTTTTGCTTCAATGTTTGGAAGGCCTCCTCTTGCTTGGGTCCCCAAATGAAGGGTTTTCCCTTGTGAGTCAAGGCCGTGAGTGGAAGGTGACACGAGAGAAATTGGCAATGAAGCGTCGATAATAACCAGCCAAGCCAAGAAATGACCTAACTTCAGTAGGGTACGTGGCGCTTGCCATTCTTGTATTGCCTTGATTTTCGAAGGGTCGACATGAATCCCTTTGTCATTAGCTACATGACCAAGAAATTGTACTTCCTTTAACCAGAATTCACATGTTGAGAACTTAGCGTAAAGATTTTCAGTCCTCAAGAGTGTAAGAATGAGTCAAGATGTCGTTCATGATCGGATCTTGACTTGGAGTAGATAAGAATGTCGTCGATGAAGACTATGACGAAACGATACGAGATAGGGTTTGCATACCCTATTCATCAAATCCATGAAGACAGTGGGGGCGTTGGTTAATCCAAAAGGCATAACCATAAACTCGTAATGACCATAACGAGTTCGAAAAGCAGTTTTTGGAATATCTTCTTCGCGCACCCTAAGCTGATGATAACCAGAACGAAGGTCGATTTTGGAAAAACAGGTGGCACCTTGAAGTTGATCTAGAAGGTCATCAATACGAGGCAGCGGATAGCAATTCTTAACAGTCAACTTGTTGAGTTCTCTATAATCAATGTACATGCGAAACGTTCCATCTTTCTTCTTCACAAAAAGAACAGGTGCACCCCAAGGCGACGAGCTTGGACGTATGAATCCTTTGTCAGTCAGCTCTTGCAGCTGACTGGTCAACTCTTGCATTTCTGATGGGGCTAACCTATAGGGAGATTTTGCGACTGGTGTAGCGCCAGAGACAAGATCGATTCGAAATTCGACTTCTCGCATAGGAGGAAGTCCTTAAACGTCGTCGGGAAAAACTTGCGGAAATTATTTCAATTGGAATATCTTCGAGCTTCCTTTCCTTGCCTTCCTTCTTGACGTTGTGAGCTAGAAATGCGACGTAATCCTTGCGAAGATATCCTCGGGCTTGAAGACATGACATCAATTTGAGACCTTTCGAAGGAGTTTCTCCAAAGATACGTAGTGTCTGACCATTGGCGAGAGGAATACAAAATGAATTTTTCATGGCACACCACTTCGGCATGATGCTGGCTGAGCCAGTCCATACCGATGAAACATCAAAACTTCCCAATTTCATAGGGATAGGTCAATCGGGAAATCGTGATCATTTAGAGTAAGAGTACAATCGTGTATAATATAATTTAACGAAATGGGCTCTCCGTCAGCAACTTCCACCGTGATTGATTCATCGAGACTAACACGGGGTAGGTCAAGAATAGATTCGAATTCTAAAGATACAAAGCTTTTATCCCGCACCAGTATCGAATAATATGGATGCATAACTACCATTTACGAGAAAGTACCGTTGACCACATTGTTGTCAGCCCTTGCTTGGTTGGCGTTGATATTGAAAGCCCTTCATCTAGCAGGTGGGGGAGCTTGATTAGCTTGGTTCACCAGGTTTGCTTGGGCTTGGGCATTGATGATATTTACCAGGCGTGGGCAAGTATTTCTGAAGTGGTTTGGGTCCCCACAGTTAAAATAGGCTCTTATGGGTTGCATCATGGGGTAGTTAGGTTGGTAGTAAGGTTGGGCTATGGGTTGGGCAGGTGGTAGAAGTAAGGGTTGTTGGGATTGGCCCACCATTTGGTTTTGGGTTTGGGTTGGAGGCTGATTGCGGTTTGATCGCTGAAGTGTACGGCAGGTTTGGATAGTGTAACCTGAACGGCCACAACTTGTGAAATGTTGGCAAGGGTTCTCAGGAGGGTGATGGTATTGGCAACGGTTACACTTGGGCCAGTGTATGTCCTTTTGAATGGTGCGGCTGGAGGGGTGACTTGGGTGATTGGAGCAGCAGTGATGGGAGGGTTGGTTTGGGTGACGGCGAAGTTCTTGCCATTTTGCTTCCTTTACCAGCAAACTTTGAGGATGAGCCAGATTGGGTTGGAGTTGGGGCTTCAACAGTTGTTTTCTTCTTCTCACTTTAAAATCGCCATTTCGAATGCGATTTTCAGTAAGCTCCGTAGCTGATTCCGTTGGGCTTTCGAGTGTTGCGGGAGAAGTGCTTAAACCGAATCTTGGATTTTCGAGGGAAGGCCTCAATATAGTGCTCGATTAAGCGGTATAATGGGGTGAACAGGTTGGGAACCATCTGGTTCAATTCAAGAAACCTCTTTTGTAGGAGGTGTGATCCCCTTCCTTTTGCTTTAGAGAATAGAATTCATCTTCAAGCTTTTTGATCTCGCTCCTAGGGCAGAAGTATCTTGTCATTAATTCTCTCAATTCCTCCCATGATAAGGCCATGGCATCTTCCACACCTCGCTTACCCTTTTCCGTGTTCCACCAGGTAAAGGCTGCCCCAAACAAACGTCCAGTAGCATAACGTACCTTGCGATCCTCAGGACAGTCGCAATTGAGAAAGGTGTTTTCCATTTCCTCAAACCAATGGAGGAGGGCGGTGACACCTTCAGTCCCTTCATATTTTGGGGGATCGCAGGACTTGAAGTGTTTGTAGGTGCATTTAGTGGTTTTGGGAGGGGGGTTGGCGACGTTTTGGCCTTCTTGGTTCGGAGGGTTGATGGGATTTGCGGCGAGAGCTTGTTGAACTTGTAGTACGATGTCAGGTAGTACGCGGCCATTTGTTGAGCAATTTGTGTGGCCATGCGTTCACTTGACTTTCCTGACCTTCTACCTCCTCGTAAGTGTCTAGCAGACATCTACAGGAATATACGTAGGGAGATTGTGAGTTTGATAATTTTCTAGGTGTCATGTGTCGTAAAAAGAATGAAAAACAACTGAAAACAACTTAGCTACATCATGAGATGTCTTGGGTTTGCTCATGTTTGGGCCTCCAAATGTCTCCATACCATAGCCTGTATATGACTACTGGGCTTGGTAGGGTTCACATTGGTATCGGCTGGTTAACACTTGCATCACCCGAATGAAAATCGTAAAACATAATTGCGAGATATAAGATTGGAGGGTGTCCAGGTGTAGACACAATGACAACTCAAAGTGGGGTTAGTTCACACAACATTTGGTATAGCATGCTTTGGCCTAATAGGTCCTTCGCACTCTCATCGTTAGTCCCCAGGTAGGCAAACTGGTCCTTTATTTTGGATTTATACGAATGCCAAGCCTAGACAGGACGTTCCGACTACCGGTACTCGTACCCTTCCAGTTACTACATGCCCGTCGTGAAAACTCACTTTGATGTGATTTGAAAAATATGAAAACATTGCAAAAATTTTTGAAAGGAAAAATAATGAAATTTGTGAAATCGTGAAGTGTGTGCTTTCATAGGTATGATATGTTATTGAGAAATGAACTATGATGAGCATTGCACATTAACATGTACTTGTGAGCGTGCTTGCATAATGTTGTGTGTGAAAAATAAACGTGAAACATATAAACATCATGAATTTTGCATGTAACACATACACAATTAAAATCAAATCAACTATAGTATAGACTCTAAGGGTCTAATAACCTATCCTATATCCCTATAGTCACAAGCTCTGATACCAATCTGTCACACCCCGACCCGCAGCGGAATAAAAGTCGGGGCATGATTGGGTTATCACCAAAGCTCATGATATTTACTAATAAGTTTATATTTATTAAATCAAATTTACTTCAAATATCCAACACAACTATCATAAAGTACAAACAATAAACCAAACAACTGTTCCAAACGAAATAAAATGTTTATTCTTCTAAGGCCATCCTATGTGTTTCTTTCTTCAGCTTGTTCACCTGTATCATGCGTAAAACAGAAAGTTTGGGTCAACAAAAGTTGGCGAGTGAACCTTGATAAAACATTTAAATAATTGACTTTTATGTTTGTTCAAATAAAATTGTGCATGAATCACATGTGAGCAAATGTATATATGTAACCAATCACAAACCACATTGAATGAACATATGACATAATGGATGATCTATTTGAGATCAAGGCTCAATCAAACAGAGCCGATCTAATGAGGCATCTGATGCTCAACCCGTATCCCACGAGGAACTTATGGCCTAATGGAATGATTGCACTGAAATGATAAAATGTATTCACATATAAACCACATAACAAACAATACACATTTGATCACGGAATGATATTAGCACAAGTGTTAAATAAAATAAAAAAATGGTACGACACATGATACACCCCAAACGTGATTAAAACGGGGAATTTGTAGAGATTCACTCACCTTGGTTGCGTATTCTTGAGTGTAAAAGAGAGCGCACGAGTTGCGGATTTAACCGAAGAAGAAGTACTAACCTAAAAATAATAATACGATAAATAAATAAACTAATATTTGAGATTTTAAGTTAATTTTATGATTTGCATTGATATAATTAAGCCCTTGAAATTATGTGTTTTTAAGTGTTTTTAAAATATATTCTCTTTTAATAAAACATGAAATGATAAAAGAAAAGTAAGAATAAAATAGAATAAAATAGAAATAAAATAAAAATGAAAAGAAAAAATAAAATAAAAAATGACAGTTTGGCACGTGTCAGACCGGTTTATTCGGTGTTGTAAGCAGGCGTGTGTGAGGCTCGAACTCGTGACTTCTCGGTTGTATGCACGCAGCTCTTCCAACTAAGCTACGTGTCTAACCCGTAAGAATCCGGATTTTAATTAATCTTATACACATATTAAGTTCATTCAATTTGATTAAATTTTAAAAAGGAAAATTTCTGATCCGGCCGGTGTGTGAGACTGGGCTCGAACCGGTGACCGTGGGTTCGGTTTACATCCAGCCCAACCAACTGGGCTGGGTGTCCAACCCGACACTACTGGTAATTTAATTACATTTATTTACATGCTGATGCTAATGTATTTTGTTCAAATTAAAAAACGGTGATGCGTGTTAAAGCGGTCAGGAGACAGATTCGAACCGGAGACATGGAGTACGGGTTTGCACACAGTCCACCGCTGGACTGTGTGTCTAACCTGGTTGAAATTCATGTTTTAAATACATAAAAAAACACGTTAAACTTCATCTTTTTTCCCCTCACAATCCCAGAACCCGATCTGAATTTTTTTATTTGAATTGACCACGATTTACCCCGAGATGATTTACATATACAGATATAATAAAAGGGGGTTTAAGAGTTTAGGGAATCGTTTACTAGTTGACCGAGACTTCTTTTCCGGCGAATTAAATTCCGGTGACTGATTTCCGGTAAGTTCCGGCGACAGAGATGATGGCGAACAGAAATTAGAGAGGATTCGAGGTGTTTGAGCGAGTTGGTTAGTGCAATGATGATCAATATTTATAGATGAAAACAGAGGGAATTTCGATTTCGATTTTTGGAAATAATCAAGGAGATTGGAGATGACAGCCCAACTAATTGGGTTTTGCCAAAAATAAATCCCGAGCTAGCTGTTGGAGATTTCAAAAAGAGAGGGAAGGCGTCGTCTTCGATTGCGGCCATTGATGCAGGTTTCATCTTAGATTCCACATAAGAGTTTTAAGATTCTAACATATACACAACTGGTGTGTGTAGTCCAGTGGTGTTTGTAGTGTGTGTGCAGACGGGGGAACCCGGTTGTTCGATTCCCGGTTCACCCATTTATTTTTAAAACCGTTTTCTTTTTGAATTTTATGAGTATTTATTAATTAGATGATTTATTTATTTAATGGATTATATTATATTATTTTTTTAAACTTTATTCATTAATTTATTTTTAACCATGGAATTTCATCATTATATATTTAATATTTTAAACAATAAATAGATAACTAAACGACGTAAACAATTATACTTGTTTGATAAAAATGAGGCGGGTTTTCGAAACCCGATTTACACAAATTTACATCATTATATTTGGTTTTCATGAACTTTAAACTACAAGTTAACATCATAACCATCAAGATCATCAATAATATACACAACACAACCACAATAACCCGATTTAACAACCGAAAAACATATATATAAACATCTAGAATTATGAACAAAAGAAATCAAGAGGCGATACCTAGCGATTTATGGAGATTAGAACTAGTCATGAAGCTGAATCTTGACGTCCCTAGGACTCTTGTTTTCATCAACAGTTGAGTAGGGGTAGGAGAAATCGCAGCTAATAGGATTTACAGTTGAAGAGTTGAAATGAACATGTATTTCACGTAAGACTTTAAATGGACGTGGGTGGGCGATTTGGGACTTGTTGGCAAACTGGGCCGATAACAAGAAATTAAAAGGAGAGGGAAAATGGGCTGGGGTTGGGCCGTAACAAATGGGATGTGAGCTGCACCCAACAAAATCGCAAAGAGATACAAGGGTGCGGGGTGGCAGCGATTTTGATTATTTGCATATGTAATATATATATATATATATATATAGGGATGGGTTAAAATGAGAACCACCTTAAGTGGTGAGAACCGTGAGAACTAGGCCATCTAAAAGGTTTTTCCTATTTTTTTCCTCAAAATTCATAAAGAAAATCATTTGTTTCAGAAAAAAAAATTTGAATGCTGCATAGCCACATTTACGTGAGGCATAAAAAAATATTTATTTTCGTAAAAATTTACACTAGCGCGTAGAAAAAACTTGCATAAGTCAAAACTAAACTTGACAATTTTTTTTACTTTTTTTACAGATGTGTTTATAATATTTTCATCTACGTTTGTGCAAAAAAAATTTGGCCCAACTCGCCTCAAAAGAAAAATTCTTATGGTTCTCACAACTCGTGGTGATTCTCATTTGAACCGAGCCCTCTATATATATATATATAGTTAGTTTTTTAGTTTTCTCATTTATATGTAGTTTTTCTCATGATCCTCTCCTATATATATACATAGGGCGGAGGTCGACTACAAAGTCCATTTTTTCTACAAATTAAAAAAGCATAAAACACCATAATGTCAGCCATAAAACATACTCAAAACCTCCCAAATAACAAAGTGAAGATTACTAAAATGCATATTTGTGGGTTTTATGTTGTGTTTTAGATGATAAGGCTTTGATTATCAAATAACTAACATTAGTATATTTTTTGTTGCTTATCTTGTTGTGTTTTATATTCATAGTTTTAGGATGGTGTGTTAGAAGTTTTTATGGATTTTAGGTTGGGATATTGTGTTTTAGTGATCTTCACACTATTATTTGTGGGTTTTGAGTGTGTTTTATGGCTAAAATTGTGGTGTTTTATGACTTTGTGCGCTTTTTAGGAAAAACGGACTTTGTAGCCGAACCTCAACTATATATATATATATATATATATATTAAACAACTAATCTAAATGCATAATAAATCAACAATATAAATGTATAAGATTTGCAATGTTTCGGACCTCATGATTTGAGTTACACGAGTGGGTTGGATCGACACGTGACACAGGTGTTTTGGTTCAAATGGTTCGGGTTGGTTCAACATAATAAGGATTTGGCTTCAAGTATTGGTTTGTATAAAATAAATTAGATAAGTATAATTAATTCATCACACAAGTTCATGCATTTATATAAATAAGACAAGTATAACAGTGCTAACCTTGTAAGCACGTGTTGTCATATATGCTATTAAGCATCCATAATGGCTGGATGCTATGACTAAAGAAATGACGGCACTTTGTTAAATTGACACATTGACCTTATTTCCACGACCAACAAATCACAACGTGGACGGGTCTAAATGGCTATTTCAGACTAATTATCGGTCAAATGGAACCATTGAATTCTATAAGGCCCATCTAGTGGCATAAGGATTTAGCCAAATTCCCGGTCTGGATTAATCTCATACATTCAGCCCAGAGTAAAGGCGTATGCCATTCGGGTAGTGTTAACTCTTGCTGTGCTAAGCAATTGGAATTTACATCAACTCGATGTAAACAATGTCTTTTTTGCATGGACACCTAGACAACCTTATGTACATGGAGCAATCACTTGGGTTCGTTAACCCTCATTATCCTAATCATGTATGTCACCTAAATAAATCCTTGTATAGTCTTAAAAAGGCCCCATGAGCTTGGTTCCCTCACATAAGCACCTTTTTACTATATACTAGGTTTATCTACAGCCTGGCTGACACGTCTTTATTCATCTTTAAACAAAGGACTAGTATCATGTATCTCTTGGTGTATGTTAACGACTTGATTTTAACCGGTAATCAAGATTTGGTAATGACTGCATCACACCTAAAGAGTTTGCTATCAAATATATAGGCAAACTAAATTTTATTCTTGGGCTTGAGGTTCTAGACACCAGTAATGGCTCTTTCTCACTCAGTCCAAATATGCTCGGGACATTTTATATCGTGCAGGGCTTTTAGCTCCAAACTCGTGCACACACCCTTACTTGCTCACGAGTCCTTCAGCTCCATGGGTGACCCGTATTCTAACCCGAACCACCACCACACTTTGGTAGGTGCTTTACAATATTTAACAATCACTCGGCCGGACATATGCTATGCTGTCAACCAAGTCAGTATATTTTTGCAACACCTAACTATGACTCGCTTTCAAACTCTCAAATGCATTCTGAGGTATATCAAAGGCACCCTTGCATTTGGACTACACATTTTCGAGATCCCCTCGTACCTCTATTCTTGGTGGGTTCTCTGATGTATACTTGGCTTGTTATATATGAAACCAGAAGCTCAACTTATGGTTATATCAAATGCAACATCTAAATTATATCAAATAAGGTAGAAAATCAACATTTTTTAATACTAATGTTAGAAAAAGTGCACTTCTTTGTATACTTTTGATTTTCAGGATTAAATGAGCTTAAATGTACAAAAAGGAACAAATTAACGGCAAAAACCAGCACAAATACAATAGAAGGAAAGTTGATATATCATACCGACCCTTCGAGCTTCACCCCAAGACTAAAAACAACGAATCAGAAGTCAAGCATGAGACCGTGCCCTACTTAAGATTCCAGAAAGAAGAAGACAAACAGAAGCAGACAAGAGACACGAGACTGTATCCCATGGACACGAGCCGTGGTCAACTCCCAAATATGCAAATCTTGGATAGTACAACAAGTATAATGGCCACAGGGCCGTGCCGTTGACACGGGGCCATGCAAGCCTATGACTTGACACAACTCATTAAATGAAGACAAAGAAGAAGGGAGCACGGTGCCGTGCCCTCCGAGCACGGGGCCGTGTAAACTGTCTGTTTCCAACTATAAATAGGGGTGCTTGGTTCAATTGCAACCCATCCCTTGACAAACTACTCACACCTGCCACCACTCCACCACCACTTTACCACCATCATCCACCACATTCATCCATCATCCATCATCCATCTTTAGAGTGTGTAGTAATCTCGGGATCCAAGATTGATCGTTAGAGTTTTTGTCAAACAAAGGCCATGCTTGGCTAATCTCTTACATCATTTGGTGAAGACAAGTCATTTATGTATTACTTTTAATTTCCAAGCTTCGGTTAACTTTTTAATTGAGTTTGTATTAATGACTTTAAAATCTAGTTTTTTGTATTGAAAGTGAACTTTACTTTATCATCTCTTCATGTTTTGTTAACTGTTTGGAAGGGGTTAGAAGGGAGGTTTGGGTAAAGTTCTTGCCTCGTTCAGTGTATAGATCCCGCGAGGACTTGATTCAAGCTTATTAGGACTTCCTTTAGGCAGATAGCATCAAATCGGGGGAAGTAAGAACGACTTGAATCCTTTATAAATAAACTACTATTAAAACTTCAAACCGGCTTTGCAGGACTGTATCCCTGCTGAATCAGACAAAGACCAATATGGACGAGGGTAGCGTTGCCTCCAAAAGTGGGACATGCCACATTTGACATTAATAAGTTACTTAATTATCTTTTAATATTCCGGCCTTACGGGACTGTATCCCTGTTGACTCAGACCAATATGGCCGAGGGTAGAGTTACCTCCAAAAGAGGGACATGCCACTATAACCAAAATAATCTCTGAAAAAACCCAAAATGTGGAAATCGTTAAAGGATACATAAAAGATGAGTCAGAACCAAGTGATTCTATCTTGTCTATTTATTTCTTTCATTATTTTGATTTCTTTCTTTATTTTGCTTTTTATAAAAATCTTTTTTCAAAATTTGGTTAGATTAGACGTTGATGATATTCTGGTATTAAAAGCTCTTGTGTCCTTGGACGAGCTCGGTATCTTACCATCACTATACTACGCCAACGATGGGTGCACTTACCCTAGCGTGTTGTAGAGAGTGATAGTGTTAGATCGTGTTTTATAAATTTAAAGCTTGATAAACCAGTAAAAAGTGCTAAAAATATATTAAAAATCAGACACCCTCAATGCAGGTCAGTGTCCTGTAGCTCTAAGAAACAACCCATTGTTTCCCGCTCTAGTTGCGAAAAAGGGTATCATGCTATAGCTAATACTTCCACATAAATTATATGGGTTACTCACCTCCTCAGTGTGTTGGTGCATATTATGTTCGTCATTGTATGAATAGGCTAGATAGAGCGTGTGTTGAATATTGTGTAGATTAGATATGAACACACGACTTAAGTGCGAATGTAAGAGGTGTATAAGTGTCACTTCGTACCAGGGTAACTCACTTCGTACGAAGGATATAAACTCACTTTGCACGAGGGTAATTTGTCTATAAATAGTGTCCTGCGTTCATAGTTTTGTAAGTTTTGTAGTTCCCAAAGGAGAAACGCTGGCGAAATTTCTCTAGAATTTCGCCAGCTTGACAAGATGTATATCTTGTGGTATGAATGAATGAATCATTAGACTTCTGCTTCTACTCCGTTCTCACATTTTACCGAGTTAGTACTATTGTACCCAAACTTCCGTCTAGAATCGCCGGATCCTGGACTCTCAATTGGTATCAGAGCTACGATGCCGATTCAACTGATCTAACAGTGAGTTGAATCACCTACGCTCATGAATTTTGGACTTATGAGGTGATTTAGTCGTATATAATCAAATAAACAGATAATCCATGGAGAAAAAGTACAATGGAAACCATTGGATTGTTTAGAATTGAATTTTGACCATATTTGTGAAGGAATCATATTGAAATTCGCAAAAATAAAGATTTTCGATGGAAAATTGTGTTCATCATGGAATTATCTTTGCACGAAGGTGCTACTTCGCGCGAAGATAGTTACCTTCTCACGAAGAAAGGCCACTTCGCACGAAGATAGATTAACTTATCACGAAGGTAGTTACCCTCATACGAAGGTAAACCAAAATGTCTAAAAAAATTTGATCGTGGCGACGAGACGAGTGTCCAGAATTTGGTGATTGAATTTTTTTTTGAGATTTTAACGTCTAATACGGGCTGTTCGGGAACACCGTCGAGGGCTTCAAAGAATAGATATGATGACAAGATCATAAAGGGTTGAAGATAATGGGGTAGTTACGGATACCTGTGCAGAATGATTATCATTTGATATAGTGACTATGAATGGGCTTTAACATAAAATCCGCATTGATGAAAAACACACTTTTGTGGACCAAAGTGACATATTTTCCGCATAGTGGAGTTTTTCAGTGAAGAGTTTAGAGCCGTCAGAATTTGCAAAAATGAGGACCAATATGGACGAGGGTAGCGTTGCCTCCAAAAGTGGGACATGCCACATTTTAATAATAAGTTACTTAATTATCTTTCAATATTCCGGCCTTACGGGACTGTATCCCTGTTGACTCAGACCAATATGGCCGAGGGTAGAGTTACCTCCAAAAGAGGGACATGCCACTATAACCAACATAATCTCTTAAAAAACCCAAAATGTGGAAATCGTTAAAGGATACATAAAAGATGAGTCAGAACCAAGTGATTCTATCTTGTCTATTTATTTCTTTCATTATTTTAATTTCTTTCTTTATTTGCTTTTTATAAAAATCTTTTCTCAAAATTTGGTTAGATTAGACGTTGATGATATTCTGGTATTAAAAGCTCTTGTGTCCTTGGACGAGCTCGGTATCTTACCATCACTATACTACGCCAACGATGGGTGCACTTACCCTAGCGTGTTGTAGAGAGTGATAGTGTTAGATCGTGTTTTATAAATTTAAAGCTTGATAAACCAATAAAAAGTGCTAAAAATATATTAAAAATCAGACACCCTCAATGCAGGTCAGTGTCCTGTAGCTCTAAGAAACAACCCATTGTTTCCCGCTCTAGTTGCGAAAAAGGGTATCATGCTATAGCTAATACTTCCACATAAATTGTATGGGTTACTCACCTCCTCAGTGTGTTGGTGCATATTATGTTCGTCATTGTATGAATAGGCTAGATAGAGCGTGTGTTGAATATTGTGTAGATTAGATATGAACACACGACTTAAGTGCGAATGTAAGAGGTGTATAAGTGTCACTTCGTACCAGGGTAACTCACATCGTACGAAGGTATATAAACTCACTTTGCACGAGGGTAATTTGTCTATAAATAGTGTCCTGCGTTCATAGTTTTGTAAGTTTTGTAGTTCCCAAAGGAGAAACGCTGGCGAAATTTCTCTAGAATTTCGCCAGCTTGACAAGATGTATATCTTGTGGTATGAATGAATGAATCATTAGACTTCTGCTTCTACTCCGTTCTCACATTTTACCGAGTTAGTACTATTGTACCCAAACTTCCGTCTAGAATCGCCGGATCCTGGACTCTCAATTGGTATCAGAGCTACGATGCCGATTCAACTGATCTAACAGTGAGTTGAATCACCTACGCTCATGAATTTTGGACTTATGAGGTGATTTAGTCGTATATAATCAAATAAACAGATAATCCATGGAGAAAAAGTACAATGGAAACCATTGGATTGTTTAGAATTGAATTTTGACCATATTTGTGAAGGAATCATATTGAAATTCGCAAAAATAAAGATTTTCGATGGAAAATTGTGTTCATCATGGAATTATCTTTGCACGAAGGTGCTACTTCGCGCGAAGATAGTTACCTTCTCACGAAGAAAGGCCACTTCGCACGAAGATAGATTAACTTATCACGAAGGTAGTTACCCTCATACGAAGGTAAACCAAAATGTCTAAAAAAATTTGATCGTGGCGACGAGACGAGTGTCCAGAATTTGGTGATTGAATTTTTTTTGAGATTTTAACGTCTAATACGGGCTGTTCGGGAACACCGTCGAGGGCTTCAAAGAATAGATATGATGACAAGATCATAAAGGGTTGAAGATAATGGGGTAGTTACGGATACCTGTGCAGAATGATTATCATTTGATATAGTGACTATGAATGGGCTTTAACATAAAATCCGCATTGATGAAAAACACACTTTTGTGGACCAAAGTGACATATTTTCCGCATAGTGGAGTTTTTCAGTGAAGAGTTTAGAGCCGTCAGAATTTGCAAAAATGAGGACCAATATGGACGAGGGTAGCGTTGCCTCCAAAAGTGGGACATGCCACATTTTAATAATAAGTTACTTAATTATCTTTCAATATTCCGGCCTTACGGGACTGTATCCCTGTTGACTCAGACCAATATGGCCGAGGGTAGAGTTACCTCCAAAAGAGGGACATGCCACTATAACCAACATAATCTCTTAAAAAACCCAAAATGTGGAAATCGTTAAAGGATACATAAAAGATGAGTCAGAACCAAGTGATTCTATCTTGTCTATTTATTTCTTTCATTATTTTAATTTCTTTCTTTATTTTGCTTTTTATAAAAATCTTTTCTCAAAATTTGGTTAGATTAGACGTTGATGATATTCTGGTATTAAAAGCTCTTGTGTCCTTGGACGAGCTCGGTATCTTACCATCACTATACTACGCCAACGATGGGTGCACTTACCCTAGCGTGTTGTAGAGAGTGATAGTGTTAGATCGTGTTTTATAAATTTAAAGCTTGATAAACCAATAAAAAGTGCTAAAAATATATTAAAAATCAGACACCCTCAATGCAGGTCAGTGTCCTGTAGCTCTAAGAAACAACCCATTGTTTCCCGCTCTAGTTGCGAAAAAGGGTATCATGCTATAGCTAATACTTCCACATAAATTGTATGGGTTACTCACCTCCTCAGTGTGTTGGTGCATATTATGTTCGTCATTGTATGAATAGGCTAGATAGAGCGTGTGTTGAATATTGTGTAGATTAGATATGAACACACGACTTAAGTGCGAATGTAAGAGGTGTATAAGTGTCACTTCGTACCAGGGTAACTCACATCGTACGAAGGTATATAAACTCACTTTGCACGAGGGTAATTTGTCTATAAATAGTGTCCTGTTCATAGTTTTGTAAGTTTTGTAGTTCCCAGAGGAGAAACGCTGGCGAAATTTCTCTAGAATTTCGCCAGCTTGACAAGATGTATATCTTGTGGTATGAATGAATGAATCATTAGACTTCTGCTTCTACTCCGTTCTCACATTTTACCGAGTTAGTACTATTGTACCCAAACTTCCGTCTAGAATCGTCGGATCCTGGACTCTCAATTGGTATCAGAGCTACGATGCCGATTCAACTGATCTAACAGTGAGTTGAATCACCTACGCTCATGAATTTTGGACTTATGAGGTGATTTAGTCGTATATAATCAAATAAACAGATAATCCATGGAGAAAAAGTACAATGGAAACCATTGGATTGTTTAGAATTGAATTTTGACCATATTTGTGAAGGAATCATATTGAACTTCACAAAAATAAAGATTTTGATGGAAAATTGTGTTCATCATGGAATTATCTTTGCACAAAGGTGCTACTTCGCGCGAAGATAGTTACCTTCTCACGAAGAGAGGCCACTTCGCACGAAGATAGATTAACTTATCACGAAGGTAGTTACCCTCGTACGAAGGTAAACCAAAATGTCTAAAAAAATTTGATCGTGGCGACGAGACGAGTGTCCAGAATTTGGTGATTGAATTTTTTTGGGATTTTAACGTCTAATACGGGCTGTTCGGGAACACCGTCGAGGGCTTCAAAGAATAGATATGATGACAAGATCATAAAGGGTTGAAGATAATGGGGTAGTTACGGATACCTGTGCAGAATGATTATCATTTGATATAGTGACTATGAATGGGCTTTAACATAAAATCCGCATTGATGAAAAACACACTTTGTGGACCAAAGTGACATATTTTCCGCATAGTGGAGTTTTTCAGTGAAGAGTTTAGAGCCGTCAGAATTTGCAAAAATGACGGGGAATAAAAATTTCACAGAGTATATATTGAAATTCCGACATTTTTGAAATTTGTGACTTGCAACAGTATTCGGGTGGGTTCCGACTTCAGATTGTCCGGAGATGCATTTGATCTGGATTCGTTAGTTCGTGATCACAGGAAGTTAGAGTCTTCGGATCGTGATACAGATTGATGTCTTGTGGTTTGAGTCCCAGGTCTTCATCAAGTGGTTAGCAAGATTAACATCAGGAGATGCAACTGTCTTATCAATACTTAAAAGATATCAGAGGGTGTTCAAATTATTGCATACACGAATGCTCGATGATAGTCTAAAATGTTAGGATGTTTACTCTTCAAGTAGAGGACTTGTTTTTTGTAGGTCCCTAATCCGTATGATCTTCACAGAATCGTCTATCCAACCTAGAGTGAGGAATCCTCTAGATCAAAATAATACAGAAAACAAGTAATATGAAGAACACAAACAATCACTAAATTCGTTTTTTATTGATTATCCAACAAGAACGTTTACAATCAATTCAAGACATAAGAAATCTCTCAGCCACTCTCTGTAGATTTCTCACCCTTACTAACTCTCTGCCTTGGCCAAACCCTAATGAAAAACATGTATATATATACATGTCTGCATACTAGGCTTTAGACTAGGCTAGGCCATTCTCCGAGCCCATAACAATTCTAAATACGCTAAACACAAATGCTAAGCCCAATACAAAATATCCAAAGACTAAACTATTAAACTATTAAGCTGTTGTCACAAAATATGCACCAATATTTTTCGAACTAACCGCCAGGATATGACAATGTTTTGTTGATTAAGTTGCTTCCGGTCTAGCGGGGAAACTGTATATCTGTTATTGTGACTGAAGATGAAGAATGTGATTATGTGATTCTAATCGTGGAAGAATGAGGATTCCGATGATTTGAATCCCATGAGGATTTGTTTGCTGATCAATTATTCAGGAGTGTGCTTAAATGTGATTACGAAAAATAGATTTCAGATTTTTTGCGGGTATTTACAGTCTTGAAGTTTATCAGTGTGATGTTCGAAGTTTCTTGTCAATTGCTGGTTGTTTTTAAGATCAGAGGATCGAGCATAGGAGTGCACAAAACAGAATGCGGATGTGGTTAACGTTGAATCAAATATGCGGCATTGATCAATTTATAAGTTGGTGATTATTCGTGAAGATTACAGTTAAGCAAATCAGAGGAGGTTAGGTTCCGTGCAAACAAAGACCAGAAGATTTTTCCGGGGGGAAATTTATTAAAGAAATTGCAAACCTGAATCATCAATCAAGGGGAATTTGTTAATGCGTTCGACGACATCGACAAATACATGACTGACGTTACAAAATATTCAACACAACTCTCATATTTCAAGATCAAGATCAAGCTTCGATAGTGACGTCCAACGGGGAAATTGTTGGTGCATATTATGTCTGTCACAGTGCAAATAGGCTAGATAGAGCTTGTGTTGAATATTTTATAGATTAGATACGAACACACGACTTAAGTGTGAATGTGAGAGGTGTATAAGTGTCACTTCGTACGAAGGTAAATAAGCTCACTTGCATGAGAGTAGCGTGTCTATAAATAGTGTCGTGTGTTCTAGTTTTGTAAGTTTTGGCGTTCCCAAAGGGGATACATTGGCGAAATTTCTCTAGAATTTTGCTAGCTTGACAAGATGTATACTCTTTCGGTATGAATGAATAAATCATTAGACTTCTGCTTCTACTCTGTTCTTTATAACATTCTACCGAATTAGTACTATTATACCCAAACTCCCGTCTAGAACCACCGGATCCTGGACTCTCACGGTGAACTTCATGCACTTCCCCCTGCTAGACCAACGTTATTATGTGACAACAAGAGTGCCTTATTCCTCACCCAAAATATGGTTGCATATAACGGGCTAAACACATTGATTTGGACTACCACTTCATTTGGGAGCTTATCTTATCTACGAAAGTTTATACTAAATTTATTCCATCCAAGCTACGAGTTGCAGGAATCTCAATCAAGAGCATTTCGTGGCCTCAGTTTGAACTCTTCCACTCCAAACTTTCCTTGGTCCGCCACCCTTTTGATTGGAGGGGGTGGGGGTGTTAGACAATTATAGTATTTATATTTTCTTTAACTATTTGTATGTAATTATTCCATTCTCTAATGTGTATTTTGTATTTTGTTTGTATATTAATGTCACACCCCGATTTTCCGGTGGGCATGGATGTGGGGTTTATACGTGACGATTAGATAACTGTTTCACAATGCAGCGGAAGTATAGAGTAATAAAGTACAATTATTTAAAACTTGAAATTATATTTAAATTTATAATAGTGTATTTGGAACAAAATATCCCAACAAATAGGATCGAATAATATAGACTTGAGACATCATAGGTTTTTTAGCCATGGAGTCACAAATTCCCAAGCTTTTGGCCGAATCTTATCCGGTCTACTATTGAGGTTCGCCATCTATAAGTCAATCTTTAAAAATACGTCAGTTTTCGTTGGTAAAAATTATTAACAGGCTCATTTGTAAAACATTTTAAAATCATTTGTGAGTTATTGAGATTTTTCTTGTTACTAGATTTATATGCTTGTCATATGTTCGCGGACTAGTGTTCAAAACCGGTCATGATTACTATACACACCATCTCAATTCGTATCTGTCAGGTGTATCCCTACACCCTTCACATTATATGGCTATTACAATAAATGAATCGGGATGCCGGATACGATACTATTAACCACCAAATACTTTATGTTATTCAGGCAATATTGATTAAACTCGGATTATCAACATTCCGAAAGCATTTGCCCATTGTGATACCCAAACCAAGTGGTTTTATACCATATCCCAAGTTTTTATAATAAAAATTAGCTAAAAAGTATTTAGTTGTACGAGTTGTATTCATAGTGTATTTAGCTCTTGTAGTCATAGTTGCAAATGTGTCTAGGCGCTCCCTAGTCAGTCGAGGGTACTCGGCCTAGCGAAGAGTACTCGGGGAGTACTCGAACATGTTAAATTATAAAGAAATTAGTTTTTTGGAAATTAGATATATGTTAAACAACATAAATTTACTAATATTTATAACAAAATACGTGAAAATTATATTCATTCTTTAATATGATAGGCATAGAAATAATGTTTTATTCTTTTAAAGTCTAACTCAGCCCGAGTTGACCTACTAGATCCGATTCTAGCCAAGGTTGACCATGTTTAATCGATTCTGAGTAATTAGGCGGAGTTGAAGAAAGTCGTATTGGCAACCTATCTTGGAGCGATTTTACAACCATGCTTGTATTACAAACATAATTCAAAGTTTATTAACTTATGGTGCGATTTCCGGAGGCTTCTATAGTCCAGAATGATTGGAAATATATATATATATATATATATATATATATATATATATATATATATATATATATATACCATTAGAATTGTTATGGTGCGATTTCTGGAGGCTTCTATAAGTCCATTGGACTTTGAACGGTTAACTTATAATTAAGCTCGGTTATGCTAGATTAAGCGTTGTCTGGATAGAACGTGGTATATACCCGTACGAATGAGGAGTCACATGTAATATGGGTTATTTAACCATTAATTCTAATTTGAAGAGTTTTTGAAAAGGTTTGACCCGTTAGAACTAGTTTATATGGTTTATACCATTTTAACTTGTCGGGCGCGTAAATACTTGTTCGAATGGTCAGATGGTTTCGTGACAAGTTCGACATGAAGAAATATAGTTTATAATGTTATACATATTGTTTTGAAGTCATATAATATGTTGCATATGTTTAGAAGTCCATTCTTGGATAATTATATAGAATCACAGTTTGACTTTTTATAAAGACAAGTTTAACTTGTCATTTGACCCATTTAGACGTGATGATCATATGATATAAATGTAGGATAATATGCCTTATATTATGATGATCATGTGTACGACTTTAATTCGAAATTGGTTTGACCAAAGTGGTTAGAATTGAAGGTCAAACTAATGACTAAATCCGGACTTTCAGATCAAATTAATGTACTTGGCTGAAAGCTATTGAAAAAGACTAAGGGAGAATACTTACTAGACTTAGGTGACTTCATAAAAAACTCAAGGAATGCTCTAGGAAGCAGAAGAGAGGAGGACTTCACACTTTCTCTTTGAAGTGGTGTGAAAGAAATGAAGGTTTATGGTGTTATTTACAGTAAAGCAAGGATCAAGAGAGTAAGACAATTGTCCTTAGAGGCTCTAAGGAACTAATTAGTGGTATGATATGTGTCAAAATCGGAGCTAATATGGCAAGGAAGCTGTTTGTGCGTCAAAATTGCAGCAAAGGCTGTTTCCAACGAGTTGTTGGCTATTTGGGGACCCTACCCCATACCGTCCGGAAGGACCGTATAGGGTAGGATCAACTTTCCCCTTGCGTTCCACAAGGGGGTCTTCATAAGGTCCGTAAGGGACCTTACTGAACCCAAAAGTTTTGGCTTTAAGGCAATTTCAGCCCCTCAATAAATATTCATGCCCTTTTTAATAATTACACCCTTCTCCTTCAATATTGTAAATTATGGGAGGGTTTTTAGGACACATGTCATGTTGGGATTTGTTTGGGAAGTATCGGGTTGTTACAATTAATATATGGCTGCCCTACATTGTGGGTATGCAATACATTCACCAATTCATTACATCATAATAAATCTGACTGATTCCGAGGCTCTATGACTAATTTAGAGGTATCATTTTACCGAAGCAGACACCCTTACCTCTGACTGACTGAGAGGTAGCCTCTTAATAGAATCATCAAGAGGTGACCAAACAACCCCATAGTCTATTAAGTGTGTACGCTAACCAAAGTATAGAACTATTTTTCTAGCCTATAAATTTTTTATTTACAAATCTATACAAGAGTTCCACCTAAAACACATTATCTACCATCACTCACACTTACTCTTGATTACTATTTTACCTCGGTATCTCTAAAAAACATACTTACAAGCATGTTATAAATCCAGTCACAAATGTGCATATTAACAAGAATATAGTAGTTAAGAATTATTGTAAATACTTTACTATGATTTAATTAATGATACACAATGCTTATGATGTTTTCATAATTTCACAATGCCTTAGGGTTCTTGTCTTCTCTCTCTCTCTCTTTCTTATCCCTCTCCGTGTCACCAAATCTTGGTTGCTTGTTAGCCCTCTTCTCATTGTCCCCCTCGTGTGACAACTTTCATAATCTTCTTCTAATCTCATATCACCTCCGATTTGTATGTGCATTATCTAGATTATGTTTGAGTTGCTTTTCTTGTCACTGCATCCATGTTGCTATAGTTGTAGCTCATGTCACTATAGCCCTGCTATTGTTTTCGTAAAAAAATAAAAGAATAATTAATTGATCAATCTTAGTTGTGAGGTAGTGTGCTTTTCGGGACATTGCTATGTGTGAGTGGAATAATGCAGTAAACAACTTGGATATTATCAGGAAAGCCCTTGATTGTTGAGGATGACATAAAACCATGGGAGCCGACTAAATGTCGTGATGCCTCTGTTGTTCTTATTAATCTTTGAAAAGAAACAAAGTGAGCTGTAGTAGATCGAGAGATAAGTGTTAAAATGTTTGTAGAAATGTGTAGTGTGTTTCCTAATCGATCTATCAATTGTTATATACGAAATGAAACATAACAAACTATTCGAGAATCCTATAGATTACTTAGTCTTCACTTATGATCGTTATAAACCACTTTCTTCATATCTTTTACACGTTGATATTTTATGACTTCTTAGCCAATTCTTTAGGAATGATTTAGTCAACATGTGTTCCCTGCAAGTGGAGTCGAAATAAATGGACAAATAACAGTCAGCAGCATCAATATTCAGGATACTGAGATCATTCAGGATCCTAGATCCTAATGACTCTCCTATTATTTAGTATTAACATAGTCATCACCGAATACCTGTGATGACACATAAAAATAATTAATACAAGTATTAGGTTAATATTGTTAACATTTGAGGATACCAATTTGTTCAGGATTCGGGATACTGTTAGGAAAGTTTTTCTAAGTATTGAAGAATCATATGATCAATTTGATCATGTGATGAAGATAAAGATAAAGTCATGAAGGTCAAATAGAAAGAAGACACAAGACAATCAGGACAAATGAAGAAAAGAAATTACATCTTCAACATTTATCAGAAATTGATCACAAGCGAATGAAGACGATCAGAAAGGACCAATCTAATGAATCTGATGATAATTCTGGTGATTATCATAAGAATCTGGTAAACTCTGATCATCAGAAAATCTGATGATCTGTTCAACAGATTTATTGATGGGCTGGCTATTAGAATTTCTTATGAGCCACTTGTCTAAAAGATAAGGCTCTGCCACATTATGTAAAGTAGCAAGTTGACCTTGATAGTTTCAATGCATATGCCAAAAAGCTACTTTATGCAGGGCAAGTGCATTTATTCATGCTAAAAACTCTTTATAAATAGAGAAGTAATTATCAAAGGAAGTGGAGTTAAACCTAGCATTCAATACATACTACAAAACTCGCTCTTTCACCACAGAATTATTAAAGTATTCATTTGTAATAGTCAATAACCTCACAATCACCTTGTAAACTTTTTGTTTAAAGTGATGTAAACTTGAAAATTTTGTATTTGTGTTTCCTTGAAAGTTTGATTTCCGTTTTCGCACATTATTTTCATATATGTTGAATGTCTTGCCATACTAAGTTAAAAAAGCATTGTTATCTAGGATCAACAATTAGTATCAAAGCGGATTGAATAAATACTTTTAAACGGTCAATTGTTCATTTTTCTTTAACTTCCTTTTATCTAAATATGGTAAACTTTCAAACATGGGACAATGCTTTCAATATTCGGTCAATGTCAAAGCCTCCGACTTTGTTTAGATAAGAGTACCCCAATGGAGAATCAGGATGATCAACTTCCTGAATGGACATGATTGATCCCTGTTTCAATCCATTGAGAGTGGCCCACATATACCCATGGTTGAAATACTAGGTGTTCCAGCAACTGAGCAAACACCAGAATTACCTACTTCTTGGGCTCCAAAAAGTGAAAGCTTTTGGAGCAAAGAAGACAAGGAAAAGGTGGAAGCCGATGAAAGGGCCACATCAGTTTTGATTATGGAACTTTCAAATGACATATTCTCTCAAGTAGATGCATGTGCCTCTGCTAAAGAGATATTGGATTAGTTGGAAAATTTTTGTGAAGGAGGAGAAAGAATGAAAAGAAACAAACGTACCAACTGTGTCTCTTCCTATGAAAGATATAATAGTCTTCCAAATGAAAGTCTTTCTGAAACATATAACCGATTTGCAAAAATCTTAAATGATCTAAAGAAATTTGTTATTGAGAAATCTAACAATGAGATAAATGTAAAATTTCTTGATGCTCTACCAAGGGAATGGAGAAGTCTAACAATAACGTTAGCATCCAATCTAGAGCTGGGAAATATGAGTTTACATGATCTCTATAGTATTCTTGTTCCAAGAGAAGAAGAAATATATGAAAACTCAAACCAAGGAGGAGGACCCATTTCTCTTATTTCAAACTCTCAAAAAATAACCAATTCTGATTCACAAACATCTCATTGCCAAATTTGTGAGAATTCTGATACCTCATTAGATTTTTCAGCATTTGCTAAAGCAATCGCACTACTCATTAAAACTTTTGAGAAAAGGATAAGAGGTGGAAGTGGCAAGTACCAGAAAAGTGATAAAGGGAGGGGGGAAGGAAGGTCAAGAGAAAAAGAAAAAGCAGAGGTTGCGTGTTACAAATGTAAACAAAAAGGATGCAAAAACAAGACACTAAAAGATGTTGCTTACTATGAGAAAAAGCTTGAAGAAGACAAAAGCAACAAGTGAGTCTAATTATAGGGATAGACACCTGGTTAAGTGATGACTCTTCTTACGAAGAAGAAGAAGAAGAAGAAGAAGAAGAAGAAGAAGAAGAAGAAGAAGAAGAAATGGCCAAGTTTTGTCTAATGGCGTAACTTTCTGATGTAGAATCTGAAACATCATAACCCAAGGTAAGCACAAACAATCTTGATCTTTAAATACAAATAAATAAGCTTATGACAGATTTAATGAACTTACAAGAAAAACAAAACTTAGAAAACAAAAAAAATTTAATGAACTGCAAAGAATGTTAAACAAAGTAATATTTGAAAACCCTAATTACTGAATGAGGGGAATTTAACTAAAGAGGCTAAAATCAAATTCTATGAAATTGGAAGAAAAAATTTACACAAAAGAATTCATGACAAAGAAATCAAGGTGAAAGGTATTCAACAAGCAAAAGATGTTATAAACTTTATTGAAACAACACCAAAAAATAGAGGTGAAGGATTGGGATATGTGAAGACAAACATCAGAAATCCCACCACCTTTGTAAAGGCATCAGATTAGAATCATGATAAAATAACATCAGAATCTGATGTTGAGTCATACAAATCAATAAACTCTTACAGTTTTTGCTCAACATCAAAACACATCTCAAAAGGAAATAAAGGCATGAATCAAAACAAACCTTTATTGTAAATTCAAAGAAAATTCATCCAAAATTCAAAAAGACTGCTAATCTTCCATCATAATCAATCATGTCAAAGAATTCTGACAAGACAGATTGCATGTGTGTTGAATACTAAAGCTAATTCAACAACATCTCTCCAAGGACAACACATTTTAATGGCTCAGCATTAAATAGAAATTCTAGTAAAGATTACTCATCTGAAGAAGAAACATTACACAAACTTTCATAAAAAAGTGCCTAAGCAAGTTTGGGTACCAAAAATTCACTAACCTTACCATTTAGGACCATCATGTGCAGCAGATATGGTAGTACGATCCAAGAAGCTCCAAGAACATGACTGGGATAGGTGCTTACTCAGTAATTTTGTTTTAAAACTGGGTAAATTAGAAAACTTTGGAAATAGGTTAAGGGGAGAACGTTGGGTTATGGTTGCATTAAGTATAGATCTTTGATTCTCGAGAAAGTAGCTTATGTAGAAGGTTTAAAATACAATCTACTAAGGTGTGGTCAATTCTGTGACAAAGGTTTTCAGGTAACTCTATTACCAGAAAAGTGTTTATTAATTGGTTTGGATGACAACAAAATTTATTTAAGTGGAAGAAGAATAAGAAAATACATCTTGGTCATTGTAGATGAATATTCCATGTACACTTGGGTTGAATTCTTGAGAAAGAAAAGTGAGACACCAGATCTGATAATAAATTTTATCAGAAAAAATTAATACCTGTTGAAACTACCTGTCAGAAGGATCAGATCTGACAATGGAACAAAATTTAAAAATTCAAAACTTGAGACTTTTATGATAAGCAAAAGAATTTCTCATGATTTTTCTGAGAAAGAAGGAATAGAACCTTGGTGGAAGCAACAAGAATCATGCTAGCATATATCAAACTGCCCAATTACATATGGGAAGAAGCTATTGCTAATGCTTGTTTCACACAAAATAGAACTATCATAAACAAAAGACACCAGAAAACACCTTACAACATCTTCAATGGAAGGGTTCCTAATGTTAAATTTTTACACACCTTCGGTCGTAGATGTTTTGTGTTTAATGATTTTGATAGTTTGGAAAATTTGAAAGAAAAGCTAAAAAAGGAATTTTTCTTTGGTACTCATTGTCCTCAAAGGCCTATAGAGTTTTCATTTTAAATTCAAGGACAATAGGGAAAGTTTGTATGTGTCATTTGATGATTCATTAGAAACTGAAACTTTCGATGAAATTTTGAGAGAAAAAAACTCTCCAAACCTTCAAATTTCTGATCCTCTCAATACAACAGATGCAACAGTTCAGGGGGTAGCTTCAGAACCATCAGAACAAACAACTTCACACAACAACAGATGGATCAAAGGACACCCTCAATCAGACGTCATTAGGAATCCAGAAGAAGGTGTCAAGACAAGATCAACTATAGCTCATGAATGTCTACATGTTGGTTTTCTAAGCATGATAGAACCAAAAACTGTCAAAGAAGCACTCAATGACTCAGATTAGGTTCAAGAAATGCAAGAAGAGCTTGAACAATTTGAAAAGAGTAAAGTGTGGAATCTGGTACCTAGACAAAGAACAAATTGTTATTGGATCAAAATGGGTATTTAGAAACAAATTTGATGAACAAGCATCAAATAAGGAACAAGGCAAGACTCGTAGTAAAAGGCTAATTTCAACAGAAGGGCATAGATTATGATGAAACATTTGCACTAGTCGCCAGATTGGAAGCTGTGAGAATTTTCCTTGCTTATGTTGCATCTAAAACCTTCAAAGTTTCTTAGATGGATGTGAAATCGGCATTCTTAAAAGGTAAGATTGAAGAAGAAGTATATGTGCATCAACCAGAAGGCTTTGTTGATCCTATTTCTGAAACACGTTTACAAATTAAACAAAGCCTTGTATGGGTTGAAGCAAACTCCAAGAGCACTGTATGACTCTTTCAAACTTCTTAATCAATTGAGGCTTCACAAAAGGTACAATAGATACAACTCTCTTTCTTAAAACTCACAAAGGTCACACATTGTTGGTACAAATACATGTTGATGACACCATATTTGGATCAACCAATACCAAGTTTTGCAAAAAAAATATTAAAAAATTGATGACCAATCATTTTGAGATGAGCATGATGGGTGAATTAAGTTTCTTCTTAGTGTTAGTGTAGAATGTCTATCAGCTACATCTTAGGGTTATATCGAGTATGTAATAGGACGTAAATGCTAGATTTTGAGTGTTTGTATATGTAAAGGGCCACTTCGCATGAAGTGGTAAGGCCAACTCGCACGAAGTGGCTGATGTCTATAAATAGCCGAGTTGGGTCTTGAATCTGTAATATTTTATGTAGAGTGTACAACGAAGCCTTGCATGTTTTATTTCAGGATGGTACACGTATTGAACATTAATGAAACAGTAAACTTTGAAAGTACTCTTGATATTGTCACTTGTCATACAATGGATTCCGCACATGTTATGACTAGTTAATCATATTAGGTCCTGTGCTTATATGGATAAAACGATCCTACTAAGTGGTATCAGAGCTACAGATGGCCTAATTTGAAGACTTGATTAAGATTCTACACTTCTATTCTACTTCTACTTCTTTTTTTTCAATTTTCCCCAAATTCATGGACTAAATGGACTGATATTACTTAGAATCTACTCTAGTAAAACCCTTGAAAAGATCAAAGCTTAAAATGATCGAATTCATGTCGAAATTGCAAAAAAACGTGAAATTTTAAGTTCACTTCGCACGATCTCACCTCTCACTTCGCACGAAGTGACATATTGTCAAGTTTAAACATCACTTCGCATGAGGTGACAACTCGCACGAAGTGAGAGTTTTATTCTGTGTTTTTACTGGTTTGTTCTTAGATCGCACGAAGTGACACTCCGTACAAAGCTCATTTCGCACGAAGTAACTTTTGTCAAAATTTATTGAAAAATGGAAACCGAGTTCTTTAATGCGTTCACGACACCGCAGCTACAACTGCAGCAACACAGAATATGAATCTTGAAAATGAAATGAGGACAATGACGAAGCCCCCAAGGTTGTTGAATTTAGAAGATTATGATGGTTGGAATGAATGGTTTGTTAATTGGATTCAGGTGAATCATTTTAATTGCTAGTTTGCAATAGAAGAAAAATACACTACACCAGTCGCTGAAAATGGCTTGGAGAAAACGTTAACCCAGTTTACAACACCGAAAAGGATAAGTTCGTAAATGAAAAGAAACTGATGAACATATTACAACAATCGATCAAAGAAGATATTTTGGCTCCTCTACAACATGACGACGATGCTCAATCTTTGTGGAACACGCTGAGACTTAAGCTCCAAGGAAGTTGTCAGATGAGAAAAATTAAGAAAGCATTGCTAAGGAAAGAGTTCGAAATTTTCAATCTACTAAAAGGTGAAAACATGAAGCAGTTAATAGAGCGATACTGTCATCTCGTTGTTTAGATGAAGAGATTGGGGATTTAGAAAATCAATGAAGAGTTAGTCGATAAACTGGCTGATGCCTTGCAAGAGAAAGAGAGAGTGGTCTACTTATTTGACAATTCTGAAGAATGGTGTAGATTATAGCTCTTTTACGTTGTCGAAGTTTATAGAAAAGCTTGAAGGTCATGAGCTAGAAATGCAAAAAATGGCGAAAACCAAAGGATCTCAGATTCAGCAAGATGTAAACTTGTACTTTAAAGGCAGTTTTGTGGGAAATACACAAAAGTCCCAAGATACAGACAACTCTTAGCGCGGTTCTTAATCATTTCCATCGTATGAACCAAATTCTCCACAGACACCACAATCTTCGCAAGGTTCAAACAATTCTCAAAGCGGTCAAAACACACATACCAATTCAAACCAGAGGGTTCTACAGTGCAACATTGTTATGAATCTACAAAATGCATAAGATTTCAGTGAACACACTACTAATCAATACATGGCGTTGCTTGCTCGGTTCTTGAATCTTATGAAAGCCTGATTGCCGGAAGATAGGAAACCCAGATATGACCAAAGAAGATTATGATCAAATAGATTCAGAAGAATTGGAGCTGATCGATATAAAGTGGTGTATGGACATCGATTGTCCGGAGAGCTCAATGCTTTATGGAAATCACAGGCAGAAATAGTTTGGAGGTTTGGATGGTAAGCTTGGTTTTGATAAAGCGAAGGTTACGTGCTTTAAATGCTGAGAGAAAGGTCACTTCAAAAGGGAATGTCCGAATCGTGAGGTAAATGGCAATCAGAATCCATTTGCAGATGATTACTACATAAAGCAATATATCATCGACCTTCGCCACCACAATCTACGACAAGAATGATTCAGATCGAAGATGGTCCATCAAACTCAAAAGATAAAGCTTTAGTATGTAGCTCAAGAGGATGAAGGGTTTAATTGGAACAAATATATCACAAAGAATGGAAGTCTCGCACTGCTGGCTAAGATTATTGAAGAACTCAACCTGAGGAAGAAGAATGTTCTGATGTAGTCTTTGATGAAGAGCTTGATGGTGCTATAATTCAAGGATATTATCAGGAACAACGTTTTGAAGAAGAGAATTTGTTACATAGTGCTTTTAGAGATCTAGTTCCACTTAACTTGTTTCCAACTTTTGTAGTTTATTTTGATCCAAGCTATTAAGTACAATCAGAGGAAGAATCAAAACCTGAGGTTGTGGAATTGATAGATGTTGACAAAACATGAAAGCCAAGAATTTAACCGAGATAGCCAACAAAGCTATGATGGCTAATTTGAAAGGGGTAGTTTCTGATGAAGAAAAGAAAGTCAAGTCGGGAAATGAGTCTGTCGAGAAGTTGGTAAAGGAGGAAGTAAAAGTTCAAATTGTTGAAATTGGAAAACCTTGCAAGAAATGTACTGAACCTTGCATTGAATGTTTTGAAAAAGATGAAAAATACAAAGTTTTGAAAAAAGCTTACTGTTAATTTGTCAAGTGATTATAAAGAAACTACAGAAGCATACGACAAATTAAGCAGAATCATTAAACAATATGAAAAAGCAAGTTTAGAGGGTTCAGCCACACTTTCTATGCTCAAGGCAATCATAAGGGACAAGCAGATCGCCATAAATATTCATTTAAATACGATTGCGAGCTAAAAAGTGAACTGGAGAAAATGAAAATTGAAACTGAGAGAGTTAACAAATTGCAAGTCAGTTATTCCACCAGTTCATGTGTCATTGATCATATTCTTCGAAGATTGAAATCGGTGAAAAGGAAGAAAATGATAAGAATGGTAAGGACAAAAGTGTAAGTTACAATCGAGTTCGACACCCATGTGGGAAAGTTATGCAAGAAAGAAACCTTCTAGGGTGGAAAAGGCGCTCAATTTAAAATTAAAAAACTGAAAAGAATAACGAGCTGCCTGAGAACATCGATGTAACCTACACTAAATTAGAAAATGATTGTGAATCTGAAGTGGTGAAAATGTGGTAGAAAAAGTCTTAGGAAGCTAGAGTGATAGCACTGAATTTGAAAGTGTCGAGTCGAGTTTGGAGAAAACAAGTTAAAATTCACCGTCTGAAAATGAAGAAAGTTTTCATAAGAATTATCTTGGAAAATCGGAATCTAGTTTCGGATATGATCCTAATTTGGTTGCTTACAAAATGAAAGGATTGGACAAACTATATTTTGATCAAGAATTTCCGATTCATAATGTGTATTTTGAAAAGGTGAACAAGTGTTTAAAATGGTTGAAATGAGTCTTTTAGAGTTTGAAAATCTAAATGCAACTTAGTACTCTAAACCTAAAAGGTCTTACAATAACAATTATAAAGGTAAAAATTATCCTGAAAACCAAAGGAAAGAGTTGGGGTATGTAAAGAAGCGAAATGATAGATTTCGAAAACCTACTTTTCAAAAGAATGTAAACTTTGTTTTCGGAACGAGCTAGAAAATGAAAAAGAGAAGTTAGCAAAAGAATAATCAAATAATAAGTTTTACCCTGAGAAAAAGCGTCGTGAACAGGTTCAGAAATCCTCTGCCACTAATAGCAGGATATGCTTCAAGTGTAACGAAGTCAGACACATTGCACGACATTGTCCGAATTCTGAACATGTTTACCATGCTAAAAAGTCATTAGAAATGTGAAAAACAAATCCCTAAATTTTGTTCCAACACAGATCTTGAAAAGAAAAATTGAATATAACCACAATGAGAAACTAGTAACTACGATATTTTAAACAAAGAAACTAGTGAATCATCGATCAAGAAAGAAAGCAATTTCTAAACAGCAAACTTGGGTGATAAAATCTAAACCATCTTCTAATTTTGATAAAACACATGTTACAACCAAGCCAAAGGTAGAACGAGTGGTTGAAGTTAAAGTTCCAAAGTTTGATATCCCAAACCCACCCAAGACCGAGAAGGCTTGGGTCTCCCTATACAAGTAATTGTTTGATTTCATGTGCAGGGGCTTCCGAGGTCAATAATTTCAAAATGGATAATGGACAGTGTAGCTTCTCAATGACAAGGATGCTAGCCTTGCTTTACGATGTTAGATCAATACATGGAGGTTATGTAGGGTTTGCGGGTACACAAGGTGGAAGAATAGTCGGAGAAGTAATACTCATGAATGGTGTGGTCTCATTTGAAAAAATAAATTATATAGCCGAATTGGAGAAAACTTGCTAAGCATTTCACAGATCTGCGATAAGAAGTTCACAACTCTTTTTACAGACAAAGAATGTCTCATTCAGAAGCCGGAATTCAAAATTCTCGAGGAGTGGATCCTCATGCACGCTCCACGAGAAAATGATCTCTATGTCCTTGACATGAGCGTCGCATCCACTATAACAAAATCGGCATAATGTTTTGTATCTAAGGATACAAAAAAGGAATTGATCTTATTGATTGAAAGATGTGGCATATCCACTTATGCAAGATGAACTACCTGGTGCACAACAATCTAGTGGAGGATGTTAATCTTAAGAGTTTCCACTTGAACGACGATTATATCAGCTATAAAAGGGGAAGAACACATATGGATCTGTTTGGCTAGTTAATGTCAAAAGTGTATCTGGTGATCTGTATTGCCTTGTTATGACTGACGACTACTCAAGATATTCGTGGGTTATGTTTCTGGAAAGTAGTTTAATAATCTGATGATTCTTTTCGAATGTTAGAGAACATGTATCATTTGTTAATCAAGAGAATACACAGTGACAATGGTACATAGTTCAAGAATAATTGAATGCTCAAAATTTGTAATCACAGAGGTATTCTTCATGAATTCAGTGCCCCTATACTCCGCAATAAAGTGGAGTAGCTGAACGTAAAAATCATACTCTCATAAAAATAGCACACACGATGCTCGCCGATTCGAAGTTACTAGTAAGTTTTTGGAGCGAAGCCATTGCCTCTGCTTGTTACACGTTAAACAGGGTTTTAACAGTCAAGGATCACAAGAAAACATGCTTCGAGCTACTTAATCAACGAAAACTGAATTTGTAGTTTTTGGAGCCGTTTGGATCGCTGTGTACGGTTATTGACCCGATGGTAAATTCGAAGCCAAATCTCTGGAGGGATTTTTCGTGGATATGCTAGTCCTCAAGACGAGTGTATCTGCCTAGATTAAACCGTGTTATTTTAGCTCAACATGTAGACTGTCAAAGATATACATCTCCTATTTAAAAGCCTGGTGATTCATGGTTATTTAACTACGAGAGTTTATGGAATTCATTCGATCTACCAGAAGAAGCTACAGATGAGGAACTTGTGTTGTTATAAAACAACAGCAAGCGTCTAATCAAGAACAAGTTCCAAGATCAATAGTGGTTTCTCAACCACCTGTTGGCACTAAAGATTCTGAAGCAGGTTCAAGCAATACTCAAAGAATCCGTCGTCAAACCAGAAGTGAGCAACACAGAGCCTACTTTTGACTAGTCTATGATTTTGATTCTGAAGCTGGGCAGACGTATATGATGGTGGATCTAGCTCAGATGAAGGTTCTGAGCAGATTACAAGTCTACTAAATCAATCTGCAGGTTCTAGCAATCAGAATGAAGTTTCAACGAGTAATCAGGTTGCATAACAGAACATTACAAATCTGGAGAGTGAAGTGATTGTCTTAATGAGGTTATGCCAAGGAATCTGTCCTACCACCCATCGGAGAATATTAATTGGAAGTTGTGAGCTAGTGTTAAAACGTGCAGTTAGATCGGTAAGGATCTAAGTTGTTTTTACACTAAAATTGCACAATTCAAGATATATGCTTACATCATTGCTTTATTTCATAGGTTGAACCAAAATCGAACAAAGAAGCGCTTGCCGACGAAAGCTGGGTAAACGCAAGGCAGGAAGAGCTGCAACAATTTGAAAAGCTTGGTGTCTGGAAGCTTGTTGACCTACCGGCTAATCACAAAGCTATCACTACAAAATGGGTCTTCAAGTGTAAAAGAGACGATCGAGGGTAATTGTGCGCAAAAAACTTGAATGGTTGTCAAAGGTTTTCATCAGCAAGAAGGCATTGATTACACAGAGGTTTATGCTCCGGTTGCACGACTAGAAGCAATCCGCATATTCCTAGCCTTTGCGTCATGGAAATGGTTTAAAGTGTACCAGTTGGATGTCAAATCAACTTTCCTTTACGGAAAAGTGAAAGAGGAAGTGTATGTTGGCCAACCGCCTGGGTTTGTCGATCCAGTGCATAAAGATAAGGTTACTTACTAGATAAAGCGCTATACGGGTTGCACCAGACCCCAAGACTTGGTATGAGACGTCTCTTAGCACCTGTTAAGTAATGATTTTATTAGAGGCATTGTCAATAGCACACTCTTCACACGGGAAGTGAAAGGACAACTGCTAATCGTACAAATCTATGTGGATGACATCATCTTTGGGTCTACAAATGATGCGCTGTGTAAAGAATTTGAAGACGTCATGAAAAAGAAATTTGAGATGAGTTCAATGGAGAGATAAAGTTGTTCTTGGGACTTCAGGTTGATCCGTTGCTTGATGGAATATTCATCCATCAGACAAAGTACGTCCACGATATCTTGGAGAAATTTGAAATGTCAGGAACATCACCATTATCTACCCCATTGGCAATAATCATAGCATCTGCCCAGATGAACATGAAGACAAGATAGATGAAACCTTATACAGATCGATGATTGGATTTATTGATGTATCTTACAACATCTAGACCGGATATCATGTATCCAACATGCCTTTGCGCCTGTTATCAATCAAGTCCTCGAGTATACACTTGATGATCGTTGAGCGGATTCTCAGATATCTGTAGGGTTGCCCAAGCACCGGCATGTTGTCTCCGTGAAACGACAACTTTGGTCTCGTTGGATATTAGGGTTTAGGCAAAGGTGGTAGCGAACCCGACCGTTGGCCCACACGTACCGACATACGTGCTCCTCTTTTCTTCCTTGGCGGTTCTGGTGGCGATAGGGGTTGTTCCACCGGTTCCATGTGCACATCTTCTTGCACGGGAGGTGGTTGGGAGTGATGGGAAGGAGTGTTGGCAAAGGTAAATTGGTTCCAATATTGGTCCCACTCATTAGGACCTTGGTAAGGCGATCCGGCATAGGAGTTCGAATCGCTTGAGATTTCAATGGGATGCGTATGCGATCCCGACGGTGGCATCTCGGGTCGGAGTCCTCGTCCATTGGATTTGGCTGATCCAACTGATTCTGATCAGATGGGGGTGTGTTAAAGTATTGGTTTAGATTAAACTCATCATGGCAAGAACGATGAGAGTGATGGGAGTGGTGAGAGTGGTGCGAATGGTACGAGTGGTAAGAACTTTGAGTGTGGGTAGGCGAATGCTGGGCAAATGGCCATGAATCTCCCGAGTCCTCATAGGGGTTCGGGTGATGTGGATGTGGGGGAATATGTCCTGAAGGTCCTTCCCTCATTGGTCCTTTTCCTCTTTCTCGTACACGTGGAGGCATTTTCCTATTAAAAATCAATTCAAAAACAATACTAATAACTTAATAATAAAATGAGTAATCCTAGGTCAATGCCTAGACTCAGAAGTCTAAGGAATGTGCATGTGTAAGTTTGAAGATTAAACACAAGAAGGATAGTGTTTAATTCTCTCAAACGTTGGCTCTGATACCAACCTGTCACACCCCGGATTTTCCAACCCAAATCCATACACTGGTGGCCCGTGTGGGGAATATCGTGACGTCAGTTGATAACATCATTGTCAATTAAACATGGCACAGTGGAAGTCTTGGAGTAAAATTACTATTACAAACGAATGTTCGAAATATAAAATAATATACAGTCTCGCAATAGAAGATCCGCATGCGGATTATAAATTGTACATGGAATGAATATAAAACAGACTTTGGGCAGATCTAGGATTTGCAAGATCCTCTATCACTACTGAGCACTTCCAGCCTATTTTCGTATTGTACCTCAAGCTTAGTCTTTTGAAAATACGTCAGCTTTCGATGGTAAATACACTCAATTGGCTCATTTTGAAAATCATTTAAGAATGTTTTAAGTGCGTATCAGCACAAAATATTTTATAACTTGTGAAAGTTGACCGTCCAACCTTGTTAACATATTTACATGTTTGTCCATACATACAGGGCCCGGTACAGAGACCGAGACATGATTAACGTACACACCACTTTGGACTCACGAAGGAGTCAATTCTTCCCAACCTTGTGGGAATGCATTTTTGATCGTCTATCGGGTGTATGCCTACACCCGCGCTAAGGTCATGGCCATTTCTATTGTAATGAGCCGAGGATATCAGGACACGGTAGTTAACCCCTGATGTTTAAGTTATCAAACAAAACTATAAAAAGAATATGAGGATTTACTAGCCACAATCCGGCATTCGATTGATCCCATTTCCGACCAAGCGGTAATAATTTACCGTAACCCAAGCCCGTATAGGGGAAATAAGTCGAGAGTATTTACCTGAGCTAGTCTTCTTTTAATTTTAATAACTCAGCCGTACACAAAATTACTAAGTGCAGATAGCATTTACTGGCAATCTCTAGTCTGGATTACACATAAATAACCAATCAAATACTAACGGTCTTATTTAAGTCATAGACTTAGACTGTGTAGTGTACAGGATCAAGACGTATAACACTTGATTACACGGTGATTGGATAGAATGTAGTTTAAACCCAACAAGTACCTTGACTTGTGTAATATGGATAAACTATAAACATTCTGGATTTTGAGACTTAAATGACAAGGTTAAACCCTTTTCGGGTTAATTTCCGTAAACTAGTTACATACATTCAACCGTATGCATATCAGTGATATCGGGTAACCGGATAAGTCATGGACAAGTTCTATATGCCATTATATTTTAAATAAGTTGTAATATCAGTAGGATATCACTTTTATGCCCGATATGGTTTTAAAATGAAACTATCCACATAAGGGCGTGTTGATAATTTTATACCGTATAAAAAGGAACTTAAATATAATTTAATGTTATAACTATAAGTATTCTAGAAAAATAACTTATTCATAATATAATATCAATAGGATATTAATTATATGTGTAATTTATCTTTTATGACCAAACATGCACCGAAGGGGCATTTTGGTCATTTTACACATAGTTTATAAATTATTTGGGATTCTGAGCTTATAACATGTACCTACTGTAAAATGTTTAAAATAAGTTTTAAAATCAGTAGGTAACAAGTCTTGGTCAATTAATATGGTTTTAAACCATACTATGCGCCGGAACGACGCTTATGTCTAAAATGACGTTTTATGTGATGTTTTATGAAAACTGATGTTAAGGTCAGATTAAAATGTCTTAGATATGTTATTTAATATAAGATATCATTATGTAAAGATTTACCTTGAAAAGATTTGATTAAAACCAATTTATGAGCCACAAGTGCTAAATCGTCATTTATCGACATAATTCAAGGACCTGCTTGCAAACTTAGTTTATAATCTGGTTTAACATCCAAATAATCCTACTTATAATATTACATCAGTAGGAAACTCATTTCAAGTTCATTATCATTTAAACATTGTTTTATGCAAAAAAGGCATTTTAGTCAAAAAATTGCATGACTACGGAACTTGCGCATAAACTCAGATTCTGATTATGATCATGTAATATAACCTCAGAGGGTTATGCCACATTTTATTACGATCATAATACAACTTTAGATCAATATCTAACTAATCTAAATTGGGTCAGAATCTAAAGTCAAAGCAGAAGTCAAACTTCGCGACTTCGATTGCGAACCGACCCTAGAACTAAAATTGACGAGCCAAACATGTTCAACATGTTCTAATAATTATTACCAACTTTTTTTAGTTTCAAAACAGGTTTCATAACATATATAAGATGAATTTATGATTTTTCCATGGTCTGTTTGACTTTTTAATAACTTAAGTTTGACCCGTCAATTGGTCTAGCAAACGTGATCTTCAGGAGGTGCCCTTTATAGGAACTAACACCTACCTTACTACGATCACTTAGTCATGTTTGTTACGAACAATGGCTGGACTAAAATGGTCTTAACCGAAAGTCAAAGCGTTTTCCGTAAAACGCTTGACTTTTGGCTATAAAAGCCTATAAACGAAATGCACAAGGAAGGAACACTTACAAGAGGTTCCTAGAATGCAATGAACTAAGTTGGATGCTCCTTTCAGTTAGGAACTTCCAGAGGAGGGAGATAGAGTTGAAAATGAGAAAGGTGCAAGTTCAAAGTTGAACCTTTGCACCCATTTATAGTTGGAGAGTTTGAAAGAGGTGATGCCAGGTGCTAAGGGGTGTAAGAGGGAGCTTACAAGTGTCGTAAAACGTGGCATAGCTGTTTAAAAGTCCCTGGTTTCGATTTAAATAGTTTTTGGCAACATGTATGGCGGCCAAGCAAAACTTTCTGCAGATACAGGCCTCTCGCGCCCCACGAGAGGCCAAGGCCTCTTACCCCTGACTGCGCAAATGCCCCTGCCCACGAGCGCCGCATGTCAGTTTTCAAAATTTGCCAAATTTAGCCCCTCAACTTATAAAGCACCCTAAAAACCTTCTAAACACCTTTTAGCATATTTAGTCCTCGGTAGCCAATATTTGGCATACCCGGGATTATGCCCGGACATTGTCAACTCTCGGTTCGTTTAAAAGGTCACTCAGAGGTATAAATTAACATGTTGACACTTTTAATCCCTCCATTATCCAACTTTCACATATTTATAAAATTGAACCTCTCGTCCATCAAATGGCACGTATGAGAGTTAGGACTTCGTAAAGGATCACTGAGAGGATCACTATAAGCATGTTGACTCCGATGTCACTCAGAGACTGGGCATGTTGACATATAGTCACTTAGAGGCCAAGTTTTAAGCATGTTGACATATCAGTCACTCAGAGGCTGTTGTTTATGCATGTTGACATCAGACAGTCACTCAGAGGCTCAGTTTGAGCATGTTGCACCTTTAGTCCTCATTAGTCTTTAATAGACTAAATTTTAAAAATATAATATGTGTCACTATACTATTGGACACGATTTTTACGAGGTGTTACACTCGGGCAATTCATTCTGTACTGAAAATCGATGACAAAGAATTCGAGGTTAAGATTACAGAGGAGCTATTTGAAGAGTGCTAGATTTGAAAGATAAAGATAGTGATCCAACAGGGTATCCAAAGAGAATGGTTAACACTGTTTTTAGCGGATGGGCTATAAAGGTCATTGAATCAACCAAATTTCAAGAAGGCGAATCTTGGAAGGCCGTACAAGTTCTTTGTACATTCTATTATACATGCCTTCAGCCACAGGAAGAGCGGTTTTGATGAGATCTTGGATTATTAGAGGTGCATGGTTGCAGCGTTAACTCTGAACATGCCGTATAACTTCACGAAGTTGATTTTGAGCAGATGGCAGCTAACACTACAAAAGAGAAATTTTTCCAGTATCCAAGATTTTTGTAGATGATGTTGGATGATCTATTTCCGAATATGGAAAAGAGAGAAGATGATGAGCTGATATTAGAGCATATGGATAGAGAAACGCTTGTCAGGTTGAATATATACTTGAAGCAAGAGGATGAGCAAGTTGCAAAGCCAATGTTTTGTGCTTTTCATGACAAGAACTACATTGCACCACCTAACCGAAAGTGGAGGAAGGATACTAGCGGTCAGAGAAAGATGGAGAAGAAAGGCTAAGTGGCTTCATTCCAAGGCGAAGCAATTGTCTTGAAAAGGAAGGTAGTAAGAAAAGAAAAAGGGCGACGCCAAAGAAAAATCCTGCTCAAACTCGTCAGCGTGCTAAGATTGAACTTTATTAGTTGATGAGCCTAAAGAGACACCAGTTGTGAATGAACCAGTAGCTAAAAATGTGCACGAAGAGGTATATTCTGCTACATCTGACAATGATAGAGATATTGTAAATGTTGAGAAGATAGCAGCTCATGTTTAGAAAGAGGTGATGGAAGGAGATAACGAGGAAAGCTCTGACGATAGTATAGATCTTGAAATTGATGTGCAAAGAAACGCGAAGAGGAAAGGTTACTTCAACGTAATCGTAAAGAAGTTGGTGATGACGATGTTAGTTATGTTCCTTCTGAGCATGAAGAAGAGATTGAGATCCTATTAGGAAGATAAGGATGCTAAGAGTAAAGCTACGAAAGTTCAAAAGAAAATACAGGGTCTCCAACAACGAAGAAAGCAAGACGTAAATATGGAAGAAAGAAAACACTGAAGTTGTGGTTACTACTGGGAATGTAGAGTCTGTTATTCACCTACTTCATCACCACATGAACAACAACCACCTATCACACCATCATTTATCACTTCACCAATACAACAACCACCACAAGCCATCACCACACAACCTTCACCATCATCACAAACTCAACATGTTACACCACCATAAACTCATTCAACACCTCAACAACGTTCAACACCACAGTTTGCTCCAGGATAAACGTTATCTGATCGCTTTCCTACTTATTTGTTGAAATACCATTTAAGAAGGATTTGATGCTAGGAATTTCGATACATACTTGTTTAATGATAGTAAGATTGTTGAGCTGGAACAGAAGATCAAAGAGCACGAAACAAGATAACACAACTCGAGAAAGAAACACATGACGTTAGTGTCAATGCTCACAAGCATAACGACTGAAAATGAAAGGTTACATAGAGTTGTCAAAGATCTTGAAGTGGAAAAGATGGTTAATGCTAGAAAGTTTGATATGTTATTCAAAGTTTTAGAGAAGAAATTTAGTATAAACTCAACTCTAAATATGATGAAATAAAGATTGAAGAGGCAAAAGCAAAGGTTGCAGAACATGCAAGAAAACCTGAAGCAGAAGCAACAACATTGGGTAAAGGAAAGGAAAAAGTTGATTAGATTCATGTGATTGTTCAAGCTGAGCCAGAAGCTGAATTTGCGCCATAACAGAAACACAAACTATAGAGAATGTTGAACAAGTGATTGAGAATGTGAATGAATCTGAGGTTGAAAAGAAGTTGAAGCTGAAGTAGAAACTGAAACTGAGCCGATCAATTATGTAATGATTGGTGGGACTATAGATGTAACTGTTATTTCTGAAAGGCATCAAAAGTACTTAGAGAAAAAACAGAGGGATGCTGAGATTGATGCATATGACGAGAACGAGGATGAAGAGGATGATGACGATGATGCGGGTGATAAGAACGATAAAAAGATGATGATAATGATGATAAAGATGGATCATTTGAGTGACAGTGGTTGATGCAAAGATAAATGCATAATTTGTGTATGATGCTTATCTGTTGAATGATGTGAACGAGGAGAGAGAAGCAGATAGACAGGGGAGTAGAAAGATCCAGTACACGATGTAGTGCAATCAGGAATTCTCACAGTCTTTGCACCTATATCGGTTGTTCCTGTATTACCAAAACCCATAGTTTTTTATCTAGAGCATGGTGAATATGTTCATAATTATACAAAATAAGAGATAGCAAAAATGTTGGGGGTTGAGAAGATAAGTTTGAATTTGATTTTGAAGAAGAGTTAAGCAAAATCAACGCCTCTGAACCTAATGATTACCAGTATAAGTATATTTAAGATGATGATACTTATGATAGAGTTATTGTTGAAGATGCATCAGATGATGAAGATGAGGGCGCGAAGTATTCTGGAGATGGTACAGATTGTTTTCTAACATTCCAAGAGATGTTTGTTGAATCGTTTGATGATCTATTAAAGAGAAGAGTAGAGAAAGTGTGAAAGAAGGAACTGTACCTAAACACTTACCTAAAGAAGAGATTGCAGAAGCAAAGAAGACATGGTTTAGGGAGCTACTAAAAGAAAGAAAATTTCAAAGACCATTAGCTTTCTTTACGCGTGATCAAGATAAATCACTCGGTGATATCCTAAGTTGGGGTTGGATAGAAGAGTAAACGTGTATGCTATCAAGAAGGAGTTTGAAGTGCAATACTTTCAATACCTCTGTGATATTAAAACATTGCCCTACTGGGATGTGGAAGAGCTTGTACAGACGAAGATGATAAACCTTCAGATGAAATTTCATGATCAACAGTTATGGAAGCTGATGATATATGAAGCTGATCACGGATTTAATCACTGTGAGCCACATATTCCAAAGAACTGAATAAAGATTGATACGGTGACGAAAGAAAAAGATGTGGCGTTGATTATCAAGCGACCAGAGCCATGAAGAACATGCCATTATTGAAGATTGAACAAGATTTTCATACTTACTTCAAATGGTGGCATTATGATATAGAGACGTGTGGAGCAGTGATCGTGTTGAAAGATGAAAGTATTTGGAGGATAATTCGCATACTAGACCCGATGTGGCTAGTCAATTGCTCAAAGAAAGATGTTGAGTGCTTATTCTTCAACAAGATATGTTATGAAGCATGAGAGAAGACTCAAGCGACACAATACAAGGGTGTAATCAATGTATGTTATGCACATGGTATAAATTCTGGAAAGATGTGGCAATCAAAAAGGCAAGAGCTGGAATAGAATTAGTTTATGAAAGAACAAAGAAGGTTAGGAAAGATTGATGAAATGGGAAAAGAAGCACGTCTTAGAAGATTTAAGTTTTTAAAATGGGCTCCTGCTACTTATCAAACACCGATTCCATCAGAAGAACGTAGGAAGCTGAAGAAACATTTCTTTGGACGCTGACCGTTAAAGTTAAGAATATTTTTGAAGACTGACCAAGACTGCGACAATATCCAAGGGGAGTTTATTAGTGTAGAATGTCTATCACCTACGTCTTAGGGTCATGTTGAGTATGTAATAGGACGTAAATGTTAGATTTTGATTGTTCGTATTAGTAAAGGGCCACCTCGCATGAAGTGTTAATCACTTCGTATGAAGTGAATCTGAGTACTTCGTACGAAGTGACAAGACCAACTCACACAAAGTGGCTGATGTCTATAAATAGCTGAGTTGGGTCTTGAGTCTGTAATAGTTTATGTAGAGTGTACGCGAAGCCCTGCACGTTTTGTTTCAGGATTGTACACGTATTAAACATTAATGAAACAATAAACTTTTAAAGTAATTTTGATATTGTCACTTGTCATAAAATGGATTCCGCATATGTTATGACTAGTTAATCATATTAGGTCCTGTACTTATATGGATAAAACGATCCTACACTTAGGCTTACAAGTAAAACAACAAAGTGATTACATATTCTTGAGCCAATCAAAATATGTCAAAACAATTTTAAGAAAATATTCACTTGAAAATTTCTCAACTTAAAAACTCCAATGGCCACTTGAAACAAACTAGATTCTAATCTAGAAGGAAAAAATGTTGATATATGATAGAATCCTTGTTATACTTAACAGCTAATAGACAAGACATAATGTTTTCCACATGTTTTGTGGCAATATATCAATGTAATCCTAAACAATCTCACCTTAAAGCTATAAAAAGAGTTTTTAAATATCTAAAAGGAACATCAGATCTTGGTTTGTGGTATCCTAAAGAAACAAGTTTAGAATTAGTAGCATACACAGATGCATATTTTGCAGGATGCAAACTTGATAGAAAAAGCATAACTGGTGCCTGTCAAATGTTGGGAGACAAGCTAGTCTGTTGGGTAAGCAAGAAGCAAAACTGTGTATCCACTTCAACAGCTGAATAAGAAAAAGTGGCAACAGCGAGCTGTTGTTCCTAAGTGATATGGATGCAAACTCATAAGAGAAACTATGGAGTAAATCTGACATTGATTCCCATACTACGTGATTCAAAGCATACAATTGCAATAACTGAAAATCCATTGCATCACTCAAGAACAAAACACATTGATGTCAGATATCACTTCATAAAAGATCATGTGAAGAAAGGTAACATTGAAATGTATTTTGTTCCAACAGAAACACAGATTGCTGATATTTTCACAAAACCTCTAGATGAAAAGAAACATAATTGCTTGGTCAGCAAACTAGGACATGGTCAACATGAGAAATGAGGAAAATTGAGAAAACATTTTGTCACTAACACAAGAAAATCTTGAATCATCAGAAATAGATCAGAATTTTGTCAAAAATTCTAATATTTCCTCAGAAACTACATAAATTCACCAGAAATTCTGGCAATTTATCAGATTTGACCAAATCAACAGAAAATCTGATGAAAACTCAAAATTTTCTTGTTAACACTTTCTCACAAACTCCACACATGCACATCATAAGCACAGCAATCGTACATTTTTTAATATTTTTCGTTTATTTTTTTTCTAAATTAATTTGTTAGGGTCGGTTGCGTCAGAAAATAAAATTTCTGAGCAAAAAATGAATGCACATTCCTACTCTCTCTTATTCAAAGCTTACTCATCAATACTTAGAGAGAAAAGAGGAGAGACCTGGACAGATGATGATGATAATTTCTAAGATAATAGCCGCCTAGATCATAAATGAGGAGAAGTTTTATATCACAATATTCTTTTATAGCTCTGCATAAGGATCTTAGCATTAAAAGAAGATGGGGATGAAAAATCTTAGTTGGTAGGAGCCATTTGTGGCAAAACCATCACTTTCACCTATACATTACTACCACTGGGAGATCATCTTCTTCTCATCTATCATTTTCATCTTATGTTTGCTCAGAAACCCTTAGAAGCTTTTCAACTTTCAAACCCTAACAATGGCCCACCTTGATTCTTCGCTTTTCCCACTCCCACTTCACCAGACTCACAACCTAAGGGTTCGAAGGAACCTTGGTGGACCAGCATGGGAAAGATGCCACATAAAGCTCAACATGCTCTTGTACAGCCCTTTGGCCTATGCCATCACTAATAATATATGGATCTATCCACATATATTGCAAGAATTTTGGCTTAATGCTCATATCATCTTCCATGGAAGAAATATGAGCATTGAAAGTCAAGTGATGGGGAGGAACATAGTTCTAAGCGAGGAGATCATCAGGGAGGTTTAAAATCTCAATGATGACAACAACATGACAACCTTAGCTCGCATGGAGCTCAACAACACCTTGATGTAAATGGGATATCACGCGGAGAACCATGCAAGAGGAATCACTAAATCCGGCTTCATTAAGCCATGGTAGTTTTTGTTCACCAACTTGGAGTATGTTTCTCAAGAAAGTTTGTGAACTTTCATGAAGTCTCATACAAGATGATGGAACTTGTGCATGCTATTGTACAAGAGGTTCCATACAACTTCTCTTAATACCTGATGAGAGATTTTGTGACCAACCTACACTCTCACAGACCATTTCTGCTCTATTCCCGTTTCCTGATGAGGGTAATCCCACAACAACTAGACTTTGGAGGAGTTCCGGTCTGGTACCCTAGAGCATAGATGATTGTTCAAGAGAATCTTCATAATGCAAAAAATTTTACTGGACCTTCTCTCTATAAAAGGGTCCCACAAGAGGTAAAAGGTACAACATGACCGTTAGTATTCACAAATCAAAATTTTTATATCTTCAAAATTTTAGTGATATATCAAAAGAAATTGGAGATACATAAAAAACTGAAGGTTTATCATAAGTTCAAAAATGGTTCGGATAAATTAAAGCATCATTAACTTATCATTAACCATCTTAAATACTAACCAACTCACGATCCAAACCACGATCTTTGTCCCTACAAATTTTATAAATACCAAATTCAAAAGGACGAGACTTTCACCTGCAACCTCACAAAAACCCTAAAACCCTTTTAGTTTTGCAAAAGCAAAATTCACCATGGCTGCACCAAACCTTGTCAACCTCAACATCCCAGCCGTTGAACGTGTAGTTCCATTCATCAGAGATGATGAATTTTTGCCATTAAAAGAAAACAATCTGCTGATGAACACTAAGCATGAGGAATACGATGAAAAATGTCAAATTTTAGTTGAATTTATGCTCAAGTGTTCAATTTGCTCAAGCTATGACAAAAACCAGAGAAGTGTCAGAGAACATACTACAACAACTTGTTCACACACTTGAAGAAACCAAAAAAGATGACGTAACAGCTCATCTTTGAGAAGCATCTCAATTACTATTACCCCAAGGAAAATCAGGGAATGTCAGGAACTCCTAATTAATGGAAACTACGTTGAATCACCTAAGAAGGAAGACCTGATGGAGCAATTATAGAATTGGGATAAAAGAAGAGGATCACAAAGATTGGAGAATTAAAGAGGAACAAGCTACCTACATTCTAGAAAGTCATGATGGAGCCCCTAAATGAATGCTTAACTTCAAAAATAGGGGGCACTGATCAGATAAACCAAACTGTTCTCAAAATCATGTATGGACTCATAACTGGGTACTACATTGATTATGGAATAGAGATCTTTAATCTGATGAAAAGATCTATTTTGACCAAATCTGGTAGAATTACTTCCCATCTACCTTAACCTAAATGTTGGTCAATCATCATTACTGAGACATTCAAAGAAAGGAATGTGGAACTTCCTGCATCAGAAAACATTTGGAAGTCACCTGTTATGAAACCCTGGTGTGCAACACAAGGCTAGAAATCCAACAGGGATGTACCCATTTTACTAGCATGCTGAGTCTAATAGCAGAAGATTCACCATACCAAATTCAACACGAAGAAATTCTCAGTAGAAAAGAAGAGCACCCAGAAGTATTTGACAGCAGCTCTTCACTAGAAAATGATGACCAAGGATCTGTGGCACCACAAGTTGATGAAATAGAGGAGGTTCAGCACCAGAACATCAGAACTTTACCAGAACCAATAGAGGTTGATGATCAAGTGCAGCAGGACCAGGAAACAGAAATACTTCATGCAGCAGCATCACATGTGGTAGAATCAGGCGCTTAGGCTAATCCCTCTTTGTTTGTTGCTAGAAATTCAACAGAATCTAATTCAGAAGAATCTGTTCAAGTTAGTTATGAAATGGTATACAAATAAACAAACACAGTAAATGAAGAGATTACCAGTTCCATAAATCATGACTCCAACTCATGGGTGAGGAGGAGATTGAGATAGCAATAGGTGGAGATCAGTTTACTGATCTAGGAAACCTGGAAGTGAAAATATGCTTTTCTCAGCAACTAACAAAGGATCATTCTCTGGAATGGTTCAAGGAAGTAAGGAAAATCCAGATATGAAATGGTTTCACAAATCTGGTGAAGGTGTACAAAATTGGTCTTTTGACCAATTCAACCCTTTAACAACAACAAGTGTATCTTCTGCTGGTTTTGTTACATGAACATCTGTTGTTCCACCCTTACCCACTGAAATACCAATCATCTCAAAAGAATAACTTGACAATGTCCTCGACAAAGTCATCAAAGTTTGTGCAGGTACATCAACCAAAGAAACAAAATCACGAGCTGAAGCTAAATTGGATATGCTGCTAGAGGAGATAAGGAGTCAAAAATCTGACAAGAAGATTTTGTCATAATCAATGGAAATAATAGAATCCAAATAGAGAAAAACACTAAAGTTCTGAAAACCATGCAGCAGTCATCAGAAAGAGCACTAGAAAGCAACAAATTCATAGCAGACTTCATGAGAATGTTTGAAGAAATGGAAAACATCAAGGCACAAATGAAGAAAGCTGTTGAAACAAAAGAGTCAACAAGTTCTAGTAAAATTCTGGAAGAAATCAATAGTTTAAGAGCAAGCAACAACACTCTGACAAATGCTCTTGAAAAGCTAGTGAAGGAATCGGTAGCTTGAATTTGAGAGGGTGCATGAAGAAGAAAAGAAAAATGCTAAGCTAATGAGTGATGTACAATCACTCATGAAAAGGATGCACTATAATGTTGACAGACTAGCAAATATGGGCGTCCATGAGTTAAAGAAATCCATTCTAGAAGAAGCTTAACATATGGAGGTACCAAGGATCATCAAACCAACACAACAGAAAGCAGCAGCAACACCACCCAGTCAATCAGGACTAACACCAATGGGGCCCCCACCATTAGTGCCAAGATCTGAAATGATAAAAAGATTAGAAGCCACTCTTCTTACCATCTCCAACTTAAGAAGTGCTTCTCCAGCAAATAAAGGGAAAAAGCAAGAACAACCAAAGAAAATGTCATCAGGAGAAACAACCTTTAGTGAACACTTAAACCTGTCAGAGAAAAGAAAGTGGTATGATCAACTATTTCTTCAAAGAAACCAAAGATTGTGGAAAAAAGTATTCAGAAGGAAAGGAAGTTCTAGCACAACAAGTTGACCAAGATATTATGATGTTCCCAGAATACCATCTTAAAGAATTCTACTGGACTAAAGAAGATAAGCTAGACAAACCTCTCAGCCCCCTGAGCAGGATATGGAGAGAAGAGAGACTCAAAAGAGGAGAAGACAACCTCCACAAAGTCCTTACAAATCCGGTAGTGAGAGTACTTAAGGTGGATGCCTAGACCGCATCAGACAATATAGTGGGAGTTCATGAACTAACAAGTAAACTCTACTTAGAAAGGATGGGAGTGAAGTGACAGTTGTGGATGGTGATTTGGCAGATGAGCTTCATCCTTCGGACATAACCTTGCTGAAGAAGTTATTTGATAAGACAAAAGAAATACAACGTTCATCAGAAAAGCCCTTCACAGCTTAACAAATGTTGGGATAAAATTGTTCAAAAGGGCAGCTTTGGCAGATTTTGACCTTTGTATTAACTTTGACTATGTGCTCAGCAATAAAGTACAACTACCCCCTCCGGATACATCCATCCCAGTCGAACTTGAAGATAAAGCCAGAAAAGGTGTCATGTTTGAAAAACCTAAATTGTCTATTGTTTTCAGGGATGTTAATGAGAAGAAGGCTCTCTTCAGAGTTTTTGACCTATGTAGGTACTCAAACCAGACCCTCAATTATATCAAAGACTGCATGAACAAGAAACAAGAACAACTCAAGGCAAAGGGACGTAACAAAAAAGAGCTAAGGTAAAAGATAGAAGAAATCATAAATGAATGGATCACAACAATTAGATGGTACAAGGAGATGTTCAAAGTATGCCACAAGAACCTGTTGAGGAATGATGATCTCTATAGAGTTAATCTGAAGAGTGATTAAAAACAATTTATCTCCATTATTCTTTAAAATAATGTCTTTATTTGTTATGTTAATTTCTTATGTTGAAGTTTCTCAATATGTTCTTTATGAGTTGCTATTTTTCTTACAATACTTAAGGGGACATTGTTAGGAAACTTTTTCTAAGTATTGAAGAAAAATATGATCAATCTGATCATGTGATGAAGATAAAGTCATGAAGGCCAAACAGAAAGAAGACACAAGACAATCAGGACAAAAGTAGAAAAGATATTATATCTTCAACATTACCAGAAACTGATCACAAGCGAATGAAGACGATTAGAAAGGACCAATCTGATGATAATTATGATGATTATCTTCAGAATCTGGTAAACTCTTCTGATGATCTGTTCAATAGATTTTCAGATGGGTTGGCTATGAAAATTTAATTTCTGATGAGCCAACTTATCTAAAAAATAAGGCTCTGCCACATTATGTAAAGTAGCAAGTTGACCTTGATATATTCAATGAATATGCCAAAAAGCTAATTTATGCAGCGCAAGTGCATGAAAAAAAATGTTTATTTAAGCTGAAACTCTCTATAAGTAAGAAGTAATCATCGAAGAAAGTGGGGTTAAACCTAGCATTCAATACATACTATAAAACTCCATTGCTCTTTCACCAAAGAATTATTAAAGTATTCGTTTGTAATGGTCATTAACCTCACAATCACCTTGTAAACCTTTTTGTTTCAAAGTGATATAAACTTGAAAATTCTGTAGTTGTGTTTTCTTGAAAGTTTGATTTCCATTTCCGCACATTATTTTCATATATGTTGAAATCTCTTGCCATATTAAGTTAAAAGAGCATTGTTATCTGGGATTAACAGTTGCCGAACTTAAAAGTTTTACCCAAAATACCTATTGTGCCTCTTTTCACCACTACTAGGCCTAAAATATGTCGTCTTCGTTTTCTACAAAGAATTCTCATATTTTATTTGTTATCGGTCATGTGTTTTTAGAGATTGTGTAATGCTCTTATACCAACCTATTTATTGTTTTTCGCTATAGTCTAAGAGTCTGTTTTCTTTAAAGAATATAAAAAGTTGATTAATAATATACAACTAGTAATATGACCCAAGGGCAACGCATCACGGGCCTGCTGCAAACATTGAATGAATTCTCTAACTACTAAATGATGCGTTAATCATATCAAAGCACACATTTTAACGTATTTGATTTAACTCATTGTAACTTGTATAAGCATTGCGATTGGATCCAAACGTAGAGTAAATCGAATTTATACCATATATCATAACATATTATTTGTGACCCGAATCATACATAGGAAACATACTAAGAAAAGCATATAACGTGTATAATGGAAAAACTGACATGAACAAAATGGATTAATTAGAGCTTTTAAAAAATACATCCCACAATATAACAAAAGAAAAACACATTGGGTAAACATAAGTATTTTGCAAAGTGAAATGACCAAAGTAGAGAGATGTAACATATAACACAATATTAATTCAATTCGTCACGCGTTGCGGTGGGGTCGAAACCTATAGAAACTTTAATTTGTACTGACAAATCGTATTATATTTGTCCTCACTCAGTTTAGAGCAAAATTTACATCGAAATGTAGACCAACCGGAAACATACATAAAATAAGAACGCAAACGTATTATATTTGACGTGATTCTATTCCAAATAAAGTTTACGTCAAAACGCAGACCAACTCGAATTTATACCCACATGTACATAAAATTTGTTTTTTTTCCTTTTTAAGCAAATGAACGAAAGGGATCAACTCAACTTTTGAAACTTATGGGTCAAAATGATATTTCATAAACTTTTAAACACAACAACAAATTAGTTTAAAAAAATTAGCGAACTAAGTTACTGAAAAATATTTAAGCTAGTGAAAACTTAATAGGTTAAAAACGTATATTATATATCGTATAGAGGTAATGTTGAAACATTACAAACTGGAGGGGTTAGTTTGTAAAAGTTGTAAAATGGATCATAGAGGCTAGATTTGCAAATTGCCAAAGTGGATGGGACTTTTAAAATGGAGTAGAGGTTAAAAACATCAATTATCAAAGAGTAGGGGCTTATATTGCCAATTGCCAAAGTGCATGGACTTGTAAAATAAAATACTTCGTAGTCACCACTCACAACATAGAAGTAATTTTTCACCTCAACACACACCAGGTAGATCAACTATATTCTATTTGAGCAAAGTTCTATTTTGCTTCATGTGATTTTGTTCATATATTTACGTTGCTTCAATAGTTTCAATTTGATTTTTTTGTTTTTTGTGGTCAATCAATTCGTTCAATCTCTTCCCTAGATTACACTCACACCTTTAAAATTGATTTATGACAAGGGCAAACAAGTCTTTTTCCGTAGGTTGTATGGTGTAGGTTTAAACTACTTAATAATATCAGTTATTTTTCTTAAACTCTAATTATATATACAATTTGTATATGTAAAAACATGTGATATACCCATTTGCCTTTATCTAATTTTCTATTAAAATATTTAAATTTAAATATGTTAATCTTTTTATATCTATCTTTAGCGCAAAATGTCCTACTAAATACATTTTTATGGTAATGAGTACACATTTGCCTTTATCTATTTTCCTTATAACATATACAAATTTAAATATGCAAAACCTTTTTATATGGCAAACAAAATTGTGATAGTGTGTAGTTGATATTTGGTATTAGGTGAAAGGTAATATGTATTTAAGAAAATTGATTTTTCACACTTAATAACAAATAACAGTTAATATTATACATTAACATACAATAACTAATGGGTTTTTTAGTGTATATGGTTTTATTTATTCATATATGAAGCTATGGTTAAAACAATAAGTTTGAAATCTCCGTATCGTATACAAAATCAAAGCATATATATGATTTTAACAACTTGAATGTATATAAGTGGAAACACGATCAAATTAACTATGACATGGATCGAGAAAGAACACAGAAAAAATCAAACGAAAGAACACAGAAAGAATTTGAACCTGTAGTAGAAAATCATAAATAATTGTTCAACCACGCTTCAATTATATCTATACATCAGTTTGGAGAATCTCACGAGCGCTAAAAATTTATACATCAATTCTCAAGAACTCTAAAATTTCCATAGCGTGAAAGTCATATAATGGATTGATCAATATGGAATTTGAAGGGTTTATAAACTTGAAAGACAAAAGACAAAACTGCCCCTATGCAAAAAGTCTTGCTTGCCCATGATTAAAAAAATCAATTTACAGAGTGTCAAGGAAAAAATTAAACCAATTATACAACCACAAGCAGCAAAAAAAGTCAAATTAAAACTACTGAAGAAAAATGAATATTTTCATCAAACAATATAAAGCAAAAATAAAGTTTACTCATTCTATTTTAAACCTTGTCTTCGTAACTGATTACAAAGTTGTCTTCGTAAATGATTACGAATTTATGCAGCCCTATATTTCTTGTTTATTTCTTCAATTGCCACATTAATACTAAAAAAAAGTAGCACAAAATATTTTAATAATATTAGTAGTAATATCGCCATAAATTGATTACTCAAAAAACAATCAATCTTTTCAGGCTAGCCACTCCCCATCCATTGCTTCAATCTCACCTATGTCCATGCTGCATTTTCCAAAATCAAAGTCAAAATTAACCGTAAAATATACTCTACAAATATAAAAATATTTAGATTATATACTAGGGGATCATAAAACGATATTCCTGATATACAAATTTTGATATATGGATATTTAGAACCGGGTATGAAAGTAATAATGTAGTCCAAACCGAGAGTTAATATAAACGTCTACACGATTCTATTTCTTTTTGTTCGTAAGGTGTCCATTAAAACATGTTTTCTTTTATTAAAAAAAATGTTTTGTGCACCAGACCCGCTGATGTATTCTGCACTAAATATAAACTGTCATATTGTGCATTAAGATTTAAATCACCTATGTAATTGCCTACATGTTACGTCTTTGGTGATCTCTTTTATATTTTGTCGCGCATGGTCATTAGACGCTGGGTGCCAAGTGTCAAGATTTCACTTTATTTGGTCAATGTTTACATATGCAAAATAAAAAGTCAATATACTATTCATATTGTTAACCGGTCAAATGTTTGTTTCCGTGTATTTCATACACACATACATGTGAGTGTATTTCATATATGTATTTATCTAGGAAATGATTATTTCAGAAGAAACTTAATCTAAGAAGAAAAAAAAAAAGAAATAACAATTAGCTTATAGTTTCTTCTTATTAATTATATTTTCTCTAACTAATTAGACAAAAACAATTAATACTACATATTTTAAATTTATTTTACATATAAAAATGTATCGTACATATATCTTACACATATTAAATTTGTCCTGCACATACTGAAAATTGTTTTTCACCATAATTTAGGTTATCTTATAAAAGAGTATTTTAAAAATGAGTTATAAGTTTACTTAAGCGTAAATTACAAATTATGACCTTTATATTAAGGGTTACTTGCACTCATTGACCTTTAACTTTAATAAGTACATTGAATGTCCTAAAATTCACTTATTGTAACAATCCTAATATTTAGCCTAACATTTGTTTAATTTTACTATTAAAAAAAGACATGTGCTCCTCATGTGAGAGCAAACTTGAAATCATGATTTTACATAAAAATAATATTAGATATGCTATAAGAATTGTAGAAATAATTACATGAAAACAATGTTAGATATCACATAAGAATCATAGAAATAATTAGCATTTACTTCATGTAACTTTGGATATTAAAATATACATCTTACTTGAATATAAAATGTTTGATACTAAAAATGAACTATTTGCATCATATCAAAATGGTTTAGATATCACATAGCATCAGATCAAAATGATTTTAATATCGCATAAGAAACCATGGGTTTAATTGGTTCACGCGGGTTTGGTCTTTAAGGTTGATAGCAAAACATAAACCAAATTGTAGAACCAATTTTTTTATTAAAAATGCAAAACCATACAGTTAGATTTTCTATTGAGGTTCGGTTACTTTGGTTTTGTTACATTGATTAATTTAGTTTCGTCAAGCCCCCTAAGTGATATACGGCCAACCTATGTACATATATGACGATGGTATATTTGAGAATTATATATTTTCAGAGAATGTGTAACACACAATCATTCGTCACATGCTTTATACTTACATGTGTATATTCTTGCGAATCATATATAATATCTAGCATAATTTTCATGTAAAATCATGATTCCAAGTTTGCCCTCATAAAGCAACACATGTTTTTTAACAGTAAAATTAAACATACATTAAGCTAAAGGTTAAGATTTTTACAATAAATGGTCTTTAAGGACACTCAATGTAGTTATTAAAATTAAAGGTCGGTGAGTGAAAACAACCCTAAACATAAAGGTCCTAATTTGTAATTTTCCCTTTAATTAATTAGCTAAGTTAGGAGAATACATTAATTAATTAAAATTGAAACTTTACCATTATGTCTTTACAATACCATTAAGTACACATATTAAACGTATTATTCCTATTGGTTTAAAACTTATTCTTATTATTTTTACAATTTTTTTTCTTATTTAAACCTTTCACTTTGTATCTAAGTATGTATATATATGTATATGTGTGTATGTATGTATATAAAATATGCCACACACAATAAAGGCCAATGTGAAAAAAAGACATTAAGAGACATGGCGGTGGGGGACCTCTGTAGTCTGGCTGCCATGGTTTTAAAGTCTCACCATGCAACAACTCAGAGATGACTACAGTGTTTGCTAAAGCGACAGTAACATCACAATCACCCCTATAACAACAATAGCTAAAACATTGCATATATAGGCCTTGGAAGTTAGTCTATAGAACTACCTTAGTTTAAAGATATAGATTGTTATCTTGATAGTATTGTTTGTATAATCATACTTAGCGTATTATTTTTTATAATAAATGAAAAAAACGTTTCGGGTGACTATATACACACCCCTATTTTACTAATCAACACCGTTTAGAATGGTTGTTTAAAGTAGATGAATCACGAGGTCTATACCGCTGTCGTATAGATGTGAAACATATGATGTGACAAGGAAAGGGGTGTACATTCGGTAAAAACTTCTCTTTGGAGTGTTTCTTTAGCATTACCCACATATAAATTGCATTTTAACCTGAACCGATATCGATCTCACCTTATCTATCATGTTACATTTACTTGACACAGTTGTCAAACTTGCTAGAAATGGGGAGTCAGAAACCTTGGGTAAACTAAATGTTCTTAAATTTTGAAATAAATATTTGCTTCTTCATGTATGATTTTAAAATGCAACAAAAACCATTTCCAATTCCCTAAAAGCTACAAATATAATATATGTTTTATAATCATGTTTTCGTTCAATTATTTATTAGAAAACGGAGAAATAATTTATTACAAAAAAGATATACAGTTAATCTTCAAATGACCTGTTTAAACCCGAACCTGTTTTATTATATACACAATTCGTGTGGGCAAAGTGGGTGAAGTTTAAAGTTCTTGCATTTTGCAATAAATATATGTTTCTTGATTTCTACACGATAAAAAGGTGTAAGATTACTGTTGTACGGAGTAAATGCCAACAAAAAACATTTCCAATTCCCTAAACCTCATAAATATAATATATTTTAAAACATAAATCAATCAAGAAGAAGAATCTTACCAAGGCAAAGCAGGATCTTGAAAGTATGCATCGGAGAAATCATCATCAAAGTGTTGTTGCAGACATGAACTTTCATTTGAATTGATCAACCATGGTGGGAACTCCATACTTTGATCAAACTGATGAAACCCATGATCATAATCATCATCTTCATTTGCTTCAATATCCATTGTTTTCAAATAGTTACACCACCTTGCTGATGCCACTAGATTGATAGTATCATTCCATTCAATCTGGTGTTGATCTCCTAATGATCTAATATCCTCCATCACAGGTGGAGAAAGAGTTGGTGTGGATGATGAGGTGGACGAAGATGAGTAGTTTGATAATGGTTTGTGGTAAATATTAGTATCTAGATTGGTAAAACTTTGAAAATTGAGATTCAACCCTAAGGGTTGACTAGGGAGTACTAAATTATGATTGTCATGATAAGACGGTGGTGGCAAAGGCGGCGGTGGTGGGGCAAAAGTTGACATTGGCCAATAGGAATTGACGGTGGTGGCAGTGGCGGTGTTGGGAGGATAAAGGCTAATAATTGGGCTAGATTTAGGCTTTGTTTCTTGAACAAAACATTGTGATGGTGAACGATGATGATTTCCAGTGGCGGCTGTTGCTGTAGCCGCCGCTTCTTCCTGTTGTTTCATTGAAGCACGATGGAAACTTCAGGGCGGTGACAATTTCTCTCCGGGCTTCTGCCATATTTAAGAGTCTTTCTTGATATGGTTTAGTGGTGTGTAATCTTCTTCTAACTTGTTTCTTGTGTTGTGGTGGTGGTTGTTGTTTTGTTGTATTGCTACTAACATCATTAAAACATTCACTAGTTTCACTTCCATCTGATGAATCTTTGGAGGTCAAATGCTTGACCAAGCTGCGGATGTAAGCACCAGAGAGTCGCTCTTGTTCTTTAGTTTCAATAGGGTCTTTATCTGTTTCCATCTGGTTTGCTGATGATAATCTGTAGGCTCTTGAAAATATAATTAATATTCTATATGGGAATTGGTGAAATGCAAAGAAAGGGGTTTGGATTTGAGTATTTGATGGATCTCGATAATAATCAGCTTTTAAAAAAAATTAAGAAATAATAATGGAAAAAGGGCAGAGAGTTCTGCAAGGTCTCATGAATGATATAAATAGTAGCTGGCTAGCAGCCTCAATTTTTTTAAATTTATTATATTATTATATTATCTTTTTAAAATTTAAAAGCAATAAAGTTTGGATGTTTTTCTTTTCTGGCAAACAACTAGGTTCTAGCATCTTTCTGTAAATCAAACTAACATTGCCCTTGTTTCTAGTCTTATTTACCAGTATTGACACAACACTTTCTATATTTGTATGTACATATATATGTATGTGTGACAGTGTGAATGAATGATATCTTGCATGCATGCGTGTCTGGTTCAATCATTCAGTGATTATTTAAATAAAATTTGTCCAATTAATGCTATAAACACTAGACTATAATAAAATATTTAAAAAATATGTAAAAAGGTGTCTTGATTTTTGATTTACACCACATCCGCACTTATAAAATATTAGCTTACTTTTAGCACGGTGACTTAAGATGCTGTGTCTTATATCAGCAAATTTGTCAAAATATGCAAGAACTACATATTTCAATTTCAACTCAAATATTTATAAAATGGGTTGATATCTTATTCATACTCTAACAGTTCAAACACGTAAAACTAAGAGAGTCTAGCATAAAAGAAAACATGTTACTCTAACAGTTCAAACACGTAAAACTAAAAGAGTCTAGCATAAAAGAAAACATGTCAAACGTGTTACATACAGGTGTACAATAGTTAAAAGTAGTAAAAATGTTGAATTTAATACAAATTTAAATAAGAAAATTGCATTTAAAACAATTGAATTTAAAAAAGCATTTGATTAAAAAAATGTATAATCAGTTGCCAAGTACAATTAAAATGGATATATATTGATACTCATGCATCTCCATCACTAATTTTGTTACACATGGAACCCGGAGATCGCTTGTCTGAGCCTTCTAGCTCGCACGGGTTCTTAGTGTTGTTTTACGAAATTCCCCTCTAGACGTAATGAGCCCTGATCAAGGGACATGTGGCGGGCCTGATTCTTCCCTTTGTGCCCAAGCATCTTAGTTGTAAAGCCCTAATTGGTCCACCTAAATGTCTATAAACCAAGAAAAGGTTAAATGTTTAGTTTTGTAATTTTATTGATCAAAATGTTTATTCTGATGATTTTTCCTGACTTAAACAAATTTTCCAAAAGTAATGCCAACAGATGCTATAAACACCAAACAATAAGAAAATAATAAAATAAATAAATAGAACTATGTAAAGAAATGATAAAAAAATATATATACACAATAAGGTGTTTGGTTTCTAGTTTACACCAAACATTTACACTTGCTCACACAGACCTACTAGAATATAATAAAAGTGTAGCTTTAGCAATGTGACTAAAGATGTTAAGTTTTCTATATCAACAAATTTGTCATAGGCACCAATTTGGTTACAATTACTTAAAAAATAGCTTGATTCAGGTTATGTTTATATGTTATATATATTCTAACTGGTCAAATGTGACATAACAAATATTTTGGCTTATGTGTTTATAAAATGTGTATTTTTAATACATAGAAACTCCTAAATCATTCTATTCTATTATAATAATAATGTCTTGAACAAATAAAGACTTTGTAATCATAATTGATATATTAACTATTTGTAGAGCCAGAATAATTTTGACCCATTACCTAATTAGCTATGCCACAACTAGCAACAGTAGACTCAACTTAGAAGCTTAAACACACAAAATCTGATGTCATCATTATTTCTTTTATAATAATGAGGTATAAAATCTTAACAAACTGTTTTTTTTTGCCTAAAATAGCAAATAAACTTCAAGACACTGCTACATGGACTCATTCAATTCAGTTCAAAATCAAAAACAAGAAACAATAAACTTATAAAACCATTATATAAAGTGTGAACTTGGAATGTGTAAATTATTAAAATCAAAACTATAATATATAAACGACTATCTTGTACAAGGGGACCATCCTCTAAAACGTCAGCAGAAGGCAGTGGAAACTTACAGAGGAACCTCCATTGCTGTTATGAACTTTCTTTATTTTCCAATGAACACATTTTGGCAAGTGTATGTGCATATATACATACACACACACATATATATATGCATATGTATGTGTGTATACGTTTGTGTATGTAATGCAAGTATGAATATAGAGATGATGCATAAAGTCCAAGTATTCTGTTAATAATTGAATAAAATGATTAGTATCTAATATTAAAACAAGAGAAGTTGGACAATTTTCAAAGGACAACTAGCCTACTAAAGACACAATTTACCCATACCACACACACACAAACAGACACCCTTTCTCTCCAACCTAATCATAATTTTTCTTGATATAGTTTTCTATTAATAATTTTGGAAAAATAAGAAATTTCAAACCAAAGAGAGGGCAACAAAGGCAATGATTCTAATTCTGATTGACCAAAAGTATGTATCAAAGTTCCAATTTTTAATCCTTAAGGTTGAGATGCAAAAGCTGTATTATTTGTAATTAAGTAGGATTGGATCACGGTTCAAAACAAGACTACGTAGAGGCCTACGGGTTAAAACTAACCGGGTTGGGTTGGGCCAACATGCAAACATTCTTTTGTCCACTTTCAAAGAAACTACAAATAATTAATGTGTTAATTATGATTGAAAAAATAATTTTCTTGCAATAAAAATCCGTTTTTCTTCAATAGAACGAGTTAGGATATTGGGGCGAATATTTACCTATTAATTTGAGCAGTTCCCTTTTCACCCAAATTTTAAATTTGACCTGTTTAAGATAAAAGACAACCCTATTCAATTCATTTATGAGTACACGGATGACATTTCTAAATAAACCATATTCTATTCAGTTTAAAGTGACATACCATCATGGATCCTGAGAATGTAAAAACCAAACTCTGCAACATCATGGACATCATCACTTAGCTTTATCTACAAAACAAGGCTGCAAGAGGAAAGAAGATAAATAACATCAAAATGAAGACAAATTGTGAATTTAGAAAAGGACAACTACAATAACGGAAAAATAAACAAAATTATCATCTACATTAATACTCTTACCACTCTTATGCCTCTATACTAATTCATTGCCAAATATTTTCTTACACGGCAGTAAAGGTAACTTTTCAAAATCATCAACTTCAAGAGTAAAACTATCAAGGGTACGTGTATGGAGACGTGATTATATGTAACTAATGAACTTGTATAGTGCCACGTCGAGTATGGTAGTCTTTTTCTTGAAGATACGCGCGAAGAAGTTGATACACAACAATGTAACAACTTAAGGTATGGCTAAGTTTGTGAAATGGCTTTGGTGCTGCCCAGACTGATCTTTGATCTCTAGATCGCAAGAACTTGAATAACTTGAATCGTAAACTTACAATGATCGTATGTGTGTATGTATACAAACTTGAATGAACAATTAACAACTCCAAATGAAACTATCTATCCCTATTTATAGTTTCTAAAAGATACGAGTGACTAGACACGTCTCTTCGTGAAAAGGTGTGTCCTTGAATGTGTGGTTGAAATTAAACGTGAAGAGGTGCGTCCATGTAACACCCTGTAAAATCGTGTCCATGGTATAGCGACACGTGTTGTATTTTAAATATAGTCTGTTAAAGACCAATAAGGACTAAAGGCGTCAACATGCTCAATCTGAGCCTCTGAGTGATGGTCTGATGTCAGCATGCATAAATAACAGCCTCTGAGTGACTGATATGTCAACATGTTTAAATCATTAGCCTCTGAGTGACTGATAAGTCAACATGCTTGAAATTTAGCCTCTGAGTGACTGATATGTCTGCCCAGCCTTTGAGTGACATCGGAATCAACATGCTTATAATAAGCCTCTGAGTGATCCTTTGTGAAGTCCTAACTCTCATACGTACCATTTGTTGGACGAGAGGGTTCAATTTTGTAAATATGTGAAAGTTGGATAATAGAGGGATTAAAAGTGTCAACATGTTAATTTATACCTCTGAGTGACCTTTTAACGAACCGAGAGCTCGAAAATGACCGAGCATAATCCCGGGTATGCCAAAATTGGCTACGGTGGGCTAAATATGCTAAAAATGTGTTTTAGAAGGTTAAAAGGGGTTTAATAAGTTAAGGGGCTAAATGTGTCAAGTTTTGAAACTGGCCATGGGGTGCTCGCGGGGCGCAAGAGGTAAGGCCTATGCCTCTCGCGGCCCGCCAGAGGACTGTTACTGTAGAAAGTTTTGCTTGGCCACCACTCATGTTGCCAAAAACCATTAAAATCGAAACCATGGCTTCCCAAACTGCTATGCCACGTTTTGAGACACTTGTAAGCTCCCTCTTACACCCCTAAACACCTGGCTTCACCTCCTTTGAGTTCTCCAACTATAAATAGGTGCTTAAGTTCACCATTCCAACTTGCACCTTTCTCATTCATTCACTATTTTCCCTCCTCTGGAAGTTCCTAGCTAAAGGAGCATCCAACATAGTTCTTTTGCACCCTAGGAATCACTTGAAAGTGTTCCTTCCTTGTGTATTTATAGGCTTTTATAGCCAAAAGTCAAGCCTTTTACAGAAAACGCTTTGACTTTCGGTTAAAACCATTATGGTCCAGCCATTGTTCGAAATGAGCATGGCTAGAAGATCGTAATAAGGTAGGTGCTAGTCCCTACAAAGGGCACCTCCTGAAGATCACGTTTGCTAGACCAATTGACGGGTCAAAGTTAAGTTATTAAAAAGTCAAACACACCATTTTTCGGAAAAATCATAAATTGATCTTATATATGTTATAAAACCTGTTTTGACACTTAAACAAGTTTATAATAATTATTAGAACATGTAAGAACACGTTCGGGGTCGATTCGCAACCGATAGTCGCGAAGATTGACTTCTGCTTTGACTTTCGATTCTGACCATTCCAACTTGCACCTTTCTCATTCATTCACTATTTTCCCTCCTCTGGAAGTTCCTAGCTAAAGGAGCATCCAACATAGTTCTTTTGCACCCTAGGAATCACTTGAAAGTGTTCCTTCCTTGTGTATTTATAGGCTTTTATAGCCAAAAGTCAAGCCTTTTACAGAAAACGCTTTGACTTTCGGTTAAAACCATTATGGTCCAGCCATTGTTCGAAATGAGCATGGCTAGAAGATCGTAATAAGGTAGGTGCTAGTCCCTACAAAGGGCACCTCCTGAAGATCACGTTTGCTAGACCAATTGACGGGTCAAAGTTAAGTTATTAAAAAGTCAAACACACCATTTTTCGGAAAAAATCATAAATTGATCTTATATATGTTATAAAACCTGTTTTGACACTTAAACAAGTTTATAATAATTATTAGAACATGTAAGAACACGTTCGGGGTCGATTCGCAACCGATAGTCGCGAAGATTGACTTCTGCTTTGACTTTCGATTCTGACCATTCCAACTTGCACCTTTCTCATTCATTCACTATTTTCCCTCCTCTGGAAGTTCCTAGCTAAAGGAGCATCCAACATAGTTCTTTTGCACCCTAGGAATCACTTGAAAGTGTTCCTTCCTTGTGTATTTATAGGCTTTTATAGCCAAAAGTCAAGCCTTTTACAGAAAACGCTTTGACTTTCGGTTAAAACCATTATTGTCCAGCCATTGTTCGAAATGAGCATGGCTAGAAGATCGTAATAAGGTAGGTGCTAGTCCCTACCAAGGGCACCTCCTGAAGATCACGTTTGCTAGACCAATTGACGGGTCAAAGTTAAGTTATTAAAAAGTCAAACACACCATTTTTCGGAAAAATCATAAATTGATCTTATATATGTTATAAAACCTGTTTTGACACTTAAACAAGTTTATAATAATTATTAGAACATGTAAGAACACGTTCGGGGTCGATTCGCAACCGATAGTCGCGAAGATTGACTTCTGCTTTGACTTTCGATTCTGACCATTCCAACTTGCACCTTTCTCATTCATTCACTATTTTCCCTCCTCTGGAAGTTCCTAGCTAAAGGAGCATCCAACATAGTTCTTTTGCACCCTAGGAATCACTTGAAAGTGTTCCTTCCTTGTGTATTTATAGGCTTTTATAGCCAAAAGTCAAGCCTTTTACAGAAAACGCTTTGACTTTCGGTTAAAACCATTATGGTCCAGCCATTGTTCGAAATGAGCATGGCTAGAAGATCGTAATAAGGTAGGTGCTAGTCCCTACAAAGGGCACCTCCTGAAGATCACGTTTGCTAGACCAATTGACGGGTCAAAGTTAAGTTATTAAAAAGTCAAACACACCATTTTTCGGAAAAATCATAAATTGATCTTATATATGTTATAAAACCTGTTTTGACACTTAAACAAGTTTATAATAATTATTAGAACATGTAAGAACACGTTCGGGGTCGATTCGCAACCGATAGTCGCGAAGATTGACTTCTGCTTTGACTTTCGATTCTGACCATTCCAACTTGCACCTTTCTCATTCATTCACTATTTTCCCTCTCTGGAAGTTCCTAGCTAAAGGAGCATCCAACATAGTTCTTTTGCACCCTAGGAATCACTTGAAAGTGTTCCTTCCTTGTGTATTTATAGGCTTTTATAGCCAAAAGTCAAGCCTTTTACAGAAAACGCTTTGACTTTCGGTTAAAACCATTATTGTCCAGCCATTGTTCGAAATGAGCATGGCTAGAAGATCGTAATAAGGTAGGTGCTAGTCCCTACAAAGGGCACCTCCTGAAGATCACGTTTGCTAGACCAATTGACGGGTCAAAGTTAAGTTATTAAAAAGTCAAACACACCATTTTTCGGAAAAATCATAAATTGATCTTATATATGTTATAAAACCTGTTTTGACACTTAAACAAGTTTATAATAATTATTAGAACATGTAAGAACACGTTCGGGGTCGATTCGCCCACCGATAGTCGCGAAGATTGACTTCTGCTTTGACTTTCGATTCTGACCCGATTTAGATTAGTTACCTACTGATCTAAAGTTGTATTATGATCATAATATAATGTAGCATAACCCTCTGAGGTTATATTACATGATCATAATCAGAATCCAAGTTTATGCGCAAGTTCCATAATTATGTCATATTTGACCAAAATGTCCTATTTGCATAAAACAAGGTTTTAAATGGTAATGAACTTGAAAATGAGTTTTCTACTGATATAATATTATAAGTAGGATTATTTGGGATGTTAAACCAAGTTATAAACTGAGTTTTCAAACATGTCCTTAAACTATGTCGATAAATGACGATTTTAGCCCTTATGGCTTATAAAATGATTTTAATCTTTTCAAGGTTAATCATTTATCTGCTGATATGTTATTATAAATAACATATTTAAGACATTTTAATCTGACCTTAACATCAGTTTTCCTAAACATCGCATAAAGACGTTATTATACGACATAAACGCCGTTTCGGCACATAGTATGTTTTTAAACCATATTATTGACCCAGACTTGATACCTACTGATTTTAAAACTTATTTTAAACATAATTAAAGTAGGTACATGTTATAAAATCAGAATCCCAAATAATTTATAAACTATATGTAAAATGACCAAATGCCCATTCAGTGCATACTTTGGTCATAAAAGATAAAGTACACATATAATTGGTATACTACTGATATTATATCATGAATAAACTATTTTTCCAGAATACTCATGATCGTAAACTTAAAATATATTCAAGACTTGAACCACCAAGAAGGAAGCGTAATTGACTATGATGATTATCAACTGACGTCACGATAGTAATTTTACTCCAAGACTTCCGCCGTGCCGTGTTTAATTGACTATGACGATTATCAACTGACGTCACGATACTCCCCACCCGGGCCCACCGGTGTATGAATTTGGGTTGGAAATAAGGGGTGTGACAGGTTGGTATCAGAGCCAACGTTTGAGAGAATTAAACACTAGCCTTTTTGTGTTTAATCTCAAACTCACACGAGTACATTCCTTAGATTTCCGAGCCTAGGCATTGACCTAGGACTACTCATTTCATTATTAAGTTATTAGTATTGTTTTTGAGTTAATTTTTGACAGGAAAATGCCGCCACATGTACGAGGACATAGTGGGAAAGGAAAAGGTCCAATGAGGGGAGGACCATCGGGGCGTATTCCCCCTCAACCTCATAATTCAGATGCTTACCAAGAATCAGGAGATTCATCTCCTTGGCAACCAGTGAGACGCTCTGTCTCTAATAGAAACTCACCCTCACATTCCCATAATTCTTACCACTCTCACCACTCCTATCATTCACACCATACTCACCATTCTCACCATTCCCATTAACACTCTTACCATGAAGAATTTAACCCCAACCACTACTTTAACACGCCTCCAGCTGATCAAAATTAGTTGGACCAGCCAAACCACATGGACGAGGACTCCGACCCGGAGATGCCGCCTTCGGGATCAAATATACATCCCATTGAAATTTCAAGCGATTCAAACTCCTATGCTGGATCGCCCTACCAAGGTCCTAATGAGTGGGACCAATACTGGAACCAATTCACCTTCACCCACACTCCTTCTCATCACTCTCAACCACCCCCTGTTCAAGAAGATGTCCACATGGAACCCATGGACCAACCTCAATCACCACTTGAACCACCAAGAAGGAAGCGTGGTGCACGTATGTCGGTACGTGCCCGACAAAGGTCGGGATCGCTACCACCTTTGCCCAACTCCTACCCCAAAATTCAAGAGGACCCACAAATGGGTGGACCTTCTAACACCTCACCTGTGGTGGAACCAACACCAACACCAACACCCACACCTGCAGTTCAACCACCACCATCAGGTTATAGTAACCTGATCCCCACATATCCAGATATGTCTAGATATGATCCTTTTAACCCATCTACACCAGTAGACTATTAAGCATGGTCGCAAGAACCCTACATGCAGGCGGTTATGCACAATGCACTTTACCCGTCTCCTTTCCCACCTACTTATCCATCGACTGGATATCCAACTTATGGGTACCAGTATCCAGTTATGCTACAACCATAACCATAACCACAATCTCCGCCACCACTCGACCCATTAATGAGGCCTTAGAAAGAATGAAAGAAATGCAGCAGCAAGCGGAAAAACAGAGAAGAAAACTCACAAATTCTTCAAGAAACTCTCCAAATTGGTTAAGGGAAAGAAGGACGAGTGAAGTCTCTTCTAATTATATGTAGTCCCTGCGAGGACATTGTTGTTTCTTTAGTCCCTGCTGGACATTTTTATTTCCTTAAAGTCCTTGCATGGACAGTTTATTTCATTTTCTAGTATTGTAATTTCTAATTTGGAATTTAATGAAGTACTTTTGGAATTATATATATGTATTCATCCTCTTGAAAGCGAGCGTCTCGATTTTACTCGAAATTTATGCTCTGCTATATAATTTCAAAAGATCTTAATGGATTGATTATGCCAAGTAGCGTAGACCACATATTGGCCAAGAAATGATAGTTAAGTACGAAGGGGTCTTCTATCAGGATAGTTAAGGGAAGTTATCCTTCTATCCAGAGGTAAGGGACTAGGTCCAAACCTCCAAGGTCGTTAAGGTCGAAGGTGACCGGGACCATTAATCAATCATTAAGGTACTCTTATGTAACATTAAGGAATGTACATACTCTTGGTAGTATGGCTTGAGGAACCACACTAACCGTCCAATGGGAAAGGCTGATATGCCAAATACATCTGATACGACGTAGGCCAATGTGCCCAATTATTGTCCAATGGGACAGGCTGATATGCCATATACATCTGATATGATGTAGGCCAATGTGCCCAATTTATGTCCAATGGGACAGACTGATATGCCAAATACATATGATACGATGTAGGCCAATGTGCCCAATTATTGTCCAATGGGACAGGCTGAATACATCTGATACGATGTAGGCCAATGTGCCCAATTATTGTCCAATGGGACAGACTGATATGTCATATACATCTGATATGATGTAGGCCAATGTGCCCAATTTATGTCCAACGGGACAGGCTGATATGCCATATACATCTGATATGATATAGGCCAATGTGCCTAATTTATGTCCAATGGGACAGGCTGATATGCCATATACATCTGATATGATGTAGGCCAACGTGCCCAATTATTATGTCCATTAGGGACAAGCCTATGAGCTATATAATTGTCAATGATGACAATGACAATTGTGACATTGCGATCCACTGTCCAAAAATATATGGAGTACGTCCAAATTGTAATTTGCCTATGACGGTCCTATTAAGATCTAGGCCAAATATAGATAAGTTAAGACTAAGAGTTGTGATGTTATTCACACTAATATAGGCAATTTGTTATATCGAATATTAAAAGCCGATATGGTTGATACGCCATGGTTAAATGAAGTTTTATTGGTATATAGAACCCAAGACTTAAAGATGGCTAATTCAAATGAAGCACAAAGTAGCCACATGAATGTTGAATCTAACAAAGCGGAAAACAAAATATTGATGATGAAAATTTTCAAGCTCGCATTGATGCGGCTGTTGAAAAGGCCATAGAAAGACTAAGAGAGTCGAGTGCCACTCACTCCAGACCCTTACCTATTCCACCATCTTCATCTCATAAGGATAGCTCCGTTTACTCTTCAAATGCGAAGAGTGAACCAAAGAAAATAGATTTTACTGAAAGGTCCCGTTTTACTAAAGACGGATGTACCTATAAGTATTTCGTCTCATGCAAGCCCCGAGACTTTAACGGGGAGAAAGGAGCGGCAGAAGCCCTAAAGTGGCTAGATGAGATGGAAACGATCGTAGATATCAGCAACTGTGCTGAAAAGGATGTGGTTAAGTACGTGTCACAATCCTTCAAGGGCGATGCCCTAATATGGTGGAAAGCCATGATCCAGTCTACAAGTAAGGTACACCTATATAATTTGGGATGGTCCAAGTTTGTGTACCTTGTTAAGGAAACTTACTGCCCAACCCATGAGGTAGAGAAATTAGAGACAGCCTTTTTGTCTCTTTCAATGAAAAACCTAGATTGTCGGAAGTACGTTTCTGACTTTAACTCCCTATCTAGCTTAGTTTCCTATTTGATCACCCTCGAATCCAAACGCATTGCACATTTTATAAACGGGTTGGCGCCCGAAATAAAGGGCATGGTTAAGGCTGCTCAGCCTAGTACCTATAGGTCCGCTATAGACCTATCTCTTACCCTCACCCTTGATTTGGTAAGACAAATGTCAGTAGGACTGAAAATGAGGGAAAGAGGAAACGGGAGGATAATAACTCCCAAAATTTTAAAAAGAAAGGAAATTTCGGGTTCAAGAAGAACCAACACGCGTCTAATGACAAACCTCTGTGCAAGAATTGTAAATATAGGCATTGGGGACAGTGTAGCGTAAATCCACAAACCAAACCGTGTGGTATCTGCAAAAGAAGAGGGCATAAGACCTTAGATTGCAAGGATCTTAAGGATGCTGTTTTCTATAACTGCAATGAAAAAGGGCACATAACGTACAATTGCCCCAAGAAACCCAAAAGTAACGATGCAAAGCCTGGAGAGGCCAAGAAGGGGAATGCCCGTGCCTTTCAAATGAATGCCAAGGAGGCCATCAATGACAACAATGTCATAACAGGTACATTCCTCATTAACAATACTTACGCTAGAGTTCTTTTTGATTCGGGTGCGGATAATTCATTTGTTGACCATAAGTTTAGTACACTATTAAACCTGCCCATTAGAACTCTAGATAAAACTTATGAGATAGACCTCGCTGACGGAACATTAGAGATAGCATCTTCCATTCTTGATGGATGTTCTATATCCATTAAGAATCACTCTATCCTTATCTCTTTGCTGCCAATGAAATTGGCGGGGTTTGATGTTGTCTTAGGCATGGATTGCTTATCTCATAACCAAGCCCGAATTGCCTGCGATAAGAAGCTCATCGAGATTAAGACCTCATCTTGTGAAATAATCACCATCCCCGGAGACTCACACTATGGATTGCCGGACAATGTGTCGTTATTTACGGCATCCAAGTGTTTGAGAAGAGGATGTGTCATTTACATGGCACAAGTTACCATAAATGAGCCTAAGCCAAACATGAAGGACCTACCAGTCATCTCAGAATATCCCGATGTATTCCCAGAAGAATTAGCAGGCCTACCTCCAGACAGACAAGTGGAGTTCAAGATTGATATCCTGCCAGGGTCAGCACCCGTAGCGAGAGCTCCATATAGGCTAGCACCAACGAAGATGAAGGAATTGAGGACGCAGCTAGACGAACTCTTGGAGAAAGGCTTCATACAGCCTAGTTCCTCACCTTGGGGATCTCCTATCCTTTTCGTTAAAAAGAAAGACGGTTAACAATCAAGAATAGATATCCTCTGCCCAGGATCGATGATTTATTCGACCAACTTCAAGGGCTAATTACTTCTCCAAGATCGATTTGAGATCTGGATATCACCAGCTGAAGGTTAGAAGTGAAGATGTTCCTAAAGCTGCCTTCAGGACCCGATATGGTCACTTTGAGTTCTTAGTGATGCTTTTTGGGCTCACAAATGCACCTGCAGCATTCGTGGATCTCATGAATAGAGTCTGCAAGCCATATCTAGAGAAGTTTGTCATTGTCTTTATAGATGACATGCTTATCTACTCTCGTAATCAAGCCGATCACGAGAAACATCTTCGATGCATCTTAAAACTGCTAAGGCAAGAGAAACTTTATGCTAAATTCTCTAAGTGTGAATTTTGGCTTAGAAAGGTGCAATTTCTTGGACACATGGTAAGTGAGCATGGTATCCAAGTGGATCCCGCCAAAATTGAAGCTATCATGAATTGGGAAGTACCCAAAACCCCATCGGAGATTCGTAGTTTTCTAGGATTGGCTGGTTACTACAGGAGGTTCATTGAGAACTTTTCAAGAATAGCCACTCCTTTAACTACCTTGACCCGTAAGAATGTTAAATATAATTGGGGTCCAAAACAACAAGAATCTTTTGAGGTTCTTAAATACAAGCTGAGCAATGCTCCTGTGTTATCCCTACCAGAGGGTGTTGAAGATTTTGTAGTCTACTATGATGCATCGCACATTGGCATAGGCTATGTGCTAATGCAAAAAGGCAAAGTGATTGCCTATGCATCACGACAGTTAAAGGTGCACGAAAGAAATTACACCACTCATGATTTGGAATTGGGTGCCGTTGTATTTGCACTAAAATTGTGGAGACATTACTTGTATGGCACAAAGTGTATTATATACACTGACCATAAAAGTCCCCAGCATCTGTTCAACCAGAAAGAGTTGAACATGCGACAACGCCGAGGGATGGAAACACTTAATGACTATGATTGCGAGATTCGCTACCATCCAGGCAAAGCAAATGTAGTTGCTGATGCCTTAAGTCGCAAAGAACGAGTTAAACCTATAAGGATTAACGCTAAGAACATTGAGCTCAGAAATAGCTTAACCGAGAAGCTACTAGATGCGCAGAAGCAAGCTCTGTTAGAGGCTAATATCCCTAATGAGGGATTAGGCGGAGCTGTTGATAAATTCACGCCTGGAAATGATGGAATCCTTCGATTTAATGAAAGGATCCGGGTTCCAGTCTTTGGAGGACTTAGAGATCTAATCCTCCAAGAAGCGCATAGTTCGAAATACTCAGTTCACCCGTGAGGTGATAAGATGTATCAAGATCTAAAGAAGAATTATTGGTGGATGGGTTTGAAGAAATCAATAGCCACTTATGTAGCTAAGTGTCTGACATGTTCGCAAGTTAAAGCCGAACATCAGAAGCCGTCAGGACTTCTACAACAATTGGAAATTCCCACAAGGAAATGGGAAATGGTAACTATGGACTTGATTACCAAGTTACCTAAGTCCAAAAGTGGAAATGACACAATTTGGGTCATTGTGGATAGGCTGACCAAGTCAGCACATTTCTTGCCAATAAAGGAAACCTATAATTCAGATAAATTGGCTAAGTTTTATGTGGACAAGATTGTGTCCTTACACGGTGTGCCGGTATCTATTGTATCTGATAGAGATTCTAGATACACATCTCGCTTTTGGAAAAGTTTCCAACAATCTTTAGGCACACGATTAAACTTTAGTACGGCGTACCATCCACAGACTGATGGTCAAAGTGAGCGTACTATTCAAACTCTGGAAGACATGCTCAGGGCATGTGTGATCGATTTAGGTGGAAGTTGGGATGACCACTTACCCCTAATAGAATTCTCCTATAATAACAGCTATCATACGAGCATCAAGGCTGCTCCTTTTGAGGCCTTGTATGGGAGAAATGTAGAACGCCCGTGTGTTGGGCAGAAGTTGGGGAAGCCCAACTGTCAGGGCCAGAGATTGTCCTGGAGACCACGGAAAAGATTGTGGAAATCGTGATCGTCTCAAAGTTGCCAGAGATAGACATAAGAGCTATGATGACAAGAGGCGTAAACCTCTTAAGTTCCAAGTAGGGGACAAGGTCATTCTGAAGGTATCAACCTCGAAAGGTGTGATGCGTTTTGGAAAGAAGGGCAAGTTGAGCCCAAGATATATTGGACCATTTGAGATAGTCGAATGTGTCGGCACTGTAGCTTATAAGCTCAAGTTGCCAGAGGAGCTTAGTGGAATCCATGATATATTCCACATATCTAACCTTAAGAAATGTCTATCCGTGAGTCGCTAGCAATGTCGCACAAAGATGTGAAAATAGATGAAAACCTGAGGTTTGTTGAGAAACCAATTTCGATCGAGGATCGACTGTCAAGAAGCTCCGAAGAAAAATGATACCTATAGTAAAGGTTAAGTGGACGCTTTTAGAGGTCCCGAGTATACATGGGAGGTTGAGTCCATTATGCGACAAAAGTACCCCCATCTTTTTGAATAAAATATCGAGGTCGAGATTTCTTTTAAGGGGGTGAGGATGTAACACCCTGTAAAATCGTCTCCAGTAGTATAGCGACACGTGTTGTATTTTAAATATAGTCTGTTAAGGACCAATAAGGACTAAAGGCGTCAACATGTTCAATCTGAGCCTCTGAGTGACGGTCCGATGTCAACATGCATAAATAACAGCCTCTGAGTGACTGATATGTCAACATGTTTAAATCATTAGCCTCTGAGTGACTGATAAGTCAACATGCTTGAAATTTAGCCTCTGAGTGACTGATATGTCTGCCCAGCCTTTGAGTGACATCGGAATCAACATGCTTATAATAAGCCTCTGAGTGATCCTTTGTGAAGTCCTAACTCTCATACGTACCATTTGTTGGACGAGAGGGTTCAATTTTGTAAATATGTGGAAGTTGGATGATGGAGGGATTAAAAGTGTCAACATGTTAATTTATACCTCTGAGTGACCTTTTAACGAACCGAGAGCTCGACAATGACCGGGCATAATCCCGGGTATGCCAAAAATTGGCTACAAAGGGCTAAATATGCTAAAAAGGTGTTTTAGAAGGTTAAAAACGGGTTTAATAAGTTAAGGGGCTAAATGTGTCAAGTTTTGAAACTGGCCATGGGGCGCTCGCGGGGCGCGAGAGGTAAGGCCTATGCCTCTCACGGCTCGCAAGAGGACTGTTACTGCAGAAAGTTTTGCTTGGCCACCACTAATGTTGCCAAAAACCATTAAAATCGAAATCATGGCTTCCCAAACTGCTATGCCACATTTTGGGAAACTTGTAAGCTCCCTCTTACACCCCTAAACACCTGGCTTGACTTCCTTTGAGTTCTCCAACTATAAATAGGTGCTTAAGTTCACCATTCAACCTTGCACCTTTCTCATTCATTCACTCTTCTACCTCTCTGGAAGTTCCTAGCTAAAAGGAGCATCCAACATAGTTCTTTTGCACCCTAGGAATCACTGGTAAGTGTTCCCCCCTTGTACATTTTCGTTTATAGGCTTTTATAGCCAAAAGTCAAGCGTTTACGGAAAACGATTTGACTTTCGGTTAAGACCATTATGGTCCAGCCATTGTTTGAAATGAACATGGCTAGGTGATCGTAATAAGGTAGGTGCTAGTCCCTATAAAGGGCACCTCCTGAAGATCACGTTTGCTAGACCAATTGACGGGTCAAAGTTAAGTTATTAAAAAGTCAAACATGCTATTTTTCGGAAAAATCATTAATTTATCTTATATATGTTATGAA